>OX457005.1:3050185-5550185 GCA_949752705.1 Callimorpha dominula
CGTACCAAAAATAAATGTGCTAATGTGAGATTGTTTTCTCGTTTGTTTCGCTTACACACTTTATAACCCTTGTAAGAAACAGTCTCACAACCACTAATATAAACTATGAAAATCACTAACTAACAGTAACTGCCAATTTGTTCGTACCCCTATTCGCACTCAAGTCACCAGTTCTCCACTTATTCCTACCCTTTTAATAGGGTGGAATAGGTGGCGACAACACCCTTTACCTGCCAGGAAAGGAAATAGAGTATCTTTCTAGAAATAAGAGCTGTTCGTGCCATATGTGTGTGTATGTGTTTTCACTTTTGACGTGCAGTCCTCCTTTTTTTTTACATTAATATGAGCAAACAGTATTTTTTTTTTTAAACCATGAAAAGGGACATTATCAGTTTTTCAGTTGCTAGGTTCCGCACACGTCATTCTGACGTGTGTCGTTATGTGTCGTTTCACAACTTTATTCAGGAAATCAGGTCCCGGATGAGTCATATACCTAGATTGTAAATACATTTGTACAAAAAGGTGGGAAAGCTCAATTAAGATTAATAAAATAAATACTGATAAAGTCATATTTTGAAGAAATAAAAGTTACATTTTAACATTTGTATAAGTACCTATTCAAATTTTAGCACTTAATTGCTTGTTTTTTTGATACGGATAACATAATTATTGTTTAAATTGTTTTACTCATAATTCGCACTTTTATAATATATTTATAAAATAGTGTTTAATAAATTCATTCATGTTTGACATTTTTAAAAACGTCGTCTTGAAATGTCTTTTGTTTCTAAAGCGATATTTTTTATAACAACAAATTCCGGTACCTACTACTTGTTATGTGGCCGTTAACCTTGCGTGTCATTGTGTAATAACAACAGTATGTTGCTATTGCTCATCATCATAGCAAGTATTACGGAATAATCTATACATTTTCTTTAACAAGCATGAAAAAGATGAAAAACTGCTATTTTGACGCTGGAGAGCCATGCTTCGGCACGTATAGGCCGGCTCGACTCCGCTCGATACCACGGCCTCACAGAAGACCGGTAGTGAAGCATTGCTTGCATTGCTTTTCGCCGAGTGAGTGAGGTTACCGGAGGCCCCAAACCTCCCCCCTCCCCCAATGATGGCGCCGTTAAAAATTACATTACCCCAGGGGGGTACCAGCTGCGCTAGCGTTGGAGAATCCCCCTCTGGGCGTCCACGCTCAGAACACAGTGCACCTGGGCGTGGTCGCCTAGGCTGC
This sequence comes from Callimorpha dominula, assembly GCA_949752705.1. Lineage (NCBI taxonomy): Eukaryota > Metazoa > Arthropoda > Insecta > Lepidoptera > Erebidae > Callimorpha > Callimorpha dominula. Next base: position 3,051,432 of record OX457005.1, read on the forward strand.
CTCTCGTACTCTAGGGAGGGCAAAACACCTGCTAGGGGCAAAAGCAAGCATACCAAGGCACCCTTTGCCACGCTCACCGTGGACTTCTGCAACATCAGGGGCATACATTGTAACCTCCACCCTGTTCACCACCACCTCGAAACAGCAAAGCCGGCCTTGCTCTTTTTAACCGAGACGCAGATATCGTCTCCTACCTCTCCTACCCTGGGTACGGTCTGGAGCACTCCTTTGTTCCTAGGGCTGGTGTGTGCGTGTACGTTAGAGACGATATCAGTTCACGCCGCCTCGGCAATCTTGAAGGCAGGGACCTTTCCATCTTGTGGCTCCGTGTAGACAGCGACGATCACCCCCGCGTCTATGCATGCCTCTATAGGTCCCATAGTGGTGATGCCGAAACTGACCGACTCATCCACCACGTCCAAATGGCTACAGACTCTGTGCTGCAGCAGATCCCATCCGCAGCAATCGTGATACTTGGCGACTTTAACGCCCATCACGCTGAATGGCTTGGCTCACGCAAAACCGATCATGCGGGGAGATCTGTTCACGGCTTCGCCCTGACATATGGATTGACACAACTGGTAGCAACGCCTACGCGAATCCCAGATAAAGAAAGCCACGAGCCTTCACTGTTGGACCTTCTGCTGACCTCTCATCCGGATGGCTACCAACTCTCCGTTGAGGCCCCAATTGGCTCCTCGGACCATTACCTGATCCAAAGTACACTCACGTACTCGCCGCAGCCACGAGTTTTAGGATGCCGCCATGCGTGGCACTATAGGTCAGCAGACTAGGATGGGATGCGAACCTTCTTTGCATCCTACCCTTGGAGGCAGGTCTGCTTCAAGCCGGATGATCCCAACGTCGTTGCCGATTCTGTCGCTGATGTGGTGCTTCAGGGAATGGAGCTTTTTGTTATATTAAAAAAGCAGTTCAACTTTGCCTCCAGATCCTTCAAAAGAGATATTGCCAGGGCAAAGTCGGAGCACATCGGTAGAATTCGTGAGAGACTGGTGGGTCTCCCTTCTGGAACTCGAGCATTTTGGTCTCTTGCCAAAGCTGTCCAGGGGAATTTCCGTAGACCATCCCTTCCACCCCTGCAAATGGGAGATAATTCGTTGGCCCACGACGCTAAGGAGAAAGCCGACCTTTTGGGCAACCTCTTTGCGTCCAACTCGACTTTGGATGACGGGGGAAACGTACCGCTGACCAAAGCTCAGTGCGTAAAGCACTTCTTTCCCTCGATATTCATAAGTTGAGTGGGCCCGACGGAATCTCTCCCATCGTGCTGAAGACGTGTGCTCCAGAGTTGGCATCGGTTTTAAAGCGCCTTTATAGGCTTTTCTACTCCCTCGACGTCGTCCCGAACTCATGGAAGACAGCTTTAGTGCCCGATCCCTAAAAAAGGTGACCGCTCGGATCCGTCCAACTATAGACCTATAGCCATAACCACCTTGTTCTCCAAGATAATGGAATCCATTGTTAGCCGCCAGCTCCTTCGGTACTTAGAAGACCACCAACTACTTAATGACCGCCAATATGGTTTCCGTCGGGGTCGTTCAGCTGGTGATCTTCTCGTATACCTGACTCACAATATATATGATATGCTGCAAATCAGCAGCATTCATTGCTATGCCGATGATAGCACAAGTGATGCCTGGTATACCGGCCGCGCTAATATTTCTCGGGAAAACGTCCCTGAGAGTCGATCCAAACTTGTGTCTGAAATCGAAGCCTCCTTACAAGGAGTTTCCGATTGGGGTCGACTTAACCTAGTCCAATTTAACCCAACGAAGACACAGGTTTGCGCGTTCACCGCTAAAAAGATACCGTTTGTCGTGTCACCTCGCTTTGAGAGCACTCCCCTGACTACCACAGCCAGCATCAGAATCCTTGTTCCAGCATCAGAATCCTCCAGTTCCGCGGTCACTTGGAGGGTTAGGCCAAATTAGCTTCGAAGAAGCTTGGTGTGCTCAACAGATCGAGACAGTATTTCACCCTGGCCCACCGCCTACAGCTTTATAAGGCGCAGGTTCGGCTGCATATGGAATGCTGTTCTCATATCTATGCAGGAGCACCCCAATACCAGCTTCTCTCTCTTGACCGCATTCAACGGAGAGCGACTCGAATCATCAATTGCCAGGATATTTCAGATCGGCTTGACCCCTTGGCGTTGCGTAAAGATGTAGCCTCACTCTGCATTCTCTACCGCATGTATCATGGGGAGTGCTCCGAGGAATTGTTCGGACTCATACCGGCCGCAACGTTTCGCCATCGTTCAACGCGACAAAACTTTCATCCCCATCACGTGGATAATTGGCAATCCACTACTGTGCGGTTTTCAAGAATTTTTTGCCTCGCACAACCAATCTTTTGAACAAATTGTCGCCTGCGGTGTTTCCGGACCGATACAATTGTGACTCTTTAGTTGCAGGTGTCCATGGGCGAAGGTAGTCACTTACCATCACTGACCCATCTGCTCGTTTGCCCCCTATAATATAAAAAAAAAGTACAACGAATTAAACATCGTGTTTTATTCAGGGTAAGTATAGAATATAAAATAATTATTTTGTTTTTTACGACTAAGTTGCAACCAACGTGCACTTACTTTAATAAAAGCATATGCTAATCCGAGAAATAGCGTGATAATGGTTGTAATTAAATGCATATCTCTCACAGGTTCATAAAAATAATATGTATATGATATAGAATCCAAACTGAGCACTGAGAGCATTTGACTTCAGGAGAGCTTCGATGTTAGTAGTAGCGATGTAGTGGCGCCATAGATTTTATTAATATTTTGACTAGAGCTGATTGAACACATACACATTATTCCACACTTTGCCTGCTCCCTAAGATTCATAGGAGCTGGTTAAGGAAGAGGTCAAATTCCTTTTACTGGAGAGAAATAATTTAAGAGGATAATGGTGATCTATCTAATTGCAAAAATAACAAACTAAGTACGGTAAAAGGTAAACTACGACTACTACTACATATATGTAGTAGTAAGTATATAAATATTACCGCGATTAGGTCGGAGTCACACATCTAATAAGCCATTGAATGTCGTAGTTTTGTAGAACTCATAAGGATCAATGGCGGCCTTACGGCGGTGCTAGCAGTGCCAACTTACCGGTCGCCGTCATGAGGGGGAGAATGGAAATCAACTGAAACATTACCACCGGGCACCAGTCACAGTCACCGATTCGTTACTATAATGGTTACCAACCGACGATAATTTGAGCCCTGACCATGATGATGAGACACCGATAGATCTCAAAATAATATTTAAGATTCATCAACATTTGTCCTATGATTGATACTGTACCTCTTACAGCTATGCTTACAATGCTCACTTGGCTAGAGGAAAGGATTTATATAGGAAAGTAAACAAATGTATTGTAAGAAATGAGTGTTACTATTTACCCCTACTGCAACAAGCCCCCTAACTGTATATCATAAAAACGATAAATATTTTACATCAGCATGTTTTTTTTTTTAATTATATTTATTCACATTTATAATACTAGCAGCGCTCTGCGGTTTCAGATACCATCATCAGATCTGATGATGGTATCTGAGGGAAAGCGATGGAAACACACAGAAATTAAGTATAGATGTAGTGTGTTTGTTGATTTTTTATTTAATTAATCCACATTGATGTTTGAAGTGACGAATGTTATTAACCGACTTAAAAAAAAGAGGACGTTTTACGTTGTTTGTATCTTTTTTTAAATTCCGTTCCTCGAAGGGAAAAAGGAACCCTTTTAGGATCACTTTGTTCTCCGACTCTCTGTCTGTCAAGATCCTTTTACTCAGGAAAAAGTGGAGGCATCAAATTGAAGTTAATACCAAAAACTCGCGGTCCTTTGGTGCTGTAAAAAGTCAAGCTTGTACGTCAATGCAATCAAAAGATACGGATATTCAAGCCTTAGATTGGACCAAATTTGAACATTTCGCAGGTAAATGAAAACCTATAGGGTATTTCCCATTGACCTAGAATCATAAAATTTGGTAAGAAGCAAGGTCTCACAACACAAATAAAGGAGAAAAAATCCGAAAGTCGTTAATTTGACATTATTGTAAATCAATGTGTTCGAGAGTATTTTTATTAGAACTGCAAAGTTAAAGTTGTTCCAAAACCACGGCAACTCTCCGACTATTGATTTTCGAGATGGACGCACCTACTATTTACATATAAGTATTACATTAGTATCGCGCAGAATCCACAGATGGCGTAAATAAATAAATAAACTCGCGGTCAGCATTTTCAGTTGCGCTAACACCCTTTCTGTCGACGATAATTCACTTGGTTAAAACAAACTGTCAGTCGTTGAACTGCACTACTTGAGCGTGACGGTCACGCGAGTTTAGTGCTTTTTCCCATACAAAATGTGCTCAACACGCCTAAAGAAGTTTTCACTTCAACAACGCGTGAGGTGTCTTTGGGACACCTGGTTGGAACGAATATTATTATTAATTTATAAATATTGAAAAAATTGTATAAAATTATAGTAAATTAAAATTAAAATTGCACCATCTGTGAACGGTATCGAACTAATATATGGATAAAAAACTGTGTACTGCCCTTTAGGCAAAATATTTTTGGTCAAATTTTATTTCCCAAAAAAATTATCGCCCTAGTTTCATTTACCAAATGAATATTTAGCAAATTTCCATTTTATTCACTTGGTTCTTTTATCCAAAAGTGACTATTTCTTGCGATTCTGACGGTTCCGTGCAAACTTACTTATCTACGTTAAATTACTCTGAATTAATAAAAATAAAATAATTTTGAATTCAAAAGCTTGGAAGATAAGGTGAAGGCAATCTAGGTTTTTCATTAAATTGATTGATGATAGTAGGTACGACCTTTTTTAACTGTTTGCAGATTAAAAGTGTAAATTAATGTTACAAGTAAATATTATTGACTGTTATTATATCGCACCTATTTTGTTTTGTTGAGTGCGACAGAGCAATGTAAACGTGCTGGACGACATTTTTTTAACGCGGATGATAATTACAAATTCAACTTAAAATTGTAATACCTAGTTTTGAATATAAGTAAACGATATCAGTATTAAGTTTACTTTTTATGTAGATTTTATGGCTCCAGAAAACACGACAATGAAGACAGTATTTTAAATACTTTTTCCAATGAAAAAGTAAACCGTATAAAGTATAATACTGTTTTAACAGTAATGTTGGAAACTCTGTGCACCAATTAAAAATGTTGCTAGCGCCGCCACTGATAAGGATTAATAACGTTCTAGATTTATTTTCCATAAGCGAGTAAATTAAGATTAAAAACCCATCCGCGCGTGGAACTTAGCAACGCCGCTGTTGATCGTAATAGCTAAGGTGTATAGCAAAGGTGATGCGGGTCTGACCTTGAGGGGACCAATAGCGTGGCCACATTTTAATGTACATAATTGGCTTTGTGAGAGTACGAGTGTTACTTTATATAGCCTCCTCGTGTTCGTTAATGAGTTTTAAATTACAGTGGTAACTGCATGAGGATTTTATTTCTGCACGTTTTATTATTCGTAAGACGTAAAGAAAGCATTTGCACAAATATGATAATGGTTAAATATTCAAGCAATCTTCTTCTTCATTCTTCTTTTCAAACAAAAAACCACTAAAGTTAGATGGGAAAATTGGGAATTAATCACGGAAAGATTTATAAGGTAAATTAAATACCGCGTTGGGTGCAATTCGAATGAAACATAGGGTGAATAAAAGGTACCGATCTCTTAAATATATTCACATTGAATCCCACTATCCCACTAATATTATAAATGTGAAAAATTGGATGGATGGATGGATGTTTGTTACTCTTTCACGCCAATTTACTGAACCGATTGCGATGAAACTTGGTATGTAGATAGCTGGAGACCTGGATTAACGTATATGCTACTTTTTATCCCGATATTCCATCAAGATCGGGACTTACGCGGGTGAAACCTCGGGGTGCTGCCTGAATATTATAATTAAATGATCAGGCAGTTTTAATCCAAAAACATAGGCATTATGGTACTTATACATAGTAGTATATAATTATAGTACCTATAGTCATCTCAACAGTTGGTGTTATCCCAAATCATCTTCTCCATAGCCTAAAATTACTTGACCTTAAAGAAACCGTTAACATAACTATGCAAAAAACCGCAATCTTAAACATGTTCAGGATAGTTAGATAGCCCAAACCGAGCCCCGTTCATATTCCTGTTATAATATCAGCTACAGACATGACTGAGTGGTGTTACATGGATCTAATACGACCTATTCAGCCTTATAACACCAATAGGCAGTCTTATCACTCGACGGTGATAATACAAAATCTATTTTAATTGAATCGTGTTAAATAAATAATTGTTACGACTGCTCATACTGTAATGTTTGCTTTGTCTGTTTATGTATTGTTTAAACGTTTACAATACGCATTGTCTACACTTTGTATAAAAGTAAAGATTTAATGGAGATCTGAATCGATTGTTCTATATTGATTTCATTATTACAGATAATAAACAGTCACTTCAAGAACTACGAATGCAATACTAACGATAACCGGCCATTAATTTGTATCGCTGATAAAATACATTATAATATAATAATAATAATAACTTCACACATCTCACCCACGGCCGTCTGATCCCAAACTAGGCAGAGCCTGTTCTATGGTAAACAGACTGCTGAATACTTATATATATTTCTAAATACATACATATTATAGATAAATTACACGCAGACACAGATAAAATGATCATGCTCATCACACAATTATTTGTCGTGGTTGGAATCGAACCCACGACCTCTGGCTCAGCAGTCAAGGTCACTAGACCAACAGACCAGTCGATGGTAGATAGATGTTTAGTCTGTAATATGTTAAAGAAGATCCAGTACAGCACAAGCCAAACAGGTCTCTTGCAACTTACTTAAAACTGTAAATATGAAATAGGTAACGAAGTGTTGACGCTTTAATTACCTAGTACGGATCAGAAAACTGCTGACTTCCTAAAACGAAACTTCTCACGGTATTCATATTCAAAAGAAGACCCCTAAACGATGTAATTACTACCCACTTAAGCTTAAACATAAATAATTTAATTAAACTTTGTTTACTTTTTTACTAGTGTAAATGAGAATTACATCTACATTGCCTGCTTGCTATAATCAAATAGTATCATTGTTCAAGGGCTAGTTATCAATGTGCATAGTTCTACTTCTAAACAACGTGCTTAATAATCCTATTAGGTATGCGTAAGTGATACAGTGAGACTATACATACATTGCTCTCGTTTCGTTCCGATTTAATTACTATAAATGGCGAATACTCAGTATAGAATTAGTAATGTAGGTCACTACTTGTCACTTAATCGTATACTATAGTACCTACCTAGGTACTACTTCGGCGAACGGTTAAATAAGTACGTTGAATATCCTAACCGAATCTTATTTTTTGTGTGGCGGCTTAATATGATGATGATGAAAGTATGTTAATATTCAATAACGGTATCTGCTCATTGTGCAATGTAACCATGACTGAACGATATTCCGGCCGGTTTTTAAATATCTTAACTTGTTCTACAGAAGGCAGTTCAGGTTACTTTTAAATAAATTAGAGGTTTCTTAATAATTAATTGTACTTTCTAGTCAATGGTAATTCTTGCTGTGTCGGTTTCATAGCTTTACATGTAACACAGGTTCTGATATTTCTTTAAAATGCAATTCTTGCGCTATCGAATTATCTCTGCATCGCGGGAACTTTAAAAACATTGTAGTTAAGAAATACAAAGAAACTCAGAATCACTACCACTGGTTCACACGAGTTGTCTTTTCACACACAGCCTCATTGTGGATTCTACCCCGTGGTAGAAACCACAATGAGGCTGTGGCAGAGTCCACTCCCAGTTCTAGGTTATCTCCTTCAAAATAATTCGTTATCTCATCTCTCAATCGAATGATGTCATTTGCTTTTTAAAATCTGCGAAACCTGATTAGTAAATTGTACGATCGGTGCAATTCCATCGAAACGTCTGGTAACCAAAAAAGGTATTGTACCCATTCACACATCTAATAGTAATATTTTTTACCTATAACTTAGATTAAAAGAAATTACCTACAGACATCATTTCAAAGCAGGCAGGTACTTCAGTCAGTGTTCCTTGAGTTTGATTGCATTCCAAATAATATCAATCTTTAGTATTAACATTAAACCAATTAGATGTAGAGTAATTAATTTAGTGCTAAGTATCAATGCAATTTATACACACACACACATATAACCAATATAAGCAAATTATATTGAGCAGAATCATTTAAGAAACATGATAATTAGTAATATTATGGAAGCTATCTTGTTTATACTATGCTAAAACGAATAAAATATCTTTTAGTATATAATTAATGGTGATGCGATGTCGATTGCTAGGTATATATTTATATAATGTACGTATTTATCTCTATACACATCATTAGAACATGATAAAATAAACCTGATAACTATTCCCATCATTATATTCATCAATTATTATCTTCTACAATTGATTATCATTTTATTATATTATTTTGAACTAGCTATTGCCCGTGACTTGGTTCGAGTGGAAATTTTGGCAATCTATCCCATTTTCCGGGATAAAAAGTAGCTTATGTGCTATTACGGACTATAATCAATTTCTGGTAAATATGCAAACCAAATATCAGATAAAGATACATAAATAAAGTATATAGGATAAAATAAATTTCATAAACATACATACAAATATGTACACAAACATAACATATACATATATATACATATAAAAACATAATAACGATTTAGATGATAAACTATTCAAGGCTAAAGTACTCTTTTACTTTTATATTTGTGTTGTCGGGCTAAACTTTTATTACGACCAATAAAGGTCAAATGTTTTAGTAGGGTCGTTTTTATCTTATTACTTATTGTAAAGCGGAACAAACACCGCTGACTTATATTACGAAGATGAGGCCTGGGGGTGGTCATAGCCACCCCCCAGGCCCGTGGTCCTCCATGGGACTATATCATTGCATAGTCACCGAAGTGAGTGATGAGAGTGTGTCAAACGCATTTCAAATATCAGCGCAATCGCTTGGGAAGAACTAGTGAACAATCCAGTTGCAAATTTTGATTACTTACTTACAAACGATTTAGGTAAAAGTTTGTTTCTGACGAAACTAGCTCTTGTGAACGATGCTTTAATTAAAAGCAAATTATGTGCCTACTTTTATACATATATATTATGATTTATAGAAGTCCTTGGGATAAGATAACCTGGTTTCACAACGGTTGACTGGAGCATGTGAACTATGTGTCTGTTATCATATCATTTTATTATATACTGTTTCGTTTTATAAGATTTCTTCGATTCTACATGATCTTTAAAACTTCCATTAAAACCCGAATAACAAGGTACTTAATAGTGTTAAGCTAGTCATAACCTTAAAATCTCCACGATTAACGGTATATAAAACAGACTGACAGAGATCCACCACAGACAGTTAAAAGACTCGTCATAATGACGTCACAAATGCGTGGATCAAGATTCAAACAAACGCAACATCATTTTATAACTAACTATTGCAGAGTCAATACGTAGACCTTGAGCTGATCAAAACAAGATCAAGCATAATAGGTATGCAGTATCAGTGACAATGACAAGTTCGGAACAGTTTGGAAGTAACAGTTGGTGATTACATACGTGTTACTTGATTTTATTATTGTCGATGTGGTGTGTTATACAATGTTGTGGTACTAGTGGTAAATGAACACGGTAACAAGAAATATTTTAATAATAAGGTATGTTGTCTTTTTTAGTTGACTGTTATGTTGGTAATGGGGTATCCATTACACACTATTCTTTTGGAACTTGGGTAACTGGATGTCCTTGAAATACTCGGGACATTGGGCTGCGACTTGGTTGTTGTCCCCAATAACCTATAAATTAAAAATATTTATATTAAGGTGATAAAATGATAATATTTAAAGTATTTGTAAAATATGGATCAGACTTATAAGATGAAAGGAAAAAATAGCATTATTTATTCATCAAAGCAAATCAAATGAAATCATTTATTATTTTTCAGAAAGCACGGTTACATTGGTATTGTCAATTTCATAAAATGTATTTGTATTCCTTGTCTTTATATTATTATGCATTACCTATATTATGTATATATTTTTATCATTTAAATGAAATCCTAAAAATACATCGGAATTACGAAAAGTATCGATAAATACGATGTATTTTGAGTTTAGTTCATTTGGTTCAGCTATACATTTTTTCTTTACGCATTTTACATTTCATTCATTCAGTTATCTCAGCAATCTTTATTATATTTTCGTATATTTGAATAAATTTACAATCAATTTTAAGGTTTTGCTAAATAACAAATTAAATAAACAATTCTAATCTTGCATGGATGATTTTAGTTTTATTTATATTTAGATTATAGTATAAATAGCGGATAACCTGTAGTTGGTGCCGCATGAAGAGAATGACTATGAGTTTTATTTATAACTTACTAAATACAGTTACTTATACTAAGATTTGTTATACATAGTCAACAAAATAAATGAAAAAGTGTACGTATTCCTAAGTGGTTTACTGGATGAGACTCGATTTGGCTTGTTTTAATTTTCACTTGTTAGCTTAATAAATTATTGAATATTAGTAATATATTGGAAACTAATAACAGAATATAGCTTTATTTTCAGCTATATTGTGTTTCTACCTATAAATCTTACTAATGTTATAAAGGCGAAGGATTCTGAGGATGGATGGATGGATGTTTGTTATTCTTTCACGCAATGACGGCAAAACGGATCTGGATGAAATTTGGCACAGTGATAGATTATAGTCTGGAGTAGCATATAGGCTATTTTTTGTCCCGAAAAAATGTTCGGATTCCGTGGGATTGATTTCACCAAAATTTCCACGCGAACCAAGTCGCGGACATCAGCTATTATCCTTACGTAGTATAAAAGGAAATGAATGAGGAATGTCTGTTCGTGGTAATCTTCACAACCGCTGAACGGGTTCGAACGTCATATGAATGCAATGCACAGAAACAACGTTGGGTATTTAATGCAATGCACAGAAACAACGTTGGGTATTTAATGCAATGCACAGAAACAACGTTGGGTATTTAATGCAATGCACAGAAACAACGTTGGGTATTTAATGCAATGCACAGAAACAACGTTGGGTATTTAATGCAATGCACAGAAACAACGTTGGGTATTTAATGCAATGCACAGAAACAACGTTGGGTATTTAAAACCATGCTTATACAATTGTAGAAACGAATTTGTAAACTAGTGAGCCCGAGTCGATTACTTTAATATTGGCTAAAGTTTTTACGGTTGCTGAACATCTTGATGTCGAGAGCCAAACAATTATATAACCGAATTATGTGTCAACTTTCGCAAAACTTTGGTTTGTCTTTTTTAGCAGATTAACTTTACTTTTTTATAATGAAAGTTGCAACAGAAATTGCGCATGTATTTATATATTATCTTTCGCGTGTACAGACCTTCAGATATGATAAGTTTATGCGCGGATCAATGACACGAGTCAATAACAGAGACGTTCAAACATAACATGTTAATATTCATTGCGTAGTTTGTGAGTTAGTGGCACACTTACTACTGGCAATCAATGTTTTTGGCACGTTCTAAATTTACACGTCGAAAATACATCCTGCATATATGCTGGCAAGATATGACTCGCTGGATAACAATAGGTAATGTGTGCTAATTGTAGCTTAAAAAAGTGCATAATTATTGCTTAAAAAATTCGTAGTTTTTTTTTTCTTTTACTGTTGCCAAACAACCGCACAGAATGCCTGATGAACAACACTAATATATCTAACATAACTTAAGGTAAAATGAAATACATTGTAAAACATAACATAAGGAATGTATCCTTTGTGACAAATCTGCCCAGTGATTCAGTCAGTGGCATCATAACTAAAGCGGTCTTTAAGGGTTTACACATTTGCATTCGCATTCCATTGCATTTGCACTTGTTATGTGATCGGTTAGTTATAAATTAATACTTAGCTACTTTATCTATTCAGTTACAAATGTTCTTATATCACTTACGTGGCACAACAACACACAATTACAGCACGAGATTGTCAATACTCACCATGGTCTATGAAATCCGTGCCAGGTGTAAAACCAAAAATTTTAATATTTATCATTCGCGCTTGGCCGAATAACCCTTCACAGGTATCTACTATCAGCTTGAAAAATATGTACTTCTTGGCAAGACATTACTTTTTTAATAGTCTGTAGGTATGTATGGCTGTTATTAGAACTCATTGTTATCACAGCAAAATATCAATATTGATTGATTTTTGTACCACTAAGGTAGCAACTCAAGCACACGACCGGGTAACGCTTACTGGTCTACGTATAAACACCACAGGGTATCCACAGGGCCGATCCCTCCGAGGACTTCTGAACTAATTACCAGGATCACATGCCTATGAAAGTGTCTAAATTGAGTGTAGATTTTAGTTCGGAATTTAAATCGGACATCCCATTATGTCAGACCTAAGTAGGTATTATTATGCCTTAACTTCAATATTTGAAATGTGATCATCAATCGCTAGAAACTGGAATTGTGAATGAACTCGCACACAAACTTTACTCAGGGAGAGGGGAAACGTATGGTTTTAGATTTAGGTCTTATCCGCTGTTCCACGTACGCGATGGATGAGTCTCAATTACTTTAGCATAAATGATAAAAAGTAGCTTCTTCTTCAACTGAACTGAACATTTTGCCTCGCGCAACCAATCGGCAGGAAAAATAGTCACTTGCGTTTTTGCCGAACCGATATTACCTTCACGAACTTGTGACTCTTGAGTTGCAGGTGTCCATGGGTGGCGGTAGTCTCTTAGCATCAGGTGACTTATCTGCTCGTTTTCCCCTCTACCATTAAAAAAAGTTGAGAAAAAATGACAAACAGAAAATGACATACATACTTACTTTTAGATCTACTAATCTGGAAGAATAAGTAGCAAATAAAAGTGAGCAAAAAATATGAATAACAAACACGTTTCGCCATGGAAACGACTTGAAGTTAAACATTCATTTGAATCAATAAAATATGATAGATTTATAGTCTAAGTAACAAATTCTATAAAAATCTCCGAAAAAATAACTTTCTGCGGCGATATTAATGAATGTAAAATTATATGCTAAAATATATTTTTACGCGTTAGAAATTTAATAGAGAAAGCAACAACTTTGAAATTGTAACTCGTGGTGCAAGTCCTAATCATAGATTTTGACGTGTAAGTTGACGCTCACTCGACGTAATATTTGATGTCAAGCACCCCACGCTTTTTTTACAATATTTTCTTTGTTCTGTTTTGTTTTATAGTCTATCTGTAGAATTTATTAAATTTTTGTGATGCTCACTTTTTATTCTAACAACAATTAACGTACAACACTTTATAACGATAGAAAGCTCGTATGGGGAACTCTATCGTAATAATAATAAATATATATATTACTTAGAAGACGTGAGCATCATTGTGATTTAATACTTTATATTACATTTTTGAATTTCAATTTAGAAACAATTTGTTTTCACTATAGACTGAATGAAGTAAGTTGACTCAGTAGTGAATACTTTGTTTATGTAGTAATTGTTATGGAGTAAATTGGTCTTATAAAATAAATATTATGCGATTAAATGTACAGTACATATAGTATAGGTGCTAGCAACACCAGGTGGAATATTAAAGTAGCAATAAGTGCTAGAGACCCTAAGCATGAAGTGATGAAACACATGCGCTAAAGCCTCGCACGTAATCCTATCACCTTCATCATCATCATCATCAGCATTCCATATTAACAAAAACATTTAAAATGTGACTTTTTGTATATAAATTTTGTTTAATTTATAATAGAGAGTGTTTGAAATAAAATAACGATATAAGCGTTACGTACCTACTAAAAGACGAGTTTCTTTACTGTCTAAAGAATGTTGCAATACTGCATAATACCATTAATATTTCTTCATATTCATATTTCTTCATAATTACTTTTCTGGGACGAAAATTAATAGGTTTTCCTATGGACTGTGGCGTCTATCAAAATTATGCAGTCTAAAGACAGCATTGCAGGCATATCATGGTTATATTGCTTCAAACATAAGGTATTGTCTTCATCTTTGGGGAAATGCTATAAATATAAGCAGGGTATTCATTTCACAAAAACAATGTTTACGGGCCTTATTTAATGATAAACATACAACATCATGTAAACCTCTATTTCGCAATTTGAAACTTTTAACTGTACCATCCATGTATATATATGAATGTTGTATATTTATTAAGAAGCATCCACATTTGTATAAAACTTATAAAGATCATTGTCAATGTAACACGAGATACAATACAAATATTAGGACAAAATATTATAATACCAATTGCTATCCAATGACAATTCGAATCTATAATAGAATACCGGCGGTGATAAGAAATGGAACATTAGGAACATTTAAGACCAAATTGTACTTATTTATGGCTTACGGAAAAATGTTTTTACACGGTAAAACAATTCCTCGGTTACAATCATGGTTAATTCTGCCATTTAAATTACGACTACAATAATATTACATATGTTTTATTGTTTCCTATAATATATAAATTTTGTTGTTATGGCTTCGAGTTTTGTAATAATTAATAATTGCATCTATTTGTATTCTTATATTTTCTATAACAATCATTTCATTTATATCAGTTAATTTATATCCTATTAATTTATCTTAAAATAATGTTAAATCAATGTAATATATTGCAAAACATTCGCATGTCCTATTCAAGACGAAATGTAATGGTGCTAACTTATATTCATGTAACATCTTTGTAAACCACATTTCCTGCGAATAAATCTCATTTCATTTTATTGCATTTCAATAAATTTGTATTAAATTAGTTTTTTGTGTAGTATCGACTTTAACAATTAAATATGTTATGTGTTATTATTCATATCATTCAAAAATATTGACTAGTAGGTAAACATTGGCCACAAAAGGACTTCTTAAATCTTTTCTCGAACTGAGACAGAGCTATTACATATGACAATTTTTTTTAAATCACACAACGCATACTTCTATAGACGTGATCGTTAGTTCTAAGCAGTAAGTTCTAAAAAACTTGTACCTATCGCCGGCTTAAAACATTAAAACAAAACGTGGGCTACAAAAAGTCTAGATAATGTTAAACGTCTAAACAATAAAAAAATAATGTTTATACGCAGTTCTTTTGCACGTTTTGTAATAAGGCGGAATGGGTTCTGCACTGTTAAGTGAGAGTCGTCCTTCTCTCGCTGACAATAAATATTATGTAATTGTGTGTATTCACAAACATTCACTAAACAATAGTTACGTAAATTTGCATTGAATTGGTTAATTGTAGCTTGGCAAAGTTCCCGCAACACTAGGATATTTCTCTGACTAAGGAGATATAAAAAAAGTTAAGTAACAGCGCATTAGCAACGCCACGCTAGGTAAGGCTTTGTTTACACTTTGATTAGCGCGCCTGTGTGAAAACGACAAAAAGGACAACGCACCTTTAGAGCGTTGTCCTTTAGTTGGAATATCTTTACAGCGAGGGGTAAGTTTGCTATTTCTCGTTTGCACTAATTAAGTAGGTCAAGAGATAAGATAGATCAGGTCATTGTTAAAAACTGTATTCACTAGACTGATGTACAATCTAAAACCTACAGCAGATCGCGGCTAAATAGCACTTCTGACATAAAACCCTTTTTTGAAGGGTCGCCAGACCTCCATGGGAAGAAAGAATAGGGTTGTCAACGCACTACTGATACCATAGGAGTTTCGAGCATCTATTTGTAGGTACTTCTTCTTTATACACAAATACATACCGAAGGCCCTAACCGCTCCCTCTCCTCCTCTTCCCCCCCTTCCTCTACTCCCACTTTAAAGGCCGGCAACGCACTTGTGACTCTTGAGTTGCAGGTGCCCATGGGTGGCGGTAGTAACTTACCATCAGGTGACGAGTCTGCTCGTTTGCCCCCAATCACATAAAAAAAAATATATACACAATTTTATACACAAGGAAGTAATTACCGACAAAAACGCTTTGTATAATATCCATGGTGGTATCAAATATATCCATGATGATATCACTTTGGTATTGACCTCCGCGCAAACGGACCATTACGCTCGCTCACGGCTCATGTTAGTGGGTTAGCACACCTGCTCGAGCTAGTGGTGACACTTCTCAATACATCCATATAACCCGTATCCCTTTTATTCCATCGCCTTCCCTTCGCCCACCTATCCCTTTCAACAATTCACAAGTTTCCCACCTTAATTCCCAAAGTTGGCGCAACAGGCTGAGCCCGGTTGACGCACTAGGCAATAGGCTTGCCCTAGGGGGCATTACGTGTGTACACGTAATGCTTAATAGGTAAGCAATGCTTAATAGGTAGGTGTGTACACGTAATGCTTACCTATTAAGAATTACGTGTACACACGTATTGCGTAATAGGGGGCAAAGATCAAATTATATTTGGCAAAATGTGGGTGTTTAATACGCATCTCTCTAAGCCTTCGGGGTTGCAGGCGTGAGTGAATAAATGTACCCATGGCTCTCGGGTGACTCCCCTAGTATTGCCAACAAGATTTTTATGTTCCTTTTACATAACACAGATTGAAACTAACCTAAAAAAGATACAAATGCCAGAATAATGCTGCCAGGACGAGATTTGTCTTCTAACCAAACGAGAGTCCCCATAAATGATTTGACATGACTGCGTCGCTGACATCATCATTCTGATGATTCACTAACTTAAGCTACAGAGAATGGCTCAGCGCTCTGTTTTAATAATGTCTGTCGAAATCACTTTGCGAATACAATCAATCAACACTTTTGCGGTTAATATACAAGACTACACCGCACCCTTCTGATCATTAATTTGACAAATATATATGAACTCGATCTTGAATTGCGCTTTTCCAAAAATTATGTATTTTGAAATAAGTTTATTAGGCCGTCATGCCACAATTGAGTCAAATGAATCAAGTCAAAAATATACAAATTTTCGTCACGTCACGTCGACAATTTAGTGTGAACAGTCGTTAAACATGATGATGATTGTACATGATTATTCGCACACTTATCAGAGATGCTGATGATCTTGTCTTATTAATCTTTTAAGCCATTTATGTATGTCTTCTTGGCACTGTATGTAATGTAGACGACTTCTAAGCTGGGTCCTAGGCTCAATTTCTCGGATGGTATTAAGGTTTTCGGTAAATATATCTATGGTAATCTCTATAGTATATAGCAATGTACCCAATGAAGGATAGGTTTTATAGAATTGTGTATTACTCTTAAGAATGCAGTTATCAAAATAATATATATGACAATATTTCTCCATAATTGTAACAATATATTATCTACTTTATGCACTTTAATCCTACACAATAATATACATGGTTAGGTAGATATATAACAATGACGGTGCATCTTGTGTCTATCTATTTTGTTTGAAGTTAATGATTATACGAAGTAAACAACTGAGTTCTAAGTCCATTTGGTTCATGTTATCTTAAAGATTGCTGTACTGTCTTAAGTAAAGACTGGATTTAAGAAGCCAAGTAGGCTTGGCTAGAATATTTTTTTGCGGTGCACCTTGAGCATCAGAGGCGGCAACGCCATTTTTACATACACATTATATAGTTTCACCTGCGTTTGTGGTAACTGCTCCACTCCAAAGGGTTGTAGCATAATGTGTCATAAATGTACCAATATCATTTCCCAGGAATCTGGCTATCATATACAAAAAAAATTTTTCGAATCCGACTTGTAGTTAGAGAGATTTTATACAAACAATCAAACAAAAAAACTTTTACCTTATTCCGTATTAAGACTCATAGTCGGTTCATTATGCGTTCAGATAAGGCAAAGTTGAGCCAGCCTAGCTCCTTACAGAAGCACAGAAGGCTCTTGAGGCCCTGGTGTTTACAGAATTCTACACAATGAGTTTTTAAATCCTACTTGTAGTTCCTGAGAACGCGCTACGTTCAATAAAAAAAAACAAACGGTTCTGCTATATTTTATTATTTGACGACCTCTGTGGCGCGGTGGTAGTGTATTCGACTGCTACGCCCGGAGATCGCGGGTTCGATTCCCGCTCAGTACAAAAAATGTGTGCATGAATATGTCTATTCGCATCGGTCTAGGTGTTTGTATGTTTGTATTTACATAAAAAATATCTATAATTATATGTTTTATCCGTGTTGATGAGAGGACTTTATAAAATTAAAATACACTTTTTCTTCTTCAAGACATAGTTGTAATTCGGTTGACTTTACATGGTGGTTAGAAATAATTGTATCAGACGCGTGCTTGGTAATGACGTCTCTCTCTCCGCGCTTACGCAGCCGCCTTCCTTCTTCTCCTGTATAGACTAGGGATGCTCTCGCAGCGGGCCGTTAACGGTAATCGGAATTAGTAACAATCCGTGTTTTAGAATTCAACCCAACAAGCTCTGCTTAGTTTGGTTGTAGATAGCGATGTGAAGTATGTTCCAGCATATTATTATTACTATCAGCACACATACTACTACATACACTACAACATAGATATTAGGTACATAACAATAGCTGATGTACGTGCGTTACTTACATCAGCTATTGTTATTATTATATAAATTGTATTCAAAGGATTTTTTGTATGTTGTACGAAACAGCTGCATCTATATTTATTGAAAGACAACTTTTTGAAACGAACATTTCAATTATGGGTCATCGAAACCAGTTTTCATGTAATATTGAAATTGGATTTGGAAGCAAAAGATACAAAGAAAAAACACCACGAACATTAAATTCAACAGTTATAATGATAATTACACGTACATGGAAATATTCGGGCTTGTACTTTTAGGGTTCCCTAACGACAACGGACCACTTAAAACATTACTCTTGTGTCTGTCTCTCAGTCGGCCGAAGCCTAGTTTCATCAAATATACTCGTACTTTCTGGACTACGTATTTGGCATAAGGTATTACATTAAACTCACGATATTTGATATAAGTACGTGGATGATAAAAATATATTCTATGAAATTCAAAGCGTTAGTGACTGTGAAACTCTTCAAGCAGATCTAGGCAAATACAATAAAGCAAATAGAATAAATGTTAATAAGTGCCAATGTGTCAGTTAGGCGTCCATTAGACGCTTATGCAAACGTCAATCATTAACAAAATCATGATTGACGGATGTTCGTTAGTGATTGATGAAATAATATCGAGATAAAAATATCATCATGCAACTGTCAATCACTGCATTAGACGATAGGTTATTCGTCAATCACCGTTTTGATTGTGGCAAAACTGACAGCAAAATCTACCGTGTAATGGGCGCCTTAAACTCTAAAAAAAATTGATATAATTTTCCATGTAACTGGGACTGTTATGCAATGTTTATGAAAGTTCGTTTTAGGGGTAATATTCGACAGCAACTCGTCTTTCTCAGATGTGTGTTCTGAGAAAGACAATTTGCAGTCGAATGCCTTTATATATATATGCTTTTAAAAATTTAGGATTCTCCTGAAAAATTG
This sequence comes from Callimorpha dominula, assembly GCA_949752705.1. NCBI lineage: Eukaryota > Metazoa > Arthropoda > Insecta > Lepidoptera > Erebidae > Callimorpha > Callimorpha dominula. The sequence continues at coordinate 3,071,062 of OX457005.1, forward strand.
TTTATTTCGTAAATATGTTTGCAGCATACTCAAATATGCGTGCCCTATTTGGTCACTGCTTTATGTTATTTACACAAACCAACTCAAACGAATCCAAAAAATATTCATCAACCATCTTAACTACCGCCATCGCTGCATCGCCAACTTTCAATGTCATATGAACAACATTGTAGATCGCATACCATGTTAACTCTCGAAGAAAGGCGCAAACTACTGGATATGTGCCGTGCCTGTGGTATGAGAACCGGAAAGTATGTGCACCGTAATTCCTCCGTTTTAACCAAAGAGTTATTAGTACATGATAATATCACGATATGTTTTTAACGTGTCGGTAGGTAGGTGTGTAACTTCTTGTGTAGGCGTAAGACGTGTGTGAGTATTCCAAGATATCAAAACAGGTAAATATATTAGCAGACGACACGACAGTATTTGATGTGGAACCCATACAGAGATAACTTTGCCACATTAGAATATCTTTACATAATTATGTAATAACCAGTTTGGTCATAAACAATGTTCAGATTTAAAATAATTATAATTATTTTTATTATAAGTCTAATTTGGAATGCGTTTATTGTGTAACACTACGAGGATACTATGGTATCCTCCTTACCATATTTTAACGTAACTTTATTGGGACTCCGGTCTACGGACCCTACTCCCAATAAAGATTTGTTTGCATAATATGAGGACTGCACTCTCACTTTTGATATACGTTGTAGTGATGCTGAGCGTCGTTAAGATCGATGTCGCCAGTCAGTATTGTGGTAAAATCCCTTCTTCCTCACCCATATGTGTATTGGTCAGTACAGTTTTTTTTATATGGTGGGGCAAACGAGCTGATGGGTCACCTGGTAAATGGCAAATGACTACCGCCGCCCCTGGGCACCTGTAACTCAAAAGTCACAAGTGCGTTGCCGCCCTTTAAGGTGGGAATAGGGGGAGAGGGGAGAAGAGCGGGAAGACGGGAGAGGGGGATTAGAGGGGAGGAGAGGGGGAGAGGGAAGGGTTAGGGCCTCCGGTAACCTCACTCACGCGTCGAAAAGCAATGCAAGTATTGTTTGACTGCCGGTTTTCTGTGAGGCCGTGGTGTCGAGCGGATCATAGCAAAGCATGGCTCTCCCACGTAAAACAAATAAATTGCGATCGAATACAAAAAAATATAAAACAAACAAAAAAGGAAGGAATATTGTTTAATTAATACCTTATCCAATATTGCTGAGCGTGCTTGTTTATTGACTGCGGGAGAACTGAATCTATTATTAATGATAAATCTATAATAAACTTAGGTACCTTGTTGGACGATAACTACATTCCGACGTGTACGCCTTCGATTAGGAGTTTTTTGTGTTTCACCACATCTTATCACTGTCCAGAAACTGTCAATAGTCTCAGATAACTTGGCCTTTTTGTAGCTGAAGCGCAGGCTATATAATCCGTTGTACTCTGGTCCCCGCGGGTGTTCTGGTACGAGACGATGGGAACACACCAGAAAGCCTCATACAGGTAAATACAATAATCTAGTTGGTGATTGTGTTCTTTAAGCCGTTTTGGGGTCGAGTTTGTTAGTTACGCTTTTCGTGACCTCTATTTCTACAGAGAATAAGCATTGCCATATTAGTATCAAACATAAAAGCTTTTAATTATCTGTAGCAATCGTTGTTTATGGGTTTACTAATTTTACGCATTTGGAATCTCATTTTGCGTTTGCATCAGACATTTTGCTTGCAAAATTTTGGTTTGGATTTTGAGGTCAACCGCGTTTTAAATTATTGTTGAACTTCCATAATATCGTTCGTGTCTTTGAATTCTTTATTCGAAGTTGTGCTCTTATTCTGGTTTAGGCAGAAATTGAAATTTAAAAAGAAACTGAGTTCTTTTCCGCATCAAATAAAATATTGGGCTTTAATTATAAACGTTATTTTTCAAAGTCAGTAACATAATTTTATAGTCAATAAATAAAGATTCTTAGATTACTTTTTCATCCAGACCACCAGTATATATGTTGTACCACTCTCTGCATCATTTCTGAATCATCAATCAATCATTTAAAGTTGGTGCTAGATTTTGGTTGTATCCTTTCCATATTTGATGCTCCCAAACGCACCAAACGCGCACTTCTCTACCTGTTGTTTTATGCAGCCAAAAGTCTCAGGTACCCGAATCACGAAACGGTTTGCGGTCCGCATATTATGCAAATAAACATACCATTAAAGCTTGCACTATCTGCCATTTTATATAAATTGTATATAATAAGTTTATTTGGAACTAAAAGTAACAAAATGCACAGTAAAAATATGGTTGATAATCGCTGCTATAGTCGTATAACTGTGTTGCAGCCATTAACGCTCACCTCAGGAAAACAAACGGTGAGTATTCAGTTCTACAGTTACAAATTAAGATTTTTTTTATGAACATACTTGTTGAATATAAAAATAAATTAAGAATTTTTAACAATGTTATAGAACTGTTCGGGTCAGTGGACGTACGAGTGACACGAGCCTGTGTGCGGTGTTGGTGTGTGCGTGTGAACTTGTGTGTTCGTGTGTGCGTATGTGCGGTCTTGATTTTAGATTGAGATCCTTTATCTAAAAAAAAATATTTACTTAATCGAAATATTTGCTATTATTATTAACGTTCCTGTCATCTCAAGAGAAGATCGTTGAAATCTTTTCTAATTAAAATGTCTGAAAACTGTCTATAAAGTCAATGAAAACATTTTGTAACACCTCCTTAGTTCTTTTTCGTTTTGGATTTTTTCAGTTTTGGGGAATAATGATTACCGTTTAGGAACTGCGAGAAATATCGTTTTACCAACAATTGAATAACGATATTGGAAAAGTAAACAAGCGTCATATGAAAAACAAAGAAAATCACTATTAAGTCATGAAGTAAAGATGTAGTAACTAAAGTACATAATAATCATAGTTTATGTTATATTTAAACCTGTATCTGCCCCGTGATTCAAACTCACTGACAGACGTTCAACGCAATTAGAACTAGAAGACTCACTTAGAAAAGGTACAGGCATAAAACATTCGTGGCCACTCTTCATACAATTGCCGTTAATAATAATAATAATAAATCATTTATTCACTAGAATGTAGTTAACACAACCTTGTGTTGTTAGAGTAGAATATAGTTGATTAAATTTAGTCATATTATTTTTATACATATTCATTTACTAGTTAGAATTTACATTAAATAAGTACACATAAGTCATTTTCAAAATTCAAACCTTAATGACGGGCCTGTTGGTCTACTGGTTTGTGATCCTGACTGTTGAACTGAACCAGAGGTCGGTTCGATTCCCACCCAGAACAAATAATTGTGTGATGAGTGCGATTATTTGTCCTGTGTCTGGGACTCTGGGTGTAATTTATTTATAATGTGTAAAAATACCTATAGTATTTAGAAATATATAATATTAGTATGTTTATCAGCAGTCTGGTTACTATAGATTATTAAAGCGATTTTAGCCGATAATTACAACATCTACTGAGGCAGATGTATATACACACATACATATGTATAAAGTAATGTAAAATATGACCAAATTACAAAACAATTTTACTATCGTCAAGAGAATGACTTAATATAAGTGAGATATAGCTGTTCCTCTACGGTTCAGGAAATAACACCTATTTCTGATCATTCCTCTTAGTAATTTCAATGGGCGGATACAAATCCAATGAAATTTCAAGAATTCAAGAGAAATGAGAAAATAAAATGATGTCCGTGTTCAAGATACGGATCTTGAACCGGTTCGGGATATTAGTGCAATATTAACCGTTACGGAACGGTTAATATTGTAGGTATTATAAATATTATAAGCATAATATCTGTACAATATAATACGATGCGAGTAAACGTTCTGTTAATTAAATAACGTATCTACAGTCTCAAATAATAGAACAGCGACAACTTAATTGGCATAAAATAACATAATATATACCCATTTTACTAAACTATCGATAATATTGAGTTTCAAGAAGCGACAAACCGGTTCTAACGGTACAAAACAATGCGTTTGTTAATTTATATTTATGATAGATAGGCTTAATGAATTAATAATGAATAAATGCTTAATTAGGCTTTTATGATAGGTCAGCCTAGCTCCTTCCACAAGCACAAAAGCCTCCTTAGGCGTTCACAGGCTTCTAGGAGCGACCTCGCATCCGCGAGGATATATGCGCGTTGTGTGGTCACTCCCTCGCACTCCAGGATAAGGAGGGCGACCGTTGCCTCTGCATTGAGACATCCTCTGCAGAAGACTGTCTATCGCATTAATGGTGAATAGATGACGATAAGTATATTTATAATATATTTTGAAGGGACTTAAATCACTGTTGGAAACTGTACGCCTAAACTTAAGGATATTTCGATCAAGCAATAGATGTAGTTTTTATTATTTATTTTATTTAAAATTAATCAGCGCGAGCACTTACATTAATCTTTCATCAATTTCCAGGTTGAAATTGTGTGTAACTTGGGAATATTACTAATTACATTTAGCCCTCTTAGTCACTGTTAGACAAAATTCAAGATTCTAGCTTTATCAACAACGAAGTTACAGAGAAAAGGATGGTACGGATGCGTCTTTGCTTTTTTTTGCTCGATTTGGCGGGGACACAACCGTACCCCCGTACGTATAAAGAATAATAATTAAAAATTGAGACACCTCACACACTGTCATCTGATCCAAGATAAACAGGCCCGCGAACCTTGCAACAATCTCCTAATTTAGTATAATGCTCTTTTGCTCGATCACTTTCTGAATTGCAAATATACAGTAACTAAAGCCTTTGTGGTTTGTATATGACACGTTCTCGATGAAGGTCAATCACCTCATTTAATAACGATAGAATAATTCACAATGACCTTTTAAAAATTACCATTATTCTGGAGTCGTAAAGTATTGTACCTACTTTATTTTTTCTATTATTCTACCGAAACTTTACTTTTATTTCGTGCAGAAATAAATGTGTTTTTATAACAACCGGTCAAGTTGTGACGTGTACCTAATGTAAAAAAATGTACTAGTCGTTACTTACCGTACATATCGAATGGCCGCAAATAACGGTTTATATATTGGCGAAAGTCTAAAACACGCAAACTTTCGAACCGAAACTGGTGTTACAGCAATATCTGTAGGTATACCATTTAAAACAAACTTCAAACACGTTCTTAGTGTCTATTTTTAGGGTTCCGTAAGACCAAATAAAAAAAAAGTTAAAAAAACTTTATAGGACCTTTCCTGCGTCTATCTGTCCATCTGTCGCAGTCAATTTGCTCCGAATCTACTGGACCGATGCCCTACAACGAAAAATTTTAGATGTGTAGGTTACATTTGGGGTCCAAATTAGAAAAAACAAAAATAGCAAACTGTATCGTGTGATCAAATGAAAGAGCTTGTGGTGAGGGTCTCAAATTTTTTTTTTTATAATTATGACACGACGAAATAGACCATTCCTCTCCTATTTTAGAACTACAGAGTTTAAGATTTAAAAAAAAATACAGAAAATAATTGTACTACAGTCAGTAATAACATAGTAAATCTCTTGATAATGTGCGTAAAAACTTACATTTGCAATCGTACGGAACCCTTTCCACGCGAGTTCAATTCGCACCAGACTGAGTTTTTTAATTACTAATGCTTTAGTATAGAATGGAAACCTGGGCTCTCACCAAAGCGCAAAGCAAAAAATTTGAAACTTGCCAGACAGCTATGGAAAGAAGCATGCTGTATTTAAGCAAATCAGACAGAGTACGAAACAAAGTCATCAGAAGTCAAGCTAAGATACAAAATGTTACAACTAGAATGGACAGGACATACAATAAGAGGCATCGAGAAATGGAACAAAAGCATAAAGTTTTGCTACCCTAGAAATAGAAAAAGGAAACGAGGCAGACAGATTCGGAGGTGGGAAGACCAGATAAAGACGATAGCAGGAAAACTATGCACAAGGAAAGCTCTAAACTGAGTAGAGTGAAAAGAAATGGAGGAGGCCTTTGCCAATGTTGGGCAAACAGACGAAGTTGTCGATGTCACCGACTCAGCAGAGTCGTTAACTTAAGTTTGTTATTTGCAAATATTCTTTTTGCGTCTGAATAAAGGCTATTATTATTATTATAGTATAGAATAGTCAATTAATACAGAATACTCAGAGTAACAGCGTAAGTACTACCACAGGATAATACTTGTTCGTGGGACCAATTGTTGACATGGCACTTCAATCTCTGGAGCCCCCCGTACACCTGAATAGCTATAGTTGTTTTGTTTAGATTCACAGAGTTAATATCTATAAAACATTAGCTACCGGGAGTGACTGACAAACCGTCACTGGCACAGTCTGAAATCAGGGACCGTGTTCGCTAAATATCGCAAATGAAATAGAATTCGAATACCCAAAAAGTAATTACGTGATTGGTCATTTGACATGCTCTAAATATCACGATACAGCGATTGAACCAAACGCTCAAAAACTACAAGCACTTCCTTTTATTTTGTTTTTTATCTGTCGTGTTTTTTACCATTAGTTATGTTCACAACCTCAATGAATAAGTTTTTATTGAATAGGTTCTACCGAAAAGTAATTTTATAACACAGGTGTTACACTAAGCAATAGAGGTTCGGATATTCAATACGTTATATTAATAATCTTTTAATTTGGCAATGATATTATACCCACTTTTAAGGTCGTTAATAATAATCTTAAATTTAAAATACCCCGACTCGAAAATCCCTTTAACGATTACAAAAGAGCTGATAATCTTTGAACGACTCAACAAATTTTCTTGAAATATATTTAAGAACACTCTGAATCAAGTAACCTTTCAAACAAAATAAACCGCACTCAAATCGGTTTATCCGTTTGGGAGCTTTTGTCACAGACAGACACACGTACATACATGACCGTATTTTTGCAATGAACGTGGCCACCATCTTCTTTGAAGTGCTCGTCTTGGAAGACCCCGATTATAGACTGTTGTTTAGAATCTGGATCGTAGGCCTATGCCTACGATCTAAAGAATCGCAAAATCTTGGATCCATATCCAAGATTTTGCGATTCTTTTAAAACGTATTGAAACCAAGTCATTTTTGAAAACATTGATCACTGGTGATGAAAAGTGGATCACCTACGACAAGAAAGTGCAAAAAAGATCATGGTCAAATGGTAGTCAAGCTCCACATACTGTAGCAAAATCCGGATTAACACACAATTAGGGTGAAGCTGTGTATATGGTAGGATTGGAAGGGTATCGTTCATTATGAGCTTTTATCTGCTTATTTCATTATGAGATGATCTCTACTGCCAATAACTAATGAGACCTAATTGATCAACAGAAAATTGTATTTCACCATGAAACGCATGACCATACACATTTTTGCACACAGCAAACATTGGGGGAGCTTGGTTGGAAAATGTTAATGCATCCACCATATAGTCTAACCTTGCACCATATAGTTTCACCTATTATGGTCTCCTCAGAATTCTTTGGGTAGTGTTAGGTTAACATCAAGAAAGGACTGTCAAAACTACTTGTCGCAGTTTTTTGATAAAAATCCCAAGATTTCTACAGCAACGGAGTTATGTCAAGATAGCAACAAGTTATCGAACAAAATGGCACATATATATTATAATTAAATGGAATCAAACTTTGAAAAATAATGTCTTGACTTTGTCTATATAATACAAGGACACTTTTTCCCCTGCCTTATATTTACATTTGATCTACATTTAAATAATGAGTAGGTACATAATTGAGAGACAACTTGGTTAATTCGATTATCTTCGTTTTATTAGCACTCCACACTTTTTAGCATTACGCAAATTGGGAAGTGAGTTGTCTGTAGGCAGAAATAATCTCAATTTATACTCTTTTTCTTTTTGCAGATCACCTTAACTGGGATATCATAATGTATGAGCGGTTTTTGGAAATCGGCTTCGAAGCCGAGTTAAACACAGAGGAGGACCCGGAGTTTTTTGAAATGGCAGAAGAGCTGTGCAACGAGAATCAAGCTACTAGGGGGGCAGCTATAACAGAACTTAGGAAAATGGTATTCGGTAAATATACATTATGTAATTGTTTTAGATACTACATCTATAAAAACCATAAATAAATAAATATAATAGTAAATATCAATTATTTATCAAGTTTATAACTTTACAAAAAAAAATTGTTACCATCTGTTCTATGCCAACTGTAAACAATCAGCAAGTGCAACTTAACAGTAGTAAGTAATCAATTACTCTAACAATTATCTTTCTACGAATATTACGAATATATATCGGAAAGGTATATATATTTATTAGAATTCTAACAGACTAACTATTAATAAGCAGTTTAACATGGTACAGATAGAATAACGGACAAGGACAACATGACCATATTAGCCGATAGCAACAGACAGCGGGCCGCTGAACTAGATCTGGCAGTCACCTTGCGAGCCCAACTAGTATTGCCAACTATCCCTTTATATTTCTCCGTCTTAATATTTAACCTAATATATATTTTGGTCAATGTCAGTATATTATCAATGTTTTTTTACAGAACGAGAGGAATGCTTTCCCTTCAGAACAGACGATGAATTCATATTGAGGTTTTTAAGAGCCAAGGACTTCATCGTACCCAGAGCGCATAAACTGGTAAGCATACAACGTCCTTTAAATTAGTTTGGTACTTTTTATATACTTGTTGTACGTAGGCATAAATGAAATGCACGCATTGAAGATGTGAACTTGTATTAGATTGAATACAATGTACATTTTACAAAGAACCAGGAGTATGTATGTACTACGTTACGGTGGGGAACGCCATCTTGCCTTTTAGACTGACCACAGATAATGCAGAGGTTAAGGATGCACCTAACAGTACTGCTAAAAGGGCACTTCGCATTGGTTCGGTATGGTTTCACGGAGATGATCGATGATTATAATGTAGTAAGAACTGAATATTTGTAATAACATACTAGCTCTATAGGAAAAATAATTCTCTATTCGTATGCAATTATAACGATGATCTATGTGCAGGTGTTTATCAAACTTATCTTCTTGAAAAAAAAACGAAAAATGTTTCCGAACTTTCTTAACCGAGTTAAGAGCCAAATCTGTTGTAGTTGTTGTTGTGTTAACAGTGAGCAGTTTTTACAGATTCGCTTTTGAAACCAATAACCGGTTTCCATCCTCAAACGGATGTTAATTACTCTGAAGTCTGAATAAAATTGTCACAGCTATCGTTCAAAAACATATATAAAAACGTAATTTTTCCTCAGTTGGTCCGATATTGCACCTTCAGAGAGGAGTACAAGCAGTTATACGAAGGAGTAGACCTCTGGGGCTTGACAAAAGTAAAAAACGCTTATGAAGGCAACATGTCTGATCGCCCAGACGTGGGACGCATCTGTGTACTAAGATTTGGTAAGTACTATTTTGAATTGGGAAAATTAAAACTCGGGACGTGTTTCCAACTTGCCTCTGTAAATTTTCGTTAAAATGATGAAAGGAGTGTGCTTAATTATGTAAGTCTTAAGAACTCTACGCACCATCCACCAAATTTTTTTTTTGTTTTGTAACTAAGTTGACAAATAGCGATTACGATCAACTTTGGCAATACTGATGACGTCATTTGTACGTTGCCAACTCTACTCTCAACTGATAAAGTTCATGAAGTATGATGTCATGTCATGATCAGTGCAACTCCGACATTATCACTCAGTCGTGTGCTCTTCTTTACGTTGATGATTCTGTAGGGGCTACTACACAATAAAAAGGGGTATATATACTTCTACGTTATCATAAATATTTAAAAAAAAAACTAGACCCGGGTGACAAAATATGTATTTTTAACAGGATATCTTTTTACTGTTTGCTATCTGGCGAGTGATCTACTTGTTTGGTACTAGAAGAATATCAAAATAAATCTTTCTCACTGTGGGCCTTGGAATATTTTCAGGTTTATGGGATACCAACGAGTTTCCTATTGAAGATTTAGTGCGTGCTGCAAATGCGATTGCAGAGATCAGTTTGCGACAGCCAAAGATACAGGTCATGGGAACCACCGTAATCGTAGACCTCGAGGGCATCACGTTTAAACACATAGCAGCGATGACACCCACAGTTGCTTACCAAATAGTCTGTATGTTGGGGGTGAGTCACAAGTAATTTTCCTTAGTTTGACCAAATTGAAGAAATCACTGCAAAGGTGATTTACAATTCAACAAGTACCCAGACAAAAACAGACACTAATTTCTATACTCTCTACTTGCAGCTCGCGATGCCGTCGCGAATTAGAGCCGTCCACGTGATAAACTACTCTTGGATGCTGAACACCGTCTTCTATTTATTCAAGCGCTTTATACCTCAAAGAGCCTGGGACTCCATTCACTTTCACGGAAGCGATGTAAAATCTCTGCAACGCTATATTGATTTGGAGTGCCTGCCTCCAAGGTATGGAGGCACTTGTAGAAGTGGAGCAGATTTTCAACATTGGTTAAAGAAGATTAAGAAGTATAGAACTGAACAGTTTGATAAGGAAATGAAGCAATTGGGTTATGTTATAAAAGAGTGATATTTTTGCGTTCCTGATTTTAATAGCAGTGTTAGATTAGGCTACAAATATATGGAAGAAAATATTGGAGAAAATATGTTTTATTGGAGAAGCTTCGGACAAAGTTACGTATCACTATCGTAACATTCAACCTACGAAAGAAGAGGTTAGCGTCATTTCAGTCGCACCCACTGTTCAAGATAGGCCTTTTGTAAAGGGTTGCCATAAAGATCTGACCTCCGCCTGCAAGTAACGGGGCTTTGACCAACAAATCTATTTAAGATCTTTGCTTTGGAATGAAAGAAATTTTGTTATTTTCTAAAAACAAACTGTGTTTTGTTTAATTATAACACGCGGTTTACTAACTCTTAACTTTTTTACACTCTTTATGTTAGAAGATGTTTACTTTATGTTTTATTGGCCTATCCTGACACAGGTATTCAAACGATGATAAAGCACTGACAAATATAGCAAGGACCAGACGTGTGTATTATGGTGACAAAGAATCATTGGATGAAGGGGGCGCCGGACCAATCCTTGTAAAAGTTATAGAAAAGACCTTGGTCTTCTCTATTACTTTAACAAGGAGTCATCTTCTGTGTATCTCAATCAAGGGTCATCCGCTGCTAGACCAAGGTCTAGCAGCGGATGACCCTTGATTGAGATGACAATGCTGATGATGGGTTCATTATCATCTGAAGGAAATAGACTAACGTAAACTTTTTTAATCAAGCCGCTTGGTTCTGAAATTAGAATTTTTCATACAGAAGCGCCACGGCTCTAACATCACGTATAATGGTTTTAAGGATAATACACCTTGGTTTGCGTAGGTACTTGTCTGCATTTTACAATCCTGTTTGACACTTTTTTATTTATTTATTTGGTGTATATTTATTTGTTTGGTACGCATTTATAGTCACTATGAATATTCTGAGCTTAGCGCAATAAAAGAAACAAAATAGTTCGTTTGTGTATTTTCAAATTATTAATATATATACCTCGGGCCCGGGACCTTCTTTTTAAATTATTAGCTACAAGCTAAACTTAGCCGACCTATTCGTATTACTGAGTCGGAAAAGTTTTTCACGTGGCAAGTCTGAAATAGGCAGCATTTTTTTCCCCCGCCCTGGCAAACACGTCAATTTAACTAGCGTCCAACGTCGCAACGCTGGAATGGTGGCGGCCATTTTGTCCGACAAGCATTATTTCTTCAATTTACCGTTATTAATTTGTAATTAGAATGAAAATTTATTGGTAGGTAATAAAAAACAGACTATCGTTAAATTGACGTGTTTGCAGGGCGAGGGAGTAAAAATGCTGCCTATTTCAGAATTGGCACAAAAAAGGTCCTGGGCCCGAGGACTAACAAATTATACTGATATTGTGTAAGAATATTGTAGATGTAGGCTTTTTGAAGCGATAACTTCTTATGGAAGGGTAAACTGCTTCGTTATGTAACGGCGCCAGTCTGTCTGGCGTTTAAGTTATCACTTCTGTCGGGCGTCCCGAGACGCACCCGCACACGTTTTTTGGTTTCTGTTTAATGACCATTGACGTAATTATATGGGGTTGTCGTATAGTTAAGCTGAATTGCATGTGCTTCAGAAATAATCAAAATAATTTCCAAATATTTTGGCCTTATTTCACTAAATAGTACAGTAACTTTTAACACAAACACTGGGTTTTTACAACTTTTATATTTTTGAGATTTAAAAAAAAATATATTTAATCTCGTTTCTCTTTTCAATCTAATATTCAAATAACAAATGTATTTCTTTTGTCGCACACAAAGACTGCTATACTATCTTCATTGCCTATGTAATTTTCCTTATTTAGATAATAATTTTTGACAGTGACTGGGTGTCAGTCAGGTGTTATGACAGCCTTGTTGTGTATAGCTTAACAGACTTCGAAAAGGGACGAAAATCACTATTTCTCGTCAGCCACCTGATGGTTTTGGAAAATTCAACTGTATTATAATAAACTACATTTTAAGGTGTATTTTTTCTTCGAATACATAGCATTGTGCAAAATAAATTAAAAACCCTCTGCTAAATTTGAAAGTCAGTAAGTGTACACGTAGCGAGAGTGAGGGGTTTACCAGTAGGTGATTTTAAAAGGGAACGGCAGAGAACTATTACACTCCTGACCCGCAAAAGATGCACCAGGCCACCACCAGCTGTGCGTGCTGATCTGACGGAGATATGAAGGGTTATATATCTATGTTTACCTATCTATCTAACCATCCATCCCTAGCTAAAGTAGGCCCGCGACATGGAGAGGACATCTCGCCTATAATATTCAAAAAGCGGCAAAGTTGGCTAATGTTCTGAGGGATTTCTTTTCTACATACATCCGGCACCTCAGCAACAACCTTACCTCCTCGCTGTTAGCACTGTTAAGGTTACGCCCTTGAGGTGCGCTTACACATCACAATATAAGTGTGCTAAGGGGGTTGGGGAGCATAGCTAATAAAACCCTCAGAAAAGATATGACACTTAGTTATGTCATATTCCCAAAGCACAACTCAACTATCACAATGGTAACTCAAAATACACCGGCTCAATATGGTATGTTGCTCTATGTTCTATTTGTTCATGTGAGAATTGTGTAGTAACTCATTAAGTTAAATTTCCTATGTTACTGGCAATCTGAGTATGCAATGCTCGCCTAGAAGTTCTGCCGATGGTGGCGTATGTGTCGGGTCGTTCGCCTCCGATGGATGACGCGTGTGTCATGCTCGTGAACGGGTACTGTTGATCGGGGCTGGTCATCTCCGGACTGCTATTACTTAAATATAGTAGTAATTTGCGCCACTGTTTATATTTTAGAACATTATGTTATTGTTCTCACCGTTCATTTGTGCTTATTACAGAAAATTTTATAAAAACATTATTTTTTTTATATTTTTTTTTTAAATATAAATATGTAAGTTGAATAAGAGTGTTCTTGGAGTTTCTTCCCTGTTCATCTGCATAAGATCTACATACTGGAACAGGTAACCAGATTCACGACTGACACGTACTCCTGATCGATGTGAATGTAATCTTAGGAAAACATAATAGTAAGATAGTCAACCAATAGGAAAATGTTATTATAGGTATCTGTTGTACAAATATGCGAGCCGCCCTGACCAGTCAGTAAAAAAACGAAATTGCTTTATTTTTTTTTGGAAAATTTGTAACATTTTATTCCGCCTGTTCATTTTACCTCAATATTACCATGAGCAACGGTTTTTGTAAAGGCAGAAAGTACAAATCTAAAAAGAATAAATTATTTCATTATAGGATTTTATTTTTTGGCATAAATCCCGATTTTTAAGGATAGTAACTCATTTTAAATTTAGCAATACAGCAATAATTTATGCTTTTTCTACCGACATGACGTCATGAAGAATGAACAATGTGGCAGCTACGCTGTTATCAATTTACGCTCGGAAATTTAAAATGTTAAATTGAATAAGATTTTAAGGCCACTTTTCAATAAATGTTCTGGTTTGAGGCAGGTTGGCAGCATTTGAGATGTGGTGGTGGAGGCGAATAATAAACATCAGCTGGACAGAAAAAAAAATTAATGGTAGATGAAGAGAGACAGTTGTTGGAAACTAAAGACAACAGACGGGGAAAAATAGTTAGCCACTGGATAAGACACGACAACTTCTTTAAAACAATATTGGAAGGGAAAATAGAGGGAATGAGAATACGAGAAAGGCCTAGAAGTAGTTTTATACAACAAGTAAAGGAGAAAGTGGGAATCGAGACCTTTGAAGACTGAAGAGGTCAAAAAGATAGCGGAACATACAGAGGAGTGGCAATTGGCCGACCGTGGCGATTGACCACGAATAAGAGCGTAACTCTTAAATTTGAAGAAGAAGAAGTTCTGGTTGTTTACCGAGGCAGGATCAAGTTAAAACAATTTTCGAAAAAGAATGTAGTACCCTGTTCGGAAATGAGTCCTTCGTTCTCATAATTTATTACGTAATACATAATTTTTATTTGCACCTACTTCTTCTTTTCTCTGCATCACCCGTAGATGTAGAGAACGCCTTAGGCATTAAGTCCGCCAATGTATCAAATGTGCATAAAGTTTAAAATAAATGAATAAATAAATAATTACGAGTTTTTTATGAAATATATAAATCAAATATAAATCATTTCTTGTGGACATAGTAAAGTTAACTTTTAAAGTAGGATTAGATTAAGATATCAGGTAAGTATGTATCGTTAAAACCAGTATAGTAAATGCTGAATCATTGGACTTACCATCATGAGACTGTAAATTTCCCCTAGAACACTAGAGTATTGTACACTAAAGACTCACGAGTTTTCTCTTGCATGTGTGGAAATCTCCACCCCTGTCACCACTATCGGTGTTTTCAGTGGGGCGGGGTATTGGATTGGACCAAACTGAATCTGCACAGTGCCATACTGCACCTAAAATAGAAGTTTGAAAGTAGGGGCTGTTAACAAATTCTGTACCTCTTCTAGAGCTTTCCCGCCACATTTAATATTTGACCATAATTTAATAAATTCGAGGTATTAATGAGACTACCTGTAATTAATGATCGACATTTCTATTAGTTTCTTGTAGAAATAAAACAATAACTGGTTGGCTTTGCACTATTGCCATCTACGATACTCAGAGGACATTGTCAAAAATCATAATTCACCTGGCTTTTAAAGATGTCTTTATAGGTACCGTCTATTTTTAACGTTGTCATAAACCGAGGTTCCATTTACTTTTGTATATTATTATTTATTTATGATTTTATTGGACTTAAAATTTGAATTTGTCAGAAGTCGAAATCGAAGTTATCGTCAACATTTAGTGTGTCACAAACAATACCTCAGGTAAGACAGTCAAAACCTACCTTGTGTTAACCATCCAATCGTAGGAAACAAGTACTACTTCTTTAATAAAATAATCTTAAAGTTGCCTATCTTGTCTTTGCTGTATCCACTTTTGCCCCTAAGTTACATATTATCTAATTACCAGTATTATTAGCTAATTTGAGCAAGAATACAATGACTATATATTTATATACTCTGAAATACTATGTACTATGTATGTTACCACAACCGTAGTAAGTGGATTACATGGTACTTTTATTTTAATGGTCTCCTCATAAATCAGGTACTTCATATACACCTAATATATAGGAATAAATACGCTACCAATAAAGTTTTTACAACAATATGATCGAACATGATTGGACAAGCATACACATTACAATCATCATGGTTTTATTACATAGCATTCACGATACCCCTGACCTAAAACGTGTCACAGACACTTTATAGCCTATGTGTACGAGCTCAACAACTTAATACATCAATGGCATAGATAAACAACACGCAGGTTACATGTCAAGATTATCTTAACGTCCTTTTTATATTTTCGATTTGAACATAGACGAGACAACTTTCTTGTGAGGGTTGCCACTTACGATTTCAGAAGGCCTTATCTTTAATTGGTCTTGCACATTTCATCATAAATGTTACAACATATACATATGTATATTTCCCGAGTAGTAGGGAGAGGTGGGCCCACATTTTAGGACTCCATATACGTGATTACGTGATGATCAGCCTACTGGTTGATACCAATAAGCTAGTTAAAAAAATGTACCATATCCAAGATGCGATAGTTTACCATTACTTTTGAACAGACTAAAACATTTTTAATTTAAATAACATTAAGTTAAATCTTTATAAGCATTTTTGTAAAAATAAACAAAACAGTATTCAATGTTAAACTATTGTTATTGGTACGTGTAGGTCTAAATTTATCATTATGAGTTTACTTTTATATCAAAAATTAAGTGAAGTTTAGAAAATAAAACAGCAGGGATACCAACTGCGTATTTTTTTTTGACGTGACAACGTCTTATAATTCGATGGAGCCGGCTGCACGCACGAAAAAACATGACTCATGTGGCGTTACCTCGCTCTGAGGCGTTACCAGGGGGATGACAGTAACTACAAAGTGACGTTTTAGAAAGATAGAGGCGCTATCTATGCGTTGGCTCTACGAAAAGTCTTCCTAGTTAGTATTCAGTTTCTACATAGATGACGCTACGAGTGCTGATTTACCGACCGTTTGACATTTGACATCAAAAAATCAAAAACTATCATGTTACAAAATGGTGGATACTTTTTACGAGTACAAGTGGATGGTGATCGGGTATACGGTATTTTAATAATTTATTTGAACTAGAGTTTACCATGAAAATACCGTATACCCTATCGCCATCCACTTGTATCTGAATATGATGTAAAAGCTAAAACGTATATATCATGAGAAAACTACACAACTAAGTCTATAGGTACCTAGTACTACCATAACTATATATAGTATGATTAGTTCCGGAGCCAACCGCTAGGCAGCGCTAGTTGTCCAATTGGTAAGCTTTGAAATGCCGCAAGAGGCCTCTCTTTTCCCTAATATTACTTTACTTTTTGGGCGTTACTATGACGTCGCTCGGCTCGCCTCGTGTGCACTCGCCACTACTCGTCACCGCTCGCGTTCTTGTCGGTTGTTTGGCGACGATCAAAGTGGCGAGTGGCGGGCGCGAGCGGCCGGCCACACGCTCGTGTGCGCTCGTGTTGTATATTCGTAGAGGTGGGCGATCATGAATGATTGACATAGTCGAAACATTTACTAATTACTAATACTGATTTCTTCATCGAATATTGATTTTAATTTCATAAACATTTTGTTTTATTTAATACTTGTGCATTTAACTAAAATCCGTTATAAATTACTTTTAGCGAAGACAGTGAGCCGTGATATTAAAGCCTGACGACGACTTAAGATGTTTGTTTACGATTTACATTGAGTTGTTCGGATTTTACGAGCAATAGACGTCTATTATTAGATTGTCTATGAAATAAAGAGTATTTAACACAGCAAATTCTAATAACAGCAAAACTAAAGTTTAGTTTTGCTGTTATTAAAATTTGCTTAATAAAGTTAAGTAATGTTGCATTTTTAATTCGATCTGTTGATGTAACCGATTTTATTGTTTTTTTTTATTTGCAGAAGCAGATATCTAGGAGAGTCCCATTTACATTGCGCTATTTAACCGGTCTTGCGCTACTTTTATCCAGTTCGTCCCTGCAGAGAGTTCGTCGTAAGCACAGGTAACATACACTGGTCGAACAATCTGAGTTTCTATCCCAGTGTTATATTTATTTTGAAAGCCAAGTCCAGTTTTGCGTAGGCAGCCCACATAAGACGTATGTCTGGTCTATATATATATATTTTTTATTGCATAGGGGGCAAACGAGCAGTCGGGTCACCTGATGGTAAATGACTACCGCCGCCCATGGGCACCTCTAACTCAAGAGACACAAGTGCGTTGCCTTCCTTTAAGATGGGAATAGGGAAAGAGGGGGAGAGGGGGGAAGAGCGGGAAGACGGAAGAGGGGGATTCGAGGAGAGGAGAGGGGAAGGACGGGACTAGGGGAGAGGGGAGGGTTAGGGACTTTTTTTTTTTTTTTGTGCGTATGGAAACCCCCTCGGGCCGTCACCCCACCGGGGTTTTCAGTGGGGCGGTGTGTCGGAATCGAACCGACTAAAACCACACGGTGTGCCGTACTGCGCCTTAAGTAGGAGGGATCCGGGAACAGCTTTTATTAAGACATCCGGACCCCCCCTAGCGCCTGCCCGCAAAAGCGCGGGCACCACCTTCGGGAAAAAACCTCTCAATTAGGCGACGTTCAGGCACACGCGGACGCCGCCTCCTCGCGGGGGGCCACCACAGCGGGTGGAGGGGAAAAACCCGTCCCGTCCACCCGTGGCCACACTCAGGGCGGCATGAGGCGCTGGTAAGCGCGCCTCCACCACCCGGTTCGCCGGCGGCGAATCAGGTCCAAATGGAGATCGTCCTCCCGGACCCTTTCCGCCGCCTCCTTCTGCGAGATGACGTCCTCACAGAAGGTCGCGACCGCGGTAAAATTCCTGTCGCTACCGGCCATGAAGCGTATGACGGCCGGTAGCGAGAGATCCCCTCCGATGACTGCAGTGAGGGCCCGACGCTGCGTCGCCCAGGCGGAGCAAACCGCCAGCGTGTGCTGAGCCGAGTCCTCACTACAGTCGCAGTGGTGACAGGCGGGACTCAGTTCCCTCCTAGCGACCGAGTGCAGGTACTTCCCGAAGCAGCCGTGCCCAGAAAGAACCTGCGTCAGTCGGAAGGAAAGGGTCCCGTGCTGCCGCCCTGCCCACTCGACGATGACCGGCTGAAGCGCCTCCACGGCGGCAAAGCCAGCACGTGGAGCCTCCAGCCGGGACGACCAACGAGCCATCGTGGCCCGGCGAGCGGCCTCACGCCACTCGCGTACGTCTTCGGGCGGGGGCCGACTGCCGCTTCCCGCCCGGAACTCAGTCGTCCGCCGATAAACTTCGGCGAGCACTTCCGCCTCCAAATCCCACGGGGGAGTCCCGGCCAACGCGCACGCCGCCTCCGTCGACACGGTGCGGTATCCGCGTATGGCTCTAACCGCCATGACCCTCTGAGGGCGCCAGAGGCGCGCCCTATTCTGGGCGGTCAGAGCTCCCGCCCACACCGGTGCACCGTACAGTGCCATTGACCGGACAACCCCCGTGTACAGCCGTCTTATAGCGACGCTGGGCCCGCCCAAATTGGGCAAGAGTCGCCCAAGGGCGGACGCAGCGCCAATCAGCTTCGGAGCAAGCTGTCGGAAGTGCTCGTCGAAGAGCCACCTGCCGTCGAGGATCAGGCCCAGATACCTTATATGGGCCCGAACCGGTACGAGGACCGTGTTGACCACGATAGAGGCGCCAGGGGGTGGACCACGGCGGGGCCCATGTAATAAAAGGGCCTCCGTCTTATCCAGGGCCACCCGCAAGCCCAGCGCCTCGATGCGCCCGACCACCAGCGAGACTCCCCTGGTGGCCAAACGCGCCGCCTCTTGAAAGTTCACCCCCCGGGCTGTGACCAAAGTGTCGTCGGCGTAACAGATTACGCCCAGCCCGGGGGGGAAGTCACCTCGAAGGGCCCAGTCGTACCCCATGTTCCACAGGAGTGGTCCAAGGACAGACCCCTGCGGAACACCGCACGACATGGGCCGACTACTCAAAACTCCATCTCGGTCCTCGTACATGACGGTACGCTCCTCTAAATAGTCTGCCACTAGCCGCCTCAGGTACTGTGGCACCCCATGATAGAGGAGTGCTTCCCTGATACAGCTGAATGGCAGACTATTGAATGCGTTGGCGATGTCCAACGACACCGCCAACAGCACGCCGCCACAGCTCACTACGTCTTCGGTCACAGCCCTCAGGCGCAACACAGCACCGACCGTCGAACGCCCCGCTCGAAAACCGAATTGGGCGTCCGACAAATCGGGGCCGACCTCGCCAAGGTGCCGAACGATGCGGGCAGAGAGGACTCTCTCAAACAATTTACCCGCCTCGTCCAGCAACACGATGGGCCTGTAGGCCGCGACCGAGTCGGTAGGCCGTCCCGGCTTCGTTAAAAGCACCAGCTTCCCGCTCTTCCAGCAGTCAGGGAAGCATCCGGACGCCAGGCTAGCGTCGAACACTTCCCTGAGGCAGTCCGACATGTGGTCGAGGGCGAGGGCCAAAGCTCGGGCAGGAATCCCGTCTGGCCCAGGGGCGGTGTTCTTGGAACGGATCCGTAGAACAGCCGCCCCTACCTCCGCCTCTGTGACGGGCGGAACGTCCTCATTTTCGACCTCCGCGTCGTGTCCGGCCAATACGGCCATCGACGGGGGTATGTGTTCCGCCCGTTGCGGGAAAAGGCCCTCAACCACTCCCTGCAGGAAGCTGGGCTGGAGAGTCTCCGTAAGGGGGGGGCCCGACGCGCGAGCTTTTGTTGCGCCGCGCGATATGGGCGACCCCAGGGGTCACGATCGAGACCCTCCAGCATCTCCTTTCTCTTCTCCTCTTTGGTGCGGCTAATGGCCAGCTTCAGAGTTTTCCGCGCCTCTCGGTACTCCTCATGAAGCTGGTCCTCTTCACCCTCCTCGCGGTGACGACGCCGGCTGCGGGTGTAGGACCTCCGGGCACGAGTACAGGCCGCACGAAGGTCCGCCAACTCCTGGGACCACCAGTACACCTCCTTCCTTGGAGGCCGACGACCTCGGACGCGGGGCATGGCCGCATCGCAAATCTGCGTAATCGCATCGCGAAAGCGGCCTGCCCCCATGTCTACCTCCTCAGTCAGAGGCTGCGGAGACAGCCAAGAGTAGATGATGGCTGCCTCCTCTAGTAGGTCCCTGTCCATCTTCGTAACAGCCCACCGCGGGAAACGGGAAGAACGCCGCGCCGTGTGACCCCTTCTGGGGTCCTGGGTCCGGGAGAGCTCAAATCGGATATACAGGTGATCCGAGAGCGTCTCAACCTCTTCCAGGACACGCCAGTTCCTTACTCGTGCGGCGAGAGCAGGGGTAGCGAACGAAAGGTCCACTATCGACCCCCCCTGCTGCCGCACGCACGTGTTGGTGGAGCCTCTGTTTAGGAGACAGAGGCCCACCGATGCCGCCCACTCCTCTACGGCATCGCCCCGTGCGTCCGTCCTGGGGGAACCCCACGCAACGGACTTGGCGTTGAAGTCCCCCAGCACTAAGACGTGCCCAGACGCTAATCGCCGCATCGAGGTCTCTAGGTTGTTGAGAAAAACCTCGAAGTCGCTCAGACTCCGATTGGGGGAGAAGTAGACACCATATATGGTGATCCCCCCCCATTCGGCAGCAACATATCCAGTACCCTTGTCTCTTAGCGACAAGGGCGGGGAATGAGCCGCCGTGGAGCTGACGACTGCCACGGAGCCGTCCCAGTCACCCAGCCAATTTGGACGGGGAGGAACGTGATAGGGCTCCGCGGCTACGGCCACACCTATCGACCACTCCGCCATGGTTTGCAGGAAAAGATCCTGCGCACCGGCAGAGTGGTTCAGGTTCGTCTGGACAAGGAGGTTGGAAATTTGGTCCATTACTGGACTGTCTCTACAACCTCCTCCATGGGCGACGACGACGACGCAGGATTGACATCGGAGGCAGCCTGGGTCGATTGGCTAGCCCCCGAAGTTTGTCGAGAAGTGCGGGGCGGCTTGCAGCCACCCTGCCCCATCTGATGGTCGGCGGGAAGATTTCCCGCCGCACACGCTGGGCAGTGAGGGGCGGCAGAGCATTCCGCCGCCTTGTGCCCCGGTCGACCGCAGCGGAAGCAAAGTCCACTGCAGTCAAAACAGCTTGCGCACCTGACGCGGGTGTGTCCCGTGGAGAGGCATTTAAAACACCTCATCGGTCTCGCCGCCAGGAGTGTGACTCTGGCGTTCACGAAACCGATGAGGACTCTTCCGGCGTCGCTCAAAATCTTGGCCGACGCCATGGGACAACTGGCCCACACTGCGCCAAGGCCCCCTGGACCGGGGCGGATGGTGCCGACCCTGATGTTGTCCGCGCTGCAACCCGTCTTCTCCCGAATTACAACGCGGATATCCTCGACCGTCACTGAATCGTCCAGGCCCGAAATACGCAGTTCCGCGCACTTGGTGGGCCTGGCGATCTTTACACCATCCGTGGCTGCGAATATCTCCCGCATCTTCTCGGCAAAGGTGTCCGCCGTCTTTGCTCCTTCAGCCCCAGGGAACTCGAGGACTCGAGCTCCCGTTTGGGCGAGGCGCATCCTCACACCCACGGCCCCAAATTCACCGGCCAGACTATCCCGAGCCCTCTTAAAGACAGCCGCGTAAGATAGCCCGCCGTCCCCCACCGCCGGTGACAGGGTTACGACCACAGCCGCCGTTTTGGGTGGCACCAGTTTCCGGGGCTTTTTTGAGGCAGTCACTGCCACGGATGGTGCCTGCGGCGGAGACGGTGCACTCTTGGCAGCCTTCTTATTGCGGTTGCGGGACCGCTTATGCCCTCCCCCGGGAGGGTTAGGGCCTCCGGTAACCTCACTCACGCGGCGAAAAGCAATGCAAGGATTGTTTCATTGCCGGTTTTCTGTGAGGCCGTGGTATCGAGCGGAGTCGAGCCGGCCCATACGTGCCGAAGCATGGCTCTCACACGTAACCACGTATCATTTAACTGATTCTCATTTCCTGACCCAGATAGACGTACTTCTCTACCTTTTCATTGAAAGGGTAGAGGTTTTTTTTTAATGGGATTGAGGGCAAACGAGAAGACGGGTCACCTGATAGTAAAGGAATACCGCCGCCCTCAGCCACCTGTAACTCAAGAGTCACAAGTGCATTGCCGCCCTTTAAGGTGGGAATAGAGGTAGAGGGGGAGAGGGGGGAAGAGTGGGAAGACGGGAGAGGGAGATTAGAGGGGTGGAGAGGGTGGAGAGGGGAAGGATGGGAATAAGGGAGAGGGCCGGATTAGGGCCTCCTAGGCCGGGCGGACATAGCACATAAGGAATATGCTCGTTTTGTAAGATATTTATTGACGTAGTCGGACATCCATTGACAACTTCAAACGGTAAACTATCAACTATTTATGGTGGTTTTATGGGTAATATGTAAATTGAAAAACGTTCTAGAGATTTTCATAGCTCTAGAAAATCATGTTAATATGCGGGAATTATCGGCTATAAACTTGCAGAAACAATTACACAGCGACGTTAATGAAATGTTAAACGTCTAAGGATATTAAGCTTTTAGTACCAATAAACGTTATTTTTTACTAAATGTATTTGATAGGCCATGATCTATTGTCCTGTTGAATGATTAATGAAATGACCACTGATTGAGTAATTATGGGTATAAGCTTTTGGTACTCCAACGCTTTATATTATAGACGAGTTTTTGAAATAATTCTGAAATGTATACACATGATGATGAATGAATAAATAAATAAATTTAATTAGTTTGAATCTGAGGGAAACTGGTATTAAACAGTAGTTGCGAGGTTTAATCACAGATGTGTAAGTTACAAATAACAATGTGTAAATAAAAATACATGACAAGGTTACTTCTTGTACTGAATCCCACTAATATTATAAATGTGAAAGTTAGGATGGATGGATGTTTGTTACTCTTTCATGCAAAAACCACTGAACCGATTGCGATTGGTATGTATATAGCTGGAGACCTGGATTAACGCATAGACTTCTTTTTATCCTGCAATTCCCACGGGATCGGGACTTACGCGGGTGAAACCGCGGGGCGCTGCTAGTATTACATAAAACAATTTTAACGTTATTCCTGAATCGATGGAGAGCTGCTGGTTTCGCGATTATTGATGGCCATGTGGCCGAAGCCCTGGCAGTAAATTCGTATTATTTTTGGGAACCGATTCAGAATCTCAATATTTAATTACGTTATTCCTTACTTTGTACTTTGTTTTCATTAATTAAATGTTTGTACACACCAGAGGGGCGACTCAGGTATAACTCCCTAGTTCGACAGTATTGTTTAAAAGAACTTAAAGGACACAGTTCTTTAACCACCGGGACCACAGAGTTAAGTTTAGAACGCTAGTAATGTTAAATTAAGAATTTTAAATCCACACCTACTTGTCAAATGATATTTTAAGACAAGTCGCGGACATGACAACAGTGCGACCTTACGATAAGAAATATTTTGGAAAATAGATTGTAATTTTTATTCTGAGCGAACTAATACCTAATTGAGAGTCGGGAGTCGCTATTTATCTGTTTTAATGTGTAAGACTGGTCTATAACTACCTACTAAATATTTATCTATTGCGTCCCCCCGTTCTAAACGACACGATTGTGTCTCACTTTTATCGTATGCCAATACGAACAAAACCGACTTCAAAATAAGTAATGTGATTCCATTGATTAATCGTCTGTGTATATTGCAAACGATATACGAGGGAAACTAATTATGGCCAGCCAACCGAGAAGTGATAGGGTCTTATTTGAAGAATAACACAAACAAGTTGTTTTCATCATATATTTCGAAATATACATATGATTGTACATATTATATATACTTACGGCTGTGACTCCGAAGGGGCAGAAGTGTATTAAACACCCACATTTTGGTAACTATAATAGCCCCATTCATGTTTCAAGGGGCAAGCCTATTGCCACAACTCTGCATTTTGATAACGGATGTTGAGGAAGCATCCGCATTCGCAATTGCGGAGCTTCCGCATCGATTTGGACTTCTGCATCCGCATCCGTAACCGCGGGTGGGAGCCTTTGAAAATCCGCATCTGGATATTTCTTAAATGGGTGGATTGTTGAGTGTGTACTGTAGCTCGATCAGGCCAAAGTCGCATACCTGTCACCCGAGCTAGCTGCTACAGAGAATTCCGAGCCCTCTAACAGTTTCAAAATATGTTCACATTTATTGTCTTTTATATACGAGTATATAAAACATTTTATTTTATATAAAACTAGCCGTCTCCGCAGTTTCACCAGCGTTTATGGTCACTGCTCCGCTCCTATTGGTCGTAGCGTGATGTTATATGATCTATAGCCTTCCTCGATAAATGGGCTATCCAACTATAAAATATTTTTTGAATTCAAACCAGTAGTTCCTGAGGTTACCGCGTTCAACCAAATAAACAATCTCTTCAGCTTTATAATATTAGTATAGATATAGTATGCCTATTAAAATTCCCTGCTACGTAAATGTGATGTATGGTGGTATGTAATCACTGTTACGTGATCGCGATGGCGTAACATTTACATAATTATTTCATGGAACGCGAAAGTTTAAAAGTTCACGAGAACAACTTACGATAACGATATTATTACAAACGTGAATAACTTTGAACGTTATGTAGCAGTTCATTAATAATGTGTGGCAAAGTTTAGCTAAGTGTTTGTTCTTCTAAAACAATTCCATCGTATTTCATTGTTTATACAATTACTTGATGTAACCGTAACGGAATAGTGTGTTACGGGAATCTCATTATGTGAATTCAAGTGGAAGTGTAATGGACACAGTACGCTGCTCTGTGGAGTACCACAGGGCAGCGTACTGGGACCATTACTTTTTTTGATCTATATGAATGATTTTCCTGAAATACTACTTCAACAATTAGGTATTATCTTTTGGGGTAACTCCACAAACAAAGAATTGGCATTTAAGGCCCAGAAGAAATGCATTAGGGCCATCTGTCACATAAAACCTACCGATAGTTGTCGACCGTTTTTTCGGACCCAAAAAATATTGACACTGCCATCGATATACATATTCGAGACTGTATTATTTGTTAAAAGTAACCTAGACCTCTTTAAAAAAACAAGTAGCTTAAGACGCCGAGACACGTTATGTTTGGTACCTTCACGAACAACTATGCTTCATAAAAGTATTCTTTGTATGGGACCAAAATTATACAACAAATTGCCACAAAATTTGCGAGACGAAGAAAACTTAGACTTATTTAAAAAACCTAAAATTGATGTTGTTAAATAAAATATACTACAGTGTTGATGAATATTTAAATGACTTATGATAGAAAGGTATAAAGTATATAATGTATGTACATGCTGTTTATACAAATAATTGAATTGAATTGGTTTATATGTTTGTGTTGTATTGACATGTGTTTTACATTTTGACATATACTTAAATAATAAATTAAAATAATAATATTAATTAATTTAACAATTAGTACTAATAGGTGATTGTAATGAAGTAGTTGATATTGTTAATACTAGGTTATTATTTATAGTCTTAATAGTTTTATCTCTAATTAATTTAATTTATCATTTGTACACCATTTAATGTGGTAGGAGTAGTGGCACATTTAACATATTACTAAGATCTGTAAACTAACCCATGTTCCACAAATAAATAAATGAAATGAAATGAAATGAAAATTTAATACGAGTATTGTTATGAAATTATAGAGAATAGAACAAATTCTTTTAACCATATTGAATAGAGAGTGAGACGAAGAAGCCGTAGATTAAAAAAGTTCAGCCTTAGCTCTTAAGGTAAGCAAAAGTAGAGCGAACAGACCTTATCAAAAAATATCGACACCAAATATCGAATAAAAAGAATTCAATATAAAAATAATCATGTTATAAAGAGGAAATTATTTGATACTAAAAATATCTATACTTTTTTAACATTCTTGCCCTCTGATGTCATACTGAATAGCGATAAAAAAGAAATGAATTCAAAAGTATCGCTATCGAGAGGAAAGTATTATAAGTATTCCACCACTATTGTCCCTGCCTATTAATTAAGTTTTCCCTCCGTCTTCTACCAATGTATTAACTGAAACTCAGTAGATAATTACGTGTATTTAAAAACCCAATCACCTAACAGTCTTAGGTGATGTTCCTGAGAGTTTTAGCATCTACTTTTATCAATAAATGCTTCTGGACAAAACGCCCGACCTTTGTAAGGCAGCTGATTGTAATACCAATATTATTTGATTACTCTATGACAATTTATGACTGTTAAATCAAGGTAACTAGCCATCTACCCATTAACAACAAAAGTAAAACGAAGACATAAAATTCGATTCGATTCGATTCATCGAATATTTTTTCAAGTGACAATTTCCATCTACTATAGACAAAATATATTCTCCGTCTATTAAATAAAGAATAATGTTGACATATGTGTTTTTGTTCGATTGCCAAGCTTTTAGATATACTAGAAAAATAGAGTTCATATGTACTTATATAAATCTAAGATGTTTTTGTTTGATCTGGAGGGCTCATTACAATTGTATCAGGAAAAGTGGAATACGAACTAGGCCAATTTATTTTCATAGGGATGAGAACATTTTGATTGATGAATAATCACTCTATATACAGGTTGTCACAGAAAGAATGGATAATCCTGGAGCACCTAATAGTACACCTATTAGGCGCTCAAAACAAAATACAAAGAAAAAACAAAGTGGTACCCAAAATATGGACTTTAAAAAAATAAACGAATTTTTTGACATTACTGCACATTCATGTACACCAGAGCCACAAAAAATATTTTTTTTTGGTTTTTTCATGTTATGTTATTCGTCACAGACTATACTAATAGAAATGCAGGAAATGGTATAAGTAAATATTGTACTTTTTTAAAAAAATAATATTAAGTTTAATTTTTTATGCATACAGCGTGTAACTATCACCGTCGCCAATAACTTACAGAAGCGTCTTTCTTTGGATACTTATCACAATGCAAAATTCAGTTCATCATAAAAATGCGAGATTAGAGAGAGAGAGAATTTACAGTCAATAGTTTGATTTCGAAGTGCGCAATGTAAAGCGACTCGTGATTGAAGTTTATATAATTTTTTTATTTTTGGGTGAGAGAATTTCTAAATTAGACGAACACTACACGTACATGTTTACACATCGTTTAGATAAAAATAACTACATTCTGTTTTCTGTGAAATTTAGGGTTGATTGTTAAAGAAATGCCTATTGCAGTAAAACAACCAATGCCTTACAGAGAAAAAAAATGTTTGTTTTATTTAATTAGTCCCGTTTCCTACACACATAATTATAGTTATTTTAATAAAAGTTGGAGCAAAGACTGTAACAAAAACTTATCATAGGTAAAAAATTAAAAAGGCGACAAAACAAAACAAATGACACTTCGTCGCTTTTTTTCCTTATTTCTTATTAAGGATCATGGACACTTAAAAATCAAAATGTATACTTTAAAATTCACTTTGTATTTTGTGAACACATTTATTTTCTTTATTAATTTTTCATGAACTTTTTAAATAAATTACGTTTATATTTTCAATTTTCGAAGTGGAAATATACTGATACTGTAACACTTGTAACCGCCTGGTTCACCTTAATGTACTAATAGTTCTCGCATACAGTTACAAACACATTTGTAGTCAATGTCTTGCCCTCACGTTGTCGCAGCGCCCATGCTTAAAAAAACTATTTAAAGAGAAAAAACATTTTAAAAAGATGTATGGGAAGCCACCCTATTGTTTTTTTTTTAAAGACAACTCCCGCATTAGGAATATTCCTGTGTCGCGGGAGTTTCACAAACATTCAAACAACGAACACAAAGCACACCCAGACTCGGGACAACTATTTGTGGATCACACAAATTTTTGTCCCGTGTGGGATTTGAACCCACATTACCCACAACACTCGGCGCTGCATAGTGGCGAAGTGACCACTTAAACCATTGCGCCATAAGTGCAGTCCAAGTGTTGATAGGGTATTATTTTTACAGAGGTATAGTATAACCAAATTTAAAATTAATGTTCACAGTATGATAATTTCTTCACATCTTTGCCTTAATAATTAATTATACTTGCTTCGCTGCTGCCGAAAAAAAACGAAATTTAAAAAATTGAATTGCACGTAATTAACACAACAAAGATTTCTATTAACGCGCGCTGGGTATCCGAGTTTACAGTCGGAACACGAATAAAAACCTATCAGATGGACATTTCAATTAATATTATCCTCTATGACGGTTATACCGCCCACGTATAACATGGTATTAAACTGCTTACATCTAACGACAACGTGACGATACAGTATATGCCTAAGTATATAAAAAATAATAGACTATCTTGGGTTTAAACTTGTGTAGGAATGTACTTACTAATACTACCTCAATTTAAAAAAAACCGGCCTCGCAGCAGGCCTTCAGAGGTGGATTTCGTGTTTTTTTATTTTTTTTTTGAAAATCTGCCCCCCAGTGCCTTAGGGGAAATATCCCCCATTCACGAACTTAACCTTCATTTTTCCCCTGTTGATTTGTCGTCCAAGTTTGAAAGCAATCGGTGCATAATTACGACCTCTATCGTGCCGGTAAAATTGAGGTACATATATATATACATATAAACGCATATACATATACGCGCTTTGTCGTGGATTTGCGGAAACCAGCCCGCGAAAACCTAACCTAACCTACATATATACATATATATATAAACTTTTTAACTGGCGGTTGTTTTCGGGTCTAGGGATCATAACTAGACCTGTGAAGAAATTTTTGGAAAACTCGACAACTGGTACAAAACCAATACCTAGGTAGACTTTTCTGCGAAATCTACTTAAAAAAAGTGGGTATCTTTAATTTTTTATAGACGTATGTTATTATTTTATCTTAATTTAATTTAACGGTACAAGTTATGTTTGTGTTGCCTATAATTAAGTGAGTTCAAGGTATGTTGGGGTCGGCAAGAAACGTCTTGTGGTGTTCCACAGGGCTCAGTCCTGGAACCGCTTCTGTGGAACATTGGTTACGACTGGGTTCTGTGTGGTAGGCTTCTCTATGGTGTCGGCGTCGCTTGTTACGCTTGTAACAGCGCTGAGTAAAACGCAATGGCAGGCAGCATTTTCGCGACTCTTGCTCAACTTGGGGAGGCCCAATATAGCTGCTGAAAGATGTGTAGAGATGGTACGGTCTATGGCACTCTACGTAGCGCCAATATAGACGAGGATTCTCCGAAGACCGCAACGCGTGATTGCAGTCAGAGTGATAAGGGGTTACCGTACTATCTGCTAAAAAAATGTTTTTTCTTGAAAATGCTTTTCTCAGTGTAGGGTGCACATTTCTAAATAATATATTTGAATTTCCATATCAATTTCAATGATTTAATTTTTTTAATTTAGACATTTTCAGAAAAATCTGGATATTACATCAACATCCTTGGTATGAAAGACTGAAAGTTTAATCAATGTCAGTCCTCTCTCTTACGAAATATTAGCTGTAACCGACAAATATCAAGTTTAATTTGTCAGTTTCAAATTAAGGTCTGTATTAAAAATAACGAATTTTCCTAATATTGTTTGTGCTTTACGTTATTCATGGGGTCTACTATATGATCCTCAAATATTACCACAACTTTCCGTAACATCCTGTACAGCTGAAAATATATTTTATTTCAACTTTTATTCTTTTATAAATGTTTTTTTTTATGGGGACTGGGGGTAAACGAGCAGACAGGTCACTTGATGGTAAGCGACTACCGCCGCCCATGGGCACCTGCAACTTAAGAGTCACAAGTGCGTTGCCGGCCTTTAAGGTGGGAGTAGGGGAAGGGGAGGAAGGGGGGAAGAGGGAGAGTGCGAATAGGGGGAGAAGAGGGGAAGAATTAAGGGTTAGGGCCTCCGGTAACCTCACTCACTCGGTGAAAAGCAATGCAAGCATTGCTTCACTGCCGGTTTTCTGTGAGGCCATGGTATCACTCCGGTCGAACCGGGCCCATGCGTGCCGAGGCATGGCTCTCCCACTTTACAAATGTGATGACTTTTTTTGTGAGCCAGCGCCACGTCTTAACTAAGAAGTGGCCCAATAGTATCATAATGTAATTGAAATATGTATAATTTACTGTTTAAACAGTACCTACTCATGTTACATAGGAGTACAAAATAAATTCATTTCTTTCTTTCTTTCTTTGTTTGATCATCTTTTTTAAACATATAAGAACAGCATTTCTTTAAGCAAAAATATTTTTCTTGAAGGTTGCCTCGAGTCGTTTGATGTAAAAGCTGTTTAGACGTAACAAGATATTTGGGATTGTCCTAAAAATAAGAGTGGTCTTACTTGAGGCTGACCGCTGTCAACCGTCGTACTTGACGTTATTATGCGAACCTTGTAAGTACCGATGGATCTTTCTCCTAGTATATCCATTGTATTTCAATGAAAACTGCCATATTCTCGACGGTAGTTAATTAATTGGAAATTGTTGGGCGTGGGCGTACCCAGCTTTTAGGTTAGGGCGGGGAGCGGGGCAAAATTTGGTTTTGTCATCCCAGGGAAGGGGGCGAAATTTTATTTTTTCGGTCCGGGGGGGGGGAAACAACAATTTATTATTGTTTCTAAAGCTACTGCATAGTGCGATTATTATTAGTTAATATTGATCAGTCAAATAAAGGGGGGGGGGGGGGGCAAATCAAAAATTTTACTGAAAATTACCTTAGTATTACGTAAGCTTGCTAAAGCCAGGGGGGGGGGGGGGGCAGCTGCCCTTCCCTGCTAGAGGAACTGTGTATTTTTCACACTCCAGACTTTACTATCGTAATGCGAAAAAGCACATGAAACTGTTGGTGTACTTTTGCGTTAAAGCAAACACTTAATCTCTTCTTTACCGCTTAATGTCAATGTAATGCGTTACTAAAGCCTTATAAATTATAATAACACAGAAAAAAAGTTTCTCACAGTGTAGGCTTAAGACATGCACTTTTAAATTAATGAACTTGGAAAGTTTACCTTTTACTTAGATCATCAGCTCCTGGTACTTGTGATGCATAAGATAGATATATTAATAGCTTGCCTGTAACTATGGTCAAAGGTTTTTTACGAGAAGATTAATTATATTTAAGACCAGAAGTTCCCACGTGGCTTCTCTCGCGTGTACATATTTATATATTTTGCGAGGAACCCTAAATCTTATTCCAAAATAAAAAAAAAGGCTAAGTCACTTCTTATAACACCAGCTATCTTAGAGTGAGTCCCGTGGAAATTGGTCCACCCGTTCCGGAGATTAGCCGGAACAATTTAGGCATATGTATCGTGAAAATAACTGTGTGAGCCTAAAACGTGGGAGAGCCATGCTTCGGCACGTATGGGCCGGCTCGACTCCGCTCGATACCACGGCCTCACAGAAAATCGGTAGTGAAGCAATACTTTCATTGCATTTTGCCGCGTGAGTGAGTTTACCGGAGGCCTTAACCCTTCCCTCTGCCCTATTCCCGTCCTTACCCTCTTCCCACTCTTTCTCCCGTCCCCTTCTTCTCCTACTCCCACCTTAAGGGCGGCAACGCACTTGTGACTCTTGAGTTACAGGTGCCCATGGGCGGCGGTAGTCATTTACCATCAGGTGACCCGTCTGCTCGTTTGCCCCCTATATCATAAAAAAAATCCTTATTTAATAAGATGTACTCGTAGAACGTTTCATAAAGATATTAATACATCGCACATCGTAAGGATTCGAAATAAAAGTTATTCGATACGTATTAAATTCAATAGTGGAACCCAATCTGACATAACCCTTTAGAAACATCTCCTACGGCGCCAAGACCTGTTTAATAGAAGTGTCTATTTATGCAAGCCTTGAGCCTTTTTATAGAAGGGCTTTCAATAATCTTTTATGTATCTTTTAATGGCCTTTTCAATTCGTAATCATTATGTCACAGTAACAGGTAAGGGAAGGTCAGCTTTGGGTGACTGTTGATTCGTACAAATCGACGCTCGTTAATCGTGAACGTGTTATGTGTGACTGTATTTAAATAACTGGCTCGGCTCACAGTAGTTTCAATATCAAATAAATAAACCAGAAGGTTAAATCCTATATCTTTAGATTAGATATATCATATTAGTTGATCAAACCCTTTGTTTATTTGTGTTTCGAATGATGTAGAAACATTCGACGAACGCCAAAAGTTGTTCTCCATTATATGCTAGATAATAATATCGATTATATTTCAATAACTAGCACGTAACACAAGTGTATATACATTTTTTTTTTATTTAACTCAATAGTAACTTAGATCTAAGATTTACACTTTATACTCGCCAAACGCAATTGTTTAACGGCGAGACGCGTTCGTTAAATTGTTAACAATAACCTATGCTACACTGTAAATACATCACACAAAGAAAATTAACAAATAAAATATAACAATTTAAGGTAGATAACTATAAACATTATTACTATATACATATTTAAGATGACTTCTTATGGTATAAACATTATTTTTATATTATAGTAGCCATAACTCAGTAGTTTAATTAACATCCAACAATACATCCTTCAATGTTTTCCTTAATTTACCGGTACTTATTTTAGGATTTTGTCTTAATAAATATGTAAGCGTAAAATGTACAGAAGATCTTCTTGATAGATACTTTCCTGTTTTTGGACGTGTAAAAACCGCTATGGGTCAACGTGAAGGTGGTCCGATAAACGTGAGTCAAGAAAAGTTATGTTTAAAGAAAATTCTTGGGAACCTTTTTGGTATCTAATTAATTATGAACCCCACCCAGTGCACTACCGACGCAAACCCACTCCTAACATAAGCATTTCGCTTAGCTAGAGGGTTAACAAGAATACTAGTAATTTGTGACTCATGTTGCTAGAATTTTTACAAAAAAATTGGCAGCCATAGGACTGCCGACAGAAGTGAAAACTTAAACGAAACGACGAACTTAAAACATCACATTACCAGGTTGGTGGCATTAATTAATAAGGAGCTGACAGAACTCAATGTTTAGATTATTGCCCTCTAGTGGATCTATATATGTATTATTAGTGTAACGGTCACGAGTTCAGTGCTTTTTCCCCAAAGCAAAAATGCACAAAACATGCCTAAAGAATTTTTCACTTTAAAAAATACATGTCTTATATAAATAGTCATTTGTAGCCTCGCTTCAGACGACCTTACGACTTTAAGCTGTATTCCCTTACACTGGGATATCTTATCGACTTTTATAGGTGCGGCGAACATTTCATTCGCTATTTCAGTAAAGGTGCGGCATTAAAATGAGACTTTGCTCGGAGCATCTGCCGCCAGCCAGAAAAGATGCGAGCTAAAGTACATACTCAGGGTGCGGACACAGGAAATGGCAGTATTTCCGACACAGGTGTTGATGTCGATGGCCCCGAACTTGATGTGATAGACGTACATGGTTATAAAAAGAATGGAGTTAATTATGTCGATATATGGTTCAATCCCAGTTCATGACCGACTTCATTATTCTATTGAAGTTGTCAAAGCACTACTTCCTTTATAGTAGGTAGGTAAAATACCTTTTTTTTATTTATTTTATTTATTTATTTTCAGAAAGATACATATTGTTTACAGATAATCCTTACACAATAGTATATAAGTAGGTACATAGTAATATCTATAAAAACTTTGGTAGGTAATAAATAAATGAAACAATATAAGCAGCTGGGTTACAAATAGGTACTATAGCTAGGTAACAGAACTAGAAATCGTCAGTGTCTCGAGGTAACGCCCTGCTGCCTTCATGCTGCCCTTTTGTTCTCGTTGGTGAAGGTATGTACTTTTAACGTGAGTCAAACATACAGATATTCACTCATCTGCTTTAATAACGTGTTATCTTGAAAATTTAAATTTTTACAAGAGTTTTTAAACCCTTAAAAAAATAATTGAGTCGAATCAAATATTTTTTTTAGTATCTTTTTACAATTTATTATCTAAATCTTTGTGAAAAGTTATTAAAATCAAATGTTAAAAATAAATATATTTCGGACTTATCACGTTTTAGAAGCAACGAAGCGAATTTTCTCAAGCAACAACCAAATAATTAGTATTAATTCTTCTTCAATAAAATCTATTCGACATAATGTGATAATATTTATGTAGTTTAACAGTATATCAGCAATGTTATGGAGCTCTGTAACCGAAACATTTAGATATCTGAAATTAAAATCTATCCGAAACTGTAAATGTAACCGATACAAAAGTTTCGACGGGGTCTAAATAAGACACCTTATGACAGGTTTTTTATTATTTCTCTATGGTTGATATGGTTGTATTCCATCAAAAACATAATACGTAAAAATTGCAAGTCTCGCAACGCAGTTTTTCTTGTGCAAAATGTGGTGAGATCTAATAGTTACCTAATTAGTTAATTAACAACTTTTATAGTGACCACTGTGACTGAAACTGTTGGATAATCCGAAACTGTATCCGAAGGCGGTGATGCCACATCCGCAACCACATCCCAAACTTTATATCCGTAGCATCCTTGCTGTCCATGCAAGGAACATAACATGAACAATTTTAATTAAGGTATAAACTTGTGCTATAAATTCATCATTGGTTAAAAACAAACCTTAAAAACACTATTGTGTGTTCTTATTTTTACTAACACGTTTTTATTAGCTTCACCTGCAACTAAGTAACCAAATCTTGGAAGTAAATTTTAACCTATTTTAACCGACTTAAAAAAAGTTCTATGTTCCACCGTATATATTATTTGTATATAATTATGTTCACCGATTACTCAAAGAAGCCTGGACCGATTAAACAAAAAACTTATTTTGTTTGAAAGGGTATACTTCCCAGGTGGTCCCATGGCCATCAAGTCAGGATCTGATGATGGGATCCTGAAGAAATCGAGGGAACTCTTCATATTTTATAGGCAAACTTGAAGTGATTTGGATATTTTGAGGCGCATTGAAGTCGGTGATACTTTTCTTAAAAGATAATTATACTTGCTACAACTCCTGCTATATGCAATGTATCTTTTAAAAAAAATATATATCCGATTAAATGTTATTTTTTATTATTTGTCATATCAAATTAAACTTTGTATGTATTTTAGTTTGGATGATAATACTCTCATCTGGTATCGGCTGACATGATGACGGATCCAGGAGGTGGTGGAACTCTTCAGTGGCTACTCTTAAACCCTTCGAGTATGGGCTCATATCATTCGTTTTGACGAGTAGAACTGTCCGATTGAGCTTAGAAACGATGGTCTGATTATGGCGCCAATAGGTCCACCATCCATAGTGGATAGTTAAAGCGTGTTTTTTAGTATTTCTAAACAATAATTTACTCAAAAGAAAAAGCTGCACTGCCAGAAAAAATATTAGTGCGCTCGCCGCCGCCGCAGTCAACAAAGGGAGTCAAACGAATTTCATACAACAAACAAACAACATTATTTACATAATTCTCATACAGCTTATATTTACGGCACATAACGTTGGCACCGGTGTGGCAAATTGTACATTACCTCAACACAGCCGCGCTGGCTGGCGTTAGGTATAAACTCTTGAAATATACAAGGGAAAGGCCAATTAGAATTGCTGGTTGCTCTCACTCGACTACCTATTTACTTATCGCTGCCAACTCACAATTCTACCAAACGAAACTTTATTTCGTTAATAAAGGAAAGACAGAGCGAATATATTCCGACTTAGTAGGAAATTTGTTGCTTGGCAATAATACGTCCTCGCGGTAAGGTTTTTGTAACGAAAGTGGCAAGAGCGCTTGTCTTAAAGTGTTTCTGCTTCCTTGTCTAGCAAAGAAACTTTTGTAAAACATTAACTCAGCAACGGTGGAGTGATTTTGCTGTTTCAAGATTTGTATCGAAACCTACCTTTTAAGCACTGGCAAGTAAAGGTAACCAAGTTTCATTAAATTAGTCCCAATGTGTAGATTAGACTCGACGGTATGGATATTCACTGTAGAAAGAATTTAAAGAAATTGGTATTATGATGGTAGCATTCCAATATAAAGGCTGTTACAAAAAGATGTGTTAAAACTTTAGGGGCGTTATGTATAGCCGCGAATAGTTGATTTGTTGATTTATCTTAAA
Source organism: Callimorpha dominula (assembly GCA_949752705.1). NCBI lineage: Eukaryota > Metazoa > Arthropoda > Insecta > Lepidoptera > Erebidae > Callimorpha > Callimorpha dominula. The sequence continues at coordinate 3,107,822 of OX457005.1, forward strand.
AAAAACAAAGTTTTCTTTGGAAAATGCTATTTCTAGTATAGGTGGACATTTCTAAACAACATATTATGAATTTTCACGTCAATTTCAATTGTAGTTGTGTGAATGCACCTGTAAAAGAGCGATGGACGTTGTCCACTCGTTGAGTGTTTATGAATTTTGTGATCTCGGGTGCGAATTCTCACGTGCTTTTACTTTGGAGAAACGACACGACTCTGCAGCAATGTGCTTCCAGCTTCTGTGGTCAGATTGCGCCATTGCTCCATCCCTAATTACGAGTATATATCGATCACAATATAGAGTGGGTGTCAGCCCAAACCTGTCGGCCTCACTCTATCGCGTTAGGTTAATGGTATCTGCTATTAATTTTTACTTACGCTAACGTGTTTATGAATACTATTTATTTTTTGGTGCACGTTGTCGATAACGACCACTGAATAAAATTTGAAATACAGCACTTAAAAGAAAGTGAACGACGGTTTTTATGATTGAAATTTAAGTACTTTTAATGGATGAAACGGCTAACTACCTTACTGGCGAGGTAGTCAACTTGTAACTTATTAAAACTTTATATATAAAGAAAAATTATTTAAGACGACGTATAATTTTTTTAGTCTGTGGTTATAATAAAATAAAAGTATTTATTTGACTTTAGAAAATTTAACATAACATTATTCTTTTCCCTCAAAGGAAGTTCGCGGTAGCTGGGAGACAAGATGAGCATAGTTTACAAAAAGGAATGACCGCAGTCGTGCAAGAGAGAAGAATCCACTATTTAACCTAATGGAGACTGTAATTAAAAAGGTCTACGACAATATCGGTTTTCTAAAATACCATTTAAATTCATGTGTTAAAAAATGAGGTTTGAATGGTTCAACAACTTCTCGTTGGGTTAACGTGGAAATTTATTCAAATTTTTGAGTTTGAGTAATTTAATTTAATTTTTCTACATAGAATATATACATATATTACAAACAAAAGAATTAGAAAACACCATTACTGTATATCTACTTATTTCTAATAGTGATTCAGGTTATCAGAGATACGGGATAAGTTTGGCATCGCAGAAATGTTTAAGGTGTGTTTATAGACACGGGCTACTGCTAGTGCTAACCACTGGGCAGTAAGTGTGCTTGTTTCCTAACTTAGTAATAAGAAAAAATCCGCAAAAACAAAAATAAGAAAATCATGATCTTGATCTTTTAGAAATCTTAATTAATTCTCATAAAAATTGCAAAGTCTGCTACAAGTCTACATAAAGTAAGAGCATTGAGTAACATCTTCATTTCACTTTGTTCTCTAATAAACGGTTTGCAATATCCTATAATAACTCAGCTGTCATCGGCAGAAAGGCTTTGTTCCGCTTCAAGATGTATTCAGGCTATGGAAACAATATTCTGAAGAAATGTTGCTGTTATGTTGAAGACAGTGGTGATTACACGCTCTGTGGAAAATATACATTTTATAATGGTTATAAAAGGTATTATGAGTATGTTATTGTATTGCCTGTAGGTATTTAGAACTGTATGCTCAGAAGACATTGAGATCCTGTGAGTTTGTTTGTTGGTTACGCTTTGGCGTCTTAACTACTGATGCGATCATGAAATTTTGAATATACTTTGTCATGGGTACGGGAAAGGTCCTGTACCCCTGACAGCATTAATTCAAAATTTTATTCAGGTGTCAGTACTTGTCTGGAAGAACCCTAGAAAGTACCCTATGTCCTTATGTCCTTACATAGGGTACTAGGAAAAAGTACTGACACCTGAATTGATTGACAAATTTAACATTAACGCAATCGAAGCTGCTTGCAAAAGCAAGTCTTCTATATCGGAATATTCTTACCCTATATACACAATTTAAATAACTAATATTCTCGTAGTGTAATTAATGTTCATAGGACCATACCTTTTGCTTCCTGATTTTGTTATCATTCAAATTGTAAAAAAAATATTTCACAAATCGTTGAAAATGCATATGCATACTTGTACATATTTGAAAAAACGAAATATAGTTGAAATTAATGTAATTGCTTGTTTTTCTGCAGTTCATGCTTTGCTATTTCATAATATTTTGTCCTTTGTTGTCTTGTTAATTATCCTGGTATTATTATTCAAGCATTCTATTTTTAATGTCCTTACTCACATTTGCTCTTTTAGACGCCCACAATGAACCATTTGAATTGAATTTTTCCCACTGATATTTATATGAAATAAAAAGTATATAATTCGTTACTTTTCACAGTGATATGACCACTTATTAACGTTTATTTGACGTCAGTGTAATATATTACGTAGGTTAGGTAATACCTACGTGTACTCTTTAGCTCAAGCAGTTTAAAAATCGAGAATCACATGTACCTACATGTATGTAAACGCACAAATACAAACTCGCGTGATAGTACGAGTAAATGTGTATCCCCACCGATGGACCTTTGGCGATCCACCTAAAAAAACAAAAACAGCGCTACAACAGTAGTTCCAGGTTAACCGCAATGTTCAGTAGAGTAGAAGTACCTTCCCAGTCGAGAGGCTCCAATGAAATCAGGAAGCTGCCCTTATTTCTTCATTTGTAATAATAAATATATATGGTTAGCTTCAGAAAAGTAAAAAAAGGGTTTCTTCCTCCTCAAATGTTGTGTGGGAGCCGTCCAACCCGGCATATTTGTATTTTTTTACCCCTGATGCAAAAAGGGCGGGTGTTAGTATAAGTGAGGCATCATAGCTTCTAAATGGACGGACAGATTTTGATTTTTTTTTCTGTTTAAAAGGTGACTTGATAGAAAGTGTTCTTAGCTATAATTCAAGAAAGTCTGTTCAGCCGTTCGAAGATCATCAGCTCTTTCCTAATTGTTGAAGGGATTTTCGCATCGGGGGTATTTAAAATTATTGTTAATCTAAGTTAAACATACCTACAAAATTCTATTATATACTGGTATGGTATGTTTATTATATTAACATATGAACAATAATAAACAATCATACATTTATTTCGTTCATACTCATATATTATATACATAAAAATACACATTACGTTGTCAGTGTGTACCAGGAACGCATATAATGCGAGGCAAGTATTTCGTCAATAAATTTCGAACGGCTGTTATGACGTGAGACTGGCACACGAAGTCGCTGATGTGTTCTAAATGGATATTAAATTGATGAGGTTACAACAACCATTGAGGTTGAAGCCCTAACACTTCCATATCTATAACAATTTTTTTTTATTATTTTAAATTACCAAGGCTACTACTACATCTAGAGTTGCATATTACCTCAAATATTACCAACGAGCAACAAACTCATTGGGTCGGGCAATTTTATTTATAAAAAAATATATTTATTAACCCTATGCATGATAGAAACTGCTTCGCAATAAGGTCTGGTACACAAATTATGATGATTGAAGTTAAGAAACCACTTCGCAACAAGGCCTGGTACACAGCTATCTATAATAAAGTACTCAAATTTTACGGAGCGTGTGATGTACCTACTCTTGTTTTTTTTCGCAGATTTGCTACTTTTGCCATTTTTGGGTCTTTAAAGGAATACAAGTTGTTGTTAAAAGTATATCACATGGCTAGCAAACAAATCAGACGGCTTACAGTTCTGAGTCATTTTAAACTATAAATACCTATCTACGAGTATATAAAATGAGTGAAAATAACAAATGTAATCAACTGTTCTTATAGTACCTTTCCTCCCTTTCGATGGCATAGGAAAAAATTTGATAAAAACACAAAAAATGTTTTTCCCAATATCCGTCCTGGATCAACATCTTCCAAAAAAGAAACATCCTGTATCAAATTCCTCTATTGTGTTTCCAAACTAAGAGAAACTTCATTTAGGGTCAGAACACACGTGTCGACAGGAAATAAAGTTACGTGAAGTTGCGACTTATTTCCGTCTGCATTCATCAATAACGTTCCATGTTTAAATAGCTTGTTATATAAGGCTAGATACTCACAGGTACCATGGAACCAGGGGCAGTTACTAGCAATTCAATTCAAAAAATTCAAAATTCAAAATCATTTATTCAATTAAGACACTAAGTGACATTTATGAACGTTAAGTTGAAGCTAGAGTTAAAATCATAGATCGGCGCAAACAGAGGCCACAGCATGTGCTGGATTGTCGAGGTAAATTAGGTGAAAACACCAAAATCTACTGCTTGTGTCGATCTATAACTTCCAATTTTTAAAATGCGTAGAGCCTTATGAGAAGAATACTGGCAAAGAAACTCATGGCCACTCTTTTTAAAAATCAGATCTTCAGGTACAATAGTGTTAGTGTTACACGAAAGGTAAACAGGATGCAAGCTGATGCCACCTGAATTTCATTTTATTGAAATGCTCCAAAAGCTAACGAACTAAAAAATAAAAATCACTCAGTGATACCGTTGAAGGTTTGAACTTATTAAACATAGAAATCATTCAAGGTGCACATCTACCTTTATTCAGTTACAAAATCTACTGTTAAAAATAATTCGTGACTGGATTAAGAGGCTAGAGTTGCAGTTGATCGAACCAAAATAATAGTATAGGCTAAAGCATTGCTGACTAGGCCGACCAGTCACCCCAAGCAGCACCCGTTCACGAGTATGACGCATGGACATATGAGTTGGAACCTGCGTCGATTTTAATGTAAGTACATTACAGAAGTCCCTTTCATGGCAGAGGTAGAGACATCAGAGCTAAAACTAAATATAAGAAAAAATATAATTGTTTATTATGGAAATTATGATTGTTTATTATAGAAATAAAAATTGTTTATTATGGAAATCCTAACCAATATAATCCTCATAAAATTTTGGGGACACGTTGTCAGGGATATAGAAAAGTATATAGGGTTGACAGTTTTTTATACCAATTAACACGCTATTACTTACTTTCAAAAATAATTACATCAATTTTTATTCTAAATAATACTTTTTTATACTAAAGATAAACAAGTCTTCAATACCTTCGAATCTGTCTCAAGTACTACAACCAATACGCATTTGAAACCTATTTTATTCCAGATAGACATTGGATTGTTTTTTTAATTCTAACGAAAGCAGGCCTTACCATAAGTGATGAATATATCTGCCTACTGTATTGTATCATTGTATCTATTCTCAGACAACTGTCCATTAAAATAGGTCAACAGTTTAGTTCAAATAACAGCCCACTGATAAAATTCGAAACTTATGTAAACACATCTTTGTAACACATAAAACTCTATTGTATTAATGTTATTTGATTAATGTTATTTTATGTAGTCTGTACGAAGCTTTATGAAGCGGAGCGGCTCGTAGCCTCACGATGCTACAGGTCGCCTCTCCAGTCGGTCGCAACCTACAGCGTAGACCGCTCGTAACTCTCGTAGCCGGTTTGCCTACGAACTTTGGTAACGAAGTGCAAATAAATATTTGTTTTGCATTTGTGTCACTCGTTTCGAAGTTGAAATAAATTGTGTCCTCAATCAAGATAGTTTTGATCGATAACATTGTAAGGTAAGAATTGATTTCTGTAATAATTAACAATGTTTATAACCATTGTAGCTGCCTCGTCGAGAAATAAATTAATACATTGTTGCCTATGCTAATATCTTTTTTTTTCTTCATAACGGTGAACGGAAACCCATTCTGGCGTGGTGGAATCACTTGTTTATGATTTTTACCTTCTTTTCTTTTCTCGTGGTTTTTACATTGATTTACTTATTATTAAATATCTTTTTTAATTTTTTTCTCTTATTCCTTTTAAATTGCTACCAAAGTCGCGACTATTGCTTGAAAGAATGATAGCACCTTAAAAAACATAGGTTTGTGAGCGGTCTTTACTGAAGAATAATGGTTATTTAATTTTTATGAGGATAATAATTCTTTTTTTAGCGTAGATGTTAAAGGTTGATAAAACAGTGTTTTTTATAATGTCTGGTCCACGTTGTATTGCAATGTGTTCTTTGAATTTTGATATCAACTTCTGAATGTAGTGTATATCTGTAGTAAAATAAATATGATGTTTAAACCCCTGCCACGACGGTGGTAGTACCCTTTACTACTTGAAAACGGGCCCCCGTCGGGTCCGAACCGAATCGGGCATCCTCGAAATAAACGCGTGAGTAAAACCGTATATCCTACTAATATTATAAACGTGAAAGTTTGTGAGGATGTATGGATCTATAGATGTATGAATGTTTGGATGTTTTTTGCTCTTTCACGCAAAAAGGTGAGGAGGTGGATAGTGGAGCTCTGTAGTTACTTTTTAAATCGGTTCAAAGCGGTTCATCAAAGCGTGTTTTTTTTTAGTTTAAGACTAGATTATAAAGTAAATTTGGTTTGAGGCGCGCTTACCAGCGCCTCATGCCGCCCTGAGTGTGGCCGCGGGTGGACGGGACGGGTTTTCCCCTCCACCCGCTATACTGGCCCCCCGCGAGAAGGCGGCGTCCGTGTGTGCCTGGACGTCGCCTAATTGAGAGGTTTTTTACCCGAAGGTGGTGCCCGCATTTTGCGGGCAGGCGCTAGGGGGGGTCCGGATGTGTTAATAAAAGCTGTTCCCGAGTCCCTCCTACTTAAGGCGCAGTACGGCACACCGTGTAGTTTTAGTAGGTTCGATTCCGACACACCGCCCGACCGAAAACGCCAGTGGGGTGACGGCCCGAGGGGGTTTCCACACGCGCAAAAAAAAAAAAAAGGAATAATGCAATTCCTATAATCCACGTGATCGGCTGCCGATGTATAAGGGCGCTAACTAATGTTTTTTCCGATAGGTATTTCAGTAAAAGCAATATTATTCTTTGATGTAAATGTTTAGTAAAATATGGACCGATGATACCTTATAATATTATCTACGTATTAACGGGAATTAACGCAATCACGAAAAGGTTTTACATACCTCTGAATTGCCTGACGTTTCGACCAGGTTGCACTGGCCGTGGTCACAGGCTGACTCAGGGGGGGGACACTTAGAGGAAAGGACCTAATGACATTTTTGACAGTTTGCACGTCGCCATCTCTTTGTTTGAACCATGGAGGAGTTAATAGATGTCGCTACAAACCATCTTAATAAATATGGAACTATTATATTTTGTTTTTTTCATAATGGTAATTATTTTAATTTTTATTATGTATCAATTCATGAAGGATAGTAAATTAATATTGGTTACAAAGATATGCCACCAACTGCTTCCAACTAGGCTTTACGTAGGTACATAGATATCCTAGACGATACAATTTGACAGTTCCATATGAAATGGCCGCCAAAACCTGCGCTAGCGCTTGATTTGTGTTTGTCCATTTTATGTGTAATTGTTGAAATTCTTAGTATTTTCTCTACATCAGACGTCGACCTGTAAAAAGCACGACGGTCCACTAAATAAGTATTTCATAGACGTCTCTCTTAACGTTATAATTTACAGTTGGTGCAGGTCAGTCAATCGTATTTTGACTGGGAAACTAACATATAACGGTGAGGATGAAATTAAGATTGCAGCCCAAAATTATTGTAAAACTTAGACTTCTTAGTTTACACTAACCCAACCAACTCGTGTAAATTTTTTAATATTGCTATAAATTTGTAATCATTGGTAAATGTATAGAAAAAATGCAGTACAATATGTACGTAGGTAGTTATAGTTATGTTGATATACACTATCATATATAAATATATGATAGTGTATATCAACAAAACTATAACTACTTACTTACTACATATATATATATATATTTATGTTATATAGGTAGCTATGGCAATGACACACAATTAGTTAAAGTTCAGAAATATAGATGGCGCTTCATATTAGAATGCAAAATTTTGCCAAGAGTGGGCTCTCTTTTCCCCTAGTATTACTTTACTCTTTGGGCTGACTTGCTCAGCGGTGCACGCCCTCCGTCGTCGACATCGTGAGGTAGAAGGTTCTTCATCCACCTCCACTTTTTTGATATTTTTGATATTTTCGTTTCGGCATGTACCGTCACATACTATACTAACAGTGTCCCTATTCTGTAACCAAACCGATGTGGCCCTATTCTGGTGTTCACCCGACTATACTATAAAAGCGAGGTGGCATGTTTTTTATCACTGGATTCCACGCTGTAGATAATTTGAAACCATCTTCCCGATTGAAAGTTTTGTGTTTTTTAATTTCAATCGCTTCACGTACAACTCTTGAGTAAAAGTGACGTTCCGTGGAGAGGACTTGCGTACGGTGAAATTCAATCCAATGATTGGTGCCCGCTTCGAGTGCATGTTCTGCAATCGCTGATTTGCTAATCTGTCGGTTCTTCACAGCAGCGATGTGTTCTTTGACCCTTTCAGCAATAGTCCGCTTTGTTTGGCCTATGTAGGAACTACCACAGCTGCAGTTTATTTTGTAGACACCTGGAGTTTGTAACGGCAAGACGTCCTTCGGTGTACCCACGATGTTTTGAACCTTTATGCCTGGTGTGTATACTGTCGGAATGGAGTATTTCTTTAATACGGAGCCGATCTTATCCGTTACTCCTTTCACATATGGCATGTAGGCTGGTTGTCTGTTCACCTCCGGATGCTTGCGTCTCATTGTCGGTTGCTTCCGTGTTCCATTCACCTGATACTTTTAAGTACCTCCTGAACATGATCCAGCTCTCGCTCCAAATGTTCAGGGTCACAAAGATCGTATGCTCTGTTCTTGAGTGAAGTCATAACAGACTGCAGGTGTCGGGGATGATGATGAGACGTGGCGTGTAGGTACCTATCCGTATGAGTAGGCTTGCGGTACACACAGTGCGACAAGGACCCATATGACCTCGCGGTTACTTTGACATCTAAAATGACAATGACCTATCCGCCTCCACCTCATATGTGAACCTTATCTTGGGGTGAATGGAGTTGAGGTGTTGTAAATATTGATCTACTTCCTGTTTATTTCCCTTGACGATACTAAAGATGTCATCCACGAATCGCTTCCAAAGCCTAACGGTCTTCGGGCCGAGACTCAACGCCTTCTCTTCAAAATGCTCCATCCAGATGTTGGCTAGTACAGGGGCTACAGGACTACCCATTGCGACACCATCAATCTGAAGGTAATGTTGACCTTGGAAAAGGAAAAAGTTGCCCTCTAGACAATGTTCAAGTAGATCAATATAATTGAACGGCAACTCGTGGTCTCTCAGCAGGTCTTTTACGACGTCCATACATTCTTTTATTGGAACATTGGTGTAAAGTGATTCCACGTCAAAGCTCACCATGACGTCATCAGGTTCCAACTTGAGATCTTTTATAATTTGTATGAAGTGCCGCGAGTCTTTCACAAAAGACGGTGTTTTGCCTACAAGTGGTTGCAATACTGACGCAACATGCTTCGCGAGATCGTAAGTAGGAGAGGCAATTTGACTTACAATAGGCCGCAGCGGCACGTTGGGCTTGTGTATTTTGGGCAGACCATATAATTTCGGTGGCTGATGTGACTTTGGTGCATAAAGTCTGTTATACTCGTCTTCTGAAAATAGGTCCTCGTTATCCTGGATAAAAGATCGTATTCTACGCGTTACTCTGGCCGTGGGGTTATATGATACCGGTTTATAAACCTTATCGTCATCCAAAAGTTCAAGTATTTTACGTTGGTAATCAGTTGTACTCATCACTACAGTGGCGTTTCCCTTGTCGGCCTTAAGCACTAAAATATCCCGGTTATCCCTAATGTTTTTCAATGCTTGACGCTCTCCCATAGTGATATTACTAGCCGGAAGCTTTGATGATACCTTATTTTACAATACTTATTTGTGTACTAAATGCTACGTTTAACATTTTAACTTTTTAACTGAAATGTCTTCTGTAGTGATGTGTAATATTATGATATCGCTCCCAGTTCACCATTGGTAGTTAACAACCATAACTCGGCTCTCATTATAGATCTTTCAAATGACAGTGACTCCTTCAGAGTTAATAAATCTCAAAAAGTTATCAAATGTAGTAACAACAAATTGAAAAAGTACATTCGTGTTAAAAAATTTATTACTAAAACAAAAAAACTTATTTATAAACATAAGTTCTTTATAGATAGTGTAGCATTAAATAGGCAGAGGATGCAATTAATTGATCAGGTCAATATGTACTCCATAGAGGTAGATATCATGTCTTCGCAATATTTTGATGACACAGGAGCTCTTCAAACAGAAATTAAGAAACTTGAGGAGCAACTGAGAACTATTAGTAGTAAATATGAGATTTCACAAAAACAAAGTAGGGAAGAGGTTTTGGCAATAGGTAAATTAGTTAATTCATGCAATTGTAGGAATGATTCATTGTTATTTTCTGATAACCACAATGAAACCACTAGTTCTTTAGACAGTTTGCCTGTAACGTGTGCCCCTAGGATATTGACAGCAAATAACAGTAATGTAGTTAATTTCCAGAATGGCAAAACAACTAGTCAATATCAATTGTACAGTACCAATAGTAATATAATAATGTTTAGCGATGAAATTGGTAAAGGTTTAGGTACGTTAATGACAAACTCAAAAAAGGAATATTCATTTAGCAACTTTTGAATGCCAAACCTAGCATATAATACGAGTATGATTCTAGAAAAGGCTATTAGTGCAAATTTTGATACAAATACTGGTCTCATAATTTCCAGTGGCAAATAATGGTACTGTAAATAAAAAAACATTCATAAAATACTTTGAACAATTATCGGAACTCAATGCAAATAAAATAGTACTATTTACACTGCCAATTAGTAAAGGGTTGTCTCAACATGAAAAAAATATTAGGATTAATTTAAACATGACTATGTTTAATTTAACAAGCTAAATTAATGGTAGATTTTATACTAAGTTTCATTTGACAATAGGATTGTCTATGATAATAGTTTTTTGACCACAGATAGTTATTATCTGCCATATTATTTTAAAAGACAAATAGCTGTTTCGCTATCATATTATTTTAGAATAATAGCCAAGAACTTAGCTAACCTGACAGCTCCTATAGAGCACCCCTTAGAATGTAAGAACATAATGTAAGAACGTAGCCAAACATTTGGCTTCATATAGTGCTCCTTCTGAGCTAATTAACAATGATGTTATTAATATTAATTCGGGCAATAGCTTGGCCGCACATTGTGACATAAATTCTTTAAATTAATTGCTAAGACAATAGAGCCTATCTCTTGCATATCAAATCATTTACTCAATAATGGTATTGATAGTAGAAATACAAAAATAAATAATAATTTTAGCAATAAAGTAAAAAAGACAAGGACCATAAACATAGTTCATCAAAATATTCAAGGGTTATCTAGGAAAGACTTAGAAGTAGAATTATTTTATGATAAATATAATGTTGATGTGCTCTGTATCACAGAGCATTGGCTACAGGCACACCAGTTAATACTTGATAGTGAACTTTATTCTGCTAGAAGTGTGTATGTAAGAAGGAAGTCAATTCATGGAGGGTCGTTAATTTTTGTTTGTAATAGTATTAAGTGCAAAAACCGGAAAGATGTTGTGAATTTGTCTGCTGAGCGCACTGTAGAACTTCCTTGTGTAGAACTGGAACACCATTTAGTTAGTGTGTATAGGCCACCACAGAGTGACTTTAGCATATTTGAGATAGTTATGGAAAAAGTTTTGAAGCGTTTATGTGTTTTGGTAGTTTGTGGAGATTTCAATATTAATATATTAGAAAAGTGTCCTATCAGTATAAGATTAGTGAGCCTATTTAAATCATTTGACTTGTATTATTTATTTTCTGCGCCAACAAGAATTACTTCTCACTCGGCAACTTGCTTAGATAATATCTTTAGCAATGGTGAATATTTAAATAGGTCAATTTTAAGTAAGTTAACATCTGATCACTGTGGGCAATTTGTTACATTTCCTTGTATGAAAGAAAATAGAATAAACAAAACTATATGCAGGCCCATGATTAGTAACCGATTATTGAATTTTAGTAATAACATTAGTGATAAGGTTTCCAATTTAGATTGGACTCAAAGAGATCCGGATAAGCTTCACGGCTACTTATTCAATATGATAGAAATCGAATTTAACAGTATATTTAAGTCAAAAACAATAATTCAAAATCCAAAAACGACATTTTTGACTTGGCGACAACAGGAATATACAAAAGTAGAGAAAAGCTGTATGATTTATATGCTATTAAACAGAGTAATTTTGACCCAAAATTTCATGAATATGTCAAAAATTACTCAAAGATTTTTAGGAAAAATGTACTATGGCAAAATCTTTATACATAAGTAATAAGAATAAGTCTTCAAATAATAAAATAACAGCTACATGGAACATTATTAATAATGAAACTGGACGTAGTAAACCTCGAGATAATGATTTAAAATTAAATATTAATAATAGGTTTATAACAAACAACTTAGACATAGCTGAATCTTTTAATACCTTTTTCACAAATATACCAGTTAGTACAACCAGTACCTTGAATTCTTGTCCGTCCAGGTCTGAATTGTTGTTAAGGGCCAATGTAAACAAATGTAAGAATTTATTTGTATTTGAATTAAAAAACCCCATAGACATTATAAAAACGTTTAAGTCTCTTAATTCTAAGAATTCAGGGGATTTATGGGGAATTTCTGTTAAATTAATAGAAACTATTACAATTGAAATAGCACCATTTCTAGCTATAACATTCAATCGATGTGTTGATTCTGGTGTTTTTCCTAACCTTAAGTAAGTATAGCAAAGTAATACCTTTATTCAAGAAGGGCTGTACAACTGAACCAAGTAACTTTAGGCGAATCTCAATGTTACCAGCTATTAGTAAAATTTTTGAAAAAGTTATTTTGCAACAACTAGAAAGCCATTTTAATCTAAATAATCTATTTCACAAAGAAAAATATGGCTTTACAAAAGGTCGTTCAACAATTGATGCTGGTGCAACTCTTTTGAGACATATATTTAATGCAGAGAGAGAATTCGCGTATTCGAATGCGATAGGTGTATTTTGCAATCTCTCAAAAGCTTTTGACTGTGTAGAACATAACACACTTTTTCTTAAACTTAAACATTATGGTGTTAATGGTATTGCTTTGGAACTAATTGTTTCCTACTTGAAAGATAGAATTCAACATGTAGATGTCAATGGTGCGAGGTCTTCTGGATTACCTGTTACTATGGGCGTTCCTCAGGGCTCTATACTAGGTCCTCTACATTTTTTTGCATATATATAAACGATTTAAATTATTATTTAAAAGATCACTGTGATATAGTTCTATTTGCTGATGATACGTCACTTACTTTGAAAGTCAATCGTAAGAAAACAGTTTTTGACGATGTGAATAAACTAGGGCACTAAATGATGTATTGTATTGGTTTTCAACTAAAAATCTCCTACTAAATTCAAATAAAACAAAGTGTGTGAGATTTACTATGCCAAATGTAAAACAGCTAGGTACAAATTAAACTCTATATTATGAAATGTTAAGTATTGTAGACTCAACAGTATTCTTAGGAATTACATTAGATAGTAAACTACAATGGGGGGCCCAGATAGACAGCCTTGCAGGTAGGCTTACTTCGACAGCTTATGCAGTATGGAAGGTACGCCAGCTCACTGATACGGACACAGCTAGGCTAGTTTATTTTAGCTACTTTCACAGCGTCATGTCCTATGGTATACTACTTTGGGGCAAGGCGGCTGATGTTGAAACGATTTTTATTCTCCAAAAACGAGCCATCCGCTCCATATACAATTTAGGTGCTAGTCTCTCTTCGAGATTTGTTTAAGGATATAGGTATTTTAACTCTTGCATCACAGTATATTTTTGCAAATATTATGTTTGTTAGGCACAACATTAATGACTATAAGAAAAACAGCGATATACACAACATTAATAAAAGAAACAAGTCTAAACTCGTTGGTATCTATCATCTCTTACATAAAGTACACAACTCGTTCGAAGGTCTTGGTATACGTTTTTATAATAAAATTCCTATACATGTAAGCGACCTTCCTGTAGATAAATTCAAGCAAACTGTAAAAAATCAACTTATTAGGAAATCCTACTATACGATCAACGATTATCTAAACGACAAACAGTCTTGGGCTTAAGGTGTCATTAGGTATATACACACAAACTTCTTTGTCTTATAATTAAGCTAAATTATTAACAAACCATTGTCAGTTGAAAGTAATGCGTGACGATTATTATGGTAATTTGACTAGTAGTGATTTTAATCAGTATCTCGACTATAGTTCGTCATGCTCACTAAAATGTCATTGCTTGCGGTGTCGTCATGGGGCGGGTCATTTCTTTCCCTCTGATATGGCGAAGGAGATGATGGCTGGTCTATGCGTCATACTCGTGAACGGGTGCTGCTTGGGGTGACTGGTCGGCCTAGTCAGCAATGCTTTAGCCTATACTATTATTTTGGTTCGATCAACTGCAACTCTAGCCTCTTAATCCAGTCACGAATTATTTTTAACAGTAGATTTTGTAACTGAATGAAGGTAAATGTGCACCTTGAATGATTTCTATGTTTAATAAGTTCAAACCTTCAACGGTGTCACTGAGTGATTTTTATTTTTTAGTACGTTAGCTTTTGGAGCATTTCAATAAAATGAAATTCAGGTGGCATCAGCTTGCATCCTGTTTACCTTTCGTGTAACACTAACACTATTGTACCTGAAGATCTGACTTTTAAAAAGAGTGGCCATGAGTTTTTTTGCCAGTATTCTTCTCATAAGGCTCAACGCATTTTGGAAACTGGAAGTTATAGATCGACACAAGCAGGCAGTAGATTTTGGTGTTTTCACCTAATTTACCTCGACAATCCAGCACATGCTGTGGCCTCTGTTTGCGCCGATCTATGATTTTAACTCTAGCTTCAATGTAACGTTCATAAATGTCACTTAGTGTCTTAATTGAATAAATGATTATGAATTTGAATTTGAATTTGAATTTGATAGTAAGTCAAATCTATTCTAAGTCTAAAAGCTTCTATTAGTTCTATACCTCTCTCGAGTTTTTATGATTTCAGACATTCCTTGAGACTCGTCTTTATACCGAGTAAAAAGTTTTGCTCTAGGAAATATATTCGCGCTCTCGACGAGCAGTGACAACAGTACTCTACAAGTATATGAGACCGGACTTGTGATTTACAAAGAACCAGCCCTTAGTCCACACTGAAACACTAAGCTTATTGGCACATGCGAGCTTAATTTTATTTTCCAAAAGAGGATCAGTAAATGTATACAAATATATCTATGTACCAATAGGTATAGAGTTTCTTTATAAGTTAACACTTTTTTATTCAAGTTTATAATATTCATCTTAATCAGAAAAGTTCAATAGCTTGTATAACCAACTTTTCCGATCAAGCTTTTTTCTCAATCTCTCTTTGAAGTTCATATTTTTCTTTTTGAATAAACAGTAAACTCTGATTTATATCGTTTCGTAAACATGTCCTACTAGACAAAAGAAAACCATTAAACGTCATCCCATTAGAGTGAGAAGTAATATTTCCAGTTTCGGAAGCAAAATGACACGAAGCACCTTGTTTTTTATCTCAGACAGCGTGCTGGTTTATAGCTGGTAACATACTTCAGTTAACATACAAACATTTTATTTTATCATCAGGAATCTGTAAAGTCTGTCCAGTTTTGTACACAATATTTTTTTTTCTTATGATTTACCACGACAGATTGCTATTATTCAATAATAGTAAGTAATTGACTGGTATGAATGTTTGTACAATCTGACAATGACATATGAAGAGAGAAATGATAAAAAACATTGTCATTTATTATATAAATGACAATGTTTTATGACGAATAAAAATTATAAATGAATGGAAGGACCTTGATTGGTTTAATTCATGCTTATGGATTTGACCTATAATTTCTATTAAAATACCAAGCTTCATACATTTTATCAACGTTCCCTTACATCACAATCGCCACAGAGGTTAGTCGTGAGATCTCAAGAAATAGAGTTAATTTCAAAATTATAATATTCGTTCCCAGTTAATGATATGCATGTTGGAACTTTGCATTTTAAAACGAACTCACTTCTTTATTCGAGCAAGAACAGGACGGTTGGTAAGCGTTTACCGGCATGATAACTGCGGTGCCACTAGTGCGTTACGAAACGGACTTCTACCAAAGTAATAGACAATCTTAGGCTACAGTTGTATTTTTTTTTTAAATTGCTTTTACGGTCATCTCAGCCACAGGAGAGGCCTGTGTGTGAATGTACTACTGAATGTAGAGCTCTCCTAAAATGGTCTCTGATAAAAACCATCATCATTAAGTATATCAATATCAAACTGAGGTTTGTGCCTAACGTCATACGATTTTGACGAAAGATGGTTATTATGACTATTTCATTATAAATTTTTATCCACATAAAACCTTTTAAAACCCTTTTTCCCAATCTTTCACCTTTCTTCTCTCTCCAATAGTGAAATGTTTCTCGTAATGCCAATGGCGTCTGGCATTACGAGTAGAGTGAGTGCGACATTAAATTCGATGCAAGGGTTTATATGCACCAGTAACTACTTATTGTCAGATGGGCCGAAAGAAGAAATATCTGATAGTCAAATTGTCTAATAATGTCAAGATGTCAAATAGTTAAATAATGTGAAATTGTCAAATAATGTCAAATCCTCAAATAATGTGAAATTGTCAAATAATGTCAAATCCTCAAATAATGTCATCTAATCAAATTCATGAAAATAATTTCATGAATGATTTAAATTTTCATGAGTAAATCTGGGTCGAACCCGTAAGAATTACGCATGAAAATTTTACATTCATTAAATCCAGACATTGCCTGTGCCTCTTCGACAGAAGGCTTCTTGAAATCGTACAAAACACAATAATGTCATTATCAAAATGTAGCAATATTTTGTGTGTTTGGGTTTATTAACTTTTCACTTAATAAGGCAACAAAGAACTATCTACTCTATAATGTGAGTTACATTATGAAGTAAAGTAATATTTTTGAAAACAACATCTTTATAAAATCAGTTTTAGACAACTAGTCTCAATGGAATAAATATTTAAGCCCAACACTTCCCGGCGCTTGTAGTCGAATTACCACAACCGATTGTCAGAACGAATCTTCCAATATTTAAGCAATGGGTACTTACTGTATAGAATTGAAATTATGTTTAGCAAACTACAAATTTGTGTAAGATGTATGGATGTATCAAAAGGTCTGATGAACGTGGAAGAGGCACGAACTGTATGTGAGGATCGTGGCAAATGTCGTTTTATCGTCTCAGCATATCCCGAACGGGAATAAGGCGTGATTATATTGTATGTATGATTGCATTCCAATTTATTCTAACTGTCAGACTGAACAAACAACTGCGAATGACGCAACACCGTAGTTAAAAAGTATTGGTGTCAAAACGTATTTCTTTTGTTTTCCGTCAAATCGGATAGCGTTAAAGTGCCGTGCAAATAGTTACTGTTGCTGAAACCCGCCATGTCACCACTCACGACCACTACCCATACGGTTGGATTAAAATAATAGTAACTTGAGACACTTCAGACAAGGCCGTCTGATACCAATCTAGGCAGAGCCTGTTCTATGATAACCAGACTGCTGATAAACATACTTATATATTACTTAATACGTACATAATATAGATAAATTACACCCAGACAGAACAAATGGTCGCGCTCATCACACAATTTTTTGTCCTGGATGGGAATTGAATCCACGACCTCTTTCTCAGCAGTCAGGATCACAGACTACTAGACCAACAGGCCCGTCTTAATATAATATATATAAATTTAATGTAATATATCAGAAATATCCGTTTAATATTATAAAATATTAAAATTAACTACCGTTTAATTTAACCGTAGTTGAGTGTCGATTTATAATAAACTAGTCGTTTCGTGCAGTTTCACCTGCGTATATGGTTTCTGCTCCTCTCCTAAGGGTAGCAGCGTGATGTTACATAGCCTATAATCTTTCTCAATGTATACTCTATCCAATACAAAAATAATTACTTAAATCCGACTAAAAGTGCCAGAGATTAGCGGGTTTAAAAAAACAAATAATAAAAAAAAAACTCTCCAGCTTTATTATATTAGTATAGATATACGCAAAAAAGACTTTCCTTGTTTAATAATAATTCAATCAGGAAGATAAAACAAGGAGTTGCAATATACATATTATGTGATTGTCCTGTATTTTAAAATCATAAACAAACCATCGGCATAAGGAGCTTAACTCACATTTCCATTCCAGCTTACACAGAGTCAGCAAGTTTCATTTTTCAACTTTAAATATCAAAGCCTTTGGAAGCTTATGTGAAAATGGTGCGCTCATTGTGTATGTCAACACGGAGAATATGACTGTGGGCTTATAGACGTGTTTTATATCTAGGGTAAACAAGTGATGTTTGTTTGTGGTACATGTTCTTACAAAGACGAATCACTGGTTTTATTACGTACGGTATGTTTAAGCGACTCATTTACTGGCTAATGTGTATAAACTGTATATATGCATTATAATTATTAACTTTCGCGTTCCATGATAATTATGTTAACGGCTACCGGGTAACGGTAAGATTTTTAAATACGTAATCGTATTATTTCCCGTTAAAATAAATATAATATGTATATATAACTATATGTATAAAAAAATTGTGTCTCATTGTTTGTTCGCGATGAACTCTTAAACGAATGAACCGATTTTAATGAAATGCACAATGTGTACAATTTGGTGCAACTTGAGAGATAGGATTGTTTTTTTATTGCAGTTTACCTAGCCACAGCAACAGTATTCAATAAAATCCCAGAACGCTTCAAAGACCTTAAATAAGTTTATCCTAGCTCTGAAAGATTGGTTGGTTATTAATACATTTTATTCAGTCAAAGAATGTTTATATCAATACACAAAAACTGATGAACTGACTTATTCATAATGACAATAATTTTAATATAATCTACTGAAGTTATTTTAATAATATGTTAAATTTGCATGCTATTTTTATGGCTAAATGGGCCTGTTCGACTTATATCACACTTGAATTACCACGTTATGTACTATCCCATTTAAAGCAAATAAATAATTCGAATTTGAATTTGTAAAGTAACGTTCACTGTCTAGTTCTACCTCCTTTAAAATGTTGCAGCACTGGTAGCGACATAACATCACTGGTAAATAATGAATGTTCTATACCCTCAAGATGGGTTACAAATGTCAGAAAGCAATCAACCCTAGGTAAATATCAAATTACTGAGAGAAGGCGAAAGCACAGGTAATTATGAAAATAAATTATATTCCGACGAGATTATCACCATCCTTTGAGCAGCGCAATTAGTATGTCTTTTGGTTTTCAAATATTTATATTAGTAATAAACATTAACATTTTGGATTTCAATTAAATTTTAATACAGTCGTGTAGCTGGGGCGGTTAAGTTCAATATTTATTTAAAGGGAAAGCTGAAATAGAAACAGACTAAAATAAAATAGGTATTAAAAGAAAGTATGGCGCAGCAAAATTTTATCAATCAAGGTGGGCGTGCGCTCGTTGGAAAAGTTAGTTATAAGAAAACAAACTAATCTTAGTTTCTTATTACTCTAAGTTAGATTTAGATTAGAATTAGGAGTTATTGGTAACCACAACATCGATATTAAGTCCTAAGAATGTGGTCGCAGAACATTAACAAATCTTTTTACATTGCTTGCTTTCAAACATAGAAGTAGTATATAAGACAAAAAAAACATACATGTAGTAGAACCAAACATAAAAAGAAAATATTTTAAAAGACTGATCTGATACAAAACTTATCGTTTCCTTTTTATATCATCATCAACATCTTCCTGCATTTTTTCCCAACTTTCATTAGGGTCGGTCGGTCCCAACGCCCCACTCGAAAACCGAATTGGGCGTCCGACAAAGCCTACAGGCATGAGCCTAGTAGGCCATCCCGGCTTCCTTAAGAGTACCAGCTTCCCGCTCCTTCCAGCAGTCAGGGAAGCGTCCGCGTCGAGCTAGCGTCCAACACCTCCCTGAGGCGGTCGGTCGAGGGCTCGGCCAAACACCCATTTTTTTGTGTGTTTGGAAACCGCCTCGGGCCGTCACCCCAAAACTGCGCTTGCGTCATACTGCGCCTTAAGTAGGAGGGACGCCCAAACACCCCTGGTTTATACTCGATTAAAAAAAAAAATCAAATATCAATAATTGTAAACATTAAAACTATTTACAATCTTCAAATCATGCTTGGCATCACACAGCTATGAGTGAAATTCGTGCACATTGTAGTAGGCTAGCTGCCGTTTCGTTTTACACTAAAAACCGTTCCCTTATAACTACCGAGCATCGTTTATAAAATTATTATTCATAGCGGTCATGTATTACGGAAATATTACGCGTTGGTACATCTTTCATTAGTCATACTTCATCACGGTATTCTCCATGGAGCTATTAAAGTCCATGGGTCGGTCCAATATGGTTATAACATGGCTAATGACACATCGTTGTGGAGGCCAAACGACCTCGTCATGTCTCTGATAATAATGGAGTTATTAATAATTCTTCCTTCACACAGATTTTTTATAGAATCGTGGGAAATCATCAATCATTTAAAAAAACGTAAAGTACAGGATTATGTCAGATTTTGGTCCCAAATAACAAATTTTCGTTCGATTTAACGTCCTACTGCGTCGGTAGCAGGACTAGCAGGCGCCGCACTTTGTACAGCGGCTTAATTAGTTAAATAATGAAAATTGCTTTGGTTTTTCTTTAAACCGGTTAGTGAATGTGCTCTTGTTTGGTCAAACGTGTAAAATTATTTTAAGATATGGACTGAATGTCTGATTTATATTAAAAACGGATAATAACATAATAAATCAATTTTATGTAAAAGAGAACTAAAAAGATGGATACAAAATGACATAGAACCAAACTGGAACGTTTATTATCACAGGTTAGAATCAGAACCAGCCATGTTAGAATCTTGGTACATTATGCCATTACGGCAATTAAATGCACTGTCTCGAATAGCACACAGATTTTTTATCATGGAAAGTTTTCACAATAATTTCCACGCGAACGAAGTCGCGGGCAACAGCTAGTATTAAATAAACTACGTTTCTTTCTTCAAATAAACAAGATGACCTTATCACTAACAATGGTCTAAAACTAATCGGACTTCCCAGAAACTCACACGTAATACCACTTATGGAAGTTATTAGTGTAATAATACATATAATTAATAATCGAATGATACTCTTCTTTCAATTGAAAATTAAAGATTTTATTTGTTGCAGTGAATTTTCCTGCCCCATGTACCTTGTGCCTTCGATGGCGGATAACCCATTATTTCTATCAACACATATTATAGTGTTCCGCTGTTGTTTTGATTCCATTTTGTAATTCACCTTTTCCGCAGCATTATGTTTTTTTTTTTGTTATTTTTAGTTTGGTTCGAAATTCGGGTCACATAATTCTGAAACGAATAATGGAAAACTGCAATCATTAAATTCATTTTAAAAACATAATTATTTATAAGTATGGTAGGTACTCAATATTATACACCTACTCTATTGGTTTGGTGTTCTGCATGTAAAAATGGTATTAGTAAGTAATAAATGCATAATTGGTATGCGACCGTTTGTCGCAAGCATGACAAAGGGCCAGAAGTTTTCTTGTTGTTCACTCATTTATGAACTGCTCTTAATCATTTGATCACTTCTAGAGTCCTCTAAATACTTAGGAATGTCAATTTCATAGTTATTAATGAAATAGTTTCAGCCGTACCATCCTCTCTGTTCATAACTAATAATATTTAGGGATTAAGGACACGGGCGGGAAACCATCTGAGACTTGGGGACTCATAACGAACCGCGATTATACTCGAGGGCCTCCATAATACCCCCCATTATTATTCTATAGTGTTTGTTATATAAACTACCTTGAAATCCTGCAATTGAAATAACTTGTACTAATGTGGACTTTACTACTCAAAAGTTTTTAGAAAATCATAAACAAATGTTATTTTGATATGCTTTTATTCTGATATAAAATGCTACTGAATTCGCAGAACAAATTAATTTTTAATTTTATATATAAATAACTTTTGCGTTCTTTAAGTACGTTGATCAAAGTATTTTGTTAACGTACTGAAAAAACGCCATGGTGAAGACAGTTCAGTATTATTTGTGGCTGACTCATTTTTAAAGCAGATAGACGCGCTAATAGCTTTGACGGTGTAAATAATATTATTCATCGAATACATGGTTAGTTTACTGCTAATAATTTAGTGATAAATGAGAAAAGGAAATTAAGATTTTGTAAATAAAACTGTAATGGAGCCGCTAATCAAAGCGGCTAAGTTCTGCAGCATATGTTGTAAGGAAAGTCCGCCAATTAGTAGACATAGATACGGCACGACTAGTTTAGCTTAGGTATTTCTCATAAAGTCTCATATCTTAGTTTAGTATTTTATTAAGGGAGGGTATCCATTTTCACTCTGCAGAAAACAGCTGTCAGGGCCATTTGTCATCAATTATTATCTCGTAGTCACGAATCCCTCAAGTCGTTTTTTTAAGAAATTGATGTCTTGTCAGTATATTCAGTTTACAATTTACTGGAGTCTCTCTCTCTCTCTCTCTTTCTCCCCCTCACTCCCTCCCTCCATACCTCCCTCTCTCCCTCTATATATTCTGTATATATTTACACAAATATATAACATAAAGGTATACACATATCTACTTACATGCGTCGAGAATAAGGAGTAAACTCCAATAAAGCATAAAAAGCACAATAAAGCGTTACGCTGCCCTCCGATCACTAAATTTTACTCATTATATTTTTTTCATACCGGGCGCCTTAAATGCAGAGTAAACTCCAAAAAAATCTAATTCTTCATGTGAGATCTGTGTAGTCCCTTATATCAAGTTAATTTCCTATGTTGCCTGACAGTTCTGAGCGTGCCACACTCGTCTAAAAGTCCTGGAGATGGTTGTGTGTGACGGGTTGTTCGGCTCCCTTTAATATGGCTGAGCTGGACGTAAGTTAACACGTTCGTGAACTAGTGCCGTTGGTCGAGGCTTGTCTTTTCTGGATTGTATTTCTTAAATATAGTAGTAATTTGCGCGACTGTTTATATTTTAGAACAATATTAGTTACTTTTTTTCACATTTCATTCGCGCTTATAAGCAATGTAACCAGAAGCTTGTAACAACTGACTTATTCTGACTGACTATGATTTTGATTAGATTCGGGTTGGCTTGATTTGGTTCGATTCGATTCGATTGAATTTGATTTGACTTGATTTGACTCATAAAGTTTATAACTTTTTATAACTAAAAAATTTACATATCTATATCATCGCCGTAGTTTTTTTTTATGGTATTGAGGGCAAACAAGCAGACGCGTCATCTGATGATAAGTGACGTGAAATACAATGCAATCATTGCTTAACTGCCGGTTTTCTGTGAGGCCATGGTATCACTCCTATCGAGCCGGCCCATACGTAATTTCCATTACTGTGTTGTATATAAGGACCGCGAAAGATTTTTTTTTTTAAAAGACTACTAATGACGTGGGTCACACATTACTAGTATTCTTGTTAATCCCTCCAGCTAAGCTAAATGCTTGTGTTAGGAGTGGGTTCACGACGGTAGTGCACTGGGTGGGGATCGAACCCGCAACCACTTGATCGCAAGTCCGACGCCTTAGCCATTACGCTACCGCCGCTTGGTTTAAAAGTTATTTACTCCCTGTGACGTACTCTCTCCATCCCATGGTTGCCTGGAAGAGATTGCCTTTTGCGATAAGGCCGCCAATTGTACATACCTGTCTATAGTTGTAAGTTTTTTGTTTGGTTTTCCATACCTTCCATACCATATAAACAGCTTTGTCTAGGGTATCCTATGATTTTACTAGCACAGTAAGGTTATATCTAACTACAGCTCTAGTTAGAATAATCTTAAGTGCTAGCAATAAAGTCTGATATATATAACTTTGATGTATATACCATTTTTTTTTTTTCGTGCGTTTGGAAACCCCCTCGGGCCGTCACCCCACTGGGGTTTTCGGTGGGGCGGTGTGTCGGAATCGAACCGACTAAAACCACACGGTGTGCCGTACTGCGCCATAAGTAGGAGGGATCCGGGAACAGCTTTTATTAAGACATCCGGACCCCCCCTAGCGCCTGCCCGCAAAAGCGCGGGCACCACCTTCGGGTGAAAAACCTCTCAATTAGGCGACGTCCAGGCACACGCGGACGCCGCCTCCTCGCGGGGGGCCACTATAGCGGGTGAAAGGGAAAAACCCGTCCCGTCCACGGCCGGTAGCGAGAGATCCCCTCCGATAACTGCAGTGAGGGCCAAACCGCCAGCGTGTGCTGAGCCGAGTCCTCACTACAGTCGCAGTGGTGACAAGCGGGGCTCAGTTCCCTCCTAGCGACCGAGTGCAGGTACTTCCCGAAGCAGCCGTGCCCGGAAAGAACCTGCGTCAGTCGGAAGGAAAGGGTCCCGTGCTGCCGCCCTGCCCACTCGACGATGACCGGCTGGAGCACCTCCACGGTGGCAAAGTCAGCACGTGGAGCCTCCAGCCGGGACGACCAACGAGCCATGGTGGCTCGGCGAGCGGCCTCACGCCATTCGCCTACCTCTTCGGGCGGGGGCCGACTGCCGCTTCCCGCCCGGAACTCAGCCGTTCGCCGATATACTTCGGCGAGCACTTCCGCCTCCAAATCCCACGGGGGAGTCCCGGCCAACGCGCACGCCGCCTCCGTCAACACGGTGCGGTATCCGCGTATGGCTCTAACCGCCATAACCCTCTGAGGGCGCCAGATGCACGCCCTATTCTGGGCAGTCAGAGCCCACACCGGTGCACCACCACTGTCTTGTAGCCACGCTGGGTCCACGCAAATTGGGCAAGAGTCGCCCAAGGGTGGACGCAACGCCGACCAGCTTCGGAGCAAGCTGTCGGAAGTGCCGTCGTGTCGAAGAGCCACCTACCGTCGAGGATCAGGCCCAGATACCTTATGTGGGCCCGAACCGGTACGAGAACCGAGTTGACTACGATAGAGGCGCCAGGGGGTGGACCACGACGGGGCCCATGGAATAAAAGGGCCTCCGTCTTATCCAGGGCCACCCGCAAGCCCAGTGCCTCGATGGGCCCGACCACCAGAGAGACTCCCCTAGTTGCTAAATGCGCCGCCTCTTGAAAGTTCACCCCCTGAGCTGTGACCAAAGTGTCGTCGGCGTAACAGATTACGCCCAGCCCGGGGGGAAAGTCATCTCGAAGGGCCCAGTCGTACCCCATGTTCCACAGGAGTGGTCCAAGGACAGACCTCTGCGGAACACCGCACGACATGGGCCGACTACTCAAAACACCATCTCGGTCCTCGTACATGACGGTACGCTCCTCTAAATAGTCTGCCACTAGCCGCCTCAGGTACTGTGGCACCCCATGATAGAGGAGTGCTTCCCTGATGCAGCTGAATGGCAGACTATTGAATGCGTTGGCGATGTCCAGCGACACCGCCAACAGCACGCCGCCACAGCTCACTACGTCTTCGGTCACAGCCCTCAGGCGCAACACAGCACCGACCGTCGAACGCCCCGCTCGAAAACCGAATTGGGCGTCCGACAAATCGGGGCCGACCTCGCCAAGGTACCAAACGATGCGGGCAGAGAGAACCCTCTCAAACAATTTACCCGCCTCGTCCAGCAACACGATGGGCCTGTAGGCTGCGACCGAGTCGGTAGCACGTCCCGGCTTCGTTAAAAGCACCAGCTTCCCGCTCTTCCAGCAGTCAGGAAAGCATCCGGACGCCAGGCTAGCGACGAACACTTCCCTGAGGCGGTCCGACATGTGGTCGAGGGCGAGGGCCAATGCTCGGGCAGGAATCCCATCTGGCCCAGGGGCGGTGTTCTTGGAACGGATCAGTAGAACAGCCGACCCTACCTCCGCCTCTGTGACGGGCAGAACGTCCTCATTTTCAACCTCCCCGTCGTGTCCGGCCAATAGGGCCATCGACGGGGGTGTGTGTTCCGCCCGTTGCGAGAAAAGGCCCTCAACCACTTCCTGCAGGAAGCTGGGCTGGAGGGTCTCCGTAAGGGGGGGCTCGACGCGCGGAGCTTTTGTTGCGCCGCGCGATATGGGCGACCCCAGGGGTCACGATCGAGACCCTCCAGCATCTCCTTTCTCTTCTCCTCTTTGGCGCGGCTAATGGCCAGCTTCAGAGTTTTCCGCGCCTCTCGGTACTCCTCATGAAGCTGGTCCTCTTCACCCTCCTCGCGGTGACGACGCCGGCGGGTGTAGGACCTCCGGGCACGAGTACAGGCCGCACGGAGGTCCGCCAACTCCTGGGACCACCAGTAGACCTCCTTCCTTGGAGGCCGACGACCTCGGACGCGGGGCATAACTGTATATACCTGAACTGACTTTATTGTGCCAGGGACTCTACCGTAATTTACTCGGCACAGCTGCTGCCTAAACTCTGCAATACATTTAGATCTTAGAACGCCTTATCTGACTGCCATCAGTTCTCATTTTATGACAACAATACTTTTGTCGTTGCATACAACAGAACGTTCTAGAACTTTGTATAAGATAAGGTATTAAAAGGCGCCGGCATCCGATGTCTACACACATTCCAGTTTTGCAATACAACGAGTAACAAGTACGAAGGATAGCGAACAAGCAAGTATTAGTCAGAATTACTGTTAACTGTGAATTATGATTGTGTTGAAATTAAATCTACTTCGTAACAAATTGGTGTCGTAACTACTTTAAATACATTTCATAAGTTCATATACATACTCATAAATCTATAATGTGTGTACCTATACAAATATTCTATTAAATTTTTCTCTTCTCATCTTGCTATATTTCTCTCACCTAGATAGGAAGAAGAGACGCCCATGTATATAGCCTATGTAAGGGCTTTATATCAACAAAGCAAACCAAGTCATAGGTCACTACATTTTTCTCTTACCCGTCATAAAACAAAGCGACCTTTGCCAATATTTTTATAGTAGTTAGCCGCAAAGCGGTTTCCATTAACGCTGAGACGCAAAAGCTTCTTATTTTGGTTAAATATGAACTTATATATAATTTGAAACTGATTTTTTTTTTGTTAAGTGACTATTGGCGAGTTTTAGTGATATAATTTTTTTATCAGATGTTTTTTTTTCATAGCTACCAATAGCTACTGAGGTTTGATATATATGTTGGCCTGTGATAGAAAGTATATACAAAAATAGTCCAAGTTCAAACAAAACATTCATCATTTAATTTATTATGGTCGAAATTCGACCAAAAGGCAACCTCTAGTAATTTTAATATTTACTAATATATAATAATAATAATAATTTGACACATCTGACACACGGCCGTCTGTTCCCAAACTAGGCAGAGCCTGTACTATGGTAACCAGACTGCTGAAAAACATACTTATATATTACTATATATACCCTAATGAAAGAGCTGGTACAGTCTATTTGATGTAAATATATTGTAAATTAACGTTTGAGATCTTCGTTATGTATCAGAGATATAAAACATTTATGTATTCCAAAGCCTACTACAAAATATCTCTTAAAAGAAAGTTAGAAAAGCAAATCCATGAATATTTAACCATCATTACCAATGTTAATGAGCTAATTATTAATAATAATAATAACTTGTGTAACCTCACATACGATCGTCTGATCCCAAATTAGGCAGCCTGTACTATGGTAACCGGACTGATTATACACTACTAAATACATACGTATTATAGGTGAATTACACAAAACACAGAACAAATGATCGTTGTATTGTAGAAAGGGTGTTTATTAGAGAAACCCAGTGTGGCTGTAGAAATATGTGTATTCACGTTGTTTCCATAGTTGTAGTATAATTAAAAGAGAGTTAATAACTAACATACAATATATTTTATATTGAACCAATTCCATGCGTCATCATTATTCGTAAATGTTACTGATAGATATAAATGCAGTTACAAATAATGAATTAAGGCAATATGCCACATCGTGCTCATCACGCAGATATTTGTTATGGTTGGGAATCAAACGCACGACCTTTGGCTCTGCAGTAGGATCACTAACTACCAGACCCACAGGCTCGTCGTTGTATTATTGGTATTTCAACTTAAATCTAGAAAAGAAGAAAAAAATTCTTCTAAAACGTATATAAGGAATAGGTAAACAAGGGATGCAGAGAGAAGAATAAAAATACGACGTACTAAAAATATATACTCCATCAAGGACTTAAGAAGTAAAAAAATCCAATTCAAGTCTCGCAACACATTGTTGTTAATTGTTACCTAATATGTTAACTGTTAGTTAACAAATTTAACTCGACTTGGTGGGTACACTGTCGTGCCCCCTGATATATGAAATAGAGAGTTGGTAATAAATTTCAAAGTAAATTCGTCCGTCATCGTAAAATCTGTTTGCGGCAGAATTTACCTCGGGAGAAATATTACACAAGTTTGTGAGCCTTTGAACTGTTTTTCAGAACTCGCTCTCTTTTTTTTTTTAATGACACGATAAAAAAACATTTTACATAATTATCGACTCTTCGTGGCAGTACAGTAACTAGTCGATGATAATAATTTGAAAGAACATTTCAATTTATTAAATACTCGCTGCACCCCGCGGTCTCACCCGCGTAAGTCCCGATGCCGTGGGAATATCGGAATAGCTATCTACATACCAAGTTTCATCGGAATCGGTTCAGTAGTTTTTGCGTAAAAGAGTAACAAACATCCATACATCCTCACAAATTTTCACGTTTATAATATTAGTAGCATTATTCAAAGACAAACAAAATTGTACTGTTCAATATACAGTAACAGTGTTCAACATAGGTTAACGTGGGAGAGCCATGCATCGGCATGTATGGGCCAGCTCGACTCCGCTCGACACCACAGCCTCACAGAAAACCGGCAGTGAAACAATGTTTGCATTGCATTTAGCCGCGTGAGTAAGGTTATCGGAGGCCCTAACCCTTCCCTCTCCCCTATTCCCGTCCTTCCCCTCTCTCCCTCTTCCCCCCCGCCTCCTCTTCTCCTACTCCCACCTTAAAGGGTGGCAACGCACTTGTGACTCTTGAGTTACAGGTGCCTATGGGCGGCGGTAGTCATTTACCATCAGGTGACCCGTCTGCTCGTTTGACCCCTATACCATAAAAAAAAAAATAAGTCGGCGGTGAGCCGGCGAACATACCCCAAAAAAGTCTAATTTAATCACATGAAGACACGACCTGACCATGACCACATATGTTTAAGAATCACTAAGTCACTATTAAGATCAATCACTTTATGATAATCACTTTTAAGATTGTTTACTTTCATTAAATTTAATGTTTTAAGAAAACAACTCTAATTCTAATCAATTCTAATTTCTTTTATATTTTCGATATATATGTCCGCCGTTCACTTCAATACACACCTTTATATTGTCATTCGCGGCTAAAACCTTTACTTGATCAAATAAAACACACGATAGTGACAGTGATTTTTACTGTTATTGCATAGCTTCTTTACTTTGACGATAAATTCTTTTTTTTTTTTATAAATCTATAAAAGACAACTCCCGCATTAAGATTACTTACACCCTAATCACAAACAATACTTTGGGTAGGTAGCGTGGAAGCAACGTTAGCGTTAGCTAAATAAGGACTTTCTCGGAGCGTTCGTTGTGACCAGCCTAGTCATTCAGAAACGATACTCAAGTTAGCCTTTGCTAAGCGAACACTCGCATCGGATATCGGATACTGATCTGTGATTGGTCCATTTCCGTTGCTAAGGCGTCTGCGGTATTCCTCTGAGTCTGCGGTATTTGATTGACAGTGTGTATGACATAAATACAACACATAGTACGAGAGCCCATGACTAAAATTTTTGCCTCATCGATGTACGTTCAAAACAGTATAAAATCGATATATTTGGTTATTCTGATTCCAAAAATACCTATAGGTAGAGAAAGGAACGCTGTATTTGTAGGTAAAAATAACACTCAACTGAATTCGGATTCGCGGTAAATTTCCCGAAATTTATTTCATTGTGGCTGTTTTTCGTTTACAGCGTTTTTAACTTGCTCAATTCTATGATTGCGTAAAACCACTGTATTTTCGGATGACTAATGAACTGTTTGGAAGACAATGCATGCTATTATCTCAGGTATCACACTTACTCAAATATTTACTTGTTTCTTTGTTATGATGTGGAAAACGTGACTGGGGCGTGACTTGTATACCGACTTCTAGAATCTTTTTGGGACAACATAGTCTACTTGAACTTCATCTAGTTTGTGTATTTTATGTAATGTCACGTGTGTGTTATCTTGTATTTATTAATTACCACTCACGAAAGTTTTTATTGGAAAACCCAACACATCTCTCAAATATCATTATTGGGTTTTGCCCCCGTTGGTTATTTTGGACCATTTTTTTTAACGTTATTTTGGGTATTTGTGTTTATCGCGAACAGACAGACAGACGCGGCGGGGGAATTTGTTTTATAATATGTAGTGATGTAGTGATATATATAAATAAAATCATTGTAACACGTTTCAGTATCTTTTTCTATAAGTTACAATGGCAATAGTTCATCTAGTAATCACTACTTTAATAATTAAGTCAATCACGAAAATACCGTTATAATCCGGGCAGAAATCATGTCCATGTTAAGACATCATGATACAAGGCGAACACATACAAGTAAACCATTGGCTATCAAAACCATTAGTTATAATAATAGCCATTAATGTTGGCCATTAATTCATAACTTCATAAGTCTAAGATTTTTATTTACACTTACTTTAAACAAACGAGACAAACCTAAAAGCAGAAAGTTGTATCAGCCCTAAAATGAAAATGCGAAGAATGTCCCTATTGCCTATGTAACCTTGGAGAATACTTAGCTTCGCTATCAAGATAAAAGTACGTTAACACAAGAATCCTCTCAATGTAAAGGTATTTCAATGTAGCTAAGAGGCACTTCAACAGCACACTGCCATTTCACTTATAATAATAATTTTGATAACATAGTTATTGAATTTGTACGAAATACCGTCACAGGAAGAATTTAAGTGTAACGGGTAAATTGAATGTCAGAAAATATTTCTTAGACACAATCTCTACTCAATGCGTATAATATATGTAATATATTATAGAGATCTGTTCTATTTAGTTATTTACGAGTACATTACACATGTATATAAATCTTTTTCTTTTTATGGTATAGGGGGCAAACGAGCAGACGGGTCACCTGATGGTAAATGACTACCGCCGCCCATGGGCACCTGTAACTCAAGAGTCACAAGTGCGTTGCCGCCCTTTAAGGTGGGAGAAGAGGGGGAGGGAGGGAAGAGTGGGAAGAGGGGCGAGGGGGTAGAGGGGAAGGACGGGAATAGAGGAGAGGGAAGGGTTAGGGCTTCCGGTAACCTCACTCACGCGGCGAAAAGCAATGCAAGCATTGCTTCACTGCTGCTGCTGGTTTTCTGTGAGGCCGTGGTATCGAGCGGAGTCAAGCCGGCCCATACGTGGCGAAGCATGGCTCTCCCACGTATATATATCTAACATCTAAAGATTTCAATGTACGATTGAGATGGGTTGTATTTCGTATTTGTCAAATTTTATAATATCGTTTTAAATACAATATACAATTATACCGGCCTGTTGGTCTAGTGGTTAGTGACCCTGACTGCTGAGCCAGAGGTCGTGGGTTCGATTCCCATCTGAGTCTGGGTGTTCTTTGTAACCGTTGTTTGTATGTTTGTAAAGTCCCCCGCGACACAGGAGTAATTCCTAATGCGGGAGTTGTCTTTTTTAAATAATGAAAAAAAATATATACAGGTATACATATCGCACTGCTATTACAAGAGTGTATCAACTAAAATTGAAGCTTTTTTCAGAAACGACAGAAAACTGATTACTCGCTTCATGTTAAAGATTATAAAAAGTGAACAAGTGTATATAGATTATTGATAAAATTAAGGGATTTCTGTAGTAATGAATTATTTAAGAGATTGCAGGTTAACAAGTTATTTCCAATTTTTGACTCAATACTCTATTGTCTTAACAAATTAAAAAAAAAAAATATGAATTATTTTTAGTGGTTTTGTTGAAAAATTTGGCTTATTACAATTTATTATTATTATTTTATATTTATTGACGCGTAGAGAATTGATATTTACGTATGAAAAATGAATGATCTCAAATTTACCCTATTTTGAGTTGATACAGTCTCGTAATAGCAGTGCGACATATTAAATATATAACAACATGGATATCATTAAAAAAATTATTTTATAATTTCCCATGTCTTTGACAATTACCACGACTACTTTAAATTGTCGTACCGCTCGCACCCCGGCGCTTCATCATCTCGCTGATAACTAGCCCGGTATGTAGTGTCTACTTATGACTACTATGCTACGACTTTCTCCATAGAGTACTGTACATGATGCTTTGCCAGACCACTGCCAGACTGCGGATGCTTGACTAGTAAAAGGTCATTGCATTTCAGGATTCGCGAAGCGTGACATCCCTGAACGCTTAAGTGCCCATAGACTTTCCCGCTTACCAACAGACCGGCATTAGGAACCTTAGTGATATGAGACGTGTATTGAAAAGAAATATAGAAACATTATTACAGCAAACTAAAACACTATTGCAATTTCAACGTGGGAGAGCCATGCTTCGGCACGTATGGGCCGGCTCGACTCCGCTCGATACCACGGCCTCACAGAAAACCGGCAGTGAAGCAATGCTTACATTGCTTGTCGCCACTTGAGTGAGGTTACCGGAGGCCCTAACCCTTCCCTCTCCCCTATTCTCCTCCCTTCTAATCCCCCTCTCCCGTCTTCCCGCTCTTCTCCCTCTCCCCCTCTTCCCCTATTCCCACATATACCATAAAAAAAAATAAAGCAAAGCTTAATAACTCTTGTGTATATAAAACTTTTTTTTTTATTTATCGCTTGCTTTCTAAAGAAGTTATATATATCAAAAGTCCTTAAACACGCAATACATTCTAATGATCCTAAAATCCAGGTGCGAAAGGTATAAAGAAAGGTATATTTGAATTCTTTTAGGGAGAAATAAAAGTAAATTATCATTTGTATACGCACATAACTAGCAAATTTTATTTCCCGAGGCTTTTCGGTACGTTTTCCGATGGACAACATCGTCCTTACTGAAAAATTCACAATATTGCTTCCCGAGGGCGCCTACGAGTTAATTTATTGAGATGGTATCTTCTTGGCCTTATTTCATCATAAAATTGCTGTTTTGTGTCTGTTAAGAAACTTTTTGTTTTTTTTCACTCACTTTATTACATTACTTTTGTTAATTTCTTGTCAGTATACATGTTCAATCATAAATAATTTTATATAATATATAAGTAAACAATTAAACATAGTACACTCTGGCATCGAGAATAAAATCTAAGGACCACCGCGCACTGGTGCTTTTCAATCGGCCTATAGTTTGATCGTTCTGTCAATCAGTATGAAGCTGTATGCCAGTTCGCATTTGAAAATGACCGCCCGATTCCTATTTCAAACTATCAAACAATTATTGGCCATTGTATAACGTGTGTGAATTACGATGCAAGCGCGCGTACTGCATTTAACTGAATTATCACCCGACTGTCGTTAACGGCTGTCGAATCGAAAACAAACCGATGAAAACCGGGTGAACCGTCACCCGGTTTTCGTCGATTTGTTTTCGATTATACAGACAGTACGGCGAAGTACGTGAGTGCGGGCACTTTAGAAGTTACAGTCCGTTGCCAGTTCTAGTACGGGGTATGTTCAGACATTACTGCAACCGGTTTTATAAAATGGCGTAGCCAGGCCAAGAGTAGTCCTACCCTACACGTGCTATTCTTTACTTACAAATCAGTGTAGTGCGCGTACCAACACAAGACTGAACTTTCGACTGATAGTTTGATATCGGTCGTCAAACGATAGGGACGAAACTTTTGTCCGATTAAAAATTGCCAGTGCGCGGTGGCTCTAAGATTCCGTGGGTTAAGATCCGAGCAACGGAAGGAAGTACTCTTTGACACGGCTCTCATTACAATAACGTAATCCGTTGCAAAGAGTAGGTATTTCCTTTTTCATGTAGCATAATTCTTTCATATTGTTTATGATTATGTTTTAATAAAGTGTTCGTGAAAGGTCTCGCGTATGACCTAGTTCAGGTTAATAACTTCTTGGCCTGGGTTTCACTTCAATTACGGTGTCTTATGAGAGACGCAAGAGACACGTAGGGACCCAAACAGAGACCCAAAGCAGTGGTCAAAATGGCTAACTCCCCTCATGGCTAAACATTATCGAGATAGGCTGAAAAACAGAAAAACAATAGTTGCTTCCATCGCCCAGAGTGAACTGCAAAAAGTTTATTATTAAACACTTCAAACATATTTGAAGGGTATAAAAGCGGTAACAGTCACCTCCGGTACCGGTATTTATATGTGTTGCTCACGGTGGTACTTTATGAGTTGATAAAAAATATGCTATTATTGCATTACACAGGCACCGAATACCAATCTTCCCTTGATTAAAACTGTCACACCAGTCATAAATTTTTAGTAGATTCATTCTGCATGACTGCAAAAGCAAATTCAGTCTTACCCTACATACATACGGTCCTAATTTGGTGAAAGACTAGTATCAGGAAATTGCGGATGGCGAATGTATGTAGATAAATGACATGAAATTTGATAAATGGAAGTGATAATGACATTAAATTGTAAGCAATTTTTAAAACGTATTTTTTATATTTCAAAATGATACTACGCTTTCTATACAACCTTATCTTAATTAGGCAGTCTATGTTATAGATTTATATAGAAAATGTAAATAGATTTATATTTATGTATGATATGGCCTTCCGGCAACAGCCAGTTCGTTCGTCGAGTAAGAAGTAAATGTTTTTTACGTGGGAGAGTCATGCTTCGGCACGTATGGGCCGGCTCGACTCCGCTTGATACCACGGCCTCACAGAAAACCGGCAGTGAAACAATACTTGCATAGCTTTTCGCCGCGTGACTAAGGTTACCGGAGACCCTCTCCCCTATTCCCGTCCTTCCCCTCTAACCCTCTCCTCCCCTCTAATCCCCCTCGCCCATCTTTCCGCTCTTCCCCCCATGGTGCCCATGGGCGGCGGTAGTCATTTACCTTCAGGTGACCCGTCTGCTCGTATGTCCAGTATACCATAAAAAAAAAACCCTGACCAATAAAAGCAATAAAAACTACGTTTCCCTTTGAATATACTCCCAATTTGCCCATCTGTAATTCCCAAAATGTTTATTAAAAATATACACACAGTGTAACGCTTGACACCGTCGCGGCAGGACGCTTCACTCCTTGAAAAAGGGCCCCCGTCGAGTCCGAAACTAGTCGGGCATCCCCGAAATACACACGTGAGTAAAACGGTGGAAATGGTACATTACGATACTTGTGTTGTACGTCGTCTTCCGGGCAGAAGCAATTACACCAGTCAGTTGGTTCAAATTCGATCAAAAATCTACTGTGCCCTGTCTCTTAGCATCTTACGTAAAACCTGTTATTATTACAGCGGCACATAATTAAGTGACGTCACCAACTAATAATGGCCGGCGCTGTCGTTTACAGTTACATAGTTGGTAGATTTCATCTGTTTGTTAGCTTTATCGAACACATCGTCGGTGTTTAAGGTCAGTTCAGGTCGATAAAATGAAAAACTGAGGCAATACAGTCTTTTTGTGTTTTATATCCGGCAACATTGCTATGTATAGAATGGTTATGAAAGGTTATTAATATTAAACATATGATTTCGATGATGATGAAATCAGTCCAGCCATCTTCAAGTAATTGGGTAACGTACATAAAAAAATATCCCGAGGAACTGAGAACCTGCTCCTTTTCTTGAAGTCAGTTAAGAAGAACCAATTTTAGAGGCCAGGAGTCTCCTGGCACAGGCAATTTACATGCTTAAAACGATCCTCAGGGTTTTTTAATCTTTTTCCTTAGATTGCCTACCTTTTAATATACATACTCCAAAGTAATCCTATCATTAATTCCCAAAGTGCCCGTTAGGCGGCAGTAGGCATGCCTAGAGTGGGACCAAACTGTCGTTGACAAACCCTTCAGGAATACAGAGGTGAGTGTAAGTGTGCATATATATTTTGGTCAAATATAATATACCAGCGACCCGGCTTCGCTCAGGTGCAAGTTAATTATGTATTATGTAATACAGGTTATATGTATTATGTAATACAGGTTAATCATGTTGTGAACAATAATCATCATAACATTTATACAAATGAACACAAAACAATATGAAACAATACATATAAACCTTCCTTTTGAATCGCTCCATCTATTGGTGAAAACCGAATTAAAATCTGTTGCCGAGTTTGAAAGAGCCAAGCGTACAGACGGCGGAAGCAACTTTGTTTTATACTTTGTAGAGATGTAGTAAAATATGCTGTCAAACAAGTATACGTTCCGCCTAGTAGTAGGGGTTACTGTCCCTATAAACACTCACAGCATTATACCATAGATCGTAATTATGATGAACAACTCAGAAGAACATAATATAAAGACTCAGTATAAATACACAGGATAAAAAAAAGTTATAGAAATGCGCTGAGAAGCAGAATGAGTTGAGAAGTAACATTTTTCGCCAATGTTTTACATGCACACGCATTGCCTTAAACATGAAGTTTCGTTGTCCCTTTAGTCCTGGTGAGTTGAATCATCTCAACTCAAAAGGAAACGCTCGACATTCAGTCACTCATACTGAAGATTATCATAAATCAGTGATACGTAGTACTTTCCGATCTCTGAGATATTTTATCTTTACACACGTGTCCTATTATATTGTGGGTGTCAGGTTAAATGTCAGAGAAAAATAATATTTCGATTTCGTTGTTACATACGGTTTGCCATTTTATTTTAGCGGTAAAGGGCGTTACGCAACTTTGAAAATAAATGGTGGATCATGCCGTGCGTGCGTAATGTAGTTAGTTTAATCTAGTACTAGCAACCCGCCCCGGCTTCGCACGGGTAGCAGAGACATATTCAACAATCATCATATTTCAACCAATTTAAACAAAACCTTAACAAATTATATACCTAAACCTTCCTCATAAATCGCTCTATCTACTGGTGAAAATCGCATGAAAATCCGTTCATTAGATTTTTTTGTTGTACTTTTGTTTTGTCTTGTGGTTGACATCCGCTTTGATAGCAAAATTGTATCAGGCATTATTATTAATATTTGTAATGAGAATAACTAAACTTCATAAAGCGTCAAAATGTTTTTTTTTTGTCTAATGTCTACATAATATAATATTGTATAAAAGTATATAATTGAATATAAATGTTATTTTGATAAATAAAACAGACATTCCTGGTTTTATATTTTCAATTAAAATTTCGTAAATTTTAATTGAACAAATTATTCTGTTTCTTGGTAATTCTCATTACTTTTACATTTTTAAAGTACCTATATCACTAATATTATTGCCCGTGGTGTTAACCTGTAAATAACTGTTACACTTGTTACTGTTGTGACAGTTCTACAAGACAAGTTGCTAAATAAAGTGTCAGTAGATATAGGTTGACTAAATAAATAAATGCTTTTTATAACAAGCAGCAATCGCCATTCATTTTAGACTTCCATTTAACCTTACTACTGAGAGGAGTTAAATAACGTGTCAGCTCGTGAATATTTCATTACACGAGAGTTTCAAATACTCGTAGGCACCGTGTGAGTATATTCACGGTACATGCGTAATTTAGGGCAAATGAGAATTTGATTTACATTAAATGTGATGAGCAATTGTGTTAAATGGGGAACGAAATTAGTTTGTAATGTTATGTCTTAAAGATATGGGTATAATATATAAATGACTAGCAGCGTCCCACGGTTTCACCCGCGTAAGTACCGATCCCGTTCGAATATCGGGATAAAAAGTAGCCAGTGCGTTAATCCAGGTCTCCAGCTATCTACATACCAAGTTTCAATCGGTTGAGCGGCGTACAGGATCTACATTTTCGGATTCCACACTGCCTCTGACAATCTCTTAACTACTAACAGTAGCTCCTAACAAACTCACAGCCGGGAATCAAACCCAGGACCTCACGACATAGGATAATTAAAACTTAAATTAATATGTATATGGAACCAATGAGACCGTCTATAGCACAGTCGTAGATTAAAACTGCAGTAATAATCATAACTACAGTATCTACTTCTGTGACCCTTCGATAATCAAACTCAGATTTAATTAAACTCCATTTAACTCCGAGTATAAACTTTAACAAAATCAATTTTCAATGGATCATAGCTCCATTGAAGTATTGTCAGTTTCCTAATTAATTTTGAACATTTTAATTTGATTTTCATTTTGTTCACATAATGTATAGTACTGTGCATTCGTAGTTACTCAAGACATGTCGTAACAACATCTACATCTTAAGCGGTGGTAGCGTAATGGCTAAGGCGTCGGACTTGTGATCCAGTGGTTGCAGGTTCGAACCCCACCCGGTGCACTACCGATGTGAACCAACTCCTAACACAAGCATTTAGCTTAGCTGGAGGGATTAACAGGAATACCAGTGATGTGTGATCCACGTTGCTAGTTACACATTATACACAAGTGGCTGACCCGCGCAACTTCGTCTGCATGTGTAAATATTTCCCCGGTTTTGCTACATTTTTCATTGATGCTCCGCTCCTATTGGTTGTAGCGTGATGTCATATAGCCTATAGCGTTCCTCGATAAATGAGCTATCCAACACTAAAGATTTTTTCTATTCGAACCATTAGTTATTGAGATTAGCGCGTTCAAACAAACAAATAAACTCTTCACCTTCAGACTATAGATGTATTTATATTATATAGATAGAAAACTCCCTATCCAAACCGTATCCTTATTAAATCATTTATAGTTACAAAATACTTAGGTAAGTAGCATATAGCAGAAGCAATAATATAATATGTAAAATTATTATAAGATAATATTGAACGTACCTAGGATTTATTTATTTATTTAGGCACACAAAACAGAACATAACACAATACTTAGTCTTATAAATAGCTATCACTAACAGTTTCGATCTTAGCTATGTTCCTAAATATGTGTACACAACATAGCAATATAGGTGATACAAGACGTGATTACAAGCTACTTAAAAAGTAGTTAACTTTCACATAAAAATGTGTAAAATTCAAAATGTATAACAAATGAGACCAATGTTGATGACATTGTTAAATATGCGTGACTTTTTTTTTAAATATACTAAATTTGGAATTAAATATGTCAAGGATATCCAAATGTTGGGGTAAAAATTCATTATAGAGACGACACATTCTAACAATGGGATTGTAAAAAGAAGAAAATTCAGGTACACATTCAAAGTGAAGCTTCGGTAGTGAGGTTGACGTGACCTAAACGTAGTAACTACTTAGTAATCTGTGCCTAAACCTCATGTTTAAATTTATTTAGGAAAGTAAGTCAGGACAGTCAGCAACTGAATGTATGATCTTATGAAGACATAGCAGATCATGACATTTGCGGCGGGACTCAAGGGAGACCAACTTAAGCTTGTTAAATCTGTCTTCATAAGAGCAGACATCCCGGTCAACTTTGTCTTCGAAGCACAATCTCCACAAAACACAAAGCTTAGCTGTAGTTGTAAACAAAAATACTTATAGATGTGTGTTTTTCCAAAAACCAATAGCGTTTACTAAATCCTAAATTATTTCATTTTCATCTATCATCGTTTGGTCCTTATCCTAATTAATATTGTAAATGCTTATGGGTTTGTTCGTTTGTTAAGCTTTGACGGCTTAACTACTCGACCGATTTATTATCCGTACAGAAAAGGTTTCATCCATCGGGATACCTGATTTGACTTCACAGATGGCGCAAAGGTTAACGTGTGTTGCGTGTTCGATTCCCGCACAGGACAAAAGTTAGTGTGATCCACAAACAGTTGTCCCGCATCTGGGTGATCTTTGTGTCCGTTATTTATGTTTGTAAAGTCCCCGCGATACAAGAATCATTCCTAGTGCGGAAGTTGTATTTTCAAATACAAATAGATTTACAAAATCTACATTAACTTATTAAACCGTTTATTATAAGGTTGTTTGAGTAAATGAATAAATAGTATTATTATTTTTGAGAAAAGGGCGACGTTAACATAGTTTATTCCATACTGTAGGTAATATAATAATTCCTAAACAATGTTCCCCGAAATGTATGGCTTAAATAGCTTACGTGTCACATAAAACGTCGGTACGTAAGTACGTAAGTACGTGGAAAGCAGCAGTATGTAAAGCTTGTTAACCTTCTCTGATAACATTTACTAAAAAGGTAAAAAAAATCACAACTTTGCAAGAGTATCGAACAGGTTGAAGAAATAGATAGGCAAAGTACTTGAGATATAAAAAAAATGGCCTAACTCTACTCAAACTCCTTTCTTCATTTGAGGTACGTAGAGACAACAGCCCACCACACATTAAAACGGAGTAGAACGGTTAGGTGTAGAAGGCTGTCGTAGGCTTTACTTCGACCAAATATTTCTATATAAGATCTGTCACAATAATTTTGATTGTAATGAATTAATGAACCAAATTTACATTCACATACCTAGCTCTTAAAGAATACGAAACACACATAAACTTAATCTATTCGCCCCTAAATCAAGTAGAACTGACGCTGGAGAACGAGCTCCCATAAAAAGAATTGTGAAATCATATATTATAATGATAATTTCACTGACATAGATATGCATGCATGTATTTTTTTTTAATCTTTTCTTGACTTGTTCCATCATTCTACCCTAATAAAAAATATAAATAACCTTAGCAATGTTTAAATTTATTTTTAATGTTTGAGTTTGTCTGTTTGAACGCCGCCATATTTCGCGGGCCTTGGATGACGTCACGTTCCACGCTTAGTGTTTGTTTCATAAACTTACTTGAAGTGTTACAGTAATTTTATACCGACTTACACTTGTAGTTACTGTTTATTGTAATTAATAGACGATGGATAAAGTTAAAAAACCATTTTATAGGTATTGCCTTGTCCCTAAGTGTAAAAACACTACAAGAAGTACACCCAATACAGTATTTTTTCCTGTACAAAATAATAATATAAAATACGAAAACAATGGTGTACATTAATGAGAAGAGATGAAGTATCTTCAATAACGTGTTTATATTGTTGTGAAGATCACTTTAATGTAAGCATATTACAATTTAATTGCTAGTATAGCGTGAATTAGTCAGCATTAATTTATATTTGTTTTAAATATCAAGCAGAAGGCAACTTGCTTGTCTACTTAAACTAGGTAACAAAAGCCCAATAAAACTTCATAAATATAACTAACTATACATATCTTACCTATCCTTTAGATTATAATATAACAAGTATTATAATAATTGCCTTGCGGCTTTCACTCCTTTAACCTCAGCGGACGTAAAATCTGGATTTGATGCAAAATATAGTCATCATGAATTTCTATAATATTTTCGGTAGATTGTCCGATTGTGCTTTGACAAAACTACATTCAGTCATTGTCCTAGATGATTTCTAATATCACTAGAATGCTTAAACTGCACTAGTTAAGAGCAAAACCACAGGAACACCTATTTTTCTCCGTTGTTACGGAGTAGTGTCTATATTCGTAGTGTTCTAGGAATATAGGCGCCGATAAATGACAGAACGTGGAATGTCACGTTTTGTTTCGACCAATGGTGAAGCGTTTTGCAAAGTTGAATTACGCGCCCTTATTTTGCATATTTTAATTATTATTTTTTGCTTAGGTATAATATCTGAACAATAAAGATTCAAGGGAAAATTAATCAAGTAAATTTAAACAACATGCAAAATATTCCCTATTCACTAGCATGTTCCCATTAATATGTAACGTTATTTTGTGGATAACGGTGCTGGTTTCGTGTTTAATTAAAGAGAAAATTTTATAACCTGTTATAGCGCAATTGTTTGTTGTAATAAATAAAACAGACGATAGTACGTGTAGTACTTATTCAGTAATCTATAATAAACCTTAGAAATATATTCTTAACTAGCAACCCGCCCGCGTTCGCACGAGTAGCAGAGCATACCTACATATTATATTTGATTTTTTCGAACATCTTCGACAATCATCTAACTGCGCTTACTGCACGGGTGGCGCCGCAATGGTTAAAGTGGTCGCCTCACCACTACGCCGTGCCGAGTGCTATGGGTTCGATTCCCACACGGGAAGAAAATTTGTGTGATCCACAGATAGTTGTCCGGAGTCTGGATGTTCTGTGTCCGTTGTTTCAATGTTTGTAAAGTGCCCGGCGATACAGAAATAATTTCTAATGCGGGAGTTGTCTTTAAAAAAAAAACATGTTTCAGCCATTTGACACAAAATGGTATGAAAATCCGTTTTTTAGTTTTGAGTTTTTCACGTTTAGACAGACGTAGAGACAGACAGACGCGACGGGGGGACTTTGTTTTATAATATGTACCTACCTGCTTGTAATATTATTTCTATTAAATGAAAAATATTTACTTCAACACTGTGTTTTTGTTCAATTTTGCCATTTGTAACATAAGCACGCGCGTTTGTATTAATTAATACAATAAGATTGGTTTTTCTGAGCAACGAAACTGTTATTAATTACAATATGTAGATAGACAGTACCTATAACTTTTGCGAACGAAGAAATGAGCAAAAATTAGAATAAAGAATCCAAACTTCATTAATATTAAACATTTTGTTTACATGAGATATCCACTAGACCGTCTCTAAGCTTCAAAGGCAGAGCTATGTCAATATAGCCTACGGCTAAAGCATGTCTCAGCTACGTTACATAGGAGTGTTTCCTTTTACCGGCTCTGTAGAACACAAGGAAATCTTCCGTCAAGTATGATTCCCTAGTAAAATATCTGCGTTACAGGTAAAGGTAGCACAGGTCTTGTTTTGTTTTACAACGTTTGTAGTATAGCTGGCTTTGTATAAAGTTATAAGCTATGAGATCCTGGTATAAAGTCCTGTTTTATTCTGTATTTATTTTAAGGTGTTGTGTGTATCCGGTTTAGCTTACTACTTACTCATTAACGGATTTGATCTTAAGCCTTTGGAGAAAAAGAAATGATAATAGGCTAATGTTTTATAAAAATCGTTTTGATATTTCTAATAGTATTTGCGTTAAGATTAAACGCATAAAATCGTTTCATTCACTGGCCATCACATATGGCAAGTTCGATATTTATATAAAAAATTTGCATTATGGGTAGAAATATATTATTAACTATTAACGTATTAGGTATTTTACATGATTGTATAATAATTCGATCTAATTACATATAGTATTTACATGTTATAACGAACCACCCTAAATTCCTTCGAAACCCTAAAAATTCGCGGTCTCATAAAACTTAATCTTATACTTTATCATAAATCGATATTTAATTTACTGTTCTTACTGTTACTGGAACTTGTGTAGGTAGATAGATAGATAGAACATTCTTTATTGTACACCACAGTTGAACAGAAATTAAACATAGTTAGTTAGTTTATACTAAGCGGCAAGTACAATGGGCGGTCTTATCGCTAATAGCGATGTCTTCCATTATTATTTTTTCATTTTGTTTCATAGGTATTTGTTTCATTTCCACTAATTTACATAACTTAATCTTGCTCTCAGAATAATTATGTTTAATATTTCGAATATGATATTTTAATACCAGACAA
Source organism: Callimorpha dominula (assembly GCA_949752705.1). Classification (NCBI taxonomy): domain Eukaryota; kingdom Metazoa; phylum Arthropoda; class Insecta; order Lepidoptera; family Erebidae; genus Callimorpha; species Callimorpha dominula. The sequence goes on from OX457005.1 coordinate 3,151,498, forward strand.
ATTGAAAACAGTCTGTAAGATAGTCAGAAGTAAATAATTGACTAATACTATGTTATTTAGTCTTATAGTAGGGGAGCCTAATAGAGGATTTTGAGATTTATTCAAGCGCAGCGAATCGTCAGTCTTTTGAATAGGATATTCTTTCGGGTTTTCTTAACATTCTCTCTGAATTTCTGACGCGCTCGAATAAAAAAATATGTTTCCCATTTTCTATCCTTCCATACGCAGTCACCACCATACAAATCAGCAAATGAATCTAACTCCGTTAGCAGAAACATGTGGAGTGTAGGTATACATTATTAATGTTGGACGCGCTTGAGTATTTCTGTATGACAATTTTTTTACATTTAAAAAAATCTGATGACGCTCCCCTGCCGCTGAAAGGGTATCTATCTTATAACAATTTTCTTCGTCAGTAAAAATAATTCATACTAATTAATTAATTCCATTCAGTTCAAAATCCCTTTCAGTTTCCCAGATCGGCATATCTGAGCAACTGGACAACTATTCTATTTTTTCTTTCCAAAATAAGATCTTAGGATTATTACCAATATTTAAGAGATACCGCTCATGAATAATGCTCCTTTCCAACGAAGAGGATGTCAATAACATACATAGATTTAGTACCAAAAGTGCTCAAATACGCGTAGGCAATTCGAAAAGCCAAATCGACATGTTCTTTGTTATGCTCTCCTAGTACACTATTGTTTATTTTCAAACGGTAAAACTGACAAACAAGTCTACAATAAAATTATCGCGATGAAATTTACCGCACAAAATTGATTTTGAATAACCCGATTAACCTCCATCACTCTAAAACCTACATCAATTTAGGTATGTGTCATGTGTTTCGGACAAGTCTACCGACTTTCAAATAATTTTCTCCCTGCACAATAGGAGGATTTCGGAGATATTTACAAGATGTCGGACTAAGTACCCATTCTTATTTTAATTATTAAAAACTGACCGATTTTTACCAACTATTTAGAAATCTACAATTCTACATCTCTCAATGTAGGAATTGTAGAAGGAGTTTTTTTTATTCTAATAATTTGTAAAAAAAGAATACACATTATTTACGACTAGTGGTGTAGTGTGTAGTAGTATTATTTTTTTCGCAATTTACAATTTAAGATTATAAATAGTTTTTTTTTGCAATATCAGATCAAGTCCTATAATTTAACTTTGTTCATTTAAAAAATTAGTTTTTTTTTCCTTACCTTTGACGGAGCTTTATTAGTATCAATAATTCTATGAATAATTTTCTTTGAATTTCGCCCTATGGCCAACCACTAATAAAAGTAAATAAGACAATCAAATAGTCAGTCCCTTTTGTATTCTGTAACCTGTACTATTTTGGAGGTTGTTCAACGATTTTAATTTCTGACTTCGGTCGTTTAGATTCTCATTATTATTATTGTTGTAAGTAATACCGTAGTGTGCCGTACTCCGTACGGTGTAACTGACAACCTAAGGTACTCTAAAGTACAACGTCATGGCCAGACCGTAGATTTAATCTCATATTAAAATTCCGACCATTCTCTGAAACGACATAATCAAATAGGTATTACTGGCCAAGTTTAGTTTACACGTGGAGGAAAAGAATAGCCCACGTTTTGGGTTGCTCTGTGTCTCCTCGTATCCGTCCGATTACCAAGCATATTAGAATGGAGATAAACGGAGAGCGCGAACACCGTCCTAAAGAGATACGTTCACTACCAGGATAACAAACGTAGCAAGGAGGACTCGTTAGAAAATATTTAAGCATTAAACGTCATAAAACATGAATTTAACTTCTGGTAAGTATGATTTCCTAGTTTCAGGGCTGTGTTATACGTTTCGTCATGTTTTCTCTAATCATGTTAAAACTAGAGATGACAGGTAGGATCTGCCACATACACAACATATATTATGTTAACTCGCAAAATTCGATCTCTTTCTTCATATTAGATTAGTATAGATCAATAAATATAAGATAATAGATAATAATTTATTTATTTTAGACTTAAGTCAATTTTGCTAGTAACAATTGTACTTAAAGCTAGTATTAGTAATGTAGTTATATAAATTGGGGGGCCAGAAATGTAAAATAGTCCAATGCGGACGCACTACCGTAGCACAGACGAGCAATGTGAACTTCCAGTAGGCCAGCAGTGGACTGCTCCATCTATCGGCAATCGTCTTCAAAATCCTGTTTAGGCTGTTAATAACTTCAGATGCGTAATAAATTATAATAAAATACATATCTAAATTAATAAATAAAATAATTAGGTATATTAATTTATTTTAAGTCATTCAATTAACTAATATATTCACCTGGACAATTATTGGCAATCCACCACTGTGCGGTTCTCATGAAACTTTTTGCTTTCCACAGTTGTGCGAAGCAAAAAGTTTGTACAAATTGTCGCCTGCGGTATTTCCGAACCGGTGCGACCTATAAACTCTAACGTAGTGTTTGTATACTCTTTGCTATAACCCTTCAAGAAAAGAGCCATAGTGTTTGTATACTCTTTGAAAAGAGCGACTAATACGCATCTAAAAAGGTCGGCAACGCACTTCTCTTGAGGTGTCCATGGGTGACGGTAGTCACTTACAATCACTCACTTGATTGTAAGTGACTACCGTCACCCATGCCCACCCTCTGCTCGTTTGCCCCCTATAACATAAAAAAAAACATAAATAAAAACACAACAATTTTTATTGGTTTTAAGGTTTTTTTTGTGTGATTTTATTTCTAAAGAGATACATCTGCTACCAGGATAACAGGATTAACTGAGAGTAGTGTAAAGTCATTCATGCCAAAGGGATATCATCAAAGTTTTAACAGGATGTTTCATTAATACCTACTTTGTTCATTGTTGTTGTATGAGTCATGATGAACTATGGTACTGACGAATAAATGCCATGAATAACAAATTGTTTTGATTCCATACAATATTTACAATATCTCTGAGATTACTTCTTTGCCCCTTTATGACTGGGCACAATTCAATAAGTACCTAATTTAAATTCCTAAATTTACTCTTTAATTAGGGTAAGTGTTAAGTAGTTTCCTCGTACTAATGAACACTGTACTATGAGCATGATTATGATAAAAGCCACTAACTAATAAAATAGTTGCTCTATATGAACCGTTTTAAACACCATTGGTATGGTCCCACTAACCACTTTATAGGCAAGTTTTTGAGTCGATCAAATTCTTTGTTTCTTACAAAACATCAAATGCAGGGCCACGCTATGAAACGGCAGCTCAAAACTTTGCTACTCCCGTCTAGGCACATTCAAGAAGTAGGAACGCCTTTCCCTAAAAATAAGGCTTAGCAATTGTCCAGGGTTTATCACTAGGGAGCTTTGAAACAGGGGATAAGATCCCCAACACTGCAGGGTCGCCTGGCGTAAACAGGCGGCCAAGTCTGTCGGGGTTCACAGCAATATCCTTTCAAGGGTACACCTGAGGCCGTGGCAATAAGGACTGTGATGGAACACCGTGTGGTTTTAGTCGGTTCGAGTCCGATATACCACCACCGCTTCTTATGTTCTCTCTGGGTGTAAACACTGTATACCAAGTCTCTTTTAGGATACCTATAACAAGAAAAGACAAACAAAAAACCATTTAACACAAATGTTAATTAGTGCAATATATGAAAAATCCATAACTTTATAAAAATATATCACTACATATTATAAAACATATTCCGTCTGTCTGTTCGCGATAAACTGAAAAACTACTGAACGGATTTTCATGCTGTTTTCACTAATAGACAGAGTGATTCATGAGGAAGGTTTAGGTGTATAACTTGTACCCGTGCGAAGATGGGGCGGGTTGCTAGTCATATAATAAACTAGCAGCGCCCCGCGGTTTCACCCATAAGTCCCGATCTCGTGTGAATATCGGGATAAAAAGTAGCCTATATGTTAATCCAGGTCTCCAGCTATCTACACACCAAGTTTCATGGCAATCGGTTAAGTAGTTTTGGCGTGAAAGAGTAACAAACATCCATACATCCATACTCACAAACTTTCACGTTTAAAATATTAGTAGGATATCACATTTGTTGCATAACCGCACGGGTAACTGAACCACTCTCTTAATTTAAATATTGGAAATCTATAAATGCTTAAAGTAGTTACAGTTTACATCCGTTCTACCTAAAAGCCACTTTAAATGGCTTTCAACAAAGTTACAATAGAGGTACCTACTAGCACTCTCGGCACTAGTAATCGAGTTAATATCGCACTGACATATCCAGTTACGGAGCCTCTAAAGAGCCCTTAGCAAAAGTACAGACATGTTTCAATCATATCGAGTTACCTAACTAAACGATTTAGAAGGTAGACTAGCAGTGCCCCGTGGTTTCACCCGCGTAAGTCCCGATCCCGTGTTAATATCGGGACAAAAAGTAGACTCTATGTTAATCTAGGTGTCCAGTTATCTATGTACCAAGTTTAATCCCAAGTAGTTTTGGGGTGAAAGAGTTACAAACATCCATACATACGTATATCCTACTTCCCACTTAATATTATAAACGTGAAAGTTTGTGAGCATGGATGGACCTCCACAACCCTAGTACTAGCCGATATCAAAGTTCTGTAGTTAGACCAGGTTGTCGGACGTTTTAGGGCTCCAACTATCCGTAACGAATGCCACAGATGTTCCTATGGCAACTGGTACTGACGGGTTATCGTGCTCTCCGAGGCGCGGAGGGGTCTCAATTTGTTAATAATGGTCACCCATCCTAAGGCTGACCTGGCTTACAGTACTTAACCTTGCAATGTGCTAACCTACTCGGTTACCACTTAGCCACGAGAATTTTGAAGTCGATTAAAATTTTAAACAGATGTTTCAAATTGTTCACATGCAAATGTATACAATTTTTAGATGAAGGGATGTTACGTCGTGCATTATAAATGAAGGAAACTTCGACCAGGACAGGTGACAGTACCATACGGGCTGCGACGCCATGATTGATATCAGGAAGGTTTTCATGGATATACATCTTTGTAACTTTTATTGCGCGATGCAGGATCAGTAGTTGCTACGTAGTTCAGCTTGTCTTTCCTAGATGGCGCCGATGCATTTCGATTTAGTTTTATGAAGTCCTCCAACAAGCAGTAAGCCAGTGTGGTGGTAAATGGCTTAACCTTTCGGAAGAACGGCCCATGCCCAGTAGTGAGAAAGTTTATAAAATTAGTGCTGATATCGTTGCTGTAAATAAAATTAAAGGCCTTAGCGACTGTCAATCAATACCTTCGACACTTTTAAAAACTTTACGAGTATAGACCTATCCTTTTTGGGTTGGCAACACAACGTTGTTTTTTCCTCCTTACACTACGAAGACAAAATTCAAGGTTTATACAAAGTAAATATCATAAGAAGACATTATTTGATGTATTGATACATAACGATATACAGCTTCAGTACAAAAGTATTTCATCTAATATTCTGTTCACGTATCAAAAACAATAAAATATGTAAGGCTGCTTTCGTTTGTCTCTTTAATAATAGATGATATCAAGAACACCTTATGGACTTTATTGCTTTGTTTTTATGCCTGGTAATGTTGTGAAAATGTTTTTTTTTACAACGAGGGTTGCCGTAGTCACAGAATAACTAATGAACTTTTGACTATGGACTTTGGTCACAATGCCTGTTTTGTTATTCGTGTCCACTCTATGAATATCGGGATCACAAAAGAGCAAGGCTTTATGTGAACTGAAATGCAGGCGACGTTGACGCATTGGTGCAGGGCATTGTCAGACTTAATTTTGTATTAACAGGTGATTTGTAAAACACTTTTGCGAGGTATAGGGTTGCTAAAATGTTAAATTTAGATAGAGTTAAAGACTTTTTTGTAAAACTAATATTTTTTCCAAAGATTTGATTGACTTACATTAAACCTATGTAGAAAGAGGACGTCAATAAAATAGCAAAATTATTTGACTTAAATTGCAGAATCGTAGGGCGCTACATAAGTTCTGTAGTATGCAAACTAGATGCAAGATAGATTTTGTGATTTGGAGTCATATCCATAAAGTTATATTAAAAAAAAACATATTTCGAGGCAAGGAATCGTTTATTCGATTGTTAAATTCACGACTGACTTAGTCTGACTGACTACTACTCCTGACAATTCAAGAATACCTATAATTGGTTCAATATTGGTTTTATCCTTTTTAATTTAATTTTGAAATACATTTTTCTAATGAAAATGGCGGGCTCGTTATGACATACGTAGCTTGACTAAACAAAAATGTTCCGAGGAAGTAAATAAATAGTGCACTGAGGGAAACCTATCCATCTATAAGACCAAGGAAAAGGTGGTATATTCAATTAACTTGGAGAATGATGCAAGATCCAGTAAGCCGTTTCACAAAGTTACACAAACTTATGTAGAGCCCTAATAAAAACTTCTATTTATTCGAATAAAAAAATATCCTATATCACTCAGGGGTAAGGTAAACGGAATAATAACTTTGAAAAGACCATTGTATGTAAAATGTAGAACAGAGTGGCAATATGCAATGCATGAACGAATCTCCGGGGTGTACTAAAGTCGTTGTCAAGGTAAGAGCATTCGTATCGCATTGCAGATGTTTATCACTCTCAGAGAGTATACAAAAATAACAGATATACAATTTTAGGTATATTTAGAAGAAAAGTCTACCTATTGGTTGTGTACCAGTTGTCGAGGTTTCCAAAACCTTCTTCACAGGAGGTCTAGTTATGATCTCTAGACCCCAAAACAACCGCCAGTTACAAAGTTCATATATAAATATGTATGTACCTCAATTTTACCGGCACGATAGAGGTCGCAATTATGCACCGATTGCTTTCAAACTTGGACGACAAATCAACAGGGCAAAAATTAAGGTTAAGTTCGTGAATGGGGGATATTCCGCCAAAGGGGAGGACTGGGGGGGCAGATTTTCAAAAAAAGTAAAAAAACACGTAATCTACCTCCGCGGGCTTGCTGCGGGCCCGGTTTTCTTAACATGAGGACGCTTTTTACATTCCCTGAACAACAAGTAAACAGTGTAACTTTTACAAATAAAAATAGGAATATTATTAAAATGTTTACGTTTTTGCGTTTTAGTTGGTGAAGAACTGACTTTCTAAGTTAGTTCTTCACTAGTTTTTGCACGTTTTATAGATTTGTAGACATTATTCAGAAGAGCGTTGAAAATATTGTCATAATGTGTGTAGACGATGATACCAAATGTATTAACCAAAGAAGCTATACGTCCAAAAATTTTAAAACCGTCAAAGGCACGCTAAAAGTTCACCAGGTTTTGTGGGAAAGAAATTTACCAAAAATATTTACAGTCAAACAGCTGGTGTTCTTAAATACAATTTATCTACAGTTTAGGACTTTCAAAAGTCCTCAGCTATTACTCCAATGAAGACGAACTTTCTAGACCGAGCTATGGATCTGCCAGTACTCAATATGTTGTCCCACTTGTGAGAATAGGTAAACCAATTGGCTTCTTGCCCTTCAGTAAAAACTGATATTAAATAAAGACATCTTCAAACAATTTTTAAAGAATTTTATGAAATAAAGATATTTGACAGTAACTTTGAATTGTCATGCTGTTTTGATCAGGTCAGAAGTATGTTTATTCAGGATGTCATTCGTGCTTCAGCAAATATTATTTGAAAAGCAGCGACTGCGCCTTTACACCTCCAGAAATACCACACTATGTAGCATTGTGTAATGCCGATATTCTGCCAAGGGAGCCACCCGATATGGAAGCCACCTCGGCTTCCATATCGGGTGGCTCGAATTCGAGTACAAATCTGATGTGCCCTATATTCTTACATTTAATTTCTATATATAATCACTGATTCAGGAGTTGTGTATTAAATATTCTAACGCGATAAAGGTTAATTCTATTTTGGAGGATTTATGTGTCATTAAATTTAATATCTAGAACACACGCGTTCGACTATTTAAGTGGTATTTGGCAAGGCTTCATTTTTAGACGAGGAGGACTGTCTGTAAACCTTGGTTTTGACATAAATGTCACTTGTTACTTAGCAAAAATAAAATATTATGTGTAACATTAGTATCTAACGTTAGTTATTAGTAAGCCTATTAAATTCGTTTTGACATAAATGTCACTTGTTACTTGGCAAAAATATAATATTATTTTTAACATTAGTATCTAACGTTAGTTATTAGCAAGCCTATAGCTCGTGTATTATCAAAAGTGTCCAACGTGCCTAAAGAAGTTTTCACTTCAGAAAAATGAGGTTTATAACTATTTCAGCCTATTAGGACTCTTTTGTAATGTTAATAAAGTTGTGCCTATAGAAAAAAAAAAATGATTTGTCGATGGCCAGATGTGCCAACCGCGGTTTCGCTCGCGTGTACATATTTTTATTTTTTGCAATATTAAATAATAAAAAATCCCCCTTACTCTTTTTCTAAAATAAAAGTAGCTTAAGTTACTCATTACACCATCAGCTATCTGCCGGTATAAGTCTCGTCAAAATCATCCAGCCGCTTTGAAGATGCCTAATCGAACGAACGATTGATTTTTTGGTACAAGTACCACGATAACATTGATATGCATTTGGTAAAAATCTCTTCGTTTGACATAACAAACCGACACTTTTATTTATTTGTACTTATAGGAAATTAACAATTCAATGCCACGTAACTAATTAATATGGGTCACACAGTCACACAACTAATTTGAAAGGAAAATGCAAAGTTTCATGTTACCTTTAATTAGATCGTGGTTTTATATATTATATTATACCAAGTGGCGCGTAAATTCTTGTTGTTTCCTGGCACCAATAAATTGTTTTCAACCAAACGACAACCAAATATAGGTATGTCCTCATTTCGTTTAATGAACCGAAACTTAACCTAATTGGTACAAAAGAATAACGTGTCGTTTTCCTATTTAAATTCTAATAAATTAAACTATTTTATGTTTTATGTCTTTTATTCCTATTTTAATTATTAACTTACTTTATTTAATGTTATATGTTAAGCTTTTTCGTTTGTAGCTAAATATTTTTATGTCATCTATACTAATATTAAAAACCTGAAGAGTTTGTTTCTTTGTTTGGTTAAACGCGCTAATCTCGGGAACTTCTGGTTCACGCTATGACCAATAGGTGCGGAGCTTCAATGAAAAACGGGGAAAATTTACAAACGCAGACGAAGTTATTTATTTCAATTAAACCCATTGTAAGTATTTTTGAATGGTCAGTCAGTATAAGTCAGTCGTGAAACTACTGTTCCAATACGTAGATTATATACCTATAAAACATTATTATTCTAAAAAATACACAAAATATAACAACACACAAGTTCCCCTTTATACATATTTATGACTGTATACGTGTCTGGCCTGTTGGTCGAGTGGTTAGTGACCCTGACTGCTAAGCCAGAGGTCGTGGGTTCGATTTCCACCCAGGACAAATAATTGTGTTATGAGCACGATAATTTGTTCTGTGTCTGGGTGCAATTTATCTATAATATGTATGTATTTAGAAATATATAAGTATGTTTATCAGCAGTCTAGTTACCATAGTACAGGCTCTGACTAGTTTAGGATCAGACGGCCGTGTGTGAGATGTGTAGTTATTATTATTATTATATAATGTAGCTAGATTAAGACAAACGTTATTAAAACAACACAACCTGTAAAAAAATATTTATTTATTTTTATACGGCTTTTTCACGCAGTCCACTAAAAAAAACACCTTCTGGGCAATTGAAAACTTCTTCTTTTATTGTGGTTACTCCAAACAACACAAAAAATACGTTATGTATTAAAGTAAAGAACTTATAGTATAAAACCGCGCCGCCCGCGTATCATTCCACGCACATTATGAGCACCAATTATGAAAAACGGTACCCGTAAGCAAAATGATTGACATATTTGCTCACTTCTTCCTGCATAACTACGAACTGTTTCAATCATTCTCTTCACGTCGGCTATGAAAACCTTTTTCATATTTCTTACAAGCGAATGCAAGCGCATTGAATCCACTGAAATATTGCTACTTAAATTAAATATTCTCGCAACGCTTTAAGTAACTTTGAAGTTATATTAAATTTCTTGTCATTCCGTGTAAAGGAACTGAAGAACCTTATTTGAAAATGGAACAAACGAAGTTCTTTGTTCACGTCTTTGTTGTTGAATAGGCTTTATTGGTTTAATTAATATTAAATTTTTGCTACTTTACAAAAAAGTTTTAATTAAATTATGCCTACTATATTTCAAGGATAGTGATTTACGTGGTTATCTCATCTATATCAAGCGCTGTAGGTACAATGGCCACATTTGACAATTGTAATTGATAGGTAATTGTCTTGAATCTGACCGTCTTTACCAACTAACTTGAATAAAAGAACGCAATTCGTAGCTTTGTGACTGCTGGTTTAGTTCCGAGTTTATTTCAGACCTTTAGTTATTTTTAACTTATTAACGGGTTCACAAAGTAAAATACATCTTCGTTTGTGTTCCTATAAACCCTAGGCATGGTGCACACCGTGCACTTATTGAAGAAGAGGCAGGTTGGTTGCAAATGTCCATGGGAAACGCGAACATTATTTGTAAAATATTATCATAGTGACAAGGTTACATTCCAACTATTCCAAGAGCTGACCAAGAGATTGTTTGCTTTGCCTCCTTGATGGTTAAAAAAAGTCGATAGAGCTTTACGTTGGGGGAAGGCAGTACCCCATTTTTTAACTTTCAATAAGATCCTTATCATTATTTTTTTGTTAACAGATGGCAGAAACTCGCACCCGCATACAACAAAACGACCTACTTCTTCACGAAGCAGTTATCAAGAATGAACCCGCAGCTGTTCGCGAAGCTCTAGAACGACCCACAGATGTCAATTGCAGGAACAATGTAAGTGTCATTCTGAATCTACGTCTTTAACTAGAACTCTTGATTGGTTCAGTACATATACCAGAAACTTTAATTTTGTCGGGAAAAACTCTGTAAAATATTTATGTTGTCCTGGTTATTAAAATGAAAACCAATACAAAACCACTTCGATAGTTTTGGTGACGCCAACACAAACAAACATGCTGAACTTAAGAGTTATTCTTTAGTATTATTTTTTATTTGAATAAGAAATGTGAAATAATGAATACAAGTGTTCCTATAATATGTAGAAGGTGCAATGCTAAAATTGTTAATCAATATGTGTTTAAGGTGTTATAAGTTTAAAAATTATGGGAAGACCGCTGCAAGAAGTTACAGGGTTCTAATATTTATGTTGCACTGCCATAGTACAGAAAGTCAGTACAATGACAGTGCAAGTTATACTGGACATTATATAAACAAAAATAATACACAAGTGTAATTTAAGCACGTGTTCTGTGAGGATGTGTGTTGTTTCGAACAAATCCGAACATTCCGTGAATCACCCTCGGTATTAAATTCCTATATAGGTCGTTTCACTCATGTCAGACCTCTCTATTAATATACACATTAGCTTTATCAGACAATTGTCAAGTTAAATTTTTTTTGGCAAAAAAAAAGATTTCTGCATTAATATAATAAATCAGGATTTTTTTTCTAGAATTGTTAATATTTCTATTGTACTATTTTATATTTAAATACAGTATTTTTTTCTACTTATATGTTATAAAAATGCGTGTCAAACGACTACAACAACGCAAAAAACTTTGCATCTATTTTATTTAAGGTTTACCTTTGTACAAAACTCACATTCAACACCTTTTCAACGAACACATACATCTGAACAGGTGTACACGAGTGTATTGTTTTCGCTTTTGTGCGCAATTTATTCAAGTGCTTGTAGGTAGTATAGGTATTTGTTTACGTTTATTATTTGAAATGTTAATCTCTTCTTTTGACATGATTCCCTAGTAACACAAAGCGTAATAACTCTTTGTTTTGTAAATTATCCTCCTATCATTGAAACATTTTCACCATCATTATAATTACTTAATAGCATAATCATAATCATTTGTTTAAGATAGATGATAACATTTAACAGCAGCTAATGACTCCTTCCGCGTTGCATAAAGGATAACTGAAAGATGGTATCCGTCGTATCCGTCTGCTTATTTTTCTTCCTTAGATTATGCGAGCTTTAGTGACCCTAATTAATCATTAACAGCTCACTCTCAAAACTAACATAGTAATTAATTCTAGAAAGTTTCAGGCCCCCGCATCAATTCGTACATCGTTTTCTCTAAAACGAAGCAAGCATCTCACGATCTAAAGAGCGAAGCCGGCTTAAGTTGATTTGTAGTTTTAATATTTTGTTTATTCTTCACAGTATGGCAGAGCACCGATTCACTGGGCTGCCAGTAGAGGGAACGTAGAAATAATCAACTTACTCATTGAAGCCAAATGCGACATAGAAGCCGCTGATAAGGTAATTTACTTGAGAATAAAACATTTATTATGTACTCCCGAAGAAAAAAAGTAAATGACGTTAACGACAACGACGTTAACGTTCAAACCAAGATAATAATCCTTTATGCTTTTATTCGTTTGGTAATTCAATGCAAATAATATATATTGATGACAATATTTTTAATCTACTCATTTTCTATTTTACCAAGATGGGCGGACACAGAGTTCGCAATTGTAAACGGTTACCGCTATCGATATATAGGTACTTCCAAGGGTTTCCGTCGCGCATTGCCAACCCTATCAATCCTCTTTACCCATCACAAGGATTTCCTCAATTTTCCTACCAACGATACACCTTATTTCCCCTTGTTTTTCTCTACCAGGATATCATAACCAACAAGTAGTAAACTATAATATGCTCGTTCCAGTTTGGCATGCGGCCGTTGTTAATGGCGGCATGGCATGGACACCTCGAAGCTGTGAAAACACTCGTGCGGGCGGGGGCCTGTTTAGCTGCTACTAATAAGGTAAGTTAGTCTTATATTATTTGCATTTTTTATAGCAGTTTTACTTTAAAAAGCCCAGAGTTTTACTCATTAAAGTCCTCAAAAAAATAAACAAGAGGACAAAAGTGTGAGCAATTTACGAGTAAACAAGGAAAACATACGTAGTACAAACAAAGTACATTCGATGTTAAATTCAATTTTAATAGATATTAAATTAATTGTCGTAGTTAGTTATGCCAATAAAGTACAAATCTATTATTTGTTGATACCAATATATCTCAAGTTTCATAATTACAAAAACATATTTATAGTAATGATTCGAAGTTTCGGGTTTTATCATTACACCGTTTATTTTTATCTATTTAATTTTAACACACCGAATATCAGTTTTTAGAAGCCCGAGTGATCATAAACTAAGGAGAAACTATTCGTCATTAGGACTCATTAGGGGTTCTTGAGTTATTATAAAAAATACTTCGCATTTTATTTGAAATCATTTTCGCATTTTTTTTAAGTTAGTGAAAGCCCAGACAACCAAATCATTATATTATTTATAAAACGCCCAGTTAAGAAAAATATGACGCCTGGAGTTGGAATTTATGATTTTCCTTAAGTAATACTTAAAGGCTTTACTTTAAACTCCAGAATCCATATTACAAAATTCACAATCTTAATAAAAATTACCTTTTCTGAGCGCCCAGTACTGTCTATATTAAAATAATAACATCTATGTATGTATTATAGAGCCCATAGTGTGAGCTATGCATAGTTTTATTTTATTTTTCCTTTTCCCGAAAATTGTACTTTTTCCAGCAAAATTTCAAATACGATGCGGCAATTAAAATTTGTGGATTTCGTTAACCAGGGCTACTATGGCAAATGCATCCGAATGAATCATCACTGAAGCCGGATAATATACCTACTAATTGGGAAGGTTCTCTAGAGCTTTGAGCATAAGCTCGGCCATTCTGCTTATTAAAATGTTGCTCGATAATAAAAATAAAATCTCGTCAGTAAATAATTTTCTTCCATGACTTCCCTTTCCATAACGCCTCAACATATTTATTCTCAAGTATGACCAGTGCGCCCCTTATAAGCTGAATTCTTTATTCTATTATATCTATATTTGGATTCTTTCATAGGCTGCTTTGATCGCCTATTATATTACGTGGATGGCCAAATCTTTTGCTGTCCCAAACAGAGAACGTTTCAATATTTGTACCTATCAATAGCCCTGTACACAAACATTCCATTAATACCAAGCTATGGAGAATTTTAAAAAGCATTACCGTTTACCGTACCTAATTTGTGTAACGCCATCTCTTTATCACAGCAGTCCATTTTTTACCATAACAATATTCAACAAAGTTTGGGGCCAAAATGAGAAAACAAAAAGAATATTCATTTAAGAGAATGACAGGTTCCTAATTCAAATGTTTGTGTTTTTTATTTATATTTTCAAATAACTCCTACTACTATTAATGCTAAGTTTCATGTATCTAAACCATAAACTTAATATACTTTACGCTAGTATTACTAAGTTTATGGTCTAAACCAATTTTAAATAGGTACACTGTTTTCAATGCTTCTCAGACGCTTCCTCCACAGCCTTTTTTTTTTTTTTTTTTTTTATCGTGTGGAAACCCCCACGGGTCATCACCTCACCGGAGCTAACTGTAAGATGGTATGTCGGAATCGAACCGACTAAAACCACACGGTGTTCCGTCACAAGGAGGTCTATTGCAGGAGGACCCGGGTATACCCTAGGAAGGAGTCCTCCGGGAACCCCTGCAGACCTTGGTTGCCTTCAGCAGGCGACCACACCATGGAGTACGCTCGGCCTTACCCCCCTCCAGATTAGAGAGGTGCGCGTGGAACACGTCGCGCCACCGTCTTGGGCCTGCTTCTGCAAGGGTAATGGTCAGCCCGACCCGTTACCCCCAGGCCAGCGCTCATGGAGGCCGGAGATCATTTTGGGCTCTCCGTCGCCTAGTGCGTCTTCTGCGGGATGGGAGAGTGCTTGTCCTCTCCCGTTCCCGTTCCGCCGCCTCTTTAGCCAACATCACCTCCTCGCAAAACGAGACGGCGGAATCCCACGCACTCTCACTTTGGACCATGGACAGAACCATGGTTTCTAGCGAGAGGCTTCCTTCCCCAATAGCTGTCGCAAGATCGTTTCGCTGATGCGTCCATGCTGAGCATTCAACCAAAGTGTGGAGTGCAGTGTCCTCGCGACAGCCTCCGCAGTGGTGGCACGCAGGCGATGGCTCCCGGCCTATGCGACACAGGTACTTACCGAAGCAGCCGTGTCCGGTGAGTACCTGCGTCAACCGGTAGGAGAGGCTGCCATGTCGCCTCTCCAGCCAATCTTCCATGATAGGTCTTACCGCTACAATTGTGGCGTGCCCTGCGCTCGGTCGCTCCAGTCGTCCTTTCCACTCGTCCATTAAGACCTGACGAAGCTGAGACCGTTGCGCCTCGATCTCACGAGGCACGGGTCTCAGGTCACGCTCTAGTGCCTCCTTGCGCCATTGGTATAATAACGCAAGGGCTTTCGCCTCTAGGTCCCATGGGGCAGAACCGGCTAGGAGACTCGCCGCTTCGAAGGATATCGTGCGGTATCCTCTTATGACTCTGACGGCCATTGTCAGAGACTCAGCACATATTGGGGCGCCGTATAGGGCCATAGACCGCACGATTCCGACATAGAGTCTCCTACAGGAGGCGTCGGGCCCTCCTAAGTTTGGCAGCAACCGCGAGAGTGCAGCCGCCGTCCTTATGAGCTTGGGGGCTATGAGATTTCGGAAATGATAACCGAAATCCCATCGACTGTCGAGTGTGAGCCCTAGGTATCTCATCGAAGACTCGACGCCGATGCAAACACCTCCTATGATAATGCTGGATCCCGCTGGAGGCCTCTTCCGAGGCCCATGGAAATAAAGGGCCTCCGATTTATGCAGGGCCACCTCGAGACCCAGCCGCCGAATCCTGCCAACGACTTGAGTGACCCCAGCCGTGGCTTTTATGGTCGCTTCGCGGTATGTTCGACCACGCGCCGTCACGAGTGTGTCATCGGCGTAACAGGTGACAGCAACACCTCCCAAGAACACACCGCGAAGCACCCAGTCGTAACCGATGTTCCACAAGAATGGTCCTAGCACCGAGCCCTGTGGAACACCGCACGACATCTCTCGCCGACCATATCCTGCCCGACTCGGGTAGATCACGGCTCTCTCCGATAAATAGGCCCCGACAATGCGGCAAAGGTAGTGAGGCACTCTGTTCCTCCACAGCCTGCTAGAACGCAGATAGCGCATCTTCCGGCGATGAATGCTGTTTTGCTTTGAGTTGATTTTTTATTTTGCGGAAAAAAAAAAGTTGCACGCTGCCAAATCAGGACAAAGTCAATCAAAATTTTCTCTGCGCTTTTATATCGCTGCACATTGGTAGGCTCATTTTGTAACAGCCAAACTGTCAAACAGGCGCTTAGTTTCTGAATCGTATTGATAAATAAAATATTCGTCAGCGGTCATAATGACACGATGAGACATGCCTGCACCTAACTTAGCTATTGTATCATGGCACCATTCAACGTGAGCCTGCTTCTGAACGTCGCCGTCGTTAAGGTGGTGCGGTAAGTCCTCAGGTAAAATCTTGTGAACGCTTATGTACTGAATCTATTTATATGTGATTTGCCAATTCTCTTTGATGAAATTTGTGACACGTTTTCTTCCGTGACAGCCGTTAAAGGACCACTACATCTTTCTTCATTGGCCAAAGTTTGCCAACCTCGCTTAATTTCGCTGAAAAATCGGTACACAGTTGCTTAAGCAGGGCCTTCGTCTACAAATGCAAATTGTAATCAATTATTTTTCGTCTGGTTTTAGGCCGCATAAAAATGTCATCGTTCGAAAATGCTCACGAGATAGATTAATTTTTCAGTGAGACACTATAATTACATTTAATTAGTAATAAAATTTCAATTTGCAACTTTTTTTGTATTTTTTATTAAAGGATTTTATTTAAAAAAAAAATTAAAAGAATGCAACAGTTGTTAACTTCGTTATGTTTCGGTATCGGTTTGTAAAGTGTAAGGAAATATCAATTTTTAAAGTAAATTTTTTAAAGTATTATTTGGACATTTCATATCTCAACAACTCAAAAATATAATTACTGACAAAGCTGTTCCATGTGCCCTACCCTGCTCCCGATTGGTTAAATATTCATGCCTCTGTATATATCTGTTACAAATTCAAAAGCCTGCGGGGACGAAACATTGTTTAACCTAATTAAAATTTACCGGACCAACAGGCTAAACTGAAACCATTAGTACCCACTAATGAGTACGGAGTATTGCGTTTTATTATTACCCTACAACAATATAATTGCCTAGAGAGATAACGTAGATAACGCTATGTTAAAAAAGTGTAGTTAATATTCTGTCTGTAAAATTGTCTGTAATATTTATTATAAATACGAAATTTTGCTTTTAAATTTTCCAAGTACACAAGTACATTTTATATTTGAGACTGGCCTGTTGGTCTAGTGGTTAGTGATCCTGACTAGTCAGAGTCCGTGGGTTCCATCCCCCGCCTTCCCCCCGGGACCAATAGTTGTGTCAAAAGCATGATAATTTTTTCTTTGTCCGGTAATTTATCTAAGTATAATATGTATGTATTTAGTAATATATAAGTATGTTTATTATCAGCAGTTTGGTTGGCTGATCAGACAGTCGTGTTGGAGATGTGTCAAGTTATTATTATTATTATAAGTTAGTCGATTATTACTCGTTAAAACCAACGTAGTTTCCCTTTTAACATCGTAATATATACTTCTGCCATATTTTTTTTCACATAATGAAAAACAATAATTTACCTGGCAGGGGAGGACAAATTTGACTAACAAAAATTAGCACTTTAAAGCTTAATATTACATGAAATATCTTTAAAAGACCTATCCAACGACACCCCTTTAAATAAGATAGACGAGAAAAAAAAATCAGCCCCACTTAACGTTGTCTTAACTTTTTTTACAATTTTATTTCACAACTTTGTCGGCGTGTTAAATATGCATACTTATACCAAATTACACCTTTCTGGGACTAGGAACTTCTGAGCTAAGCCACGGACAGACGAAACGAAATTTCGTCATGGCGAATCTATAAGGGTTACTTGTTCACTACAAAACGGTAGAAATACATGTTTTTCAAATTATTATTCATATGTGAAATGCTCACACAAGTTTCGTCACCAACACCTCTTTTTCTCCGAGAAACCCCACTCGGTATGTTTGCCATTGTATCCTAGTATTTCTGGAATCCTTTGTTATTTTTATATTGAAAAAAAACTGACACTATGTAAAAAAATATCAAAATCAATTTTTTCATAAGTAATTTTCAATAACATTCCTATAAAGAACTTAAAAATGTAAGTAAATGCATAACATTATTGGCACTAGGCTATATGCTCGGGCTTTCAATCTCAGGTACTCAGATGCAAAATGTTTTAATAAGCGGGATTCTTGCTCCAATTACAAAATGTTCCTCCAACAGACACTCAAGGTCATTTCAATGTCAGTTATCCTAATTTCGCTGAAGAGTTTGAACGCTTTCAAGATATTTGTGAACGAAACGAAAAAACGAAATAGTAACATTTATATGACACTAGCAGCTCCCCGCGGTTTCACCCGCGTAAGTGCTGATCCCGTGGGAATATCGGGATAAAAAGCCTATATGTTAATCCAGGTCTCCAGCTATCTACCAAGTTTCATCGCAATCGGTTCAGTAGTTTTGGCGTGAAAGAGTAACAAACATCCATTCATCCAAACTTTCACATTGATAATATTAGAGGGATAACTGACCAGAAAACCTGTTCTAGGGTACTTGAATTGTTTTTCATATTCTTCATTGCTATAAAACACCAATGGAAGGATTCTAAAGACATCAGACTCATTGTCACTGACATAACTTGATAATTCGCTTTCCCCAGAGCCCTAGGATTTCCGTTTCAACCATAGGCTACTGCTTCTGTAATTGTCCTCCATTTTGGGTTGTGTTCGCAGCAACTGTTCCATGTGAAAGTGGCGGTAGCGTTATGGCTAAGGCGTCGGACTTGCGATCAAATGGTTACGGGTTCGAACCCCACCCAGTGCACTACAGACGTGAACCCACTCCTAACACAAGCATTTCTCTTAGCTGGAGGGGTTAACAAGAGTACTAGTAATGTGTGACCTACGTTACTAGTATTCTTTTGTTAAAAAAATAATATTTCCGTAACTTTTTTTCCTTCAAAATAAGAATGAAAAAGTATTATTTAACTATAAATTTTGTTATAAAAATTTGTTAAAAAAATAAAATAAAATACCTAATATTTACCTCAAAACAATCTTATACAAATTTTACGAAGGTAATATTTATCGAGACCAATATTTTTTGAAGCAAATTTTCTTTTTACTATACCACAAATCATTTCGGTTTAAGGTCAATGATATTTAGGCCAATAGCCAATTTACATTGTGCATATTATGATGTACTTACAAATCATGTTGTTCAGAGAAATATAATCAAATCCTCAGACTTGCTTTCCGACATATACTTAAATACATTGTTAACCACTTTTCTCTCACGACTATAAATAGCTTTTTGGCATTTTATCTCATAAAATTCTCACAAACTTAAAATTAGACCACGCTTACCATTTAACAGCAAATAAACAATGACAATATGTTAGGCGTTTAAAGTTACTGTTGCCATTAAAATAAATTAGTTTCATTTGTTTTTCGCAACATGACAAGGTTTTATATTTTCCTGGTCAAGCTTCCATAGTATCCAATTGCTGTTTCGGTAGGAAGAATTCTATTCCTAACTAGCTGCCCCGACAGACTTCGTTCTGTCAAAAGTTAACGACGTCAAATGTTTGACAGCTGGGGACCTGTATTTTAATAATTTTTTACTCTGTGGTTTATAAAGGAAGAGAAAAGTGTTGTTTTTACTATTTTCCTCGCAATTTTTACGTTTTCTCTCTCCATAAGAACCTTCCCTGTGCCTCAACGATAATATGAAAAAAGAAATTAGCCGAATTGGTCGAGCCTTTCTCGAGTTTTGCGCTTACCAACACATTTGGCGATTCATTTTTATTTATATAGATTAAAGAAATTTTTACTAAAAAAAATTTGCTCAGTTACTAGGCTCACATAAACAGAAACATGTTTGTCAACAGAAACACAACGATCTCCTTCAGTGCGCGTGTGCTCGAGGCTCATTGGACGTAGCCAGCTATGCCATTTCTCTTAGTGCCAAAGTACAGAACACAGATGCAGCAGGAGATGCACCCCTTGCTTTGGCAGCAAGATCTGGACACACTGCTTTAGTAGAGATGCTGCTGCAAAAGGGTGCTTACATAGATGCTGTAAATAAGGTGAGTACTGAGTCACAAATATGTATTTTGTATCACGGGATTCAAAACATCTCTTAGTATCTTACGTTTCATGGATTCCTGGTACTGTTACCTGTTATTCTTACAATTGTTACCTGGCAGGTGGTGTGATATAAGACTTATTACCTAAATATCTTAAATATTTTTCTTCACTTTAATTAAAATGTAAGCCACATTTAATTAAAAACTCCTAATACCAAGTATCTACCAATTTCAGTTTTAGTTTACTGAACTAAAACTGAAATTGGTAGATACTTGGTATTAGGAGTTTTTTATTAATTCATTCACTCATTATGTATTAGTATGTCATCGCTCTTGGTGCCAAAGTACCAGCAGGAGATGCACCCAATAGTTCGGCATCAAGTGTTTTAGACACTACTTTAGTAGAGATGCTGCTGCAAGAAGGATGCTTACATAGACCCTGTATATAATATATATGACATGCAAATATTTTTTATCACGACATTCAAAACATCTCTTAGGTTTTATGTATTCCTGGTATTATTATCTGTTATTCTTACAAATTGTTTTACCTTGACTATGCACAATGAGCAAGCACAGCGCCTAAATATATAATATATATAGTACTTTTCGCTGAGAAATATTGAGTAGGTGGTGTCCTGCTATAAGCATGCCAACAAGTCACCCAATAGTACCTATTAGTTTTCAATTAAACAACAAACAAAAGCAAAAAATCTGTACAAAAACTAAATTTTAATATTGACTAAAACAAACATTAAAAATATTTTTAAGCTCCTTGTTCTGTATTCATAATACTTTTCAAATCAGTTGTTATTGTTATATAACAAATAGAACAATTTAGTTACAAAACTTAATAATACCTTTGTTTCTAATTGTGTTTAAAACCCATCAAATAACAAAATCATTCCAGCTATGTACATTCTTAATGTTTTGCTGACCTTTAAAATAATTGCTTTAAATATTTAAAATACATGGCTACTATAAGAAGTATTACAATAAATTTTGTTTCTAATTGGTTATTAAATTAAGCATACAAATGGCGAAAATTCTAAAATAGTTACATGCTTTTTCTGGAGTTAGAATAAAGCTACACGAACTGAATACGTTACGCTAAGATTATAATTATGTATATTACACGTTACCCTAACGTGTGACTCTATGGCGCTTAAATCATGATACGAGTAAAGGGCAGTTTCATAAAGAAGCTTCTATTAAACGGTCAAAATCCCATGAACACGAGATCGTAACAGTGACGTGATCAGAGTAGAGACATGATGCGATGTGACGGGTCTTTAGTGTCTTCAAACTGTACTTACCATCTTGGCACCGCAGGAAATACTACTATTACAAATTTCTCCGCTCAGATATGATATATACGAGACATACGACGATATTTATCACTTAGGAGCAAACAACACTACCTTTTTCTCTACTTATATTGTCTCTCTTCTTCTTCTGAATACCGATATTAGGAGTCTTTTGAAAGGTGTATGTAACTATACCTAAGATACTATATAACGTGTTTTCGAGTACATTTGGTTGGTTGAACTTTTGTGGAAGGCCACTCCAATTTAATCCACTTAATTTTAAGACGAGTACGTTTCTATCTTCTCCTATACTTTCTGTATTCAATGGCTTACAAAGAAATAGGTCGTCATTAATCTTAGGCATAAAAAAAATTTATACTGTGGATATCTGGCCCTTCATATCGACAGATGCACTGGTTTATGTTAACAGCCAGCAAGCTTACCGCATACTACAGTATAATATGAAATATTTATTATTTTCATAACACTCATCGGTTAATATTCATTCTAAATTAATGTTACTCTGTGCAAAACAAATAGCGCATGTCAAGTACCTTGCACTTCATCAGTGATACAGATCCGTAAATAGTGTATCTATTATTATTACATAAAATATGGCTTTCTATATCTCACTGGCAATCTAACAAAGCAAAACCTACTAACAAACTGATACTTATCATCATCACCAAAACCATTGGCTGGCCGGTTGTTGAACATAGGCCTTTCCTAGAGATTTTCATAAAGAGCTTAGAAGTAGAACCCACTATCAACACAAGCGTTTGGTTTATTTAAATGGGTTAACAAGAATATTAGTAATGCGTGATCTATATTGTAGGTATTCTTAAAATTTCTAAAATCTTATCACAGTAGTTGGCACGCAAACTCCAGAACAAAGTTACCGTAAATGCAAACAGTATTTTTTTTCACTTTCAAGATTACCAAGATAAATTTTCTTCGGCCTGCAATAGTGAGGTAGTAAGGATTAAATTATTAGCCCATTAACGATTCTTGTTAAGGCCATATATTCACATAATTGAAGTGCCGTGGCTCTAACAGGTATTGCGGTAATCTATTATCCATTTAGGAATGAAAAAGAGAAGTCTGTTTCTAGAATGGTTCGTTCGAAAAGGAAAGGCAAAATATTTAATTTACGAACTCAATTTTGACCTAAGCGCAATTTAACGCAATTAAACTTCTGAAGTCACCAATCAAAATAAACAAAGGTATTTCTTTACGCGCTTTAACTACATTTTAAAACTTCGATGTTAGAGTTCAACAAAATAAAACCACACGGCATCACAGACGTCGCTCACTGCGTTGCCGCTTTTGTTGTTGCTATACCGCGGGGAAATTTTCTTTACATGCACCCATACTTCTTATAAACTGGAGCAGAATAGGCTACTCGTACGTTCATTATGTTAAATTTAAAAAAATAACTTTTTCTTTCACCATATTCAATTTAGCAATGTTTGTGGGCAGCATTACAGTACCTGTTCAGCAACAGGCGAGTCACGTTCAAAATCAAATCAAAATCAAAATTCTTCAGTCTAAATGTAAAACAACTCTTTAGCTTATTTGGAGAGTATTTTAGTATTTTACGCGATTACTGGTAATGTGTGACCCAAATTACTAGGAGAGTATGAAATTAAATAAATACACTGAATGCTCTAGTTCAGGTTAATTGCAATGTCATAATAATTTGATTATTAACTTACAAAAAACGAATTTAATCCACTTCCATCAACGCACATCTCTAAAAAATTTATATATATATATATATACTTGATATATATATATATATGTGTAATATATATATATATATATATATATATATATATATATATATATATATATATATATATATATATATATATGTGTAATATAATAACCAAGACATCCACCAAATACACATTGCCAAATTTTTAGGCATATATATATATCGACAGTCAACTAAATTAGCAACCTGAAGCAGAAGACGTCTGTAAGCGGCTAAATACATCTGCGTATGTCCTTTCGAATTTGTCCAAAAAAGTTTAAATTCAAACTACTGTAAGCTTACCACGGTCTGGTTGCATCAGTTCTAAGATTTGGAATTATATTCTGGGGCAATTGTAGTTCAAGAGAACAGGACGGTATTCAAAGCACAAAAACGCTGTATCAGAGCGATGTGTTGTGTGCGATGTGAATTTAAAAGCCACAGACAGTAGCAAATGTTTAAGTCCCTTAAATTACTAACCTTTCCATCCTTATATATATTAGAAATAGCCATATTTGTAAAAGCCCATAAGCACCTTTTCACTCCTGTGGCAGAAACTAGAAAAGGTCTTGTAAGAAGCCAATACAGAAACCTTTTATGCGTTGGCTCCTATAACACAGCGTTGCTAAGAAAAAGTGTTATCTGCATGGGTCCCATTATATACAATAAATTGCCTGATGATATTAAAAATGATGTAATGGAAAATTTTAAAAATAAATTAAAGGCCTTGCTTATGGACAAATGTTACTACACTATAATGATTTTTTAATAGATAGTTTTTCTTAAACTAACAATTCAAAATAATTAATAGTTCTGAACCGTTGACATCTTAAATATTAATATTACTTTTATTTTATTTTTTTGTAATTCATTAATTCCACATACAATGTTTATCAACATACTTTATAAATTTTGCATGCTTAGTTTAAGGCAGAATGTACACGGCTCATTTATAACCACTCCACCTGTAATTTGATGTACCTATATTCATTGCAAATAAACTTTGATTTGATTTGATTTGATTTGAATTTTCAAAGATATTAGCGAAATATGTAAATAGGTATTACGTATACTAAATGAAGAAGCGTATAAAACATGTACCGAAGTCTATTATACTTTAAAAATTGATAGTTGTTATAATTACCAATGTTTATAAAATTTCGTGCTGTGGTTCAAAGAAAAACATTAATTACAATACTTTATACACTATACAGACTAGTATCAAACAAATATATGAATAACTGTAATTTATAACAAGTGATAATTATTTACAACTTCTACTGCCATGGTATCGAAAACATTATCGACGCCTTTGATTCATTAAGTACGTGATAACATAACTTTTCCATTAATGAAACCACTGACATTAGTTTTCAACGTTAAAAAAATGTTTAAAAAGAACCAAAAGTATATTCTAAACTGTTTTTTAACTTCGCCTTAAAAACAAAATTATTTGGGGTATATTTTTTATTAATCTTGCTTTCTTTGCATTATAATACAATATTTTTATATTATAAACCTTACTTTTACGTAATACTTGAACAATTCCTAATATCCAAACCCATCTATCTACTATTATTACTTGAAATTTCAACCAAATTTTACCGTCCGTAAGCAAAACGAGTCGTTTCTTGATTATAGGAACGCAGAATTAGACATCCAAGTACTTAGCAAAACGACTGTAATTAAAATTAGGTACTTATATCTTGACACTCCTAGAATCTTCCAGAATCAGTAGTATGCTCAAACACAAGCGCAATAATCCGAAACTATAAAAACCCTATCCGTAGCACGGTTTCAGTTTAATATTATTAACCGGGACGAGAACAAAATGTCCACCGATATGCCTCCCGGGGTACAGCTGACGCACGGATACCGCCCGGTAAAACATGAATTACCTACGTCATAGAAAAGTATCAAATAAATGTTTCACCGGCCTGAGCCGTGAATCATCCCTCATTCATCTACAAGGGTCCTGATATATATGAGAAAATTCGTTAGGTCGTTTGCAAATAAGACTTATATTTATTACTCCATCCCACAAAAACCTAATCACATTTGCAAAAACTTTGCGATAAAAAAGTAGCAAATTAGCCGGAACAAATAGACACACAGACAGACAAAAATAATAAAAAAACAGATTTTTAGGCATCATGCAAATATCTGTATGAGCTTAAAAAATAACTATTATTTTGACATTACAAACAGACACTTCAATTTTATTTATTTGTATTGATGATGGTCATATGTTGATATTTAACTATATATATTCAACTAGTCGTCAATGTACAATCGTATTCGTATTCAAGGTATGAGTTACGAAAGTTAAAACGCCGTCCTATAAAAATTTATAACAGCCATCTTTGACGCATAGTTCTCGGTTACACGGAAATTTCACGGTTAGTCAGAATTAGATCCAAACTTTTAGTGGCAATTTTGCGCAATAAGTCTTTTTGATACTAAGCTGCACAAAAACCCTCCTGTGTCCCTTGCTCTCTGAAATAAGGAAATAATTTGTTCATCGAAATCAAGGAAAACATTTAAGATCCCTGACCTTAATTACCTGTGTTACTTGCCTCGTGTAGATCAAAACAAATTCGCCCAAATAAAGCGCATATCTAATGAATGTTGGATATTAAAATAAAATGAGGCAAATGCTTCAGATAATCTACCTATGCTATAAGCCAGCAATCAACACGCTACACCAAAGCAATATTACGGAGAGATTTTATTATAGAACCCTACGCTGACAGATGGAATATTCACTCAAGCATAAAGCGCAAAGGTAAATAATGAAGATTACATTTTTTTCCTTTTCAACAACTTTGTAACTGACTTTATAAGTGTATAAAAATGGCTTATATTAATAATATTTGTTTTCTAGTTGTGTCCAAACTTTACATAATCCGACTAATATTATAAATGTGAAAGTTTGGATGGATGGATGTTTGTTACTCTTTCACGCAAAAACCAGTGTACCGATTGCGATGAAACTTCGTATGTAGATAACTAGAGACCTGGATTAACGCATTGGGTACTTTTTTCCCGATATTCCCACGGGATCGGGAGTTACGCAGGTTAAACCGCGGGTTGCTGCTAGTAATGTATATAGTAAGTACGTTATAATACAGTACAGTCCCGAGATGGACGTACTATTTATCTACATACAAGTTTGTTAGCTTACGGAACTCGTACTTGTCTGGTTTTTCCCACTAATCCCACTAATATTATAAATGTGAAAGTTTGGATGGATGGATGGATGTTTGTTACTCTTTCACGCCAAAACTACTGAACGAATGGCGATGAAACTTGGTATGTAGATAGCTGGAGACCTGGATGAATATATAGGCTACTTTTTATCTCGATATTCCCACGGGACTCGGGATCGGGACTTACGCGGGTGAAACCGCGGGGATCTACTAGTATTATAAATGTGAAAGTTTGGATGGATGGATGGATGGATGGATGTTTGTTACTCTTTCATGCAAAAACCACTGAACCGATTGCGATGAAACTTGGTATATAGATAGCTGGAGACCTGGATTAACGCATAGGCTTTTTGTCTCGATATTCCCACGGGATCTGGACTAACGAGGTTGAAACCGCGGGTCGCTGCTAGTTGTAACATAATTTTGCAGACAATTTATAGGTAATCTTGTCGTATAGGTATCGTTTTTTATTCTGGTAACTTTTATTCACAGATATTTTATAAGGAATTCATTGTAAAAGTTATAGTAGTAGTATAAATAAGTAATGAAAGCTATGTTCAGCAATGGCCGACCTATTTCTGGAATAAATTATGTCATTAGCTCTTATTAGCGCCTTAACAGGAGCACGTAGCCAGTAGGGCATAATGAAAACCATTTTTTACTTAAGGCTATTATTGAGACGTACTTAATGTAAAACAAATATGTGTATGCATACGTGTAACTATTAGCACTGTATTTTACGATTTTGGTTCTGGAAAGTAGGTGTAGTGTGGGCTGTACCCCCTAATGAAGATTACATTTAGATAACCAGAGGGCGACGAAGTTTCATCGACATTATACTAGAGACCTCTTATCTACAAAAGTTAGATATTAATCGTTTTTCTTTGACACTCATAATTATTTTTTTCTTACCTGGATGAATAAATTATACTTCATCAAAATACTTGAAAGAAGCACTTCTTTTAATTACGAATTATAATGTCAGTTTTTTTCAAAGAACGATAATCCAATGGAATCAATTTGTTAATGTGTAAAAAGAATTATTTTTAAGCAAATTTCGCGCACAAAATTGTCGCCTGCGGTGTTTCCGGACCGATACGACCTTCAAACCTTCAAGAAAAGAGGGTACTCCCATCTCAAAGGCCGGAAAAACACTTGTGATTCTTGAGTTGCAGATGTCCATGGGCGGCGATAGTCACTTACCATCAGGTCTGCTCATTTGTCCCCTGTTTTGAATAATTTACAGTCAACATCTGGCCAGTCCAGGTTTACCCTGTAAACTATTGAGAGATAGAATTTGTACTTTGCGGAAACTTGAACCAACTTTGGTTTTATCAAATACAGCTCCAAAACGTAGATTTGTGTTTGTTAATTATATATTTTGCTTTCTGCTTCCAACTATTACAGATTAGTACTAACAGAACAAAGTCTTAGAAAAATGGGAAAGTGGAAAAGTCAAAGAAAATACAATGCGAATTTGAAACATAATTTAAAACAAAAATAAATATCAACTAAACTAATTCCCCTGCAGCAAATTCCACGTCTAGACTTTGCTATAAAAGTCCGTAAAAAATAAAACGTACAAGTCTAAAATATAGTTATTTATACATGTTTATAGGCCCTAGAGGCACCCAGCAGGCAAATTAGGTAGCAAATTAAATCGTCGCCGCTCGCCCGCTCCGATCTGCTGTAATTCAATAAAATATTAACCTTTTTGCTCGACATTAATGGAGTTTTATTGACATTGACATTGTCAGTTTTACGTTACAAACCCTCCTAGCCCTTCAAGCTTTTAAGTTAATCGCAGTTTTAGTGGCCATACGACACCTAAAATCTGTGAGAACAAATTAAGGACATGACACACTTTTTCTTGTTAAGGGCCCATTATATTTTAATTTACAACGTGTTACAGAAAAGTGTGGTCTTGCAAGGTGTTACAGAAAGGTGTGGTAAAATTTTAGTGGTCACAGTTTATTGTTTAGATAGTTGGTTTAGCTTGAAAAAAAAAATGGGTTAAGGAAAATACTTTTTTTGGTGTATTGTATTTTTTTATGCTGACATTTTTGAAAATGGTTTACGTTATACACATGGTCTTTTATGCCCTTCTACCCTAAAATATAAGCACACCTTTCTGTAACAGTCTGTATATTGGGATCGTTAAGAATATTTCTAGCCAAATAGTTGTGTAATTTTGGCTAAATTCGAATGTGAACATTTGTTTTTACTAGTTAGTAAACTTTGGCAACTGTTATACTATAAATATGTAAGTCGGGAGTTAAATGCGATAACACTTGTTAGGTACAATACCTTTTTAATTAACCGACTTTTCGACCGAACTGCACCGGTTTTAGTCAAGAGTTAACCATGTAGCTTTACATTTCGACCTATAAACATGGTTAACTACCTTGATTTACAATTTTATGGAACTCTTATGTATTCGAAAATCCAAACACGTATAAGGATGATATATTATTATGTTTATCTATAGTATATACTAGGGTATGTATAACTTACAACGTGATTACGATTGGTCCATCAATCACAGCGGTCCATCCAGGCGGACGCGTGCAGATAATTACATCACACCATAATAATATTGACCGGGACAGTTCTTCCAGACTCATTACTGGCTGATTGCAGAGCGTACTATTGACCTAATTTTATTTTAGGAAAGAAAGAAAAAGGGAAATACTTATCATATTATAGAAACAACTACTAAGAGTGTGACATAACTAGTAGACGTATTAAAACTACAAGAAAAATACAAGAAAACTCCATATTATCGAAAAGATTAAACAGATTTTCTTTAATCATATTCACTTAATCGAATTAACTTTAAAAAACAGAAGTAAGGGAGTTGACGACAAGCAGCCCAGACAACACAAGTCAAACTTATAACATGTATTGTATTGTAACCCTATATAGTTATGTATTCGGGATTTTACGCGATCACCTAATGGGTATTACATACTTTTGAATTGCCTGACGTTTCGACCAGGTTGCACTGACCGTGATCACAGTCTTCTGCTCGCATCGGAGCTTAAAAAGATAATAAAAAATTTATACAAAAATATACCTACATAAAAGAAGACAACTAGGCTTGTTGGCCTAGTGGTTAGTGACCCTGATTGCTACGCTACAGGTCGTGGGTTCGATTACCATCTGAGTCTGGGTGTTCTTTATGTCGTCCGTTGTTTGTATGTTTGTAAAGTGACCTGCGACACAGGAGTATATTCTAATGCGGAGTAATTCTTTAAAAAAAAAAATTAACTACGCTCAGACCTTTAAGTAATGCTCCATAATGGTTTCAAGCCCACAACGCTTGATACATCATCAGTTGTCAAGGTGATGTTCGGTTTTCCAGACTTTTACTATTTCAGGTTAAACGTGAGTTATAAAGTTATTCTTATTATGTCTTTGGTTTCACACTATAAAAGACTACAATGCGAATCTTCGTAATATTTAGTGTCCACGTTACTAGGCACACATAACATTCTAGTACCGATGCCGAACATGTCAAAACAAAACACTCCAAGTAAACCCTGACAAACTAAACAACGCCGCGCGCCGTGGAAAATCAACATAAAATTGGAACCGAAATAGGGCTCCAATAAAGCTATGTCGGCCTGGTACGAACAATTACGGTTCAGCGTTTTCCCACTTGTCATCGGATGCGGTGGTAGCCGATGACGACACTTGTTTTGCTCTTAATCATGCACGGTAGAGTGATACAGTCAGATTGAAGTACACCGCCACATTTCAAAGCTAAATGACGTTTGAGACCATCATTGATCGACGTAAACATGAAAAGTTCATTTTGTTACTTCATATATTCGTCGAGTCGAATGTTACTTTTATTTGAATATTTTGTTGAATAGAATCGTCACCACTTCTCGTCACCAGTAGAAATACCGATAAACCTTCAAACTGAATTGACAAAAAACAGTAATGTAGAAAAAGTTTTACCTCAGTATCATTATACAGTTTCCAATGTTTATATTTGTACCTAATGATTACGTATTTTTACAAAATTTGAGAGCAAAGTTGAAACAAAAATAAACATTATTATTCCTTTAACTTTGTGTTCTGTTTTTATACTTTTGAAATATAGTATCCTAAAAGTGATAATTAAGTATCTACCGTAATTTAAGTCAGTAAAAACCAAGTTAAATTATAATGGTAGGTAGTCGTCCGATCGATTTGTTGTTGTCAGTTTCATATTGTTTTTGACACAGGTGAAAGTAATTCGATTCGTAGGGATAAAGCTCCGGAACCCTTATAATTTGATATTGTTTGTTACAAAACAGTGCGCAATCATCATCGTATCTAGTTATTTTGAATATATATATATATAGCGGAAACTGCTCCAACGATTTTCATGAAATTTAGTATAGGTACAGATACAGTTTTGCATTTTAAGTTCAACTGCCTAGTTGTATTTCCTATAAAAACGATATTTTACAAAAAAAAAATTGGATTTTACAAAAGCTACCGAGCGTCGCTCGGTCTCCCAGGTACTAATATACATAAATTACACAATATCTGTTTTCAGGCAGTTCACTCACGATTGCATCATTTTTGGTGCATTTGTTGACAGTACACTATTTGAACTAATAATACTGAAAGCAACACTTAAAAAACCGTTTAATTTTTTTTCGAAGAGATTTGCCGTGTAATTTATAACCACATTTTCAAGTTTCTTTCAACCCAAACTCAACCACATCTGAATATTGACAGGGGCTTTATCAAACTACGCATGAACGATCAATCATACCGTGTCTTCCACGTGGGTGCACAGTGATATACGTCGTGTCACGTGAACAATTGGGATCATTTTTATAATGTTCAGTACCCGTACCGCTATAGATAGCGGATGCTTTTGTGTATCCGCATACGGATAGAAGAGCGAAGCAGAGGACTCCAAAGGAAGACTTTGGTGATCTAAAGTCTGACGTCTAACATCTGAAGTCGATGACGACGCTGTGGAGGAACGGGTGTTGTGTCTCTTGGACACAAAAGAAGGATCCTCTGACCAGGCTAGGTGATCATGCCTGGCGGACCGCGGCCCAACGGTTGATATTGGGAAAGTGTTTACATGCTAATCGGCGCGAGAACCTTTATTGCGCGTTGCAGGATTAGTCGTTATTACGTAGTTCGACTCGCTAGATGAAATGGAAGTTGTAGTCGCCATAACGCTACAATTGAATTATTACGACATCGTACAGACGAGAAACCGCAAAACTGACCTTATTATGCTGACCTTATTAGAGTCAAATGAAACCACACATGACACATTTATGATGAACTAACTTTTGTACGCGGCTTCGTTAGCATTAAAGTTACGGGAACAGTTTTTACACATTTGGTAATACAGTTACCTGTTCCTAGTATAGTCCATATAAAGCTTGCCTGTAAGAGATTGCAGACTGCGATAAGGCCGCCCATTGTACTTCTTTTGTATTATTGTATTATGTATATGTGTTTTTAATGTATTTCTTTTGTATGATTGTATCCTACATATGGTGTGCAATCAAGAGTATCTATCTATCTATAAATCCTATATATAGGAGACATTTTAAAGGAACTACCTAATTAGAGTTACGCACATTTCTGGGAATTAACCAAATGCTTTCACGTTAATTAACTTTGAGATGTTAAACAAATACAACACATAATATCTTGTAATAAGAGCGAGTTTGTAAATAAGAGTAAACGCATCGAATTGACAGCCTTGTCATTTTTGACGTTAGTGATAAATAAAATCTTAGATAGATAGATAGATAGAATAATCTTTATTGTACACCATTAATAAAATACAGTTGAAAATAAATACCTTACAAACTAGAGTCTTAGAGAAAATCTTAAGCGATACTTGTAAACACAACTCATAAATTTACACACTTCAATAAACCTATGGATTGCGTCATGCGGAATGATCAGATTTCCACTGTATCTGTTTATTCTGCCTGACTTCTCGGATCTAACTACCTCGGTTTTCTAGCTAGAAGCTGATTTCCATATACGACTTCACAAAGCATTCACTGAATGCTTGGTACCAAGCCGGTAAGTGCCAAATGTTGTTCTGAATAATAAATATGCTTAACGAAATGGAGGGAAGCTACCGTATTGTCTCGAACAATATTTTGGTCGAGAGTTGTGTAACTGAAAAATAATTGTATTGTATATAACGTAAACATGGAATATAAGTGTAAAAAAACAGATCTTATAAAACAGAATTTTATTTATCGGCATATTCTTCTGCTTGTCTTCACTAAACTAAAAAAAAAATTCACAACTCACTCAAAAGCACTTTTGTTTTTTAATTATCGGATTTAACGCAAATTCTTAAACCACCAGGTGGGTCGAACATCACTCCACGTAGCTTGCGAAGCTGGTCACTCCCCGACTGCTGCGGTCCTAATATCAAAAGGAGCCTCAAAAGAAGCCAGAGACAACTCTGGACGCACACCACTCCACCTCGCAGCAGTACATCGCCATACGGAACTAGTACAAGTTCTTCTTGATGCTGAGTGTCAAGTCGATGCTGTTGACAACGTAAGTTTTATAATAGCCTGGTACTTCGTTCCTGTGAAAGTAAAACTAATCATGATCAAAAAAAGTCTTTCTTAGAAAGTGTCCAAAGAAGATGCCTTAACAATGATAGGTTCCACCGAACCTAGACGAGGAGAGACAAGAACATATAATAGAATTTAGTGAAGTCTAATCAACGCGTTTGCTGATGATTTGAAATATTTCGCTCACCTACTCGCAACCGTGAAGGTGTCTACAAAAAAAAGCTAATAGATAACGTTAATAAAACTGTTAAATAATGTGATGTAACATTTATTATATATAGCCGTATAGCTGAAATGTTAAGGTATATTTTATTTGCAGAATGGTGTAACGGCACTACAAATGGCTTGCGCCCAGGGCTGTCGCGGCATTGTAGAACATCTGCTAGCATTTGGCGCCAACGTACATCTGCAAAACAATGTGAGCTATACTTTTTCATGACACACGTTTGGTGATTGATAAATTGTGCCAAATTAATAATAATAACTTGATACAACTCACACACGTCCGTGTGATCCCAAAGACTGCTGATAAACATACTTATATATTACTAAATACCTAAATATTTTAGAAAAATTACACCCAGAGACATAACAAACGATCGTGCTCATTGGCAATAGGCTTATAGAGGTAAGCTATTGCCTATTGGCGTCAACCGGACACTTTGGGAATGAAAGATGGGAAAATTTATAGTACTAATATTATGTTAGTGGGACCAAATTATAATTGGAAAAATGTGGGCCTTTAATAGTTAATGTGGGCTTTTAATAGTTGGAACTGTAAACGAACTTCCACCTTCAGACCTAATTAGATTTACTGCTAGGGAGATTAGAAATGCCATATCTCAAATGAAACGTGGCAAGTCTCCGGGACATGATGGGCTCAGTGTGGAACATTTAACATATGCTGGTAGACATCTACCTTGAGTCTTGCCGTTATTGTATAATTTATGTATTTCGCATTCATACTTCACCAGTGATATGATGAAAACAATTGTTGTGCCTATCACTAAAAATAAAACAGGTGACATATCTGGTAAATTAAATTACAGGCCAATATCTCTGGCCACTATAATAGCTAAAATTTTTGATAGTCTTCTGAACTCTTTCCTTCAAAAGCGTATCACGTTGCATGATGCACAGCATGGTTTTCGACAGGAACTGTCGACCGAAACGGCAATCTTATGTTTAAAAGAGACAGTGAAATACTACACAAACAGGCAAACTCCTGTGTTTGCTTGTTTTCTTGATATGTCCAAAGCTTTCGACATGGTAAATTACGAAAAGCTATGGTCGAAAATGTTTAATTCAAATATCTCCTTAGGGATAATTAACATTTTTAAATACTGGTATCAGCACCAAGTAAATTATGTAAGATGGTCAGATGAGCTATCAGATGAATACAGATTGCAATGTGGGGTCAGACAGGGGGGGTTGGTTAACTTCCCCAATATTATTCAATTTATATATTGATGCGCCTATTTGTGAACTTAGCTGTATGAATTCAGGTTGTTATATAGATGGAGTAGCCTTTAACAACATAAGCTACGCGGATGATATGGCTTTACTAAGCCCTTCAGTCAATGGTCTGAGAAACCTAATACAGGTGTGTGAGAGATATGCTGTTGAGCACGGTTTAAGATACAACGCGAAGAAAGGTGAAGTTCTTGTTTTCGGTGATAAATCGTCAGTTCATTTACCTTCGTTTACATTAGCTGGCGAGTCTTAAATCGTGTTCAACAGTTTAAATATCTTGGACATATAGTAACGTCAAATATGAAGGACTATGTAGATGTCGAACGGGAACGAAGAGCACTGGCGGTTAGAAGCAACATGCTGGTCCGAAGGTTTGCACGTTGAACGTGTGAAGTAAAATTGACGCTTTTTAAAGCGTATTGTCAGACATTTTACACGTGCAGTCTTTGGACCAGTTGTACGCAGAAGACCATTAGTGCTCTTCGGGTTCAGTACAACAATGCATTTAGGATGCTGTTAGGGCTGCCACGGTGGTGCAGTACCTCTGGCATGTTCGCCGATGCTCACACAGACGGTTTCGCAGCAATAAGGCGAAAGCGAGCGGCTTCACTGCTGCAGAGGATACGTGGTAGCCCTAACCGTCTCCTGAGTGTCATTGCGGACAGACATGACAGTCCTATAATTAATTATTTATGCCAATTACATGTACTAACATAGTTATTTAGGTCAATTGTATACTAACGAATTATGGATATATTCTGAAATAAATGGATTATTATTATTATTATAATACGCCTCTACCTACCCTTTCGAAGATACAGGCATGGGTGTATGTATGTATATATTTTGTTTATTCATTAAAATACGGGCCAAATCCGTGTCGGTGAACGCTATTATATTCGATCCCTGTGATCTAATGAAATTGCGTTTCCGTAGCATAAAAAGCACAAATTTTGATGAACTTAAAAAAAACTGTCAGTCGTAGGAGTGCACGTCAGGAGTGAAAACATCGTGATCGTGACGGTTTCGCGAGTTTAGTGCTTTTTCCCCATAACAAAAATGCCGAAACGTGCCTAAAGAAGTTTTCACTTCAAAAATGTGGTTGGCCATATTTAATACGCTTTTATTAGCTCGACGTGTAGTTATGTATGTATGTATCGGTGTAACGGAAACTTTCAACATTATTGTCATCAACTTGAAGGCATCTGATTAATAACAAAAATTTTGCACATATCATGAGCCGAAGACAATACACTAATATTTTAACACTTTTTGATTTGGTTTGTTATTAAAGCATGGTTTTTATAGTTTTTAACCGACTTCAAAAAAGGTGGATGTTCTCAATTCGTCGGAATCTTATTTTTATGTATGTCATTACTCGAAGACGCCTGAACCAATTTAAAAAAATATTTTTTTTTGTTTCAAAGGGTATACCTCCCAGGTGGTCCTATTTAAATTTTATCGAAATCGGTTGAGTGGTTTCTGAAAAATCTACAAATATCTAAAAACTGTATACATGGATGATATTTTCGTTTACTCCGAAACCTCACTGTCTCATTGGAGCAGTGCGTTTAGTTGGCCTACCCATATTATATTTAATCAACATACAATATATCATGATTTAGGCACATTGAAGTCGGTGATACTTTTTTTTAAAAGATAATAATTATTTAAACTATAATTTACTGTAATACCAGGCTAGGTCAACTCCGGTCAGTAGGTATGAAGTTACAGGTACCTAGCAGCGGCGACAAGTCGAGCGAAATTCAGTGGGCTGCCACGCGCCGGCCGGGTAGCACGCTACTTCGATACTCACTCACGCGCTACGTCGCTTACGAATTACGTTTCCCGTATTTACGTAGTTAGATTATATTATTAATGATAATCAGTATAGTTAGATATTTACAAGTTCTGTTTACAAGGTCAAGTTTAGCTATGATAAGTATATTTATTTGTTAGGACCACAACACATCTTCTATCTATACTCTATAGAAATAAATAAAATTGGAGTGTCTGTTTGTAATATTTTAAAAATAACCGCTTTTTACTAAGTGCATTTGGATGTATATACGGTACAAATACCAAAACAACATGTTTTACAATTTTTGTCGGTCTGTCTGTCTGTTGTTTTGGCTAATCCCCGGAACAAGTGAACCGATTTCCACGGGACTTTCACTGTCAGATAGCTGATGTTAAAAGGAGTAACTTATGCTACTGTGATTTTGAAAAAAGGATTAAGGTTCCGCGCAAAATATATAAATATGTACACGCGAGCGAAGCCGCGCGAGAATTGCTAGTAAATAAATAAATTCAAAGTGTCAGTTTGTAATGAGCTAGAGATCATATAATCGGATGCATATTTACCTAAAGTTATTTTTTGGGTAACAAATTATGGAAGCGGCTTCTAAGTATATTTTTATTTACGAATGCAGTTGTATTGTCGCGTCGTTACTTGCGCACAAGCAAGTATAATTTGCCGTCTCACTCGCACTCTTACTAAATGCTTACATTTCCTGGGGTTTAATAGGCCCGATTTGACACTTGTTACAACGTAATAAGGTTGTTTTTGCTTCAAAAATCACTGACAATAAAAGTAGGGAAAAGCAACTATTATACGTTGTAACAGAGCGTCATCTGTGTCAAACTGGGGTTTATTACGTCTCACGGAGTATAGGTAGGTACACTTAAAATTGGATTTCCTGGAATCGCGGGATTCTTTCCATAAAAAAGTGCTTTCCATAATAGCCAATATCTCAACTTTAGGTAAATATGCATCCGAATATCCGATCTCTAGTAATGACATAATGACAGTTTTTTACTAAATGCATCTGAATGTTTACACGGTACTTATACCAAAAAAATATTTTTCACATTTTTGTCTGTCTGTCTGTTTGTTCCGGCTAATCTACTGAACGGGTATACCGATTTCCACGGGACTTTCACTGACAGATAGCTGGTGTTATAAGGAGTAACTTAGTCAAGTTTAGCTTTGATAAGTTTAGGACTACAACAATTTTGTCTGTCTGTCTGTCTATTTGTTCGGTAAATCTCCGCAACGGGTGGACCGATTTCCATATGACTTTCACTGGCAAATAGCTGATGTTATAAGGAGTAGGGTTCCGCGATTTGATTTGCATATACCTACCTAGTTAAACACCTAAAGAGATAATTTCATTTCAAGGTACACACTAACGTTATGGCAAATGCCTATCTTCTTAGAGATGAAAGTATCTATGCAGAGATTGTGAAATAAAATAGTTTTCTTTAATTTATGTTACATCTACGTAGGTACTACTAAGTAGGTAAATACCTAGTCTAGGTTTATTTAAAACTTCATTTGTTCACAGAAGTAAAGTAATAGGCACATAACTGGTTATTAAATATTTAGATTAATTCTTCTTACAGAATACAACCTTAACGGCATCAGAACAGATAAGAGTTAGAAATATATATAGAAAGAAAGGCAAGTTTTAGGTTAATATAAGCCATTTGGAATTAGCGGTGTGCGATCTGAATTGCACCTTATTGTGTCGGAGCAAGAGTCGCTATTTATTTAAATGGTATTGCGAAGAGGTCCTTCTGTACTAGTACTATTATGTATTCTGTGGTGAAACTACAACTTAGCAAATTAGAATATTGCTTCGGTATTGTTAGAGGTAAGATACAAAAACTTACAACGCTGTAATTAGGAGTGAGGTCGGCGTACGATTGTAAAAAATGGCTTTGGGGTAAATAAGAAAAGAGGTTACAATTTACTTTTAAAAAAGGACAAAGAGAAAAGTAATTATCTAGCTCCTGGTATTTAAAAAAAACTTCTACTAAGGACTAGCTGTTGCCCGTGGCTTATTTCAAAGTTTTGGTGAATTCTATTCTACGGTAACCGTAATTTTTTTTCGGGATAAGAAGTAGCTTATGTGCTACTCAGCATTCAAATTTCATCCAAATACGTTCAGCCATTTTTGCTTGAAATCCATCCACCTTCACAAACTTTCGTCTTTATAACATTAGTAAGATAATACGAGACATACAGAATTTGTTTTATACAATTTAACAATATTACGCGCCCCCTGATGACAGACAGTATTTCCGACCCTTGTTTTCTATATGGGGGGAATATTTCCCTAGTCAGGTCAAGAAATTATATTTTTTTTTGTCACTTCAATAAACAATTAGCTTGTATCTATCTATATATATAACGGAATCTTTCTTATGACTTCCGATTAACTTGAAAATTTGCACACACCGTATCAAAGACCGACGACAATATAAGACTAAAACATATTTTTGTGAATCTTATGCGATAGTTTTGACGTTTATCAAGCATAGAAATAATATTTTTTTCGGATAGATTATAAAAATTAAAAAATCGTTTACGTACACCATCGCGTTTAAAAATACCAAATGAAAGTTTCTAGTGGTATGATTTAAGAGAATTAATTTCGGTTATGTATATTTTCATATTTTAATTATTTCACCAGGTTGGCTCGTCAGCACTGCATGCAGCCTGCGCAGCAGACGCTAACGACATTGTAGAACTTCTCCTAGCTCACGGCGCCGATCCTGCGATGACAGATCAGGTAAAAAATACTCAACTTTCTCAAAAACAAGGTTTACAAAAAAGTATTTGATAGGGGACACCCGAGTTTGAACCGGGGACCTCTCGATCTGCAGTCGAATGCTCTACCACTGAGCTATATCCCCACATGATGAAACAACTAAATCAAAGTATCTCTTTGTCATTATTTCCTTCTACATTAAAATGACGTCATATAATCGAGAAAGGCAAGCTGATAAAGTCATACATATTGTCCACCCACTGATATATTAGTAACGTTATCGTGGCTGTTCTAACAATGACTCAATACTGATGCATACGTGTTATTTCATGGCATGAATTTTATGACTATTGCTACGTCAGCCAAAGGTTTTTCTTGAAATGGAATGCATATTTATATTGTAGTTATTATTTTGTCATTAATGTCCCTATTTACAACGACGTATAACGTGGCAATATATAATGTGTCTTGTAACGTTTAGTTGCTATAGAAATCTTTTAGTATATTGCTTCTCGTGACGTCACACCGGTATTTTTTAATTCTAAGCAAAACCAGTCGCCATTTAAAGTGGCATTTTTTTAAAACATTTTTTCTTAGTGGGTGCGCTAAAAGCTTGTTTGTTACCAGAGTAATATAATATGTATATTAATCGTTTATGTGTAAGTCATCATTTAGTAACAATGTTCAGAAGGGCAGGCTAAATACAAGCGCTATATGTTTTACACCTTACTACTCTTA
Organism: Callimorpha dominula; assembly: GCA_949752705.1. NCBI lineage: Eukaryota > Metazoa > Arthropoda > Insecta > Lepidoptera > Erebidae > Callimorpha > Callimorpha dominula. The sequence continues at coordinate 3,191,399 of OX457005.1, forward strand.
TAAATGCGATAGTTTTGGGTAGATGGATGTTTGTTCTTAATCACGCCAGAACGGCTGAACGCATCTGGAAAGAAATTTGGCACAGAGATAGATCAACAGGCGACAAAATGTACGATTCCCGTGAATAGATTTGAGTTTCCACGCGAACGAAGTCGCGAGCAACAGCTAGTGTAATATAAAGTTTCATTTCAATTAATTTAAAGTAATCTATACTAATATTATAAAGCTGAAGAGTTTGTTTGTTTGTTTGTTTGAACGCGCTAATCTTAGGAACTACTGGTTCGAATTGAAAAATTCTTTTATTTATCTCTTTATTGTACACCTTTAATGTAAGATACAATCAAAAAAACAATACAAACATTCAAGCATATCAATTGGCGGTCTTATCGCTCACGGCGATCTCTTCCAGACAACCTTTGTACGGATATTAACAAATATATTTCAGGGTAGTCTGTGGTGTACTGAGATAGGTTAATATATACTTAGTATACTATACTTATATTACCATAAACATACTACATACATACATAAATATATAAATATGAACCTATATGTATGCTATATATATATATCTTATATATGTATATACATATATATATATATAGAGATATATATATATATAGCAGATTAAAATGAGATAACCGCTTATAATGACAAGTAATAGTCCTTGACCAGTTTTTTAAATGTCTGCAAGGTTTTGGCTTGTCGAATTGACACAGGTAAGTTATTCCATAGCCTCACCGCTTGCACCAAAATTTGTTAGATAGACCATTTATCGAGGAAGGCTATAGACTATATAACATCACGCTAAAACAAAAAGGAGCATCAATGAAAAATGTTGCAAAAACGGGGAAAATCTACAAACGCGGGCGAAGTTGCGCTGTCAGCAAGTGTTTAGTAAAATGATACTAAAGTTAGATTACACGTTAATCTAGATTTGATCAATTAATCTATTAATTAACTGTAGTAGTAGTATTTTTTTCTTTATGACCTTTTCGTACCCCTGTATGTACTTGTAACTATGCACAATTTCATGATGATCTATTCAATAGTTAAGGCGTGCCAACGAAACAACCTCATATTCACATTTACAATATTACTTATCACTAAAATGAGTAATTAATGACATAACTAACAATATTTAGGTATACGATTCGGCACTAACAATTATCATCTACGCTTATTAATTACTTAAGGTGATAGGCACCTTAAGTAATGTAATGTAAAGTAATAAGGCTACTCAGACTAAAATATGGAATAATACTAAAACGATTGGGCTGTTAAACCCAGTAACGGCTGGATTTTAGAAAATTTAGACATTTATAACTGCATCCATCTTTTATCTCAAGTAATAACTACTAATACTCATGCATGTACATTGGATATTCACGGATTATAGTCGAGAGTCAAGAGCCTGCAGGCTTATTTAAATTTCATATATTCGGCCTCGGGATCGCCATAAAAACATCGTTTGCGATCTAAAAATAAATGAAATTTGCAGCTAAGTCTAAAAATCCATCTTGATTTTTATCTAGATTCTTCAAAGCCATCAAATCCAAATCCATCTTAAGTTTATTTGAGTAGCAGAAGACTCGTTGAATTATTATTTTACCTAAAATATATATTATTTGTTAATGTCATCTAACTTCCGGTGGGACGGTGGGACACAACTGCTTTCCTTTTTTTGACACTACTGCGACTGGTGCGAAGACAAAAAAAGGCAAGGGTTTAACCAAAAAAGTGTGTTGCTGTTTACCATGAACTGACCGGCACCTCACCATGAAAGGATTTTTTCCTATACATCTACATAATCTTTTGTCGGTGATAATTTCGAAGTAAAATAAAATTAATAAATCCTTAAAATACATATAAATATATCATCATTTTAAAAATGATGCATATATTTATGTATATACATATTTGGTTGCTTCGTGTACCAGGCAAACATAAAATGGAAACACGTCGAATTCCGATTACTGACGATCACACGGTATGAATTGACCGTACATACATGGCGATGTAATTTGCATTATCGGCGCAATATTTTATTCAAGAGGTATTCCATGAATTATTATTAAACAATCGTCCGGAATATATGCCTAATGGTGCTAGATCTGATATTACGGCACAGAGACGGCCTTATTCTGTCGTAAATGTAATACGAAGTTAGAGGGCTCAGACTTTCCGGTAATTGCCAGTTTGATTCACAGGTATGCGACCCTGACCTTCCTGAGTTATTGCTGAAACTTCCCAATTTATCCGTATAAGCAATATCCTTTTCCATCTATTGCCTTCTCTACTTGCCTATATTTCCCTTTCAATATACTCCCAATTTTCCCATTTTTAATTATCAAAAGTGCCCGGTAGACGGCAATAGGCTTGATATTACGTGCGTGGGACCAAATTATAGCTGTCAAAATGTGGATGTTTCATTCGGTAAGTTTATGTGTGTATGAAACTACTATATATGCATTTTGTAGGTTTTGTGTTGTGTTCGATATTTCGGCACTGTTACAATTCCCGCGTTCTCAGGCAACTGTTGCGAATGCGGGTGAATGTTATGAACAAACAAGTTTCTCTATCCTGTCCGTTTTTTTTCTGTAATTGGCTAGGAACCACTACCATAGATACTTATATCACTCACAACTCGATTCGGTTTCCGACATACACACATTACATACACATGAAACTCACTAGTGAACTTTTTCCAGAACATTTTTGCTCTGCACGGTTGTTTCTCTTCGATTAGAGGTTCTCGACATTTAAATCCGTCTTCGCGATTTCAGTTTTGTATAGAGTTTTCAAGCTCTTAAATAGAAAACTGACTTATACGTTAGTATTATTGATACTATTGTGTGGTTTGCACATAAATATAAGAATTTATGGTAAACAATCAAACAAGCTTTATACACGAAATTAATGATCAAGTAGAAATAACGAGAAGGAGTTAAACAAAGATACTTTGTATTATATTATCTACGTATTAACGGGAATTAACGCGATCACGAAAAGGTATTACATACCTCTGAATTGCCTGACGTTTCGGACCAGGTTGCACTGGCCGTGGTCACAGGCTGACTCAGTTGTTGGAACGCGAAAGTTTAAAAGGTAGTAAAGATACTTTGCTTTATACCAGTATATAGTATGAACGTAGTAAACAACAATTAACATCATAGAATTAATGCTCGTGTAGGGCAAGGGGGATATTGATTCAATAAGTACATGAAGAATAATGTAATTGTATGAGAAATCAACAAAAACTCTAAAAGAGGCGCATTGATTTTAGTAGCTTGTTGCGACCCCGCGAATTTCTAAAAAATAGGTGCAAGTGTTGTTAACATTGTTATTACTAGTGCTTCTGAGAACAATAGAACATTCGAGTATAAGAATGTATGTCAGAGTTTATTGCTAAATGTAGGTAATTCAACAGATTAGCTAACACTGTTGACTTAGTCAATATTCAACTCTATATTATTAGCTAACACTGTTGACTTAGTCAATATTCAACTCTATATTATTAGCTAACACTGTTGACTTAGTCAATATTCAACTCTATATTATTAGCTAACACTGTTGACTTAGTCAATATTCAACTCTATATTATTAGCTAACACTGTTGACTTAGTCAATATTCAACTCTATATTATTAGCTAACACTGTTGACTTAGTCAATATTCAACTCTATATTATTAGCTAACACTGTTGACTTAGTCAATATTCAACTCTATATTATTAGCTAACACTGTTGACTTAGTCAATATTCAACTCTATATTATTAGCTAACACTGTTGACTTAGTCAATATTCAACTCTATATTATTAGCTAACACTGTTGACTTAGTCAATATTCAACTCTATATTATTAGCTAACACTGTTGACTTAGTCAATATTCAACTCTATATTATTAGCTAACACTGTTGACTTAGTCAATATTCAACTCTATATTATTAGCTAACACTGTTGACTTAGTCAATATTCAACTCTATATTATTAGCTAACACTGTTGACTTAGTCAATATTCAACTCTATATTATTAGCTAACACTGTTGACTTAGTCAATATTCAACTCTATATTATTAGCTAACACTGTTGACTTAGTCAATATTCAACTCTATATTATTAGCTAACACTGTTGACTTAGTCAATATTCAACTCTATATTATTAGCTAACACTGTTGACTTAGTCAATATTCAACTCTATATTATTAGCTAACACTGTTGACTTAGTCAATATTCAACTCTATATTATTACACATTTTGAAAAGGATTTATCCTTATGTTAGCTTATAGGACCTTGTTTAACCGCAGTACACTTCCGTTCGTTTTGTCGAGATCTGTCTGAATCTCAATTAAATATTACCTACGATTAAAAAATAAAAAAGATTGGGATTCCAAATACATAGTTTTGTCAAAAGTAAAAAATTAGGATTTGACAAAACACAGACAATAACGAAATCAAATCGACCAGACCTGAAATGACATCAATTAGGAGTAGTAGTATTATTAATAAATAAAATTGAAGTGTATGTTTGTAATATCAAAATAATAGTTTTTTTAAGCTCAGTTTTAAAAATCAGTTCTTTTTTATTTTTATCGGTCTGTCGGTCGGTGTGTTCCGGCCAATCTCTGGAACGGGTGGACCGATTTCCCGAATTTTTCATTGGCAGCTAGCTCGTGTTATAACCTAAGTTACTCATTATAATGAGTAACTTAGGTTACTTTTATTTTGGGAAAAAAATAGGGTTCCGCGCAAAATATATAAATATGTACACGAGAGCGAAGCCACGCGGGAACTGCTAGTATTTAAATAAAAACATTTAAACTGAACGTCACGTACAAAAGTGAAGTAAAACTTCTTCGCTAGTTTTATTTCAACTGTTTATAGGAGCTGACTGGTCCCAGATATAACACGACAAGACATATGTAGGTAGGTACCTATTAATATGCATATCATATTCCAATATATAAATTTCTTGGAATCATACCATACACTCTCCCAGCCCGTAATTTCCTTATGGTCGAAAACTGTATTACATACGTCACATCCGCTAATGGAAGATGAATGTTCTAAGGTTCTTACCAGTATTAAATGATTTTCTGTAATACCTTCTCCAGGACCTAAATTACATTTTCTAATTTCAAGACCAACATTTAATCTTCAGCGATTTCATAAAGGTAGTTTGGGCTTAATAAAATTAATAACGGGACCATAGGTATATGCCCTGCCTGATAGGAGAAAAAACATTCTCCACCACAAGTTGTTTTGTATTATTTCTGAGATCATAGAATAAGCACACAGCCCTAATGGCAAGTGGATACCGGTGGAACAATCACGTTTCCACCTAATCCCCTTTAAATCTGCCGACCGTACTTTTCAGCAGAAACTTCTTCTTCGTTCTTTTTACTTCGGGATCATTATTAGCAACACAAAAATCTTTTTAATTACCTCTTAAAGAAGACTGAAAATATTTAAAACTTTGTAACGTTTTCACGTGCATAACATAACTAATATATAGTTAGAAGACAATTACCGACGATGAATTATTATAATTATAGTATTACTACGGGAATTTAATGACTCAGAAAAATTGAGAATTAAAAAGAAGGAACATAATATGGGGCACTCCCTGAGTCAGTCGTTCGAGAAGATGTCCTCCGACATTATAACTTAGTCACCAATCAAACTTGCCATCATTACATACTAGTATTTACGATTTCTGGTTCTCATGACTCCTGCAATGGCGATCGGAGTTCTTTATCTAACTTTATGGAGTAAATCTTAATTGTTGCGTAATTTTCTTTTTTAGGATTTTAACTGTATTTTCTATTTTATTTTTATCATTTTCATATTTCGTTTTTCATCAAACTGAGAATAATAATATAAACGAAATGCTGCAGAAAGTCTGGGGTATTTTCCTGTTTCCGCTGTTCTCAAAATGGATTTCGCAACAGTTGAAACTACTAAATGGATTTAAATGGACAAACAAACTTTACGCAAAGTTTATGCACCACAAATAGAAATAAAAACTAGATCTGAAAGTTATAAAAAGATAAGTACTTACTCTGTTTTGTAACAATGTCAGAAATTAAAATAATCATGAAGAATAAATAAAGATCCAAAATTAAAAACATGGGGAACGGATACTATACATGCATCTATTTATTTGTTTACTTTACTTTATACACACACAAAATTCCCCTATGTACCAGATGTACATAGGGGAATTTTAATATTATCAATTGAAATGCTTCCTATATATTTATTAATATCCCGTCAGTGACACCCCTGGTGATGCGAGTGATCAAAGGCACTGGTAATCGCTGTATTTTTCAAAACGTTGTACATAGGAAGTTGACACACATACTTACTTCCACATATTTACTTCCTAATCTAACAGTGTTGCAACTACTTTCATCTGTTAATCTGACTTCAATAGACATTTGTATGAATGGAATAACTCTTTCTCGGTATTTGCTAAATATTTATCAAGTTAAACAAACCTGCGATAAATTCCAGGTTGTTTTCTTTCCAATATCGCTTTACAGACTGTACTAACTTCTAAATTACTAGCTTTGCAGTTATGCAAGTTCTTGACCTGATTCTGGGCTTGAATCATTTATGCTTTAGCAATATTTCTTCGAAGTTGTTATGTTGTAAGGAGGCTTACCTGGGGACCAAACGACCAACGACCTGTTGGTAATCTATAATGCAGAGAGAATTAGATGTATTGCAGTTAAAAATGTTTTACATGTAAATGATAATATTTCTGTGTCGCATTCTTATTGGATGAATGTTGATCCAGAGAATATTTAAATAATGTTAAAGTTTAAGCTTTTTCAATAAGAAAACTATCTAAAATATACTGATATTTTGGCCGTGTATACTGGCGTAGTACAGAATCGGGCGGCGGCAGTTCAGTTTCGCTGAATTATTGAAGCGCACGACCTCCGTGCTGGCTCTCGACTCCTGGTACATTCACTGCTATTGCATAATACAACTTGCCAACTGTACGCCGCGTGCACTAGATAATGATGGCAACGGAGAAACAAGCTGAATAAATGTTATTTGACTAAACAATGTCTTTGTGATGTTTACTTTACAACTCACTGTACTGACAAATAGTATATCTACCTTTATATGGCTTAATATAATTGAATGTGGGAAAAGTTTGTAGAAACACAAAGTCAATTTACAGTAGAAACTTAAAAAAAGCTGTACTTAAAACGTACAAGCTTTGTTGGAGATTTTAGTTATTTATTTTTAATAAACACTGGTAATACTAGTATCGGGCAGTAAAAGTAATTACTAAAAACTAACACATTATGCATAACCCCGGGTTCAATGTTTATTTTCTGTAATTTTTTTTTTCATAAACATTCTTTATAATTATTATTTACCTAGTTTTAGCTAAAGGACATATTTTAAATGTTTTTGCGGAAATATTGCAGGTTTGCATCTAATCTATTAGGACAGGGATTCCCAAAGTGGGCGATATCGACCCCTTGCGGTCGAAATCGGTTTCCCAGGGGTCGACTTAAACGAAAACTGATTTCGGGGGTTGACGAATCTACGACGATCGACAACGGCGACACAAGTTCGTATTTTAAACTTTCAATATACTGTATAAGTTGTGTTACGTTACCGTTGACAGAAAATCTGAACAATTGTAAAACAGATTTTTATTACTTGACTGATGATATCTTCGATATGTTGAACAAAGTTAATTTGCAGTAAATTTTTGAAATTGATAATAATATCGGCCTTCTAGGTAGACTCATCCTTCATACACAAACTTTAAGCAGAACAGAATATTCACAGTGTCCGCATTTGTCAAAATTACCAGAAATGCTTCTATATATATATATATATATATATATAATTTTATTATGGACTCTTATCCCGCGCGAAGAATCAACGCAGGAATTCCGCCAATGTCAAGTGTTTTATAATTATACAACTTAAATAACAAAAACTTGAAAAAATGGACGTCTATTCGTCCATCTTGAAAACGAAATACTTCTAGACGATGTTATTTTATCATATGTCACTCACTTGGACGCATTACACATGGATTTTACTAAGAAGTTTGAGGACCTTTTAAATTTACAAATTGCTCAATGGATAATAAATCCGCTAAATATATTTCACAGAAATGGAAGAAGCCAATGTGATAATGCAAGAACAGTTGATTACTATCAGCACAGATGAGGAGCTAAGCAGAAGTTCAACCAAGGCTATAAGAAGTTCTGGTTGCAAGGCAACATTGAAACACAGTTCCTGCATTGTGGGACTATGTGAAAAATACCTTATCGCTATTCCATCATCATACCTAATTGAAAAAGGCTTCAGTGTGGTTACTAACATTTTGACAAAACAAAGAAACCGTTTGAAAATCAACGAACGCGGAGATTTAAGGCTGGAACTCACCAATATTGAACCGGATTTAGCTAGATTGGTAAAAAGTCACCAAATTCATCCATCACACATATTTTTTTATCTTTCATTTGCGATTTTAATGTTTCTTTTTACAAAAAAGAATTACCTACTTAAGTATTTTAACGTAACTTGTATTAATAATTATCAATTACACTCGATATTTAAAGATTTTGTCTATTTCATTGATAAAATGAGGAAATGATGTCAAATTTACTCACTTAACCAACCGCAAAGTTTTTAAATTGGTAAGTATTTTATATCAATAGGAAAAAAACCAGAGATAGGATTTTCAAAGTAATTTGGCTGAGGTTCAGTTCATTTTGGTAAAGGGGTCTCTTACCCAAAATAGTTTGGGAATGCAACTAGGATAACAGAAATGATTAAGTAGCATAACGATTCTTAAAAAATTGTCAGTACCTCTAAATGTATCACCACGTTCTAGTAGGTATATTATACATATATATATTTTATACATTCAAGAAAAAATTATAAATATTATTTTAATGGTACAGATACAACCTCAAGTAATACACCTCTAATTAAGCATCTATATTCACAGCCTTTGTGACTCAATAAAGTTGTCGGGTACTATGGTATCAGGAATAATTAGACATTCCCTTTTCTACATCACCTCATTTAACGCACAAGCTCAAATAAGACAGTGAACAAAATTATAGTCGACAAGAAAGCCTTGACTCAGTACGAGGATTAGTTCGCAGTCTTTGACGATTCATTTGATTTTGCCACCGGCCCCGGCACGAATAGTAGCAACTTCGTTGTTATACCTGTTACTTGTACAAAGATCTAACTTTTATACAAATTTAGCTACGTTATAACGAAGAAAACATAAGAATGTAACAAGCTAAATTAAAATAATTTTGGTTGCTGCCGCACTTTTTGGAATGAACGACACCTCAATGTTTTTTTGGAAAATATGATATGTACGTTTAGAATATTAAATACGTGAATCTAAATATTTCCGTTTTAAACTATTTTGTATTTACTTATAATATATGCATGCAAGTTCAAAAATTTAATTCACCTAAGGTTAGAACTATGTATGTATTTAGTTGGTAAGCCTATAAATAAGTAAGGAAAAGGTCCTTCTTATGTATGTCGTGTCGTGTGTGTGCCTTTTATACATATGTAAGTATTATGTTCATCGATTTCTCGACAGGGGTTTATTCGATTTGGATTTTCAATTAAGTAAGTTAGTTTTTAATCCCTTATATTTTACCAAAGTCAGAAAAACTATGTAATTTGACACTTGAATCCAACATTTAAATTAGTGATTTTACAGTAAGAGTACATTTTATTCAGACTATAGACAAGTCCTTTTTAGTCTCTAAAACATTAATTACTACAGAAAGTGAGGGTACAGGGTACCTATCAAATAAATGTATAATATCTGTTAACCTTTAAAGTAAATGAGACATGATAAAACATGGCAGCAAATTTACTTTAGAGCGGCATAATTTTGTTTAACTCGAGTCACTCAAGATGCTTAGTTTGATTAAATAAATAGAGTGTAATAAATTGTAGGTATTTTTATAAATACTAGAGACCGAATTCATTTTTAGTTTATTTCATTGACCAGAATAACTCTAACTGTCATTGTATAGACATTTTTCCCAGACCCAGAATTTTCGACCCAAAACCTATAGTATAGGGTACTTCCGGTTGACCTAGAATTGTCAATTTTGGTTAAAAGTAAGGTCTTACAGCACAAGTAAAGGTGAAATTCCGAAAAATAAAAAAAGTTGAAAATTAATCTAAATTTGCCCATTTCTTATTATCGTGTTGAGGGCCTTGATTTTTATACACCTAATAGGGACTATAGACCTCAATATCTGGTATAAATTTCAACTTGCTAGGTTCAACTGTTCCTGAGAAAATTTGTGGTGACACATTCCTTTTTTTACCTTTTGAACGGTACGGAACCCTAAAAACTATCCGTTTAAAAGTTATAACCGTTTGAATTTCTAGTTATTTTTGCCTCCGTTTTCCATAACAGTAGGTAAAATGTATAAACTTAAAGAAGTTAAAGTAAAATAGTTTTATTTTTTATTTTTAGGGTTACCTTAAACGTTTAGGGTTAAACGGAAGGATCACTTTGTTGTCCGTCCGTCCGAAGGTCTGTCTGTCTGTCAAGAACCTTTTTCTCAGGAATGCGTGGAGGTATCAAGCTGAAATTTATAGCAAATACTCAGGTCTACTGTCCCTTAGAGCTGCAAAAAAATCAAACTTCTAAGCCAACGCAATCAAAAGATACAGCCGTTTATGCCGCAAATTTCCGCAAATTTTCGACACTCGCAAGGGAATCAAAACCTACAGGGTACTTCCCGTGAAATCAGAATCTTGTAATTTGTTGCGAAGCAACGTTTTATAGCATAGATGAAGGGAAAATTGCGAAAACCGTAAATTTTTAGTTACATCATATAATAAAAATATTTTACGGAACCCTCGGTGCGCGAGTCCGACTCGCACTTGGCCGGTTTTTTTTTATTGTAACTGCATGCTAGAGTCATGCCCTTTCAGTGATTTAAGTAAGTGTTCTATTTTCAAAAACATCCTGTACTCGGGGGATATACATATAGATATTATTTTATAGTATAACCTACTACATGCAGTACAGTAGGAGAAGCAAGAAGCTTCATGCTTCTTTAACTTATATGGTTAAAATTTTGCTAATATTATTATAGATACCTACGGTAAAATTCTCTGCAATGATATTCTAGTCTGGGTCCTAAAAGGTCCTTAATCATTAATGACGCTAAACAGATAATTACAATTAGATAATGGTGTTTTAGATTAGATGAAATCAGTAACATGGAGTTGATGAAGTATTTTGCTAATACGCACGAACCTGATAAATTATTTTACTTATCATCGGTTAAAATTTCCATGCGATACTCGATATTTTCCATATTAAATTACAACTCATATAATTATACCTATGTTGTGTACGCAAGTTACACGTAGATATACAGAATGTACCTGACAATGCGACACTTGCATATATAAGTTACACGTAGATATACAGGATGTACCTGACAATGCGACACTTGCATATATAAGTTACACGTAGATATACAGGATGTACCTGACAATGCGACACTTGCATATATAAGTTACACGTAGATATACAGGTGTACCTGACAATGCGACACTTGCATATATAAGTTACACGTAGATATACAGGATGTACCTGACAATGCGACACTTGCATATATAAGTTACACGTAGATATACAGGATGTACCTGACAATGCGACACTGGCATAATTATGCAAAGAATTTTCGAAAAAAAAATTTGAATTTCCAGGTATTATCGCCTCCGGTTCTCATAAAGGCAGGTGGAACATGTAAATATAACAGAGGTTTTAAATTTCAAAATTTATGCATGTTAGTTTTATAGATTTTCTCAATAACAGATTAGAATAGTTCTAAAATAAATAAATATGTTCGATTTAATATCTTATCTTTAACCTAAGACATTCAATGTCACAACTTTTTGTTATTGATTTAAGCAAGTATCACACTGTTAGATACATTCTGTATATAACATGGTATATGGCAAAAACGATAATGAATACAAAAAGTTAATCTATACTTATCTTGTACCTTACTTATATTACTCCTCCATAAGTACAGAAGTTCCGCACATACCTTTTTCAGTTCTGACAAATAAGAGCGCCTACCTCTCCGGAGAAGTAAATATCTCCAACCTACAATAACCACAAGTAAGAAGTACTACATGCATAGTTATGTGATCCTGTTACAGATCGCGAGTTACTCAACGCGTGAGCAACCTTTAAATATTGCAGTATTTTATAAATAAGCACCGGTAACCGCTTTAAATTACGTGTTAGCCCTGGCATGGATTACTTTTTTGCCAACAAAATTGTTGAAGAAAAGTATTATTTTACTACATAAGTAGCTGGTATTAAAAAAACCTACTGATTTTATCATAAACTTAGTTTACGCTAGTATACTAAGTTTATAGATTGTATCCCCTATATCCCCAAACACATCGCGGGCGTCCGTCCCCAGAATACCCTACCAAAGTTTTATCACAATCTGATCCATGGTTTCGGAACGCATAGAGGACAAATAAACATACTTACATTGATTTTTATATATGTATATAGATTTAATATTTACCAAAGCAGTTTATGAATAGAACATTGAAACTATCTGTTGGTATAATTTCCCCGGGGATGGTGTCTGATAACTTGTAAATAGTTACTACCATTGTTGTTTAACTCTGACAACGGTTACCAGTCGGCCCAGCTGTCGTTAGAATATCATCTAACACCAATGTTTTGATTCGTGGGTGACTATGATTAATTTCGAATAAAAACTTTCATGATTGGTATTCATATTGGTTAAGGATATACGCTCTTACTCACATGTACAAAATTTCGGTTCCGCATAAATAAACCTTTGCAACACTGATTTAGGGCTCTATGCACATATAAAAATGCAAAATGGGTTTGCACCACTATTGTTTTCTTATTTGTAAAAATATGTTTGTTTAGTTATGTATCTTCTACGTGCACTGTTAGACGTATATCTAAAACTAGCCGTCCGCGCAGTTTCACCTGCGTTTATGGTCACTGCTCTGCTCCTATAAGTCGAAGCGGGATGTTATATAGCCTATAGCCATCCTCGATAAATGGGCTGTCCAACACTAAAATAATTTTTCAGTTCGAACCAGTAGTTCCAGAGATTAGCGCGTTCAACCAAACAAACTAACTCTTCAGCTTTATAATGTTAGTTTAAATTGTTTGAAGTGTTTAGATAGATCGCTAACTGCAAGTTGAGATGAATTGAATAGGGAGGAAGGTATGGGCGCACATTGGGAAAACTAATCGGAACGGATCGTTTTGAACCGACTAATTTTACAACGAGATTAAACCAACATACACAGTTTCTAATTAAAATGCTCAATCCTGTAAATATCTTCATGAAACTAATTCACATTCGTAACCTTCGTTAATACGACTGATACTAGACAAAGTTTGGAAAAGCCTACAAGACTAAAGGTAGACGAAAATTGTTACAGCGAATGCCTTTTATTTCACGTTCGGTATTTCACACTCGCGACACCAAACAAGGACTGAGGATTCTGCCTTATTTTAATACTGTAATTTACGTCCAAAGTCTCCAACTTCAAGAGATATTCTGATATGATCTACCTTTGTTACTGTGTAAAATATTGAAAACAGTATTGGTTTTGATCACCTTTTTTTTACGTGTGAAAATCCCCACGCGTCCCACCTTCACCGATTGCGCGATGACGAAGTTATTTCGGACACGAACTGACTAAAACCATTCGTTTTACGTCACTATAGCCTTTGGGAGTTGAGATATAGCCTAGAAGGATTACCACTCATCCCCTGACAGACTTCGTCTGCCGGTCAGCGCTCATTGAGGCCAGCGATCGTTAAGCGCTCTCCGGCGCCCGGTGCGTCTCTTGCAGGATGATTCTCTCCTGTTCCTTTCCGCCGCCTTTTTGGTGTGCTGGTTATGATCACCTGAAGTAATTATGATAATTTTAGTTCTTTACCTCAGCCTTTTAAATTCAAGAACTCTTAGAATAATTTCAATAAAATTTTGAGAATAATAAAAAGAAATTTCGATGCACGATTACGTTCTAGCCAGACAGGAGACGTTTATCAAAAATAATGTGCCACGTCGGTGTCATCTGTCTACTTTTAATAATCTATCGATAATTATCCGATCCTATAGGTTAGTAATGCTAGTAACATATTTTATTACTGCAAATAAGATTAAATTAATTCCTAAAATGTGTCACCTTTTTGGGATCGATACCGTACATATGCGTATGGTTCTAGTGACACAAGAACAGTCCATCAGGCCTCAACTTCTCTACTCAGAACGTCTGCAGTTAGTTAGTGGCAATTTTCACAACCAGGTTAAAGATTACATATATGCTATGTATATATGCTTAAAGGTATAGGCTGAGTTTATTCATTTTAGCAACTATGCCACAGAATCATGGCAAAACAAAGCGAAGTAGTGAAAATGTTATTGTACCGTCTGCGAAGAAGACTTCAGGCCGTTTGCATATAGCCAAACAAACAAGCTGCATGTTAAAAGCTTTATTTACAAATTATTTTTATTGTTTATTTTTATTAATATTTTAACCAATTAATTAAATTTAATACGTTAGTACTTTTTTTAGATTTTGGTTGTTTTACATCATTTATTCATTGTATTAGTTTTATTGAAATTGTTGCGTGTTTATTTTATTTATTTCTTTGATGTGTTTTTATGTTTTTACTTGATTTCATTGTTACAACTACTACTAATTTTACTATTTAATTTATTTTGCTTGAGTGTACCTATTTGTTTAACTGCTTTTGTTTTGATTTGATTTGACTTTTTTTTTTATTTATTGCACTAATTTTATATTTAATTTTATATATTTGTTCGATTACTTTTATTAAGGTTGCATGGTGATCATTATAATTGTAGAAGCACCAGACTTATAAAAAGAACAAAGATTATAAATAATGTGTATTCTCCGTTAGAGATAAATAGAAAAACATTTTGTTAACAATTTTGCACTATCTGCACTTTTAAATTATCTCGTAACATTGCAAAATGGTACTAGGGCTTCTGAATTAAGGGCGAGGTAAATATACCGGACATCATTGATTACATCAACAAACATTTGCCAGATTTAATAATCAAGAACTATTTACTCTAACAACATGTTACGAAAATCAAATCTAATCATATATGACATACATACAGTTAATAGAGATCCTGACTTATTACGGAGAACAAACAACGTACAGTGTTAGCATAGGTTTTCATTACGCATTCATATTATGTGAAACTTTGTCAAGTGAGCTGAGCTCAACAACACACACGAAATATAGGTAGGTATATCGTATATGTGGTATGCGTGTATCGTTGGCAAGTAGATCTGTATCACGTGGGCAGGTACATTAAGCCCCTGACTAATTAGTTTCGTTAGTATTCGTATCGAAAGAGACCAGTTTGCCGATTATTCAGCTCATCAATGATTTTGTTGCTTACAAAACATTGTCAAGTACAAAGGGTTACAAGTACGCAGTATGTTGAAGCTCAAAGCTTATTGATTACAATAAGCTTTGAGCTCATACTTCTTATAAACGTATTGTTACGAATAACCCGCCATCTATTGGCGACTGCGGGAAGTCGTATAGAGCTACAACAACACGATACTAAGTACTAACCCATTCATGGAAAATACGAGTTTGTTTTACAGGCTTCTATTGTTTTGTAGGATTTCCCAGAGGTGTCGCGATTTTTCTGGAAGTACCGTTTTACTATATAAAGCGTGGCATTGCGGAGTTGTGAGTTTAGTTATCAAGTAAGTGTCAAGTGAGTTTAGTTATCAAGTGAGTGTCATGTGAGTTAGTGATCAAGTGAGTGTCAAGTGAGTTAGTTTCAAGTGAGTGTCAAGTGAATTAAGAAGTTTAGTGTAATAGTGATAATAAATTATTGTAATTGTGTTGTTGCTAGTTTCCCTGTGTATTTTGTGATCTATTAAAATAAATTGTGTCTATGTCGGTAACAATCTGGTATAATTCTCTAATCCCGAACCTCAGCTCGTAACAAATTGGTGTCAGAAGTGTGATTAGATGATGCCGGTTTTACCGAAGGAGGACACGGAAGGCGTTCGTACTAGGGGACAGCGACAGCAGGAAATGGACCAGAGACGGTTTGGGGATGCTCCGCATCAACCAGCGGACGGTCGGCAGCCAACGGCAGAACCTGTTGACGGTTCACTCGCGGCTCCCTCAACCTCGGCGGCTCCGGACCTCGCCGCATTAATGATGATGCTGCAGCAGCAGGCTCGTCAGCTGCAGGACCAGTTGCAGCGGGACAAAGAAGAGCAGATCCGTCGCCAGGAGGAGCAGGCTCGTCAGCTGCAGGACCAGTTGCGGCGGGACCAGGAAGAGCATACCCGTCGCCAGGAGGAGCAGGCTCGTCAGCTGCAGGACCAGTTGCGGCGGGACAAGGAAGAGCAGACCCGTCGCCAGGAGGAGCAGGCTCATGAGCTGCTGGACCAGTTGCGGCGGGACAAGGAGGAGCAGATGTTCCTTATGAAGGATCTTCAGGTTGCGCTAGGTAAGGTACCTAGCGCAACCTGATCCAGTTCGAGGCCGTTATAAAAGCGAACGGGTGGACTGAGGCGCAGGCCATGACAGCGCTCACCCTGGGTCTCCGCGATCAGGCGTTGACTGTGCTGGAGGCTCTCGGCGAGAACCTTACCTACGGCCAGCTCGTTGAGGCGTTGGAGTCAAGGTACGGTGACGCGCACCTGGAGCATGTATTCCGTGCCCAGTTAAAGGAGCGCGTGCAGCGTGGATGGGAGAATTTACAGCAGTGGGCCTTGGAAATTGAGAAGCTCGTCCGGAAGGCATATCAGTCAGCGCCTACATTGATCGAGGGCAATCTGGTGCAAGCCGTCATCGACGGCATCCGTGACCTGGAGGTCAGGGCTGCTGTTAGGCTGGGTCACCACGACACGCTTAAGGCTGCCCTTGCCCACGCATTGGAGGTGGAAGCGGTGAGGCAAGACCACCAGCCCACCGCATTAGGGAAGTTACTACACCTACCGCCCGTGACCGTCCCCAATACAGCCCCCGATGCTACACCTGCGGAGAGAGGGGCCACCTTCGTGCGAATTGCCCAAGGACTGCGGGGCGGGTGCTGGCTGGTGGTCAAAGAGCCCCAAGAATTTCGATCTCGCAAGCTCATGACGGGAATAGCCTGATCATCAGAGGCGAGGTCAACGGGATGCCGTGCAGTTTGACTCTAGATACGGGAGCCTCTCAAATGGTAGTTAGTTCCCAGCTCGCGAATCGGTTTCTTGGGGACAACATCAATGACCGCGAGCAAATACAGTTGGTAACAGCTACCGGTCAGCGGATAGCCGTCCGAGGAGAAAAACCGGTGGAGTTGAAGCTGGGTAACGAACTTTACAAGCACAACATCATCGTGGCCGATATTCTTGATGATTGCATTCTGGGCTTGGACTTTTTGCGTAAACATCGTTGTGAGATAGATGTGAATGAGGGATTATTGAGATGTGGTTTAGAGGAGCTCTTCGTGGAAGGAGCGTCACTTGGAAAAGTGTACTGCCTGGAGAAGACTGTGCTTCCTCCTGGATCAGAAGCAGTCGTACCGATTGCTCTTCCGCGGTCGTCACCCAGAAAGAATCGGTGTATTCCAATAGAAAGCACGAATGATGACTTTCCGTGGAGGGTGGCGAGGACTCTGGTGAGGACGACTAGTGATCCAGTGGTTCGTGTGATGAATCCTTGTGACAAGGAGCAGGTGATCGGGAAGGGCACACGTAACGAGCTTTGATGTCTCAACGCTATTAGAGGAATGTCGTAGTGAACTCATGAAGGAAGAGTTCAATATGGCTAAGAAGGTGCTGCTTGAGGGTGCATTACAGCTGTATAATGTGGGAGCTCCGTGGGAACGTATTGCCGTGGATGAAGCAGGTCCATTTCTGGAGAGTGAAGATGGCAACAAGTATTTCATGGTTGTCATGGATTATTTTACGAAGTTTACCGAACCAAGAGGCGACCACGGTAGCTGATAAGCTAGTCAATGAAGTCTTCTGTCGATTTGGGGTACCTTTGGAGATTCACAGTGATTAGGGGAGGAATTTTGAGTCCCAGTTGTTCCAGGAAACGTGCCGCGTGATGGGTGCTTTTAAAACCCGAACAACCTCTTACCACCCTCAGTCTGATGGAATGGTAGAACGGTTTAATCAGACATTAGAGAGGTACTTGGCAAAAGTTGTGGAAGGCAGACAAAGAGACTGGGATAAACACATCCAGCCGTTCCTCCTCTCGTACCGAAGTGCGGTCCACGGGAGCACGTCAGTAACACCAGCCTTTGCAAACTTCGGTCGAGAACTGCGGTTGCTTACAGATTTAATCACAGGCACTCCCCCTGACACTCCGCGCAGTATTACGGATTACGCCAACGATTTACGCAGCAAGATGAATGACGTTTACGAGCACGTCAGACAATCAGGACAGCAGACGTCGGAGAGAATGAAAACCCGGTACGACCGAAAGGTAAATGACAGAAGCTTTGAGGAAGGATCACTGGTCTGGCTGCATAACCCGGTTCACAGAAAAGGGAAATCTCCGAAGCTGCAAGTGAAATGGGACGGACCGTACAAAGTAGTGACCAGACTCAATTACGTAACGTACCGCATTCAGAAAGGACCGCGGGGCACTCCTAAGATCGTCCATGTGGATCGGTTGGCGCGTTATCATGGGGATAATCATGCTTGGGACGAGCATGTCTAAGAAGGGGGCAGTGTTACGAATAACCCGCAATCTATTGGCGACTGCGGGAAGTCGTATAGAGCTACAAAATAAAGATACACGCCATCTGTTGAGACAACAGGATACTAAGTACTAACCCATTCATGGAAAATACGAGTTTGTTTTAGAGGCTTCTATTGTTTTGTAGGATTTCCCAAAGGTGTCGCGATTTTTCTGGAAGTACCGTTTCACTATATAAAGCGTGGCATTGCGGAGTTGTGAGTTTAGTTATCAAGTGAGTGTCAAGTGAGTTTAGTTATCAAGTGAATGTCAAGTGAGTTAGTAATCAAGTGAGTGTCAAGTGAGTTAGTTTCAAGTGAGTGTCAAGTGAATTAAGAAGTTTAGTGTAATAGTGATAATAAATTATTGTAATTGTGTTGTTGCTAGTTTCCCTGTGTATTTTGTGATCTATTAAAATAAAGTGTGTCTATTTCGGTAACAATCTAGTATAATTCTCTAATCCCGAACCTCAGCTCGAAACAGTATTTTGCGATATTGGTTAACTTTGGAATTATTTTACAACAAAAAGCCTGAAACACAGGTCAAAGTCAAAATCATATAAGAAGGTATTTTTGAATTGTCAGGAGTAGTAGTCAGTCAGACTAAGTCGGTCGTGAAGCTAGTTGCCTGTTCCAATACGTGTATCCTATGGGGACAGGCAAGGAATTCCAAGGACACTCTATTTCAACATGTTTTGTTACAAGTTTCTGGCTACATTGCTTATAAGCGCAAATGGAATGTAAAGAGTCGCGCAAATTGCTACTATATTTAAGTACTAGCAATCTGAACAGTCTGAAGATGACCAGCTCCGACCAAGAGCACTCACGAGCGTTCACGAGCATGACGCCAGCGTCAACCAGGTATAACTTTGTTGATACTAGATAATAGATGGAGATAATAGATATACTGGATAATAGATGACGTAAACGAATATGCGTAATGTCTTTTTTAATTATGGTAGATGTGTTTAGGTGTGTGACACGCAGACTAAAATTCCATCGCCACATGTAATTTAATGGTTTTTTATGTGAAAAACAACAAGCACAGCGTCAGACTAATGTTCGCCAACAGGAACTACAATTCTGATTGTGGTTCTATTAAGCCGCTTTCTTCTGTAGTTCAGACATAATATAGTATGTACTTTCATAATCCAAACTCTAATCGCAGCATAAATCGACTGTTTATTTGCTTATTATTTAATTATTTAAAACTTTATGCACATAGAGTACAGAGACGGACTTAATGCCATAGGCATTCTCTGCCAGTGAAGCTTCGGGTTATTCAGAAAAAACAGGAAGTAGATGCATTAAAAATATTATAGTTTAGTACGTAAATATGCAATCTAAATATCAGACAAAAATAATTAAACAAAGTATTTAGGATATAAAGGATGTAGGCCTTACATTAAGCTGTTTATGTACTATGTAGAATTGAATATATATCACTCGATTTTAAACATAACCGAAACGAATTTAACCTTATAAACACATGTTCGGTCTCGACAGTCTCTCTGGACACAAAACGTAGTGAAACAGAAGTTCATAATTGATAGAATACTTACATTCCAGTAAACTCATGAATAATTTCAGTGGGCCCAGTCTCCGGTGAGTGTGGCCGGCGGCGGCGCTACGGAATCTCCACCCGAGGGATTCAGGCGAGCTGCAAGAGGCTCCTTCTCCGCCATCTTGGATTTGCTAACAGCCACTACAAATTTAGATATTCATCAGGTATGTTGTCGGTGGTCGTCTATATTTTTTAATCTTTATTAATATGAACAAATATAATTATACTCCACTTCACTAAATGCAAAATGTTTAAAGATGTATTTTATTATACAGACGCTGTCCTGTAAATTTACGATCTAAAATCAATACAGACGATCTAAGTCCAATTCATAGTAGTTATATACTTTTTATGGTTTTCGCGACAGCTAATAACGAAAATTAAATTCTGTAGAGTTGTAAAAACAAACGACGACATAGAACTCCTTCAGTAAGACATTGACGCGTTAGTGGAATGGTGCAACATTAATGACATGAGCTTGAATATCAATAAATGTTATCACATGAAATTTTCAAGAAGATTGAACTCTCTGAAATCTGTTTATCGTATTTTATTTTTATTTATGGTATAGGGGGCAAACGAGCAGATGGGTCACCTGATGGTAAATGACTACCGCTGCCCATGGGCACCTGTAACTCAAAGAGTCACAAGTGCGTTGCCGCCCTTTAAGGTGGGAGTAGGAGAAGAGGGGGAGAAGGGAAGGACGGGAATAGGGGAGAGGGAAGGGTTAGGGCCTCCGGTAACCTCACTCACGTGGCGAAATGCAATGCAAGCATTACATCACTACCGGTTTTCTGTGAGGCCGTAGTATCGAGCGGAGTCGTGCGGGCCCATACGTGCCGAAGCATGGCTCTCCCACGTATAAGTACATAATAAACCCCACGTATTGGCCAAGATACTATACAAAGCGTGAACGAAATCAGGGACTTAGATGTTAATTTTGACTGTAAGCTCACATTCGTACCACACGTAGAAACTATATTGAAAAAAGCATCAAGAATGCTGTGTTTCGTCTTAAGAAATGCAGTTAGGTTTCGATGTAACAAAACTAAGATTATTTTATGTAACTGCCTTTTACGTAGAATTTTGGTTAAGTTAGACACACTAGAAAAACGAAGGAATATAATAGACTCCATATTTCTATATAAGCTGCTGAGACATAAGATAGATTGTCCACAACTTCTAGGCAACATTAATTTCCAGGCTCCAGCTAGATATCCTCGTTTTCCCATCACCCCCCTGCATCCTCCGCTCCGCAGAAGTGTTCTCGGTGCAAACTCCACCATTCCACGACTTTGCAAACTGCTCAACAGTTAAAGCGACCTGATCGATATACACACTGACTCGCTTAACCAGTTCCGGAATACCATACAAAATATTTTACA
Organism: Callimorpha dominula; assembly: GCA_949752705.1. Lineage (NCBI taxonomy): Eukaryota > Metazoa > Arthropoda > Insecta > Lepidoptera > Erebidae > Callimorpha > Callimorpha dominula. The sequence continues at coordinate 3,213,159 of OX457005.1, forward strand.
TAAGGTTTATTTTTTATTTACTTTCTATTTGTTTTTATCATAACCTACTTGAATTGTACACATTTAGCATAAGCACATAATAATTATTGTTTATAGTGCATGTGGTGCTTACCTATAAGTAATTGTAGCACTATGCCACTTCACACCAATTGCAAAATGTTTTGTGACTGTTCTACAGTGTATACAATTGTTGGTGAGCCAATAAATAAATAAATAAAATTGACCCCGGATTGTACGGACGCAAGTCTATATGACCCAGCAATCAAGCTAAGCACGCGTTTGGCAATTTAAATTTATAACAATGGCGTCTATACTATATTTTTATTCTGCACTATAAAACCAAGTGAATCCTACTAATATTATAAACGTGAAAGTTTATGAGGATGTATGGATGTTTGTTACTCTTAAAACCAAAAACTACTGAACCGATTGCTATGAAACTTGGTATTTAGGTAGATAGCTGAAGACCTGGATTAACATATACTTTTTATCCCGATATTCACACGGGATCGGGACTTACGTGGGTGAAACCGCGGGGCGCTGCTAGTATAATATAAATAAAGTTTATCTGTCATCATCCTCCATCCTCCTCAGACAGCAAACAAAACTCAACAAATTCACTTTCACTTTACATTCAAAATCTTTTTTTCTATTTACTAGATAAAAGTACTAGGCTGACAGAAAACATTTGAAGGTTAACGACATAACCGAATCAAAGGCCGAGATAAAACACCAAACAAGAAAGCAATAAACGAAACAGTTACCTATCTAGAGAATTCCAAAGTACAATAAACGGTAATGGTAAAAGTTTTAAACCTGTTTCGGAGCAAACCGGGAACTTTACATTCGTAAAGGTACTCGTATATATTTGTCTCTTTGTCTTTATGTTTTCCTAGTACAAATAGATTTAATACGGTAAATACATATATTTTGGGTATAGCTGTCTAATTTAAGCATAGCTACTAGCTACCTAGCTACCCATACGTGTATTTATTTTACTACTCAAAGGTAGACCAGTGCTTTTATAAAAATCACAAAATTTCCTTTACATACATATATTTAAGAATACATAAAAGTAAGTATTTTTGTAATCATCATCAACTTAGCAAGTTGTCCTGTTTTTGTCATGGCTATCAGGGGACATATCAGTCGGTTTTAAGATACCAACGAGCACACTCCACACGATTTCATGTACTTCATTCACCATCCAAGAAGTTTTATTATTATGTCATTCATTAATAACATTTCGCAGTGTCAGAAATAAAACGTATTTTTTACTTGTGGAAAAGTATAATGAAAAGGTTCTTTAATTCTATAGAAACGTCGCGTCATTAGGACCGTGTGCTTGTTTACCAGCGCAGTCATATGAAATAAACTAAGTACTTCAAAACAATTTTATTGGTTTTTATTTTTACCATACGCTTTCTACAAAATATAATAACAGTAATTGATAATCAATCTAAAATAACAGTTTAATTTACCTAAGAGAGACGACAACTATATGGTTACACATAACCCAAATTAACAGAAACAGCGAATCAACAAGTCTACACAATATTCGCATATCAAAAGTTCTTAATCGGCTTAATGAAAATACCTTTGTTTGATAAATGACTGTACCTACCCATGCTATGTTTTGTTTGTTGAACAGGAATAACATCATTTAAACCGATTTGCGCAATGGATGAAATCGAATTTTGCGAAATCCGTTCGTAAGTTTATATGGAAACTAATTTAGTTCCGTATCAGTTGTGCTGAGAGAATTTGCTGCAGATTGGGATATGTTAGCTATGTACTTGCATGGCCGCATGGTATGAATTACGACAATACATTCGTAGGTATGTATTTAGCAATAATGAGCCAACTACATACCTACATTGACTACACACATGGCTGTGTTAGTCATATCACAACTAAAAATAGTAATAATAGAGTGTTGTGAGTTCAAAGATAGTATGGTACTATTCATGTTATTTATAAAGGGAAACTTGATTGTATGTTTAGGAAATCCGAGTGGTACAGGAACAAATGCCTACAGGGTGTGAAAGATTTATTTATAAAAAAACGTTGAATATAAAATATACTACAGGACTGAACACATGAAGCAAGCAAAATTTAGAGATATGCTCAACATAAAAAAAAACAAATATATTGTTGTATTACCAGGTCTCAAACAGATAGTAATCACCGTGACCTACACACGCTTGCAACCACTGACCCCCGAGCCCTAAGCCCCGGTAACGCTAAAGCTGTCACTTGCAATACCGACCTATTCAAAACCACTTCATGAGTCTTTTTAAAGAACTTTAAACACTTTATAGTCACTTTTACATAGTAGAGAGTAGATAAATAGGTAGATAGATAGATTAACTCTTTATTTTACAAAACATACGAAATTAAACAAGACTGCATAATAATATACATAATCTTACAAACTATAAACCTTGTACAATAGGGAATAGGCATGTATTTTTTTTTATGTTTTATTGACTTGTTCCATCGTTCTACCCTTATAAAAAATATAAATAACCTTGGCAATGTTCAAATTAATTTTTAAAACAACTTTGAAAATATCGATAAAATTTGATCTGTTTAAACGCCGCCATATTTCGCGGGCCTTGGATGACGTCACGTTCCACGCTTAGTGTTTGTTTCATAAACTTACTTGAAGAGTTACAGTAATTTTATACCGATTTCCAGCTGTAATTACTATTTATTGTAATTATTAGACGATGGATAAAATTTAAAAACCATTTTATAGGTATTGCCTTGTCCCTAAGTGTAAAAACACTATAAGAAGTACACCCAATACAGTATTTTTTCCTGTACAAAATAATAATGTAAAATACGAAAACAATGGTGTACATTAATGAGAAGAGATGAAGTATCTTCAATATCGTGTTTATATTGTTGTGAAGATCACTTTAATGTAAGCATATTACAATTTAATTGCTAGTATAGTGTGAATTAGTCACCAGTAATTTATGTTTGTTTTAAATATCTAGCAGAAGGCAACTTGCTTGACTACTTAAACTAGGTAACAAAATTCCAACAAAACTTCATGAATATAACTAACTATACATATCTTACCTATCCTTTAGGTTATGATATAACAAGTATTATAATAATTACCTTGCGGCTTTCACTCCTTTAACCTCAGCGGACGTAAAATCTGGATTAGATGCAAAATATATAGTCATCATGAATGCACCTAATTTCGGTAGATTGTCCGAATGTGCTTTGACAAAACTACATTCAGTCATTGTCCTAGATGATTTCTAATATCACTAGAATGCTTAAATTGCACTAGCTAAGAGCAAAACCCACAGGAACACCTATCTTTCTCCGTAACACTACGAATATAGGCGCCGATAAATGACAGAACGTGGAATGTCACGTCATGTTTTGTTTTGACCAATGGTGAAGCGTTTTGCAAAGTTGAATTTCGCGCCCTTTTTTGCATATTTTAATTAATATTTTTTGCAATTAAATACGAACTAAATAAGAAAATAATTGTTTAGGCATAATATCTGGACAATAAAGATTCAAGGGAAAATTAATCAAGTAAATTTGCACAACATGCATATTCCCTATTGGCGGCCTTATCGCGTTCTGCGATCTCTTCCAGGCAACCATTGGATGGAAAGAGAGTTTATGGATGGCAAGAGGAGTTGCAGTGTGTAGTTGGTTGAAAATAATATTATCATATTATAAATTACACATAATTATGTTTTCACATACACAAATGTAAATCTATATAGAGTAGTTCTATAATATAGGCATTCTGGTTGTAGTAAAGTTCTGAAGTTGGTATATATCTTATTGTTCAGTAGGTTTTTTTAAGTAAAATTTAGATCTATATTGTCTAGATCAGTATTTGTCAAACTAAACTATTCAAAATTAACAACAATCTCTTGCTTATCTAAGAGCACCAATATTGTAGCACTTGCTTAGGGCGATGAGATGAGAGATGCACACAGGAAAGGGGTGTATATGCATAAGGCAAGTTTGGAATCAAACAATATGCGCTGCAAATAAGTATTATTATGTTGGACGTTCTAATAAATACTTTCACATTAAAATACAACAATCAGTTTCATGAACATACAGGCACGTCTCCTCAGTCTGACGTCCAGGTCCAGACTCTCCCGCCGCCTCTTGTTTTCCTCATACTGTCAAGTCATATATATTTAATCTTTTAAGTTTCGAACTCAGTCCGGACTTCTCACACACCATTATTACAATACTTTATTTCCACTATTAACGAAATCATTTGTTCCGAATATTTCTTAGAAACAAAACCATCAAGGTATCAAAGTAGGTAGGAAAGTGCTCTAGGTGGATGAAATTCCGCGGAATAATCCAATCGCGCAGATTGCTTTCTCTTTTAATAACGAAAATACAAGCGAAGTTTTATCTTTGCAAACAAACATGGATTGTGTAAACCGTTAGCTCAGTCTCGGTATATTATCTATACCTACAGCATTTCTCGTACCACAGCTTTTCCTTAGTACGAGAAGGCACATCAGATTGGCCCTGTACCTTCACTCTACAGAAAACAGATGTTAGACTGTACTCTACTCTGTACTTCACTTGTAAATAACTAATCAACGATGTAAACAAATCTTGGAAGTAAATTTTAAACTATTGAATTGTTGTATCGAAATTAAACATTGTATGTGAGTATATGTAGTTCGGATGACAAGAGTATAATTTAGCATGTGAAGGCTGATGATCTAATGATGTAGCCAGGAGATTTATAGTGAAACTCTTTAAAGGCTTAGTAAATCTCTCGAGTTGGGACTAAGATTCGTTTTCCAACACATTGGGTTTAGTAACGGCGGGCTGCCAATTGAGCCACGAGGTGGATGGTAAAACTCTTTTAAATTCGGTTTGAAATTAAAGCGTGTTTAGTTTTTTAAACTATAATTTATTTTGCTAGTAAGTAGGGTGAGCTTCTGGTATCTCCATAGAAGACAACATATTTTGAGGAAGCAATCGACTTTCAAGCTTTCCACGTGAAGCTGTGGAAAAGGTACGTTGACGATGTCTTCTGTATTATGAAGGGTAACAGCAAGGAGGTGGAACAATTCGTAAGTTACTTAAGCTCCATCCACCAGAACATTAAATTCACATTTGGAATGGATATAAGCAGAGACACGCTGTTTACCGTAACGGCGTAATCCGACACACACAGACAGGTACCTACATGCGCACTTACACCATCCGTTGTAGCTTCTTTAACAAACCGAGCCCACGACCTGTGCGACCTTGCACACTTCGAGAGCGAGCTCACTCACGTTCATATGGTACTAAGACGGAACGGATACTAGAAAAGTTGGTTGGAACAGTACTAAAGAAGTACTCCATTAGTCCGCACTCAAAGATAGCAAAGTCTTTAAGAACACCGAAGGATGTTGTTTCTCTATAGACGCCAGGTGTGTACAAGGTAGATTGCAGCTGTGGTAGTTCGTACATCGGGCAGACCAAACGTACGATCGCAGAATAGGTCAAAGAACAGATTACAGCTGTAAAAAACCGCCAAATTAACAAGTCAGCGATCGCCAAGCATTTGCTGGAGTCAGGTCCAAAACACTGGACTGAACTAACCCAACCACAGGTCTTTTTAACAGACCGTCACTATTTCCCCAGAATAGTACGTGAAACAGTTGAAATAAAAATACCTAAAAATTTCAACCGAGAAGATGGGTAGCGCTTATTAACATCTTGGAATTCCTTCATCAGCAAATGCTATCGTCAGGGAGTAGTACACCATCAACAGCATTCAAAGTACGTCGTAAGTGTAGTATGTCGAAGTACCGACAGTACGAATAAAAATAAAAATGAAGACCAAGTGCGGATAGTTGCAGAAACTCGCACTTCATGGAGGCGTCGCTGAGCTCTCACCAGTCCACTCGTAACCAAAATCGGTGGAATTCGATTAAAACGTCGGGTAACCGGTCGGTAAGGATAATATTTATAAGGTAACAACACCTTTTTGATTACCCGACGTTTCGACCGGATTGCACCGATCGTGGTCGTAGACCATAAAAAGGTATTGTACCTTACGAAATACCTTATACCACTTGTCTTCTATTAAATAAATTTCTATTTTTATTAGCAATTAAAATATTTCAAGCATAATGTGCATTGAGTGAAATTTGGATGTCAAACAAATATATCCAACAGTTGAATTGTGGATTGTAAATTTTGCGAGCTACTTTCTATGAGTAAAATTAAGATAATTAACTAAGTATGTAATAATATAAATATATAGGTATATGAAGCTATTCATTACACATATACCTACATATAAATATATGTTTGATTCCCACCCAGAACAAATAATTGTGTGATGAGCACGATAATTTGTTCTGTGTCTGGGTGTAATTTATCTATGATATGTATGTATTTAGAAATATATAAGTACGTTTATCAGCAGTCTGGTAACCATAGTACAGGCTCTGCCAAGTTTGTAATCAGAAGGCCGTGTGTGAGATGTGGGAAGTTGTTGTTATTATTAAGTATTAAAAATTTATAATGTAATTCAAATCAAATCAAAACCATTTATTTCAATTAAACCATCATGGGTATATTTGAATTGTCAGGAGTAGTAGTCAGTCAGACTAAGTCAGTCGTGCAGCTAGTTGCCTGTTCCAATTCGTAGATCCAGTGGAGAAGAACAGGCAAGAAACTCCAAGGAAACTCTTTTTCAACATGTTTTTTACAAATCACTGGTTACATTGCTTATATGCGCAAGTTAAATGTGAGGACAATGTAACGTTTTGTTTTAAACTATGAACAGTCGCGCAAACTACTACTATATGTAACTACTTAGTAATCTGTGCTATATGTAAGTAATAGCAGTTCAGAAATGACCAGCCCCAACCAACGGCACTCGTTCACGAGCATGACGCACGCGCCAGCCATCGTCCACTTCAACCATATGATATCAATTGATATCAAAGGGAGCCGAACGACCCGACACGTACGCCACCATCTGCAGGGCTTCTAAGCGGACATGGCATACTCAGAGCTGCCAGGCAACATAGCAAATTAACTTAGGTACTATGTTATTGACTACACAGTTCTCACATGTACAATTCAATATATTATTAGGTGGTACATGTACATATAAATTAAATAACTAGGTACTTATGATTGTATATAAAAAGTTGGCATAAAGGGACAGTCGGAACAAGAGTCAATACTGTATTTATCTACTTGGTAGGTGGGTTTGGTTTGAGTCAAACCGTTTGACCTTCGTGCAAATCGTATATAGGAGCATGTAGGTTTATGTAATGTTACTATTGTTGATGATTTTTTTTCATTTTCCTGGTAGGTACACAGACAAGGGAAGTAACACAGAACCTTTACAGCCCTATGACCATAGTTCATTGTCGTCGTTAGTACATAACTAATATACATAAACAATATATATGTAATTTCCTGTCCCTAGTTTTAGTGTTCAAGTCATCAGCTCAGTATGTTCATTTTCGTAATAAACTTTATACAGTTACAAAATTGAATAAATAAAGGACTTTTTAAAAAAATCCTACTGATAAGGTCGCACACTCACGTTCTTACATTATTCTGTGAACACATCTTTGTAAAGACACTATCTACGTAAAGTCGGGACAGAAATGTTTTCAGAAATAATGCATCAAGATGTGAAAGAGGCGAAAAAACTAGGTCAACGTCACACATTCTGTACAAATAGAGGTCTTTGTAAAAAACTAGGTCAACGTCACACATTCTGTACAAATAGAGGTCTTTGTAAAAAACTAGGTCAACGTCACACATTCTGTACAAATAGAGGTCTTTGTAAAAAACTAGGTCAACGTCACACATTCTGTACAAATAGAGGTCTTTGTAAAAAACTAGGTCAACGTCACACATTCTGTACAAATAGAGGTCTTTGTAAAAAACTAGGTCAACGTCACACATTCTGTACAAATAGAGGTCTTTGTAAAAAACTAGGTCAACGTCACACATTCTGTACAAATAGAGGTCTTTGTAAAAAACTAGGTCAACGTCACACATTCTGTACAAATAGAGGTCTTTGTAAAAAAGGAGAATTCTCGTTTTTTTTTCACAAAATAAGGTTTTTAAATCTTTTTTTATATAGGGATTTAGGGATTGTGAAGTAAATGCTTCTAAATGAGCCGATCTTAATTGAACCGAGCACAAAAAACTTAATTAATATCTTTTTAATTATTTTGCGTAAGGATATTATTTTTTATTTATTGAAATGTGTAACACCTGCGTGTAGATAACTTACCTACTTACCTTACCTAGATCGCCTGAATCCATTTATCTCTAGATCTAGCTCCTAATTATTAAAAAAAAACTATCATAGGCCGCTGTTTACTCACACACACACAAACCAGAACACTACGACGCATAGTCAAGAAATAATCAAATTTAACGTAAGTGAAACCGCGAGGAACAGACGGTTTTACTGAAAAAGAGAGCTTCTTCGAAAATAAAATTCCTAGAACATTGTAATAGCGATATCAATACATCATCATCATCATCATCATCAATACTCAATACAAATAAATAAAATTGAAGTGTGTGTTTGTAATGTCAAAATAATAGTTTTTTTTAAGCTCATACAGTTATTTGCACGATACCTATGCCTAAAAATCAATTTTTTTTTGTCTGTCTGCCTGTCCGTCTATCTGTCTGTTTGTTTCGGCTTAATATCCGGAACGGGTGGACCGATTTCCACGGGACTTTCACTGGCAGATAGCTGGTGTTACAAGGAGTAACTAAAAGAATTAGGGTTTCACGCATTATATATAAGTATGTACACGCGAGCGAAGCCTACAGTAGTAGTATACAATAAACGACAGACTTGCCATCATCTTAGTCTAACCACTTTGGGGCATGTCTAAACACAACCACTCAAGAGATTATTTAAGACATCCGCCATGTTTTGTTTTCAAACCCACACAGAGCGCGCCTTTCGATAAAAACACGATTATACCTATTAAAAAATATGGAACCGTGAATTGAAACATATTCGTCCGTAACCACGGCGATTCATTTGCTTTATTTTTCACTATTCAAATATTAACTCCGAATGAAATTGTATGTCGGAAAAATCAACTTCAATACATACTACTCATAATACCTATAGGTAGGTAGGTATATTGAATTCACGGTAACGTTTTGCTTCACTTAGTTATATTTTGTAATCGTAATTAACACTTAGGGACTCGCGTCTTAATTTGTAAAACAAATACTCGCTGCCGGGTGCCATGAACCCACTATAATATCATAGATATATAAAAAAAAAATTGCATGCCATCACTTATGACCATGGCTAAATGGGCTTGTGCTCCTATTAATTTTTTCAATAGTTTTTATTTTTCTTTATAATTTACCCCATTTAAAGCAAATAAAGAATTTGTATTGGTATAGGGCTCTGTTTCCGCATTTAGACTCATAGGCGATACATTATGCGTTCAGTTAAGCTGACTAGTTGAGGCAGCCTAGCTCCTTCCAGAAGCACAGAAGCCTCCTTCACAGGCTTGTAGGGCTTGCCCCACCACCCACTCCCTCGCACTCCAGAATAACACGGGCGGCCGTTATTTGTATTTGAATGTTTATCCCAAAACTGCTCAATAAAAGTGAATGTTTACTTTATTATAACGATAATATGTGAATAAAGAAAGATAATACATAATCAATTACTTATTTTAAATAAAATCTTTTAATTTTCTTACATTGACTATTTAGATTAGTCTAGTCGAGAAGTGTTAATATCTGCAAAAAATCGTTAGATAAGTAATTTTATATTCAAAAATATAATTTTTTTGAGTCATACTCGCTCGAGCGGGGTGGAGCGTAAGCCATCGCGCGGAACCCCATTTTCAACAGCGGATAAAATTGATTATTTACACACCTTGATTTCCGGGAGTCAAGAAGTCGCCCATAGTTTTCCGACTTTTCTAACGAGTTTCTCTGCCTAGTTTGGGATCAGACGGCCGTGTGTGAAATGTGTGAAGTTATTTTTATTATTATTATTATTGCTTAATTGCCCTGTCGTGTAAATACGTGCTGAAGCATGGCTCTCCCACAGTAGACTTTAAATTTTTTGGAGCCTAGAGGCACTATATCACTTTTTTACAGAATTGATCTATATTTTTATGAAGGTAAATCTGATTTTCATAAATATAATTGGCACGCTACCGTCATTATGTTATTTTTTTAAATTTCTGCCTCAGTGAATCACGATTGCCCAAGTTATAAATGTCTTGAATAGACCTCTTCTGCAGCACGAAGATAGATTGAATATGGGCATATTGGGCATTCCCCCACAGTAGAATACCCACGTGTCCTTGTTTATTACAAAAGTGGTATAATAAGTCTCTCGCACAGTACCACCTTTCAAACGAAATTTAAATTTCAAACTTGCCAGTATCCGCTGGTGTGTATCGTGGCTTATGCCAATTTCCTGCCACGATATCAATTTCCTGTGTGGGTTTATTCGATTTCACAGGTCGCCGTGCAGCGGTTCTGAAGTAAACTGCGGAACTAAAGTTTAAACTTGTCTGGACACGAATATTCGATACGACACAAAATATGTTTAAGTATAACATTTGAATGTAGTAGTAGGCCATTAAGGGATTTTTTGGATTTACTCCTGCGCGGCAGATTATTATAAGGGGGGTTAATTACATGCTGACAAGTGTACATTTTGATAATCTGACGATTTGAGCGTGACGCAAGGCAGTGGCAAGGTTACAAACTTGCAAAAAAAAAGTTTTTTTATTTTGAAGGAAATAATTCAAGGATAACAGAAAACATATAATTTGCCCATTTCTACAAGCCGAAGTTACAAAAATCGTAAAGAAAGTTTAGTACATACAGCTGCAGTGAAGCATGTATTTCCCACTCCACGCCTCTCTTTCCCTTTTACATTCTCTCCATCTCTCTCTCTCATACCATCCCCACACTATACTTTGTCCATTTGTTTATGTTCTTTTTGAAAGTTGCTGGAGAGCTTGCGTGCAAACCGATCGCGATTACTTAATTACCTCATCTTCATCATAATTTACTCTTATTTAGACTAAAACGTATGAGTACAAACTTTTAACTTGACTGGCCTGTTGGTCTAGTGGTTAGCGACCCTGACTGCTAAGCCAGAGGTCGTGGGTTCGATTCCCACCCAGGACAAATAATTGTGTGATGAGCATGATAATTTGTTGTGTCTGGGTGTAATTTATCATTTAGTTTGGGATCAGACGACCGTGTGTGAGATGTGTAGAGTTATTATTATTATTATTTTAAATGATGTTATTTCGATAGTGGTTCGTTGGTTTACCGTTAACAACTTTCTAATGGAGAAAAGAATAAATGTATCCAATTCACTACTCCAAACGTAAAACAGGTGGAAAACACTATAATGGTTAAATAAGACGAATTGAAACTAGTTGGTACCACGAAATTCTTATTAATTAAAATAAATAACTATTATCGAATAGACTCAGCTCAGCAGCATACGCAGTTCGAAAAATTCGTGAACTGACTGATATTGAAACAGTCAGATTAGTCTATTTTAGTTATTTTCATAGTATAATGTCGCATAAAACTATATTGGTGCTGCAGAAGAAGACTATCTGAGCAATTTATAGAACTCAGGTAGTTGTGATTCACTAGGGCAGAAATATAAAGAAATAAACATCCTGACTGTGGCTTATTTATGAAAACCTACTTTACCTTCATAAAAACACAGATCAGTTCTGTAAAAAAAAACGGTATACATTCTTTCACACACGTAATAAAAACAACTTGTAAGTGCTACTATACGACAAATTTTTTTTTTTGGCCGCGACTTTATACGCTGAATATATTGATTTATCTAAACAATTCACTTTGGCATATGTTTTTCAAGAAATTTGGAATTTAAATGGTATTCGTAAATTAACAAAATTGTTTTTAGCTTAGAATCATTCCTTAGCTGACTTCTCTTACTCATAAACTACCTCCCTGCCAAGTTTCATTTTCATAGGTCAAGTAGTTTTCCAGATTTCGTGATTAGTCAGTAGATGAGTGAGTGAGTGAGTGAGTACCTTTTCGCTTTTATGTAATATAAATAGTTAAGTCTATTTGTATTTGCATGCTATTTTCCGTGCTCATTTGACACATTTAATGATAAAAATACATGTATTTTTTTTCAAATCGTCAGATTAAGAGAATCCCTCCAAATAATCGTCAGATTATTGGTCAGCTTGTCTAGGACATTAACTGAACCCTCTGTATGAAAATCTGACACGCTCAAACGGTCAAAACGGCGATTTTTTTTTGCATTTTCAAAAAGCCGCTGCGAGCTTTTGTCACTTCCGAATCGTCAGATTATTGAACGGGGGTTTCTTTCGGGTGTACTTAACATCCCCTCTTAATATCTGACGCGCTCGAATAATTTTTTTTCTTCCCATTTTCTACCCTTCCATACGGCCAACCCCACCATGCAAAAGGGCAGATTAACCTACCCCCATTATCAGAGACATGGGTATCTACACTATTAATATCTGACACGCTAGAGTAAGTCCATTTCACTATTTTTTTTTACATCTTTGAAAGCCTGTAGAAGCTCCCCCCACCAATAAAATGGATACATCGCCTGAACTCTTTTTCTTTCTACCATCTAATCTTCAAAATCCAATAGGTCCCAACGACGCTGGAGTAAATACACATTTAGCATCGTGGGCTCCCCTTCTATAGGTAGGTAAAGGTACATTTAATCCCACTAATATTATAAATGTTAAAGTTTGGATGGATGGATGGTTGATTGATGTCTTTTTATCTTGATATTCCCTCGGGATCAGGACTTGGTGAAACCGCGGGGCGCTGCTAGTGTATATATAAATTTTGGTTTTAATGCGTTTTAGCACCTTACATGCCACAGAATTAAGAATAAGTTAGAAGTGCGATGTGAACGAGGCACGCGCGCCGAATCTATGAGCAAGCGCTCATAGCTTCGGCAAACATGTGCAAACATTTTCGTACTCGTGTATAATTTTCGTCGGTGACGTACAGCTCATGGCATTTCTAATAACATATTCTCAGTTATATGTTACTTGCTAATTATGTTTTGTTTGAAACAATAACACGAGAATATAAATAAATTAATCAATAGTCCCCATCAACTTATTATCATCTAAAAAGCAACAGAGGATGGCAATGTGCCACAAAAACATGAAAAACAAGTGCACTTAACATATTAGATTATCGCCAGTTTGTATGATTGATATTTTACAAACGCCGTTGTCTTTTTTACTTGGCATTAATCCGACCAAATACCGACCCAAAAAAATTGCCGTGATTCCTATATAGCAGGATTAAAAACATTCCCGACCGATCAAAGGGATAGTGTCTTATAATTCGCAACAAATGTAATTAGTAGTTTTGGAAGAGATAGAAAGATTATTACCTTAAAATAAATTCACTTCCTTCCTAAACTAAATGAGATAAGAACTATAAAAAAAAGAAAGCTTGATTCGAAACGGCTACACGCCACTCGCCCTAGTAGACACAAGATCAATATCATTATAACAAACTATACTCCCAAAGGATGCGATGGACTGAATGTTCAAAGTTGAAGGCAGTATTGAACATGCACACAGTAACTAACTGAAACAAATTCTACTAGCTCGGAGTTACCTGTAAGTAAATGAGCGACACAGTGATACACCTCAAGTCAAGTCCTGGGTGGATAAACCTCATGAGCGTTTGCAAGGTCTTTAATTTATACATTCAGGCCTTCTAACCGGTATTTTCTGTTGGCAAACGGTGGCTGTGTATGATATTCCATAAACAAATAGTAAAGTTGGTTACAACTCCGTCAACCAACTTTGCTGTCCTGAATATATTATTCACTTTTTAGTACTACAACAATAGAAATTAAAATATATATGAAAGAAAAACACGAACAAAAGATAAAATACTAAATGATTTCATTAAAACAGTTCTGATACTTGCTAGACAATCTATCCTTTAAAAATAACTCACAAACGACTGCCAATATCGACTGTGTTTAATTAAGTCTAGCGCTCAGTTTTCCGCTTTAAAACGCCGGCTTTTCCGTTTCACTGCTACTTACCATATAATTACAACGTTTAAGAGAATATCTTCCGTTCATTCAATTGTACTCATGTAAAATTATTCAATTCGCCAGACATTCACAGCTGTTATATCAAACACAGCTTCCTAAATAGGGACCGGATTAAACGGTAAAGTTTGTAGAAGTCAGGATCTTAAACCTCGATAATGGATTGATTCCACTTTCTAATTAAGTTCCTGATCCGGATTAAAATCGCATTTATAGGTATGATGGACATCTATACTAATAAATAAAGCTGAAGAGTTTGTTTGTTTGTTTGCTTGAACGCGCTAATCTCAGGAACTACTGGTCCGATTTGAAAAATTCTGTAAATTTTATTATTCTTTAAACAACACGCTAAGACCAATAGGAGCGGAGCTCCAATGAAAAATGTTTAAAAAACGGGGAAAATTTATTTCTCTCTCAGGCGTAATTGCGCGGGTCAGCTAGTACCTAATAAAGTTAAAAGGTATACCTACTTAAGGCTATTCATTATTCATATCAACACACTTAAAACTGAGATTTCAAACGGAAAACGGTGAATATGAAGAGGTTACCCATATTTACTTATCTCAAATAGACAGAAATATGTAGGTATATAACTATATGTAACTATGAACCATTATCCGCTTATAGTACGTATTCAGTTTTAATCTATTTACTTCTATTATGAATTAATACACACAGATATAAGATCGCAGGACGTCGGTGGATGCAGGCCGCTTCCAACCGGTCTTCTTGGAAGTCATTTGGGGAGGCCTATGTCCAACAGTGGACGTCCTAATGCTGAAATGATGATGATGATGATGATATAGTATAAATTTTTAATTTGAAATATTTAGAAACCTTTCTAATACCTATTTGCTTTAAGTATTAAAAATATAACTCTATGCTTTAGTCACCGGTACATTTCTTTTCATCTGACCTAAAAAAAGATAAGTATAAATAATTATTATAACTAAGGAGTGCCAACCCTAGCGAATTTCCTTATTGACACTCTTGTCGTCCCTAATAACCAGTGGTCGGCGTAGGTAGTGCCATTTGGTGGGATTCGTCCATCGTGGCATAACGTGGACATACCCTCTTATCTCAAAATCCCGGGATTCTAAACATTCAACTTCGATCAAATATAACCAATATATAATTCAGAAATCCGCACTCTAAAAGTCTCTACTTTTTAAATTATATATACCTAGTTTTTATTAATAGAATACCAGTTTCATAAAAACTAACCGTATAGCGTTACACCTCATTAGTACTCGTATACAAACACTGTTTTTAATGTTTCGCTATTTTAACATTTATACTAAATATTGTTTACAATGGATCATATCGTGTAAATCTGAACAATATTATCTTATTCATGCGGGTCCGCTGGCGTTGTATTTTGCAAAAAAAAAACATCCCTGACCGGGATAAAAAGTTATCTCTCTAGTTGGGATACCTAAGCAATAGACATTTACAAAATTTCATTATATCTGTTGAGTAGTTTCAGAGATTAGCGTAAACGAACATCACACATTACATGACATTTTTAAATATTCAGATTAAAAATCTAAAAATCTTATTGCGTTAGAGAGCACCAGTGTTGAGCAATTCTAAAGACAATTAAAGATTAACAATTGTATAATTGTCACCATAACAACTAAAAATTGATCAATTGTAATTGTGGAAAATTACACACATAAAATACATTTAAATAAAACATGACGCGGTTTGTTTTCGTTCATAAACATCGTCGGAAAGGGATTAAAAACCTTAATAAGGTATATATCAAAAATGCCGACACCCTTTATTGTCATTTTAAAATACATAGTCGGCAGGGATTTAACAATCTATAGGAACACAAAATTTAACGTACCGATTCCCTTTGTTATATTATCTAAAAAAAGCGGGGGGTTTTAGCAAGATTATGCCATTGTTTATTTATACATTGTACTAATTAAGTAAATATGTGTATACTTAGTTCAGTTAGTGTATAGTTAATTCTCCTCTTTGTTACTTTTATATTATTATTTATTCGTTTCAAACACCTAATAATATGTTAATAATATAGAATCATTATATAACTAAAAAAAAACTAATAAATATAGCAAAGCGAGAGTTCTACTCTTGCATTTAAAATAATAAAATCTTTAGATTTTTTAAATAAAAACTGTATGCAACAAAAATGGGTTTCTTACAATACTGATGACTGAATGATGAATGATGACTAATGAGGAGATAATATGTGATTCTGAAAAAGAGATAGATAAAATTTACCTACTAAAATAGTAATTATGTTCTCATAAAATAAACGAAGTACAGCCAGTACGGTACAGTAAGTACAGCCCTGGCTTCGCACGGGTACAAATTATACACCTAAACCTTCCTCATGAATCACTCTATCAATT
This sequence comes from Callimorpha dominula, assembly GCA_949752705.1. Lineage (NCBI taxonomy): Eukaryota > Metazoa > Arthropoda > Insecta > Lepidoptera > Erebidae > Callimorpha > Callimorpha dominula. The sequence goes on from OX457005.1 coordinate 3,229,665, forward strand.
AGTGAAAACCGCATGAAAATCCAATCAGTAGTTTTCAGTTTATCGCAAACAGACAGACAGAGAAAAGTGGCGGGTGACTTTGTTTTATAATATGTAGTGATTTTGTATAATATCTTAATTATTTTTATTTAATTTTTGTTCAATTTAAGATAATTTATATGTTGACAAGTTGTACTTTTTGTTAAATTAATGTTGATTAATATTTTTATTTATTGGTATATCGCTAACTCCTGAAATCCTCAACACTCTTTTTATTATATTAATTTACGTACACGGTGTACAGTTTAAAATAGTTCACAAAGATGAGCATTAAAACCGCTTCAGTATAAGGGTAGGTACTGTAATTAAAAAAACAAATTTCCTACAGTTAAGTTCAGAGGGAAGTCTAAGTAAACTTGAACTCGAATCGACTCAAATTTTAAAATGCAGGAATCTCGGGGTACATCCTTGTTAATATAACATTTGAGGTCATTCATCCTAAATGGCACTACCTACGCCGACCACTGCTAATAACCCCAATTCTCGGGTGAATGGGGATAGCTTTATATTTTCAGTTTTTCCTTAAATCGAATTTATAATTATAAGTTTTAAGTTTTAAAACAAAGATGCCAACAAGACTCAATCATTACGGTAATAATATAGCCATACTAGCAGCGCGGTTTCACCCGCGTAAGTCCCGATCCCGTGGGAATCTCCGGATAAAAAGTAGCCAATGCGTTAATTCAGGTCTCCAGCTACATACCAAGTTTCATTGCAAACGGTTCAGAGTTTTTTGTTGAAAGAGTAAACCAAAATCAAAATCAAAATTATTTATTTCAATTAAACCCATTGTAGGTATTTTTGAATGGTCAGGAGTCAGTCAGTAACAAACATCCATCCATCCATCCAAACTTTCACATTTATAATATTATTGGGATTCCTTTATAAAAGTGTCTTAAATTGTTCATGAACTTCGGATCTGTCCCTATTCTCCCCATTTTACGGTATCTTTATTTCATAAAATTGATCAGCAATTATTCGAAACTGTCAATTTAAAAAATTATTATTATAATTAAAAATTATAGATAAACACACACACAGTCACCGCAACAATTTGTCAAATGTAAAATTAATAAAGAAAAAAATGCTGCAGCACTGCATTGTTGGTTAAGCAGCCAGTGTTGATTTGTAGGGGTCGGTCTGAAAGCGTTAGGATAGTCCTACTACCACCAAAACAGTGCTTACAATGACTTAACAAAATAAGAACGTTGAAAATGCTGTAGGCAACACACCGCCTCACCGGGGTCAAGCGTGAAGTGGTGTGTCAGAATTGAACCGACTAAAACTACACTTTCCTCTGTCGTACGTGGGTTAACTGCAGGAGCTCGGGTAAAACCTAAGAATGAAGTTCATTAGTGCCCCGGTTGACTTTTAACCAAGGCAATAAAACGTTATACTTAATAATAATTTGACTCATCTCACACACAGCTGTCTGATCCCAAACTAGGCCGAGTACGAGCCTGTACTATGGTAACCAGACTGCTGATCAACATACTTATATATTACTAAATACATATTATAGATAACACAAAGACACAGAATAAATGATCATTCTCATCACACAATTATTTGTCTTGGGTAGGAATCGAACCCGCGACCACTAACCACTGGACCAACAGGCTAGTCGTACATAAATGGATTTAAAAAGGAGTACACTAGATTGATGCATACCTCGAGCTAATGGGCCGGTAGGTATATTTATTAATTGACCTGGCAATTTTCAAGAAATATGAGACAACTCACGTCAGCAGATGGTTTGATATGATTTACTTACTCAAACAGTTGATAGTTATTAATAATAACTAGGTAAACCAAATCAGTTCTAGGTTTTTGTACATCTCACTAACTCAAGCTGAACACAAACCTTGAACCTATTGGCTAAAGCCAAGATTGTTTTGCTATTCTCTAATTTGATGTATGGCAGACGCCGCACTGTGACGAACCAAATCGCTGTCTGCAACTTACTTGAAGACAATGTCAATAACTTGAAATATATTATGATAATAGGACAGTTGTTGTCTTTCACTATTAACAAACAGGCGTAGGTACCTCAAACTACATACTTTCATAGTAGAACAAATACAAGTCAGAGATTCCATAGACAGGATGAGTATATATAGTATTACATTTTACGCGTAATTAAAAACGACGAGCTCTCCGTGTTACACTAAGTAATGTCACAAAGGCAGCCATTTCTCTCTGAAACTCAATAAAAGGACACATCATTTAACATTACACAACCTGTTACTACTTTAAAAGGTACTCCAGTTTGGGAGCGACATGAATTTTCACCCTTCTATGCTCTCACATTATATTAAGTCGCCATGAAATATTTTTCAACCCTAATCATACTAAGTCGCCGGCTGGTCACTTATTAATGTTTATACGATGTATTTATTTCTATAAAAGGGTGAAGATTCATGCCCATGATTATACAACCCTTTGATAGTTATAATCGACTGAGCTTTCCGAAGCAGTGTATCAGTAAACAGGCCAATAGGGCTGAAAGATTCTGGAGTGGAGCCAAAGTGGACCGGAAAGCGGACGTAGGACGTTCACCAACAAGATGGAACGATGACGTTATAAAACCGCAGGTCACTTCCAACCGGTCTTCTTGGAAGTCATTGAGAGGCCTAATGTCCAGCAGTAGCTGAAATGATGATCCGTAAACTGAAATCATCGTCTCTTCGTCCTGTGTCAAAATTTACTTTTATCAAAAATCTTCAGTCTAAATCACAGGTAAGATACCTGTGATGGTAAATCTTGAGTAGATACCTACTTAGTCTTAGTTAGGTATTATACAAAGTGAGGCCAAATATCAGATACCTACATATCTACTCAAATCGAAAAAGGATGTCATTATTTTTGCTATAATTGTGAGCGTTCTGTGGTCTCAGAGCTCTTGAATGTTTGAGGCAAATAACAAGAGTCATTCCGGCCAAGTCTGCTCACTCCAAAATATTTTTTATTTTATTTTTTTTTAGTTAAAAAGACAACTTCCGCATTAGGAATTACTCCGTTGACGTTTTAGTCTGTTATCGTATTCTTACTTTGGTAAACAGGTGGTATACGAAAGTCATTTGAATTTGTAAATTCGATTTATGAAGTAATCTGCCGCTTATTCCGTTGACGCTGCATTATGAATTGAACAATTTATTATAATAATATAATAACAAATTTATTTCCAAAAGCCTAATACGATCAAAATATAAAAGTAATACAACATTTTTTAAATCTCAGGCTATGGCAATTTACACAAATTCTGTATCCCTGACACCTAAAATAGCACAGGTCCTGTATCTTAGGCGCTAGTACATCTCAACATGGGATCATACTAGCAGCGCCCCGCGGTTTCACCCGCGTAAGTCCCGATCCCGTGGGAATAACAGGGTAGCCTATGCGTTAATCCAGGTCTCCGGCTATCTACATACCAAGTTTCATCGCAATCGGTTGTCCTTTTTGCGTGAAAGAGTAACAAACATCCATCCATCTATCCAAACTTTCACGTTTATAATATTACTGAGACTATCATGAACTTTTTAGTAGGTAACTATATCGTTCATTCGTCGTATTGTACGTTTTATGTCTCAACTCATACCAGTAGTACATCAACGCTCATAAAAAATATTCCTCTGCACACTTTCAGGCCCATTCACTGTCCGGCTCTACGACACCGCGTGTCGACGATAAGTCCGGCGGACACTCGCCTGCAGCTAATGAAGGTATTGTATTCTGATAGCTTTTGTTATATGGGAAAAAGTTTTATATCATCATGTAGCAGGCTCACTGTGCAAGCGGTTCAATATTCTCGTGTTTCGCAAAGGGACTTTTATTAAAGGAGAAATTACTATTAGTTAAAATATACGGTTTTACTCACGTGTATATTTCGGGGATGCCCGACTAGTTTCGGACCCGACGGGTCTATCAAGGAGTTTCAAGGGATGAGGTGCCAATATGAATACCACTCACGAAAGTTTTTATTCGAGAAATAATTATTGCGATTTGTGAGAGAAAACTAGAATTTATTGGCTGCTTCAACATACCTACTGCTTGCTGGCTGCAAAACAAGGCGATTTACAAATAGGGGAGAAAAAGGTTCATAACTGTACAGTATCTTTACCTGTTCATGCTTAGATGAGAAGTATGTAACTATTCAATTCATTTTTAACCGACTTCAAAAAAAGGACGAGGTTCTATGTTCAGCTGTATGTATTTTTTTATGTAGTTATGTTCACCGATATTTCCGTCAGTGGACCGATTTCAATTTTTTTTTGTTTGAAAGGGTACGCTCCCCAGGTGGTCCCATTGTACCATATTCGGTTCGTGTGCGTTTACAATTTGGTTTTGGCACTCACCGGCCGCTGCCGCGGCACGCTTGCTCGGCTAACCAAACCTAAACCTAGCCATTTCTGTTCAATTGACCTACTCTACTGACTTTTTCTAAATCATATTTTCATATTACCATCGCTCATAATGAAGATATACCAAGTCGTCGTAGTGTATGGGTGTATGATAACATTCACTGGTGAATGACTGAAATGGTAACGAAAATAATAAATAACAGACATTCACCAGCTAGCTTGATGGATGTTAACACAATATTTTAACATACACTGTGCAGCTGGCATTCACGGTAACATATTTGGTAGTTAGTATAGCAACATTTTATGGCAATCAAACGTTTTATTTTCCCCTCCCCCTTTCCAGCCTCACGTGATTATATGACGATCCCTAAACAAGAATAATATTACCTTTGAATACTAGGTACCACAAAGAACATTTTATTGTAGTTTTAAATAATCACGAAAAAATAGGTGTGCGTTCGCGCAGCGGAATGTTGTTGAATTTAAAGATTTTCATTACGCAGATATTTAGTGTATGACATCGTGTAATTGTGTATGGTAAAAAAAAATTGTGCATGCAGCTATATGGAGAAATTTGCTAAAAACTGATTCCGCTGGGCGAACGTTGTCCTGGTGGAACTTTTTTTAATCCATGGACTTGGAAGAAAAAAAATGTGTCCAAAAATTAGTGTGTATTTATGTGTAATTGTGTATGTATGAATAAAATGAGTGCATGCATAAACTTCGGAGAAATTCAAGTTTCTGCTACGCGACCGTTTGGCCATTAGCTAGTTTTCATATAAAGCGCTTATATAGAGAGCTGTAGATTTTTACATACGTTGTTTTGAATTTGTTTATATTTGTTTAAAAAACAGATTTAGAAAAAATCGTAGGGTTTAAAAGATAAAAATCAATGATGTTCCGTTAGTAATTAAAGAGTTATAGGACAATTTACCATCAATAGACCAATGTTTACAAAGCAGTCAAATATCACGACGTTCTAAAGGAATTGCACAGTAAAATGTATTTCAATAATTAGTGTATTAATTCAACTACTCACATGCAAAATTTCATCTCATTAAATTCAGTAATTAAAGAGAAACAATTAAAATACTGACAAAGCATCGAAAACCTACATAACCCTACCAAGTTCGGATGGCTACAAAAAAGCGACGGTGCCATATATCTAAGTAACGTTCTTAACCTTCCAGTATAGTATTTATTAATATGGTTCAGTTGCGTACACAAGCGTTAGGAAAAAATAAAACAATTGTATTTCTTGAATGATTTTTTTTTAATAATAACGCCACTATCTACGATAAAAATAAATCTTCAATTAACAAGTACTTCTCTAATTAAACATCCGTGTACAAAAATATTTTTAAGTACATGTAATAATTATGTATTTATTATTTATTTCTCGCCACCTGTTACGTAGAAACCCAAAAATTGGCGAAATGTGGGTGTCACAGAAATGTCACACCTCTGCCTACCCCTTCTGGGACAACAGCCGTGAGCATATGAATGAATGAATAAAAATACAGAAAATAACCTCAAAATTTCTAACCCTCTTAGGGACTAGTCATGACAATCCCAGTAACTGCAGAACTTGGTATACAACTCATGTGCGCGCACAGGCGCGTGTATTTTGAGCGTATCGGGAGCGCAGCTGAGGCGCTTGTCATGACTAGTCTCTTGTTCATAAAAAGTTAACGTTAACAAACGCTTGCTAAATATACTGTCATTGGTTAGACACAGCAATAGACTTAAAATGCATACATACATAAGTCACTACCAGTGCAACGGTAATATCATATACTGACGTAAGTCTCAAGCGCATACTTAAATAAAGTATCTACGTAAATAGTACTTACTGTCATAGTCAAATACATTTAAAAAGCACATGTAGAAAAATAAATGACCTATAAATTATATCGAAACAACAATTGTGTTATCACCTGTACCAATTCAATACCGGTATTATACTATAAATTTTAGAAGATTACCTAAATATATTACACGGCCGCTTTTTTGTAGTCATCCGAACTTGGTCGGGTTATGTAGGTTTTCAATGCTTTGTCAGTATTTTAAGTGTTTCTCTTTAATTACTGAATTTAATGAGATGAAATTTAGCATGTGAGTAGTTGAATTAATACACTAATTATTGGATTACATTTTCCTATACAATTCCTTTAGAACGTCGTGATATTTGACTGCTTTGTAAACAGTGGTCTATTCATGGTAAATTGTCCTATTACACTTTAATTACTAACGGAACATCATTGATGCTTGGCAACATGTTGCAGGTTTGTATAAACGTGAAAATCTAGACCCCCAAAGTGCATACTTTACGAACTAAGATCTAAAAAGCGTATTTTACGTTTATATTTTTATCTTCTAAACCCTACGATTTTTTCTAAATCTGTTTTTTAAACAAATATAAACAAATTCAAAACAACGTACGCAGCGGAATGTTGTTGAATTTAAAGATTTTAATTATGCAGATATTTAGTGTATGACGTCGTGTAATTGTGTATGGTAAAAAAAAAATTGTGCATGCAGCCATTGTGGAGAAATTCGCTAAAAACTGATTCCGCTGGGCGAACGTTGTCCTGGTGAAACTTTTTTTAATCCATGGACTTAGAAGAAAAAAAAATTGTCCAAAAATTAGTGTGTATTTGTGTGCAATTGTGTATATATGAATAAAATTAGTGCATGCATAAACTTCGGAGAAATTCAAGTTTCCGCTACGCGAACGTTTGGCCATTAGCTAGTTTTCATATAAAGCGCTTATATAGACATACGTTGATACATACGTTGATACATACGTTGTTTTGAATTTGTTTAATAATATTTGTTTAAAAAACAGATTTAGAAAAAATCGTAGGGTTTAAAAGATAAAAATATAAACGTAAAATACGCTTATTAGGTCTTAGTTCGTAAAGTATGCACTTTGGGGTCTAGATTTTCACGTTTATACAAACCTTGTAAGTGTCTGCAACATGTTGCCAAGTATCAATGATGTTCCGTTAGTAATTAAAGAGTTATAGGACAATTTACCATGAATAGACCAGTTTACAAAGCAGTCAAATATCACGACGTTCTAAAGGAATTGCATAGTAAAATGTATTCCAATAATTAGTGTATTAATTCAACTACTCACATGCAAAATTTCATCTCATTAAATTCAGTAATTAAAGAGAAACAATTAAAATACTGACAAAGCATCGAAAACCTACATAACCCGACCAAGTTCGGATGGCTACAAAAAAGCGGCCATACACAATTACACGACGTCATACACTAAATATCTGCATGATTAAAATCTTTAAATTCAACAACATTCCGCTGCGCGAATGCACACGATCTCATCCTATCTTTTTATTCTATGACTAGGAATGTCATTCGTCAAAAACTGCCTTTTTATTTGAAGGTTTAAATACTCATCGAATTTAATTTTCCAAACAGTGACTACTTAGCAATAAATCTTGTACCTAACTGTACGAGTTGAAAAAAAAACTAATCTACTGTTACCTATTTTTACCTAATTACAGAAGACATCGCCCTTGTTCTCGCTTGCTATAATACCAGTGACATTCGGCTATTTCTTAGGGGTAGAACACGACAGCGCGCGGTGATGGTCAGCGAGCACACTTCTCGATCGGCTGGCACAGAGAGGCTTCGCAGCGGATACTAGACTTGCTTTGCCACCCACTGGTATGTTTCCTTTTTTTTGACTAGCAAAGTGTAGTGTGCGTTCGCCCAGCGGAATGTTGTTGAATTTAAAGATTTTAATTATGCAGATATTTAGTGTATGACGTCGTGTAATTGTGTATGGTAAAAAAAAAATTGTGCATGCAGCCATTGTGGAGAAATTCGCTAAAAACTGATTCCGCTGGGCGAACGTTGTCCTGGCGGAACTTTTTTTAATCCGTGGACTTAGAAGAAAAAAAATGTGTACAAAAATTTGTGTGTATTTGTGTGAATTGTGTATGTATGAATAAAGTTAGTGCATGCATAAACTTCGGAGAAATTCAAGTTTCCGCTACGCGAACGTTTGGCCATTAGCTAGTTTTCATATAAAGCGCTTACATAGAGAGCTGTTGATTTTTACATACGTTGTTTTGAATTTGTTTAAAAAACAGATTTAGAAAAAATCGTAGGGTTTATAAGAAAAAAATATAAACCTAAAATACGCTTATTAGGTCTTAGTTCGTAAAGTATGCACTTTAGGATCTAGATTTTCACTTTTATACAAACCTTGTAAGTGTCTGCAACATGTTGCCAAGTATCAATGATGTCCCGTTAGTAATTAAAGAGTTATAGGACAATTTACCATGAATAGACCACTGTTTACAAAGCAGTTAAATATCACGACGCTCTAAAGGAATTGCATAGTAACATGTATTTCAATAATTTGTGTATTAATTCAACTACTCACATGCAAAATTTCATCTCATTAAATTCAGTAATTAAAGAGAAACGATTAAAATACTGGCAAAGCATCGAAAACCTACATAACCCGACCTAGTTAAGATAGCTACAAAAAAGCGGCCGTGCAATATATTTAGGTAACATTCTAAAATTTACAGTATAATACCGGTATTGATTTAGTACAGGTGACAACACAATTGTTGTTTCGATATAATTTATAGGTGGTTTAATTTTCTACAACTGCTTTTTAAATCTATTTGACTATGACAGTAAGTACTATTAACGTAAGTACTTTATTTAAGTATGCGCTTGAGACTTGCGTCAGTATATGATATTACCGTTGTACTCGTAGTGACTGATGTATGTATGCAATTTAAGTCTATTGCTGTCTCTAACCAATGACAGAGTATGTTTAGCAAGCGTTTGTTTTAAGAACAAGAGACTAGTCATGACAAGCGCCTCAGCTGCGCTCCCGATACGCTCAAAATACACGCGCCTGTGCGCGCACATGTTGTATGCCAAGTTCTGCCGTTACTGGGATTGTCATGACTAGTCCCTAAGAGGGTTAGAAATTTTGAGGTTATTTTCAGTATTTTTATTCATTCATTCATATGCTCACGGCTGTTGTCCCAGAAGGGGTAGGCAGAGGTGTGACATTTCTGTGACACCCACATTTCGCCAATTTTTGGGTTTCTACGTAACAGGTGGCGAGAAATAAATAATAAATACATAATTATTACATGTATTTAAAAATATTTTGTACACGGATGTTTAATTAGAGAAGTACTTGTTAATTGAAGATTTATTTTTATCGTAGATAATGGCGTTATTATTAAAAAAATATGGGCGTTATTATTAAGCGTGGAAGAGCCGTGCTTCGGCATGTATGGGCCGGCTCGACTCCGCTCGATACCACGGCCTCACAGAAAACCGGTAGTGAAGCAATGCTTGCATTGCATTTCGCCGCGTGAGTGAGGTTACCGGAGGCCCTAACCCTTCCCTCTCCCTTATTCCCGTCCTTCCCCTCTCAACCCCACCCCCACCCTCCCCCTCTTCTACTACTCCCACCTTAAAGGGCGGCAACACACTTGTGAGTCTTCAGTTACAGGTGCCCATGGGCGGCGGTAGTCATTTACCATCAGGTGACCCATCTGCTCGTTTGCCCCCTATACCATAAAAAAAAAATATGTTTTTCATTCAAGGAATACAATTGTTTTAATTTTTCCTATCGCTTGTGTACCCAACTGTACCATATTAATAAATACTATACTGGAAGGTTAAGAACGTTACTTAGATATATGGCACGGCCGCTTTTTTGTAGCCATCCGAACTTGGTCGGGTTATGTAGGTTTTCGATGCTTTGTCAGTATTTTAATCGTTTCTCTTTAATTACTGAATTTAATGAGATGAAATTTTGCATGCGAGTAGTTGAATTAATACACTAATTATTGGAATACATTTTACGTTGCAATTGCTTTAGAACGTCGTGATATTTGACTGCTTTGTAAACAGTGGTCTATTCATGGTAAATTGTCCTATAACTCTTTAATTACTAACGGGATATCATTCATACTTGGCAACATGTTGCAGACACTTACAAGGTTTGTATAAAAGTGAAAATCTAGACCCCAAAGTGCATACTTTACGAACTAAGACCTAATAAGCGTATTTTACGTTTATATTTTTATCTTATAAACCCTACGATTTTTTCTAAATCTGTTTTTTAAACAAATATAAACAAATTCAAAACAACGTATGTAAAAATCTACAGCTCTCTATATAAGCGCTTTATATGAAAACTAGCTAATGGCCAAACGTTCGCGTAGCAGAAACTTGAATTTCTCCGAAGTTTATGCATGCACTAATTTTATTCATACATACACAATTACACACAAATACACTAATTTTTGGACACATCTTTTTTTTCTAAGTCCATGGATTAAAAAAAGTTCCGCCAGGACAACGTTCGCCCAGCGGAATCAGTTTTTAGCGAATTTCTCCACAATGGCTGCATGCACTAATTTTATTCATACATACACAATTACACACTAATTTTTGGACACATTTTTTTTCTTTTAAGTCCATGGATTAAAAAAAGTTCCGCCAGGACAACGTTCGCCCAGCGGAATCAGTTTTTAGCGAATTTCTCCACAATGGCTGCATGCACAAATTTGATTCATACATACACAATTACACACTAATTTTTGGACACATTTTTTTTCTTCTAAGTCCATAGATTAAAAAAAGTTCCGCCAGGACAAGCGCCCAGCGGAATCAGTTTTTAGCGAATTTCTCCACAATGGCTGCATGCACAATTTTTTTTTTACCATACACAATTACACGACGTCATACACTAAATATCTGCATAATTAAAATCTTTAAATTCAACAACATTCCGCTGCGCGAACGCACACCAAAGTGTAATACATGATGTTATTTCCCACCACATATTAACCCCTTCTTAATAACAATCACTTAAACTTAGTTAGAGCGGTCAACAAGAAAACTAGTAAAAAAAAATGCGACCAACCAGGTCTTTATACCTATTATTATTATTATAAGTAAGAACACTGCTGAGTATGGATGTCGTGCATACCGTATAACAACTTTTTAACTTGTTAGAAAGAACGTGGGCAGCCATACCTCAGTGATTTTGATAACTGATTTAAAGCATGCCAAATCGCTTGTGATTGTGTGATTTGTGTCAATGGTGGAAACACAGAATATTGTTTTTTTTTGGCTTTACAATAAAAAATTAAAAAATCCTCATTTTTGCCATTTAATTGACGACATTAACTTATGTTTATTTCCCACAATTTTGCTATCAAATCTTAATTTTGACAAATTGTAGGGATAAGTTGTTAACATTAGGAGTTAAAGAAGCCAGTCTGTAAGACTAGATTTGGCTACTTGATCCCTAGACACTTGTGATTTGTGTAGTAGGTATAGAAGGACTATTAGAATGAGGTTTAACCGTTCGTGTGAGATTTTAGTCAATAGTGGACGTCTTTTTACGTCCACTATTGACAAAAGACAATGATGACAATCACCTATTTTATATCCGTTACTGTACTCGCAATAGTCCACCTTATCCTGCTCATTATAATGTCTACAATAGTTGTTAGTCCACTACTGTACACTATATGGGCATAGGTGGATATATTTTCCGGAGAACCGACAAGGGCAACGACGACGGCGACGTACAAAAAGCGCAACGTTTGATGACTACGCGGCTGATGAACTTGGTTGAGGGACCACTGGATTCTGCATTCTGCAGAAGACTGCTAATTATAACAGCTTAGCAGATTTAGTAAAATCAGAATACCTATTTCGATTCCAGAGTCTAAGTACTAGTCTGCCATGTAGCTCATATCATAAACTCAGGAAGTTCCTTATACAGGTGAAAAACTTTTGAGTAACTGCGGGTAAAGAGCCTATGACTAAAAAGGGAGGTCTAGCCTTAGTCTACTACTGTCATGAATTTTGTTGGAATTAATAAAGCGAAAGTTCACCTGTGATTTGATATAAAACACATTGAACTCTTTAAGTGTCTGTAAGGAGACACACCTTTTACATTAGATATACTTTCGAAAAAGAAGTCCCAGGAAGTAACGACAGTCAAATCATCCATTACGTTTATTGTCTAGCTTTGGTGTGGGGATATTCAATTTTAAGGGGAACTGTTTTATTCGAACAATCATTGGCGGCTGCTCTCCAGGTTAGCTTGCTATCCAAGCAGGACTACAAAGTAACAATATTCTCTGCAATACTTTTTCTACAATACGGAAGTCTAAAAATTAAATGCGATAATGAACTACGATAAGTACCTATAATACAGACACTGAACTAGTCGGGTTTCCATGTAAGCTTTGTTTCGGTAATCATATCTACGTTCTATACTAAGAAGGTGAGGAAAAACACGTTGCAGGCTGCGCCCGGTACCGCGAGCTGTGCTACCGCGCGGCGCAGGCGCACGCGCCCGAGGCCGCGCCGCGCGCCTGCGCCTGCGCCAACTGCGCCGCGCGCCGCGCCCCCGCCCCGCCCCGAGCCGCGCCAGTATCTGCCCTACCGGATTTCTCCAGAACAACTGTGCTCAAGAAAACAGACTAACAAATAAAAAAATTGTTTAATAAATGTCGTCAGAGTTATACACTTACCAAGAAAATATAGAAAATGTTACTTACTTATCTGCTTGGAAAACGCTCCTTCCATTAGAAACCACTGCAGCGTACAAATTATTGTTATGCCCATGTGTTTTACGTGTACCTATCTTCTTTTCCCCACATAACAAAAAATTTAATCGTTGCGAAGTCGTTGCTTTACAAAATAGCTAAGTATATACTAGGTATATTTGGAACTGACAAAATAATTCACATGTCTTAAATATAACTTCAAAGTATTATTTAAAGTTGTGCTCAATTTTTGCTTTACTATTAACGCAGGTTTATCTTCAAACCAACTTTTCAAAAAACTGTACTTTACTGGTTATTTAATAAAAGTTTACCCAATTTCATCAGTCAGCTTTGTGCAAATTGATATTGCTACCAGCATTTAGAAAATTTCGAAATTAGGGTATTAAGGTCAATGCAATTGGTGGCCTTTACTACATAGGATCAATTTAGTCAATTTCGGTAAAAAAATATTAGCCTCATCTCATTAATTATAAATTTGCTATAGGGTTGCTTTCCTAGTGCCTTACCCACCGCTCGCTTATACACACTTGGTATAAGGCACCACCAAATACGTTATTAATTTATTAAATGTAAGAATATATATAGCAGAATTAAAAAAAGCACATCCAAAATCGCTTTTGTAATTTCGGAAAGAACGCATCACAAGCGTTAATTATAATTCAATATTTGCTAATTATACACTTAATAAAACTAGTTATTAAAATTGACTGTCCATTGACATTAAGACTAAATTATCCTAAAGTAAGCTTCGAATAAAATAATGAGGAAATTAAATTTACACAATTTATTTAGACGCTTTTCACTACATAAGAATTTTCTGTAACACTAATTTATTATAAAGAACACGTTTCATATAAAAAATAGCCAAAATTATATTAACTTAGGTGTAAAAGTCTAGGTGGCTATCATTATCTTTGTGGTCCAGATTATCCATCTATAAATATAATTATGTGTGCTAAAGTATCATGACCTCTTAATTTTAGAGCCTAATATTAAATACTAGATATATCTAGAAGTAATTTCTATATTAAAATCGTCTGACCTAATGTATTGTCCATATGTCCATTGGTGTAACTTTTAAACGATTCATAATTATTATAATAATGTACATTAAATTCTATTTTATATTACATCTTTAAAAATTATAAACATTAATTTTAATTACATACATTTTAAACTTCTGATCTATTTTCGATTGTACTTACCCAATGTCATTAAATTTTAATCGTATATTATTTAAATATTAACAAGGCCTACCTACTCGAGATATAAAATGTAATTTAAAATGATTCAAAAATAAAAACAAGATTATTATAAAAAAACCCGTATGTCTATTAATTTTTATACCTGTATCAGTGTTACCTCGTGACTATAGCTAGTTGTAGTTGTAAATGTAGAGGAGGATACGCAGTCTTGTCGACAAATTTAAATAAAACTTAAAATAATTAGTATATTTATTAAAGTAAACAAAAATCATGTTTTAGGAGAGAACATTGTGAACAACCAAACATTTGAGAGATTGAATGTTTAACATTACCAAACTCATTGAACATGCTCTGAATTTACCTCGTGTTTTACCCCAAGTGCCACCCCAAGTTCGTTAAATGTGTACTTGAAGGAGTCTGCCCAATTTAGTTATTACCTATTGCCTCTTACTACTGTTAATATCGATGTTACGAACATGATTTCTTCAAGTCACAAACAATTTGTTAACCATATTGTATGGTTGGATATCCTATTTAAAGTCTAGTAGTAAATATTACAAAAAATAAGTCAATTTGTTTAGTTTTTAATATAATGAGGGGAAAATAGTTCATACGGATATCGTAACGGTGGTATATAGTCAAAAATCATACAATTATGCCTGCAAGTCGTTCACCTATGGAGAAGTTACAGATACAACACTCGGTGAAAAGGTACTATACGGCGCGACAATTGATAGAATTGTCACTATTATAACTTGTTTGTAAATACATCACTAAACTTACGTCCTTAAGAAATTAAAAATTGATTCCAAAAACTGAATGGAAAATGTTGAGCAAAAATATATATTACAAGTGTTATATTAAAATAGTCAATGGGACGAAGGGACACAATACTCGCATATTTTGCTGTTATTACAGCTAAATGTTAAAGTGATTAGAACGTTGAAACTGACGTTAAACAATAACAACACCTGGAAACTATTGAGAAAATGCTTAAGCTCTTTGAATTACAATTGAAAATTTTCAGTTTGAAATAAAAGCTCCCTGGATTGATACTTCCAATCAACCAACGCTACACAAAAATATCCAAAAGAATAACTAATCTAACTAACTTAATAATTCTGAAAACGGTTTATAAGATACGCCTGTCCCAAAACTACATTATAAATCAAGGTATCACATCAATGAAACTCGCATCAGTGTTTGTCGATGATACACTCAAATCAGTGCCATACTACACGTAAACTTCATTAAAAAACCAAAGCCCATAAACGGGTAGACGTCGTTATAAACCATTTTCTTTAAAAATAATTTACAAACTCAATGATTGCGTTCGTAGAAAAAAGATATAATATTTTACAAGTAAAATATACGACAATGTTTGTTAATAAACGGAGTTCAACGTGTTATATAGATTATTAACCTAATTTGTATACATATACTTACAAACTTTATATAAAGCTGCGAGCGACTTATTATTATTTATGTTCAAAATTTTAAAAGCAAAGTTAAAATTAAGTCAGTCCACCCTGTAGCGACATCTAGTAGGGTGGAGGTTGACTACTGCGCTTACAAGATAAGTTGCTATGCGACCTTCTAAACCTAAATACAGAATAAAATATATTAACTATATGGAACCGGAATGCAAATAAAAACCCACATATACTAACAAACATTGATGCGTAGAGTAACGGAGTTACCAGGCAGGTAGAACACGCTAGGAGCCTGCCGCTCGGCTCATTCGTTAACGACGATAGGGATGGTACGACGAGGCAGAGGCCGTGCCGCCGGACGACGAGCCGTGGTAGCTGCGCTTCGAGGACCGCTGGTAGCCGTCGCCTGAACCCCCGGTGTATTCATAGTCATCACCTGCTAATACATACCTCTGTTAGTACTTACATCCACGGTCATCAATATTATCAGCAATATTTTTAAGCATTTTCAACTGTATTCAAATAATCTACTAGATGCGACATTTGAATTATCTATAACTAGGTAATAAAATAATAATGAAACTTACCGCACCACGCACCACTTCCACTCGCCAGGTGTTTGTTTAAAAAGTTATTTCAGACTAAGGTTTGGGATATACTGTGTTGAATCTGTTCATGACATAATTCATAGACTCATTAATGCACACAACTGCCTTCTCGATAGCCAGAATATCCAGCTCATCACAATATATCTTAAAACCTTACACAACCTATCTACTTTGTAAAGATGCCTCCAAATATCAATCCTAATGTCTATCGAAATGCGACTATTTATTTTATTGTATATTAATGACGAAAATCCTTTGTTGAATAGTAATTGAGTACGGCAAAGCAGTAAGTCGGAACGATCCGACGCTGTTACCTCTCACCAGCAAAAGTTAACAAATACAGTTTTGTAGGTAACTGCCATCCGAATATGCACTCTTAGTTTCCTTTTCCTGTCCTTCACGAGGCTGGGGTTTTCCCTTTAAGAGTGAATGGTGGATTATACCAAATCAATTATTTTTATAAGGTTTTAGATATTTTTAATAGTGATTCTAATAATTTCGTAATTTCTACAGAATGATGTATTACATGTTGTCGGGTGGTTGGTAAGTACCTACGAATAGATATATGTACGTGAATGAAAAAATGGAAATAAGAACCTGAGACGGACGCGGATATATCCGACACATTACAGAACGACGGCTGTGGCGATACCATTCCTCCGCAATATATCATAGGGACCTGTCGAATTGTATTGATTTACTGTAGTAGCTACTACTTCTATTACTGATAATATATCTACTGTTTTTTTTTGATGAATGCGATTGAGGTTTCATCACTAACGAGACCCTTGTATGTATTAACTCACAAAATAGCACCAGCAATATAAATAGTTGAAGAACGCTTCTGGTATGGCAGCGAAGGTCTTCACTCTTCGTATAAGCTCGGCACATACAAAATATATCCTTCAGCGTATACAATGAGTCATTTTTGGTATGTGATTTAGATTACTTAGATCGTTTCGTAGTTTTCTATATATATATCTACTGCCAAGATGGAATTTTAAATAAGTACCATTTTCACAGAACTTAAATTCTGCCGTGGTAATCGAGATAATAATAATAACTTGAGACATCTCACATACGGCCATCGCATAAACTACGCAGAGCCTGTACTATATGGTAACACGATATGATAAAATACTTATTTATTACTAAATACATACATACATATTCTAGATATATTCCATCCAGACACAGAACAAAAATGATCGTGCTCATCACAAAATTATTTGTCCTGGTTGGGAATCGAACCCACGACTTCTGGCTCAGCAGTCAGACCGCTAACCACTAGACCAACGGGCCCGTAAGTGAGAAGTCGCCTTCTCTTACTGCTATCTGGATTACCACGGTAGAATTGTTTTCTGTATTACAAAGGTAAACAAAAGAGACCTGTGGTGGCGTCCCTATGGCATCAGACATCTGTGGCACGTTCATATACTTGGGACTGCCAGCGTTACTCCCCACACCGTCGCCCTCTGCCGTAAATTCAGACTAATTAATATACTGAAAAGTGACGTTGATTCTCCAAAATAAGTGTTTGTGAAATTCACCTTAGTAGCTTAATTTTATTTTTAAGAGCGATTGGGATTTGTAAGGTGAGAAATTAAAAAAAAAATGAACTATTAAATAGCTGTAAGGAAATAACTTCTGGTCAGCGGACCAATTAGGGTTTTTTCTTTAAAAATAAGTGTTTCATAAAACGGCAATCTCGTCGAGAAGACTTAGAATGGAGTTCAGGTGAAAATTAATATGGTTTAATAAGGTTTTCGGTATGTATTAAAAAGAAATAAACTGTGCATTGCAATATCACTTACGGCAATTAATATTCACTTTTCGTTTACATGCCGCTCGCCGCGTAGCTTTAGCGACACGTAGCAATTAAAATTTAGACCAATGGTTAATTTAGATAAAACTAAAGATAAAGTTAATACAATCCTAATGGACTCTTATTTCGCCTAAACTCCATGGTAAATAAAATATTCGGGCCATATAAAGTTGTTCTTTGTTTAAAAATATATTAAAATTGATCAATAGATATTTACCTAAATGGTTTTTAGCTTGCGTTTATAATTAAATTCAGATTAATGCTTGTTGGAACACGAGGGGGTGGCTATTTGAAACGTTTGGACATTTGATCGATTTCTACACTTATTTCGGGAATCCACGTCTATGAAAGCACTACAGGTGTGTGGATACATAGGAAATATAAATATATGTACATTTTATACATTACCAGGTGAAAAGTGTAACAAGGGATGTGTGTATATATAGGATATGTGATAGCAGAATGATATGACGATAATATAATTAATGAAAACGGCACGTCCATCGTTCCATCACTGATCTCGTGTTCGATATCTGTTAGTGTAAGACTATTATGGGCACTCATGTCAGTTTACTGTAATGTCACTATAAAAACAAAAATTATGATAACTGATCCTATACACATGTGAGTACTTGACGAAGGGGGGGTCAGGGATGTGTACGAACAATATAGTAATTAAAAATGCCAGTCTTATTTTGAAATTTTTGATTTCTTTTAATTATCTACGTTTTATAATGTCCTTAAAGTAGATATATATTTCATCATAAGATATCTCAAATATTTGCAGTGGTAATATTAATATTTTTATTAATCAACCAGTAGTAATTACTTAATCCATTAAGATAGAAGAAGCTTAATAATAGGAAACTACGACAAAAGTGTTTATTTCTTTCCATTACATTATAAACTACATACTTATGTTACCAGTTAAATCTAACACTAAATATATATACCCAAAATACCTAATATGAATAATGCATAATTTCTACTCCGAAAGACCTCAGTGTTATGTGTGATAGCACTTATTACATCAATTAAATCATCGCGTACAAGCTTCTCGTCTTACTTTAGTGCTTCGGTTAAAATTAATAATTAAAACCGTAATTAACTAATTATCATTAGGTAATCATCGTAAAAAAGAAATAAAAAGGACGCACGTGTTAAGTCTATCATAATTTTCCTTTTTATACGAACATAAAGTAAACTTATATGGAGCGTGGGCGCCGCGAGCAGGACGTCGAGCACTCGCCGAGCGGCGCGCACGCCCCGCTAGGCTTCTCCCACTTCTCAAACTTCTCCCACTTCTCCCACCATCAGCGCGTTAGGGCTAAGTATAGTAGTTTACACATTACAAGATTACAACAAATCTAGATAATAGTCTTACAATTGTAACATGCTTAGTTTGTGGCTAGGTCGCGGTCGCCGCTTCCAATTAATTACATTTTAGGAAATTAATACAAGTGTGTATAAATATAGCCGCCCCATACTGGGCCGGAGTTAATTAAAACTTATATAGGTACTGTTGTAAGTAAACATTACTTTAAATATTGTACATCAGTCGATAGCTCACCTAACAATTTTGTTTCTAATCGATCGAGAATTATGTACTTTTATTTACTATAAAGAAAAAATAGTTTAAAAAATAATCAACATCAAAATTTTAATTAAAACAGGAATAAATAACAACTTGCCCTAGGTTTTATAATAATTATTAATGTTATAATTAATTGTAAAGCCCGTGAATTTTATTTTACTCGGGATCAATAATTACATTTATATTAAATTCTAGTATAAATATGAGGTTTATATTTAATAATACCTGCATTGTTTTTAAAGTAAGTTTCGAAACGACTACCAGTTAATAGGGAGGGCTTGTGCCCTGCCCTGTGATTATACATTTAAATGCAAATGAATTAATTTTATAAGACGAGTAGACAGTGAACTTAAACATGAACCGACTGCTAATCTAACGTTTAACACTAGGGGTCTTGTATAATTAGTCAATTACGATGATAAATATATTAATGAATACTAGCACAGCCCGCGAGCGCGCCCGCCCGCTTGCGTGCTGCGGAGCTATCGTTACGTTATCATTATACCAAAATACACTTTTACACAAAACATTGTTTCCTTTATATACTACTGAATAAACATACACATATAAAAACCGCGTACACTATAAGATAAAGTAATACAAACAAGAGTCGAAAGGTTAACTACGCAACAGTACTACAATTAAGCCATGATTAAAGTATTATTTTATAAACATTATTTTTAAGATGCAGCTGCATATCTTATGTCGATATTACCGAGTGTAATATTAAAATGCAAAGATGCAAGTGTGCCACTCACGGATTGTACATATATATGTACTGGAAATAATAGATTAACGTGTCCATACGTGCTAGTGACCAGCGTAGACGTATGAGGCGAGTCCGTGAGTGGGTGAGTGAGTGCGCGGGGCCGGCGCGGGCGGTAGAGGCGGGGCGCAGGCGCGCTCGAGTGAACGCCACATTTGACAGACGAGCCTCTAACGAGTCTTATCGTATTTGTATTTTGCTAACTATTTTTAATTAATAAATTCATCCAATATTTAATGCTCTTCTCCTATATAATAATAATTAAAAACCATATAAATAGTCTCAATTGATTTTCACAATAATTTGCACTAAGTTTAATGTTGAGTAAATCTAAAATTTCTAATACATATTATACTTTATTAAATAAATTATATTCTTTATGTTAATAAGAAGATTGCCACGTTGGTTCATTACAAACTAAGTTCTTAAATTGTTCCATAGGTTTGTGAGTGCGGGGCCGTGCCCTAGGTCCTAACACCTTAGTGCTAATCATTATTATCACTGAACATAACATAATATAAATCATCTCTATATTCACTTAACTTTTTGTAAGGCATCGTTTCCTAATATTAAAACAGATGTGAACAATTTCGTTCGTATCATCGGTGGTTGTACATTAACCTACAGTAATATAACGTAACTGAGAATGGAAGATCATGTAATTATTATATTATGCGAACTGATTACCCCAGGGGGGACAAGATGAAGGTTACAAGGGGGGAAGGAGTCGCGAACTTATACGTACAAACGACATTCAACGTATGAGTAGGGAGTCAGCGTGCGGGGTTAGTGCAAACAAATGCAAACTGTATGAAAAAGCGACACGAACGACTACCTATGTTGAGTACGATAAAATTAACCAGGAATGAATCAAGACAAATTAACCTAACTAACATAGGAACGAAGAGTAAACCAAGCGGTACAAAGCGGCACATCTACACGTAACCTAATGGGCAGTCGTCAGGCACCGACGTCGATAGTTAATATTATTTGATTATATTGTTATAAGGTACGAGTTTCATTCCTACATACAGATTGAGTCTCAGTAGAGTCCTTTACATATTATAAGAGCTATAAGAAATGTATGCGCGTTAACTATGAACATCACAATGTAAAAGGCTTTTTCATTATGTTTTAACCGTTAATTTGGGACACCGCACCCCTCGTCCCGGACCGCTAGTCACTTATAAAATTTGCTTATACACCTCACAATATTCCTCAATAGATAAATTATACTTTACTTATGGAGCGATCTTAAATAACCCTATTCTAAACGATCAAATTATGCATTCAATGTAATCATCAACAATTCGTCTATTTAAAACATTTATTAACAAATCTTATCAAGCGCGTCGCGGCGCGGTTCTATTATTTAAAATTAAAGGAACAACTCCCGTGTCGGGCGTCGGGCAGTCTATCAGTAGGTCCGTAAACTCTAAGATAATTACAACAAATAATGGTCAGACGCCGCGGGGCCCCGGGGCCCTGAGGCCCGGGGCCCCGCCCGGTCGGCCGGCCCGCGGCCGCCATTCCGCCCCGCGATTAATTACTTAGCTTATCACTAAAATTTTAATCAGTCGATCGGTCAAACGATTGAGCGATATAGTACAGTAAAGGACTAACATTAAATTTAATCTAACAATGTTATTTTAAATTATAACTCACTTTGTAACGGGGCGGGGCGGCCGCGCGCCGGGCGCCCGCGTCGGGTACATATTATGATACGACTAACATACCGGCCGTAGCGGCCGTCGAAAGCTCTGTACAGTTTTAAAAATATTTGGCAATCACATAAATTAAAACTTTAAAACTATGTGACGAGAGAATCGATTAAAATTATGCTTTACACACAAGTAAGTATATATATGTACAAATGTGCTGGTCGACGCGAGGGGTGCAGGGCGCGCCGCGGTACGTACCGAACTTCTATATCCTAAATGCTTGAGCGTCAATACTTAACACATACGACAATATCGTTTGCTCGTTAACAATTTGGCAGGTAAATTTAATACATTAAAGTATAAATCCCATATAATAATAGTATCAACTTAAAATTGCGATAAAAAACTAAAATGCATATTAGAAAACAAATTAAAATTACGAATATTTATACAGAATTGTTCCCTTTTTAAAACGGGAATAATTAAAAATATTTAAAATCACGTTCAGTCACTATGTTTTGTATTAAATATTAACACATAATTATCTCATTACATGCCTACCGTTTTCCTAACTCTAGTGTGTGGTAATAACCAAAATTCTAACATTAAACATACATACCGATATATATACCAAATATTTATACAAGTTATTAGCTTAAGTTAAGTTCTTTTAGGTCATTTTCCCTAAATTGGCCTTGTTTAACAGTGTCTGTCAAATGTGATTCACGCGAGCGAGCGGCGGTGAAGCGGGCGGCGGGCGGCGGGCCCCGGCCTCTACCGGCCCGCCCTCTACCGTCGGGCCGAAGTACCAGCCCACCGACAATACGTACACGATATTATTAAAAGAAATCACTAGTACAATATACCAAGAAAAATATTAAAACATTCGAAATGTGTCAAGTAAAAATTATCGTTTACAAAAACCCACATCCAAATAGATTAAAAGCAAAGTTAATAAAAAAATGTGTACAATCGTTGTACACGCGAATTACAGCATCGTTTAGCTTTAGAAGAGGGGTCGCGAAAACTTCTGCGCGCTTCGTGTGAGCACTTGAGCACCACACGAGACACCGTGTGCAGCGTTCAGAGACGGTCGAGTGACTAAGTGTGGGACTACCTAGTATCTTGTTAGTAGACAAACTTTTAAAATCTAATAGTTTCAATGTTCCAGTAAAACTATTATTAGTAATTAAATATAACGCTTACTTACGCGTGTGGGTTTGTGTTAATGTAGTCATCGGTGACATTCATTAATTGCATAAAAACGCCAACTAGGCTTAGATCATTGTATGAAATTATTTTAATTTAAAATTACTTTAGTCTGTTACTATAAATATTAATTGTTGCATTGTTGTAATTATATTAAGCAGAATTTCACATTTTGTGACGCTTTGTTCGTGAAATTCAAAAACACACAAACTACACTAAATCTTAAAGGAGAACTTTAATAGTTTGTTGGGGAGCGCATGTTTTAATAAAAAACGTGTATATACTAATTATGCCTATCACCTTTTTAGTCGTCACGTCATATCGACTAAGATAGAATCGATAGATGGAGTCGATCGAACGCAGTCGCTGAGAATTTCAACCATTCGAGCACGCACTTGCGTCGTTGATACGTCAATCCGTCAAGCAAATTCTACAACTACAGTGATTAACACGTCCTGTTCACACAAGCGTCAAAGTACTAATGCTACATACAAGTGCGTACTAGACGGTACTTTAACGTCTGCGGTGCGTCTATCGCAGCGTAACGAACTACAGAACTCACTCTACCTACCTTTAAAAAAGGATTGTGTGTATATCGTTGTGAGTGACACGACTGTAGTTAACCACACTGCGGTTGTGAGTGAGTGTGTGACTGTGTGAGGGGATCATCCTGGGACGTCGGATAGTGTTCGGATGAGTACACCATTTAACATAACGCGTAACAAGCCCGGAGTGTATGTTATAAGCATATTGCGACCGTGGCAAAAGTAAGGTCGGTGCTATCGGCGAGCCAGCAGCGAGGCGGGCACGAGGCGCCCCCGGACGACCCCGGCGTGGATGTGAATGGTGGTGGGGCGCTTGTGTCAGACGCGTTTGGCGTGGGCGCTCTACGCGGCGGGCCACTCCTTGTTAAACTCGTTGGCGTTGAAGTGTTTGGGCGCGTGATGCGGATGCGCGTGCACACCTGGCGGCTGCGCGGCGGGCGCCGAGGCGTGGTAGTCGGCCGCGCCCTGGTAGGCGCGCGACGCGCCCCCGCCGTACGACGAGCCCTGGCCGGTCCCACACGTTACACACTACACACTACACACCCGGCCGGACGCAGCCAGCCGAGGCTGCGCTGCGTCCGACCGTCATGGAGCATAGAGGAGCACACCGCTTCACTCGCTATGCTGTTGTTCGTTAGCGTTACTCGGGAGGCGGGCCGCGTTCGTACATGCTCCATAACATTTTGTATAACATAATTTTGTAAATAATGTACTCTGGTTACATTTAACAGAATAGACGAACTTTCATCTCTGAACACTTAAAGTACAGCTCTTAATATTATTTTTATCGATAAAATTAACTATTAATGAACCTGTAACAATATGAGAAAATCCAAATTTTACTAATTTGTACTTTAAATGCCAATTTACAAGTGTTGAGATGAAACAAGGGGGATTGAATCATCTCGCACGGCTACAAAATGCAATATTATATATGAATATCCAACGGAACTAAAGTTAAGCTTATATCTAGTGCGGTGCGATGCCTTTATGATGAGCGCGCGCTATCGTCGCAACAACCGACCGTCCATAGTGAGAAATCCCCAGTGTTTCGCGACATTCCCTCATCCGATACCCGCCCTTATCTCTAATTGTCTTTCTGCATGAGCCACTCTTGTGGGCCCTGATCGACCAACTGGAAAAGAAGAACAAGACAATAAAGTCCCACTCGCCACAACTCAACTGGATCTTTAGCAGGTTTATGTAAGTAGCGCAGCGCGTGAAGATGGACCGGGCGAAAGCGTGTGACTATCCCCAAGGGCGAAATGATAGGTTTAGGCGAAAGAAGGACGGGAACGGATAAGATGGTGAGAAAGGAGTTGGATGGAGGTCGGTGATGAGAGACCTTCAGCGAAACTCGATAACAACACTAATCTTCTTGATTTTTCACTATGGAAAGCGGTGCGAGTCAAGTCTAGCCACGAGGTCGCGGCCGTGTACTGCGCCGCGACTAACATTCTCTTTATGAACCGCAGCATAGCTCGGAAAATCAAAAAGACATCGCACATTAATCTCGCCACTGAAAACATGCAGAGAATAGGACTTTTTCGTCGTCGGCGTATGATATTACCGTGATATAAACAAGCATTTAGAACACAGCACACGGATGCAAGGGTGGCTAACTAATGGCTCTATAGTATGTATGTACTCATGCTGCTCTTAAGCGCGATTTATTTATTCGCGTTGAGCAATGTTTTCGCTGAATATCACTCGCTCACCAGTATGTCACCGCTCATTACGACTTCCATTCATACTCAAATCGCAAACAACTACCTCAAGTACAACCAAATTGATTTATGCTGAAGTACTGTGGTTTATTATTCCTTCATTATCATGTGTTTTAGGTCCGCTCTTTCTTAGGGTTTATACTAATCATTCATGCCATCGAACACACCGTAACAACACCATACATGTAGGATAGATGCAGGATATAAATCATAGAGTAAAGCTTGAGGAAATGGAGTTGGGGAGGAGGAATGCAAGCCCCTAGGTGATGAGCAAAAAAAAAACCTCGTCAACTTGGCTGTACTTTTATGTAACTCAAAACCAACACAAACTGTATCTTGGATATAGAAGAATTTAAAAAGTTAATTCAAAAACAGGTTAACATCCAAGACAAAGTAAAACAAAAAAATATTGTTTGCGACTTAAATATTGGATGATAAAGGGTAAACGGTCAAAAACTCAAGCCAAATACAAGTCTCATCCAATATTTCAGAATCCCACACAGGACGGTTAGGCAGCAAAGCTTTTATAGTAATTCCCAGAAACAATTTGCAACTGACATTCTGGAAAACTTACTGAGTCAGTATTTATTTACCTTTATTATTTGAAAAAAAAAAAAAATTGATTTACCATTCTCACTTGGCATTTCTGATAATTAAGACAAATAGTTTTGTTTCTGGTAATTAAAGCGGCAGTACATATAATTTGGTAAATTGTCGCCTCGCCGTCAAATCTGATCAAATGTTCAGCTTCTGTTAGGTTTGACGTACCTTCATGGTAACATACGACTTACCGAGTGATAGTTGATTAAAGTAAATTGCAACTCTAGCAATAAATTAATAAAGTATATTCTTTCTAAAGATTTTGTATTAATAGCCATCAATCATTATTTATTTCTCCAGAATGGCTTTGGCTGTCATTAACCCCTTAGTGTACATGGCCCTATTCAGATAGCCACCGGTTGAAGACCATTTGGCGTATTGTACTACTACCACTGCTACACAGCACCAGATCCCACGAAAAGTTGATTTTTTGAAAACGAACTATCTATGAAACGAATCAAGTATATTTTGTCAAATTAACCGAGTGCAGAGTTTGTGTCAAACATTAATTTTAATTCTTTTGGGTTTATAACGTAAGTTTATTTACGATCTCACACGTTATCATCTTACCGGAGCTAAACAGTGAAGAGGTATTCTGGTAGACTTGGCAATGATTCATCTAAGATTAGCGATTCCAGCGAAACAATACCGCATCAAGTCAATAACTTAACGATCTTTAATTGAACTTTAAGTGCATCCGATTACTCGATCTCTGATCATAAAATTGATTATAAATCAAACCGATTACTGAACTATGACGAATATAGCGTTAAAAGAGTTCCATAAATTTTCAAACATTTCATTTTGATAAATTAAAAACAAATTAAAATCAGATAAGCTTAAAAAATCTTTTATAATGTCATGCATTACTTGTTTTCTCTTATCTATTGTCAATTAAAGGTATGGTTATGTCAATGTAGGTACGTCAAATACCTCAGAAAAGCATGAACTTAAAACTAGAGTTTTATAAAAACACATTAAATGACTGTAATATTATATAGTTTAGTTTCATTAAGAATGTTTGCGATGATTTAAGCAGTCTGACAAGTTTAAAAATGTATTTTTAAGCCTCATCCACCCAATTAGCAGTGTGTTGCGTTTAAGGTACTAGACCAACACCTTAGCGATTTGCATTATGGTTCATGCTAAATTAAGTTTTCAGATGATAAAAGATGTTTTTTTATTATTTTTATAAAGTTGTATAGCAAATATGACAAGATATTTATCTGTATTTCTGATAAGTGTGGCTATCTTAACATCTTTTATCACATTAATAAAGAATTGTCGAACCAAAACTGATCATTCTGGTATTGAGTAAATCTCAGGTCATAACTGATGTTTCTATGTTATATTTTAGATCGGTTGTGATTCGGTTTTAAATAAATTAAAAAACAAAAGTATTTCAGTAAATTTAAGAATATTCCACAGTAAATGCGATGCTGAAAATTAATGTCTTTTATATTGAGATTTTGATTCTAATTCAATCGATCAAGAGATGATGTGAATTGCGTAGTTTAACAGTTTTAACGGTGCTCATTCGGTATCGCATGTACAGCATATCTTTTTCAAACAAATTTTACGGTCAAATACGAGCGAAGCCTGATCGACCTTTTAATTATGCTCACAATCAAGTTTTAAACGTTGGATATAAATAAATAGTTACAAATTCGATCATGCTCACTCGAGTGTATGTCAACTTTGTATATTTGAGCGGCTATTTCGGGTGTCGGGTTGTTTATTCCTTACAATTCAACTTATATTTTTTTAGTTATCATGCAATAAATGTCGGATAGAGAAACGGCCGCTCAGAGAGTGCGTGTGTACCTGGTCCTGCTGGTAGGCGGGCGGGTACTGCTGGTACGTGGAGTAGTCTGCGGAGGAGGACTTGGAGAGCGCGGCGGAGGAGAGCGCGCCGGTGAGCGCTGGCGCCTGCGCGCCGCCGCCCGCGCCGGCGCCGCGCCCGTACATCTCGCCGCCCTCCGACAGCGGCACGTACGAACCTGCACACGCACAACCGTCGCCTCTACACTGTTCACTGATTCGATACCGACGTAGGAAACGGATCACATTTTAAGACAACGAAGACTCCAAAACTTAAGTATCGCTGTTATGTATGAATATTTTCGACTCCAAATAATCGACTGAACGACCGCGTCACTAGTAGTACCGAGGAAACAAATTGTGCTCAACGCGGCCGTGATCTACGCCGTGTCATACTAATCTCGATTCGATCTAATCTCTAAAGCGAGTGACACACTCGCTACCTGAATTCTTCATATTTTCTATTTAGAAAACTTTGAATAGACATTAAAGAGTCCGACGCCAATGAATATGAGCTTCCGCCTATTTTCCTTGTCTAAATGTATTGTGAAATGGAGGTAATCTAATAAACTCACCGGAGCCGGTAGAGTTGGAGTTCTGAGGCATATTCCAGTTGGTCCAGCTACCGCCAGCCGAGGCGCCCGCCGGCGCCGAGCTGTAGTTAGCTGTACACACACATAGCGTACTCGTCAGTCCATGTGTTTACTTAACGTGACGGTAACATTTCTTAAAATGTATTTCAAATTACTTTTAATTACAATAGACTACATACATTGACCAATATGTCAATAATTGTAACATATTGAATGTTTGATTAAAAACAGAACCCCATCTCTTCCAGTGGGTGTCTTCCCATGAACCATAAGATAGAAAAAATATTTTTAGGTCAAAACCTACGTCAAAATCTGTTTACACCGCTGAGATACTTCAATTAAGCTACGTATTGCCGTCTGTCTTGTCATAAAAAAAACTTATCAAAAGCTTTATGCTCTTATTATAAAACTTTATACAGCTTCCACGGAGTCATTTCAAAACAAGTACCGATACGCATTTTTAAAGTATGTAACTAATAACGACAAAGCCCTGTAAGTCGGGGTATAAAATTGATTTTAAATTGTTTCCCTACTTTTTCATGAACAAACGTGATCATATCCGTAAAAAGTTCTCAATCATCCGAAACCTAAGAAAATATAAACGGTCACCCCAGACCATTTACACATATAAAGATCAAAAATATAAACGTGCTAATCATTTTGAGTTTCCAACATTTTAATACATACTTGTTGTGGTTTTTTGCCTTTCTTACCGAATCGTAGCCGCATATTATAAAAAAATGTCAAACAAACAATGAAGTCCAAATTTAGACTATCCTCAAGAAAAATGATTAAACCAATAACAACACGTTTCGTTATCTTCTTCTAAACCAGCAGTCTTCGAGGGGAGTTCTTGCAACAGTTCCTAATTTTAATAAACATCCTTTCATTTGAAATAATATTAATTTAGGGTAAAAATCTGTAGCGCTTGCCTGTTTTTGTTGGCGTATCTGTGGTGAAAGAAAGTGTTCTGTGGCGATACGAACCGTGAGCCATAAAGAAAAGAAAGTGCTCTCACTTTCGTAGCTTTTACAGATCACCAACGCGATTTATAACAAAATTAATTTTTCAACCAAATATTACATAACCTATGGAGTAGGAAAGCATTGTCATGAAGGTCATTTATTTGTAGTAAGAAGCACTTCTGTTGTTTCTGTATTATTTGGTACCAATTTATATTTTTTCTGGAATGATAACTGATTTAATAAATTACAAATATATCAAGTCCTTGGAAGCACTAGGATATGTAGGAAATAGAACACAGCAGAAGCCTGCAAAGTAGCACGATGATCCCATAGGTCGTTGGCTGTCTTTGTATACATATTTAATTTCTTGTATAACCTAAGAAGTAAGATAAAGTTGAATTCGATGAACAGTAGGGCACGGTACAGGAATGTGTGGTGAGTGCGGGTGAGTGCGGGTACGTACCGTAGCTGCCGTAGCCCTGCGCGGGCGGCTGCGTGTGCTGCGTGTAGTTGTTGGTGGCGGGCCAGGCGGGCGCGTGCGGCGGGGCCTGCGGCGCGGGCGGCGCGCCCCAGCCCTGGTAGTTGCCGGGGCCCGCGCCCGCGCCGGCCGCGCCGTACCCTGCGTAAGACGTCTGCCCCGGGGACGTGCCCCAGCCCTGGTACCTGCCGCATTTAACGTTACAACTTAAATCAACTCTCCTAATAAATAATTTTTTTTATCATTGCTGACAGCTTAACACAAGTGGACAAAGTTGAGCGTTAACTTTTTAAGTCGACTTTTAACACTCCCACTAACATATAATTACTGTAATGTTAATTATTGAAGTGAAACTTCTAATGCGACTTCCAACAAGGTTGCGTTAAACGTTAGACGCTACCATGGAGGGGGTATGAAAACATTACGAAGTTTCACTTCTTCCGCGCGGAGGGACTCCACGCACTATTTTTTCGCAATCTTGGGTGTCTTATCCACAGGAATAAAATATCTATGCTGATTGGCTTGTATTTCCCGAACATATCTGAAAGTATCTACAATGGATTCAACTGAATCTATTGTTGAATGATGGCTGCCTGGAGAGAAAGAAGTCTGGATTCGGATAATAATCGATTGATGCCTTAGCACTACAACTTATATAGAAAAGGACATTTAAATGTTCAATCACGAAAGCCTGATAAGATATAAGTTAACTTTTAGTATAAAATCCTTAAGTTAGTTTATTTATGCAAATAATTTAAAATCAAACTAACACCTATGTAGGGTAAAACCGGGATAGATGCCGCGATGGGATAAGTGCCTTGTCCTCCCTAACGTCGCAACATCAAAGTCAGTAGTTTAAGTAAGTAGCGTAAACACCTCATACCTCGGTCCCCCACAGGCTGTCGTGCAGAACAGAAATTTCTCGCTTGTGCATGTGATTATACGAACGCGAAAAACGCTTTAATGTTTTTGAAATAAGTAATTTACTGTTATATAACTTTATAAGTAGTAATAAATTGCGTTTGATTTTTTATTACATCAATACACTGGTTCATTACAAGTACACACCTAGGAGTTTATCGCTTGATTGTATTTATTTTAGTTAAAAAATAAAAGGGCGTCTTTCCATAAAAAAAGATAGTCACCCCGATTTTTTGCGGTACAGTTGCTTTTGGGGCATCTATTCCCATACACCGACACATATATTAGGACAGTGATATTTTGCAATTATTTTTTCTTTTAAGTGTTTCATATTGACAGATTTTATTAATGTTCTACGGGACATATTTATCCTGATAGTGCTAGCGCGTGTTGAGAAAAGTACTTTATTACTTATCAACAAAAAAAAACATACGAAGCAAGGAAATATCCCGATAATTTGGGATGCCATCCAGAACTTGAAATTGGTCATCATATTCCACACAAGATGGAGAAAACTGAAAGCCATTTCAATCTCAACCTAAATAAGAAGAATTATTGATCTATTTGCTGTTTTGACTGTTATTTTATTTTAAATAATTACTACTTAAATTAGTATACATTTTAAATGTTTATTTATTGTTGGACAAATGCTGTAATTATGGATGTCATTAGAATGATCTCCTTAAAATAACAAATAAAACATTTTAAATCTATTTATTTTATTCTATCTATCCTATCCTTCTTAGCATTTTCATGGTGGGGCATCTATCCATATAGGTAGGCATCTATCCTCTAAAAAAGAGGTTTGGAAAAACTAAATTTTAAATCAGTTACTGTTAGATTAACCAAAACAAGTTTTAAATGTAACCTAATAGATTAAAGTAGCTATACTCGTAAGAATTTTATTATTCATGGTGAATTAAAAAGTTCTAAGTTAGAAGGCTTTTTGAACTTGCCTTTTTTTACTCTATATTTAAGAAAATGTTACATAACATAGTTGCAATTTTCAGTAGAAGTGGATTGGCTCACCCTTGCATGATGTTAGGTCCAGCCATGGGCATGTTGATAGGCGGGCCGCCCATCTGGCCGTTGTGGCCCTGAATCATGTTGATGGGCGCGGCGGCGGGCGGGCCCCACTGCCCCGCCTGAGGCGCATCGCCGGGAGCGCTGAGGGCCCCGCCGCCCATGCCGCCTCCGCCGGACCCCAACTTGCCAGATCCGTCACGGGGCTCTGCGCGCTTAATCTCGACCTACGTATAAATTTAACCAATTTTAAATAATAATATTTGCGAAATTTTCGATGTTAATAAACCAACGAATAATACATATTAACGTTTTTGCAGATCACGATTAATTCAGACTTCTAGAATTACAATGAATAAATGAAATTACTTTTATCATACAGAGACTTTAAAAAAGTTTCAAAATTCTAACCTGCTCAATTTATTCGAAGATGCATTAATATTGAGACCTGTTGTAAACCTTGTAGACTCTGCAGTTCAAAGGAACAAAGAGTATATGCTAATTTACGTTAATATCCCACAAACATCTGAACGTACCGACAGCATTTAGGGCCAAGGGCACTGCCTGGATGTGGATACTTTCAATTACATATTGTCTTAAAATGATTCATAAGTCTTCGTTTTGCAGACAATTTTTAGGATAACTTAATTTACTAGAGACCGTAACTTAATTTAATAGAAAAACGCTTACCTGTTTTCCATTAAGATTAATGAAATGCTCCTGGGTGACCCTCTCAACGGAAATCTCGTCCTCGAACGACAGGAAGCCAAATCCTAAAAAGATCAATTTGTTTATGAATACTTAAAAGTAAACTTTACTTTACGACCCTAAGACAAATCATTTAAATAACAATTCGTATTATTTCAACAAGCTGTAACTTTAGTGAATCTATCTAATTCTATACAAACATTAAGTTTTGCGCAAACGAGTTAACATTATCCTTAGATTGTCAGAAATTATAAAAATTACTATGGATTTATAAATTCATACGCCGTTAATTAATAAATTAATAATATAATTAATAATATTAATTAATTATTACAAAAAACTCTTTATGAACATATAAGCACATAGGTGTATAAGTATGAAATGCGGATACATTTTCTAAAAAAAAAAACACAAAAGTGTTTTCTACATTTTCCCATTTTTCGGGCAATATGTGAATACCACGGCAGGAACAATCTCCCTACCGGTCTTCTGAATCTTTTCCATTTCTCGTAACCGATTGGAAACAGCTTGCTGACTAAATTTGCGCCTAATTGCTCTTGCTTATGTTTACCATAAGCTTCTCGAAGTAATCGGAATGATTCAGCAGCAGTTTTCTTCAAATGAAAGCGAAAAATTAATGCTGTCCACATTTATTCGCTATGAATATCGACATATTGGACACAACTAGAGTCTGCACACACTTTTTCAATTCATCACTCTCACGCGTCTGACACTACAAAATGGGTGTCAAATAATTATGGCACAAACTGCATTGGTGCGCCATCGGTTTTCTGAAATCCGCATTTCATACTTGTGTACCTACACCTGGTATTTTTTTGAGCGAGTTCTTATGATTTGCAATAAAGCAATATAACTTCTCTTCTTGTTAATCTCCATAACGTTTACAACAAGGTTTTTCATCGCATAGTTTATTTTAAAGTGACGATAATATTACATTATTTATACTAACATGGCACTATGTTTTAGAGACCTCGATTTTGTGTCATGTCTTTTTTTTTTAAATCCTATTGTTTGTATCATTAGAAACATCAAAGTAAAACTCCCGCGTCGATACGGCTTCTACATTTTTTTTTAAATATCAAAGTTTACGTATATCCGGGTCATGAAATTACAAAAAAAAGTTTGAATGCCAACTTGATGATTTTGTTTAAATTTGATTGTACTGAATAAATCCACATATTATACCACATCTTTCTTCAAGTTTTCATGGATTTACTATGATTAGTAACAGAGATATAAATAATTTTATCATTTTAGGATTTTATTTTTTTATTCCACTATAACGGCGTATTAGCAAAAGATATATATATTAAACGATAGCTTAAATGTTTCTTTACCACCAGTATTAAAACCACCAGCTAATTCCGCGTTATTCAAAAGTTCAGTTTCAGGGTTGTCACTACCAAAATATAAAACAATTTTTTAGTTTTGGGATATACCAGATGCTAGAATTTATTCTGAATTTGGTATATGATAATGAAGGAAATGTAGTTTACAGGTTTATTGCTGCTTCGCGACTGATTTTTCTGGCATGGTGTTCCCTATCAAACCTCCAGTATTTATTTCTTGTTTATGCCCCTTGTTCTGAAAGCATTCCAATTGGTAAACTTGAAGACTTTATTATTTTTGCCCCATGTACTAAAATTTTATGCAAGATAACTGTCATAGGATGCCAGTCATATTTTTCCACATACTTATACGCTGGTACCTTGCAAAAATTGCCAAAATTGTCTGGGTCAATAAGCAAATGATAACACTGTTAAAATAATATAAATATCGTCTAACAGCCATTTATCAATTTTCAGAATTTCGCTGAAAGTCGCACGATATCGATCGTCGATCGAAAATGCGGTGCGAGCCGTATTGCCATCGTTCGTGGTATCCATATGCCACAATATTCTGTGAGTTGTTTACACAACAATACATTTAGTTATAATATCATACACCATAAATAGCAGTAAATAACTCTCGGACAATACGATCAGGTCAAGACGCTTATACATATACATACTTTGTTTGTCAAATTATAATACCTAAGTGTTTGGCTCATATCATTATATGCAAGCAAAGCAGCGAGTAAAAGGTAGTAATATATATACATAATATATAAATATATGTATTTTGAATAGCTAATTAAGCGCCTTTAAGCCTTTAACAATAATAAAAAGTGAAAAAAAAATGCTATTGAGACTTTGACATCAGCTTTTATTCATTTCATCATTAGTTTTTTTTTTTTTTTTTGCATTTTCTGAGAAGATTTCCTATTGTAATATATTTTTTTTTTTACACCATCACACCAACTTCGAACATCGAAAGCACACCAATTTTTGAAAAAAACTGATGTCTTGACGGGTGAATTTTCGATTTAAAATTAGGGTGCTTTTTCGATATTAAGTCAAAAGATAATTAAAGATAAATAAATTTTATTATTTATATAATTAAAGATAAAAAAGATAAATAAATTTGTAGAAGATAAAAATAAAAAACCAAAAACTAGGTTTTTTTAATTTTTTACATAAATTTTGAAGTTATGTGAAAAAGTATAAATACAAAAGTTGTAGATCTTTTTATTATCTACAACTTTGCCATTTCACTTTTTTCCATAGGACTTGTAGTTTTGCCGGAAATCGAGATAAACCGTTTTTTACCCTTAAAACTCACCCCCCTCCCCTTCCCGACCTCAGATCGCAAATTATTTTTCCTTTCATTTTTTATAATATTCTCCTCCTTTTCCAATGGGTTTCATCCTACTGTTATTTTTTTTGGTTTCAAAAATTATCGACCCTGGTCTATATTGTTAAGTATGGGAAATGACAACCCTAGCTGCTGAAAATCCGGATAAAATTTTAATAATTTGTAACTTCTGAATAACGCGACATTAGCTTGTGATTTTAATATTGATGATAAAAGACTGTTTAAGCTTTCGTTTAATATATATATCTTTTGCTAATACGCCGTTATAGTGGAATAAAAAAATAAAATCCTAAAATTATCAAATTATTTATATTTCTGTTAGTAATCATAGTAAATCCCTGAAAATCTGAAGAAAGATGTGGTATAGTATGTGGATTTATTCAATACAATCAAATTTAAATAAAATCATCAAGTTTGCATTCAAACATTTTTTTTGTAATTTCTTGACCCGGAAAAACATAAACTTTGGTATTTTTTCAAAAAAAATCTAGAAGCCGTATCGATCCGAGAATTTTACTCTGATGTTTCTAAAGATAATAACTGTAGTATTTAAGAAAAAAAGGACTTGACATAAGGTTTATAAAACATAGTGCATGGTAAAGCTGAAGATTTTTATCGCTTGGACGCGATTATCCCTAGAACGTATTATAGGATTTGTTTTTTTTTTTGCCTCTGATATCCTAATTCTCGAAGAAGAAGACCTTATTTAACGTCACGCTACGCCCCTTAAGAACGAAGCAGCAGCAAATAAACGTGGTTCAAACTGCGAGGCAAGGGTAGTATATAAATAAGACAGGGAGACGAAAAGCCTCAAAATATATCAGCTATATCAATGGGAGAGACACTAAATGAACACAAATGTTTAAATACAATATTTACTCATTACACACTATAGTTTTATCTCATGACAACAGTGACTTTCTTTTAGTTTTCGAATTATCTCTTAATAAAGGACGAAGTAATTATGCTTATTACTCCAACCCTCTGTACACACGAACCGGTGAGACAGATTAAACAAGTCGTAAATTGTAATATAAAGTCGAAGGGTGACAGCTTTCACCAAGCGAGGTCGTATCATTTGGATTGTTATACGCATGTCGCGTCGGTAACGACCGGCACTTCTTGTGTTAATATTGAAAGTGTCCAAATGTAGCATCTTCATGTAAGGAGTATATTTTAAATATGCATACTTTTTACAACTATTTCGTTTTACTTGCCATCACTTGAGGGTAGGTCGTTAATTACGCAAAATTTACGTCATGCTATGAACGTACATGGATGAGAGATTTGACCGCGACCTTATGACGTCGTTTACCGTTATCAACTACAGAAGTTCTGTTCTCGCGATTGAAGTAATGATATACCCCGTTCTCGCAACTGAAGCTTTACCAATACAGGTCTTATTGGACAGGAGATTAACATTTACCTCACTAAATAGAATTTGGCGGTATAAGTATGCCATTTGTCGAAATTGAACTGTAATATGTATATAAATAAACAGAAATGACAAAAATGAGGTTGTACCTAGAACCTTTTCTCTATAACACTTGTATGTTAATAAAATAGGCTTGCAACGAATATTCGGCAAATATTCGGTATTCGGCCTATTCGGCTACTTTCATACTTTTCGGCAAAATACCGAATATCCAGGTACTTTTCGGCCGAATAGCGAATACTATGGTTTCGAAAAGTAACTTAGTTCAGCTCATAGAAAAATATGACACTTTCAGATGATATTATAGTTTTCTCATAAGCAGAGTTCCTCAGACCACAATGTTTCATGATTGGCTAACTAAATTCTACTAAAATATTATAAACATGAAAGTTTGTATGGATGTCAGTTACTCTTTCACGCAAGAAACTACAAGAAACTACTGAAGCGATTGCGATGAAACTTGGTATGTAGATAACTGGAGACCTGGACACACACATATACGGACCTACACATAGGCTACTTTTTATCCCGATATTCCCACGGCACCGGACCTTACGCAGGTGAAACCGCGGAGCGCAGCTAGTACTATATAAATAACAGTGAAAATCGTAATCGGTTTACAAAACGAAACCCACACACAAACTAGTAAATGATTATTGCTTTGTCACCTAACAATTTCAATGAGCGCAGACTTTAAAAGAAAGTAACAACTTTTTCAATTAACTGTCTTCTTGGAAGCTAATTGGCTTAGCAAGGAATAAAACAGTTAGTGGTATCTTGTCGCAAACCTTGTAGACTCAGTTGCTCATGGGAACAAAGAGTATATGCTAATTTGCTTGTCAATGTACCACGAACGCTTGAACGCACCGACAGTAGTTACCACTAACGGCGCTGCCTGGATGTGGAACATTTCCGACATATGAATTGTTGGCGACAATTTTCTTACTTTCACTGATATGGTACCTATTAATTTCTGTTAACTAAAATAACAAACTAAACATTTTAAATACTGCCGACTAAAAATCCGATCAACAAATAGAAAAGCTGATGATCTTCGAACGAGATTTTCTTGAATTATAGATAAGACAATCTTGCTCAAGTTTCCTATGAATTAATAAAAGTAGTTCATATGCTTATATCCCTTAACAACTAATTAAACAACAATTATCTTACACGAATAACACAAAAAAAAAAACATCTGTTTTAACACTAAAACGATTAAAAAAGCACAACATTCAATAGTTTTTTTTGTCGTCAACGGTCATACTTAAGACTGCACCGTGTAACCAGTCTTTTATTGTGACACCACGTGTTTGTTTTCTACTAAATTTTTTCGTCGTATCTTATTAACTTACGTCATACATTTGAAAGAAATAAATTTTATTTACCTCTCGACTTCTTCTTCTCCTGGTCGTACATGATGACCACTTCCATGACCTTGCCGTAACGTCCGAAGAACACCCGCAAGTCAGTCTCCGTGACGTTGGATGGAAGGCCACCGAGGAAAACCTTGGGGTATCCGCCACCGCGTTTCGGTTTCTGCAGCGTGCGAGGGTTGCACGGCTTCGGATCAATAGTCCTGGTAAAAAAAAATTAAGCTCATTGCACTTTGTTTTTGAAAATTTCATGTCGAAATGGGTAGTCTTACATTGGAAATTATTACACAACTTATTTATTTTTATGAAAGTAGAAGTATGTTTAATAAAGCTGATTTCATATGTTAATGATTTTTTTTTTATGGTCCTGCGGCAAACGAGAAGACGGGTCACTTGATAGTAAATGAGTACCGCCGCCCATGGGCACCTGTAACTCATAGAGTCAAAAGTGCGTTGCCACCCTTTATGGTGGGAGTAGGGGAAGAGAGGGAGAGGCTGGAAGAGAGGAGAGGGGGATTAGAGGAGAGGAAAGGGGGAAAGGGGAAGGACAGGAAGAGGGGAGAGGGGGATTAGAGGAGAGGAGAGGGGGAGAGGGGAAGGACAGGAATAGGGGAGGGGAAGGACGGGAATAGGGAGAGGGAAGGGGTTAGAGCCTCCAGTAACCTCACTCACGCGGTGAAAAGCAATGCAATGTTTCACTGCCGGTTTTCTGTGAGGCCGTGGTATCGAGCGGAATCGAGCCAGCCCATACGTGCCGAAGCATGGCTCTCCCACGTAAATGGACTTTGATTGAGTTCTATTCGCGTCATAAAAGAAATTGTAATTTCAGAGTCGGGTGATAAAGTTAGTACGGGTACAGCTAAAAGTTTGAGTATAACAACGAAAATTAAGTTTAAGAAACCAACTGATTTAAAGGTTTCACATATTAATAAAAAGTTATTAAATTATACACCGTGGGATCTTTACAGTGTTTTTACGGAAAGTAGGTATACTTTCAGACCATGATATAGGAACTTTCTACAGCATTGTTTTTTTTTTGTTTATGTAAAAATATTTTATATCATGATCGAAGTACTTATGTACTTTACGTAAAAACAAAGAATTAAATAACACTGTGTATGTTGCAAAATTAATATGGAGGGCCCCTGACGTGAGCGGGACCGGGTGTTTAATACGCCTCTGTATATTTCTTCGGGGATAGAGGAGTAAGTGTACAAGTTATAAAATCTAATTTGGTTGGTTTCTTAATATCGCATATAAATAACCATATATATATACAGGATATAAATGGCTAAGCTAATTAGTAACGCTGCCGCGTCCAAACATGATTAGATAAAAAAATTAATAACTGTAAACAGTGCTAACAAAACTTATGAATTTAATTTGGTTTTGTTGGAATTATAATTTGGGTTGATATAAATCATTAGAATGTGTTAGTTAAAACTCTTTGTCATGTGTCAAATTTCAATATGTAATTTATATAACGATGGTGAAGTACACATTGGTGCCGATTCTATTGTCCACTCGACTAAACTAAAACCTGACTTAATTTCTTCATATGAAATCAACCTAGTGTCCTTCGTAATAAGGTCTATTTGTTACTAGCATCTATTTCTCAGCGCCTCTAAATTTCACTAAAACCTGTCAACGTATACTCAACTTTATTCCCACGCAGCGAGTCTCCATTTATTCAAACGCTGCTGTATAATTGCCGTATAAAAACTTGTCCAAAACGAACAAGAATGACGTGTTTTTAATCTACACCTACGACTTACTAAAAACACAGAGCAAAAGAGATGGCATTCAACGGATAGCGGCTCTCGCTACGTGGTATTAAAGTTTATTTAAACGTATTAGACTTTAGTCGACAAATAAATTGCTTATTTCGATAGCGACATATGTTACCTACTTGTTTCAATTTGGAATAAGACCTTGTT
Source organism: Callimorpha dominula (assembly GCA_949752705.1). NCBI lineage: Eukaryota > Metazoa > Arthropoda > Insecta > Lepidoptera > Erebidae > Callimorpha > Callimorpha dominula. Next base: position 3,269,819 of record OX457005.1, read on the forward strand.
TTGAAGTATACAAGGTTTACATTTTATATGAAGAAAATTTGGTGAATTTTAATTTAGCGAGTGAAGTAACAGAATTGGGACCATTGTATTTTAAACACCTGGAATTTTAATGACAATATTAATTATATATTTTACGACTCCAACAAACTTCTTTACATATTTAGTGTTTAAAATTTAAAAATCTTTTTATTGAAGTTATTTGTTTATTTACGTGAGGTCATGGCCATCCCGTCTTCGATGCAGGGAAGTCTCCCTCTTTTTCTGATCGGCAGTGAAGAGCAACTAAATATAAACCGATACAATAATTTCTAATTGATATTTTTGTAAGCTATATTGTAATTGATATTTTTGTATGGCTAAATTATATGATAGACTGTCACTTGTGGTGGCGATTAATAAACGATAAGTGTTTAAAAAAACAATCTCTATTATTTTTTTTTCCTAATTTGCAAACTTAGTAATAAAAAAACTTGACTGGCTTTAACAAAACCTGTATTAGCCAAACAGCATTATACAACAGGTCACTGTCCGCAATATGTGTACCTAAAGTTTGGGCTGTTCAAAGTCGCGAAGTCGTGAAATATTGAATTAAAAAAAAAATACAAAACCTTTCGTGGGGTTTGCTTACTGTAAAACAAAAGCTCGTCAACATCATGTTTTATTTAACGATAATTAGTATTCAAAACGGAAAAAGTTACATAAAGGAGACATTCTATTTTTAGAGCCGACGGCATTGCACGCTATTAGAAATTTTGTGTTTTAGTGCAATCATTGATCTCTCTTACTTGATTAATTCAGCATTTTTTAACATACCTACTGAAATGCAATTAATTTGTTCATAGCCATTTCCTTAACTTTTCAGTTATATTTTGTTATTTCTGAGTGATAAAAATCGGAACCATTGTATAGCTTTTAGTACAGTGCCCTAATATTTTTTTTTTATTTACAATAAAACCGTCTATTTAAAAAAAAAGTCTACTTACTTTATTTTCAAGTTTTTAGATTTTTACTAAGTTACTTAATTTATAATTTTTTTTCATGGTGTACTGTATTCTACTAGTCAAGCCCTTTAACTTTAACTTTAACTGTCCATATTGAGAGTTGTAACAAAATATGTAATCCAATATGTTGTGGCGGCGGCCATCTTGGAATTACAATGATGCTGAATACACATAATTGTATTGTTATCTGAACTAAACGTGTGTACCAAGTTCCAGATCAATGGGTCAAAGGTAGGGGGTAAAATTTCAATTACTTTGTCTTATCGAATTAACCAGAATTGCTTTAAAAATGAAAAAGTCACGAGGCCCCTCCACTAGAGGCTCCGATAAGCTTAGTAGACGAACATAGTAACGTTTCAATGTTCAGTCGCTAACAAATTTCGCGGCCCGGTCATCGCTAAATGTCGTTAGAAATATCCGAAGAATACGAAACATCATAAAAGGAATACTAAAAAGCAAACTTTAAATATTTATGTCCTCTCATAGCCGCCATCTTAATTTAGAGGTAAAATAATTTTATCCTTTTCATTCATTCAGATAAGCTACTTCAAATTAATTTCACGCACTGACATCTACAACTTCTAATCACAGCGGTAGTAAGTGCAAAAAAACATGTCGCAAGCCTTGTAGACTCTTCAGCTTATGGAAGCAACGAGTATATGCTGACTTGCATTAATGTCCCACAAACATCTGAACGTACCGTAAGCATATTGAGCAATGGGCACTGCCTGGATGTGGACAGCTTTATCTAATCTTTTTAAGATTAAATAGAATAACAGTTTTTGTTTTCTTTAGGTGAGTAACGTATTTAGTGCTGTACTGGCGAGGAAAGATTCGAATAAAAGTCTGAACTCACGTGTAACATGATGTCACCCGCGGATGTTACTCGTGAATTATCGACTTTTACATAAGTTTGTAAGTACAAATAAACCCCTACGATCAGGCGGATCGTGTGCTCGTTGTTATCTACCTTTAAAGTATGAAAAATGCTAAATGTTCTTTTTAAATACAATTTGAACACAACACTTTTTGTTACGGAATTGTTAATTTGTTTCGTCGTTCCCCAAATATTATTTCAAATATATGGTACGTCGAAGCGGAACTAGGGTTGCAGGAAATACTTTGCGTTTTAGTTAAACCTTATTTACATATTAATTACACCAAATTTATAACTAGAAAATATACTTTTAACAAGGAGTTTTTCACTGCATATACATAATTTTATTTCAGGGACACAATCTTAAACTTTGCCTTTACAAACCAATACTTATCCTTTTTTTACTTTTTTATTTTCTTAAACTTCTCTACTATTTTTCTTAAGTAGATTATTTTTTGCAGTAAAAATATATTGTTTGCTTTGTGAATTTCAGCACCAAAATTATATTGTAAAGTAGGATCCTTACTCATTGGTGAAATAAAAAACTAGACGAGTGCGAATTTGACTCGCGAACCGAGGGTTCCGTAAGTAAACAAATTTGTATGTAGATAGTACGTTCATCTCGGGAATCAATCTTGAAGATTTTTGCCCGTGTATTCTGAAAGACAAACTTAATTTTGCGGTTCTAAAAATACTCTCCCATACATCGATGTACGACAAAGTCAATCGCCCAACCGCAAAATACAAGTTTGTAATCACAATAATAATTTTTTTTTGGGATATTCAACAAATTAAGAACTTTCGGACTTTTTCCTTTACTTGTGCTGTCAAACCTTGCGTTTTACCAAATTCCATGAATCTAGGTCAATGGGAAGTACCATTTAGGTTTTGATTTACCTGCGAAATGTTCTAATTTGGTCAAATCTAAGGCTTAAATTAGCCTTTGATTGCGTTGACTTAGAAGCTTGGATTTTATACAGCTTCAAGGGTTCATGTTTGCGATAAACATAAGTATTTGGTATTAGTTTCAACTTGATGCGTCCACGGGTTCCTGAGAAAAAGGGTTTTGAGTCTTGACAGACAGACAGACGGACAACAAAGTGATCCTATAAGGGTTCCTTTTCTTCCTTTTCAGGTACGGAACCCTAAAATTCTCATTCTTAAAATTATCAAGTTAATAAATATAAAATTAATTGCGTAAATTTCAAAAGAGGTTGTGACAGGTAAAACAACATCTCTGCAATAATAAGGCCAGTTTATTTCCGTAACAAGAATTGGGTCGCAATAATCATTTGTAGAAAACATTTCAACCTTAGAAGTATTTGTCTCCAGATTTAACCCTTTATAATATAACGTCGAAACATCATAAATCATGAGTATGTACGGAATCAACAGGTAGGAGGAACAGTCATATTACGAAGCACTGAAAGGCCAAGGTTGGCAAGTTATTTCAGTAATTTATCCATATCTAAACTGAACATTATTCTTATTTCATGACTACAATAAAAAGAAATGTGTCAGGAACATAACATTATAATATAATGTCAGAATTTTCAAGTACATGCTGGAATATTGTTAATACTGTTACATTAGTAGGTAGTCTCGTTCAAAGGTACAGCAGATATAACAAAAGGTTAAATTATCGATTTGTCTGCCATAACATAATTAATTAATGTATAGATTCCCGTAATACAATATGACATGTATTTTCATTAATAAGTCGCAGTACATGCATTCCAAAGTGAAACGTGTCTTACGGAAAAACATTATAACAATTCTATTCAAGTAAGCCACTATGTAACACTTCTGTAACCAATTGTCGCAATTCATACAAGTAACAGTATCTTTTTATATGTCTAGTATTACTAATATTCATTCGAGATGTTAAACTTTGAGTGCAAGATATTTTTAGAATGTTTCATCTTCAAAATGGTATGATACCTTATTTTAAGTCAGAAAAACAGACTTTGTTTAGGTTTACTTGTAAGTATTTAAGTGTAGTAAGATACACATGTTATCCTCAAATGTATTATTGTTACTTAGAGAAAACATTTAACTATAGGAACGGTTTTGAACATACTATTCGTTTATATTACATAAATGATTAAATAATAGGTGCATAAGTTAGATATTGTGAAGGAAGGTTTCTTACCTGCCATCCAGTTGATGGGGTCCATTCTGCAGCACGACGTTGACAAGCGCTGGCTCAGCGAAGGTCACAAAGCCGAAGCCCCTAGACCGACCAGACTCGCTGTTCTTCATCACAACGCAGTCGATCACATCGCCGTACCGCGAGAAGTACCGCTGCAAGTTCTCCTGAGACGTCTCCCATGACAGACCACCGACGAACAGTTTTCTAGATCAAAAGGGGGCATTCAGATATTACACTGGCCTTGACAGGATTCGAGTTAATTATTATATTAGTAAATTAACACAGACGTATTTTATTTTTTGTCTAGTTTTATATGAGTATAATATTAATTTATGATCATTTTTTTCATGACTAATTAAATGATACAATATATTATTATAAATATGCATTAATTTTAGTAAAAAATAGTAAAATAAACTTGAATCCAAGATCCATGAATGATCCATGACGTACGTAGGTAGGTATGTTTCAAATTGTTACACGTCAGCAAATAAAAAAAAATGTATAAGGTTATGCCATATGCCGTAACCGAACAACATCCAGGAAGCAAGCTTTATATTATCTATAGTAGAGTAGTTGCCTTTACTTTATATAGATTATTTATAAGACCTTAAAATATTAAAAATATGAATTAATAGTTTTAATCAGCAAGCCCTACTCAAGTTGTTTGTAATTTTTAGGCCACTGCTCTACTCCCATTTATGGAAAATTCAAAGTGATGAAATATTTCAATATCATAAACATATATCATTATAATTTGAAGAAAGACACTACTGCTAACAGTTGACATGAAAAACCAAGTTAGAACAGTTTAACCTTCAGAAGAAAAAGATAATTCATCATCATTTCTTTGTGTGTTAATACCCCTAACATATTTTAGATAATCAAGTACTTAACAAGAATATATATTCTATTTATTCTTATGACCTAGAAACCTAATTATCATTGAATAAATTCAAAAACATAAGCAGAGCTATCTGCTGTAATAGTAGTACTGTGTTGGCATTCTTGAACTAGTTGTTACTTGGAACACTTTAAAAAAAATCCTCTTACATTATATGACTCATTAACATAACGAAAATCAAATTTAAAAAACTATTTTCTTATTAATTTTGATATTTTTATCGTGCTCCTCCTCAACATGATGCAAATAGTATGTAATCAACAGGTCAAAGAATATTTATAATAAAAATAAGATTACTTTGAAGTGAATCATACATTTAACGTGTTTGTCATACTTTTATCAAGTATTTTGTGGCTGGATAAACAACATAATAGCCATCCATACCCAAGTGTATCTTTAAGTTGTTCGAAATTTTTTTATTTTATTTCACAATGTGACTATAAAGTACAATTAATGGAAAATAATTATAATATACTTACTTTGTATATCAACAATAATAGCTACTGAAAAAAAGGTCCTGAAACAGTTTTTGTTTCATTTCTTTTACAAATACCATTTGTTAATAATATTATCTGTTACTATAAAAATATATATTCTGGAGGACTAGGAAAGATAAGATGTCTATTTAATAGAGAAGGCATTGGAAGTGGTTAGGAACACAAATAACTTCTACCAGAGAGAGGGTCGCACTGAGTGTTTCTCTATGACATAAAATTTTAAATGAAGAAATTCTGGCATAGATTTCAAATAATGAAATTCTGGCGTAGATTTCAAATTAAGAAATTCTGACATTAGATTTGAAAGAACCAATTCCTTTTCAAATTCAATTTACACATAAATCTCATCATTAGCAAGAAGAAGTAGCAATGGGTTTGCCACAGTTTGTATAACCGTAACCAATGGGAAGGAGAGGTTTTCAAATGCCAACCATGAACTTGAAAAGGGAGTGAGGTTTTGGTTTGGGTGAGATAATAATGATGATGATGAACACTCCAAACACATTATGAATGGAAGACAACTGCTAAATATTATGTGTAATTGTCACTGTCACAAGTTGAAATTGAAAATGAAACTTAACAACATGTCAACATGTAAGTGTGTGTGTGTGGTAAAATATACAATAATAAAGTTAATGCACTCCATACCATAATACCTACTTTCTTTTTGTATTGGAAAGGAAATTTGAGGATTTTTTGCATCAGTGTGATTATAAGTAAAACCAGGTTTATGGGTTAAAATTAGGCTTGCAAGGAATATACGGTATTCGGCTGCTTTAATCCTATATAATACCGGCCGAATACTACGGTTTTTTTTGTTTTTGGATCTTGTGAGCGGGTAGGTCGCGAATGACATACCTATACTGTCCAGATCGGCAGTATACCTCAGAAGGGCTAACAAAGATCTGATGAGTGGTGTGATAGTGTATTTTTAATTTGTTGTAGTCTAATAATTGAAACGACAACAATTACTTTTATTTAAATTTTTATACACTTCTATTTTTTTCTCAATAAAATACTCATACATAATTAAGTTCCATAATGTGAAAAAGCGATATCTGTCCATGTGTTAGAATCGCAATAAAAACAGTGGAAGATAATGCTGCAGAGAACTAATATTTCAGAATTTTAAGGCATTGTTGCAACCGAGTATTATCTTTCGATGTCTCGATATTTTTATTTTCTGCAGAATACTAATCCTAGCAATCCAAAAATAGAAGATAGATACACTTGGATGGGTCATTGCCGGAGGCGTTAAAACAGTGGAAAGTAGAAACAAGAACGAAAAATGTCGATATAAGTTTCCTGCCACGCGTCAGCCGAATACTTTTGCCGAATAATCGGCTAGTCGGGCAGGAAGCCTGCAGAAGATTCGGTATTCGGCATGTGGCCGAATACACTATTCGTTGCAAGTCTAGTTAAAATGAATCATTATCCATACTAATATAATAAATGCGAAAGTAAGGTTGTTTGGTTGTTATACCTAAACTAGTTATGCCACGTTCCAATAAACAAAAAACGATTCGTTTGCTTACGGACGGTAAAATTTGCGTTGAAAATTCAAAGAAATTTTACCGTCCGTAAGCAAAACGAATCGTTTCTTGTTTATTGGAACGCGGCATTAACCAATCGTCATGAAATTTTACATACACATACTCAGGGCTAGAGAAAACACAGAGTACCTTTCGCGGGCGAAAGATAGTGAGCAATATTTAGAGTAGGTAAACGTGCTAAGGAAGATGATAGAGTGACAGAAGTAGTTGGGCTGAAAAAATTAATGACAATAGTGTCAGTTGTCATCAACTGAGGAAAAATGACAATATTGTCAGTTGTCATCAACTGAGGAGAAATGACAATATTGTCAGTTGTCATCAACTGAGAAGAACTGAACAAATAATATTAGCCTGTTTTTGATGTTCAAATCAAACTAAAGCATCAATTGTGCTTCTACTGTGGGCCTATTGAAGACAACTAAAAACCAAGGCCCTTGCCCTTGTGTACCTATGACTTACCTATCTATCTAGTCTTACTGACAACAATCTTTGGGATATAGTATTTATTTGGGATATAGGATTAGTATATTTATATTTCTGGCCTTCTATAATAAACATTTCTTATAGACACTACAATAAAAGAGTGGGTAAAAATATTAAAACAAATCTCAACCACTGGATGAACCTATTAATATTTACTGGAAACACATTTACTGAGTAAATACTGCCAACATATGGCATGTGTACATGCTCTTGCTAATGATATTGATCATTTTGGTTTACTTTAGGCATTTGATAATGTACAAGATTATAAAATGTGACCTAAAAACCCAGTTATTTAGTACTACATAAAATTTCTTACAATAATTAAAATGATAAGGACTGGTTCAAGACTTCTACAATACACAATTGTTTCCATATAAATTATATTGATTATTGTTTAATGAATAGAGTTGTTGAGTTGAAATAAGGCAATTAAGATGTCAAGGATTTTTTTAAACTAAAGACTATTAAATCCTTTGTTAACTGTAATTTTAACTTTTTTTTTTTAAAAAGACAACCCCGCATAAGGAATATTCCTGTGTCGCGGGGGGCTTCACAAACATTTAAACAACGGACACAAAGAACACCCAGACTCGGGACAACTATTTGTGGATCACACAAATTTTTGTCCCGTGTGGGATTCGAATCCACAACACTCAGCGCGGCGTAGTGGCGAGGTGACCACTTAAACCATTGCGCCATCCGTGCAGTCACTATTAATACTGTTCTGTTAATATAGTTGGTGCAATGTGCCTGCTCAGGCATCATATTCAGATATTTTAACTGTTTTACACACAGTTAATTTGTATATAACTATGTTTTTAACTGACAATAAAACAGAGAAGGTTCTCAAGTCATATATTCTTTTTTTATTATGTATGACCAATTTAAAAAGTTATGTCTGGTCAGACATAACTTTTTACAGATTTTATAGATTGGGTATACTTCAAAGTTGGTTCCATTTAAATTTGAAAGTTTTTTATTAACATGTGTACACCTAAAGCAGTAGAAACTAAACCTAGAGAATGAACCTAAACTATAGAATAAACCATTGCAGAATTGTCACTATACTAATATTGGCATGTGGATTAACGAAAAGCCTAATCAAACTAGTCCTCAGCAGGCTGACACAGTAATCTCTAAACAAACCATCTTATATTGAGAGGAGCTCCATACCTATCAAGCATTCCGATATTTATATCGGAATACTTGATTATAAACAGGACTTGTATCATCATTTTACTAAAAGACTAAGTTTATTATACATTAATAATATAACATATTAATATTTTTTTAATAATATAACTGAATAATGGCTCACAAGTACACAATCTCTTACCAAATTAAATGTAAAATACAACAAAATTCATCACAATAAAGGTATTTGTGTTGTAAACATAAGAAATTTATATAGTAATGTACACAGTACTGAAGTGGAGATAATTACCATGCGATTCAACCTTGAGTGTGAAATAATAGGTGGAAAATACTAGAGGTAGAAGATATTGGTATCACTATGTGAAAAAGAGAAGCTGGCCAATGGCATTATATGAATTCAATCATAGCCTAGAATGTGTGGTCAAAATTGAATTCATACTTGTATACTTGAGCAAAAAGTTGTATGAAGTGGCACACTGCTTATCAGGCACATTTTGAAAGATTGGTGAAAGTAACCATTCCCTTCACTGAGTTTTGTTCATGATGACTCTCCATGTGTATCCATAGATTAACTCTAAGGACATACTTTATAATTTGAGTGAAGTTGCTAAATTTACCACATGCCCATTTGATAGGTTTATTTCCGTATCGACTTAAAGGTTTAAAGTTTCAATGCAAACTATATGCTTGATTACATTTCTGTAAACAGTACTTTACAGTAAATGTATATATAGCAGCTTGTTTACGAAACTAGAACCAATATTTAGAACATAATATAGATTTACGAATCAACGAAAATTGTTATAAAAAATTTGACAACGTAAGTAACCATAATTTATGCAAATGAATCAGCACGTTTCGCGTCTTGTAGGTAAATGAGATCGCGCTACGCGGCACTTCGAGCATTGATCTAATAACCTCATTATTTATTCGCCACCCAAAATTTCCATATTTTCAGCGAAATATGGAAGCGTGGTAATATCCGAGCGCGAAATCACCGATAAGAGAAAGTAGCGATTAGTCACAGAAAGGTTAATATTACATATTGCGACGTTTCCACATCAACAGCTTGGGATCTATAGGTACAGTTATATAAACTATTTCTTTAATCAATTTGGACCTACTAGTGTAATAACAACTAGAGATAATGGCATGGGAAAGTAATAGCTGCCATGATCGTACCACGCAAGTCGTACGCCAAGGCTTGGGGTCGGTGCCCGCTAGCCGGTATTGGTAAAAGGCTAATTGAAAATTTGCAGTCCTTATAACTATTAAATTTTACGTATAATGCTAAACATAGTCAATATCATAACAAAAGCTATCTTTGGAACACATAGGGTTCGGCACGTAACGCTATCACACAAGCCTCGCTGGCTATCCGTGAAATGCGACACACCAAGCGAACATGCCAGTTTGACCTATTATAGTTGGCACGTAGCAGACACCCTTAAGACACACAAATATTAGATTAAAATACACTCACCCCTTCTCATCATCGTCCATGTCTGGATTCATACGCATAACTTACTACTAATTAAAAATAATGGTTGGCACCGGTAAAGACAACCAAACCACACAAGCACAGACCCACACGAATGATTATGGCGGACCAACCATTTCCGCTTTCTCAAAAAAAGTCATGGAAAGAGGAAGTAGTCAATATGGCACTTTATAATTTTCTAAATTTAAACTTACAAATGGTGATTACTATCTGTAACAGTTTTCATATATTTAATAAACTTTATTTTTTAAAGGTATACTGAGGAATTGAAAAAAATGTATTATGAGTTATTAATTAAATATGTAAAGAAATATAGAAAATTTCAAACGTAGATATGACGCGAGGTGGCAGCACAAGATCTATATTGCCACATTCGAAACTTATGGATAATTGAAGGATTTGTTGCCATGACACATTAAAAATATGAAATACTTTATAATGTAAGTAGTATGACTTTATAGAAAATAATATTATAGCAATTTTAAAAACACACAATAGGGCTTAAGTTTTTTGCTAGTGCAAGTACCTTATTTACACAGGTGTTTTGCGCCATCTATGAGTATTTACAGTAACTCTTACTTAGTAACTCAACATAGTTTTAGCCCTATCAAACGGCTTCCTAAGTTGGCGGGGAGAAGTCGTTTTTTTAGATTTTTTTTGCTCTTTCAATTGTGCGTTAACTGTTCGTTATTGTTTGATCAAAATTTTTATTTTTTCGTTCTTAGTTTTTTTTTTATAAATAAAAAAAATTAGCTTTCTTAAGTTGGCGGGGAGAAGTCGTTTTTTAACCTTTTTTTTGCTATTTCAACTGTTCGTTAACTGTTCGTCATTGTTCGATCAAAAGTTTTTTTTGTTCGATCTTAGTTTTTTTTTTGGTGAGGGTAATTTTTTATTTTATTAAAAAAAAAAAACTAAGATCGAACAAATAAAAATTTTGATCGAACCATTAAGAACAGTTAACGAACAGTTGAAAGAGCAAAAAAAATGTAAAAAAACGACTTCTCCCCGCCAACTTAAGACAGCCTTGTCAGACGGTTTAATTAAAACTATAAACAGCATAATATAATGCATATACACGACACAATTTTAATACTATCTGAACAGATTTCTCTTTAAGATATGCGTCTAAACATACACAACTAGATCGCGCATTTTCATTTAATTAAATTTTTTGTGCTAGTCGGACGTTTGTAAGAAATGTTACCGAATACCTAATAGTTTTCCTCTTTGAAGAAATGCTACCTCTATTGATCTTACAATATAAATAATTTTCTCTACATAGTATAAAACAAAGTAGCTTCCACCGTTTATACGCTTAGATCTTTTAAACTAGACAACGCATTTTAATTCGGTTTTTACCAATAGATAGAGCGATTCAAAAGGAAGGTTTATACCTTATGGTTTAATTTTGTTAACATACTGAAATACCTACATACCGATCTTTTTTACATTACGCGTTTCATCAGTTCGGATCAATACATATAAATAAAATTGAAGTGTCTGTTTGTAATGTCAAAATTATAGGCTTTTTAAGCTCATTCAGTTATTTGCACGATACCTATGTTTTTAAAATTCTTGTCTATCTGTCTGTCTGTTTGTTCCGGCTAATCTCCGGAACAGGTGGACCGCTTTCCACGAGACTCACTGGCAGATAGCTGGTGTTATAAAGAGTACCTTAGGCTTCTTTTATTTTGGAAAAAGAATGAGGGTTCCGCAGAAAATATATAAAATGTAGAGGCGAGCAAAGTCATACGAGAACTGCTAGTTTATATTATAAGGTTAATACTGATAGCATTTCTTAAAAAAGGAAAATGGTTCTTAGAAAAACTATTTACTTAGAGTTGAATCAATAATACGAAAAATGATACTGTTACGAGACGGGGTTCGGGATTAGATAGGTACACCAATTTATAACGAAACGATATATAACGAAAACATCTAATATAAAGTTCGTAAACTTTCCTGAAATATCTCGTACAATCTACTGGACTCGACCGCTGTTCGAACTTCTACAACTCAGTAGGACATTTATTATTACATATAATATATGATTCATAGACTGTTAGTTCCGTTATTCGCTAAAAGATGGCACCGTGTGCCTCAATTTAATTGACTAAAGGCGCCCGCGCATCAATTCAGGCTTCCGTAACAAGAGATACAGTGAATCAAAGATCTATAACCTTGAGATATTTATAATAGTAATAATAATAATACACATTTTTTTATATAATAATGTATTTAAAAATGTAATTCATATGTTTTATAGATGTTAAAAAAGAGAATAACAATTCATTTATTCACTTATAGATAGATAGATTACACTTTATTTGTACACCAGAGTTTTACAAAGAATATGTAACAGGAGATGTACCTTATCAATAGTGTACAATTTATAGTTGGTACACATTATTACAGATCTTATACAACAAAATTAACTTAAAATATATGGGTGCCTGTACTAGCAACAGTAAACTTGTGCCACAGGCGGTAAGTACACTTACAGACTTTTACTACATTATATAATTATTTAATCATAACAATATTTATGGAACAAACTTGTCTAGAAATAGACTTATTAAATTGATGGTATATAACAATATAGGAATATTAGCATTATGAGACTATTATTTATTTAAGAACAGTAATTACTTAAACTTAACTTCAGTCTGGTTGTAGTAGTATAAACTTTGCAGATACTGACTGACACACAATAGAAAGATTCTATTTTGTGGACTGACAAGATTCTTTGTTTTAAAATAGTTGAGGTCATATATGGATGTCTTTTTATTTATCCTGTTGTAAAGAAAGGAATCCAAAAATGCAAAAACTCTATTTGTGAATACAAACCTCGATTCCGAAAGTGTAGTACAGACAATATCTTTTCGTCTCTTTGTGTTAGTAAAATTAGTGTTATATGTTAGAGTCGTGTGTTGTTCTAATACAGTGTACATTATAAATAGTTGGCGGTCAGTTAAAACGTTGCTTTTTTGATACAATAGTTCTGTAGGAAAACGAAAAGTAAGCGAAATGCCACTTTTAGGAGTGCTCGCTGTCGCTCGCGGATCCTCCCCAAGAGGTGATGCAGTACTGAATTACTGATTGGTTCTGCTATATAGCTCAGTTTTTTAAATACGATTAATAATTTACGTGTTCTAGAAGACAGACGTTATATGTTGTTTAAAAGAAAGAGTTTCGTCTAATATTTATTTTGGTAAGTGGATTAGACTTTGAAAGATTTAAAATTTACATCCGCTATCCACCTTCAAAAATTAGAAGAAATAATAGGGTAGATGGAAATATAATATTTTAAATTATCATTAAAATGTTATAAAAATATAAAAGAAGCATCACTGCAATGTTTTTATTTTATTTAATATTTATTTTTTTAAATAAATACGAATTTGAAAAATGTGAAACGGAATACTAGCTGCATCCGGCATGCGTTGCAACCACGACAGGGCCCGTGAAATAAAAGGCCTCCGTCTTATCCAGGGCCACCGGCAGGCTCAGCGCCTCAATACGCCCAAAGAACAGAGATATGTCATCGGCGTAACAGATTACGCCCAGCCCAGGGGGGAGGTATCTTCAAGGGGCCCAGTCACCCCATGTTCCACAGGAGTGGTCCAAGGACAGACCCCTGCGGAACACCGCACGACATGCGGAGACTACTCAAAACTCCATTTCGATCCACGAACATGATTGTACACTCCTCTAGATAGTCTGCCACTAGCCACCTCAAGTACTGTGGCACCCTGTGATAGTGGAGTGCTTCCCTGATGTAGCTGAATGGCATACTATTGAATGCGTTGGCGATGTCCAATAACACTGCCCTCAGCACGCTACCACCACTCTCTTTGGTCACGGCCTTCAGGCGCATCACAGCACCGACTGTCAAACGCCCCGTTCCAAGTTGGGCGTCCGACAAATCAGGGCCGACCTCGCCAAGGTGCCGGATGATGCGGGCAGAGAGGACCCTCTCAAACAGTTTACCTGTCTCGTCCAGCAACAAGATGGGGAAGGGTCAGGGCCTGCAGTAACTTTACTCACTAGCCGAAACACAAAGAAATTATTGCTTCGCTGTCGGTTTTCTGTGAGGCCGTGGTATCACTCCGGTCGAGGGGGCCCAAACGTGCCGAAGCTTGGCTCTCCCACGATAACTTTTTAACAAACCCCGTTCTGTAGGTACAGAAAATAAAATCAAATAAAACATGGCAATTCAGTTGTGTACGTGTGGACGCGAAATCTGATCGTAAGCCAATTCAATCGCAAATCTGATCAGAAGTACAATTGTATCGTGTGATAGCCGTTTCATAAACACGAAGATAGTAAATTAATCATATTGAACACCTACTTCCTGAAGCAGCTAGACATTCAATCACCGCTTAATTATCAAAAAATCATTGCACTACGGATTTATTTTTGTTCTCCTTTCTGGTACCACCACTGTACCAAACACTACACAACCTGATAATTCCGAGTCCTGACTTATCAGATTCGGAGACATGATCAGCATGAATTCCATTGTGCTAAACTTCCTTTTTAATACTTTTTTCTGTCTTCTGTTCGACAATTAAATTATTTTTCGGGTTGGAATTTTAACCTCGTCACGTCAGTGGCAAACAAGCATACGGCCTGATGGCTGTACACTGTACACTTACTGTATAAGATAGAAAGAAGATGAAAATGATAAGCCAGAATCCAGTGGCGGTTTTACAACTTTTGCCGCCTGTAGGCTAGTTAAATTTTGCCGCCCCTACCTCCTCTTCGATTACAACTTTTTTTTTGTCAATGATTTGTGCACTAACTACTGGTGTAATTAGTACACAAATATTTTTTTCCATAATTAGTCTGATTGTGAACTAGGAGATCGATGTCTCAGTTTCTAGATTTTTTTTTACAACCTAAAGATTTAGCTAAAATTGATTGTTTTTTTTATGGTACCCTTATTTCTGAACTAATAAAACAGTTCGAATCATGTACTACTGTTAAGATGAGGTAAGGTGTGCTTTAATACTACTTACACATGTACATTCAATAAACGTTCAATCGATCAGCCTATATCAGACCACTGCTCTCCTAACGTGAGCCAAAGCACCCGATTCTTCGTCTTTCGCATACAATCAATCCCAGCTACCTTTCTTAGTTCCTCAGTCCATCTGGCTGGGGGGCATCCTACCTTCCTTTTACTAGTTCACGGTCTCAACTCTAGGACCCGTTTTCCCAACGACCATGCCAGGTCACGTCAGTACTTTAACAACATTTTTTTACACCAATCTACACGAGTAAGTTTTTGTTCTGAGGTGAGTTCATGAAAAATCCAGCGGCAACAAAGTTTTCTAACTTTTAAATGTTGATGCAAGATTTTTTGAATTTAGCTCATACCAATGCCCTCGAATCTCTTCATAGGTGAATAGGCCCGTTTTCTTCAATTAGTTGCCTGACACCACCACATTTTCCTCAGATATCGCAGTTGAGGGCCGACCTTCACGAATTTCATCATGGAGAGAAACACGGCCACTATCGAATTCTGTGTAGAAACGCCTTACACACACGCACAAATGAGGTGCTTTCCTCCCAAAGGTATTTTGAAGACGAGCAGTGCAATCTTGTGATGAACTTAAAAAATCATAAAAATCATCGCCCTAACATCTTTCCGCGTTAATTCCATTTTTGCTACAGACGACGAACTTCAACTTGTGATAAAAAACAATTGACACGCAATTTCCCAAGGGTGTTGGTGAATAGTTTGGAGATAAATTTCCCTTGTCTAACTCCACGCTGCAAGTTTATCTGATTTGTCCTCTGGTCTTGGAGCTGTACGGTCATCGTGTTGGTGTCATTTAAGCTTTTCAGCAGCTCGATATATCGCCAGTCGACACGTCGTCTTTGCAGAGTATCCAAAACTGCCCAGGTCTCAATGGAGTCAAAGGCTTTGTCGTAATCCAAAGCCGTTAAAAATACTTCTCGGTCTTTTGCACAATCTGTCGAACAGTATGGTACGGTTCACGGTGCCGCAACACCTAGGTGTTAAACCTTGTTAGAGGATGGAACTAAACTCTTCAGCCTTTCATAATCGAATAGTCAGGGCGGCAGCACGGGACCGTTTCTTTCCGACTGACGCAGGTTCTTTCCGGGCACGGCTGCTTCGAGAAGTACCCGCACTCAGTCGCTAGGAGAGAATTGAGTCCCACCTGACTGCAGTGAGGACTCGGCTCAGCACACGCTGGCGGTCTGCTCCGCCTGAGTGACGCAGCGTCGGGCCCTTACTGCAGTCATCGGAGGCGATCTCTAGCTACCGACCGTCATACGCTCCATGGACGGTAGCGACAAGAATTTTACCGCGGTCGCGACCTTCTGTGAGGACGTCATCTCGCAGAAGGAGGCGGCGAAACGGGTCCGGTAGGACGATCTCCATTCAGACCTAATTCACCGCTGCTGAACTAGGCAGCGGAGGCGCACGTACCAGCGCCTCATGTCGCCCTTAGGGTGGCCGCGGGTGGACGGGACTGGTTTTCCCCTTCACCCGCTGTAGTGGCCCCCCGCGAGAGGAGGTGGCGTCCGCGTCGCCTAACTGAGAGGTTTTAAGGTTTTTACTGTTCCCGGATTTAAGGTGCAGTACATAAAATACGTGTGGTTTTATTCGGTTCGATTCCGACACACCGCTCCACCGAAAACCCCGGTGGGGTAACGGTCCGAGGGAACCCCCTGGTGGTCCACACGAACATAAAAAAAGGACGGAACTAAACTACTACCTATTATTATTATTGTTTTTTTTCTCTAGTGCTACCAACAACGTAACGCACTTTTGCTTGATAGCTCACTGCTTAGACTTTTGGCTTCAAGAAACCTCCAGATCATATCACGGATGCATAATGTGCAACCCTAGGTTACTACTTCGGTACCGCATTAGTGGGCCACAAAAGCATAAAATATGCATTGCAATTTCTTCTGCCTCTCGACAGAATCTGCATATTGTGTTCTCGCCACATTTAGATTGTAACATATGTTTGTTCAGTTTGCAGGGTCCGGTGACGATTGACAAGGAGCTCAGGTTTTGTATCTCTTGAGCTCTAGAAGCTCTAGGAGGGTTCCGGATGTCTTAATAAAAGCTGTTCCCGGATCCCTCCTACTTAAGGCGCAGTACGGCACACCGTGTGGTTTTAGTCGGTTCGATTCCGACACACCGCCCCACCGAAAACCCCGGTGAGGTGACGGCCCGAAGTAAGTAAGGGTTAACAATAGTGTGTATGTTGAAGCTTGGGAGATTGCGTCATAACAGTTTTTAGGCTCTCCTATCTGACCAGACGGCTGAGTGGCTGACAGCTCGCGTATTTTACTCATAAGTTCGCGAGTCTTTGGAGAGAGTTTGGACTGTTGCTGTTTGCGTTTCCCAGGGAACAGCTTTCGAAACTTAAACATAATAAAATATATTTTATTGCGTTTCAAAATTTATACTTAATTATCTGGTAACAATCCGCCTGATGATGACAATTGAATTAAATTAAATTAAATTATTTTATTTCATTTTATTTTATTTATTTATTAAGGGCGATTTTTAGATTTGCGGCTTAAGGGAGATTTTTAGATAACTTTTCAATTATGTTTTAAGTTAGAAAATCTTCTCTCACCCGAACTGTGTTGGCCAGACACACTAGTAAAGGGTCGTGTCACTCGTTCCCGCCCGCACAATTTGTAGAAACATTTATATATATAGGTGGTGAAATATTTTACATGTTGAATTGTTTGTGTACCTATTGACATTTAGGTAGTTAGGTATATACGTAAATATGAATCTTTTTAATTTTTGTAAGACAAAAAAATATTTTCCCAAATTCGCCGCTCCTAAAATCTGCCGCCCTAGGCTTCAACATACTCAGCCTATTGGTAAATCCACCACTGCCAGAATCTGATAACTTTTGCTATGGGTGAGAGTGAGACTATGTGTAAATACAAAACGCAAATTACCATTTTCATTTACCTATATTCAGAATAATTGGAAAACATGATTATTTCTTTCACATACAATAAATTTAAGTCTCGTAATTCCCTTAAGCAATTTGAGGCAGGTATCACTGATATAAGAGTGTTTAACTGATCTTTACTCAAACATACGCATATTTACGTATGCAGAAAAAAGAGATCCTTTTGAAATTATAAGATCCAAAGTGCGTACTTTTGCTCTTGAAGTAAATTATGTATTATAATAATATTAAACACATAAAAGGAGAAAATAACGAGTTACATTTCACCTTGCATTACAGGTTTTGCTAACTAATAGCTTTCGTTTAAAAATCAAAATGAATAACTGGCACTGTAGTAACAGTAACTGGAATTTCTTCAAGCAGAGGGAAATGTAGTACGAATTTGACTTCAACCTGAAAATAAACGAAGTTATATATTCAATACAATTAAATTCTGTCTTAGATATAATTATTATGGATAGTAAAAATACCCAAGATCATTATATATTTATTACTTTAAAAACATTGTATTATCAAAAGGGGTTCGGTGCACGTACCTGAAAAATATAGGAAATATCTATCATTGGCTCAATTAATTGTAGACTAGAAGGTATTGTTTGAGGTATTTTCATATGAATATAACAAATTTCAGCTACATCATGAGTGAACTTTTTATGTTCCACTTTGTATATTTTTCTTTTTTCGTCTGCGTGTCCTGATGATACATTATATTTCACTTTCTAAAATAATAAAACTATAATGTTAAAACATAGTTTTGGGTTTAAATGTCCTCTGCTTTGTATGTTACTACACTACGATACTAACCTGTATTAAAGAAATATAAATTTTATTGATTCTCGCCTTTTTTTCATTATTAATTGTTATTTCAAAAGGAACTGTTTGTTTTGGAGCAAATGCTCGATAAGTTTTGATATTTACACCAAAACTCCCACAATTCCCAAATGTTTTACTGAATTCATGAAAACATGGTTCCTGTAAATAAAACAATTTAATAGCCAAAAGCAAACCAATTTTATAAATTTGTTTAATCACTTTTTAGGAAAGAAAATAGAGACCCACCAACATATCTTCAACATGATTTAAATTTATGTTTCCTAAGACATTGAATTGCGTGACTTTCCGGATTTTATAGGCTGGTTTACTTTTCACTTTTATATAGTAAGTTGTTTTGGCTAGTGAACTTTCAAAAGTGGATGGTAAGTCATTTGGCAAAGCAAAATGAAAGGGATACCGATGAATACCAGCGGGTATTATTTGACCTGTAATATTAAAACTAAAGTTAAATCAAAGTATTTAATAAGCTAGCCCAATCTAGACCTTCTTTGAGTTAATTTTTTTGTATACCACAGATATCTATTAAAGCTGCTTGAAACTTCAACTTAAGTAACACAAGTAGGTATATTTTCGAAGGTCATTTATGAATTAGAAATATCAGGTATAGCTTTTTAATTTTTTTTAGAACATCGTCAGGAAACATGCATACCTCAAAGTAGGTATTTTTTTAACGTATGTTGTGACCTATATCTTAACTTCTCTCATAATATGGGCGGGCCCCATAGGTGTATCCTAGAATAATTTAACCACTAACAGAACGTTTAAAATGCCTCACTCTACTAAATTCCGAGAGTAGTTGCGTAATCAGTAGAGGGGCAGCTAGGTCCACTTCTTTCTTCACTTCACATGCAGTCCTCTATGACGTGTAAACAAGCGATGGTGGCGTGCGGTATGCCATTTGGCCATTATAGCAATTGGTGGCCCTAATAACGCTGTGCCGTAGCTGCGTAGTCTAAACTTCCCAGGACCCGCTCTAGAGCCCTCCTTGTGCCACCGGAATCGTGACGCGAGTCTATGATTCAGTTAATATCTTCTTTTTTGTTTAAATCTATTTATTATCTTACCCTGAAAATATTCCCTGAATATATCACTTATTGTCAAAGTCAAAACTTTTCTTTTCTCTGAGTAGATCTTAATGTAAGGAATCGTGGGTGCAGGCCTAGACCATGAAGCCTTGCATGTTCCAACGACTTTCAAATCGATTTCTGAAACATTGCAGCTACTTTAGAAACTGTAAGGTACTGAAATATGGGCGATAAAAGCTGATATAATTTAAAAGAATACAACTGTCTGCTTTAATTAGGTATTTTTCTTTGACTGCTAATTTTGTATGCTGAGCTAGCAAAGTAAGAATTGGTATAATACCGTGATAATATTTTTGCTATTTTATTAGTTATCTATTTATTAGTTGAGCTGAGCTCTTTTCTGTTTATGCATGTGACTCTATATTTTCAATACCTACTAATTGTTATTCATTCGTACGTCGAACTTGTATTAATATATTTGTCATTGTTATGAGTAGGTTTCTACGATTAGCTGCTCAATATGTTAAGAAAAAACAAATGTATAGATATATATTATTAAGAGGATACTGTATCACTAAGAAATGTTGTTAAAATCTTTATGGCTTATGGCTAAGAACGCTATAGGTACCCATAGAAATACATATATTATTAACAGCAATCATCAAATATAAAACAAGCTTGTTACGTTTAAACTTCTGATCTTTTTTTAATTCCAATACAATCGTTCCTGTCACTATATCACCAGTATAAAAGCTTCCGGTAGAATCACTGTTTAAAATAATGGTGCAGTTCGCCCATGTCATTTTTGTTACACTATCTACTCAAAATAAGTCTCTTTGATTTGTGTTACATTTTAAAATAATTATTAGGAGGTATAAAAAGTATTAAATATCTGAGACATGATAACACCCCGATAAGATAAAGATAACAGTGATAATGGAGATAATTTATACGAAATACAATTAGAATTGAGATTAACTCCTATCGGTTGTTTGTTGATTGGATTTTCGTAAACTTATATAACATTATTTACTTGACTTAGAACTTTTAATAATTAAAAAAAATTTCTTACCAAGGAAACTATTTAAAATGCAGTGTAATTTTGAACTATGATTCGTTTCATTTTTGTTTTGCTGTCTTTTATAATATTATATATTACCATGATACGATGCATGGTAATACAAATAGGATGCTTACAAAAATGGAAATTAACGAACGAAAAATAATAATGACACTGACAAGACAACTGACAGATAAGTGACATTTTGGGTTATTGGAAATCGGAATTTTGTTCGTGGTACATGATTCTTTCGATCGGTGTTCGGCATGATTCGTAGAAAACTGTTCAATCGTTGCAAATAGTTATAAATTTAACATTTTTGTTTATTTCTATATTTAAGCAGTGTAACAGTTACAGTTTCCCTTAATTTATGTGTCGATTGGACATTTACATAGGTTATGTTATGTCCTTTGCCACTTCAGGGTTAAAAGTGAGTTTCTTTGATTTTTATAGTTATATCACTATTTTGCTTTTAAAATTTTAGTGTATTTATAATGTCTGTAGATTTTCATACTAGTCAGCAATTTACCTACGTTCTTGTATACGTGCTTAAACATTTTATTGAAATTGCGTATCGGCGTAATTAGGAAACCCTTATTATTTGGGTATTTTCTTTGATATAGAATAATCAAGACTCCATGCACAGGCTTTATATCAATTGTTATTTGTGAGTATTTGGTTAAGGCTTGATTGTTCTGTTGGACAATTTAATCATTAATAATCCATAGTTGATGTTCTAAGTATGTATTTTGTCTGGTACTTATGTAGCCATAATAACGATTTTGCAGTCTTAAACTATTTGAAGAGGATGCAGTTACAGTAAAATTGATTCGAATTTTGGGTTTTTGAAAGGTTAGTCAAAGTTGTTTTCATAACAAATGAAGAAATGTGTGAAACAGTAGTTTACTCACAAACCAAGACTGATTATTTTTGTTAAAAGTGTAAAGCTATGCTCTACATTCATATTACATAAGGATTTGAGTTGGAATATAATTATGTCATGTACAGTGGTCCTTGCATTGTAAATGGTATACTTATAGTTATTTGAACTGTAGCATAATTATGTCATGTCTAAAGAAATTGAATTGGATTTATAAAATAACCAACTACACCTTTCATATGTTTTGTAATTTTTGCATTAAAAGTTATACATTTATACTAATATAATAAAGGTGTAGAGATTTTTGTTTGTTTGTTTAAACACACTAATCTCTGGAATTACCAGTCGGATTAAAAAAAACCTATTTGTATATGGTAGCCCGATTCATGAGGAATAGTATAAGTTATGTTACATCACCCTATGACCTTTAGGATTGGAGCAGTGGCCATAAATGGGTGAATCTGCAGAGAATGGCTAGTCAATAATAATGCTAACTTGCATACTTTTTAGTTTAATAGTTAGGCAATAAAATATGTAGAGAGAAAAAAATGTGCCTCTTCTACAAATTAACACATTATTGGTGGTATCAACACCTATTGTTGATACTATACAATGTATATGAAACAAAAATTAGACACAAATTGAAGTCAACTGATTTTAATTTACACCAAAGAATAAGCTTGTGAGTTAGGGAGTCTCTGTGGATGTTTAGAAGTGTGTTAAGTAAAGGCAGCCTTGTTAGTTCTCTAAAAGCGGAAAAGGCTTTGCTCTTCAAGTGGGAGATGTCACCAGAAACCTTGTAAATCACTTTTTCTCCCAGTTTGTCATTGAGTAATGCACTTATTTAGACTGTTTAGTAACTCCACTATTATAAATGTTAGTTCTTTTTAGGGCTCCAACTACCCATAACGAATGCCACAGATGTTCGTATGCCACCCGGGTCCGACGGCTTAATGTGCTCTCCGAGGCACAGAAGGGTCTCAATGTTTTAAGAATGGTCACCCATCCTAAGACTGACTTGGCTAAATATTATTTAACTTTGTAATGTACTAAGCTTACAAGGCTAAGGTTACCATTTAGCCACAAAATTAAAATAGTCAAGGCGGAAGTCGAACACAGAGCAAGAGTATATAAAGACTGTTTAAAGGCTCATACTAAGATTCTAGCAACAGGTTTTTCTAAAATATAAAGAGTTATAAGCTTTTGACTCTTAAATACTTATAGTCTTTTTTCTAGGCACCTAGAAAGCTATGAGCTTATACAGCTCTTTCGGCTCCAAACTGTTTTCTTTATAAGATCTTAGGCTGGTATAAACCTTGGCTAAAGAGCTGGTTTAACCCTTTAATAAGGTTACAAGTTCTCATACTTGTAACCTTATTATAGGGTTATTTTATTAAAAGGTTTAAACCCTTTATAAAAATATTCCTACATTAAAAATATTTTAGACTCTAACACTTACTAGAAGCTAAAGTCTAAAATGGGTTTAAATAAATTCTCCTCCTATAAGTCATGCACGCCACTTTGTGTTTTGAGTTTAATAGGACTTGCTTTTCATGTTTGCTCAATCAGAGATTCTTCGGAGGTTTATGAACACTATTTGTTAATTATTTATTTATTTTAACTAATCTAACTGCACTTCAGTAAAATTAATGCAGTTATGTATTTCAATTTAATTAAAACAATATAATAACTTCTATGCTTAAAATTTAAAAAAAAAATAAAAAGCAAAGTTTCATTTATTTTAAAAGTTGGATAGGACACAGTGGTGTATCATTGTATTTAATCATTTGGTGTCTTCAGTTACATTATTTACCAGGAAATAGAATAACATGTTTTTTTATAATGTGTATTGTACAGTACCAAATTATTTTTTCTGTTCAGAATAGGGGATACTCACCTATTAGATGAGGTTGAATATAGTTAAGTTTGAAAATGATGGAAACATACCAGAACTGCAACCTATCTTTGCAAACATTGAATGACAACAATACAATGAGAATTAGTGGTACGCAAAGTATGAGTACTTTGACTACTAATCCAAAGAAATGCATAATACTATATTCACGGCCAACTACCTTTTACGGTTGACAATAAAGAACATTTCGAAAACTTTAATGTACTGAATCCTAATAAATCAGTATTAGTACTACAAGTTTCAGACTATAACTAATAAAAAAATCTGTTGTCACATTGATTTTAAAAATAGTCTTAGTCTTTTTTAAACAATTTAGGTAAACTAAAATAAGTTTAACTAAACATGAACTATAAGTGAAGCCCTAAAAATGATGAAGAAAAATTAAGACTTGTTACTTTTTTTGAAATAGCTCTTTGAGTGTCTACTTCATGAGCCCAGCCCTAAAAAAGACTGAAGCTTTAATTTCGGGCTAAGACTCGAGTCTTATGGTACACTAATGCGATTACTTATTGATGATGGTGTCAACGCAGGTTTCCCTAAAGTAAAAATATATTGTTATATGTATGTATGTAAAACTTAGTAAATTAAGAAGAACTAAGATATACTTCAATATAACTTCAAGCGCTGACATTCAAAATTCATTGATATCTCGATTTATTTATATTTTGATTTCTTTATTTTTTTAATTGTATTTATTATTAGTGTAATTTGACAGATGTATTATTTTATAGAATCTTATGTAGCATTTAAATTTTTAGATTATTGTATTTTTTCGTAAGCCCATTCATTCATCGTATGCCCAGGCGGAGCAGTTCATGTCATATTTCAAGACCTTTTATTACCTATGTTTTCACGAAATAAATGATTATGATTATGATTATGAAAAATTATGATCATACAAAAAGAACACTAACACAGGACAACTATAATTAAGGGTTTCCGAATCCGAACCCAAGGCTTTTAATCATATCTGCTTGTTTGTTTGCAAAACTAATGCAAATTAAATGTTGATTGTAACTTAAATTAAAAAAAAAAAAAAAAAAAAAAAAAAATACTACTGTAATCTATAAATATTTAGATGACAGCATTATTCAAATGTTTTATCTAAAGCGGTGGAGCAGGACTAATACACCCTGATCCCCGTTAAACTAGAGATTACGACGACGACTTTTAACGATACCATATGTTTGAGAGCTCAAGCAAAATGGTGTTGGATGTGCGATATTATCGGAATTTATTATTACTAACATGTTATTGTTACATTATCTCCCAAAGCATTATTGTTTTTAAATTAAATACTTTTGAAGACCTCTTCTGTGTCGGGTACTAAAATATTTGTGACGATCGCATTATTATGATTTAAAACCAATGTTGTTATTTTAAGGCCAAGTATAAAGATTCACATGACGTTTTCCAGCTAAGCAGCCATCCGCAATGGCATATTAGCAAGAAAACGTCCCAGGAAAGAATATGTGCTAAAGCACATTTCTTGATTATTTGCAATTTGTAGACTCTGGGTACAGAGTTATGTCCGTCACAACCCGAACTTCCGGAGTTTCGAGCGCCTCCTTGGTCAGGGTAGAGATTGTTTTTCAGCTCCTTTTGGTCGACGATTTTACTTCACGTAAAGTTTTACGAAGCGAAGGAATTAGAAAATAAATAATTATTACAAAATTTTCGAAAATCAACTTTTATCGCAAACGTCAACACTTACTGAATTGAAATTAAATTAAGTGACTAATTAATTATACTATACTCCTGCTTCTTCTACATTAAGAGAGATTCTACTGCTATAAAATGAAATTAGTATTTGGTGTTATTTTTATCGGTCATAAAATAATAAAATATGTTACCTATAAGGTATTGTAATAATATAACTAAAGCAAAAAAGATATAACATTAATTATATCGATCTAATATATTTTAATACATTTTCAATTACCTACATAAGTTTTGTGATTTACATATAAAAATATATTTATTTAAGCAGTAAATTTAATCAGATAACAGCGGCCTATTTAGTTCGCTAAGTAGGTGCAGTTGCGTTTATCTGTTTATTTCTTCGCTTACTCAGCACTCCTGATAAATAAGGGGAGTGGAGGCGGCTTGTTGTAAGGCCCAACCATAATACTGTAGTGTAGAAAGATATAATGACAAAGCCTGCTTAAGGATTACTTAACTTAGACCGTGTTCAGATGTAGTGTTTGACGCCCGTCGAAAGCGCGTGTAGCAGTTCAATTTGATTTCTGTATTCATTGAAAATGGGCGTCAAAACAGAAAATTAAAAGAGAGTATTATTTCTCTATCAATTCGGGTTAATTTCTAGTATTTTATTTTATACAAAAATAAACTGCGTGAAATTTATGAAATTAAGTGTTACCGAACTGATGCTCTGTAAAAATTTGTTTACGGACTTTTATTTAAATGATCGAATCCTTTTATTAAAATCACGTGCGGTCGCAAACCAATGATTTGAAAGCACGCTTCAACACCGCCGCCTAGGCTTGTTCTTGCTCGGTCACTGAAAAGAGCGCTCCAATCTAGTACAGTCACTCACATGTACTAGTTCGGACTTCTAGTTCTATTAGTTCAGTAGTACATTGCTGCATTGAATGAATATTTGGATCTTCTTCATACTTTGCATGCCTAGGACTGTCATTCATATACCCGTAAAATCACCATACTAATTTACTTATTTACATTTATATTACAAAAAATTATAAATAGTAAGTCAATGCATAAGCAAAAAAACACAGAACAAAAATAACAACAAATAATCTAACAATGTACTAAATTCAAAATGGAAACTAATAAGTACGAATTATCTAAAATTTTATTTGATTTAACTGTAACACTGTATAAAGGCGATAAGAAAATAAAAAACCAAGAAAACAAAAACCATTGCTGGCCTAGTACGGCTTACATAATAAGTCATACTGTTAGCGACGCAATGTATGAGTTTGTATGCCGATTCTCTCACTAGCACGATAACCTCGTAATGCAGCCGCAGCTGGCTCCCGTAAACTAGGGATGTGCACATGATACGTCGCTTTTGTTTCTTACGATTTTTTTATTATGCCTGAAGTCGAGTCAAGTACACATTTTAGCTTATGCTTATCTAATGAACTTTAAAATATATGAATATAAATGTATAGTTTCAAATTATGCAGATATACTTTTAGTGTTGTGTTATTTTTATTTTAGATTCCCAAAAGATCCATAAAAAGGCTAGTTTATCCACTTGCCTTTTTTAATGCTAGAGGCCAGAGCTCAAGCTGGTTTCCGAACAAAAAAGCAATGTCAAGAGAAGACCCTTTTAACATTGCTGCGGTAATGAAAGAATATATTGGCTGCATTATTTAACACAAAAAAAATAATTCAAGCGGCATTTTACTGGTCATTAAGTCAATCGTATTTCATCTTAACAAACAAAAAACAACACAAAGATCAACTAAAAGTTTCACATAAAAAAAAAGCATCAAGAAGTTCCATAGACCTTTCCTAAGATAGAATTTCGATAACTTTATACTTTATTTTTGTAATTGAAATCACTAGCTATGAAATATAAATTGCTTTTTCACAGCACAACGATAATTATTGATATCTATGCGAGTGTAAGGCGGACGGTAACTCTAAATAAACGCTATTTCTTACACGCTAATGTGTTTATTCGATTGTCAAGCACTCATTGACTTGTTGATATTACACTTAAGTTTGTTGAACTGCATATATATAGATAGATAGATAGATTGATTACACTTTATTTGTACGCCAGGGTTTTACAAAGAATATGTAACAAAAGATATATCTTATAAATAGTGTACAAAGGGCGGCCTTATCGCTTAAAGCAATCTCTTCCAGGCAACCTTGGGATGGACTGGAGTTATTTTATTAAACAGGTGGTAATCGTTGACGATAAAATAAAATGTAGTTAATGCTTATCATCTATTACATACATACAATACTCAATCATTATACCTACTTATACCTACTCAAGTACTCTTATATACATAAATAAAAATACATATATACCCACAAATAGACATACACATATACACAATAAATAATGTATACATCATATTTTAAATATAGTTTTATAGTGACAGATAATACTCTTGTAACATTGTTTTGAACTTAGCTAACGATTGTGCTCGTCTGATAGCAACAGGCAGTCCATTCCATAAACGCACGGCTTCCACAGTAAATGATTTGTCATAAAAATTGCTGGAATGACCTGGCATTTCCAGTCTCAAGTTTTCAGTTGACCTCAGACATTTCAAATGTGTCATGAAGGAACTTAAAGCGTTCTTTGAGGTAACAGGGAGTCAATGGATTAAATAATAAATTATATAGAAACGTAAGGATATGAGTATTCCGGCGAAAGCGGATTGGAAGCCATTTGAGCCTTAGATGGAACTGGGAAACGTGATCATATTTGCGTAGGCCAAATATAAATCTGATGCAAAAATTTTGAAGTCGTTTAAGTTTATCAAGTTGTGCTTCGGTGAGATTAAGATAGCTGACATCGGAATAATCAATAATCGGAAGAAGGAGCGTTTGCGCAAGTGTAATCTTAGTAGCAGTCGGAAGAAAGTTCCGTAGCCTTCGCAGAGATCCTGCTGCGGCATACACTTTACGGCTAACCTCTTGAACCTGAGGACCCCACGATAAGGTGTTATCAATAAAAATTCCCAAGTTCTTGACTTTACTGCTGATTGGAATAATAGTGTTATTAAATTGAACTGGAGGTAAATGTGACCAATTAATTTTAGCAGACATTATGGGACTACCAATGACGCAAACCTGAGTTAGTGCTGCATATTAGTCCGGTCAATTTAGACATTCGAAGCAACATAAATTCCCACCAAGCTAAAAATCTCTCAATCCATTATTTTGCAACAGATTAAAATTAAACAGGATCACAACTGACCCGTGGAATAGGCTTACTGGGGAAACCACGTTAAAAAAACGCACTAGGTACACTACATCATAGGTGGCGTGGAAACGTGTGCACATTATGACGATTACAACTTTTACAACTTTTTTGAATCGTTATATCTCAAAAACGGTGGCTCGTTGAAAAAAAGTATTGATACATTTTTGTAGATAATTATATGATCTACAATTTTTGTCTAAAGTATTTTTAAGATAAAACTTACCGTTTTGGTGAAAATCAATTTTTTTGACCTTTGACCTTGAATAAAACATACATTTTACATACTATTCCATACAGGAGAAAGATAGGGAACTTTTAAATTTTATTTTTATTTTTAATCATATTTTAAACAATCTTACTTACTCTTATTTTTTGGTCTAATTTTACCGGACTAATGTAGTTGTAAGCTAATGGAAGGGACAATTTGGAGACAGCGATTTTCATACATTTCGATCTAAAAGCCAAATTTATTTAATTCTATGATCTGAGGTGGAGATATACAATATTCGAACCGAGCACGGGTTTCCCACACAAAAATTCCCTCATACATTATTTTCTTAGTTGTGCAACATGTGTAAAAATTTTCAAATAATACAACATACAATTTCCAACAGTAATTTCTGAAGATTTGTATTCCATTTCTCTTGTATCAGGTGGTATAACCATGGACCCTAACATCTACGTGCTGGTGTTGGACACCTTAAACCGTGCCACCAGCCAGGACCCCGGAGTGTTGAAGCCAGCCGAGAAGAAGCTTCAGGAATGGGAAATAGAACCTGGCTTCTACTCGGTGCTCTTGGTACGTTTTTTTTATAACACTTGTAACTCGTTACCAACGAGGCAGTCTAATTGCCGTGGCGTGAGGCAACGGTAACGTGTGCGTGAGATCGTGAGATCTTAGGTTTGATTAGTATATCTGCCGGTGTGATTCACTTAAATCTCGCCGGCGTATCATACACACACAATCACACTATAGTGTTTACCTATATTCCCCATAATAGGATGGGTAGATTGTTGGGCACCGGGAAGCGGTCTATTTTGTCTCCTGAATTACATAAAAAAGTAATAGTAAATGTAGATGTCACTGTTCCAGGATGTACTATCAAACCACTCGATCGATGTAAACGTCCGATGGTTGGCAGTCATGTGTTTCAAGAACGGCGTCGACCGCTATTGGCGGCGGAACGCTCCTCACGCCATCAGCGATGAGGAGAGGAACAAACTAAAGGAAGGCCTTCTTACCAGAAATATTTTGACAGAACCCGTGCCTCAGATAGCCACGCAAGTTGCGGTTTTAATCTCAAAGATTGCTAGGTGAGTTTAGTTTTTATTACATAAGCAAGAGCCAATTGCGATATAAAAAATACGTTAAGTCTACGTTATCAGTAATAAATGAATGGTTGCCCAGAGTTCGAAATTCGACCCTAATCCATTTAAATCATTCTTTTTTATTGATAAAACTAAATCTCGTCAATAGCTAATTACGTTAACTGCAGCCAGAGGCTAAAAAAAAAACAAAGTTACTTAGAAATTAATATAATAAAAGAAAAGAAATCACAGACTACAGGAGAGGTGAAACCTATTCGATGCATGTATTAGGAATGAATATAAAATGAATTAATTATAAATACTACAATTTTGCTGTATCGGCGTCTCTGCCGCTATTGACGTCATTGGTGAGTTTCCGCTGTCTTCGTTTGCACGCTGGCTGCTGTTTGACGCATCGGAGGACGATGTGCGACATACTACTGTTATTTTCTAATATTCTACGTCGGCGATTCCCTAAAGGATTCCATACGTTACACCTCCACCGCAATTCAGCAACTATTTTAGCATGTTAGTGGAAAATGTTGCTGGAAGCTCTTCTCATTTATGGTTGGTTGCGTCTTCCGAAGTGTGTGTTTGAAGAGTTGGTTTCTTCTTTGAGGCTATTTTCCTTGAAGTGCCAAATCTTTGGTTACCGTTGACTACGAAGATTATGATCGCAGCTGCAGCTGATGCGAAGATGTAAAATTTGATGGTCATATGACACATGGCGAGTGGCTGGCTGTCGTCGATTCCTAAAGGGTTTTCCAGTGATATCTTGTTCTGGATGCTGTAAAGATCTTCTAAGTTTACTGATTTCGAGTCAATATGGGTATAGATAGCTGATTTTTTGATGATGATCGTAAATAAATTAAAAAGTTTGAAACCGAATTCGCTGAAATTTATAGCACTTTTTAATATCATCACAAGCCACAATACAAAAAAGTTTCAAACTTCTACGTACGTTCCTTTCAATTTATTAAATGTTGATAAAAAAAACCGCTCTTTTTACTTTGACCTCCATTTGCTGTTAAACAAAAGCACTTAGCGACTTATAACAGATCTCATTTTGTAGATAATTTAATGGAGAACAAAAAAATTTTGGGCACATATCACGATAAATGTACTGGAAACGAGATATAACAAGATTTTTTTTTCGTTTAATTGTTTAAAAAAGGAAAGTCGCCCCACAGTCTCAGGAATACCGTTTGAGTTTATGGGAGATTTGGCGGACCCGGTAATTTTATTTAAATTTCCATTCCAAATACACAAGTTTCTTATCTTGCTGCCTGGTTCGGAGCTCGAGTATTGGGCGACTATTCTATCGCAAATATGAATAAATCAGTTAATACATTGAGTGCCGCCAGACTCTGGCACCAGGCGTAAGGCCTTGAAAATAACGTTGGGGTCGTGCGGCATTTTAATTTCAAATGAGTTAGTCAAATCTAAATCTAATTTGCTGTTTATGTTTATATTACTGTCTAGTATATACCGGCGAGCTTGTCGCGATGCAGGATCCCGGCTTTTCGTGGCAAAAAATGTTTATAGTAAAACTAATAAGGGGAAGAATAGGAAGCAACACGAGAAATATTCAAGTGTACTTACAAATGTTTCACATCTAGTTTTCCTCTATGAATCGATGTCTTGATTTTCCGTCTGGATACACAGTTGTTCCGTAGATTCTGGATCCTCTTGCTGGTTCTTAATAGTAACGGCTAACGCACATATCGATATGAAATGCTTCTAATGCCCGCGAACCGTCCCACGAGAATCCTACGAACTGCGCCAATCACGTTAACTGACAAGACAACTGCAGACACAACAGAGCCTCGAAAAAAAAACAAAGTTTTTTGAAATTAATTTAATAAAACAAAAGGGATTATAGAGAGATGAATATAAAATAAATTAATCGCTGCGCCTCGTGCCGCGATTGACGTCACTGGTGAGTTGCCGCTGTCTTCGGTTGGACGATGATTGCTGCGTCGAAGCATCAAATGACGATGTATGACATACTACTGTTATTTTCAAATATTCTACGTCGGCGGTTCCCTTTACGGGTCCACAAGTAAAAAGCTACTTATTAGAAATCAGAAATCAGAAATTTATTTGTGTACATAGGTACAATTGATGGTCAAATATTATTACATTTTTATGTCCTCTATGATCTGCCAATTAGGCGTACAAATAATAATATATAAAAATTATTACAGATTAGGATTAAACAAAAAATATACAATAATAATTCAAGTCAAAATAAAAAAGAAAGCAAGTTATAATATAATTAACGTCAAACATGTCAATAGAATTGGTATAAAATTAAAATTAATATACCTAAATAAAAAAAAAGAAATCTGTTGACAAACAAAAAAAGGTAGAAAAATGTTTTGTGTTTGGCTATTTATATATGGATGAGTTTATTGGTTTATCGTAGTATTCTTTATATCTCGTCGTCCAGAGCATAGGAAGGACTTGTTGATAGTAAGCTACGCGACGAGTCTAACTTATCACTGTCCGTGAAACTAATGGGTTTGCTATCTCAGTTCCACTTACCACAACTCTAATGCATCCACGTAAAATGCAACGATACTTAAATTTTTTTAAAGATCGAATCGCCCTTTCGTTATAATGTGATAACATAACATTGGCCCCAATTCTGTTACTTCACTCGCTAAATAAAAATTCACAAAATTTTCTTCATATAAGAAGTAAACCTTGCATACTTAGAAACAAGGTCTTATTTCAAATTGAAACAAGTAGGTAACATATGTCGCTATCGAAATAAGCAATTTATTTGTCGACTAAAGTCTGATACGATTAAATAAACTTTAATACCACGTAGCGAGAGCCGCTATCCGTTGAATGCCATCTCTTTCGCTCTGTGTTTTTAGTAAGCTTCTTCGTAGGTGTAGATTAAAAACACGTCATCCTTGTTCGTTTTGAACAAGTTTTTATACGGCAATTATACAGCGTTTGAATAAATGAAGACTCTCGCTGCGTGGAAATAAAGTTGAGTATACGTTGACAGGTTTTATTGAAATTTAGAGGCGCTGAGAAATAGATGCTAGTAACAAATAGACCTTATTACAAAGAACACTAGGTTGATTTCATATGAAAAAATGAAGTCAGGTTTTAGTTTAGTCGAGTGTACAATAGAATCGGCACCATTATCCTCTAAAAGAGTGAATAGGTAACATCTATCTAGTCTAGTATAATAAAGCTGAAAAGTTTATTGTTTGATTGTTTGTTTAAACGCGCTAATCTCTGGAACTACCAGTCTGATTAAAAAATATTTTTGTATGTGATAACCAGATTCATGAGGAATAGTATAAGCTATATAGCATTAAGCCACACCTCTCAGCTTGCCTTAAATATTGATTTTTGTTAAGTAAGTAGGAAAAAAGCCTTCCCAAACTGCTTTATCCGCGTGCGTTGCCATAATGGTGACTGATACCATTATGGCATGATGATAATATTAGTTCATAGTGTATCGAAAATAAGTCCGTGACACTATATTGCTATCTGTTATACATAAGACATAACAAGAGGGGCAGAGTCATTTTGGCAGCTCAAATAGAAAAAAAAAAAACAAAAACAAAGACATTTTTGACGAAAAAATTATTGAATATTAAAAAGTGAATTATTAGGCATATTTTATAGTAATGGGTACAGATAAGACCGGGCGAAGACGCGAGCACAGCTAGTCACGCCATTAATTAATATCGATAAATTTAACAGTTTACTTGTCTAAAAACAGGTTCGACGTTCCAGCCTTATGGCTAAATCTAATACCGTGTCTCACCACCGCGGTGAACGATCCAGAGCCACTAGTCCAGCACAGATCACTGTTAATCTTCCATCATGTGATAAAGGCACTAGCTTCTAAAAGGCTCGTCGGTGATCGCCGTACATTCCAGGTTTGTGAATATTGTAAAAGTTAATTGTACAAAGTAAGTAATATGAAATCCTGCTATTTGTGTTCGCTTAGAACAGAAGAGGCTCTGTAGTTTTCGTTTTCGTGATGTTAGTAAAAAATATTTCACGTTCAAGTTCTTAATTTTTTGGGTTGCAAATCACTAGTATTCTTCTTGATCTACTAAGCTAAATGCTTAGTTATTATTTATATAATCCTTACTAATATTATAAATGCGAAAGTAACTCTGTCTGTCTGTCGCCTTTTCACGCCAAAACTACTGAACCGATGTAAATTAAATTTGGTACATAGATAGTCTAGAGCCTGAGAAAGGACATAGGCTACTTTTTAATGCGAAAAGAGGGGTGTAAGGGGTTGAAAGGTGGGGATGAAAAGTTGTATGGAAGTATTGTCAATTAGCCTAAATAATTAAAAATTCTATCCAACGACAAATTTCCACGCGGACGAAGTCGCGGGCACAGCTAGTTTCATTATAAGTGGGTTCAAATCGGTAGTGTGCTGGACGGGTTTCGAAACCGCAACCACTTGATCACGATTCGACGCATAACCCATTATGCTGTTTCCGCTTCAATATTTAGTTACGTGAATTTGATAATTGAACTGAAACAGTTTTTTTTCTATTTGGTTATGATTTGATTGACACACCATGTTCTGTTCCGATAGTCTATAACCAGTCGTAGAGGTGCACTATTGGAGAATAGGAGTAGTGAATAAAATATGTAACATCTTTCATTTAGCTGTATTTTTTCCAGGACGTAACAAATCACATATACACCATGATCCTCAATCTATGGCACGACAACACAGAAAGGTTTCTTCGTTACATCCAACAGGGTGCGTCAACAGAGCTCATAACTGAGAACTTAGAAAAGGCACTACTCTGTCTCAGGATGTTAAGGAAGCTCACTGTTTTCGGTTTAAGAAAAGCACATGAAAGTGAGAATGCTATGGCGTTTTTGAACATTCTGTTTGATCGGGCTAAAATGAGTTTGGAGTGTAGTGAGTATTGATAATTTAAATAACTGTTAATAGTTTTAGGCCTTAAGATGCTAGAACGGTACAAATTTAATTAACGTCAGATGCAAAAGGGAGGAACATCAAGTAAACAAAATGTATGCCATGTTAAATATTATCGCTACTAAATCCCGATTTACACATGTAATGTGCTCAATCGAAAACAAAGCAAAAACAATTGCGCACATGACTAATCGAAGCGAAGTGTCGTCCTAAATTCACAAAACAACGTAACTCCATAATCTACATTATAGTTGTGGCACATGAAAGTATAATCTTTACTTTTACTGTATGGACTTTATAAAACTAATTGGTTATTGTAATTTAAGTTACATAAATTCATTCATTCATAATGTTTATCCAATCTAATCCATCAGCCTATTGTAGTCCACCAGGGGCGCAACAACCCTCAAAAAGCAAAGTGTCCAAAGTTTTTATATGGACTTAAAAAAAAGGTCATCAAAACACTTCGGCATTACGATAATTTATTTTGATTCACATTTTTATAAAAAAAATCCGTAGACTCCTCGGCGCATCGTCTTCTGGTTTATGTAAGAATATTTGGACATCCTCAAAGAGGGTGGCCACAGGTTTTTAGGGGTATCCGGACATCCTGGACACCCCCGTTGTTGCGTCCCTGCAGTCCCCTGCTGGACACAGCACCCAGTCCTCGGCCCTCCACATCCGATCTATCCTAGCTACCTTCCTCATGTCGTCAGTCCATCTGGCTGAGAGGCGTTACCCCGTTTTTCATTCATAAACGTTATTTAAATAAATAAAATATCCACGAAAAACGTTTACAAGTGCGACGTTGCCAGCCCGCGCGGTCTTTGATACAAGTAACAGCTTTATATACTCAGTGTAATACTTCAATTACATACTTTATGTTTCAGGAAAGCTCCTAAAAGGCAGGGGTATATATCCACTAGAACTCTGCGAAAAATTCATTATACATTTAACTAAAGTGGCTCTTGGTGTATTGAGTTGTCAGCCGTTTTCCTTTGTACCCTTAATACGACCGTCTCTGGAGTTTGCCCTGCACTACTGCTTTACGGAGCAAGGCATGGCGTTAGTGTATGAAAGGTTCACAATACAGTGTCTTAACATAGTCAAGGGCATACTTCAGTGCGTGGAGTATAAGCCGCCTAAAGGAGACCTGGATTCCGTCAAAGAACCATGTAAGTACATTTAATTGCTACAAGTGCGAGAATGGAATGACAAAAAGCCAAATCTGAATGGCAATGGGAAGGAATGGGATATGCTCACAGGGATGGATTAGAGAGTGTAAGCAATAGTGAGCTATTGCTTACACTTGAGTATGTTGCTTGAGAGCAGGTCAGGGTTGCAAAACTCGAAGGGGCTGGCGCCTGGAAGGCGTTCTATTCGTGATGTCTAATGAGTACACACATTTTTAACAGTAACCCTTCAAGCGCACCAGCTGAAAATGGAAGTTCTAAACGAGAATATCCTGTGCCATATGTGCCGACACTTGGTCACTCATTACTTCATGCTCAGTGCTGATGACCTGGCGCTATGGGATGCCGAGCCTGAGAGCTTCGCCACCGACGAAGCGGGAGAATCTTGGAAATATAGCCTCAGGGTATGTATTTTGCTTTGCTAACAGCATTTTCCTTCTTCTATCCTAGTAGAAATATTACGTATTGCTTGCAAAAAATTGATATATATTAATTACAAAAATACTAATGTTCTGAGCATTAAATCAACCTACGGCTCGACGGTGATGATTTTTTTCCTCGCGCCTTGTATAGTGCCAATTCATGCCCGTTGGCATTCAGGGTATGTACGCACACTACGCTTAGTCAGTATGCGCATCCACCATCCTTGCCAGCTTATCTGGGGTATTTTTCAATGCCTGTCCGTAGTTAAGAGGGGGCTAAGGAGCCCGCCGACCCTGACACTGTTTCAGCGTTCGAGCCGCTGGTAATGCTAGGGACATCTAAAAAAAGAGCAGCCCATAAAAAGAGGATACTTCCGTACTAGCGCGGCAAACCAAGCAACAAAGGCCCCCTAAAGAAAAAACAAGGGGCGTTGCGGGTTCCCTTGCCCAGAATGCGTTACAAGATTTTTTAGTCAAGACTCTAAAGTACAGACTAACAATCTAATGACAATATAGCCTTAATATATCCATTTCGAACAACTCTTGATTAAAAAAAAGCGTTTGGACTGATCGTTTGTAAAATATGATCTAAATTAAACTTACTTCTCTAGCCGTGCACAGAAGCGTTATTCTCGGAGCTGTTCACATTCCAACGCGAGGTGCTGACACCAGAGTTGGTGCGTTTGCTGGCCTCACTCCAACAGACACAGATATCACCGGACGACCTGCCCGCCATATTGAAGAAGGACGCCGTCTACAATGCTGTCAGAATTGCTGCTTTTGAGTTGTATGATGATGTGAGTGTTGAATCGTTATTCTTTCTTTTCAAGCATTTAAAACAAAAATGTACATTGGTTAAAGGTGACTGGTTCAGGCAAAGTATTAATATTCTATTATCATCGGAAGCTGCAAAGCAAACAAGTAATGTATTTAAAAGAGCATGTATTTCGTAGCAGTGCCGGCAGCTCAACATTCCAGGGCGCGCCCCAAAATCAAAAATCTTTTACGTCAATTAACCCAATTATAGGTATTTTTGAATGGTCAGGAGTAGGAGTCAGTCAGAATAAGTCAGTCGAGAAATACCTGTTCCAATACGTATATCCTATGGAGAAGAAGAGACAAGAAACTTCAAGGACTCTTTTCAACTTTTAATTTCTATAAGTTTCTTGTTACATTGCTTATAAGCGCAAATTAAATATGAGGACAATACATAACATATTGTTCTAAAATATAAACATTGCCCTGACCGACTGCACATGGCTCTCGTTCAAGAGCATGACACACACGCGCCTGCCAACGTCCAGCTCAACCATTTTGATCGGAACCGAACGACCCGACACATACACCACCATCGGCAAGACTTCTAAGCGACCATGACATACTCAAAAAAGCTAAGCAACATAGAAAATTAAATTAAGTGACTCGATATGTACAATTCAACCTTTTTAATTGAAACAAAAGAAAAATGGTATCTTAACAACACTGTCAATACATGCGCTTTTTTATAAAAAAAGATACTGAATGTGTGCAAATCTGTTATTATTTTATTTAGCTCCAATTAAGGAAAAAGAAGTATGTTAAAATTTTGTTTATTTTTTTCAATTAGGTTGATTTCGACGAGTGGTTCACGAACGTGTTAAACCAAGAATTAAAACTCAGAGATAACAACTATAGAATTATAAGAAGACGAGTATGTCAACTTATAGGTAAGTATGTTTTCTTGTAAATTTAATTTCGCATTAAAAATTACGACTATTTTCTAAAATTTCTCAAAAATTCTAGTGCTTCACAGCTTTCTGCAACAATGCGTTTTGACTATACACGCTTTAATACGTATTTAATTATGCCTTTTACCAGGTCAATGGGCTGGTGTCAGAGCCTCGCAATCACTTCGGCCAGCCATGTATGAAGCACTACTCGAGCCCCTGTCCCGAAACGACGAAGACCCGGCCGTCAAACTCGCAGCCGCAGAGGCACTTAAGAGTACCATCGATGATTTCAACTTTGACGTAGAGCAGTTCGCTCCGTACGCGCATCATGCAATTACTGCGCTCTATGAACTCCTGGTAAGTAAGCATTTTTATGATATTGATGTTTCCTAATTTTGCCCTTTTACATAAAGTTGAAAATATTTAGTTTCTCCTATCTTATGTACTACACTAAATAATAAATAAATAATCTACCG
This sequence comes from Callimorpha dominula, assembly GCA_949752705.1. NCBI lineage: Eukaryota > Metazoa > Arthropoda > Insecta > Lepidoptera > Erebidae > Callimorpha > Callimorpha dominula. Next base: position 3,308,630 of record OX457005.1, read on the forward strand.
CTACAAGGTAAGAGATTGCTGCCTTTTCTTTCGTGAGTCCACACTACCTGGTGTTAAATGACTCACCCAGTCGGAGCTACGACTTTACGTCGGAGATAAATTGATGAAATTATTGCTATTCTACACAGCAGATAGGAGATAAATTGATGAAATTATTGCTATTCTACACAGCAGATAGGAGATAAATTTATGAAATTATTGATATTCTACACAGTAGATAGTGTGCTAAAAGGGCAGTCGTGCGGCGGACTACTGACCCTTAGTAGGCAAGTTCTGGATAGTATATAGTTGAGGATATAGGATGTAGGATGATAGTTGCGCTTATGTATTTTCATTTAATTTGTGTAATAAAAGGTCCTTAAAGTCATATATTTTATAATATTTTTTGGTTTTTGTGATCCCTTTAGGGTGATGGGTTATTGAAAGGGCGTTGCCAACGTTCGTAGTGTTATTTTACTCTGGATAAAATATAAATATTTATGAAAAATTCATTGGTCCAAAGTAGATACCGCAATTAATGTGCCACATTGGTTAATTAAGAAGAAGAAAGAAAGAAAATATAGTTTATTGCAATAACCTCAGCGTACATTTGTTATTAATAGGTGAAATCCGAAGAGTGCGATACTAAGATGCATGTTCTGCACGTGGTGTCGTACGTGATGGAGCGATGTGGGGCTAGTGTAGCCCGAGGTGGCGGCACGGGCGCGCTGTTCACGTACCTGCCGCAGCTGTGGAGCCACGCCGCTGCTGCCGAGCACAACATGCTTCGCGCCGCCGCGCTCTCCGCGCTCGTGCACTTGCTCAAGGTACTATAGTGGGGGCACGGCGCGCTGTTCACGTACCTGTCGCAGCTGTGGAGCCACGCCGCTGCTGCCGAGCACAACATGCTTCGCGCCGCCGCGCTCTCCGCGCTCGTGCACTTGCTCAAGGTACTATAGTGGGGGCACGGCGCGCTGTTCACGTACCTGCCGCAGCTGTGGAGCCACGCCGCTGCTGCCGAGCACAACATGCTTCGCGCCGCCGCGCTCTCCGCGCTCGTGCACTTGCTCAAGGTACTATAGTGGGGGCACGGCGCGCTGTTCACGTACCTGCCGCAGCTGTAGAGCCACATGGTGGTGGCGCTGGTGCTTACTACTTGCTGGCGTACAAATATCGCAATTTTTAATAAGTGGTGAATATTTGTACTAGCTAGTCAGATTGGTTAATGTCACTATATTTTTTTTAACACAATTTAGTTTCTAGAGAAGAAAGTTGATTTGGAGATAACCACATACATTGTTTGTCGAAGTAATGGGTATATTTTAATTTTGTGTATACAACAGTTTCCCTCGTTTTTTTTTTCATTTATAGTCTCAAAACTAATTTAATATTGGCATTCCCTAGGCTGTATGCGAGTGTCCACCGAATGTTAGACCGTGGATTCTCAGCGTAGTGAACGAGTCCACCAAACTATCGGAGCCCGCGCACGTGTACCTGTTGGAGGACGCGCTCGAGCTGTGGCTCGCGATACTAGAGACTTCTGTCACTGCTGATGCCCCTATGTTGGAGTTGGCTGATAACTTGTATCCTATACTAGGTAACTACGTACTTGTTAACGTTGTTATATTTAAGGTCACACACAATTTAAGTCTAGAACTCTGTCTTGCTTTATTTTAAAATCAGTGAGTCCTTGTAACTCGCACTTTCTTTTTTTTTTTCTTGATGAGTTTTTTAATATTTTTTTTATTTTACATTTGACAAAGCAACCTATTGTTGCGGTGACTCTGTGTTGTGTGTTGGATCTATAATTTTAAATACAATTCTTTTTTAAAATTGACGATTTAGAATAATTAATGACCAATTTCATGAAATGAAGATATTGAATTAGAATTTACTTTCCAGAGCAATCATTAGAACACCTGCGGATAGGCGTCTACATAATTCAAGCCTACACTCTCCTATGTCCCGAGGAGTTCCTATCAAACGCTGGAGGGAAGTGTATGGCGCTTTTAGGAGAGATGCTGAGTGATATGAGAACTGAAGGAGTGATTACTGTACTGAAAATGGCTGAATTATGCATCAGTGTGCACTTCCCCGAGCGAAATGCCTTTTTAGGTATTAAAATAATATGGCCGATTTTGATCAGAACTATCCGGTACGTATGGGTTATAATCACATATTTTTTTTAAAGACTCAGCTGTTTTGTATATAAAAAATAACCAATAGAGTGAGTAGATGAATATAATTGAGCAGTATGTGTTATCGATCCATGGGATCGTTGGGCAGTGACGACCTACGCCGAGCCGCGCGTTCTTCGAATAGCACTTTAGCATCTGAAACACTAAGTACACATAAACATTCCACATGAATTAACAATTTTTAACCGACGAACAAACAGACGATGTTCGCAAGTCAACCCATATATATTTATTTATATATGCCCATGACCACGCATAACTTTTTACATTGTAATCTGGTTTTGATAGTTTTTGGGATTTTTCGATTATTTTGGTATTTACATTAGCATAGTTTGTTATTTTTTCGCTTTTTGGAGTTCCTTTCTTCTTTCGTCCGTTTAATTGTTTGTTAATTCGTTTTTATTGAAAGAGGTAAGGTATGTAAGATTCTGTCTCAACGGGAGAGCCAGTGGCACATCTGTCATAGGATGGTCCATGGCCCGTCAGTTTGACTAACCCTTGTTAGGTCATTTCCCTATTATTATTATAGTCTATCTAATCTAAGAAGTACCGTTTGACGTTTCATACTTTTCAAGCCGAAACAACTTTGTATGTGCGTAACTGACACAATTTAAATAACCTTTTCCGTAAAACCATGGAATTATGAAGCTATTTTTATTTTATCACAAGATGTACAATTCTTAATGACTAAATTCAAATTTAAATCTTTTAAACAAAGCAAAATAACTAAAATATAGAATAGATAGCTTTTTCTTTAGACTTCGTTTCAAAGTCACGTAATTAGGTCCTTTGCCGTAAAATCGTTAAAATGTATGAATACTCGAACTTATTAATAACGAGTCTTTTTCAATCCACGCATCTTTTAGTATTTAATAATACTTCAATTTCAGCTGACATCCAATTGTCAACGAAAACGCATAATTAAAATTAAAACTATGTAAATTAATGTAATTTTAAGTAAATCTTTGTAGACAAAATCGCTCGTGTCAAAGTCTCTACAAAAAAATACTTTTTTTTAAATCTGGCAACACTGCCAACTATAACCTATGCAGTCTCTAGCCATCTTGGAAGGTGACTGTACGCGTACTTAGTACGTAGTATATGAACATAACCGTATATTGTACACCACAGCCTACCCTCAATTATATTTGACAATATCCATACAAAGGTTGTCTGGAAGAAATCGCCGTGTGAAATAAGACCGCCGATTGTTATACCTTAACATTTGTAACTTGTTTTGCAATATTATCTATTTAAAGGTGTACAAAAGAGATAAATAAATACTTCATGAAAATGAATGATTTTAAGTCAAATTAAAATATGTCACCTCTCCGCCTGTCTTGTGGAGTGTATATATTATTCTCCGAACTTCAGTAAATCCTAAGATTTCCAGTAAAACCTAAAATTTACCAACTGTTTATGGCAAAAGTCCAAACTGCTCTTTGCTCATGTATGTGCACAACAAGTAATGACAGCGGTCGGCGAGGACCAGGACCGAATCACTTCTACGAAAATCAATAACGTACAATGTCGGTTAGATTAGGATGGAACTGAAAAGCCCGAAAAATTATCTCTCTTATAAAATTCTGACATTTATCTAAACACTTGGTATATACTAAGATTTAATAGTAAAACCTATGATATACAAATATACGGGCAACATACATAAATCTGTAAAACTGCAATCGATTAGTAAATGCAAAGAAATGATATCGATATCTCTTAAGATTCGGGTATTGTAGTAATCGATTTCTTTGACCCCATGCCTATTCATCAATCTGTAAGAACTGTCAAACGGTACTTCTTAGATTAGATGGACTATAAATTGTTTTTGTTCTAAAATAGTGTAGTATTTTATTAATTATAATAACTTTTGCATTACTAATGTGTCTGATACACTAATAAATCTATGCAATGACTTACAAAATGTAAATAAAAGACCTTTTCGAGTAGTAACTGCTGTAGATTTTTTTTAAATTTTATTAAAATTGTTTATCTCTTTTCCAGTCGTCTTCTAGAAGGCAGCGATCTCCCAATGGTTCTCTCGGTCCAACTGTCCCTCGTATCGCGAGTAATTCTACTCTCACCTGACCTATTCTACAAGGCGATACAGGAGTCTGCCAGCGGTTTGGTGGAGTACGACTCGGATCCAGCGATACTTCTGTACAGGTTACTACTTGTTTGGACGGAGAAGATGAATTTGATCACACAAGTTGAAAGATGGAAAGTAGTTGGTGAGTTGAAAAAAAATCATTAACAAAAAAATATAGATAGATAGAACATTCTTTATTGTACACCACAGTTGAACAGAAATTAAACATAGTTAGTTAGTTTATACTAAGCGGCAAGTACAATGGGCGGTCTTATCGCTAATAGCGATGTCTTCCAGACAACCTTTGTATGTTTTTGTATATATATATATATATATTATTGAGTTGTTGAAATTTAGGTATGCTTTTGGAACTAAGTTTTAGCATAGAATCCACAATAGTATAGGTACAGAAGTCCCACTCCGCCAAATCATTTAAATAAATAGAGAGTCTATTTCGACGCAATAAAGTCGCAATTTAGATTACACAGCGCTAATAATCTACAACTTTAATTTTCACCTAGAAGTTCCTTCTCTTTCTATCGCGTAATTCTTATCTCTTCTGACCACGCCAATACGTTAGGGTTGTCTTTTTTTAAATAATTAATTAGTCTTAATATTTAAATACCAGTGAGTTATGTGCCTATTACTCTATTTTGAGAAGCTAGGCTGGGTACTAATAACTCGATAGTCTAGATACGAACGGATGACATGAGGCAGCGCGTAAGTAAGCATTGAACTAACGTATGGCCCGGCTGGCGCGCGGCAACCTACTGAGTTTTGGCACGTTTAGTCGAGCTCCCCGTGTACTTGTAGCTTTATACCTACACTGTGGAGTGGACCTGGCCTGGTTTTAGGCAAATAATAATAGTGTTACGAGTGGGGTCCGGGATTAGAATATCCACCAATTTATAACGAAATAGACAATGCGGTTGTAGACTGTCAACTCAAATCAATACCTCTTTATTAAACGTCAACACGATATGTTGTGTAAAGAAATGTGTTAAATAAGGGGCCATGACGTCATACCCCCCTGACAAACTATTTACTTTTAATGTTTGGTTTTACAATGAAAAATTAATTACGAATTTGTAAATAATAACGACTCAATTTTTTTGGAAGTCATACATACGAGGGCGGCACTGAAAATTTCGGGAATCAAGGAAGTGACACAACATTACTATTTAAAAATGTATTTATTGCTTTTCGAAGTATTCTCCGCGAAATTTGACACATTTTTCCATACGATGGAACCAATCATTGAAGCAACCATTCCATTCGGAAGTTGGGGGTCTCCAAAATGGCCGTTTTGTAGACATCCACAGCTTCTTCAGGTGATGAAAATCTCTGACCACGCAATTTATTCTTTATTTTAGGGTAAGTATAGAAATCATTAGGGCTTAGGTCGGGGCTGTACGGCGGATGGTCTAATAATTCTATGTTTTCTTGCTTTAAAAACTCTTTTGTTCTGTGCGCGGTGTGAGAACTCACATTGTCATGATGGAGGATGATGCGGCGGTTGCAGTTCTCTTTACGGAGTTCAGAAACGACCTGTGGCAAACAAATGCTAGCATACCATTCTGCATTAACCGTTCTTTGTCCCTCAAGAGAAATAGTCGCAACATGGCCGGTTTTGGAAACAAACGTGGCCACCATTTTTTTTGCAACACTCCGTGAACGAACAATTTTTGTTGGCTTTAACTCACAACTCATAACTCATAACTCGAACACCCAAACTCGTGACTGGTTTTTTTTTTCGGGTTCGTACGCGTTTATCCAGGATTCGTCACCTAATACGATGTTGTATACAGCATTTGAGGATCCTGCGTGGAATCTTTCGAGAGTTCTGACGCACCAAGTAACGCGAGCCGCTTTTCATCTTCACAGAGCGAATGCGGTATCCATCGGGAAAACAACTCTTTTACACCTAATTGTTCATGCAAGATTATTTGTATTTGACTCATGCCAATGTCTAAAGTTGCCTGAATTTCGCGGTATGTCACATGTCGATCTTCCTCAATCAGCTTACGCACAGCATCAACGTTTTCTTGGGTGACTGCAGTTTTTGGACGACCTTGATAGGGATCATCACTGAGCTTGACACGTCCACGTTGAAATTCAGCAAACCAGCGATAAATTGTGGTTTTGGATGGGGCTTGGAAGAAATCATCCGGTCAACAAACTGTTTTTGCGTTAAACCACTTCGAAAGTCATAAAAAATCATCGCTCTTGAATTTTCTCGAGTCAATTCCATTTTCTCAACGACTAAACAAGTTTGACAAAACCTTGTGATAAGACCGAGAATCTTTTTTTTAATAATTAAATGGTATTCGATTTTTAAAACCAAGGAGAATATTCCATTCCCGATACTTTTAGTGCAGCCTATGTATAACACCTAATTTCCTGAGGAGTGTTGCCCTCTTTTAACAGCAGCCTCCAACTCTATTGATTTAAATAATTAGCAATTAACACAAGTACATGTCACTGTTACAATAATTATCACTATTATTCACTTGTACTATTCGCTATTCTTCTCACTTGTTAACTCGTAGTGTCTCTTAACAAGAACTGAACTCATACAGCAATGCAACTTCCTTATAAAGTTCGAATCATCTCATAGAAAGTTCGTGAATTTTCCTGAACTCGTACTATCTTACCTGACTCTACCGCTTCAATTTAAATTCAATATCTTTATTCTATAAAATTGATGTTAAAACTTTTAGAACTCAGTAGAGCATTTTCATTGACAGACTATTCATTCCGGTATGTATTTGCTGAAAGCTAGCGTTGTGCGTTACAAGTTAGTTCCCGCTGTTCGTTGATAGATGGTGCCTGCGCGTCAATACCTCAAGTTGGACCAAACTGAAGACAGTGTCCAAAATTTCATTAAAATCGGTTCATTATTTTAAGAGTAAGGAACAACGTGACACGATTTTTTTATATATAAAGATTATTTTATTCAGGTTTGGGGTTAGCAGCTTTATTGACCACTCAAAACGCGACAGTGCTCCAACGATTTTCTGCCATACTATTGAACTTGACCGAAGTGCTGAATGACGTCATGAAAGCTGAGGAAAACGGGTCTTATGTTGAGTGAGTATTGGATTTATAAGTTGATGAAACATTGATTTAATAGTGAATACAATGCATCGAGGACGAATAAAGATTGTAACGATAAATTATTAAAATGACTCTTTAGTAGGCAGTGGAGTATTTTATTGATGGTCGAACAAAAATAAATATTTACTTTTGTAATTTTAAGCAAAATTTCTACACGCATGTACTTGTAATATATGATTCTTTAGTTTCATTTACATTAAGTCACTGTTTACTTGTAGTTTTTAAGGTGTGAAGTGTTAACAAATATAACTATCTATAGTTATTAAATTCACTGAATAATAGTAACAGTTGTGTTCATACTTCAATCAGCACTCAAGTGAGCATTATCATTTTATAATGCATGTCTAGCCTTTTTATCATCCCACCAATGTCAGGCCGACTAATAACGTGCGCTACTTTTATAATGTTTATTAACTTATTTTTATTAAAAAGTGAACTGTTTTATTATCTATTATAGTTTGCCCTCGTTTTAATAAAATAAATACGAGTTATTGTGTGATGGCTAGAGATCGGATAATCGGATGCATATTTACCTAAAGTTATTTTTTGGATAACAAATTATGGAAGCGGCTTCTAAGTATATTTTTATTTACGAATGCAGTTGTATTGTCGCGTCTCTACTTGCGCACAAGCAAGTATAATTTGCCGTCTCACTCGCACTCTTACAAAATGCATACATTTCCTGGGGTTTAATAGGCCCGATTTGACACTTGTTACAACGTAATAGGTTGTTTTTGCTTCGTCAAAAATCACTGACAGTAAAAGTAGGGAAAAGCAACCATTATACGTTGTAACAGAGCAAGTGTCATTTGTGTCAAACTGGGGTTTATTACATCTCACGGAGTATATGTACACTTAAATTTGAATTTCCTGGAATCGCGGGATTCTTTCGATAAAAAAGTGCTTTCCATAATAGCCAACATCTCAACTTTAGGTAAATATGCATCCGAATATCCGAACTCTAGTGATGACAACAAAAGTTCAATTTTAGACCTGTTAAATTCAAGAGTTCAAAGTGCTGAAATTGTGTAATATAGTTTTAAATTAATATTGATGTTCAGAATAGTTAATAATATACAATAATCAAATGCGTCTGCATGTTGAATAGTGCAGTATGGTACAGGTATGGGTTCTTGTTTCAAGAAGAGTTGAAAACGATAACTTAATTGGCTAATCAGCCAATTCCATTTTTACAAATAGTAACTCGAAAAATATCTGTAGTATAATGAATAATAAACACGTGTAAAATCATTAAAATAGCAACTAACGATATTAAACGCTTATAGATTTTTAATCATTTTGATAAGAAGTGAACAAGAAAAACTAAAACGTTTTTTTTGTTCACTGGTTTCGACCAGATTACACACGCCGTGCAGTGCAACCTGGTCGAAACGTCAGGCAATTCAGAGGTATGTAATACCTTTTCGTGATCGTTTTCATTTCCGTTTAAACACATAATTATATAATACCGATGTGCCGCTAACTCGAGTTTGCCAATTGAGGTATTGAAATGCTGATGCACTATCTTCAAGTACGAACGAAATTTAAACACTTCGCTCGTGTCCAGCGGCCTGCTGGCGCCGCCGGGGTCGCGGCCCGCCTCGCCGCTGGAGGGGCGCGGCGCGGCGGCGTGCTGGCGCGATGCGGGCGCGGGGGCGGGCGCGGGCGCGGGGGCGGGCGCGGGGGGCGAGGCGCGCGACCTGCCGCACGAGCAGCGCCGGCGCCGCCTGCTGGCCGCGCACCCCGCGCACGCCATCGACCTGCGCCACGTCGTGCAGCGACAGGTGACTATACCAGAAGTCCCACCCAGGACTAATGATTGTGCGATGAGCACGATCATTTATTCTATCTCTGGATGTAATTTATCTATAATATGTATGTATTTAGTAATAGATAAGTATGTCATCTGCAGTCTGCTCCTAGTTGGAGATCAGGTGGCCGTGTGTGAGTTTGTACTTTATTTAAACTTAACTCACCGCTCACACGACGGCAGACGAGCTACAAATCTGTGGACCATATTCACGTTCGTGGGATAGTCATACTAGAATGGAAACATTCAGAACTAGTCACAATGCCTGTGTACATCAAAATAACTGATTGCTTTTCTCATTGAGCATCAAAATAGTCATTAAAAATTCCTACCTATTTGCTACCTACAACTAAATAATTGCTACCTCATTATTTAAAAAATATAAAGAATCTCAATGTAACTAGCCATTCGGACGTCAGGTTGGCTGTTCAACTGCTTACGCTGTTATGTTTTACACTTACGCTGCGCGTAAGGCCCGATGCAGTGCAAATATCGGGATAAAAAGAAGCCTATGTGTTAATCCAAGTCTACATACTAAGTTTAACAGCTATCGGTTTAGTAGTTTTTCCGTGAAGGAGCAACAAACATCCATACATCCTCACGAACTTTCACGTTTAGAACATTAGTAGAATCAAGCTCTTACTGTCTATCAATAACCTCTTATTTTTGTAGTTAAAAATGTAATGTATTACTGTTTACCCACCACTTATAAATTAAATATTGTATGCTACTATATAAGAGGAAATAATTGTAACACGGATCAGTTTGCATTATCTAGCTACCTACCTTCAATCTCGCAGATTAATTTCAAGACATTCAAATACTAAAAAACACTCAGTGTGAATGCACCCTTCATACATTTTTCTATTCCAGTTGGAGGTCTTGAAGAGCCAGGTAGGAAGTGAGAACTTCGAACTCCTGCTGCAGTCGACAGATCAGGAAACGTTGCAACAAATCAGAGAGTATATTCCGCTGTAAACATAGATATAATTATGACATTATGAATAATATTTCATTATCAAACGGTTTATGATAGAAGGAAGTCTTAAGGGACAATCTACTGACATATTATGTTAGGACCTAATTATGTGTAAAAAGTATTTCATAAGACTTCAATCTAACGTCATATAGCCTTGTAATTATGCTTCTATCCCATCGTATAAAACTCGAAAGAGTTTATTGTTTATAATTGTACATTTTGTAACCCATTACAAAATAATTTTAAATTGAATATTGCTGTAAGCTTATCCCTCAGTACTATGGTCTGTACCACTTGTGGTACAAATTGAGTCGGTTTGGATCACATTAACCACCATTGTAACCTCTATTCAGTTCACGAATCTTAAAAATGTATTTAACAAATTAGTTTTATTTAATATGGTTTGTGGCCAATTTATATACAAGTGATACTGTTGGAATATTAAGACCATCAGTATCATCAATGGTCGTGGTACAAGTAGGCATCGCTTGTTATCACTAATGGTACAGGCGAGTACTATTGGTCCATGGGACTTATATCATCGTTTTGCTTTACTTTCCAATCACGACGTAAGACATATAATAGTTCTATAGTTTATTATAAATGTCCTTCCTGAAAGAGGAGGAGCCTGTTAGGTACTAAATCACTGCAAAGAACAATTTGTAATGTCGCCCTAATTGAGATATAACTATTTGAGATTAGAACTAAAACAACAACAAAAAGTCTTATACTAAATCCAGGTACTCGTTCCTAAACGACATGAATCTTTAGTTATAAAATGTTGTAATATAACATTGAATATGTTTTTGCTAAATAAACTTTATTTTTGAAACTCTGGACCGTTTGACCTTATAATTTTATTACCACTACTACAAGTGAATTTTCAGTCGTGTACCTAATTGTTTAAAATCGTGCGATTCGTTGGTAATAAGACTGTTACCTCACATTTATTGTTCTTAAAATTCTCCAATTTTCTGAAAAAAATAATAGAACCATCGATTCTCTACTTTTAATGTTTGGTTTCACGATTAAAAAATAATAAATTTGTAAATAATAATAAATCAGATTTTCGAAGTCATACATATAACACCCAATTTCCTGAGAAGTGTTACATTTTTATTAACAGCAGTCTTCAACCCTTTTGGGTTTACCGTTTAAAAAGTAAGATATAGATGCTTTTGCTAATTTCAAAAAATATCAGTAGCTGTCTGTGCATCACTAATCGCCAACTTATTTGCAAGTGCAATACACGAAAGTATTAGGTAATGCCAAGTTAGAATCTCTATTACCGGTAACCAATTTGGCGATATTTAGCGAGCCTTTGTGCCCTGTCCACATTTAATATTACGCTTTATTTTTATCAACCGTTTATTGGCGAAAGTTTTTTTTTAATTTTATAAAGGAGGATTGGTATCTATTTGCAATAAGAAACTACAGAGATACAGGCATGGTATGAGCTTGACTTGATTACAGTTTTTGACTAAGTATTTAGTAGGTATGCTTCATCGTCGAATCTAGCTTTTTTTTTAGTCAAAGACGTTTAAGTAGGCTTCAAAACTTTATTAAAAACGTTTATCTTATAAGATATAGCTGACATTCGACGTAATGTATTTTATTAAGTTCTCCAAAAATCTCAGTAATTAGTTGTAAAAAAAAATACACGACAGAAAACTCATCCGATGTTTATTTTTATTTGCTTTACTTTCCATATTTTTTAAAATAAGTATTAAGATATGAAAACAACCATAAATATATGTAAATGTGATATACATTTTCCTATACCATAGCTTTAAATATAGGAGGTCTCGTACGCAGATAAAGATGAGGTAACTGTTTATTCTTGACCCACAAATGTTGAATGGGTCATTGACAAACAGTAGAAATGATATATTTACGGAATGTCAATTTCGACTTCTTATGTACATATAGTACAGCAGCTTGATCTTGAGAACGAAATTTATGATTACTGTTTAATAATAAAATTGATATCTTTAATCCTACGAGTTGTAGTTTACCTTTAAAGTTCTATAAACGTTGTCTCAGATAATCCTTAAGCCTATGACTAACCATAGGACTCTCAATAGGCTTACAGCCTTAGATAATCCTTAAGCCTATGACTAACCATAGGACTCTCAATAGGCTTACAGCCTTAGATAATCCTTAAGCCTATGACTAACCATAGGACTCTCAATAGGCTTACAGCCTTAGATAATCCTTAAGCCTATGACTAACCATAGGACTCTCAATAGGCTTACAGCCTTAGATAATCCTTAAGCCTATGACTAACCATAGGACTCTCAATAGGCTTACAGCCTTAGATAATCCTTAAGCCTATGACTAACCATAGGACTCTCAATAGGCTTACAGCCTTAGGTCGTCTTCTAACGTTCTTCTTTAGTCTCCCACAATAACTTAATCGAGGATTACAAAAGATCGCCTAAATCTAGACACAGGTACATTTCCTTTTCAGTTCTTATTTATTTGTAACTCTAGCAAGTTTTAAAACCGTACGAACTTCAATATTTAGTGACAGCATTCATCACAGGTTCCTATATTTAGTGACAGCATTCGTCACAGGTTCCTATATTTAGTGACAGCATTCGTCACAGGTTCCTATATTTTTCGTTATAACAACATCATAAGCTATTTGTGTAGATTCGAACTACTTCAATGTCGGAGCTAGATTAATATCTAATGATAATTATGTCCGAAGCTGTTCTTTTTCTGGAATATATTGCTGCCCTAGTTCAATAGCAAGACATTGACCATGATTTGTTAACTAGCCTTCAGTTTATTTTCGTTTTAATAATTTACGATTAAAGAAAGAAAGAATTCAATGAATCCCTGTAGCGCGGCTGAAGTGTCAGTCTTGAAGTCGACTGGTTGGTCAACGGGTTCGAATCCCACCCAGTACAGTACTAACGGGAGCCCACCTGTAATACAATCTATATACAGATCCATGTATTTGTATTATTTTTAAAGATAAAAAAGGTACAATTGGAAATTTAAATAATTTCAAACATAGTACAATTTGTCTTACTATTTTAAGGGCAGCCATATCTAAATGGTTAATATGTGATATAAAAACAGTGACGTTTAAATCTCCTTAAAATTGGCCTTAACATTTTCTCAAATAAATATTGTCGGAGATGAATATGATAATATAAATGTTTAAATTTAATGTCATTGTTTCGCTCAGCTTAAGGAAGCGTGTGTATACGAGTGTGATTAATAAATATTATAATAAAGTTATTGTTATAATAAAATAAGATTATATTATTAACTCCTAAACTGTTTTTAAACGGAAAGTTGAATACCAATGTCACTTTATTATTTCACAAATTGGCTGAGGAATAATAAAAAAACTTTTTCCTCACGTATAGTAACCAAGGCTGCCAGTAAGGACAACTTATTTTATACCGTCGAGTCTCAGAAATTATACAAAATCAATGTTGTACAACTGTTGTAACTGTGTACTGTACTGTGCGTCACTCTTTGGGGATTTCAATAAAAGGTGTTTTAAGTATAAGGGTTTAACATTGTAGGTACCACAGACATGATTCGTTTAAAGTATTCCGCTATAACACCAGTAATGACATTGTATCTTATTACACAATGCAATCTATTATACAAACAGGATACCTTATATATCCGAATTATACGAATTTTGTATCCAATTATACAATCTGGCAGCCCTGATAGTAACCATGTAAACTACTGTTGTTAATTTAAACCTGCTTCATCTATGTTCATACTTAATCGTCGTATAGAAATATACTTTGTGTGTATATGTAGTTCAGATGAAAAAACTATCATTAAATTTGCTATAATAGCTGATCTGTTAATGGAGCGAGGAGGATACTTTAACTCTTCAGTGTCTGGGGTTAGTAACGATGGTCTGATGATGGATCCAGGATTGTTGTATGATGAAGCTGTCGGGGTTTGCACGGACTGTTTTTTTAAATTAGAGACTAGAGACCAGACCATAACTGTACGTGAAATCAAGGGACCACGTAATGCTTGTGAGTATGACAACTGCGGTTAATCTTAGCCTTTGAGATTCAATTGGTTCAAATGTTATAAAGTCAAGATGAATTATATTATAAGTAAGACAATTTAGAGAGAACCTGTGTACGTCATCGCATGGTGAGAGTGAGGATATACCTACCTATAAAACTTCCTCGGTATAATTAGATGAGCAATCTGTCTTCTGTCTCACTTAGCGTGCTAATTATGTATTCTTGCTTTTTTTACAATGAAGTAAATATCCATTTATTACTATAGCCGTCAACGGAACATTAACATACATCATTTTGTTTTTCTAATATAAAAGAAAATTACATTTGCGATGCTTCGTTATTGCATCTTTAAAATAAAATATACAAATCAATTAAAATAACTTAAAGAGTGGTCGTGAATAAGCCCAGTTTTGCAAAATGTATTATTGTAAAATAAAATGACATGGTATTCAAGTTTCATAAGGTTAACTATAAAGGCGGGGGCAAACAGCTTACGCGGCGTGAACAGGTTGTAACTAGTCGTACTAGTTAATACAGAAGATATCACATCGCGCTCGGCACTCGAGCTAGTACATTTCAACCGTTCACGCCTCGTCGCCATCCCGCCCCGCCCGCTGTCTGCCTGAATCTTAAATGATTTTCAGCTATCGTCTCGCTCTCGAACATTTCTGAAGCTTAGCTTGTACAGCTTAGATTGTAACAACCTGGTGTGAATTAATTTTTTAATTTTACCTACTTGTTAAAATCTGCGGTAATTATGCGTATACTTAGACGCGTTTTATCTGTTGCTGTTTGTAAAGTATGTATGTAAAATGTATGTACGACTGTATCATATACTTAATATAAATATGTAGTTAGTATACATATATATAGGCTGATGCATATTTTTTTAACGCTCTAGAAAACATAGCTTTGTGTAGAAAAACTGATGTTTTTATTGCACTCCATTGCAACGAAAATTATACCTACCTAATTATTTTAATAGCTATAGGATAAGATTGGGTCATGTCGGTCAATCGATAATTACGGTTTACATACTACCTGAATTATGAGTTAAATAACCACGCCTGCAAAAGCAACATAAGTCTGAGGCCGCCCAGCGCCACGTTGTTATTGCCGTTCATGTTTGAGAAGAGCACGTAACTTTTTTTTTGTTCGTGGCATTCGTTAGGTACGGGTAGTTGGAGCCCTAAAAAAAGTTCGACAACCTGGTCTAACTACAGAACTTCGATATCGCGTAGTACTAGAGTTGTAGAGGTCTGATGGCACTCGCTTCACGTAAATTATCGAAGTTCGGCCGTATTGAAGTTAGACTGAATGCCGATCCCAACTTAGTTGGGAAAACGCGCGGAGGAAAAAAAATAGGCAGTCATGGGACTGCCGACAGAAGTGAAAACTTAAACGAAACGACGAACTTAAAACGTCACATTAGAAGGTTGGTGACATTAATTAATAAGGAGCTGACAAAACTGAATGTTTAGATTAGCGCCCTCTAGTGGATCAATATAATTATGTAAGTATTATTAACGTGACGGTGACAAGTTGTGCTTTTTCCTAATAGCAAAAGTGCACAAACGTGCCTAAAGAAGTTTTACCTTAAAAAAAAAGACATCAACCTTGGAGATCGATATGGAGGATTTGAAAGATGATGAAACTTACATTGATGAAGATGACGAGAGTAGAGATCTTATCTGTGAAACATATTGAAAGGACAAAATTTGGTGCCGATGTGTAGTTTGTGATCACAGCTCAAAAACAGTTCGGAAGATTCTAAAGAGGATTATAAGTGTGATTTATGCGTCAACTTTGTTTGACGGATTTTAGACACTAAATTACTGTTATTGACATCATAATATATGCATCTAATATCGATCAATGCAACTTTTTTTTTAATCTACGGATCTCAATTATGGCCATATTATTGGAGAACTAATTAAGTTTCATTTGTTAAAAACGAAATAAAAAATAATGTAAAGTTTACTTTTTATTTAATTCTTAAATTTTTATTACGTGACCGCCATTACCCATTCTTAATCCAAACCGGATAATCATAGATTAGCAATATATTTTAATTCTTTTCGGTCACTGCTGCCTGCGATTAAAAGATGTGCTAAGTAAGTGGCTCTACTTTCCCAGCGCAATCTAGTAAATACGAGCAGCAATTTTAACAGGTTTTAATTTTAAAAACTTAAATAAAACTAAAAAAATTAAATTAAGATTTGTCTTTAATTTTAGAAGCCTGCATTCCACTTTTTCTAAAAATGCTGTCTATTACAGTAAGTAAAAATAAACAGAGTTGATTTTTAGATTTGTGGATGTTATTTATCTCATATATAATTGTATATTTTAACAGATTCTGATCAAAAAACTTTCCAAACATCACATTTATGCCGCAAATGCGTAATATAAAACTTATAATTTATTGAATGTTATACATATTCAATAAGCTTCGAGTTTACTCAAAATTTTATCGCTTTAAACAATCGTAGTGATACGCTTAAAACCTTTGATCAAGTCGCTTGAAACCCTTCATCAAGTCGCTTGAAATTGTTAACCAGATCGGTGGAAATCTATTGCACATTTTTGTATGAATTCCACATATCATGCTATTAAATACATAAATTATATACATGCTTACTTTTTATTCTAGAAAAAAACATTGAAAACCAGGAACACGAATAATCCTGTAAGGTGAATAAATATATCCAAAATTCTAATCATTCATTTCATTAATTTCACCACTTCTTAATAAGATTTCAAATTGTAACTCTACCTATTAGATAACTTGATTGTTTATGTTAGTTTTAGGTGGCGATGACTACCTCTACTGTTAGATCTTAAGCAAATTATAGACAAAAGAAAAATAAATTGTTTTACAATGAGACTACAGAGTTTCTTTTTCTCAACTGTATTTGCTGTCAGCTTCGGCTCCAGAAAGACGATGATGCTTGGACGAGAAATACACCGGCTCTCATTTGAGTAGCCAATTTCATCGCTATTCATCGTCTCGACGGTGGTGCTGTTTGTGCAGAAATTGACGGCTGACGGACGATATCATGGATTTATGGAGTAAGTACTTTGCAGATGTAAGTGTAAAGCGTTAAGAGCTAACAAAATGGAACAAGCACAAACAGTTCCGGTACCCATCGCGACACCAGTTTGGATCAATACTTGGAAGATATTGGTAGCGTGTTGGTTCCCCTATACATGCGGGCTTAAGATCGACATCTGAATTGTTATCTCAATAAATGCATCGCAGCTTTGGGCATATTACGTGGGTAGGGAGGCGCGCAGTGGTTTAAGAGATGATCTTACTTCTACCGTATCGAGTACCGTGAGTTCGGTTCAGCAATTACGTAATTGTCTGTATCTGTCTGTGAAAGTACTTTATTGATTTATAGATGGTTGCTCAGTCTGCTAGACGTACGTTGTAAGTTAGTTATTAAATGAAAATATATATAAACACACCCGCTAGGATTCAAAGAAAGACGGGAAGTTGTGAAGGAAATCCTTTAGACCTTTCTTTACATGCAGGATTACAGATGTTGCATTTTGCAAAACAATCACCTACCAGATGATGGCTTGAAGCAGAACTACTGTTTATTTACTGCTTGTAATGTCATATAGCTCAGAAAATATACAAATTTATACTTATAATTAGGTACAAAATTATCTCTTATTGTGATGTGAAACCACGGCCTCACAGAAAACCGGCAGTAAAGCAATGGTTGCATTGCTTCACTGTCGCCCAGTGAGTGAGCTTACCGGAGGCCCTAACCCTTCCCTCCCCTCACCCCCTTTTCCACCCTTCCTTCCCCCCTTCCCTCTTTTACCCTTCTCTCCACCCCTCCCCACTTCCACCCTTCCCCTACTCCCACCTTAAAGGCCGACAATGCACTTGTGACTCTTGAGTTGCAGGTACCCATGGGTGGCGGTAGTCATTTACCATCAGGTGACCCGTTTACCCCCTATACCATAAAAAAATACAATGAAAAAAAAAAGGAATTCAATAAATACCGCTAAATATCCGAAAGATGGACGGATGTAATGATCCTCCACCACAAACGGTATATCCTCCGACCAGGCTAGGCAATCATGCCTGTCGGACCGCGGCGCAATGGTTGATGTTGAGAAGTTGTATACATAATAATTAGTTTCATTGCACGATGCAGGACCAGTAGTTGTTCTCGTCTCATCAGGCCGCGCGAGCCGTGTGGCACCGAATCGGTGCGGCGATCTTCAAAAACCGCCGCGGGCATTAACATTTGCCCGCCTATATCCTACGCGTGCAGATCGCTTCAAAAATATTTTATTAAGTTATTATAATTATACAGTCATTCATCTTCTAAATACATATACAACCCACATCCAGTCAGGAACACAAGCCTGGAGCTTGGCATTCAAACAGTAGTTACAACGTAGTTCGGTTGGTCTTCGCTGGGTGGCATCAAATACAGCAATAACGTACTTTTTGACTGTATGTTTATGTCGCTAAAATTGCTACAAGTCCCATTTCAACCCTGTGGTTTGGGTTTCATGTCAATCTTAATAGATGATTCTTGGATTCTATAATTATATACCTACGAGGGGTGATCCAAAAGTAATGAGAATGGGTACATTAAAATACTTAAAAATAAAATTTATTTTTCTACATAGTCTCCTAATAGGTCAATACATTTAGTCCATCTCTTTTCTAAACCAACGATACCCTTCAAAAAAAAATCTTTATCTTGACTCTCCCAAAATGCCTCTACAGCGGCCATCACTTCGCCGTTATCCTCAAATTTCTGGCCCCGGAGGTGTTCCTTGAGCCGAGGAAACAAATAAAAGTCGCTGGGAGTCTAGATCTGGAGAATAGGGTGGGTGTTCAAGCAGCTGGAAGCCAGCTTCTTGAATGGCAGCCATCGCAACTTCAGCTTTGTGTGCAGGTGCATTGTCTTGATGGAACAGAACTTTTGCGCCCAGTTTACCCCGTCTTTTTTCCTTGATGGCCTCTCGCAATCTTTTGATTTGGTCAGCATAGTAGGAGCCTGTTATGGTAGCGCCCTTATCAAGGTATTCAACCATAATTATTCCCTCAGCATCCCAGAAAACAGACGCCATAACCTTGCCGGCAGAGCTTGAAACTTTGAATTTCTTGGGAGTCGGTGAAGATGGCCTTTTCCATGTCATTGACTGTTATTTGGTTTCGGGATCAAAATGATGAATCCACGTTTCGTCCATAGTCACAAATCGAGCCAAAAAAATATCTTGATCCGCCTGGAACATTTCAAGATTGGTCCTTGAAATGTCGAATCGTTTCTTCTTTTGTTCGTCGGTTAACATTCTCGGGACCCAACGTGCAGAGACCTTTCTCATGTTCATCTCGGTAGTTAAGATCCTTTGAATGCTACCAAATGAAATGCCTGTGTTCTCAGCTAAATGACGAATGGTCACTCTTCGGTCTGCCAAAACCAGATCTTGAACTTTTTTGACGTTTTCTTCAGTGAGGGAGGAGGACGGACGGCCTTCGCGGTGTTCGTCTTCCGTGGATGTTCTTCCCATCTTAAACTCCTTGCACCAGCGTGCAGTTGTAGAATATGGAGGAGCAGAGTCTCCCAATGTTTCCACCAAGTTAGTATGAATGTCTTTGGTGGACATTTTTTTCAAGCACAGGTATTTGATGACGCTTCGCACTTCATGTTTCTCCATTTTGATGTTATCACTCCGACTGCTAGTATTCAAATGAATGTATATTTTAAAAATGACGTCCTATTTATACCATTTTTTGTCAGGGAAGTTGTGAAGGATTAGGGAGTTGAAAAAATATTTTTTTAGTATTTTATTATTACTAGAAATATCCGTTTATCATTACTTTTTGATCACCCCTCGTACTTCGTGCGCGTAAAATGCAGGTTTCTGATTTCCACAATAGTACGAACAATCTGATTGTTCTTGCTAACTTTACACTTAAACGGGAATAGTGCGAGTGAACTTCTCGTCATAACGTATATTTATTTATTTCAAAACTTTATGCACATTGCACAATGTATACAGAGGTGGACTTAATGCCAAAGGCATTCGCTGCTGGTCTACCTTAGGGTGATGTATAAAAGTAATGAAGTAGGTGCATTAAAAAGTATAACAGTGAGTGAAATAAGATAAAAATAAGGAAAAAATTTAATAGCTTTCAGGTCGCGATTAATCGTTTAAATAGCCTCGGATATTTTGTCAACAGTGGCTTGATAGTATAGTTGCAAGTCATCGGCATAAAGATGATACGCATACTGAAGATTCGGAATGATGAAATTGATAAATATAGAGAATAATAGGGGAGATGCCGCCTTGAGGGACACCAGAGCCAAGAGCACGAAAACTTGATAAGGATTCGTTGACGCGGACAGACTGCTGGCGTCCTCGAAGATATTCGACTCGAAGATATCTGATGCCCAGAACCATTTCTGGGCATCAGATGGTATCATAAGATGGGAAAGGATTAATAGAAGGACTTCGTGATTGACGGTGTTAAAGGCGTTCAAGAAATCAACCAGCTAACACTGTAACTTTGGACTCCTCTTTTCCTGACCTGATGTCGCCAGTCACTTTTAGGAGAGCGGAAGTTGTACTGTGTCCAGGCCTGAACCCTGACTGAAAAATATAGTCATTTTCATTACATTGTAAAATTAATAATAATATTCTGGGAAATTAAAAAGCTCTTTCTAGTCCCAAACTATGCATTGCTTGAACTATGCGTTCTAAAATGGAGCAAAGAAAATGGTGGTATTCATTTTGTATTTCATTTATTAAAGATTTTTCTGACGAGTGTATTTCGGGGATGCCAGATAGTTTCGGACCCGACGAGGGCCCTTTTTCAAATAGTGAAGCGTCCTGCCGCGTCAGTGTCAGGCGTCACACTGGATCGGCGACATTGCCACCGGTTCTTTTGTATTTCGTAACGTGCGAATGTAGACGGTAGCGTTTCCGCTGCGTTGTGTTGCGGTGTTGTTACTGATAAGTGGTATACTTACACCCAACTGACTTTTAGTTACTGAATCTGTAACGTGGGGCGTAAGTTTCAATGCTACCGCCAGACAGGAGGCAGTGCCCGGTAAGGTCATTAACAAAGTAGCGAAATTGTTACACGACCCTAACACCAAGATCTGGAATCACAATTTATTAAGGTCTCACAATCCCACTTGCACTCAACCGAAAATATACGGGCTGCCTAAAATATATAAACCACGCTGGCTCCTACGACTTATAGTTAGCTAGATAGATGCGCCTAGATACAAACTCTCACGACACTTGGCTACTTGTTTGCTACCGTACATCAGCAAAACAAACAGAGATGTAAAACACTTGAAAAATTGTATCGGAATTGTTCTACAAGACACGGAAATTATAGTCAGCTTCGACATCACTTCGTTGCTTACAAATTTTCTAGTGGAGAGAGATTAAACATTATTGCATCATTGTGAGTAAAACTATATAATTATACTATAACTCATTATCTACTATAATTCATAGTATATCTTTAAAAATATCCATAGGTATTATTATGGATAGAAACATACAGACCAATTGCATATTTCTCTCATCATCAGGCTTTCGCCGTCCACTGCTGGACGAAGGCCTCCCCCAAGGAGCGCCAACTATACCAGTCTTGAGCAGTCAGCATCCATCCGCCGCGAGCTCAGATAAACAATAAAATACAATATTCTTTATTGCACACCCTAAAACAATTTACAATATTAAAAATAAAAACAAGTCATGAACGCTAGTTGCGATTTCTTACAGAAAACCTGTAAAAGATGTACATATGAAATGGATGTCTGTATAGGGCAGTCAACAGGTGCACGAGTTCATCTAAGTAAATTATATGCATCTAAGAGGAAAAGAAAACACAATAATTAAATATTTAAAGTTTTAACTATATACTTATTTATAACTTACATAGGAACTTGCTAACATATATACAATCCAACACAAATACAAATACCTACGTCCATACAGACATAGGTATAACACATACATACATATAATAAATGCATACCAATATTAAATAAATATACAATGAAAATATCCTGTTTTGTAAGTAAAATTATAAGTATTAAAGAGAATATTACTATGATGACAGATAGTCATCAGCTCATCAGAGACCATTTTTTAAAAGTGGTTAGCGATTGAGCATGCCTGTCACTTCAGGTAATGCATTCCACAGACGAGCTGCATGGACCGCACAAGATTGATGAAGGGAATAAGTGGATTGCAGCGGTATGTTCAGGGACTGATTTTCCGATGACCTCAGAAACCTTCCATAGACATATTAGATATATTCTCGCATAAAAATATTTGCACTTAGCGCCGCGCCGCATGGGGTTTTATGATCATCATAATTGTCACTTGAATTATAGTCCTTACGAAACTCGGCAAACCTACCTACATCAGTAACATTTATGGCAGTTTAGAACTGAATACAAACTCACCCATTTCATTGTAATCCATAAAAGTTTCATGATTACGTTGAGTGCTGTTAAGAGCTATAATTTTATATTTCTAATGGCTATTATTACTGTGATGATAGCAACACTTCATTGTAATGGCATAATTTACACTTTACAGCCTCTTTTAATACAAGTAAGTACTTAGTAAGTATACACATAAATATGGTACCAATATGGGCTTGGGTATGGCTAGGTATAGAAACGAATTTAAAAAAAAAAAACCAAGGCAAGGCATACGTATGGCACATACGATATAATATATTGTTTAACAATTAATTACAATTGATGAGCACTTAATAAACAATATCTTCAGAAAACTATTTTTTTTAACGCAAGACGCAAAAAAGAAGGTTTGTGTATCTGTTTGTGGCATCATAGCTCGTAAACGGATAGATCAATTTTAATATAGTTTTTTTTTTGTTTGAAAGGTGAGTGATAGAGAGCGTTCTTAGCTATAATTTAAGAAAATTTATTCATCAAAGATCATCAGAGCAGAGAGCAGAGTATTCTAAAAAACAAACCTACCTTAATTTAAGTGAATTATAAAAAGTCTTGCGCTGATTCCATCCAACTACTCCCCTGGAAAACCGTTGTTAAAAGTAGCATTCACTTAAGTAAAAAATTAGGTAAACTTAATTACAGCATATTAGAGATACGTTTGTATACTATGGCAATGGCAGGGTGCCTCAAGACCTTACTTCTAGAAGACTTAGAAGACGCTATAGAGAACAGTGGAAATCCCATAGCCGATGCTATGTAATAAATATATTCAATAGTACCTAAGGGTTAATGAAATAACTAACCCACTGAGCAGTCGAGATTAAATTCAGTTCGCGTTTCTCAAATAATTACGATAAAACCATTTCCAAGCGGTAATAGTCCATCGCGGTATTTACCTCGGTATTTCTGATTCTGTTTAATATTTGTACAATTCAACTGAGTTGGAATCGCCTGGCAAGGCTAAATTCTTCTACAATTTGTTAGATATCTCGCAGTTTGTCTTTTGCAATATACAGGGTGTTACAGAAAGGTGTGGTCATATTTTAGGGTCGTATAGTAGACCCCGTGAATAAAGTGAACCGCTAAAAGAGAGGTTTCTGTATTACAAATCACGAATTTGTAATTTTGGGAAAATCTTTAGTACAGAAAGGTGATGAAGGAATACCTATTGATCGCGTTAATTCCCGTTTAAATAATTACATATCATGGAACGCGAAAGTTTAAAGGTTTGTTTTAAAGGATTGTATTAAAGCAAGTGGAGATAATTTTTAATGTGCTTAAAATTTTTAACATGTTACTGTTTCTATACTAAAGCTGAAGAATTTGTTTGCTTGAACGCGATGGTATCTCAGGAAATACTTGTCCGATTTGAAAAACTCTTTCAGTGTTAGATAGCTCATTTAACGAGGAAGGCTATAGGCTATATATCATCACGATAAGACCAATAGGAGCGGAGCAGTGACCAAAAGTGACTGACCCGTGGCCCGTCTGTGTTCCGAGTTGTATTGACCTCAAATTGAGACGTAATGTAACACTCAAAGGTTAGTCAAGAAACCGATCTCCTTGTGGAGCATCAAGTCTCGAGTCGCTGTAAAGACTCATAGAGTAGGTACTGATAGCATAATATTTTACGTTACGTTGAAATGAAAAGGTCAGTCAAAACCTTCACTGTTATGGTGACGACATAATGCCATCTACGGTATCTGGATTTGTTTTTCCTGTATATGTACACAACATATATGTATCTACATAAACACTCACCTTTCTGCCTTGTAACAGTTCTCCTATTGCTTGGATTCACAAATGTTCTAGATCGTTACGGAAAACTCAGGGAAACAGGTTTCCTTACGATGATTTCCTTCACGATTACAGCAATCGATAATTGTCTTCCCATAGCTGGTAAATTAGACAAACGTATTGTGGGGCGCCCTGCCGCACAATGGACCGACCGCAGGTGGCTGGCAGCTGATGGATGCGGACTGCCCAAGACCGGGGTAGTTGGCGCTCCTTAGCGGAGGCCATCATCATCAGCAGTGGACGGTGGTAGGCTGATGATGACGATTCCGATGATGATGATAATAGATAGTTTTTAAACTTCGTGTAGTCAATTTTGTTAATTTGACTTCAATAAAATTTCATCTCAATAAATTATTACCAACACATTTTAGCATATTTATTGAAAAATTGATGACTTCAATTTCGAAATTCCCTAAAAATGACACTAATAAAATTACCATTAAAATGTATATCCGCATTGTGTCTAGTTCTTGAGAAAAATGTTGGTGAAGGAAACTAGCGTAGTTTATATGGTTGGAAAGCACTGAAGATCCGTCGAGGGCGCCCTAATGGGGATGCATTTTAAAAGCAGAACCTACACGAAACGGTTGGCAGCTGGCCAGAAGACTGGTAACTTGTGGAAATCAGGTCTTATACAAAAATTGATTTTATGTTCGCTGTTTCAACTAGATAGATTAGAATTTAAAAAAATATGGAGTATCTTTGTATAAGTAGGTAAATATACATGTTACGTCGATTTGAATAAAACTGTTTATTTCCTTTTCAATGTTTTATTGTTTATTGAAATAGGCGTTTGTTTTCTAATTCACGTTATGGAAAGTGGCGATGAAGATTATTATAATTTATTAAGTCTTAAGAAGATGAGTGAAAAACTGGTAATATATTCATGTAATCCTATAAGTATATGCATTTCTAGTCATAATAGAAGTAGTAAGTAATATATCCCATCCCATTTTTTACCCCTCGTTTACGTTGTAACGTGTTATAAGTTTGACATGTGTATCTGTGTATTGGTGTATTTGTGAGTCTGTCTATGGCATCATAGCTCCTAAACAGATGGGCCGATTTTGATATAGTTTTAATGTTTGAAAGGTGGTTTGATCGAGAGTATTCTTAGCTATAATTCTAGAAAATCTGTCCAGCCGTCCGAAGATCAACACCTCTTATTTTATTTCAAATTTATGTTACTATCTTATCACTTACTCTGCTATTAAAAAGTTATGTAATTTGACATCTAAAGTTTTCAATTCCAATGTATAAAATTACGTACATTACTTTGTCATATATACATTACATGTCAAATGTGCCACTATCGTTCGAAATACAAATGAAAAAGTGAGACGTATAACAAACATGTTGATTTTGGTTTTTAACTGACTTCAGAAAAGGGAGAGGTTCTATGTTCCACTGTATATATTTTTTTATGTATGTTCACAGATTACTCAAAGATGCCTGGACCGATTTGGAGAATTCTTCTTTTGTTTGAAAGGGTATATTTCCCAGGTGGTCCCATGGTCTTCAGGTCAGGATCTAATGCGGCGATCCTGGAGAAATCGAGAATCAAGGAACTGCCCGCCTGAAAGTTAGGAGCTTATGATCATCATCACCATTGTCCATCGAATCTTCGAAGCGTAAAACGTAAACATATCATTATTGTTAAACAATTTAATCACATAAAACACAGTAGAATACATTAATAGTAATAGTGGGAATGCGTTTGTCGATATAATGTGTTCGGTAAGTGCTTGTAATGGAAATACAATCAGTGGTGAGCATTACAACTGCGCCGTTAATTTCCAAAACTACCCTCAATTTATCGACTGTTGAACATGGGCTTAAGTACGCTTATTATTAATGATCTGCAGAGGTTAATTCATTGGCGCCACCGTTCATCGACTACAGATTTGAAGTCAATTTTGTATGAAATATACATATATTCAGTGTGTACGTTACGGGTGAATCTTGAATAGCTGAATTAACGATGTCCAGAGGCAAAAAGTGTCTGTATTATTAATATTATGGACCAAAATATTTTTTTTTATATTATTTCAGTATGAGATCTAGTAGGGGCACTATAATAATTATTTCTAAATTAGGTATAAATGGTCAAAAAAAAAAATTACTCGTAAAAATTGATTCCCCTGGTGCGTCCTAGTTACATTTTGTAAAGTATTCATCAACAGATAACCAACTTGTAACTTTCAAATGAATAATTGATGTACTTTATCAGCCTGGACATTAGTTCATGTTTAAACAAAAAAATAAACAGTAAGTATTTTATACCATAATTGTCCGTAGAATTAGAATTTAAGTTTTGTCCGGAGCTTTACAATGATTCCACTGGCGCGTCACTAAATTACGCGTAGATCCTTAGTGGATTGTTTGAAACATGTGGGCATTTCACGAGTGCTGGTTGCTCTTTAACCAACGTAGTGGTAGGTTGTGCCTCACGTTACTCGTGGACGAATTTACGAAGGTATGTATTTGATTCCCCTGGTTTTGTTTCACTAGGTCGTTGATTACCCTGATCTTATAAAAAATATAATACAATTTTCTAGGATTTGTTATCTAAATATTTTATTATAAACGGAAATACCTTAATTAAACCTCTTTATTATTTTAATTATTAATATTAAAAACTTATTACTTTTAACTTAATTCGATAAAAAAACCTAACCTTTTTTTGATTCCCTTGGTGTTGATTCTCTTGGTATTTGCGCCAGGGTAATCAATGTTTTTATAATTACCTTGCAAGACAATTATTTGTTTTGTGTTAAAATGAACTTTTTCCTAAAAATAAAATACTTTTTGCATAATACATTAATATCCTATCATACTTAGCAATCAAAACATCTGGAATCTGAGAAAATTATGTGTACAGGTAATTAGTTTTTCGATTTTTATTTTACCTTACTTACTTAAAATACTTGCTATATGCGGTTTTTCAGATTCTAACAATGCCTCAAAAACTAGACAAGAGCGAATAGAGAAAAAATGACTTGCTGAGCATCGTGAATTAGAAAAAATAAAGATAGATCCTGTACTTCACGCCCAACTGAAAGAAAAAGAAAGGCAAAAATATTTAAAGAACAAGATAGAAGAGATCGTACCAATAAGTGAAATGAGTCCATGGCAACAGAAAGTTATGAGAAAAAAGAAAAAAGTTCAAATCATCACAATCAAAAAAATATACTTAAAAATATTGAAGAATTTAAAGAACATGTTATTTATTCGGATAACACGATCGAAGACGATCCGGACAAACAATACCAAGCGACTGATTAAATTTATTTTATATAAATAAAATACAAGGCTACCAATTTTTAAATAAACAATATTTTCAATCGACAATGTTTTAATTTTGATTCCCTTGCCACCACATTTTGATTCCCTGGCCCACAAAAATTTGAACTGATAAATCTTTGGAATAAGTCGAACAAAAATGATGCCTATTCGATAAGTGTGTTTATAATGAAGGTAAAACTTATATTATATAATTATTTGAAGGCAATCCAACAAAAAAAAATCGCCAAGGGAATCAACTGAATACGCCCAATTTCAAGATTCACCCTTACCTTTACTTTTTAAAACGAATGTAACATCTTTTTTAGGGTTCCGTACTCACAGGGTAACCAATGGGACCTTCCGCTGTCTGTCAGCGGGCTGTATCTCATGATCCGTATCTAATAGTTAGACAGTTGAAATAACATTTCGGAATTCTCGACCAGGATTTCTCGAGTTTCTCGAATACCTCGAGAAATTTAGATTTTTTAATAAAACAGGATGTTATTTTTTAATTTTTGCTTTCCCGACCCGCCCCAGCTTTGCACGGGTGTAATGTAGATATATATGGTGAACAATTATCGTCATATGATTATTCAAATGAAAACAAAACATTACTAAACTATATGTATAAACCTTCCTCTTGAATCGCTTTATCTATTGTTGTAAACCGAATTAAAATCCGTTGCTTAGTTTAAAAGATCTAAGCGTACAAACGACGGAAGTGACGTTGTTTTATACTGTAATAATTATCATATCAACAACAAACAGTCATTCTCGTCTCGAGAATTCTCGAGTAGAAACTAGAAACCCTAATCAACCGGACTACCAACCGAACTACTGCTACTAGACCTATTCATCATGGTCATGTATTATGGTTTAATATTTGCGTTGTCTGTCTAAATTTAGGTTAGTCGCAAACTCTGTTTCCACGTAATGTGTCTTATGTTAGTGTTCAACCCTTTATGAGGAACACATTACTTTACATGTAAAGTGTTCTAAGAAAAAAATAATGTCACATGATAATATGAAAGTAAATAAAAAGTAATTTCAGTAATCTGGAAAGTATTTTTAAGTACAAAACGAGTCCGTGAGGTAATACAATTTTTGCGAATTGCCAAGTACATCCGGATCGCTCAGCTCAAGTCTAACTTTTGAATAACTTTGCAGTCTGCTTTGAAGATTGTTCTATGTATTGTTGCAGATGTGAATTTTAGCTTTAATATAAACTTTATTGTATATTTCCATTTACAATATAAGTTTCGAGACAAATCGGTGTCCTTGAGTTATGCATTAAAACATTTATATTCTCTTTATTAAAGAGACTGCCTTATTAGAAATGCACCTAAGACATTTTTTAATAAAAATTATATAAAGATAATTTCTCGAATATGCAACAGGTTTTAGTTGTAGTTTGCGGATCTTTATAATGGTGATTAATCTTGTGGAGGCTACTGAGTAAGCACGATACTCGAATGAATCGCTGGTGCATTTTTATTGCAGCTCTGAACATATTTTTTCTAGCCCTCTTGGACAGTACTTTTTTTCGGATGACTTGATTGTTTGATTAATTATCCTTCACAAAGTGTAAACAAATTTCATTATAATCGTTTGAGCAGTTAAGGCCCGAAACGGTAACAAACAAACAAACGTATTTTCGTATTTATAATATTAGTTAGGGATTAAGATAACCCACTATTTATGAATAAGCTAACAGGTCGAAGGTGCAAGTGACGAAATAACTTAAAAAAATTAAATATGGATCTATTACAAAACAGTTTATTTTCTAAATAACACAAAATTATCTACAACAACAAACAAAAGTTGAAAAGCAAAGTGTTGTGAAAACTTTTATCCAACCGAGGGGAGCTGAAGAGTTTAACCATTGGCCATTATTTTCGCATATAGGGCAATCAAATCCTCGTTCGCGTATCAGGGTTACCTACACAGGTTATTATCGAGAGCTGGGTGGAAGCCAGGCTCTTCACGGTGTACAAAATAACCCAAACATGTACAAATGTGATAGGAGAGTTTAAATAACGACTTTTTATTAAAAATTTAACGTTAATATTCACTTTTAAAATGGCGATTTTAATATTAGATGTTTAACTTGAGTCTTTATCGCGATAACAATTCAATCGAAACGTCGGGTTACCAAAAAAGGTTTTGTGCCTTAAAACTATTATCGCGATGAATTCCCGAATTACACATCTAATTTAGTTTAAAAATAATTTGAGATTTAAATGTTTTTTATAGTAGGATTCGGAATCCTTCAACATTTTTAGACTAATAAGATGGCATACCCCATGACAGATGGTAAATGCTTATCGTAACTAAAAACAATCGGAATAATAGGAACAACTAGTTCAAAACATTTGCGACATATCATGTTAATATAATGGTGATTAGAGTCATATTGTACATTGTTAGATAAAAGGTCATTGAATCGTTGAACGAACCATTTTCTCACAGCACAAATGAAAGAGCAAAATATGTCAAATTAGATACTGCCCGTGACCACGATCGGTTTAATTCAGTTAACTATATAAACATTGAATAAGGCAAAAAACATTTGCTGTACTGACAGTGTAAGCAGAAATATAGCTTTCCCTGTTGACAGTACAAATTTTCTTTAGGCCCAAACCGTGTTTTTTCTTTTTCCTTTTTTTTTCATAACGAACATCAGGAAGAGACCAAGACCTCGCGATCGTACCCAAACAAATGCGCCAACTTCGAATGGAATTTATTTGCTGATTGTAGGTACTTTACAGCTAAGTGGCGTCAGTTTGAATCGGTGATTAAGTTGTAAGATACAATTTCCCTTAATTAATTTATTCTAAAATAGACATTAAAATATTACAGAGTGTATTTTCCGATACCTTTCAATTGGTCAGAATCGTGTCTACTGATGAATAATAACAAGTTATTTATCAGACCGCTAGCATTAATCACGAAATGATATTTATTTCACGGGTTCGTTACGCGCCGGCTAATTGCCGTCCGCGTCCCGGCTTCCGTCCATAAATTATTACGGGACTCAAGTGCTGAAAGTTAGCGAATATTAGTTTATTTCACTAAACCACACACAAACTTATATTCACGCCTATGTCTTGGAATGGGTAAACAGAGGCGTGTTAAATACCCACATTTTAATCTAAAATTTGGCCTCTCTCATGTAATAGAAGGCAAGCCTATTACTGTCAATCTTACACTTTGGGAAATAATGGGATTGGGATTAGGTAATTGGGAGATATTTTAAAAAGGGAAAGTCAGTTAGGAAGGCAATGGAAGAAAGAGAATATATATCTTTACATATAACAAAAATCGTATAACGTTTTTTGTCCGGGATGAACTTCTAAATGAATGAATCAATTTAAAAAAAAATTTGCACATTTTGCGTTTTGCAGTGTGGTCCAACATGTGAGATAGGATAGTTTTTATCTAAATTTATAAACACAATATATTTTTATTGCAAATTACTTGGCTACATTGTTTATAAAATAAAAAAAATAGAAAGTTATCAAATACAAATTTTACTACAAGTTGAGTTTCTCAATTGTTTACAGAATGGTTAAAGTTCTATGAAAACAATTTAATAGTTTGCTAACGGCTTCACTCGGCTCTCGTTTCTGTTTGCGATAAACAAATTAGGAATCAATAACATTTAAATTTTAAATGTATTTAATGAAAATTTAAAATAAAATACTAAATTTACAAAAGATTTATTTTTATTATATTTATTTTTCAGGAATAAATACCTCATGGGCGTTATACAAATAGTTTTACAATCACTGTCATAATTCTTTTAATGTTATTATTATTATTTTTGAAGTGAAAACTTCTTTAGGCACGTTTGTGCACTTATGCTATGGGGAAAAAGCACTGAACTCGTGACCGTCACGCTAATAGTACATATATATCGCACTGCTATTACAAGAGTGTATCAACTCAAAATGAAGCTTTTTTCAGAAACGACAGAAAACTGATTACTCGCTTCCTGTTAAAGATTATAAAAAGTGAACAAGTGTATATAGATTATTGATAAAATTTAGTGATTTCTGTATTAGTGAACTATTTAAGAAATTGCAGGTTATCAAGTTATTTCCAATTTTTTACTCAATACTCTATTGTCTTAACAAATTTAAAAAAAAAATATGAATTATTTTTAGTTGTTTTGTTGAAAAATTTGGCTTATTACAATTTATTATTATTATTATTTTATATTTATTGACGCGTAGGGAATTGATATTTACGTATGAAAAATGAATTATCTCAAATTTAGCCTATTTTGAGTTGATACAGTATCGTAATAGCAGTGCGATATATCTGCTAGAGGGCGCTTATTTATCCATTGCATTCTGTCAGCTCCTTATTAATTAATGTCACCAATCTGCTAATGTGACCGTTTAAGTTTTAACTTTTTTTTTTTTTTTTTTTTTTATTATTATTTCATGAATTAACTATGTACTCAACCTGTCATCATGAAATTTTGCCTATTACCACTACCACTATTAGTACCACTACTACTACTAATACTACCACTATTACTACTACCGTGCTAGTGAAGTCGGGGGCACACGGTAGATTAGATTAAAATTAGAATATTCTTTATTGTACACCATATAAACTTACAATAGATCTTAAATTTAATTTAAATGCTAAATACAATGGGCGGTCTTATCGCTAAAAGCGATCTCTACCAGACTCGGTAGTATTCAATATAGTGGAGAACCAAATGGCACACAGTATTGCACGTTGAACGTTTGGTAATCATGTCAGGGTATCAGTACTGGTACTGACCTGTTGGTCTAGTGGTTAGTGACCCTAACTGCTAAGCCAGAGGTCGTGGGTTCGATTCCCACCCAGGACAAATAATTGTGTGATGAGCACGATAATTTGATCTGTCTGGGTGTAATTTATCTAATATGTATGTATTTAGAAATATATATTTATATTTATCAGCAGTCTGGTTACCATAGTACAGGCTCTGCCTAGTTTGGGATCAGACGGCCGTGTGTGAGATGTTATCAGTTATAAAATAAATTATCTCGACGGAATCACAACATAAATCTTCTGATAAAAGTTATTAATACATCATCTCTTATAATAACGTTTACAAACTACTAGCATAATTATTTCGAGTTATATTATTTATATTCCTGGTGGTTTTCAGACTACAACTTTCGTAATAACATTTTGTTCTAAACGTTCTGATAAAACAGATTGAAATTGAACCACTTACTTTTTCCAAACATTTCTTATATTGAACGTTTTTCTAATCACAATTTAAAAAATATCGAATTGACTCATTAAATAAGACGTGAATGTAATTTATAATAATAATAATAATAAATACTCTTTATTGTACACCAAAAAAAGGAAACAATACATGAACAAATTATACACAAAATGCACAATGGGCGGCCTTATCGCTAGAAGCAATTTTATGTGTTTACTTACTGCTGCCCGCGACTTCGTCTGCGTAGAATCTCTAGGTAAGAAAGAAAGATAAAAAAAGTTTTATCCCTATTTCACCATCTTCAAGTTTTATTTTCTTTACAAAAAGTAGCCTGTCTTTCTCCAAGGTCTTCTCTATCTTTATACCAAAATATACTCATTCATCAAATTGGTTCAGGGGTTTAGGCTTGAAAACAGAGCAGACCGACAGACAGACAGAGTTACTTTCGCATTTATAATATCGCACACCTATATCTAAAGGGAGGTAACTCTAAAATTTTAATTTTGAGTATACCACTACTCGACGCTAGACGCTAAATTCACCAACACGGGCTTAATGCAAAATAATAAAACAAATATACATACATTACACATCTACAGTCTAAACAGAAGGTAAACAAGGCTCCCCGACACCACGGTGGAGCTGCTTGCTTTTAGACTGGTGGCTAAGGCCTATCGACATTATAGAACTACTCCGTAAAAGATGTACCTCGACCCCTTGATGGTACACCGTGTGCTAAGTCAGTGTAAGTCCAAAAAAACACATCTTCGTTTAGGTAATAAACGAGAGGATTTTCACACTCAAAGGGTAAAAATCACATTACGTAACTACTGTACCTTTATCATCTCCACCTTGAAATAGACAATTCATGCTCGCTTTTCTTGCATGCCATGGTACACACCCTCACGACAGCTCTCGGCTCTCGTGTTGCCGACGCCATTAGTTTTGTTTCTTGCAGACTACTCCGGATAACCGGGACTTTCTTAAGAATAAATTAGTTAATGAACCAGAGGAATATTAGTCAGCTGGTTATTTGATAAAGGTGTACTAGTTATTTAAATTGAACAGTTTACATTTCAAAGCAGGTCAATCATATTAAATGAAATGTATCATGAGATCTGGTTTAGATAGAGCTAATTTTGTTTTCCTGGAATATAATTTTATTTTTTCCACTTTACTCACCACAGCAAATACTGACTGGCCTGTTGGCCTAGTGGTTAGTGACCTTGACTGCTATACCATAGGTCGTGGGTTCGATTCCCACCCTAGTCTGGGTGTTCTTTGTGTCCGTTGTTTGTATGTTTGTAAAGTCCCCTGCGACACAGGAGTAATTCCTAATGCGGGAGTTGTCATTTTACACAAAAAAAAAGGTTATTTTTTAACCCCCGACGCAAAAAGATAGGTGTTATAAGTTTAACGTGTCTGTTAGTCTGTGTATCTGTATGTGGCATCGTACCTCCTAAACGAATCGACCGATTTAAGTGTGTTTTTTGTTTGAAAGGTGACTTGATCGAGAGTGTTCTTGGATATAATTCAAGAAAATCTGTCCAGCCGTTCGAAGATTATCAGCTCTTTTCTAATCGTTGAAAGGATTTTCGAGTGGGGGGGGGGGGGTGTTTCAAATTTTAAATTTATGATTATATAGTTATTAGGATGTGTTCAGAAGTTCAGAAATAATATAGCGGTTTACTTTATTTTTCTTTACTCTTTTTTTTACTTCTCGGATTTCTTCTAAATACACTTGCACATTTTGCACAGAGCAAATTCGCAGGAGGTAGGAGCACTGGAAATATCTGATACGGTGATAATTGATACGCTATGGCAAGAATTTTCATGATGACAAAGAACTTCCTGGAGAGTTATAAACCTGACAATATCCAATAGATTTGAAAATAATATTTTTTCTTCCAGCGCTATTGAGCTCGTTAGTAGTTGGACATCGAGAGTTTCATAGGGCGTTTGTTTCTGTGACAAAAGTTTGTGTAAATATCAGACAATGTTTAGTTTTCTATTATATGTCGCTGTATTGAAGGAAAATACAACAGTAGCTCGCCCAAGAAAAGATTCAACTCCTAAGCATTCTTTAAAAATTAAATTCTTGAACAACTTAAAGTTTTTAAAAGACTCAATGCAAGTTTGCCTTTTAACTATTTATGGAGTAGTCTAACAGTTTACCATAAATTACAGCTTTGAACACAGAGCAGAGATTTTTTTTTTAGTCTATGTTACTGTTGCCTAAGTTGGAGCATATATTTGTGTGCGATCGTGAAGTCCCCGGGTCCGATAATAATAATAAATAGTATTAAAAGTCTATTGTACAAAAATAACAATATGGAAACATATGTTTGTAAACCAAAAATACACAATAGGTGGACTTATTATAAAGTATAACCAAACCATGAACCAAATCCTAAATCATGATAAACTGTAATAAGCTGAATTCCTAAATATTATACACTAGCAACCCGTCCCGGCTTCGCACGGGTAGTAGAGACATCTTCAACAATCATCATCATATTTCAAAAAAAAATCACAAAACGTTAACAAATTATACACTCAAACCTTCCTTTTAAACTTTCGCGTTCCTTGATATAATATTATCTACGTATTTACGGGAATTAACGCGATCACGAAAAGGTATTACATACCTCTGAATTGCCTGACGTTTCAAAACTTTCAAACGGGAAGATGGTTTCAAATTATCTACAGCGTGAAATCCAGTGATAATAACATGCCACCTCGCTTTTATGCGTAGTCGGGTAAACACCAGAATAGGGCCACATCGGTTTGCTGACAGAATAGGGACACTGTTTATCAAAAATATCAAAAAAGTGGAGGTGGATGAAGAACCTTCTACCTCACGATGTCGACGACGGAGGGCGTGCACCGCTGAGCCAGTCAGCCTGTAACCACGGCCAGTGCAACCTGGTCGAAACGTCAGGCAATTCAGAGGTATGTAATACCTTTTCGTGATCGCGTTAATTATCGCAAATACGTAGATAATATTAAACCTTCCTCTTGAAACAACCTGGATTTTAAAAGTTAGGGAAAAACGACCAAAAGTCGCATCCTATTGCACCATGACAATGCTTCGGCGCACACCGCGAACAAGTCAAAGTCATTTTTGGCTTCTGAAAAGGTAGAGCTAGTGACCCATCCCGCACATAATCCAGACCTGGCACCATGCAATTTCTTTATTTTCTCAAAAATTAAAGATTTGATGAAAGGTATGACATTAACGGGGCCGGACGAGGCCGTGGTAGCCTTCAACCAGCACGTGAAAAATATGCCCTTAGACCAATGGTCCTCATGTTTTCAAAAATGGTTTGACCGAATGAAAAAGTGTTTAAAATGTAATGGAGAATTCTTCGATACGTACAAAAAGTACAGTAAATATATTACTTTACATGGAAATTGTTTCATTAATGAGTTACGCAAAACTTTCAGTGTACCCCACGTACTGCTTAGAGGTGAAATATTTTCTTCATATCTAAATTGTAACAACCCTGAAAACAACAAATTAAATTAAATATAATAATTATTGAAATCGCTTCACAAATGCCGAAAATATCGCGTAACAGACACACAAGAAAAAAAGTCAAATTGAGAACATCCTCCTTTTTGGAGTCGAATAAAACGCAATATAATCCAGTCATAAATCCATTTGCACAAATAAATATAGTATTAAAAGAAAAATCTGTGCTGCACTTATTTTTTCCAATTTTTAAAGCAAGGACCTCATAAATGACTTTACGTACCATAAAATCTGCCTTTGAGCTGCAATCGCAGTTTTATCTTAAACAAAAAATAATTAAAAAGCTACTTTGGGCAAGGAGCCTTCACCGTTAGTAATTACATTGCTCCTTTTACACGAATATTTTACACTGGGGGCACTTAAAAAGTGTAGAGGGCCCAAGTGGACACTTCCAGGTTTACTCAGCTTAGCTATCGACAGAGTTGTCTTCTGTAGAGTAATCAGTTTCAAGAATAAATAATTTTGCATGTTTTTCTTGTGATGTTGTATCGCATGCACCGTATTTTCGATACAATACTGCAGTACTGATAACACTGCATAAAGCTACTGCTATATGCAGTGTAATCAGTACTGCAGTATTTATTTAGACAATATGATATTTATGAGTATTTGTAATGTGCTCGTCAAAACCCTACTTTCGATGCCATGATTATCTCAATTAAATTTTTTTCGAGGTCAGATATTTACGTGTAAAGTCCAACATATTTTTAGGTAAAATTTATATAGCCTATGTCATCCAGACCACTATTTATCAAAATCGTTTCTGTAGTTTAAGCGCTACGGAGGTCTTGCCGTAGTCAACAAAAAAGTTTACCTATTTATTTGGACAACCAGTAGTGGCTACATTATCACTTACATCTAAAATATAACTATAGTAATAAACTTAAATACACAATATTTTATGGTGTCGCAAGTAACACCGGTTTCACAAGAAAATTAAATATTTTTTTTATAGTAAAAAAAATCTATACAAAATAAAAGAAAATAAAATAGAGGAGAATAAAAGAAAGACATTTAAACATAAAAAAATTTAAACTCTAACAAATAAAACTCTAATAATGTCAAAATAGCTTTTGTAACAACTTTTTTATTGAAAAGTGACATTTAATTATTAAACACATCTACCTCCCCACAAATATCATTGTAAGCTTTGAGCAAGCAGGATATGGTAACGAATTGCTTTAGTAGATTAGTTCTGGCAGATGGCTGATGCAGTAATCCTGAGTCAAACGCATAATGGACCGTCTATGAGTCTAAATGTGGAAACAGAGCCCTATACCAATACCATTACAAACGTGAGTTAACGAGCGCATGCCTAGGCACACGACGGAGACACGCAAACTAAATAATTTCAACAGGGATGAACAGTCAAATTCATTCCTTAATACTTTATACAGAAAAGTCATGTCAACGAACCGTAAAGCTATCCAATCTATGGTGTTTTAATTTGTCATTATATGAAAAGGCAGTGTTTCAGGAATCGTTTCTGAATTCGTTCAATTCTGAGTTGATGTACATTATATTGTGGTGACATAACTACACAGTAGTATTCAAGATGACTCCGTACGTAAGTGTTATAAATGATTATTTTTGTAGCTAGATTGCGGACTAGTCTGCCGTTTCGTAAGATAAAACCCAGCATTCTAGATGACTTGTTATTTGTATTATATTATTGAGTATTATTTTATATTTGTAGAATGTGTGTATTTTTTATAATTATCTTTTAAAAAAAGCATCACCGACTTCAATGTGCTTTTTAGTAGAAAGTAGATGTATTTTGTTTAAATATAATATGGGTAGGCCAACTAAACGCACTGCTCCATTGAGACAGCGAGGTTTCGGAGTAAACGAAAATATCATCGATGTATACAATTTTTATATATTTGTTGATTTTTTAAAAACTGATTTCGATAAAATTTCAATGGGACCTGTGAAGTATTTGAAGCAAAAAAGAATTTATCCAAACTGGGTCAGGCGTATTCGAGTAATCGGGGAACATGCATAAAAAAAAAAGATTCCGACGAATTGAGAACCTCCTCCTTTTTTGAAGTCGGTGAAAAATTATGGGACATCAGCATCCGAAAAAATGATCGAATCGTCGTTCGTCGTCCGTCTCACTCAGAAGAAAACGCGCGCGACCGG
Source organism: Callimorpha dominula (assembly GCA_949752705.1). Classification (NCBI taxonomy): domain Eukaryota; kingdom Metazoa; phylum Arthropoda; class Insecta; order Lepidoptera; family Erebidae; genus Callimorpha; species Callimorpha dominula. The sequence continues at coordinate 3,347,302 of OX457005.1, forward strand.
CATGTGTGACGCTCGTAGAGATAAAGTTCATATTTATAATATGCATACAACTTCAAGGTATAAGCATAAATATAGCAGTTCGATGTTGGTGCGTGATCAATATTAAACTTTATTCTTTTAAAGCGAGAGTTGATATTTAAATAAAGAATGACTTGTAAAGTAAGCCATCTGTCCTACTATTTAATCTGTGGCTAAACCATCAAACTAACTAGCTCACGTTGAAGACTCCGCAGTTATTCAAAGAGTGATCTCGAACAAATACCCCAAATTATAAGCTCAGTTCCCTTAGCCTTGTGTGAGCTCTTCCTTTTATTTGAATTTATCCTTTGAGTGTCCTGTTCTTGAAGTTATCTCGGCATTTTTGTTGTCATCCTCGTAACTTAATCTGTTCGTGTTTGTCGGTTCTTATTGCGATGTCTGTTTATGCTTTGCTTTTTAAAAGGGTTAGATGATACTTGATTCTGAAGGATTTATAATTAGTTTTTTTACCGACTTTATGAAATGGAGGCAGTGTTCTTGAAATGTTTTTATGGGTATCATCATTATTGTTGTCTCAGCTGCGGAACTCGTATCTGAAATTACATAACAAATTAATAAGTTTTGTTAAATTAGTGTTGAAATACTTTATTTCTGATGTCGATGTTGCTATTTCTACTGAGAGTGCATTGAGTTTCTACTTTTTAACACGCTTTTATGAGCTTCACTTCTATGTTTTGAACACTCGATGTATTGAGTGTACGATATATTGAATGTGCGATTTATTAACCATTCGAGTGTTTAGACGTTCGATTTGTAGTAGTCGATCAATTGATATTCGATTTGGTATAAGTACACCTAACTCTGAGCGAGTATCGAACAAATATTAAACCTAAAACTGCCACTAAGCTAAAAAAGGCTGTAATTATTACAAGTATATGTTTCAAACTAAAAAAAAGTATGATTGGCAAGAGGAAATGAGCTTCTCTCCCACCATCATCAACGGCCGTGATTCTACAAAACAAACACATTTTGTAAATGAAATGATCAAAACAACGGTTGATTTTCCATTAAATATTGAACGTCGTGTGTCAATGATGTTTCAAATTAAACTGGTAGTGTCGTGTGGAACAAATCGAGTCGTGTGACAGTTTCCGTTTGCCTTTCCAAGCTCCGCTGTCAAATATTGCGGCGGGGTTAAGGGCAGGAAACTTATGTAGTGCTAAATAAATTTAATTTAAAACTAGTTTTTGTCCGCGGCTTCGCTTGTGTAAGTATTTGTTTGCTATGTAGGTACGTTTCTAACTATACCTACTATACTATGCAATATACCTTCATGCCAAAAAATCTAAATTAATTTAGCGGTAAAAAGAGATTTAGTAACGAATACTTTCAATATAATCCAAATTTTACTTACAAACCTACAAAACTTCTTTTTACATATAAAGTTTAATAGTTTAATTAATGTTTTAGTTCCTGGATGACTGAGCTTTGCTCGGTTTATTTTTAAGTTTTCTAAAAATGAAACCTAGCTAGATCGATTTATCGCCTCCGAAACCCCCTACATACTAAATTTCATGAAAATTGTTGAAGCCGTTCCGAGATTCAGATTATATATATACATACATATATATACAAGAATTGCTCGTTTCAAGGTATCACGAGTAGATTAGATTAGATAAGAATCATTCGCATTTCATTTCATTCGTATTGACCGTTTGCAAAACAAAATTTTACAAAACTGATATATTCCTGTTTTCGAAACAACAACAAAACAAAATGGATTCAGATACATATTGAAGCATATTTTTATATGGATCTAAAATAAAAATGGAAATTAGATTACACTGGTACTGGTCCCGAGCGAAGAATACATAATCAGGTATAATAAGTGATATATTTTTTTTTTATTCTCATTTATTTAGAGGCTTCTACCTTACGAACGTATGACAGCCTCATCGCACAATAAGTGTTAATGTTCTTACAAATTATATCCATCAATAACAACCATAGTCAGTATATCATTCATATCCTACTAATATTATAAACGTGAAAGTTTGTGATTATGTATGGATGTATGTACGGATGTTTGTTACTATTTCACGCCAAAACTACTGAACCGATTGCGATGAAACTTGGTATGTAGACAGCTGGAGACCTGCATTAACATATAGGCTAATTTTTATCCCGATATTTCCAGGGGATCGGGACTTACACTTGTGAAACCGCGGTACGCTGCTAGTCTATAATATTAGTGTGAATTAGCTCTCACGCCGTAACTACACCGATCTTCACGAAATTGTGAATTTTTACTCAATATTATAGAAACCACGGGGCGCTCGGGGGACAACGTATTTAAATTTTTGGATTCTACTTTCAAATACGTAGGTGGGCTTCGAAAAAAAAACAAGAAAGTTGAAGATTGACAGCAGTTCATTATATAGAATATCCAGGGTCTTCTTCACTTATTAAGTTTGAAATATATATTTAAATGATGAAATATTTTAAAATATTTTAATTTTAAATTAAATTATATCATAGAATATCATACAATTATTATCATTAATGTATATAACAAGAAATAACTTTAACACTAATTAAGAATCTGATTAAGATAGCATCCCGCGATCTCAAGGTAACAATCGCTGTTTTAATGCATCAAGTATTATGATTTGTCATTCTCGTAAACCTTCTCCTTAAGTGAAGTTCCCATGGGGGAAATCGATGGAAACAATCTAACGTGTCATTGGGGACGGGTGTCTCACCGCATCGGTAATGTATAGATACATATACTCTGCTTTGAATTCTTTGTATAACATGCCATGACGTTTACATAGCTCTGTTATACGTTACTGTGTTAAGGTATAAACAAAATATTCTTCCATTCATTTAGAAATATGATCAAATAGCTAGAATCATTTACTTCATGACGGAAATATCGGTATCTCATGTAGTTATATGTATGCATGCTTGTATAAATAAATACACTTACGGGCTGTACCCCCGAAGGGGTAGGCAAAGGTGTATTAAATACCTACATTTTGTCAACAATAAATTGGTCCGACTTACGTATTGGGATGCAAACCGGGCAAGCCTATTGCCATTAACCGGGCGATTTTTGAATTAAAGATCTAAATACACATACAGAAGCACTCAGACCTATGCCAATAGTAATCATGGATACAAATATGTGCTTAGAGCCTGAATCGAACCCAAGACCTGCTCTGACGTTGCCGCCGCGCACCGTATTTATTCTGGTAGATTTCTGCTAAGTTCATAATTATTATTGTCACATACATATCGATACAGTATAATTTCATGTAATATATAATCAAAGCCACTTTTGCGTTTTGTAATTTTGTAACCCAGGGTTCCTCAGTATGATTTCAATGTTCTTGTTTGTTTCTGGTTGATCTGTAAAAAATATCAAATAAGATAATTCTAAGAAACTATGATATAAAACAATGAAATCTATTGCGATACTAACTCTTAAACTTTCGCGTTCCATGATATAATTATGTATTTATACAGGAATTAACGTGATCACGTAATAGGTATTATATACCTGTGATTTGCCTGGCGTTTCGACCAGGTTGCACTGGTCGTATGTTATTACATACATAGCTATTTCGTGATCAGCGTGATCACGTTAATTCCCGTATAAATACACACATAACGGTATCTATTGTAATGTCTGTAACATGTTTAGAAAAAAAAAACAAATTTACGGGGTAACTTGAGAACCTCCTCCGTTTCTAAGTCGGTTAAACCTAATACCACTTCTTGCATATTGCCAAATCATTGTTGATTAATGAAAGGCAACAAAATTGTACTGTATTTGTTTAACATAGTTGTATTAACTAGTTAGGGTACGCAGGTAACTTTTAATTGATGAGGATCTAAAGGATTCTGCTACGTAAGAGGAAGGTTGTTGAATGACTAATGAAATTTACTGTTTATCGGGGTTTTAGCGATGAGCACTAAGGTTTTTACAGAGGTTGGACTTTAAAGGCCGGGTTTAAATTTGTATAACTTGCTTTTGATAACTTGATTTATGTGTATTTATTCTTTTACTAATACTAGGTTAAGATAAATGTTCCTAACAAAATGGATACCTACATAATCTGAAGTAAATAAACTTGGTATTATTATAAAGATGGGCGCTGATGCTCCTGAGCTATGCTTTGAGGGCTTCGTTTTTGTTTTAGTAAAAAAAAACTTATCATTACTGAATTGATATGCTGTTAAGTAATAATTTGAGTTTATTATTGATAGGTTCAAATCAAATTAAAAGAAACCGATGCAAATGGGATCCAGTACTTAATCGGTAGTTAAACTTTAATGTCAACTAAATTAGCAAAAAGTCGGATTGAAGAAAATAGAAAAACCAATTAATAATGTAATTCGACAATGATTAAACTAAATGATTATATAATTATTTATACTTCAAGTATGATGTCACAGTAAGCTATTACTGGTGCCTTTATCAGTGATATAACTTGTACATTGCCAAATCTCCTGCCCCATACAACTGATTTCATCATCTACCTGCCCTTTTCATCATCTACCTGCCCTTTTCATCATCTACCTGCCCTTTCATCATCTACCTGCCCTTTTCATCATCTACCTGCCCTTGTCATCATCTACCTGCCCTTTTCATCATCTACCTGCCCTTTTCCCAATTTTCATTAGGGTCAGCGCAATGTGTAACATTGCAAAGGGTCTGAAGCCAACCCTTCTTTTGAATGTAGTCGTTTTAAGACGGAAAAGAAGGAAGAAGGTAAATTTATATAATGAAAAATGGGTAGGGGGAGGAACCTAGGGTATGGGATACCGCAAGTCTCGGATGAGTAACGGGACTGAGACTTCAGTAGCTCACATAGGCCGGGGTCGCTTACCCGAGTGTCCTTAACTTTCTTGTGACTGGAGAGGCCATTAGCTGGCATAATTAACTGATATATACTTACAGAATGGTCGCAAAGTTAAAATCGTTTTTGTGTCATATCTTGTAATGATCACCTTATAACAAAGTTACCAGGAAGATAATGCACAATTGCATAGTATGTATATCATATCTCTTTCTGTATATTTGCTTTTTTTGGTGTACAATAAAAAGTACCTAACTAAATTCACCTATATTATAGCCAATGTGTCATATCGAAACTTGTGAACCAATTTCAATAACTACTTTTAGTTGAATGGAATAAACTTCAAGGGTGCTCGGTATTGTTTTATAAGTTTTGATTTCTGTAAATTTCTGTAAATACAATACATAATTTATTTTAAATATAATATTATTTGTTAATATTTTATTCTTGACAGTTCGCACTTTATAAATAGCAAAGGTACAATCCAATAGCACTTCGGAATTAGTTTTCCATCGTCCAAATACATAACAGTTTTAACGTGTTTCGTGCACGTTCCGGTTCGCAATACAATAGCTCACGGGCTCTAAGGGCTACTTTGATCCAAGTTTTATCTCGCGATTGGCGATTCATGTCACGGCTGGCGATTTATCCGTGTGTATCAAGATATTGGGATGACCGGAGGGGAGAATGCGATGCTTTTTCCGTTACATGGGGCACGAGACGGAATGGGGAATGCGGGATCAATTGGCGAAGGTCGTTTGATTGTGGTTTAATGTCTTGCACAATAGGTTAGGATATACGTTATAATTTTGTTTTTGATAATTATTTGGATAAATTAATTCATTTAGTTAGTAGTAGTTGAAATAAAACGTTAAGTAACAACAATCTATAAGTCGAAGCGGTGCAGCAGTGCAATGACAAAGTGAGTCATGCTGCATTTGAGAGGCTATGGATTCAAATTCTGTTCAATAAAGAACCGACGTTAACCTACCCCTAACAGAATACAAATTTAGGTAGAGCGTAGAGGCAAAATTTGCCTTCAAAAATTTTTTAGTATAAATGCGCTCCACTAGACTTTATCAGAGCCTTTTCTAAAAAAATAGACAGTGTTGACGAGTGACCACTTTTTGTTTACCTAGTTGTAAAAAAAAATTTGGTGTCATATATGTAGGTATAGAAAAAAAAGTATACCTATTTGTATTAAACAATAATAAATTGTGGTTTGGAAAAGCTTTACACTGGGCGTTTCATAACTTTTGAAAGGAACGGCAGTATGGAGATTAGACGGTATTCAGTAAAGGAAGCAGGGTTAGACTTTTTTTTGGTAAGGGAAAGATTTGAGCATCCTTCCATCTGTATGGATAGGAGCTACAGGTTCAGAAAAAGTAAAAAATGTGGATTATAGTGTTACGAATTCAGTCTAGAATTTGGAAACACATATTACGGCTGACGCAGTCAGTTCCAACACCGTTGGAAGTTATTGATAATATGCTTTGTTTAACATCACAAGCGGTGACTTGATTAAAATTAAATGGAACCTAATCAGAAGTTGGCAGTGTTGAAAGATATTCCCAAGTCTTTGCTTTGGTTGTTCTGTTAAAATTAGACGAAGATGTGAAATCTTGATTAAGTTAATCACAATCACTTTAGTTGGGTATTAGAGAAGAAATAATTTACCTTTCTATATTCAATTTGAAATGACAACGAGGTCGGTAAATTGACAACCGCTGAGAAAGGAAGATTCACTTTTTTTTCTGATTACGTGAATACAAAATTACATGATGATCAATTGAGTAGTTAAAGCTCGAAAGCGAAACAAACAAACCCACAGTCGCATTTATAATATTACTTAAGATTAGGATGAGTAATTTAGTTGGTCAGTAGAGAAAATAAAATTTTTCTATATCATATTTGCAATATCGATGCGTTCAAATAGCTCGGTAAAGTGACAACCGCTGAAAAAGGTCGGTACAGGATAATGTTGTTGAGGCGCGGAAAACTCTGAAGCTGGCCATTAGCCGCGCCAAAGAGGACAAAAGAAAGGAGACGCTGGAGGGTCTCAATGGTGACCCCTGGGGACGCCCATATCGCGCGGCGCAACTCTGGAGACTCTCCAGCCCAGCTTCCTGCAGGAAGTGGTTAAGGGCCTTTTCCCGCAACGGGTGGAGCACGTACCCCCGTCGATGGCCCCCTTGGCCGGAGACGACGGGGAGAACGAGGAGGATGGTGTTCCGCCCGTCACGGAGGCGGAGGTAGGGGCGGTTGTTCTACGGATCCGTTCCAAGAACACCGCCCCCGGGCCAGACGGGATTCCTGCCCGAGTGTTGGACCTCGCCCTCGACCACATGCCCGACCGCCTCAGGGAAGTGTTCGACGCTTGCTTGGCGTCCGGGCACTTCAATGACTGCTGGAAGAGCGGGAAGCTGGTCCTTTTAAGGAAGCCGGGACGGCCTACCGACTCGGTCGCGGTCTACAGGTCCATCGTGTTGCTGGACGAGGCGGGTAAATTGTTTGAGAGGGTCCTCTCTGCCCGCATCGTCCGGCACCTTGGCGAGGTCGGTCCCGATTTGTCGGACGCCCAATTCGGTTTTCGAGCGGGGCGTTCGACGGTCGGCGCTGTGTTGCGCCTGAGGGCCGTGACCAAAGAGGTAGTGAGCTGTGGCGGCGTGTTGTTGGCGGTGTCGTTGGACATCGCCAACGCATTCAATAGTCTGCCATTCAGCTGCATCAGGGAAGCACTCCACTATCACGGAGTGCCAGAGGCGGCTAGTGGCAGACTATCTAGAGGAGCGTACCGTCATGTACGAGGACCGAGATGGAGTTTTTAGTCGTCGGCCCATGTGGTGCGGTGTTCCGCAGGGGTCTGTCCTTGGACCACTCCTGTGGAACATGGGGTACGACTGGGCCCTCCGAGGCGACTTCCCCCCCGGGCTCGGCGTAATTTGTTAAGCCGATGACACGTTGGTCACAGCCCGGGGGGCGAACTTTCAGGAGGCGGCGCGCCTGGCCACCAGGGGAGTCTCTCTGGTGGTCGGGCGCATAGAGGCGCTGGGTTTGCGGGTGGCCCTGGATAAGACGGAGGCCCTATTATTTCATGGGCCCCGTCGTGGTCCACCCCCTGGCGCCTCTATTGAGGTCAACTCGGTCCTCGTACCGGTTCAGGCCCACATCAAGTATCTGGGCCTGATCCTTGACGGAAGATGGCGCTTCGACGAGCACTTCCTGCAGCTTGCTCCAAAGCTGCGTCCGCCCTTGGGCGACTCTTGCCCAATTTGGGTGGACCCAGCGTCGCTACGAGACGGCTGTACACGGGGGTTGTCCGGTCAATGGCACTTTACGGTGCACCGGTGTGGGCGGAGGCTCTGACCGCCCAGAATAGGGCGCGCCTCTGGCGCCCTCAGAGGGTTATGGCGGTTAGAGCCATACGCGGCTACCGCACCGTGTCGATGGAGGTAGCGTGCGCGTTGGCCGGAACTCCCCCGTGGGATTTGGAGGCGGAAGTGCTCGCCGAAGTTTATCGGCGGACGACTGAGTTCCGGGCGGGAAGCGGCAGTCGGCCCCCGCCCGAAGAGGTACGCGAATGGCGTGAGGCCGTTCGCCGAGCCACCATGGCTCGTTGGTCGTCGCGGCTTTGCCGCCGTGGAGGCGCTCCAGCCGGTCATCGTCGAGTGGGCAGGGCGGCAGCACGGGACCCATTCCTTCCGACTGACGCAGGTTCTTTCCGGGCACGGCTGCTTTGGGAAGTACCTGCACTCGGTCGCTAGGAGGGAATTGAGTCCCGCCTGTCACCACTGCGACTGCAGTGAGGACTCGGCTCAGCACACGCTGGCGGTTTGCCCCAGTTGGGCGGCGCAGCGTCGGGCCCTCACTGCAGTCATCGGAGTGGATCTGTCGCTACCGGCTGTCGTACGCTCCATGGCCGGTAGCGACAGGAGCTTACCATCGCCTCATGCCGCCCTGAGTGTGGCCGCGGGTGGACGGGACGGGTTTTTCCCCTCCACCCGCTATAGTGGCCCCCCGCGAGGAGGCGGCGTCCGCGTGTGCCTGGACGTCGCCTAATTGAGAGGTTCTTCACCTGAAGGTGGTGCCCGCGCTTTTGCGGGGGTTTTTGGGGGGTCCGGATGTCTTAATAAAAGCTGTTCCCGGATCCCTCCTACTTAAGGCGCAGTACGGCACACCGTGTGGTTTTAGTCGGTTCAATTCCGACACACCGCCCCACCGAAAACCCCGGTGGGGTGACGGTCCGAGGGGGTTTCCACACGCACAAAAAAAAAAAAAAGGATAATGTTGTTGCGATAGTAATTAAAGTAAGTATAATAACTTTTTTGATAGCGCTATTAAAAAATTTACATTTTCAATAGACTATTGAAAATGTAAATTTTTTAATAGCGCTATCAAACACGTAGACAATATTAAGCAAATACTATTGCTAGAGATCGATAAAATAATACGGTAGTATCGAACAGTAATACTATCCATAGTATCAAATACTATTGTAGTTAATAGTGTCGATACTTTTTTCGAGTGTATTTGATGTATTCGAGTTAGTGAACTAAATTAAAAAGTAAAAATTTTATAATATAATATATATCGGCGCAATTACGTTATTTGAAGCATCTCATCACTATGTTGTAATCTGTTAGATGCAGTTACATCAATAAATAAGTAGATAAAGAGTTGATTAACATTATGATTATGAAATTATTGTTTAAAAACACAAATGACTTTGTAGTTAATCAATTTGTTTTGATTGCATAGTTAAGTTATAGCCATTTACTTCTAGATTATTAATTACATGGTTAAATTAATGTTAAAATGAAATTATCTATTCAAGAAGATTGTTAAATTCATTATTTATTTATATAGTTTAATTTCTAACCTAAAACTTGAATACGTGCGTCGCGCGCGCTGACGGTCAGTATAAATACGGGCGACGGCCCCAGAGCTAGTCAGTCGCATAGATGATACACTAATAACTAGAGAGCCAGTCGCACACAAACCATCGGATGTTGCTGACGTTCCTCTTTTTAAAAACAAACATGACGCCTCCCATCCGTCATATATAATATCCACCTCCTGGCTTAATCAGCTCCAATTTACCAAATTTTAGTATTGTCATTTGAACTTCATATACATACAAAGTTTCATTTCGATACAATAATGGAAGTAGGTTTAAATTGACTTTCAAGATTTTGTTTAAATAGTAAATGAAGCTAATTAATAATAAAAAATGTTAATATTGACGCCGAATCATAAGGATTGTTATTAGTTACTGTTCCATACCACGACCACGGGTCAGCTAAACACGATAGCAAATTTAATATCTTTGAACGATAGTATCCAATTTCGTTAGTGCATTCGGAAATGTACGTTACAAATCACTATCTGATATCAGTATATCAGTGCCAAAATTATTTGTCATATAGAAGGATATTATGTTTATTTAGTAGTTGAGGCCCAGCAGTTTAGTTTGGCAAACTAATAATAATTTACACATGTAAAATTGATCTAATTACTTGTGTTATGTTAGTAAAAGGTTCCGATTGGGAAAGGTACCGCGTGGTTTTTTTTGAAGGTGCTCTTCGATCATATGTATATAGACATGTTAATACTGGTACGTAACGTACGTAAAAGAGCTATCAGAGCCATTTATAATCTACGTAGTCGTGATTCCCTCAGGGATCTATTTAAAGGAATCAACATCCTGACCGTGCCTAGTCAGTATATTTATGAAAACATCATGTATGTCAGAAAAAATTTGCATCTCTTTACAAAACGGTGTGAAAGACATAATTATATTACTAGAGATCGAAATAAATTAGTTCAACCTACATTTAGATTAACAAAAGTACAAAAGTCTTTTATGGGGTACTGTGTTAAGTTCTATAATAAAACACCTCCTAATATTCTTGAACTAAGTGAGAAAAAATTTAAAACTTGTATAGAACGCACACTATGTAAACAAGCATATTACAAACTTGATGAATATATGGCTGATAACACTGCTTGGCAAAATGCTGGTCCAGCTCCACAGCACTGTACATGAGTGGGTAGTTATGGTGGTCTTTAGATTCTGCTTTTTCTGAATTTTCACTTTTGAATTTTATTTTTTATTTGTCATGTATCTTTTTATGGATATTTTCATTCTTAATTGTGACATTGTTAATTTTACACAACATTGATATTATCTATAGGTATACTGTGTTTTTTACGTAACATTGATATGGTCTACAGTTATACTGTGTTGACATTGAAAGTATTACATTTTTTTAGTTATTATTATGATTTTTTAAGCTTAATTTAGAAAATTTTTAATTGTTCATGTGAGAACTGTGTAGTCACTTATTTAGTTAAATTTCCTATGTTGCTTGGCAGTTCTGAGTATGTCATGTTCGCCTAGAAGTCCTGCCTATGGTGGCGTATATGTCGGGTCGTTCGGTTCCCTTCAATATGGTTGATCTGTACGATGGCTGGCGTGTACGTCATGCTCGTGAACGGGTGCCGTTGGTCGGGGTTGGACATCTCCGGACTGTTATTACTTAAATATGTATAGTAGTAATTAGCGCGTCTATTTATATTTTACAATAATAGGTATGTTACATTGTCCTCACATTTCATTTACGCTTATAAGCAATGTAACCAGAAATTTGTAAAAAACATTTTGAAAAAGAGTGTCCTTGGAGTTTCTTGCCTGTCCTTCTCCATAGGATCTACGTATTGGAACAGGCAACTAGCTTCACGACTGACTTAGTCTGACTGACTTCTACTCCTGACAATTCAAAAATACCTATTATTGGTTTAATTGAAATAAATGATTTTGATTTGATTTGATTTGATAACTGTTTGCCTATAGGTAAACAATTACGTAAAAGTTTACAGCTAACATAATCACAAAAATATAAATCAGATTGTATTAATATGATATTTTTAGTATTTATACCTAACCATTTATGCTTTTTTCTAACGACCTGTTCCATTATACGTAATTACAATTGTAACCTATAGGGCCAGCTTCAATCTATTAGATTGCCTTATACAACGCCAGTTAATATCATGAATTACAGGTTACTGTTTTGGTCATAGCCTGACTGGCACAACAAACTTCAACAGAGTACGAAATCCGTCCTCCGTCCTTTTAGCAATAATCTGCTTCGTTCGGCCTATGTACGAACCACCACAGGTGAAGTTTATTTTATAAACACGGAGATTTTAACAGCAGTCCTTTGGTGTGGCAACGATGTATCTACCCACTACCTGTATGTATGGATGCTTTATACACACGAAGATCTTATCTGTTGTCTCTTTGACATGTGGTCAGCTTACTTCTGATTTTTTGCATTTCATTGTCGATTTCATCCATTGTCCGTTGGCGTTCGGTGATTTGCAAGCTCATCAGGGCTTGTGTGCAATTGAACCGAGCGTCACTTTTATTCATAGCCGAGTGTGAAATCAGTTAATAAAAATTTCAATCGAGAAGATAGATTAATTTATCTGCTACTTGGAAAATTACTAGAGTATTGGCACGTCGACTTCCTTACACAATTAGAACACCATCAGTAGTGATACCTATGTCCATACATGGTCAAATGAAAAAATGTGTTGCTATAAAAAAAACCCTTTTGCGTGTTCATAGTCAGCTTTTGGCCCAGGGGGGAGGACAACAGTTTTTTGTAAAATTACTTTAATAAACTTAGTAAGCATATAACAGTCAGGGAGGCAGCTTCACTCCTCTACGTCACCCCCTTAGTACGCCCATGCCATTTTGTATCAGTATCACTCAGTTGAGATATGAAACAATTTACTTTTGAAAAAAAAAAACAAAACTTCGTGAATAAAAGTTCTTTTACTCCAAGCTAAAATGCACAAAATTGAGCATATTTCCTGTAGTTTATGTATGTATTTGTGGCCTGGCATTGTCTTCACTGAGAACCTTTAAAAATAAGAGTATTTTTCTAGATCTAAAGCTATCTTTGTCTTGGAATCAGTCTCTGCACTCGGGGATCTAATCTTAAGTCCGCATTTAATTCTGAACACATCACATTCTTAACAACACAGCGACTGTGTTGGTAATTCCTTGTCTCGCCACCTACTACTACAAATCTAGTGTCCCCACACTAGAATTGAGTAGGTTTGGTACAAGATCTTACAAAATGATGATTTACAATTGGAAAAGGTTTTAAAATTTATCAATTGTAGATAGTCAATAGGCCATTTAAAAAATTTATAAGTCATATTTGAGACAAGCGTTTCAGAACTTATAATGGAGGAATGGTGACATTACTGGTTGTCATCCAATTAGCCCTAGCTGTAGAGATTTTTGTTCAAATCTTACCCAGTACTTGACTAATAGGAAATCACATAGTACAAGATCCGTCTAATCTAAAGCGACTTCAACTACTTCTTAACACTTATAACACTAGAGGGATATCACTTGTACCTTGGAGCTCGGGACATCTGGTGACCCTACCCAAAAGTTATTTCATAATTTAATTTAGTTTGAACATTAATGCGTATAAGTTAACATTAACAACATTTATAATCTACTTTAATGTACTTTTACTGAAAGTTAATTATTTAAAAGTAGTGGTCCGAGCGAGCTTCTTGTCATAGGAGCTTATAGGAGCTTAGGTCATTCAACTAGCAATTAAAATTTTAACATACTTTTATTCGCAACATTCGACTAGCCTGTTTGTCTAGTGGTTAGTGACCATGACTGCTGAGCCAGAGGTCGTGGGTTCGATTCCCACCCAGGACAAATAATTGTGTGATGAGCATGATCATTTGTTCTGTGTCTGGGTGTAGTTTATCTATTATATGTATGTATTTAGAAATATATGTTTATCAGCAGTCTGGTTACCATAGTACAGGTTCTGCCTAGTTTGGGATCAGACGGCCGTGTGTGAGTTGTGTGAAGATAATATTATTATTATTATTTGTAACTAAACAAATCTCAACCTACTTCTAATAAAATTGTCGTATCGAAATGAAACTTTATATGTATTTGTAGTTCGGCTCACAATACTATAATTTGGAATCATGGAGCTGATCTGATGATAGAGCCAGGATGTAGATAGTGGAACTCTTCAGTGGATACCAGTAAACCCCGAAGAGTTTACTGGTATCCACTGAAGAGCTCTCATATCCTCGAAACTCGAGAGTTAACGACTCGTTTTGACGAGTCCAACAGGCATTACGTCTACTTTTGGCAATGTATTTGCAGAAAGTATAAAAAAATTGGGCTTAGTAAGCAGCCTCTTTTTAACTTTTTAATTTGGTTTGCTCTTAAAGTGTGTTTTTTTTTTAGTTTTTCTACACTATATTTTTTTTTAACTTGACACCTTAAACACGGCCTTCACTAGGCAGAGCTCCTTTATGGTTTCACGTTTTAGTTTTTTTACTGTGAATGTGTGTATTTGAACAATGTCATTATTAAATAATTAAACAATTACAATGTCAAATAACTGGCATAAACTCAAATCGTGTGATTAATGGAACTAACACTAATCGAACAAATAAGCAAATACAATTCGATTCTAAATTCAAATAGATTTCCGGACGAGCGTGTCAACCCGACTTGTACATAGGTGACATAGAACGACCGCTTGATATTTGCGTCACATAATTTATTAACCCTCCAAACGTCACGTAGTCAGGCTCGGGTGACCGGCCTGGTTTTAACGACCCAAACTTAGAGTTACGGAGTCGCCACATTTATTATTTAAACACAATCGCGGCCTACTAAGGCCTAAAATGCAGAGTTTGCTATTGTTCGCCCTTTGACGTTAGGGGTTTTGGCGATTATGTTTATAATTAGCCTAGCTTAGTGAAACATTGTTGAGCATTTGTATATGCGTGATCGAGTTATTACATAGTAAATTGAACTTTTAGTTAATCTAGGAAAAGTGCTGCCTCTGAAAATGGCAAGAAATAACAATTAAAACTAAAAATAGCAAGACAAGAAATAAACGTGATAAAAATTATCTTTGTCTTAGAATCCCACTAATATTATAAATGTGAAAGTTGTTACTCTCTCACGCCAAAACTACTGAACCTACTACTTACGAACCTACTACTACTACTAGGCTACTTTATATTCCGATATTCCCACGGGATCGGGACTTACGCGGGTGAAACCGCGGGGCACTGCTAGTTAGTCATAAATTAAAGTTGCCTGACAGCCATTAAAAATTGTGGCCTAAACGTGACGGAGGAGTTGCAAGGGGTTTTCTTAGTCATTGCGTTGTCAGTAAACGGTCTCAGTCAGCGATAAGTCTGATGACGGAGGTAGAGATATTCCTAATACCGCTTCACAAACACAGAGTACACAGAAGTTTGTAAAGTCACAATAAAATAGGGATCACATATCCTTTACCAAGACATACGAGTAGCTATCTCATGTTGTAACAATGTCTGTCAATCTGGATTACATATTTTTTGAAATATATTATTCATGATGTGTGTTTGTAACTAATGTCTGCTATCAAACCATCAATGTGTCTTTTTTTAACTCTTCTTCATGTGATTCGAAATTTGAAGCTGTAAGAATAAAGGTTGCTACAATATTACCTCTTGTTTGTATATAATATCATTGGCTTACTAGGTCTAACATACAAAAAGTCATTATTCATAACGATTGATTAAACGGTGAGAAATTCTAATTTAACGGTGATAGTTCAGTCCAAAAATTCTATGATTCCCTTACACTTCTACAGTTAGCTATAATAAAGAAAAATGGATATTATCTATATTTTTCCTGCAGTTTGTTATTTTTTTGTAGTATGTATCCATTTCTGTTCTAAAAGTGATTTATTCACACAAAAGGTCATGGGTGGTGTCACATCGTTATTAAGACCATCACTCAAGTCCCAGTGCTCAATCATTTCTAATAGCATATGATTTATTTTTATAGAAAAAGTAATGCTTTGTGCACATGTTACGGATTTAAAGTCGATGAAATTCGATGGTAATTAATTTTTTTTTATGGTATAGGGGGCAAACGAGCAGTCGGGTTACCTGATGGTAAATTACTATCGCCGCCCATGGGCACCTGCAACTCAAGAGTCTCAAGTGCGTTGCCGGCTTTTAAGGTGGGAACAAGAGAAGGGTAGAAGAGGGGAAGAGAGGGGGGAGGAAGGGTCGGGTTAGGGGCTCCGGTAACCAATCATTGCTTCACTGCCGGTTTTCTGTGAGCCCGTGGTATCACTATGGTCGAGCCTATGGGCCGTGACGAAACATGACTCTCCCACGATAAAAATATTATTACATAATTACACACATACACCGCCGGTATCCCCGAAAGAGTAGGCATAGACGTATTTAATACCCACATTTTGCCAACCATAATTTGGTCCCACTCACGTAATAAGAGGAAAGCCTATTGCTGTTAACCAGGCACTTTGGGAATTATAGAGAGAGAAGAAGACGCCGTCGCGTCGCTTAAATTCATAAATCATCGCAAGGAAAAAGAGTAATAAGTTTGTAATCGGGAAAATAGTTTTTATGACGTAATTAAAAAGTACGAAAAAGTATCCCACATATCTGCGTATACCCGTTTATCTGCGTATTTGATATTAATTTCAAGTTTATACCATCGCTCCTGAGAAACAGACCGACAGACCGACGGGGAATAAAGTATATATGTGGTATAAATAGTTGTTATAAGGTTTCAGTTTTATCTTAAGTTATCTGAGTTAAGTATTTACAATTTTTTTATTTGGATTAATATTTGTGATATCTAGATACTCGTATTTTGTTCCTCTGAAATCCCTTCTGTTCCTAATGCCAGGTGAAGCTTACCACGTAGATATTGCTAAGACGCGCTGTGTGCTACCAGGAGAACATTAAAACTTGGAGATGCACTCGAGTGAAATCTATTGCGGCATTTCATTGTGACTCGGGCGATAAAACTGTCTCAGGAACTGTTCACTGTTTTTTGTTTCATAAGGATTTGATGTATTATGAAAAGGATATAAAAATGTTAGGTTAAATTCCATTTTCATTGTGTAATTTTTGAAATGAATGCTTTGTAAATAACTTATAATTGATATTCACAATTGTCAAAGATATAGAAATTTTGGTAGCGCTGCAACGACGTTTCACCCATGGCATAAACAATTTTATGCCATGGGGACTTGAATATTATGCTAAAATAAAAGTAAGAGATAACGTGATTGGAATCCTCTACATTGCATTTACAAATTTCTTTATTCTAGAGATCGCTTGGTGGCCGCCCTTAGCCAAATTGTGATTGTCTTTATTTATGTTGGAGTGAAATGGAGGAGTGAAGCACAGATCAAATCAATTGAAACGTCTTGAAAGCAAAATGGTCACTATAGTTTCAAAAATTATATGCTTTCAGCAGAATAACATAACGAAATCTTTTAGTTGTATAGAACTTTGCAGCGGATTTTCTATGATCGACAGTAGTATGAAAACCAAGCTCTTAACATTTCCAAGTTTTTCTTGCAAACTTCCGAAGTTTTACTTGGTCTGTTAAACTAAGAGTTTATTCTTAAATTGAATAGGTTTTTTTAAATATTCGATTTTACTATCGGATCTGAGTATTGGATACTCGCCAAGAATCGCTTCGAGAAAGTTAAAATTGTATTAAATAGTTTGCGTAGGTAAGAATGTTGATATGTAATTTTTAGTTTTGGTTTAATTTGGCTAGATTTTAAATCTTTTTTTTCAGAGGTATGTATGGAAATGATGTAGAGGTTATACGTCAGTGGCATTTTACAAACGTACATTTGTATATGGTTTGAAAAAAATATATATCGCTATTCATTTGTTTTCTATTACTGGCTGCATTCACGTCGATTTGCATGACCTTGTCATTATATTAATATGTGAAGAGTATTCTTTGTACCTACCCCTTTTTAAGAAAATAGTGACGTGATTTTGCAATATTTACAGTTTATATATAGAAGAAGTGCAGAAAGCTAAAAATTTTAAACAATATGTCTTCCAAATTTAAAAGTTACGTGAAAACCTGTTAATGAAATTACACGCGTCCAGTATATGTGATGAATTACCTGTCATGGTAAGTAAGTTATAGTGTATAATGACAGCTCAAGTTATACTGGCAAATGAAAAAACCATGGTTGAAATTCGACTATCAGGCGATCTGTAGTACAATTTAAAACAGGAATAGGAACTTGTTGGTCGAATGATGGTAGGTTTTTTTTTATCGTCATGTTTCTTTTTTCAAACTTCAGTTTACTGTGGATCATAGGTACAAAGGTAAAATACATTTACATTATCTATGTCCTGACGTGTTTAAAAGAAATGTATTATTAAATTAACTTCAAATTATTACAATACAAATACAAATGAATACAGTTTGCAGCTCATATTTATTTGCGGGGCGACCGTTGATGACACTATAACAATTATATTATTCACTCGTGTTTCGATAAGTGAGGTTTTACTGAATATATATGTATTTGTGTTAGTACAGAATAATGTTGTACATTGACAATAACTATTATAAAGCAAATGAAGCGAAAAATTTCTCTTACGAACGGAAACAAAATGCGAATGTGAAAAGGAAACGGAAGTGAAAATAAATTGTGCATTTTTTACTATTTAAATAATTGTTTGATGTCGATGTATTTTTTTTATTTTCAATGAGCCATTACTTTTCATAAGGACATTCTTGTTTATAATAATTTGTAATTGAAGAAGTATTTGTAGTGAAAGTAATTGTTAGTAATTATTTGAAGATATGGGACCGTCTTACTACACTAACTCAATTCTTAAGAAAACATTGTCTTAATAATTGTATATTACGTGTCGTGCGATGAACAAACTGTCCAGAGTATTTCAAAGAGGTTACTAATGCCAGTGCTGACAGGTAAGAACACGTTTGATTCCGTTTTGGAATTTCCATTTCTGTTTTCCATTATCTATTCTATGACTTGTACTATTTAGTATATACGTGTCTCCCACATAATGCCAATTTATGTAATCATTGTAATAAACTGAGTAAGCGTATCGTAAATATTGTCGAACAAAATTTATTTTCTCATTCTTTCGTATCCGCCTGCCAGTGAGTTCCGTCGCCTGTATATCACTTCGTAGCAAAACGAGGCGCTATGAAGAGGCCAGGTGCCATTTGCCATGCGATTGAGATCTACTATTAGAATTTAGTCTCACCTCAGCCCCTTGAGTCGTGAACATTTAGGATTCAGGGATGGTTATATGTAATGCCTAATGCCGTATGGTTTGTCTGCAAAATTCTGATATAACCCTTGTGCTGTAGTGATACGACTTAGAGTGTCATAATAAGAAAAAAAAAGTCACCTTTCTCCAACCGCGACATCCAAATTCTTAGTAAATAATTATAATATATCATCAAACATGTACCTCTAAATCAGCCCAAGATTATGATGTAGGTTCCTACCACCTGAAACAAATTTCTTCCAACCCTTGCTACTACGGATGTACGGTGCATTTAAAATGATATATGGTAATCCTGTTTGGCCAAAGAGGCAAAACTTCGGCGAAAACATAAAAATATGGTTCACGTTGTTATTCAGACGTACACTCATATTCTTTCAAGTTTATTTTGTTTCAGTGATAGCAAACATTAAAATCCAGCACTAACTTTTAAACTTTCGCGTTCCATGATATAATTATATGTATATACGGGAATTAACACGATCACGAAATAGGTATAACATACCTTCGAATTGCCTGACGTTTCGATCAGGTTACATAATTATAAAATTCAATAATCAGTAGTCACGTGTGTAGTTTAGTGATGGTGCATTGGTTTAAGTCGGTAACTATCACCGCGTCGAGTGATATAGATTCAATTCCCACATGGAACAATTATGTTATACTACTTAGGTGTTGCCCGCGATTCGTTCACGTGGAAATTCACGTGTGTGCGACGGAAACCGTCCATTTTTCGATGATATAAAGCCTATGTGCCAGACTATAATCTATCCGATCCGTTCGGCCGTTCTGGCGTGATTGTTTAACTTCGCATTTATAATTATAGTACGATGATGAGGGTTGTTCAAATTCTAAATGTATTTTGTGTCATTTAGTTATGTATGAAAAGTTAGACACAGGGAAAAATCTCTGGACTTATCTAAATGTAAATGTAATGTGATATTGTACGTACGACTTGTTTGTTCTATTTGTAGGAAAAGAACCAGCATATCTGTAAGCAATAACTTCCATCTATGTTTTACGGGTTCGTCATAAAAATGTATTTCAAGATCGGAGGGGTTTCCCAACAACCTATGTCGCGCAGCGGTAGAACATGTAACTGCAAGAAAAGAGGTCATGGATTGGATTCCTGCTGGATGCAAATATTTGTGTATGTTGGTCTGGGTGTTTTTCTGTATAACATGTATTTATATAAAAATAAATTATCTAAGTATGTTTATCCGTGTTCTGACCCCATTGCACAAGTAATGCTTAGGGTCTACATAGCGATGTGTAAGCTCGTAAAATAAAAAAAAAAATAGAAAGTTTTCCTTTTCTGCATTATCTTTAAACCAGATTGAAAAGTAGAGTTTTTTTTATATATATATAAATTAGCTGTAGTATTTCCTGTACATTTTTCAGTATAAAATGTAGCCTATGTGCTATGCCAGACTATAATCTATCTCTGTGCCGAATTTCATCCCGATCCGTACAGCTGTTTTTGCGTGAAAGAGTAACAAACATACATTCATCCATCCATTAGTCCTCACAAACTTTCGCCTGTACAATATTAGTAACATGTACAGATATATATTTCACTAGTGGGCGATGATGCAACGTACATATAATAAAATGCACATACTCGTAGAAGCGTGTAACTACGTATTAAAAATGTACAAACGGCACTGTTACTGTAGCTGTACGGCTATACTACACAAACTGACGCCTCCCTGAAGTCTAAATGTAAAAGATCTTTGCGAAACGCTCTTAGAAAGACATGACACAATTCCAAATGAGTCCGAGGGCATCAGAAAGGGCAATAGAGTAATTACGTTTGACACAAAAGTGTAGTTGCAATTTCTGAAAGAACATCGGAAATGACGCCGCTCATTTGCCACTTCCTTCCGGCAGGGGCTCCAACTTTGAAATGTTCTATAATAACGAACGTGAAGTATGTTTATATGGTACTGTGTATGTGATGGAGGGAATTTTATGATCGCCTGGTAGGCGCGCTAGGATAGCACGCCCCGTTCAGTTTTTGTTGTGTATTTGTGCCTGTCACGTTTTATGTTTTCCTGGTAGAGCATCGATTTAAGAATATTTTTATTGGTTTGGTTTTTTGTTTTGGGTTATTTATTAAATTTGCTATATATGTTTTACACCAAATATTTATTTATTTATTCTTAACATCACTATCGTTACAGGCCTACCTCCTACCTCCTATCCTTAACTACTATAACATATAACAAACATAGTTAATTTTGTGAACTCATTCAGAGAACAAGTAAAAATGTCAACATTTTCTGCCACTTTATTTAGCGTAACTAGAGTTCTCGTTAATATATGGTTTTACATCTTTTTAATACTACTTACTTAATAATTCGTATAACTAAGGTTAATCTTCTATAACATTTAAGACACTTAGATCGTTCGTTTCTCATAACTATTGTACTTTTAATGATTTATATACATATATATGTATTAAAATAATATCAGGAACTTAACAAATAAAAGTCAAGTATAGAAAATGTAAACTCTTTTGCAATTTATATGTTCTGTTAACAGAACATATAAATTATAATGTCTCATAAATAAGGAGGTTTTTTTGCAGACCAATTATTATTATTTTAATTGTATTTAATAGTTCGTAACTCACTTTACGTTTTTTATTTTTTTCTCGTTTTATTTATTTTTACATTTTTGACCGAAGCTTAGAGTCCGTTCTTACATGTAGACAAATCTAAACAATTCATAGTTAGAATATAGTGAAATAAAATATAGAAATAAATAATTATGTCACACATAAGACATTTATTATATACGAGCTGTGCCCCGCGGTTTCAACCGCGTAAGTCCCGATCCCGTGGGAATATCCCGGGATAAAACGTAGTCTATATGTTAATCCAGGTCTCCAGCTATCTACATACCAAGTTTAATCGCAATCGGTTTAGTAGTTTTGGCGTTGAAAGAATAACAAACATCCATCCATCCATCCAAACTTTCACATTGATAATATTAGTGAGATATATTATTATTATATATATTTATATTCATTATATATATTTATAGGACATTTCAAGTTAACCGTGGTAGGATTATTTCAAAAGTAGTCTTGAATACCAACAATTCAGTTCTTCAGACAAATATTTACCTTCATTTGAAAAGAGAATTCCATTCAGCTAGCGTAGAAATATGATAGTCAAGTCAACTTGTGGAGCAAAATATTTTTCAATATGATGCGGGCGTTACACATTACTCGGATTGGTTTCGAATTGAATGCTATTCGAAATATGTCAGACAATCCTGCAATAAATATGCTTATTGCTTATGCACTCGCATTTTTATTATTCGAATACCGTTGAGTGCATTTTGAGTTGAGGATACAACTGTTTGTTTAAGTAATATAGGCAACTATGCATGTACATGACATTATTTTGACTATATAAGTATATACATATGTAGATTTTCAGTAGGTAAGTAATAGAAAAAGTTTTTTTGGAGTGAAAACTTGTTTAGGCATGTTGATCCCTTTTAGTATGGGGTAAAAGTACTAAACTTGCGTGACCGTCGCCCTCATATATTTCTATTTACCCATGTGTGTGTGTTTTCCCTTCTGACGTGCAGTTCTATTTAATTCTATATTATTTACCTATCAATACTTGATAAAATGTATCCAATGTCATTTAATACCGCGTTCCTATAGTCAAGAAACGTTCGTTTTGCTTACGGACGGTAACATTTTACAGGAAAATTCAACGAAATTTTACCGTCCGTAAGCAAAAAAAATCGTTTCCCGACATTAGTCGTTTTATACAAAAACTTTCCGGTAGCAGCCAATTGGAATAACAAGTTTGCGACCCTGACTTTCTCAAGTTATTTACTTACTCTACAATCTATCAGTATAAACAATATCATTTTCCTTCTACTATTACCTTCCGTTGTTGCTTATTTATCTTTTGAATATACTCCTAATTTTCCCATCTCTTTAACTCCCAAAAGTCCCCGATTGGCGGCAATAGCCTTGCCCCCTGTTACGTTAGTGGGAATTATAGTTGACAAAATGTGGGTGTTTAAAACGCCTCTGCTTACCTCTTCGGAGATACGGGCGTAATTGGATGTATGTTTAATATATATTTATTTTATGCATTAAATTAAAAATTTTCTCGTCGGTTAATCAATAAATTATAAAGATAACTAAAATATTATCTATTTTAATATATGATTGATATTTGTGTTCAAATAGCTAAAATGGAAAATAATACTTCTAGATATGAAACCATATTGCGATTTACTTAATTATGTATTTATACGGGAATTAACGAGATCATGAAATAGGTATTACATACCTCTGCCTGACGTTTTTCGATATTTAATACCAACCGAATACCGTAAAAGCGTAAAACAAGAATATCTGCCTCAAAAATCACATTAATAATTATTATGTGAGTATTACGTGAAATTCCTGCCACGAGTGCTTAAAGGCGACTAGATTTCACGGTTTTATCAAAGACACAGGGAGGTATTCAGGCATTCAGTGTAAATCTTGTGAGCGCACGGGAATGCGGGTCTGCGTCGTTGCCATGACAGTTTCGCAATTAGGCGGGCCACAAAATGGCAGCGCGGCAAAATTACCACATTGTACCATCGTAACGCTCCCCCGCAAGGATTTGTTCCAATGTTGGATAATCAAAATGTATCTTGAATTTTTTTGTTAAATTCAGTTTCTAATATTCCTTTAGATATACTTTTTTAAGGAAAATTTATTTAGCGCGAGAGCTGCTAGTGATAAAAAATATTGATGTTATAGTATAGTGGTGACGTAGAAAGTAAATTGCTCTTATGTTTTTTTTTTAAGAAATTTCAATATGTTTATTTATATGGCATACAACCATATCACAAATTACGTATATTTCGGTGTCAGATAGTTTTTGTATTTTCCTTACATGTCATGCAATACGTCGGACATAATTTAATTTATTTAGTTCGAATTTAAATAAATTGTTAGCAATAACCTAAATGAACAATAAATAAAATTATAAAACAATAATCTAAACAAAACTCTATTAATGAAAAGGTAATAGAATATACCACTTAATTACCTTGGTTCTTTTCAGGGTAAATGCAATACTAATATTATTATTATTGTATAAACGAATATATTAACGAGTAATTAATGTATCTATAGCTACAAGCGAGGCTAGGATACTAATCACATAAATACCTTACTAATAAAGGACAAAAAGGACTTACTAAAGCAATCTGATAATATTTATCCATCGTCTTCCATACCATCGGGTTGGTATGAAAAACTGACGACAGTATTATAAAGTTCACGCTTACTTTAGCGATAAACTTGTTTGTTTGATTTAGTTTGTGACCCTTCTCTCGCTCCTGTTTTCTTAGTCAGCTCCGTCAAAGAATAAAACTATTTAAAAAAGTCACAAATAATATTTATTCTTCTTTATATTTTTAGTTAACGTAAATGACGTTATCATTTACGTTAACTAAAAATATTATTTGTAAATATGTTTATCAGCTTGGGCTCGAAGGATCAATAAATCTTTATATAATATAGTAAGTCCTATCCAACCTCTAAATTATCAGTAACCTCTGTAGCAGCTCAGTCTTCAAAGTTAAATCTTTCAACGACTGACAAACTTTGTGCCAACATTCGCTAACATGTGGGGCGAGTGATGCGCCAGCCCGCAGTGACTTGGCGTAACTTAGTTTAGCTGGAGTATCAGCTGGCTGATTAAGTGACTTGCGTTTAAGACGCGACTGATTTTGTCAAAGCAAATCCCTTGTCAAATATTTGCTTTTGGAGTTTTAAATTAATTACTGGCTGCGTTAGGGAAACATCGTATTTGTTCGTTTTTTTTTAGGATTTTTTAGGAAGTGATCTCCTGTTATCAAATATTAAAATAGAAACTTTTAGAAGCTTTTCTGATAAGGTTGAGCACAAAAAATATCTACTCGTTATGGAGCCCCCGACTGGGGCAGAACTGCCCAATATAATTCATCGACACCAATACTAGAGCAGTATTTCTGTTGGTGGGTGGGTCACTTGCGGTCTATTTATAGAAACCCTGTGTAAATTTAGTTGTCAACATGAAAATAATTAAGAATTGCATCTATACACTGTAACGAATCGCAATGCAAAATAAAACAGTCTAAAAATCCCTTCAGACCTGATGATCTTTGAAATGCTGAACACATTTTTTTTAATTACAGCTCATATCAATCTCGATCAAGTCACCTTTTAAACAAAAACTATATCGAAATCTATCCATCCGTTTAGGATCTATGATGCCACAGTCCGACACGCAGATACATACCCCTCGTTTTTGCGCCGGGGTTAATAATGATATAATATACATACAATGTTACGACTCTGGTGTTGTAAGTGTACCTAATGGCCGCTTACCCACTATATTTATTTGCTTTCTTAGTAGTGCAAATAAATGGAAGATTTATAAGTCGTGTGCTCCTCTGACATAATAAGATAGTTTTACACCCAACATTAAACTAGGCAGGCGGCTCTAAACGAAAGCATCTTACTCTGGGTGAGTTTGACCCATAAACTTAGCATAGGTTGCTAAGTTTATGGGTCAAACTCACCACCACGGGTTTAATAATACGGTTAAAATAAGTTGTAAGTATGGGTCTACTACTCTAATTTGACCAAAACGATTGAAACTAGAGGGGTATTCTCAAATGATCAAATGCTGGTAGCAGGGTTCAATGTAGTTTGGACAGCACGATTTTAGTTTTGTAACCTAAGACTCCGAGCGGAGACTTTCGTGCCATTTCTTTGATATTTAAATAAGTCTGTAAAAAAAGTTGTTCCATCCTCGCATGATTTAAGAAGCAATCTAATCAACATACTTAAAATTTAATCAAGATTTCAATACCCTCAAATTCTCACGTCTCACTAACAGAAAAATGTAAATCTTATGGCGTCTGTACACAGGCGCGGTTCTCAACAGACATAAATTGCTTCTTATTCGTTCCAAGTCTATCCCGTTACGTTCTAATGGCACCTGAGTGTAGTGTAAACATAGATACATACGGGGCGAGTAAAGGAAGGTAGGCTAAACGTATATATCGGCAAGCTTTTACCATATTTGAATAAGATCTGGCATGCGAATCGTTTCAGTGTGGTTCTTTGCACGACTTTGATTTGGGTTTTTAGGCTAAATTGTGGTTATGTTTCGAGATTAAATGTGGCGCTACTATAGTATATTGTAAATGGTAGAGGGCAATCTTGTACCCGTTGGCGTTGTTATTCTTTGATACTTGTACAAATACTTATTATCAACAAACACGCCGAAGCACACCAACAAACACGCGTTGAGTATTGCGTCAACTACTCACTACTCACACTACTCAACTGTCATAATAACGAGAGGATTTTGAATCGTTTTTTAATATTTTTGGGCAGTTCAAATTTTTAACTGCCTGTACCGAAATCTCTTTGTTAGTATTATTGATTTTTCCGAATGACAATCCTCATAACGTTTTCTGTTGTTTTTTGAATTTTTGAATATGAGAGGAATGAATGAAATGAAGGAAAGAGAATGAATGTGAATGTGTGATGTAAAGGTCGAACCTACAAGCTAGAGCTGTTCATGAGTGTTACATTTCTAGATTGCAACTCCTCATTTCATACATAATATCTCTTTAAATGCAGTGGTTGCCTGGAAGAAATCACAAATCACGGTAAGGTCGCCTATTTAGTTTTTTAAGAATCTATATGTATACAAATATGTATTAATTTCTTTCATTGCAATAAAGAGTTATCTATCTCTCTATCGATAGGTCAGTCCACACAAAGGCTACCCTCAACAACACCATCTTTACGAAATGCACGTGTAGCTCACTAGTTTCAGTAGTTATCTCACTGAGTACCACCATGTGGGGTGGTGTGGGTTCAATTCAGAAACGGCACTGAGTTTGTGTATAATTTTTGTTTGTGTGCATGAGTTGCCTTTAAAATAATAGCAAAGTACTGAAATCTGTGCAGAAAAGTTAAAACATTTCGTTATAATGACACTGTTAGAATATAAATGAGGTTATGCACCGCTTTAATTGTAACAAAACTTGTGGACAAAGTACGAAAATGCGTACTATGTCCACAAATTTGTTGTACTTCCGGGACACTTTGCACCGAGGAACAAGCGGCTTTAATGCAAATCAACGCGCTAGGGTGACAATGGGATGGGACCAAAACAGTAAACCGTTTATTTTAGTGTTTCGAGTTAAGAACTTAAGGACCGGAATACTTTAGATTTTAATTTACAGCATTGCAATCTTGTTTTTAAATTAAATACAAAAATTGAAGAGTATAAAAATGTTTAGTTTTTATTTATATTATGAGTTTAGTTTATTTTCTGCTATTATAGTTTTATTGTTTGTTAAAAAACGGGAAAAGTGGCTTACTATCCGCTAAAACGTCCAATTTGACAGTTCGAAACCAGCTTAACAGTCCACCAATTTGGGGGGGGGGACTTCGCGAAATATACGCCTGATTTGTCAAACCGTCAAGCGTCCGGGCGTATTTATACGCCCACAAGAAAGAGGCCCGAAAAATTTTTGGCGCGAAGCGACTCGCCGCTTTAATCGATTTTTAGTCCCGCTCAAGACTACTCCGAAGACAAGTACTCTTCATCTGCCAGCGCCGGAACTACGTCTAAAACCTCTTAAGAACACCACCCTGAGCCTAGTTTCACCCGCGTAAGTCCCGATCCCGTAAGAATGTCGGAATAAAAGTAGCCTATGCATTAATCCAGGTCTCCAGCTATCTACATACCAAGTTTCATCGCATGGTAGTTTTTGTGTGAAAACATTACAAACATACATACAAAAACACAAATGTTTCCTCTCTATAATATTAGTTAAGATATTGTATCACAAGTTTTATTATAAACTGTGAAAGTGATTAATGGTGTCCAATTCCTATCCTCACTTAAATTTATCTACAGGGGAAACCGCCACTGATGAAATTACGGTTACCTATGTAATCAAAATTACAACAATTTTGTTCCTTGCCTTCTTTATCAATCATTTTATAAGATATGCTGGTATGTCAATGTCGTTACGACACTAGTACTTTTCATTATACGATAGAAAGTTCTTAATTGAGGAGTTTTCGTTCAGTTAAAAGAAATGACCGCATTTTAATTATTTTTTTTACTTTTTCAAACACAATCGTTACGTTACAATTTTTTTTAACAATAATAATCTCTGATTTCTGAGGAAATTGGAGGCTACCGGCTTGTTATACCGCATCAAATTACAGAGCAAAATCACCAGAGCACCGTACAAAGTAGGACTTGGTTGATAACGAACAAAGGTGAGACAGGTAGTGTTTCTTTTGAATTGATGTTGATCTGTAATCGCAGATTTATTTTTTTATTGTTATTGTTTTTTAGTTATTCTTTGTAATCTGTAGATGAAGAGTCATATGTGAATAGCTTATATTTATACACTTGGCTTTCTCTCTTTATTCTATAAAACACGACATAGCATAGTGTTTTCATGACAGGAATAAAATACTATGCAAGGACAGAGAATGTGTGTACATTGTCGCTTCAACTTACAATTTGTATCCAGATTCGCTTTACGGTAGTAAGTTTAGCTCATACTGCGAATACCTTAGTAATACAACACCGCAGAACTGTGTTTTGAATGTAACAAATCCACTTTTAGGTTAACCACAATGTTAAATCGTATGAACTGGGGATGGCAAATGGTTTTCAAGTATTTTTAAATAGTTTTTCAACAGAAACTATATTACAAAGCTTGGAATAGTTTACTATTTTTGTTCACATGTAGCTAAACCTTACGAAGATGGCAAGCTTCCAAGTTAAAACAAATACAGTACCATCTTAAAGGGGGACGACCTATTTAGTTTTTCAATCAGTTAACAAAGAAATTGGCAAGTGATATTTAAAGTTTATGCGGAATACACCTTTTTTAGGGTTCCGTTCCTCAAAAGGAAAAAAGGGACCCTTGTAGAATCACTTTGTTGTCCGTCTGTCTGTGTCTGTCCGTCTGTCAAGACACTTTTTCTCAGGAACCCGAGAACGCATCAAGCTAAAATTTAAACCTAATACATAAGTCTGCGGTCCCTTGAAGTTGTAAAAAAATCAAGCTTCTAAGTCAACGCAAACATAAGATATGACCACTTAAGGCTTATATTTGACCAAATTTGAACATTTCGTATGTAAATCAAAACCTATAGGGCACTTCCCATTGACCTAGAATCATGAAATGTGGTAAGAAGCAAGTTCTCATAACACAATGAAAGGAAAAAATTCGAAAGTCGTTAATTTGTTGTTATATCACATAAAAAATAGTATTTGTGATTACAAACTTATATTTTGCGGGTGGAATGTTGACTTGTCGTATATCGCAACCGCAAAAATTAAGTTTGTCTTTCAAAAAAGATGGGCAAAAGTTTCAAGAATTGATTTCCGAGATGGACATACGAGTACTATCTACATACAAGTTTGTTTGCTTACGGAACCCTCGGTCAGACTTGCACTTTTCCGGTTTTTTTTTATAGAAAAACGATGCGGGATTATTAAAATATTACACACCGCAGAACTGTGTTTTGAATGTAACAAATCCACTTTTAGGTTAACCACAATGTTAAATCGTATGAACTGGGGATGGCCTAAGTAGCTTTTTTGGCGACTTTTAGGTGCATCGTGAAACATTTATATAATTTTTAGTATGTATATAGTATAATATGTACCTAATAGTAGACATTTTTGATCATGCTACGGCTATGGCATAGTCCGGTGTTATATAAATCATTGATTATTATATTATTATCTATCGATCATCCGATGCAAGTACATAAGAGATTCAAAGAACAATGGCCAAAAATTGTCTCATTATTTTAAAATGCTCATAAATATTATTTATACCATAGCAATTTATTGTTTATTCTGAGATTTTACAAATATCTAAATGTTTAAATAAAAGCCGGCGTTAAATCTAGTTTTCAAAAGATTATCAACGATCTAATAGCCGTGAGCCAGTCAACCTCTTGACAGTGAGTAACGTCTTCGTGCTTTCTTGGACGAAATGCGAAAATAAGCTTTATATGAGTGTCATAAAACTAATTTTTGCACTTTATCAACTGTCAACTGTCAAAACTGTCGCGTATTTCTCGGAAATCAAACCGTGCTATCCTACCTTTTTCACTTTGACAGATCACAGAATTTGTTGTCGATGGAGTTGTTTGTGTGCTTTAAAGCCAAAAAATATTCGCGCCTTTTTTCATTTTACAAATCTAGTCTAGTGTTGACTACACTACACTACTAATGAATTACAATTGTCACAAACTAGATTTCGTGGGAGAGCCACGTATGGGCCGGCTCGACCGGAGTGATACCGTGTCCTCACAGAAAACCGGCGGTGAGGCAATCTTTGCCCCGGGATGAAGTACCTCTTCGCTCTATTAAGCACACTGAGCTTTTTGGATGCCAGTTTAGTCTTACATTCTAAGTGACATCGAAATTGGAAATGTCCACACCGAGGATCCATAATCTCTCTAAAAGCAACTTTTCGAAGAGTGAGTCAGTTTACCGGAGGCCCTAACCCTTTCCCCCCACTTCCACCCTTCCCCTACTCCCACCTTAAAGGGCGGCAACGCACTTGTGACTCTTGAGTTGCAGGTACCCATTGGCGGCGGTAGTCATTTACCATCATAACACTATACTACAAAAAAAAAAGTGATAATGATACACGCGTGCCTATAATCCTGAAGGCGTATAAACACCCACATTTTACCAACTATAATTCGGTCCCACACATGTAACAGTGGGCAATTCGGGAAATAAAGATAAGAAATTTGGCCGTATATTGACATGGGAAGGTAGGTAGTAAAGCAATTTTAGGAAAAGGAATATTGTTCATACGGATGCATCGGAACGTGTAAGCAATTTGCTGAAGCAGGCCGGAGTCGCTTGCCTGTGACGCGAATTGACTGTTGTCGGTAAGTCTGAGACCTCTAAGAATACTTTAACACGAATATTTTTAATGTTTTTTTTACGATTTAACTTGGAAGCTTGCCATCTTCGTAAGGTTTAGCCACATGTGAACAAAAATAGTAAACTATTTCAAGCTTTGTAATATAGTTTCTGTTGGAAAACTATTTAAAGATACTTGAAAACCATTTGCCATCCCCAGTTCATACGATTTAACATTGTGGTTAACCTAAAAGTGGATTTGTTACATTCAAAACACAGTTCTGCGGTGTGTAATATTTTAATAATCCCGCATCGTTTTTCTATAAAAAAAACCGGAAAAGTGCAAGTCTGACCGAGGGTTCCGTAAGCAAACAAACTTGTATGTAGATAGTATGTCCATCTCGGAAATCAATTCTTGAAACTTTTGCCCATCTTTTTTGAAAGACAAACTTAATTTTGCGGTTGCGATATACGACAAGTCAACATTCCACCCGCAAAATATAAGTTTGTAATCACAAATACTATTTTTTATGTGAAATAACAACAAATTAACGACTTTCGAATTTTTTCCTTTCATTGTGTTATGAGAACTTGCTTCTTACCACATTTCATGATTCTAGGTCAATGGGAAGTGCCCTATAGGTTTTGATTTACATACGAAATGTTCAAATTTGGTCAAATATAAGCCTTAAGTGGTCATATCTTATGTTTGCGTTGACTTAGAAGCTTGATTTTTTTACAACTTCAAGGGACCGCAGACTTATGTATTAGGTTTAAATTTTAGCTTGATGCGTTCTCGGGTTCCTGAGAAAAAGTGTCTTGACAGACGGACAGACACAGACAGACGGACAACAAAGTGATTCTACAAGGGTCCCTTTTTTCCTTTTGAGGAACGGAACCCTAAAAAAGGTGTATTCCGCATAAACTTTAAATATCACTTGCCAATTTCTTTGTTAACTGATTGAAAAACTAAATAGGTCGTCCCCCTTTAAGATGGTACTGTATTTGTTTTAACTTGGAAGCTTGCCATCTTCGTAAGGTTTAGCTACATGTGAACAAAAATAGTAAACTATTCCAAGCTTTGTAATATAGTTTCTGTTGAAAAACTATTTAAAAATACTTGAAAACCATTTGCCATCCCCAGTTCATACGATTTAACATTGTGGTTAACCTAAAAGTGGATTTGTTACATTCAAAACACAGTTCTGCGGTGTTGTATTACTAAGGTATTCGCAGTATGAGCTAAACTTACTACCGTAAAGCGAATCTGGATACAAATTGTAAGTTGAAGCGACAATGTACATTCTCTGTCCTTGCATAGTATTTTATTCCTGTCATGAAAACACTATGCTATGTCGTGTTTTATAGAATAAAGAGAGAAAGCCAAGTGTATAAATATAAGCTATTCACATATGACTCTTCATCTACAGATTACAAAGAATAACTAAAAAACAATAACAATAAAAAAATAAATCTGCGATTACAGATCAACATCAATTCAAAAGAAACACTACCTGTCTCACCTTTGTTCGTTATCAACCAAGTCCTACTTTGTACGGTGCTCTGGTGATTTTGCTCTGTAATTTGATGCGGTATAACAAGCCGGTAGCCTCCAATTTCCTCAGAAATCAGAGATTATTATTGTTAAAAAAATTGTAACGTTACGATTGTGTTTGAAAAAGTAAAAAAAATAATTAAAATGCGGTCATTTCTTTTAACTGAACGAAAACTCCTCAATTAAGAACTTTCTATCGTATAATGAAAAGTACTAGTGTCGTAACGACATTGACATACCAGCATATCTTATAAAATGATTGATAAAGAAGGCAAGGAACAAAATTGTTGTAATTTTGATTACATAGGTAACCGTAATTTCATCAGTAGCGGTGGCCTCGTGGTCTACACGTGGTCCCCTGTAGATAAATTTAAGTGAGGATAGGAATTGGACACCATTAATCACTTTCACAGTTTATAATAAAACTTGTGATACAATATCTTAACTAATATTATAGAGAGGAAACATTTGTGTTTTTGTATGTATGTTTGTAATGTTTTCACACAAAAACTACCATACGATGAAACTTGGTATGTAGATAGCTGGAGACCTGGATTAATGCATAGGCTACTTTTTATCCCGACATTCTTACGGGATCGGGACTTACGCGGGTGAAACTAGGCTCAGGGTGGTGTTCTTAAGAGGTTTTAGACGTAGTTCCGGCGCTGGCAGATGAAGAGTACTTGTCTTCGGAGTAGTCTTGAGCGGGAAGAGGCTGAGTCTTCGCGCGGCGCTAGGGGCGTGTTGTAGCGCGGGAGAGCATCTCAGGTAGTAGTGAGGAGGTGCGCGGCGCAAAGTCTCGGTGGGAGGGCGAAGGATGACGCGTGGCAAGCTACTAAACGTAAGTACAAATATTCGGGTGACAAACAGAGGAGAAGAAAGTACTGAACAACATATGTTGTCTGTAAAGATGAAGTCTAGAATGTATAAATAGGTAACTATTAATACATTCTAGAGATCGCCTGCTGGTCGAAATTCAACCTTAAGTCACTTATAAATGTTTTGAATCATATCAATGACCAGTATAACTTGGACTGTCATTCATAGACATTCCGTACTATGACAGGTCAGCATTTATACTGTACCACTGTAGCTTTACGTAGCCTTTTTCATATAATTTTTATATTTGTAACACATTTAAATATTTTACCTTTCTGTACTTCTTATATATATAAACTTTATAGGTACTTAAAGTTACATAACTTCTTTAAAATGCGTACAAATAATTCTTTTCTCGTATTTATCACATATATATATAGATGTAGGATACATAGTTGACATTACATTCTCCTATTATAAGTAGTAGGACACGATGTAAACCTCAAAAACGCTTTAAGCTGATGGCTTGTCCTATTGCTTACACATTTGTCACCTGGAGCAGTGTGACTGTTCGAAGCACTCCGCACGTAATGAGGTTTGCAGCAGCTACCTCCGGTAGAGCTAACACTGCATGTTCACAATGTGTTGCTGTTTGTTAACATACCGATGCAATGAACTCAATACAGATTCTAGAATGTAACAAAGATGCACTAGCGTCACCTTGCTATCTTTTATATCTTTTATCCCCTTGTTTTATCATGTTCAAAAGTTATTACGACAGTCTTCACTGGATTAATTGAAAAACATAATAATTCTTTACCTTTCTGAAACTTGTTGGTTTAAAAGAGGAACTCAGAATCCAAGCACGCAGGCACAAGGCTGCAATTAGAGCCGGATTTTTTAGTTTTTCTTTAGTTTTTCACAACAAGATGTCGTTAATCAAATTGATTAGGAGTCAAATAGTAATCACTCTCCACTTTTAACGGCTAAGGGCAGACAAACTGAACTTTCGCTTCAATATTTAGATATTTGTCACATCACCATGTGACAAATATCTAAATAAATCTGACTTTCAAACTACTTGCTCCGTCATAAAGTTTGCACTAGCGAACAGTTTCACGAGACCTAATACTGCATGCTCTGAAGTGTTCCTTACTATTACGTTCAGTAATAGTGTAATCGTCTTGCGAGAGTTTATGGCTTTTAATCTTGTTGGAGCGATTTTAAGTGACGTGTTCAAGCTGTCGAAGCTGACTGTTAGCTGATGCAATAATAGGATATAACATACCAGTGACCTTGCATTCCGTTAAAATACAATTAATATACTTATTTAATATAAGTAAGGTTCACTAAGAGGGTTATTAGATTGGGTTGTTGTTGTTATATGGTGTTCAAACTGGCTGTATGTGGGACTCAAAGTAGAGTTGGAATAACTATCTGTAAATTCTGCAAGAAATATTACTAAAAGGGAATAAAAGTTTCATAAATTTCTGGATATGAGTGGAGCATTTTTATAACTTCAAAGTATCTTAATAGTTCAATCAAAAGGTGGCCCCAAAAGATGCAGCAACAAAAACGCGAAGCTAGCTTCTCTCACTACATTATTTATCGTATTTGATTATATGCTTTGTAATGTATCATTTGTGTTTTTTGTATTTTAGTAAGTTTAGTGCCCTTGATTGGACCACTAACTTGGTAACACATGGCTCATCTAATAGTAAATGTTGTTCATAATCTGAATATTTCGGCAACACGAAAGCCCCTTGTGAATGAATAACATTGTTGAAGTTTAAAAAGTCGTTAAAGTAAATGCTCTACTAGTAGCTGAAGGTAAAGTAATAAATCCCCTTTGAAAGCACAACGCCTCCTGAAGCGGGAACTAATATAAGGCTATTTTCTAAGGTTTATGTAAGGTTAGTTGATTCAACGGCCTAGTGCTATTTAAGTAGGACTTACACAGAACTCTGATATTTAAAAATAAAATATAAAATATGTACTCAATTATGTCAGACATAATATGCCTCTGGTGTGATTTATACTGTATTTAATGTTACTTATAATAAATAGGAAACATTTACAGTTGACAGATAAAATATAAAAAAATGTCTGCTCATACACTCTGAATGCCTTAATTAAGAGATAGCTCTTGCACGTAGTGTATAGATACACATTATGCATACGTTATAGGTTCCTAAGAAAAGCAAACGTAATGTTTTTATTTACTTGCGAGTCGCAAAATACAAATTTACAATTCAAATAATTAGCCGTAGTTTTTCGATTGCGTTCACGTTTGAGTTTTTTTACTCCAGTTTGATGCCTAGATGAGAGACCGACAGGATGACAACAAAGTGATGGTTTCATTTTTGTTTTGAGTACGATACCCCAGAAACGATATATCGAGTGAATGCCAGTAAAATGTTACAAACTTGCATACCTTTGACAATCCAGTTGAGGCGAGTTACAATCAACCAGCTGACCACACTGCTCTCTGACACAGAAACGTGAATATTTCGATACATTCTGCGGCAAATGGTTTGATGGTACGAGCGTGTAGTTTGGCCAATTGCACCAATGAGTCAGTATCTGTGGGTGTCGGTAGCAGCGACTCGATACTCATTGCTTATTCTATTGAATTGTGATAGTAATCACACGAAATTTTAATATGTGTTTCAGTGTAGGTATAAGATGCACATACAGCTTGTTACAGAATGGTGTGGTAATTTTTCAAACATACTTGTTACTAAGAGACAACATGAATGAAACTATGGGTAGGTACTAATACCAAGGATGTTGACAGAATGTCCAGATTTTTATGAAATTGTCTGCATAAAATAAACCCATTGAAATTGACATGACAATTTTTAATATGTTGTTTAGAAGTGTGCACCTATGCTTCATCAGCTCTTCTTCACCTACACAGAAAAGCTAATTTCTAATAAAAAAACCCTTTTTATTTAAGTAAAACCAACCATTTGTCCACATGACACTTCTAAAATTTGACCACGCCTATTTGTAATAGCCTTTACAAAGAAAATATCGTACATATCCGTTGTTCTAGAATCGTGTGCTTATTTGGCAGCCTAATCGTAAAAAAACATAATTTTCTCTCTAAATTTTAATATTATCTGTTTCTGTCACTGACTGTACCTACCTAAAAACAGGCACCGTTAAAAAACAAACCGCGATCTAATGTATTTTAGAACACAAATAAATCAAATAATTTCTCTTCAATAAGAAGCCAAATGGGACAGTTATAGGTTGTTATTGAATATTTATCTGCGAACAAATGGAGAAAGAATATTAATATATTTTGGCGCATGCGGTCTACCGTTTAATAAATTATTGTAGTTGTAGGATTTAATTATAAACGACACATAATATGGCAAACAATTAAAACAATGACTGTACACGCATTACTTGAAAGTTTGGATTACTTTGGGGGTAGATCGTAGTCAAAAGCCAATCTAGACACACGGCAGCTTGTCAAGCCAAGTTCAAGAAAAAGGAAGTGGCGACGCAACAGCCATGTGTTATATTACACGAACCATTTGTAGCCCCTTTTGACGCATCATAACTAATATTATAATTGCGAATGTAAGTTTGTTTGTTTGTTACGCATTCACGCCTTAACTGCTCAACCGATCGTCATGAAGTTTTTGCACACATGTGGTCAAGGGTACAGAAAAGGGTATAGGGATATACCTTTCATCCAGAAAACTGTTTCCGAGGAATACCTGAATTACTTGGCAAAATTTACAATCATATAATCAATTAAATTGTAATCAACTAAACAACATTTATGCAATCAGGTGCTTCGACAACGCTGAACGGTCCAGGTCATACACCGTGCCGCACAAAACGAATACCGCGTACATTGCGTAGCATGAAACGAAACTAATGACAAATAACCCTAGTAGGGTTATTTGTCATTAGTTTATAAACGCGAAAGTTTGTAAGTATGGATGGATGCATGTTTGTTACTCTTTCACGTAAAAACTACTGAACCGATTGCAATGAAACTTGGTATGTAGATAGCTAGATACCTGGATTAACATATAGGCTACTTTTTATCCCGATATTCCCACGGGATCGGGACTTACGCGGGTGAAACTCCGGGGCGCTGCTAGTATAATAATAATATAATGACAATAAACGCTGTATATTTTTAAATAGATACATATTATAGATAAATTATACCCAGACACAGAATAAATGATCATGCTAATCATAACTATTTATCCTGAGAAAAGCAAAACCTAGGCTTGAATCGAACTCACGACCACTGGCTCAGCAGTCAGGATCTCTAAACACTAGATCAACAGGCCAGTCAAATAAAGTACCTAAATCTTGAGATTTAAAAAAACGGTGTCCAGAGAGTGTTTCTTACACATACATGTTTCCGATATTGCGTTATCAATTTATCTCCATATATTAAGCTAGCCGTTCCCGCAGTTTCACCTGCGTTTATGGCCACTGCTTCGCTCCTATTGGTCATAGCGTAATGTTATATAGCCTATAGCCTTCCTCGATAAATCGGCTATCCAACACTAAAATATTTTTTAATTCGAACTAGTGGTTCCTGAGATTAGCGCGTTCAAAAAAAGAAACAAATAGACTCTTCAGCCTTATAATAGTATTATATATTCGTTTATGGTGTTTTTCAATAGTAGCATGTGTTTGTGAACGTGACCGAGCGTTGACGTTTGTGCTCATTCATACACGATGAAAGTAGAATTGAACATTGCCAGGTATGGATCGATAGTATCATAGGATAGGCGACTGACTGACCACATGTCCCCTAATATAGTCTCTCCATGATTTTGTTACAGTAAGTATATCTTAAAACCGGAAAAAAGCTTTCAACAATCAGAACATATTCATAGGCGTTACATTTTCCAACACATAATTTATTACTTAATCAAATACATATCAACTCCGCACTTGGCCATCTCACTAGCCATTTAAATATAGCCAAGCCAATAAGGTCTTTCTCTATCGTTATTTTGAACTTTCCACCAATAGATATTTTTCATTAACAAAAAAAAAATCAAAAATTATTACCACACCAGTTCATTTTTCTCCTCACACGTTGACTAAAAGCGCCTATCCAAATCTCATAAATTCACAATATGTAAAATAAGAAGGAAACCACCTCTATTGAATTTTATTAGAAGAAGACACTAATTACTTCGGCACTCCACTTTAGTTAGGTTTCCCATATCAGAATAGGACAGTCCTTGACAGTTCTAGAACAATTTTATTTCCATTTATTACTGCAGTTAATTTGCATATATCTATGGTAATCGTCTTTCAAATTTAACTTCCTACTAGTATTATAAACGTGAAAGTTTGTGAGGATGTATGGATGTTTGTCACTCTTTCAATCACTACTGAACCACTGAACCGATTTTTATCCCGATATTCCCACGGCACCGGGACTTATGCGGGTGAAACCGCAGGGTGCAGCTAGTATATTATAAAAGCAAATGTTTGTGAGGTTGTATGGATGGATATTTATTACTCTATCACGCAAAGACAGCTGAACGGATCTGTATAAAATTTGGCACAAAGACAGGTTATAGTCTGAAATAGCATACAGGCTTTTTATCTCGGAAAAATGTACGGTTCCAGTGGAATAGATTTCACTAAAATTAACACGCGAACGAAGTCGTGGACAACACCTAATAAAATATATTTTTATACACTGAAATGAATGTGATATTGAATCAGAAAATAATATTGTGTAACTACAACGAAATATGTAGATTAAATTTTTCTAAAATAGATAGATAATTGGAAACTTAACTGGATTGTGTAATATTGTGAATTTTGATTACTTTAGTTGTACAAGAAAATATTTGTCTCATGTGGAGATTACAAGTATTTCTACCATATCCCTCGATATTCCGTGAAGTGTCCCTATCACTGCGACATGCGTCCATAATTATCATAATAGGACGGAGAAATAAAAATATAGATCGTTCTTACAAAGGGAATGAGGACAGACGTAAAGTGTGATAGAAGAGTGTGGAAGTATAAAACATAATGCGCCGACCCCAAAATAATTGAGATAAGGGCAGGAATAGGATGATGAGCTCTTACACAGAAGCACTTCGGCTTCATTGAACCATGACGAAATTGTTATGGAACCACTTCGACGCTGTCCCTTCCAATTAAATTAAGAGTAATTGAAATCGGCTGATACACGGTGAACTCTGATTAAAGACATATAAATTTAAGTAGACTATGATGTATAGACAGCAAGGGTTTCTTATCGGTTGAGTGCGTTGTCTAAAGCATCCGAATAGTTCATCTAAATCCCGACATTTGGTGACCCTAAGCCCAGTAGATCCGAGTAGAATGAAAAAGGGCCAATTCATCGCACATTCTAATTAGAAAAAACTTATTCTGATCCCGGTACGGAAGTTTCGGCTTCATTGTTTTAGGAGCATTGTAAGGGTAGTTTTACAATATACGAATTTTCATTGTTCTAAATACGGTGTTGTAAATAAATGTTCGTGTCGTCTGAAGTAGGGCGCCAAAATCGTTATGTGTAAAACAAAACCGTTGCCGCATTAGTCTTTTTTTTAAAAAAGATGGACGATTTGTTGTATCATGTTTATTTTCATATACCTAGTTGTCTTATTGTAATTTTGTCCTGTCAAGTTAGTAAGTAATATTAACGTTAAGCAGTAAAATTAAGATTGTATGTAGATCACATACAATCTTAGTTCTTTGTTTATGTGTAATGTAAAACTGTACGTATCTATACTAATATATAAAGCTGAAAAGTTTGTTTGTTTGTTTTCTTGCTTGAACGTGCTAATCTCAGGAACTAATGTCCGGGTTCCGAGTCCGATTTGAAAAATTCTTTCAGTGTTAGATAGCTCATTTATCGATTAAGGCTATACGCTCTATAACATCACGCTAAGACCAATAGGAGCGGAGCAGTGACCACAAATGCAGGGAACCTGCGGGGATAACTTATCATGTTTTCGATATAATTATGCTTACGATTACCACCAGTTCATTAAAATCGTTCTAGTCCATCCTAAGGTTGCCTGGAAAAGATTGCTTTAGGCGATAAGGCCGCCCTTTGTACATTGGTGAACAAATAAAGTATTATCTATCTATCTATCTAATGTACATTTTTGTAAGAGCTGGTCTCATTACACATTACCGGTTTGTATTGTCCTCGGTGGTTTGGTAGCGTGAAGTTATCCGGGATTTCAAGAGAAGACCTACTGATGTTACTTGCGATTTAAATTATAAAATGAACAGTCCAAGTCAGTTATTGAAAAAGTAGATACTTATTAAGTACTAAATATTCTTTACTTTCACGTTAGTTCCTGACATAGCACACAAGGAGTCACGTGACAAAATACGGTCAATAATCCAGTGTGAAATCATCCTAAGGCCTATACTACGCTTACACTCGGAGTGTTTTATCTGTTGCGGGATTATCGCCTCTACCTTATTGGCAATAAGAAAGTTTTAGGTGACGATAGATTTTATTGGATCACACCATTTTAAATGAGCTAAGATAAAACAAAAGTTTGTTTGAGTTAAACATTGACGTTCCTATACAGTGGTGATTTCAACTTTATGTACAGGTTCAGGTGAGTAAATGAATTTGATGACTTGTCACAGCAAAAGAGTGGAACTTTTTGGGTTGTGTTCGACACGAATTCGACGAACTGTACTTAGCTCGAATTCTGCAACTCCACGTTTTTGCAAGCTTGTAAACGAGTGAAATGACTTGAGAGTCATTCATACAAAAGCTTAACACCATTTTCCCAATTATTTTTTTTTGCAAAAAACGAAAAATTCATCATGCTTGATTATTTTCTCCACTTCTGCCCAATTTTAGGTTCCATATTTCATTTGTATGCATTTTTTTACTAAGGTACAAATTGTTTCTTGCTAAAGAACAAAAAAATACTTTGTGTTTACTTAAATTGATTGTGTTTGTTTGCAGTTGTAAAAAACATTGTACGTTAATTTATCTCACTCCACTGTTTTGTTGGACCTATGCTTAGCGAAGACACTACTTGCTTCGTATTTAAAAGTGACCCAGTTTTGGTGTTTGTGTTGAGCCGCCGAAATTAGAACTGAATATAGCCATCGTGTAGGCACACTGTAATCATTGCTCGGTCAGCTCTTGCTTGCTACAAATGTACATATGTTTCGCCAGTTTGTCTAAAGTGAATCATTACAGCTTTAAACCATAATTATAGGTTTCTCTTAGATAGGCGTGTACCATCTTCATCTTAGAAGACAAACGCCTATTCCATTTCATAATAAATAAAAAAAACTACCAAAGACACTTCGTTCACAGTGTCTCCAAATTTGGAGGTAGCCCACCCGTCCGAATAGCACCTTTTTTTTTTTTTTTTTTTACGTGTGGAAACCCCCTCGGGTACCACCTCGCCGAGCACTCGGCGAAGTGGCTATGTCGGAATCGAACCGACTAAAACCACACGGTGTTCCGTCACGGGTGTCTATGGCCGGGTGCTCAGGTATAACCTAGGAAGGAACTCCCTGAACCCCCGACAGACTTGACCACCTGTCCACAAAGCAGGTAGTCTCGCAGTCATGAGTAGGAGCCGTGTCCCCCTTCAATTTAGAAAGGCGCGCGCGGAACACGTCACGCCATCGTCTCGGGCCTATTTGCTTCTCTTTCGGCGCCGGGTTAACCTTCCCAGCGCCTTAAGGCCAGCGCTCATGGAGGCCGTAGGTCATTTAGTGCCCTACGGCGCCTGGTGCGTCCTCTGCGTGACGGGAGAGTGCTAGTCCTCTCCCGTTCCCTTTCCGCCGCCTCTTTGGCGTACATCACTTCCTCGCAAAATAAGGCGGCAGAGACCCACGCACTCTCTTTGTACCATAGCTATCACCATGGTCTCTAGCGAGAGGCTTCCCACACCTAGAGCTGTCTCAAGGTCATCGCGCTGTTGGACCCACGCTGGACACTCCACTAGGGTGTGGAGTGCAGTATCTTCGGGACAGCCCCCGCAGTGATGACACTCAGGCGTTGGCTCCCGGCCTATGCGACACAGGTACTTCCCGAAGCAGCCGTGCCCAGTAGGTACCTGCGTCATCCGGTAAGAGAGGCTGCCATAACGCCTCTCTAGCCATTCCTCCATGACGGGCCTTACCGCCAGAATTGTGGCGTGCCCCGCGCTCGGTTGCCCAAGTCGCTCTTTCCACTCAGCCATGAGGACCTGGTGGACCTGGAACTTTTGGGCCCTGATTTCACAGGGCAAAAGCCTCAGGCCACGGTCAAGCGCCTCCTTGCGCCATTGGTATGAGGACGCAAGGGCTTTCGCTTCCAAGTCCCACGGCGGAGTGCCGGCTAAGAGACTTGCCGCTTCAAATGAGATTGTGCGATATCCCCTTATGACCCTGACGGCCATCGACCGTTGCGGGCGTCGAAGGAACGCAACGTTACGGTCCGTCAGAGTCGGGGCCCAAACTGGAGCCCCATACAAGGCCATGGACCGCACAATCCCTACGTAGAGTCTCCTGCAGGACGTAGAGTCTCCTGCAGGGTCCGAATAGCACCTGCGCGAATGGCAACTAGCCTAGTCCACGAAAGGCGACTATCAATATTTTTGGTGCTCTTCGTGGATTCAAATTTATTTTTACATTTTTGTCCACGAAGAACATCTACAACTCAGCAGCCTAGTGCTGGGATGTATTTGGTTTTTTTGCCCTAGGTGGACTACCTCCAAATTTCACTGTGTTGTATTTAATAAAATTTTATTGTATTCATATATAGACAAATTCTAATTGCCTTAAATATAAATTCATTATTATTATAAAAAGGCATAGAGCCAAAAGAAAAAAATACATTGAGCGTATGTACTCGAAATTTTAGTATAGTACTTATTCCTGTGTACACTTAAAATTGTCGATATAATATTCAGTTATTCATTTATTCATTCATTCATTTGCGAATATGGGTATACATTTGCAGATCTTAAAAGCCAATACAATTTTCTGTACTTTTACTATATTCTACCATTAGGCATGCAAAGCGATAACAAAATAATCAATTAAGAAATTTATAAAACTTACATTAAAATTATCATATTATGTTAATTAAATAAACTATAATATTAATATAATGTCAAAAGTGTGAATATTTTAGGGAAACAATAATTAGTATTCAGTCATTCAAAATAAGTTATGTCGTAGGATAAAAAACGTCAACAATAAAATAACAATGTCCTAAAGAAACAACAATTCAGTGCGATACGAATGCTAGACAGAATTGATGTTATTGTCATCGAAGTATTCTCTAAGAGAGTAGTAATATTTAGTTATAAGCAGTTTTTGAAGATGCCTCTTGAAAAGTAGTGGATTTTCAGACTTTTTTATACAATATTTTAGCTTATTGTATTTTTACATGAGGTGCAATACAAAAAAAGCTCTTGTGCATTAATGCCGTTTTACTCATCACTACACATAGCATGTCCGCATGACGAGCCCTCGATCGTTTTACTCATCACTACACATAGCATGTCCGCATGACGAGCCCTCGATCGTTTTACTCATCACTACACATAGCATGTCCGCATGACGAGCCCTCGATCGTTTTTTAAATAGATCGATATTTTGATTAACAAACGTGGCACACTCCATGATATATATACAAGGCAAATTCAAAATATTATTCTCAATAAAGTGAGGTTTGCAACTACTGGGTATTCTAACATCAAACATAGTCCTAATATACCATTTCTGAGCTTTGAGTGCTAAATGCCAGTCAGTGGAGTTACCCCAGAATATGATGCCATATCGC
The DNA here is from genome assembly GCA_949752705.1 of Callimorpha dominula. Taxonomy (NCBI): domain Eukaryota; kingdom Metazoa; phylum Arthropoda; class Insecta; order Lepidoptera; family Erebidae; genus Callimorpha; species Callimorpha dominula. Next base: position 3,391,465 of record OX457005.1, read on the forward strand.
AACGTTGATCAGACAAGCCCATGATAGGCTGTTATCAGTGTTGATCTACTCGCTACATTCCTTAGCTTATACAATCCATAGACAGATTGACTCACTTTAGTGCATACAGATTCTATATGTGCTTTCCAGTTTAGTTTATTGTCTATTATTAACCATAGAAATTTAGTATCCTCTTTATTTTTAAATTTATGTCCATTATAATTAATAGCTAAGTTATTGTCTAACTTTTTGAATCTTTGTTTAAAATCAAAAATTTTTGTTTTGTCTAGATTAATTTTCAAGTTGTTCTTTTGTAGCCATTGTATAATTAAACTAATAGAGTCATTAATGTCAGTTTCAATAGATGTAAACGTTTCTTTGGTAAAGAGTACGGTACTGTCATCAGCATATAAAGTCGTATTATAGTTCGTAGTTAACGGGAGGTCATTAATATAGATAATAAAAAGTAATAGGTATGTATAGGATTATGAAAGACACACGTAAAACGTTTATTAAAGTCTTGCACTATGTCTAACTTCATAAAACGTGTATTGTTTTTAAGCCATTGAGGAGAGTCGGATGACCGTAGCTGCCGTCTGCGCCATCCAACGAAAATGCGGTTGTTGCACCGTTTGTCTATCTGTAGTACACTAAACTCAAAATTGTGGCCAGGTCGTAATGTTACAAGTGCTAGAACTCGCATAATTTAGAAAATTGATTTACATGTATATTACCCTGTATCTCGTAAAGTCAATAAACAAATAATAAACAGTATAAAATAGGAGTCCAAACGGTAAATATATAAAACAGTTATAAAAGTAAATAAGAAATTGTTTACACAAAATTATATTACCATAGTTAACTTTGATTTCAACAATATTTGGATCCTAAGCAAAAAAAATAAAATCTGTTGTATAATTTTTAAATAATACGATATATAATATCATAAACCCTATCTCACTGATAAGAAATATATAACGATATTACCACGACAACCCACCCTGGGCTCAAGTTAACAGCATGCGCGGTTACTTTCTATTTTTCTAGAGAATTCGTTAGCCTCTCCTGAATACACAATGAGGACAAGTTATAAAATAGCTAGTTACACATGCAATAGTCTAAACAAGCTAGCTTTGCGTGAGATCAACTGTGCGAGCTTACTAGGACGACAGCAGAAACTAAGAAGCTGTGGATATGGTAAGCTTGCGGTCAACATTTATGTCGTATTCATGTTTAGTAGGTGCGTGAGATGAATGCAGATCTCAGGAATGCCAATGCGCAGTGTAAAGGACAGCACAACAATGCGGGCTTGCGAGGCGAGATTTGCCGGTGGCGTGGAGAGATCTGCGTGCGTGTAAGGCGAGGTTACCGGACGGCGGGAGGTCTTCATTCAAACGGTCGGAAAGCGAGTCATACCTGCGCGTTTCAAGTTCGGTATACACTAAAACGGAGACGAAAACGAAAACGACTATACTACTTAATGAAGAAGAGTTACTTATTGAAGAACTGACTGATGTTGAAACAGCCAGATTAGTTTATAATGTCGTATGGTATTCTACTGTGGGGGAATGCCGCCGATATTCAATCTATCTTCGTGCTACAGAAGAGGGCTATTCGAGCAATTTATAACTTAGGAAATCGTGATTCACTGAGGCAGAAATTTAAAGAAATTAACATAATGACGGTAGCGTGCCAATATATTTATGAAAATCTAATTTACCTTCATAAAAATAAAGATCACTTCTGTAAAAAAAGTGATATACACTCTTTTAACACGCGTAATAAACATAAACTTGTTGTACCTGCCTCTAGGCTCCAAAAAATTAACAAGTCGTTTCAAGGTCAATGTGTGCGATATTATAATAAAATCCCAGATAATATTCAATTGTTAAGTATAAACAAGTTTAAGTCTACAGTAAAACGACAGCTATGCCTTAAGGGCTATTACTCAGTAGGCGATTATATACAGGATAAAAACGCTTGGGATGGAATTGTAATAGAAATCTAATGTGAGCTAATATGTTTCTTATTTTCCATCTCTCATGTTTTTCTTTTCTTCTTTTTAATTTTTTCCTTAATTTTCAGTTTCTCTCGTGTCATATTTTTTTTCTAGTTTATTCACTTTTAATTTTAAAAACATAATAGCACACAACAAAATGATGTGATATTTACTGAATATTGTTGAAACTGTCTGGTTTTTCTTTTTTAAAAGAGTGGCCCTGAGTTTGTTTGCCCGATTTCTTCTCACAAGGCTCAACCATTTGGAAACGGGCGGTTATAGATCGAAACAGGCAGATGTGATATTATGTTATCCATTTTGTTTTCTTTAATCATTTTACATTTGACGAAGCAAACTATTGTTGCGGTGACTCTGTGTGTGTTGATCTATAAATTTTAATTATAATAATTATTTATTAAATCGACGATTTCGAATAATTGATGGTCAATTTTATGAAATAAAGATTTTTTTGAATTTGAATTGAATTTGACTCGGTACACAATCAGTCGCGAATGCGACGCAGTGACGGACGAACGGTGTGATGCTTTTGTAAGCAGTAAGCTGAAGCTTACGATTTGTGCATTTGATTGTAATAAGTATAAGTACTTACTTAATATGGCAAAGGATTTTTTATACTATTAAATTTAACAATAAAGCTTTTCGTACGTCTCAGTCGTTTTTTATTAAATCTACTAACATTTTGTTAATTAGTAGATTTAATAAAAAAACAACATCCTTAAATGTCATTTATAAAATAATGTGAAAATCTATACTCTAATAAGCAATAAATATAAAATCAAAGTTGAGACCTTTAGACATGTGAGTTGGGTGTTTATTACTTTTGCAGTCACAAAATAATGTGTTTTTCTACTTTTCAGTTATATTACTTGGAGTATACTGGATAGACGAGTGGTCTAACTACTGCGTCTCAAGTTGTGACAATCATGGTAAATGTATACTATGCCGGCTATACTATAGTGCATTATACCGTGGAATTCTGATTTTTGTCTTAAAATAAGAAAACAGTATGTAAGATTTTCATACAATTCCACATCAACTGTACTTTAAATACAATAAAAATAACATCATTTTTGAATAAACATAAAAGCCGTGTAAACCTTCTAAACGCATCGGCCACGGGCCACGAGTCCACGACCGAACTGCGGTGCCGACAGTTCTCTTGTCAGTGAGAGTAAGGTGCCAGTGTACTTTCATAAAGATTTCATGCCGTACCGGTAAGTAAATTTAATCTAAATTTGTAAAATAAATTATAAGTTGCTATCAAACTAAGGTTTTATAGCTATTTTCAGCTATATTTTAACATTTTTTTTTATATTGTAGGGGGCAAACGAGCAGGCGGTAAGACTACCGTCGCCCATGGACAACTCAAGAGTCTCAAGCTGGCCTTTGAATTACACGACAGTACGAGATAATATTAATAATCTGTATAATATTAGTATAGAAACAGATAATACTTATATCTTATATATTTATATATATGAATACTTATATCAATTTGATTATAACTCTGTATTTTTCTTATTTTTCAGAATAAAATAACTCCAACAAAATTTACGACTGAACTCCTTTAAAAAGCTTTGAAAGAAATTAATGATGAAATGGATGGATTTGTGTATGGAAATAAGTTTAATATTTATAATTATTTTCAAGACTTACGTTTTTTCCTCATTTAGATAAAAACCGTATGCTTTGAATATAGCACAGAATTACGTACAGCGATTAAGTCAGAAGCCAAATTTTAGCATTACAATTTTAGGTATTCGAGACAAACATGATAATGTCCTACATCCGTTTTAAAAATAATAGTCTACGGAATAAAACAGTTTCCATTCCTAAGCACTTTCCTACAGTTTCTAAAAACCATCATCAAAGTAGAAAATGCCTTAATATACCGAAAAATGCTACATTTACCTTAGCTGTAACAATATATCATTAGCGACCCACACCAGCGGTTTCAAGAAAGCTTGGGCGATACTTCCCATCATCAGATTCTATTCAACACCATGTTGGTTAGAAGCATGTGTAATCGCGGTTGCCGAGATATTCTGTCTGGTTTAACTGTTTCCCCTTACTACTTTTGTGTCAATATAAACTTGATATTTTGAACATTAAAGCTGAAATTATTTAAAAAAATACCACATCTATGTCTTCACTGATTCATAAATGTAGTCAAAACACGTAGAGCCCGTTTGTTTTCATACCCGCGGCCTGCCACTTTCGACTGTGCCCGAATTGTCGGATATTCTCGATATGACCACGTGCCGTAGCGCCTTGTCCTAACAAATAAATTTCGGACATGATCAAATGACCTGTACTTTGTTGTGTGAAAGTGTATTTTTATTACAAAACTGGACATAGCCTGAATTATTTTCTACATTCCTTATGACTAGATGCTCACTTACTTCTTTGTCGTCAGTACTCTTTTGACAGAATGGTCGTGGATGTAAAGAATAGTCGTCGGTACCCTCATGCAATGGCTTACCTCGGTGGATTTAATCTGGTCATTTCATATTATTGGCTCAGCTATGTTATGTCGTTGCCGTAAAAATCGCTAATTTAAGTGGCATGCAACATAAGTTATTACTAATAACTAAAGCCAAAGTGCATTGTCAAAGCATGGTGTTGCTACCTATATACCTTCCACAATAAATACTCTATCCAATACAAAACGAATTATTCAAATCTGGTTGATAGTTCCAGAGAGGAGCTCGTTTAAACAAACAAGTAATCAAACAAAAAACTTCTTCAGCTTTATTATATTAGTATAGATAGGTACTATTTATTTTTAAATCACACTGACTTAACTTAAAAGCAGATAAGAAATAAAAATTATGTTAATGCGCCAATACACATTTCTTAAAATTATACGAAACTAAAGGGATTTAAAGTTCTGCATAACTTGGCCGCTGACAAGAACTTTCGTGTCCAACAAAAAACGGCGATCTATATTTGATGAGCCGAATCCCATAAGTTATTCATGTAAGGTTCGCAATTGAGAAATAATTCTCTTGGAGCGGATAAAGGTTTTTATTGCATCTCGCTGCTGTTGTCGGCGAAACGGAGTCACTTGCTTTTGAAACATTTACTGGGTGCAATATTGGCTGTTTTCGTTGTCTGAAATACCCTTTTTTTGTAGTAAAAGTAAAGTATGGTAAATTTATATTGTAACTAGCTATTATCCGCGAATTTCTTTGTAAATTACTTACTAACATATAACTCCTCATTTTAAAATATGTTTTGAAAAAAAATTACTTTGAAATTTAATGCGTTCGTAAATTGACAGTCAATTTGCAGAGTTTAGAAAGTTAGTTGTTTTGTGAATTTGTACAGTAGGTATTAGGTATAGAAATACCTAACTATTAGATACTGAAACAGCACGATCCTGCCCAAATCTGTTCTTTTATTAATACTGGATAACACATTAATATTATCGAATGTTTAAAAAAATGTCAAACAATGTGATTTAAATATATATCTACAATCCCACTTATATTATAAATGTGAAAGTTTGGATGGATGGACGTTTGTTACTCTTTCACGCAAAAACCACTAAAGCGATTGCGATCAAACTGGGTATGTAGATAGCTGGAGACCTGGATTAACGCATAGACTACTTTTTATCCCGATATTCTCACGGGATCGGGACTTACGTGGCTGAAACCGTGGGGCGCTGCTAGTGTAGCGCCCCACGGTCACTAGACTAAATAAAGTCCATGTCACAGATAATATAATACTATACTAGTATCCATGTCAAGTTGAAGAAATTGTATATTAAATAATAAATCCATAACAAACAATTCACTTAAAGTCATGTTCTAAGATTGAAGCATCTATAATAGGCCTCATGTATATCATAAGGCCTATTATAGAGTTTTTGAGAAATCAACTATCAAAACTAATCCGAATACATTCTGGTTTAACTTCTTCCAGTGTTTTGGTAGTTTAATTAAATACGATTATTTTCACATACAGTAAATACCTTTGCGCATAAGTGCAGGTTTGCCAATGTACAACCTTAATTGGCTATCACCATGCCTAATTCGGTAGATAATGTCATCATGGGTGTTAATCCACAAACATTTGTTTCATAAATGTACATAATAGGTATAGTTATTCATTCATGCATACTAGGTTTTTGGAAGTATGGTTGACGTGTCGCTGTAGTTTTTACTTTAAACATTAATCGAAAACATCTCTTTTGCGCCTTAAATGCAATGGAGTTTCCCCTTAAAGATGCGGCCATACTATAGTAAGCTATATTCAGGGCTTGTGCGTTAACTATATTGGATACTAGCTGTGCCCCGCGGTTTCACCCGCGTAACTCAGATGCTATTTGAATATCGGGATAAAAGTAGCCTATGTGTTAATCCAGGCCTCCAGCTTTCTACATACGAAGTATCATCTCAAACGATTCAGTAGTTTTTGCGCGAAAGAGTAATAAACATCGATACATCCTCACAAACTTTCAAATTTTTTTCACATTCAATATCTTCACTACATATTATAAAACAAAGTCCCCCGCCGCGTCCGTCTGTCTAAATAAACTGAAAAACTGCAGAACGAATTTTCATGCGGTTTTCACTAATATATAGAGTGATTCATGGGGAAATTTTAGGTGTATAATTTGTACCCTTGCGAAGCAGGGGAGGGTTGCTAGTATATTATAGAAATGTATGTATACAGAGCCTTTTAACAAATCGCTAGTGCCTTGAAAATTCCCATTACGGACACAACCGTCAACAACGTCTGCACTCACGCGTCTGAAGTCACCCGCAGTTTTATATTATAGTCGTAACTTTTAAAATATTTGACGAAATTACGTACTTTCACAGACAAAGTTTATCTACTTTGAATATCAGAAGCGATAAAAGTAATATAAAAATCAATAAAAGTAAAATAAAAATCAATTTGTTACTGCTAAATGTGAATTGGAAATAAAAAATAAAACTTTATTGTATTTATGGTTCACTATTTTGGTAATAATGGCTTACACATAAAAGATAGAACTATTTATGAGAAACAATCCCACCGTACATTATATTCGTGTAACTTTTACAGTTTTCTCACCGCACGCCAGAATAGCTCGCAGATGACAGATTTTTTTCCGACTTACTTAGCACTTATCGTTATATTTTAGCCAATATACACAATATCTTCATAAATTATAGCCTATCTGTTATTCTGATATATAAGCTATATTATTGTAAAGTTTCATTAAGATCCATTCAGTAGTTTTTGCGTGAAAGAGTAACAAACATCCATACATCCATACATACATACATACATCCTCACAAACTTTCACGTTTATAATATTAGTAGGATTAGTAGGATAGGGCATAGGCAGCATTACTTACTTTACTTTTTTGCAAAGGCTTTGGTGGTTGTGGTTACCAATCGAGTTTTTTATCAATCGTAATTTTCTATTGTATTTACATTATCAATTTTTTTCATTATTATAACAAAGTTTTCTTTAGCACTACAACTACAGCGTTGGCTGAAATAAATTATTCTGGTTTTATCTAAACTGACACTGGAATTATGTAATGTGTTAGTAATGTCATGTCAGCAGACCAGATGAGCGTAGAATCTTTTAACCTTACAAAATATTTATTAAATTCATTGGCTGTCTCTTTAGAATCACCTAAGAAGATGTTTTTATTCTTATTTTATGTACCTACATAATTTTTTGGGTGTATTAAATTTTGTTTGTTTTATTACATTCCAAGTAGTATTAATTTTTGTTATTGTATATTCTTATTAAATTATTATTTTGAGTACGCTGAGATTTTTTAAATATATTTTTGAGTAATTGTTATATTGTATTTTACTTGAGCGACTAGAGTTTCGTCTGTATGTCAACAGCATTGTTTTTTTGGATACCCATTTTTGTTTACGTATGACATTAATAGTACGAATAAACGCTTAAGATATTAAAAAGCTGTTAAATATATTGTAGGTGATAGTAGACAAAAGTATTTGTAGACAGAAATCTCTACAGTACCAAAGAGTGTTAAGCAATTACTCCCAAAATGTATAGATGTATGTATGTTATGTATATATGTTAGTTATATGATGATTTTTTTTTTATTTACTACTAATTTATTTTATTTATTTCCTTAAGTAGGTATTTATTTTACCAACGGCGATTGTTTATTTAGTTGATATTATTAAAATGTCATTTACCTTCCTTATGCATATTGTTACATATTACATATTGTTGTATACAAACCTAAATAATTAAAGTTTATTAATTAAATGGAATTACAACAGAATTATAATTAAAGTTTACAAACAAATGTAAACTTTAACTAACTTCATTACTGTTTTTTGTATATAATCTAAGACTAATACATATTCGAAAATACGAGTAGAAGAGCTTTTCTAGGTTAAAGATACTACTACCACAGATGACTAAGTACTTAAACGTGACTACGTAACAGATAAATCCCTCCCTACAGAAATGTCGATACTTACGGTTTTAATTGCCTACTCTTTCCGAGCTTTAAAATGTGTGTAGGGTTACACAAAAAAATACAATTGTTATGTTAATAGAGTACTTAACGTTTATTTTTAATTTCCAATGTTTTAGTATATGTTTTATTGTTATGTAAAGATTAATAAACTACTTACCTTTTCTAGAATCTCGATTATTAAACTGTAAGGTGGAAAATATTCTAAACCTTCATGCTCATTACACAATTATTTGTCCTGGGTGGGAATCGAACCCAAGACCTCTGGCTCAGCAGTCAGGGTCACTAACCACTAGAGCAACAGACCAGAATATATCAATACGATATCGAATTACGTTTTTTGTGCTTAAAAAATAAAAGCATGTATTTATCGCGCGCAAGTACATCGATTGACATAGGCCTGCGACCCCCGAATACCTCGATCATATATTAATATAGGTAATCAACACTCGAGCAGTTTGCGAACGCTCAAGTAACTGCTCGAGTCGGTTTAATAACGCTCGAGCAGTGGCTTGAGCGTTTTAGTAAAACAGCTTTTTCAGAGCAGCAAACTCTACGTTTGACTCGAGCTTGGTCGTTAATTTTTTAAGGCCTTTAATACTTAATGTAAACATTACGCTGCTGCCATGTTGCTGTAAATCATCCTTTTATCAAGCACAACTGCAGCCAATACTTCTCTCTTAGTACAAAAATTGAGCAACCATTCGATTTCTTCTCACAAGGCTCAACCGTTTGGAAACGGGCGGTCATAGATTGAAACAGGCAGATGCGATATTATGTTATCCATTTTTTTTTCTTTAATAATTTTACATTTGACGAAACAAACTATTGTTGCGGTGACGCAAAATTATAGATCAACACTCACGTGTTAATCTATATTTTTTTATTTTAATAATTATTTATTAAATCGACGTTTTCAAATAATAGATGATCAATATTATGAAATAAAGGCATTGAATTTGAATTTCTTTATGGATTGTTACGTTTTTCAAACATCCACACTGTACAGTATCTGGGATTTAATAGGAACATCGAAACAATACAGTCAGCTTTCATCACATGTAACAATCAATTTCATTTAGTTAGATCGGCCGTCTTCAATTTTTTTTATATTTTACGAGATTAACTAACACGCTGCTCCCTCAGTGCATCAATCATCAAGCGCGGTACCTAGAGAGAATAAAGTTTCTGAAGAGGAAGGATCTGATGAACAGTTGGTGCACTTAACTTGAAGGTTTGCTCGGTCTTCCTCCAATAATTTTCGTACAGTCTTATCGGTAGTCACTTCTATCGGCCTGCCGAACCTTGCTCCATCCTCCAAGTTAAAATTGCATTAAATTAAAAATACCACCGTTCTCAGATCCTTAGAGATGGATAAGTTTCCCTCAGTGCACTACTCATTTCCTCGAAATATTTTTGTCCAGTTAAGTCACGCTTAAAATTATACTAGCAACCCGCCCCGGCTTATTAAATTATATATATTAAATTATACACCTAAACGTTCCTCGTGAATCACTCTGTCTATTAGTGAAACCGCATGATAATCCGTTTAGTGGTTTTTCAGTTTACTGCGAACAGACAGACAGACAGACAGACGTGGCGGGGGACTTTGTTTTATAATATGTAGTGATAATGACACGATCGTCATAAGACCGCCATTTTGATTTAGAAAATTAATTTAAAAATCGAACAGACGATTCCTTGTCTTCACTTTCGTTTTTTTTTAATATTACTTAGATTTTATGGATATGATTTCAAATCATATTTATAATATTAGGTTTGCATACGACAATACTTATGTAGCGCCCTACGTATGTGTGACATATGATTCATTAGCATTAGAAAGTTTTTTGTAGGTAAGATGAATAATTACTAATTACCCGACTAGTAGGTAGTAGATTTATGTGATAAATCAACGTACATAAATTTTATGTCCTTTTAAGGTCAATTACTGATATGTATGTCGAGTGGTTAATTCATATTATTTGATCTGTGTGTAGGTGTGATATTTCTATAATATGTATTCAGGAATATATAAGTATGTTTATCAGCAGCCTGGTTACAAGGTCTGCCTGGTTTGGGATCATACAGCCGTGTGTGAGGTGTATCAAGTTATTATTATTATATTGGATTTAGGACTTACTAGAAGTGTAGTGCTTTTAGGATTTAAGTGATCGACTTGTGTTTTATTTTAGAAATTTGTCGTTATGAATAAAACAGGGATTTTTGTTATGTTATTGATCGGTGAGTTTTATGTAAAAGTAATAAGTCTATCTTATGTTTCAGTGTGTCGTTTATTATATCTCTTTTATTGTAATTTTATACTATACATTTTATATTACAGTTTGTTTTGAATCAAATGCAGAATGGAAACATCCAAAATCAGAGGTAAAACTTTTTTATATAAATTTCAGACAGAATTTTGAGTTTTTATTGACTCGGTGGTGTATTATCAGTATGTATAATAAATTTGTACATTACTGTTGTATCGAGTTCCTGGATTCGTTTTCTGGATCTTATTATATTGGGCTTTTTTCTATAATTTAAGGCCGATTTGTACTAAAAATATATTATTATATACGTAGTCTCGAAGAAATCTTTCTTCATAAAGAGTTTCTGATAATGTCAAAAGATTAGTAAGCCCTTAATACCATTGCAACTAGCTTTTTTAAAATTATTTCTTTAAGTTTTGGGAATATCACTACTTTCAATAAATATCGTTATCTTTATATACGAGTAGGTACATAAAATTCGTGTCCCGTTATTTGTCTACGATAAACTCCTAAACTAATGAACTGATTTTAATAAAATTTAGCACACTGTGTGCAGTTTGGTCCAACTTGCGAGATAGAATAGTTTTATAATCACAGTATTTTTTTATTGCAAATTGCTTAGCTACAGCAACGCGTGGCCGGGTGGTAGTATATTTATAAACAATTGCACTCATACATTATAGATCTAATTAAATACGGTATCCTGTTTCGCAAACCATCGAGCAGAAATCTGTAGTAAACCTTCATTCTTCATTCATCACTTCACACATTGATAGTTTCAGCTGCTTCACAAACACAACTCCGCCCGAAAGAAATCCTTCCTCCGGCCTCGAACGATACCTATGACAGCAAAAGGTCCTGTGGATACAAAACCCAGTGATCCTTTTGAACCCTACGATCCACCTCTACCGAACTTCACGGCGCCTGGTAGGAGAATCAGTGAAGTCAGTAAGTAACTATGTTTTAAACAAGACAAGTATAAATAAAACATTTAAAATACCTGCGACTCGAAAGTCCCTTCAATGATTAGAAAAGAGTTGAAGATCTTCGAACGGCTGAACAGATGTTTTTGAATAGCTAAGAACACTCGATTAAGTCACCTTTCAAACAAAACTATATCTCAATCATAAGGAGTTAAGTAGCCACAGATAGACACACATTAAACTTTTAACGCCCCTCTTTTTGAGACGGGAGTCAAAAAAATAAAAACGTTCTCAGCCCGAATTTTCAAAGGGATGCTTATGTGTCTAACCTACATAATTATACAATTACTAGACATTACTATATGTTTAGATTCCTCTAGATAACCCATTAAGGGCCAAAAGAAAACTAACTGTATTTTAAACATTAACCGTTTATTTTCTAATATTTAATAACACAAATAACCGTATTAGCACGGTAATATTATCTATCCAGTATTGTATCTTCATACAAACGGTCAGAAAGCGAGTCATGCCTACGCGTGTCAAGTTCGGAATGCACTCGGTACACAACCAATCGTATAAAACACATGAATGATAAACCCGAAGACGGCGAACACACAAAGTTTGACCGTATTTAATAAATGGAAACGGTGGCTCTAAATGCGTTAAAAGAATTCTTCATATTTTTTAAGGACCTTTTAAGATATTTGTGGGCACAGCTCAACTTCAACGTTAAATCACGATTTTTATCTACATGCATTCTTTTTTTTTTTTTTTTTTTATAAAAAGACAACTCCCGCATTAGGAATTACTCCTGTGTCGCGGGGGACTTTACAAACATACAAGCAACGGACTAAAAGAACACCCAGACTTATGTGGGAATCGAACCCACGACCTCTGGCTCAGTAGTCAGGGTCACTAACCACTAGACAAACAGGCCAGCCGAATTCTCTACTTTAATCTTTCATTCACTATAATATTGCTTCTTATTCTTCTATTTTTAGAATGCTTTGAGTACATTAGGGACTTAAAGATCAGAGACAAAGCTCAGAGGAAACATAATGGTAAGTTAAAATTCGATTTAAACTCATATGTACTTTACCCTATTATCCTTTCCATCTTAGACGTCGCATCACCATTTCAGTTTCACCATTTTCAGTTTAAGAGAGTCCAAGGATAACACAAATACTATACGGTAGATAAGGTACATCTAATTCCAATTCCAGCTCAGCTCCTGAAGTTTGATCTGCAAACATTTGTGTTGCAGAAAATTATGCCGTGTTTTATGAGTAATTACGAGTATGAGTGATTGTGACTCGTTTAAAATATACTATACTAGCAGCGCCACGCGGTTCCACCCGCGTAAGTCCTGATCCCGTGGGAATATCGGAATAAAAAGGAGCCTATGCGTTAATCCAGGTCTCCAGCTATCTATATACCGTTATAAGTTTCATCGCAATCGGTTCAGTGGTTTTCGCGTGAAAGAGTAACAAACATCCATCCATCCATCCAAACTTTCACATTTATAATAGTAGTGGGATAGTGTGATGGTCAGTGCAAGACGACTTTTTAATGCTCGTGTATGCCAGCTCACGCTTAAAAAATTATTTAGTTTTGTTTTCAGATTCCATGTTAAAATATACATATAGTTCAGCTCTAACCGTGGCTGGTGGTCATAAGACTTATCGTGGTGAATTCCCGCATATGGTAAGATTCACTTTACAACATTTAAACATCATACATTTGTAGAAAGTAAAAGGACAAGGATAGGTATATAAATGTATAAGAAATTGAATTGAATGTTATTTTCATTTCAATTCTTTATTGAAATTACATTATTTTTATAGGAAAATGATTTTTATTTAATTGAATTGCTGTCGTTGTTGTATGTTTTAGTAGTATTTATTTATAGCTCTACTAAATAATGTAATTCTATATATGTATATATATATTGTAACGTATAATTTTGATTCAAATACCAATTTCTTAAAAATACCAAGAATAAATTCTAAATGCCACTTGGAATTCCAGTAATTAAACATAGGAGAATTGATTACTCCAATTGATGACTCCAATTGTTCTTTCAGTGTTCTTTAAAAAAATATTATAAAATTTAATTTGATTTTAATTTTATTTAAAGTTAACGAAATTAGCGATTTACCATGTTGGTTAAGTTTTATCCTTAGGTTTAGAATTATATTAGTATATTGATTGAGGGCTTCATTACCTATTATTAGTCAAGTATCTAGGAGTGATACTGTTCAGTATCACTCCTAGATACTTGACTTCCTTGGTAAAGGTTACCAAATAGTTTAGGTAATCTCCGTTCACTGTTAAGTTGCGTTTTTCGCACCAGTGTTCCACGACCTTCAATGTGGACATCATTTGGTTGCATACCACACTCTTAAAGTGGCTGCTTGAGGTTTGACCTGACATGACCACCGCGGTCAGCTCGTCTGCATAGCCCATTGTGAGAAACTTAAGGTCATTAGTGCAGCATCGTCAAGAGCATCCTATGCGTATTAGCAGATCGGTGGGACTCTCCGATGCTCAAATAGTTATGTTTACCTTTTTACTAAAAATAGTTTATAAGTTGATTTGTATACTAACTAGTATGGTTCTAAATACCGAAATAATAATTTTTATTAGTGAGTTGAGTGATGACTTATATTACAATTTCTGGAAACATTTTAAGGGTGCTATAGGTTGGAAAACAACTGTACGTACGTGGAAGTTCCTATGTGGATGTTCGCTGATCAGCCCCAAGTTTGTGATGACTGCTGCTCATTGCTCACGTGTACAAAGAAAGGACACAATTGCTGACCCTGTACCTAAGATTGTGAGGCTTGGTGATAGAAATATTGCTGATGTAGTAAGTGCCTGAAAATTTTTATATATTTTACTTCCAGGCCGCTTAAAACTGGTCTTCCTGGTAGTCATTAAGCCAGGTGAACCAGTGGACATCTTACGGCAGAATTGATGATGATAATGAATCTTTACAACACCCAAGTTAAAACACACCTCTTCGTTAATGCGTTTCCAAATTGGTTTGTATATTGTTCAAGATGTCGCTTTGATAAGGGCAGAACAGTGCACGTCATTCGATATTGCTATATAATTACACTATTAAAATATATGTACCGCTCACTCAGTAAGGCTCAACGCTTGTGATAGAGGTGCTTTTAATATTCCTCGAAAAATATCAATTGGTAACATTCACTGTAAATCGTGGGAGAGCCACGCAGAGGAGGGAGGGAGAGGCACGTATGGGTCGGCTTGACCGGAGTGATACCACGGCCTCACAGAAAACCGGCAGTGAAATGCTCTCCCCCCCTCTCCTCCTCTTCCACCCTTCCTCTACTCCCACCTTAACGGCCGGCAACGCACTTGTTACTCTTGAGTTCCGGGTGCCCATGGGTGGAGATAGTCATTTATCATCAGGTGACCAAGTGTGACCAGGTGAAAAAACACATAATAGTAATCACTGTAAAAAGTCGCGCGTAGTTATTAGGCACTTTTTAGGCTGCGCAAAAGACTATCACCTAAATTATATAACATTACGTGCATTCAAGTTTAAACTTTATTTATTTGTTGCAAGAGTTGTTAGTTAGTTCAATGTCTTGTCATAGTTGGGTGTTGTACTACTAATGAAACTATTATCGTACCGAGTTTCGTGGTAAAAAGATGTTTGTGTCGTTCGTGATTCAAATCAAATTCAGGGACTAAAGTACCTTGATATACAGATATTTTACGTATGAAAAACTTGACGAAGAGGTGTTTTTTTTGGACTTAAACTGACTAATACCGTATTCCGTTACAGGTCCCATGGCTCTTGGTTGATAAAGACCTGACCCACCGACAGACTTTAGATACTTTCTAAGAAATAAGCAACCTTACTATGGACTGTGGTTTGCTCACAAACATCAAGATATAGTTATGTGAATTTAATAATTGATCAGGTATTTTATTGTTTCAGGATAAAAATAAAATAGTAATAAAACATTACGACGTAGCCATTATTAAGATTATATTGCATCCAAACTACAAGTCCCCTAAAAAGTATTTCGACATCGCTCTCATGAAACTTGGTGAAGCAGTGCACTTCTCAATGGACGTCCAGCCCGGTTGCTTGTGGACTTCACATTATTTTGACATGCAAAAGCAAGAAGCTGTAGTAGCTGGATGGGGTGTTACTGAATCAGGTTTGCATCCTAAGTTCTGTGATTTAGTGGATATAATTAAAAGGTAATTTAACATTTTTGTGGTCGAGTGCTAAATCACTTTGTAAACGATTGATCAATACTTAACTTGACGAAGGGGCTGGCATCTGTCATAGGCAATTGGGGTTGCATTCATTCATTTAAATAGGTATTGCTGCCAGTCTTTTGGCCGCACTACTCATCACAAGCTCATCCTACCTAATTGGTTGGAACTGATAGCTATGAAATTACAATATGTCGCTAAGTCATTCCTGTTCTATTTTGAATCGCATAGTATGTTGTAAGGACTAACTGAGTTACTTGTCTGCAATAGGTTCTTCAAAAACGTCGGAGGAATTGCTGGCTGCACAGGTGGATTTTATTGACTCATGTCAATGTAGTACGTTACTACAGGCAATTTTCAACAGGAATTGGTGTGGGGTTCGGGAACATCAGCTATGTGCAGGAAAGTTAGCAGGAGGAGTTGACACATGTGAGGTACACACAGGATACTGTACGCATATTCATTATACAAGAAAAAATCTTCCAAATCTCTTACCAAAGAAGACTTTTTATCCTTCCCATCTTTGACACAGTACTCATAAGATATTCTAAAAGCAGGCATTGAAATTTTAAGAAATTTCACATTTGTCGAAACATATAAAAATCAAAGTAGCAAAATGGGGTAATTAATATAATTTTTATTTACACACTTATGCAGTTTTGATCTCGAAACTAAACTCCCCAAATCATCTTTACTATTTTTTTTAACTTTGCGTCGTCGCCAAACTATATATACCTCACCAGACCTCATCAGCAGACCAGCGCTCATGGAGATTGGAGATCAAATAATTCTACTCTCTTCGGGGCCTGGTGCGTCTTCTGCGGGACGTCAGAGTGTTTGTCCTGTTTCGTTTATTTATCTTTCACTTCACTATGCTTGTTAGGAGCCGAATTGATGACAAACTACTGCACCGTATAAGAAGTAAAATAATCTCCTTTTCAGTAACTACTAATCGCATTTCTTTAAACCTTTTTGTCTTACAGGGTGATTCCGGGGGTTCACTGTCTTTTAAGATCGCACTGCCGATTAAAAGTCAGGTTAAAATGCATATCATAGTTGGAGTCACATCTTTTGGCGATGGCTGTGGTCTTCCAGATGTACCAGGCGTATATTCAAGGGTCTCCAGCTTCGTGGACTGGATAGAGAGCATCGTTTGGCCGAATATAAGTGATGACGATGTTAACAAGATCCATTTTGATTACTAATAAATTAGATTTATAGTAATTATTGTTTTTCTTTCTCCTCTAAGTGCTCTATAAGGACTCCAAATGTCTAACCTTGGTAGTAATTTGTACAGTAATTTGGGTTACACGTATGGGTCACACATTACTACTATTCTTTTCTTACTATTCTTTCAAGGAGCTCCGTCTCTCTCTGAGGGTCGCAAGCAAACATAAAGTTAGTGCTTATATTTAGGTTCAATCCTGGGGTCAATGCTTGAGGCTAGTGAAAAAAACGAGGAAGAATATCTAAATAGCAAAACCACAATAGAAGTTACGGCAGGAGTTGCAGAGGAAAATTTGTCCTGTAAAGTTCAAGGGATGAAAAATGTTCAACCAGTTGTCACGTTGCTATCTATTATTGCGATCTGTAGTTTATATCAAACAAATTTATTAAACATGTCATTGTAGTCAATATGAATCACAGTCGTAAAATACGATGTAAAAAATAAAATTAAAAAGTGAATAGAAGAAGGAAGTAGATATACAATACCGAATAACATCGTATGGCATGACCGTTCAATTGGCTAAATTTGCTTTTAAAATATTTAGATGAATTTAGAAAAACTTAAAGTGCTTTTTTCTATGAAATGAAAACTAAATTTGAATGGTACAGTCTGTGTGCAGGTCCGTTGGCTCAGCTAGTAATCTTCCATAACCTGAAAAGGTTTAAAAACTTTGGTTTTTCAGATTTATTTGTACATCTTGCAGCACATTAAATCATCAGGCTTGAAAAAAAGAATATAAAAAACAAAATAAATGGCGACAGACAGTTTTAAAATAAACTTATTTATAACCGAGGTGAAAAAAACATTGGATTGGTTTGTTTTCGGAACACGAAAAGCAACACGGTTGTAATTTGCTATTGGAATTTGCTATTTGAATAACATTTATAAATTTGTTAAACTTTTATAAACAGTTTCTTGCAAAATGGTTAACGTGCATACAGAATTACATACATACATACATAATGCAATCGTATATGTTTCCGGCTATAAAAAAATCCGTCTATATGTGGTTTTAGTGCCGAATCCTAATTTTAAATAATACTATAAATGCGAATTTGAGTTTGTTCGTTTGTAACGCTTTTACACCTTCACTGCTCAACCAATCACGATAAAATTTTACATCAACACACGTTTTCTGGGGGACGGAAAAGGACTTAAACGATACGTAAATTGTTTGAAAAAATCTACATTAACTCAAGCAAAACCTTGGACAAAAGTTAGCAACTGTTCATTTAAATTAATCTTAATATCTAGAGATTGCCTAGAGTTTTACAGCGCTAAATAGGCACACCGCCAGTCATTCTATTCGTATTACACTCTTATTCAGAGAGTTGTGTTATGTGTCATTTTTGTCGAGTCCTACGGACTGCCCATACGGTTAGCGTGAGAAGGCAGTACTGTACTAGGGCAACATCGAAGGGTTAAATACTAGGGGTCAAATTCACATTTTATCCTTAGGCGTAAAGGGGTCAAATACGGAAATAGGTAACTAAGTAACTTGCACAACCATTAATATAGAATCTATTATTACTACGGATACAAAATTATTTTAACATCACTTAATTTTTCCATTTCCTATGGCTCGTTTGCTGGCAAGCTTAGTGTACCGCGTGCTTTCCGTTTCTTTTTGTCAAACCGACAAATAAGGCGGTAATTGTGTTGTTTTCTAGATCTACTGTAGTGTCGTTAATACGTACACCTTGATCTAAAGGGAGCTAACTCAAAAATTACAATTGTTGAGTTATGCACACCATTGAATTTAATCTCAATATCCACCGACCAATAAAACATATTTAAAAATACTACCACTACTCGATGCTAGACGCTACAAAAAAATGTACACAGAGTTTTATCAACCACTGTATATAGATATACATATATGTACATGTTTGAACCTAAAGAACCAACCATCTTCGTCTTCATCGACACGCCTTCCATCAGGTCAGTTGGAAGACGCCTACTCCATTACATAAAAAGGACTCAAATTTAAATATATAAGATAGATTTTATGTTTTAACATATAATGATTAGCAATATTAAAAATACGAATTATTATTACTTTCTTGATATTAGTTGAGATTCTAAAATTATAATATGGATTAGAGGGTGTTAGATGAAGGCTCCCGATAACGAAGGCAGACGACATTACTAATGACACCTTTGATGTGGGGTCTGAAAAAAAGTCGATTTCGATCCCGTCAGCTATTTATGGGTCAATATATATATTTTTAATAATACGTGGCATCAAAGTCTATTTCGATAATATCAAGAATTCCAAAAGTATCACCGAGTTCAATGCGCTGAAATCATGATAAATTGCAAAAGCTGTATTCTTCATCTCAATGCTCATTGCCATATTTTTTCAAATTTAAATAGGACCAAACCTTGAGTACAATCAGTTCTATCAAAAAAAAAAAATTAAAATCGTTTCCCAAATGGTAAAGACATCGCGTGTCTATGTTGTACACACAAAAAAAAAACGTTGGAAATGGGAACCTCCTCCTTTTTGAAGTCGTTTTATAAACGAAATACAGTTGTCAACAACGAAAGCAGGTTTCTATTACTTTATTATTTGTAAACGTCAATGTCAATCATTATTAACTAACGTTATAATTGGCTCCCATCAAGAGTGCCTCAAAGGGCCTGCCATGTTTGAGGCTTTCTTGTTTATTGTTCCATCATTATTTGGGGTACAGAGTGTAATGAAGCAAAATTAAGTAATACGTAGATAGATACCTACTTTCAAACAAAGTTATATGTATTATACAGTTCGTAGTGCATACAGGTTATTTTACACAGGTATATTATTTAATGTGAGTAGATTAAATGTTCGTTTGCTTATGTGTGTTTTTTTTTTGTATAATTGACTTGGCAAAGTAGCAAACATCCGGCCTGATGGTAAGCGGTTACGAGTGCCTGTAAACCCTTGCAACGTAAGCGATGACAACTGCGTGATACCACGGCCTCACAGAAAACTTGTATTTTGGTAACAAATTACCCCATTTAAATTCTAAAGTGCCCGTTTTATGTGCATTGCTTTTATATGTATGCTAAGATGCAAATACCATAATGCTGGATGTTCAACTATTTCAGTCTTTGAATAATTACATATTAGGCATGATTTGTGCTAGTTTTCACGTTCTCGATACATAAAATATATCTACCATTTATATTTAAAGTGTACCCATTTATTTTGAATCCAAATTAAATGTAAACAGCTCAACAAACCGTATATCGTATTGTGGTTCTCGCTAAGAAGTGATCTAAAAATAATTAAAGTTAAATTATGAACGCCGCTGCGCTTGCAATTGCTTTACATTTGTTCTCTACTGCAGGTTTAATAAAATCTCAGTTTGTTGGAAGTACTGGTTCACTGCACTGCATGGAGCCGACAGCGGCTTGATTTAAACCGTACTTGGATTAAGAGAACTTACCAATTTTATGGCGAGCAAAGGGTTGTTTAGTCTCTAACTGTCGATACCAAATTGTGGATAAGTGCTTTTCTTGTTTATGTGTTTAACTTATTTGAGGCCGGATGAATATGTGTTGCGCTATAATAACATAATTACATTCAATAAAATTTATTAAACATGTTGATGGGTACATATTACAGAATCAGATAATATAATTGAAACATTTTATAATCATTATGTTTATGGGAAAACCAATCATTCATTTTCTCGCTTTGCGTAACTCATGTAATAAAGTAAATAATTGAGAATATTTTTCTAAATGAGTAACAATCTAACAAGCTCTTGTGTATTTCGATTTGAATTTATCTCAAAAATTGAGCTATTTGGGAAAGTAAAATATTATTGGGCAGCGGGGTGATCCATACTTTTTATACCAAGTCACCGTTTCTTAATCTTTTGATAGCGAAAGCCATGACATTAGTTATTCAATTTAAAAGATATTAAATTACTTCAAAAAGGATGTTTCAGGATTTACTCGAAGACAGCTGGCACATACGGTCTCGTACAGACTTCCTTTGAGATTCCTTAACCTTAAACGGTGGCTCTTTATGGCTGCGAGAACGAAACTCTTAGTAAATTAAAAAAATATGTATGTGTAGATAGTTCCGTACCACGGCAAAATTGCTTTCTCCGTACCGTTTCATGTTAGATGCCAAAAAATTTGATTGTAATAATTTTGCATCTACTACGCAGGAATTATTTATACATTGTATTTCTAAGCAAGCAAGTAAAAATACAAGCATTGTTTAAAACATTATGTACCTCACTAAGAAGTGTAGACCAACAACTACATTTCGTATTAATGGACCTTTCTTAGAAACTTAATGAGAAAAGTGTATACAAACATTATTTAAGTTTCTTTCAACGGTTTGTTCCCTTCAACAATGTCGTCACTAAAACAATGTTGAACTGTACTACAGTATTCTTAACCGTTCACAACTTTGGTACTAACTTCTTTTATATAACTTGTAAATCTGTTGAAACTTTTACTCGTGAGAAACTTGTATTGAAAATCAATTCATCAACTAATCCTCTAAGTTCTTCGACTAATCCCGCTTCCTCAAATTTTCAAGTTAATGTCAGCCACGTCAATGTTGTTACCAAATTGTCGTAACGCAAAGTAAACTATGTTTTTAATTTGTTTATTTTTTCATTCTTATGTTGTATGTCTATCTATGCATGCCGTGTTTAATATTAACATTAATAATATTTATTTGCTAGAAACATCATATATAAAGTGAAAATATACAAACAAAACTAGTAGTACAACACGTTTCACCGAATGAATCGACATGCAAATATTCTACAACGTAAGCCTTATTATATTTGGTAATAAAAAACAAAAAAACACATCATTCAAAAATACAGTTCTATTACTTATTATTATAACAAGAGTAGTGGAGATCACTGCTCTTAGCAATAGGAACCTTTTGTAACATAAGGACTCAAGATATAAAATAAATTGTTGCGTTATTCGAAACACAGACAAAACTAATCTAATCTAACCTTCTGGTCCCTTGCCCTTAAACACAAAAGATGAAAGGTAAATGCAGTGAAGAAAAAAGGGTATTTTCAAGACTCGATTAGAATGTCAGCAGGCTCACGGGTCGCTTCCATTTGTGATATAAGACGTATGTATGTAATATATGGCCCGACAAGGATCAGATGGGCCGAGTGATTTCGACTTGACATCCAACGTTTAGACAATATTAAAATTCGGGATCACAATGCTTATTTTGTATACATTCGATTTAAGCCGAAAAATATTCGAGAATATAATCACTTACGTTTCGGTTTCCTACTAATGAATAAGATTGCGCAAGGCGTTCCATGTGGGAGGAGGAACAGGTTGTCAATAACTGACAACATTCTTGTTGCAAGTGACAATCATGAGGTAGGCTTATTTGACAGTTTAGTAGTTAGTCAGTATACAATTACAATAGTATTAATCAGCAACATGAAGTAAATCAGTTAATCAATAAAATAATAACACATCATTGCACCAGTTAGTGGAAGTTCAGAATACAATACAATATTCTTTATTGTACACCATAAAACAGTTAACAATATTAAAACATACTTTTGAACAAAATATTAAACCGACGGAAAGAACTAAAAAGCAAAAAATAAATAAACCTTTTAAGTCTTGAGTATTGAGCTTATTTACATAAAATATCAAACTTTATGTAAACTGATTTTGATTCGGCGACAAACAACAAACTGATTATTTATCTAAATTTTATATGTACGTAGAAATGGAGAAGGCTCTACGTAGGTATTTAATAATTTTATTATGCTATCGCTAGTTACGATTTCCTACAGACAACCGTTAGATGGACAGATTACAAATTATACACCTAAACCTTCCTCATGAATCACTCTGCCTATTAGTGAAAACCGCATGAAAATCCATTCAGTAGTTTTTTAGTTTATCGCGAACAGACAGACAGACGCGGCGAGGAACTTTGTTTTATAATGTGTAATGATACACTAATACATACACATAAATACAAACCAATATTAATAAATAATGCAAATATCCAGGAATGTAGGTAGTTATAAGTATTAAAGAGAATATACCATGATGAGAGATAGTAATCAGAGATCAGTTTTTTAAAAGTGGTTAGCGATAGAGCAAACCTGTTATTAAAAGTAACTCTCCTCTCATCGTAGAGCCAAACACAAGGAAAATGTCAACCTAAAATCTTTATTTACATTTATAATTATGTTAGAATTTCGGCCACAACAATAAAAGTTTTAAAATCTAAAAGTCCACGTTTTATAATCGATAAAATTATTTTGAAAAGCGAATTAGTTACACATTGGACAAATAGCTTTCAGTGTCTGCAACTTTGGAGATTGTGTAACAAGTCCTAAGGATAACATGATTATACTATAAGTGACACTACTGTAATGAATCCTACGGTTGCCACCCCTGTAGAATGAGAATCTCACGACAAAACTACGGGTTCCAAGCTGCATCCGACGTTAAGATTCCAACTTGGAGTCAAAACTTCATATCTTTTGTGTAAGTTTGTGACTCGAACTGTCTTGTTAGTGAATTTTTATGATGCCACTCTTAAGTAATTGGTTATGATTTTAAGAAAAGTGCCGTGTTTGGCTGTCTGAACAGTTAGCTAAACACGGTACTCAGCTACTAGTGCTTAATATTTATCCACAGAACACCAAGCATTTTATTGAAAATGTAAGAATAAATTATCATATAATCACCCGACTACATATATGAGGAGTGTGACGTTAATATTGGCTAACTTTTCGTATAATGTCACCACTACCAACAATATTGGACCACAAGGGGAAATGTTAGATACCCTATCATTTTACAACTAAGCTTTTAAATCTGCGGCTGCGTAATGGCTAAGGCTTGCGGCGCGGTCTTGCTTTCAAGTGACTGCGGGCTCGACGTAACACAAGCATTTAGCTTAAATGGTAGGGTTAACAAGAATACTAGCAATGTGTGACCCACGTTGCTAATATACTTTAAGAAAATATGAACTATGTGATATGAATAAACAAGAAGAAACAAGGCATGCGGAAACCATAACCAAGAATCTTGAATCTTAATATATTTTTCGTTAAAGTAGTTGTAAATATATAAGGCAATCGTAAGTAATTAAAAAGGTGATCTTCTCAAAAAGGAGCAGATCAGAAGTACTGGAAAAAAATCATGGCATGCGAAACTCATTACAGGGAGTAACTTGTTAGTGAACAGTTTCTTAGAATTTCTCATATCACGCATATGTATGTATAATATAGAAGAAAGAAAAAAAGAAAATTATTTTTTTCTGTAAAACACAACACAACTCATACAACAAATAAAAATAATAACATATAAAAAAAATAAAAAACAATTAAAATTTTAATAAGAGGTAGATAACATTTTCTCGATGTGTCATTGTTACATGACACTGACATGGCACGTCAATGCCACGTATCCGACCACGTTTCTGTGAATGTTAACTAAATAATTAGTTTCAAAAAAGAACTTTTTATGTTACTGAGGGTTGTACGCCGTGCCTTATGCCTTATTAATAGTTTCTTCCATCTTATAACGTCAATTGAAGAAAAAAGCTTAGGGTAGATATTCCATTCAAACCGTTATTAAATATCCACTGATCTGTGCCGATGGTAAGAAATAATCTTATTACGATTGTAGCAAAAGGAATATTGTGCGGGCAAGCGTGTGACCATGTCACCCTTGAGGAAAATGCGGCGTCACAAATATAAGAAAATGAGATAAAAATATATGATAACAATTGGGAGAAATACTGGTGGGTGAAGTATCTCTGCCATGTAGAAAAACGCACCCAAACAGAACTTTAATAATAGCATTGTTGCGTTATTTTGTGCAAGGTTATTGTATATGTCTGGCCGAATAAGACTCGTCTGCTATGGCTAGGTTTTTTTTTTTTATGGTATAGGGGGCAAACGAGAAGACGGGTCACCTGATGGTAAATGACTACCGCCGCCCATGGGCACCTGTAACTCAAAGAGTCACAAGTGCGTTGCCACCCTTTAAGGTGGGAGTAGGAGAAGAGGGGGAGTGGGGAAGAGGGGAGAAGGGAAGGACGGGAATAGGTGAGAGCGAAGGGTTAGGGCCTCCGGTAACCTCACTCACGCGGCGAAATGCAATGACCGCTTTTCTGTGAGGCCGTGGTATCGAGCGGAGTCGAGCCGGCCCATACGTGCCGAAGCATGGCTCTCCCACATTTATCAAATGTAAAGTCATTTTATGCCTTTAAAGTACCTAAAAGCATAAAAGCTTGTATGAAAGTTAGATTAAACCGAATCAGAGCACTCGGAGCATCAGGTACTCGACATGAACGAAACGTTGTAAGAGGTCCGGCCCTACTCCAAACTTTGAGTACTCGAATAATGGGGACGAATAATTGAATTTTAACCAATTCTCGCGGACGACTGTGTACCAACAACCATCCAATATACTAAGACCCCACACCCGGCTTTAGAGACGCATAAAATATGACAAGGAACGCGTTTAGGAGCGACTCCCACGGGTCTATCAATTTGGTCGTCGTCCCAGCCATCTCAGGACTTTCTCAAAGGGTCTGTCGAAATAAAATGCACTTAGAGTAGTGTCTGTTTTGCTCAAAAGGGCTTTTGTACGAAGAAATAAGATTATTTTAGACAAAAGAACTGCGATGTGTTTAGTTGGAACTATCCATGCGTAACGCGCTGTATTTCGTGTCTGATTCGTTATCGGTATATTTTTGACTGGTCAATATTATATGGGAATTAAGATTTGTTTATTCATTTTAAGATAATGTTATTAGAATTACAATAAATTCTTTAAATAGCAACTCTTCTCTTTAGTACAAAGGAAAAATGAGAATTTTAAATATCCTTCCTTACTTCATAGTTTAAAAAAAAAGGTGTTATATTTTAATTTGAAATGAGTGCTTTAAAAGAGGCACATCAGAATTCAAAGTATGTGTTAGAATTTTAAGCTTATAACCTCAATAACCTCAAAGAAAATAATAAAAACCAGGGAAGTATAAAAATAATCCAATAGTTGACGTTGCTCCGCAATTCAGTAATTGTAGCAAGTTCGTCTGTTTAGTGCAACTCTCAAAGCAACTGCCACTGCCAAAGTACAATAACTCTCTCTCGTGCCCACACGCGGACATTATAGTACAGACCTAAGGAGAAATGAAAATGCGCATTCAGCGACACGTTTCGACTGCGTCAGTGCCGTGTATGTGCTTTAAGAGCTGCTCTCAGTCTCCCGTAAAATATCTCATGAATTCAGTAAAAAATGGTGAATTAAAATACGTGTTCTTGAATTAATAAGTCTAAAAGATTAAACGATAATGCCGCAGTTCATAACAGGTTAATAGGGGGTTATAGAGGTCCTGATGGTAACATAACTGTGCATCCCTGTATGAAAAAAACCGGACAAGTGCAAAAAGCTTGCATAAAGATCGTCCGTCTGTCTCGGGAAACGGTTCTCGAAGATATTTACCAGTTTTTTCCGAGTTACAAAGTTAACTTTCCAGTTCTAAAATACAAACCACATGGATTTTTACGCAACAGACTTCCACTAAATGTCTCTAAGGGTTTTCATATTATTTTCAGTCGTCAAAAATCATTAGTAAGATTATACTTTGCAACATGAAAATATCACAAAAGTGAATAGCACAAGAGATTTAAGAGTCATTTAAGATAGTAAACGTCTGTACGATGAACATGTAGATGGCATTGTTAAGAAAGCTTCAAAGGCTTTAAGGTTTTATAATTAGAACATAGGTTTATTTTCGTCCCTTGAAACCCATCAAGCGAGAGGCCGACGCACACGTCTGAGACGTCTTACACGCGTAAATTTGGTGTGCACATAAAAACGACGCGCATTTTAAGCTGTTCGACTCTGTTATCATGAGTTTCTTAAAAATAAATGAATCGGACAGTGAATTTGAAGACTTCTTGAACGACACGCGTTGCGTCGATTTTATGTGGTGCCTGAGTGTATTAATAATTGGCACTTCATGGGAATTTCAGAGAGCTATCGGATTGGCGGTCGGTAGCACTGATTATGGCATAAGGATTGTTTTTTTTTTGGCTGAGATGGTGATGATGAATGAGTCTTGTTGCATGGATAGCCGTGCAAGCTAGTTTCAACCTTAATGCGTGGTAGCAACAATCTATTCTGTGGTTATACCTATTGGTTGAGGGCAAAAGCAAATACTTCATAAATAAATGTTCTGCAATTACAATAGATACCAACATTCAAGTTTCCGTGATTCTTCATCTTATCAAAATATAAAGTGGAATCGATGCTACGATGCTTAATTTTGTGAAGTATTTGTTCATTGTTCGCGAGTTTCGACTGTAGTCTCGAAACTCCTTAATGAAAGACAAAATACACGTGTTTGTTAGAAGTTTTGTTTTTGGTAGCCTACTGGGATTAGAAGGCTTATAGTGGGGGTCACCGGTGTCTTTCATACATTTATATATTATTATTATAGTAAAGGACATTGCCGAATCTCGCCCCAGAATCAACAAACATGTGGCTTACACCATAATTATTTATCTATTTTAATTAATTACAGGCAAATATTTTTATCAAGCAGCCTAGCGGGAATTCTAAATTAATAATTAAGAATACTGTAACGATTTTTATTTGCCTACATTTTCAACGAATATCAACCGGCTGATTTGGATTGAGTAGCGCAAACTGAAAGAAATCGATTACTAAGTAATGTAATCGCCTTATTACCTATAATTCAATTTTGGTTCTGATTACAGCTTTAAAGCTAACACATAACTACTGGTTTTAAGAAAAGCGATTAAATTGCTTACAAATAAGTACATAACTAATTAAAAAAATCCGAAATAACAATAGCATCGCTATGAAAATAACTATCGTATATTATTCAAATGAAATAGCATTTTTTTAGACTTTAGGTACATACCTAAAAGTTTTAGTTAAGAGGAGTACAAAACAAACAAACACTACAATCCAATTCAATATTATTTTATTATGATTATTGGTTATGTCACGACATTGGTCAATTTCGGAATCGATTTTATCACAATCAATATTAATGATTAGTGACATCCCCATCCCTAATTCTTACTTCAAGTTGCTGTTGTTGTTACTTCAATATTTCGGTGTGTACTTTTGTTTCCCTCTGATATTTTGGATATTTCTTTTATTACTCGGCTATTCTAACGGACTTTGATTACTTGCAATATCAACATAATCTGGCTGTGTTTTCTGGACTTTGTGTATTATTTTCATGATAACATGGTTTTGATAACGGATATACGACTTAAGCATACGAAATGGACTGTATAGTTCCATGGTTTTACAAGATGAGTAAATTCTACAATGGGCTGCTCCGCATTTGGTAAGCACACTATGATAAAGTTTTCGATCATACACACCAATATTTTGCGTTACTAACATAACAGAAAAAGCATAATAATTTTGGATTACAGCTACATAACATTTATGAGATAAAAAAATAAATTATTATTACTACATAATTGTGAGTGAACAATTTACTTTTTTTTCAGGTGCAACCTCATGATCTTTATATGCACTGCATGTAGAACTTTGGCCCAAGAGACTACTCACGCTTCAACTACAAGCAATTTTGGTAGAAGTTGTGAACTCTGCTATAGGATGTTGGAACCTCATAATCATTTGCTTACCTTAAGAACGGATACTCCACATCGCCTTAGCATAAAAAAATAATTATAGAAAGGCTTGCACCATTGGAGGTACATTAACTGACATATTTATTTATTGGGTCAACTACAACACCCTGAGATTCTATGTAATTACATAGAATTAAGAGGTTTTACATTTATTGTTACTAGATAGTTTTTAATAACAATGTGAATTTTTGGTGTTTTTGTTTTATTTATAAAATCCATATACCTACACAGAGAAATACTAACATAAATGATATAGGTAATACGACGAACTCGTTAGTCTCGTGGTTAGTAACCATTACTGTTAAGATTGAGGCACTGCAAATCTTTCTTTGATGAACGTGTCTTTGTTCTGTACTACAAAAGGTAAACAACCTACAGAATCTGTAGGTTGTTTACCTTTAAACAAGTATCTATAAACACTTACCGTATTTTTAAATTGCTATTGATTGTCTCCATATCTATAAAAAGTATTTTATAGACTCGAAATCCAATCACGGCAATTAAAATATATAACAAATAATGAATTAGTGATTCCAACATAACCTCAATCTGATATATTCTTTGCGATTTTACGCTTTACCCGCTAGTCTGTGTTTTAAATAAAATGTCTAGGAATTCATACATGATTTCAAATATAACAGGTATTTTTTCATTGCTGTTGGTTCTGTGGCGAATGATGTATGGACGCAGGACAAAGTCCTTTACGAACAACGAATTTCAATACTAATTGCGCTTCAACACGCCACTACAAACCTATGCTGCTATTACTGTCACTAATTTGATGACATTGTACTGAAACCCACACCACACTGAGCACGCACTTTGTTTCTATTGAGTCGCCATTTAGTGGCTGTTTAGTGAACACCTACGTTTTGAACGACCCCATGAAAGGATCTGCACGTGAACACTCGAAACACGGTATCACTAGCGCATCTTAAGCCTCATTGAGCTCAGATGACATTCTACCATCCATGGAATCCTACTCACCAGCAGAAATAGAACATTAAGCTATTCGAGACTACAGTAACTTCGAGACAAGTTGTACGTTTTGACAGACGTAGTTAATAAGTAAAAAAACTAATAAGTTATCTTTTAGAAAAACAAAAAAAAACCCGCTTTAATCGCAAACCAAAATTAAAAAGTAAAGAAGAGGTCCACTTTCCTCCTCCTGGCTCCATCATCAGACTATCGTTACTAAGCCCTATTTGTTGGACCCGTCAAAACGAATCATAGTCCAAATTCGAGGAGTTTACTGAAGCCGAAGTGAGAGGGGCTCGTGGCTAAGTGATAACCGAGTAGGTTAACACATTACAGAGTTAAGTAATTGTAGACAGGTCAGTCTAGGATGGGTAACCATTCTTAACACATTGAGACCCCTCCGTGCCTCGGAGAGCACGTTAAACCGTCGGTCCCGGGTGCCATACAAACATCTGTGGCATTCGTTACGGGTAGTTGGAGCCCTAAAAAATCCGGCAACCTGGTCTAACTACAGAATTTCGATATCGCCTAGTACTTGGGTTGTGGAGGTCTGATGGCAGTAGCTTCACGTAAAATATCAAAGTTCGGCCGTTTCGTAGTTAGATTGAAAGCCGACCCCAACTTAGTTGGGAAAAGGCGCGGACGATGACGATGATGAATTAAAAGTGGGTTTAAATGGACTTCGAAGATTTGTATACATAGTTAGTCACAAGTGAAAGTAATAATAAAAAAACGTGTTAAAAAGACGAGAAGCTGAAGTCTCGAAAACAATCACGTGAACAATATTAATTAAAGTTCAAATGTCAATCGTATTTTTTTACCAATCTGTATCTAATTTCACTTTCACCGCCTTCATTTATCAAGATGTCTGTTGATATGGTCTGACTCATTTATCATAGCGATCTCTGATTGGACAGCCCTGTCAGGTGACGTCACAATGTTGGCAAAAGTCATTAAATTGTCAGATGCCGGTGCGATGTTTAAGCTTCACCTTTCCAATTATTCATTTTAACTAATCTTATGCAGTGCATTCTTAAATAGCTGCTTCTCCATTTTATGAGTTATGCTGAATTATTAGACAAAAATCGTTAATACATACTTAAATTCTTCTTCGTGTCTACTCTTCTTAATCTCTCTAACTCTTCATAAAAAAAACCGAACAAGCGCGAGTCTGACTTGCACACCGAGGGTTCTCTAAGCAAACAAACTTGTATGTAGATATTACGTCCATCTAGGAAATCAATTCTTAAAGATTTTTGCCCGTCTTTTCCAAAAGACAAACTTAACTTTGCAGTGCTAAAATACTCTGCCATACATCGATTTACGACAAAGTCAACTTTTCAACCGCAAAATATAAGTTTGTAATCACAAAAACTGTTTTTTCATGTGATGTAACAACAAAAACATCTTAACTACTTTCGGATTTTTTCTTTTGTTGTGATGTTAGGCCTTGCTTCTTACCAAAATTTCATGATTTTAGGTCAATGGGAAATACCCTATGGGTTTTGATTTACCTTCAAAATGTTTGAAATTGTTAATCTAAAGCTTAATGGCTGCATTTTTTGATTGCGTTGACTTAGAAGCTTAATTTTTTTTACAGCTTCATAGGACCGCTGATGAGATCCTGAGGAAAAGGGTCTTGACAGACACAATGACAGACAGACGGACAATAAAGTGATCGTATAAGGGTTCTTTTTTTTCGATTGAGGAACGGAACCCTTAAAAGGGATCATATTCTGGTTCAGAAAACACAACATAGGTACATTTTTTAAAATAGTTACATTTTGTTGAATACGAAGATTGTATACGTGTTATTTTGTTTTATTTTATTTTACCACTAGCGTTCGAGACGTCTGGATGTGGGGGTCTGATGCCCTTACGTTTATCAGAGAGATCGGCCGTCACCTTAGAGAGCGAGAGAGAGAGGGTCTTACTTGACGCAAAGGTTGTCCATTACCGTACAGCGGGAAAACGCGGCCTGCGTAATGGGCAGTGGGCAGCTTTGCGTCGGATGGGGATCGGGGTGGACTTTTTAAATTTAAGTAGTTTTTGTTCAAAATTGTAAACCTGTTGTCTTTTATAAATATTAGTGAAATAATAATTTTGTAACTGTGACCATAAGCAAGAAAAACCGATTAATCCTAAAGGGTTCCTTTTTTTCTTTTTGAGTACAAAAGTAGGTATAAATTTTATGCAAATGTTGCCTGATAGTTGCCAAAGTCACCATGTTGACTAACCTGTTCCTACCTCTGTTGGGCGACTGACGAAGGTCTGGCGATCAAGGGCTCTCGGACCAGGATAAACCCTTTTTGGAATAGTTTTCGTATCTTGTTTTATGAGGTGTAGAGAATCTTTCGGATTGACCCCTTGAAAAAGGAAACTGCAAACAAAAATTCGTAGTTACACTTTTGTAAATGCAGACATAGTAAAGTGCAATTATTGAAGTGAAAGTTCTTTCGAATCGTTGTGATTTGAAATTCGATGAAACGAAAAACTCCCACTAAAAAGAGACAAACAAGACAAACATTCATAAATTGGATTTAGCCTGCGGGGGATAAGATAGAATACATGTATACGGTGTTTACTATAATCTTTGAAAGAGACAAGCATATTCATAAATAGGATTTAGCCTGCAAGATAATGAGATAGAATACAAGTATCAGTGTTTCCTGTCTTTGCACCTGCGTACTACGAAGCCTTCAGAAAATGCATCAATGTCAACGATGTGTCAGTTTCGTGCATTTGCGTATTAAAATTCATTTAATACGCAAATGAAAAGTTGATTAATTTATGTTAATTATTTAACATATCTGTGTTAATTTATTCAACCAATATCTTTTACATTAATTATTTAAAATTAAATTTATTAACATTAGTAAATAATTTGTGTTGATTTTACTTTTTATTTCTACTAGCAGTTCCCGCGCGGCGTCGCTCGCATTGTACATATTTAATATTTTGCGCGGAACCCTAATTCTTTTTCCAAAATAAAAGTTGCTTAAGTTACTCCTTATATAACCGGCTATCTGCCAGTGAAAGTTCTGCGGAAATCAGTAAACCCATTGCGAAGATTAGATGAAACAAACAGACAGACAGAGGGACAGACAGACAGACCAAATTTTTAAAAACTGATTATTAGGCATAGGTATCGTGCAAATAACTGCATGAGCTTAAGAAACTATTATTTTGTCATTACAAATAGACACTTCAATTTTATTTATTTGTATTGAGTATTGATGATGATAAGTGTAATAGGTTATTAAAAAAAAAATTAAAATTATTTAAGTATTTACTGTTAAATTATTACTAAAATTTTATTTTAAGTAAAGAATAAATTAAGATAGGAAAGAAAGTGACGTACGTCATGGTGAATCAGACAACACAAAAATAAACTTACTTATTTAACTTTTATATTGTGCCGAATGAGACTAGCAATCTTTTTATACAATTCTAAAGTCTAAACGCCGAAGCGCAATCAACACGGTACCAGTTTCCGCTTCCAGTGAACACTAATTGAGGGATCACACACCCGATATTGAACAAAATTATCTTCGGCGAGAACACGTAGTCACGTCTACTTTCTTTATTTATTAAGTTGTCGGTAAATAATACCCCTCTATGTTTCTTGCAAGTCAGTTAGTTCTATAGAATTACATTGTTATGTTCCTCTGAGAGGCTCAAATAGCCTCATTTTGTTGCGAGAGCGAATTAACGAGCTGCCACCCAGAAAAAAAAATGAATTATGACGTCACTTGACGCCAAGCGATAATCAGCTCTGTACTTTATCGCGCAGTTTGAAGGATTCCACAGATATTGTTTTTGTTATTACATTTTTCTTCCGTGAAATATTTTCTCAGCTTAGAGAATATTTTTAAGGTCAACGTTTTTGTCAGATTAGCACAATTTGAAAGCGCCGTAAATTGTGTCGAATAATTACATTGAGTTAACTCAGTACAATATTAAAATTTGGCCTCGGTGCGTTAATAAAATTGACTTCTGTTGAAATATTACAGCTTTGCTTTTAACTTCATTTCGTTTGGGGACTAAATGTTTTATTACCATCCATTATAGGATTAGTATTATAATTGGTTAATTCATCACCGTCTTTCCATCATATTTTTTCGTAATTCCCTTCTAAAACTTAAGCTTGCCATAATTTTTTTTTTCTTCAAATTATTGATTTTAAGGGACAGATTTTATCCCACTAATCCCACTAATATTATAAATGTGAAAATTTCGATGGATGGATGGATGGATGGATGTTTGTTACTCTTTCACGCATAAAACCACAGAACCGATTTCGATGAAACTTGGTATGTAGATAGCTAGAGACCTGGGTTAACGCATAGGCTACTTTTATCCCGATATTCCCACGGGATCGGGACTTATGCGGGTGAAACCGCGGAGCGCTGCTAGTATAACATAAGGGACACCATAGAGGAATCGATACAAGAGATTCTTCTCTTAACTCATTTACCGTTACATTATCCCACTCCCACTCAAGTGTTTTTTAAAGAAACACAAATCAAATAAATTAGAGGTAAAAAGATTTCTAAACGATATTTTGATAAAAGTGAATAGTGTTCTAAAATAAAATTTCAATCGTTCTTTTGGCATAGGAAGGTAGGGGAATGTATGAAGGTATCATAATGAATCTACATCAAACTTCTAATGGTGTGTTAATTATTTGAACAAAGAAGGTATTAAGTAGCACAAACGTCATTAGCTTCCCTACCAAAGATATGGCTGATCCTTCGAAATTAAATATTATCCCTTCCATATTTTACTTTAATGAACCTTTCTGGTTCGGCCAGACGTTAGTGACCTCGGGCGGGGAAAAACTTTTACCATTAACCTTTTAGTAAAATTATAGAATACGAAGTTTAAAATAAGAAACTGAATGTAAGTGTGGCAATTTTCTGTAAAATAGTATCTAACAGAAAATTTTACTTTACAAACTCAGAATTACATATATTTTCATCACAAATATAGTCTGTTTTCTTTGCAAATGCTGATTTGCGAAATATGAGTTTGGTGTATAACAGTTATTAACTTTGTTAATAAGCAACTTTGTGATTATTTTCCATAGAGAAATTAGTATCCTCCACATACCCTATGAATTATAGCTTAGTATCATACAATGAAGTGGATTTATATATTCTTTTTCTTAGGATATTATAGTCATGCTATAATGTTTATGTTTAGCTTTAAGGGAGCGCATAGTACTGCTCATTCTGGCCGATGTGGACGTGGAAAAACGCATACTTTATCTCCACTACTCGCATGGCTTTTATTATTGGCTAAGTGGTAACCGAGTAGGTTAGCACATTACAAGGTTAAGTAATACTAGCCGGGCCAGTGTTCGGATGGGTGACCATTCTTAACATATTCAGACCCCTCCGTGCCTCGGAAAGCACGTTAAGCCGTCGGTCCCGGATGCCATACGAATACCTGTTCGTTACGGGTAGTTGGAGCCCTAAAAAGTCTGACAACCTGGTCTAATTACAGACCTTCGATATCGTCTAGTACTTGTGTTGTGGAGGACTGATAGCAGTCGCTTCAAGTAAAATATCGAAGTTCGGCCGAATCGTGTTTAGACTGAAAGCCGACCTCAACTAAGTTGGGAAAAGCCGAGGAGGATGATGACCCGCATGGCTTTTATGTGAGTGAAATGCATATAATCTATTTTCAACGAAAATGAGAGCGCGAGAGGAAAAATAATTATTACTACCATTAAAACCAATACCAAAGGTACCTAATTAAAATAAATTATTATTTATTTTTATAGTGATTCTCCCGAAAACTTAAAGTTAGTGTTAAATTATGGATATTACAATGTTTATACGTTCAAAATCTATAGTTCCTTTACTGCCTTGTATACCAATATTTGTAAATAACTAGTTAGTTATTTAAGTTAGTCTTTAGGTTTTAAAGTTTAACATAAAATAGCAAAGTCCTCTACGTTTTTACGGAAGAGCAACGGGACCGGACAGTCTTAAAACATTTAATAGTAATGAAGATAACCAAACCACTCTTCAGGGGTTTTCAAACTCAAGTGGAACGTACATTTTTCATAAACCCAGCCATTTCTATTTAATTCATTTGGGAAACTTTATGTTTCCTTTCGTTTAAACTCTGGCGATAATTTTCCAAAGTTTCTCTTTATATTTTGGTACTTCGTGAATCGTGTTGCAGTCCCGCTAAATTGTTTTTGTTGGTTTCAAACAGTAGCATATATTTATATTTAAATTAATTTTATAGAAGTGTAAAAAATACTGATATTGTTTAAATGATGTATGGAAAACAATATAGGGGGGTGAATTTGAAGTTCTGTGATGATTATAGAATCGTGATCAGCAGATGTGGAAGATATGGAAGTGCCCTGGCTTATGTTCTATCAAATTGATATTTGTTTCAGTGACAAATAGTAGTTATTATTAGCTGTTTATGATCGTCGTTAATATCTTCCTTTATTAGGTTACTTACTTAGTTTTCTAATTTTTTTTTTATTAATTTAATTTCACAAAATATTTGTCAAGGCACTTCCAAATCACTTGGACATGTGGTTGGTATTCATTCGTATTCATTCTACGAATTGAAATATGGGTTACGTTTAGAAGAGGTAATGTTCCATATTATATAGAAAGCATCTTCTTCGGATTCCATTCTGTAGTAAGAAGGTTTTGCACATCGAGACGCTTATGACACTGACTGACCATGACAATGACACTTATGTTTCTATACTAATAATAAAAAGCCAATGAGTTTGTTTGGTTGAACGCGCTAATCTCAGGAACTACTGGTTAGAATTGAAAAATTATTTTAGTCTTGGATAGCCCATTTATCGGGAAAGGTCTATATAACATTACGCTACGACCAATAGGAGCGGAGCAGTGACCATAAACGCAGGTGGAACTGCGGGGACGGTTAATTTTAGAATAAACATAAACATACATAAGCTTACGCCCTTCTCCCTTCAGAGTAAGTAGAGACACCAGCCCACCACTTGCTTCTATCCTTACACATCTCACGCTTTCACTACTGTCATTAAACTTATCATATAAGCCCGCCAGTTTTGGATACTTCTGATCTGTCGTTTCTTAAGACCAGCTTCAGATAATCACCAATTTGATTAAAGTATGTTCAACGTGATCAATCCCTATATAATAGACATATGTGTATTATATGTGAATGGTCCACGCGCGAGTTGAATGCAACTGTATGAGGTGAAGGGCGGGAGAATCTACCCCTGCCACCAGTGAACGTCGCCTCGCACGCCTCCTGTATGCCCGCAGTGTAGTAGCGCATTCCTCAGCTCTGCATCCAACTTGCACTATTACTACAATATAACATAATATTATCTACGTATTAACGGGAATTAACGCGATCACGAAAAGGTATTACATACCTCTGAATTGCCTGACGTTTCGACCAGGTTGCACTGGCCGTGGTCACAGGCAGTCAGCCTGATAATATTAGCTCAGATAATATTATATCATGGAACGCGAAAGTTTAAAAGTTAGTATACAATATAACATGTTTTTTATTATGCATTTAGTTTTTATTTTTTTACAAAACATTAGTAACTAAAATTTGATATTGTAAGTATTCGGTATAAATAAATAGGTGCTAGCAATATCGTTTGTACTGCGCCCAGCGTGACATGGGTCGACACCCTTGTCCGGGTACTGTTAATTTCGCTTGTCAACTATGCCTAGCTTCAAGGAAAGGACTTAAGCGATGAACGGTGATTACGAGGGCTAGTGCAAAGGTATTCGCATTATATTTTTTTAACCAATGCTTGAAAAGAAGTCCGAGTCTAACTATCGAATTAAGAAATCTGTTAATTTTTATTTGAATGGGATCCGTTCCAGTTCTAGTGGTAGGATGAATAATTGCTTCCTTCGATACTGCAGGAGTACCGGGATCGAACCTACAGTGCTTCGATTTCTCTCTAATCGGAGATCATTTCTTTGAAATACATTACTTGTGTAAGTAATGCGTATCAAAGAACCACTGGCTTTGATGGACTTGGTTTTGGATAGATATTGGCGAGATAATCGACGCTAACAGCATTTCACCATATCCAATGAATTTTGGCAAACTTAACCTTAAGTCAACTCCCCAGCTTGCATATTCGTCGTGTGTTGTAAGTTCGATATTCAAAGAGGGCAATTATTTGTGTTATTCACAGATAATTGATTTGAGTGTGAGTGTATTTCGCAACGGTATTGAATCTTATATGTTTATAAGGTCCAATGTGACACACGGAGATTATACTTTAGTAGCTTTTTTAATAAACTATACAAGTGGAACAAAATTTCGTCCTAGAAACCTACATTATTTTTTTTCCTTACAACAAATTTGAAAATATTAATTATTATTCCATCCCTCATCATCACTTCAAACTCACAACCTTCACTCATCGCCTCTCAAACAATTGCCACGATAACATAATTATGAGGGTGCACCCTCGCGGTACATTTGGCGCGAACAAAATCTCCCCGATATTAACAATTTTCGTTATGGACATTATCAATGTCTGTAATGGCACAAACTTTTTTCCTTTATTGCCCTTTGCGAATATAAAAGCCCCAGGTGTTGTGTTAACTAAGAAATGGCGACAAATTTATCTATTAAATTTAATGGAAGTTCGTTGAGACATGACACAGTTTTATAAATTCTGTGGCCAAATTTACCCATTTAGCGGTATTTTATATCATTTAGACTGAAAACAGCTGCCTTCTTTATGTTAGGAAGTGGTTGAATTTAATTTGGAAATAAATGTTTTTTGTATGCGTTGTAGGCATAGGTAGTATGGGCCCGCCTCTTTACTCACGCTCAGAAATATTGAGACTTAATCACAGTAACATTAAAAATGTTATACATAAACTTATATATATTTTGAATGGCGAGAATCAAATTTTTTTTTATAATATTATGTAATATACAAAAATATAATAAATTGTTTTTCACCCAATTACAGAGATGTACATGTAGAATTTCACAATATTAATAGCTAGTTAAAAAAAGATCATTATAAACATATTGCTTTGAGATGTGACAGCACGCTCTGAAGATTTTGTTTATAAAGGTTTAACCAACATATGGATTTAAATTCAAAGATATAAAGACTCTTTCCAAAGCTAGTCATTTAAAAAGTCAGAACTACTACGAATTGCGAATAGAGTGCAAAGTGCGAGTTTGTGCATTTTGCATGTTCACTCCTGTTAACCTTAATTACAATTTGTATAGGTTAAAAGGAGCGCAATCTAGTGTCAATTTAGCAACAATTATAGGCATCGTCGTTAAGCTAAAAAATAAACTTGTACTAGGCACTCAGAGTAATAGTAGAGCATGTGAACAGTGAACACGTAAATAAAAAACTCAAAGCCGCTATTGTTTTGCTGCCAAGTACAAAAATTGTATATGTAGCTTTTGCCTTTTAGCTTCGCTCGCGGCTCGTGTTTATTTAGATTTTGCCAAAATTGCATGACGATCGATTGAATAGAGAAAGTGTACCAAACAAACTCCTAATTTCGCATTTGTATTTATCGCGTCGCTCGCCCGGAAATTTTAAACGGGAACCATTTAATTTTCCGGAATAAAAGCATATGTACTATTCCAGACTATAATCTATCTTTGTGCTAAATTTCATTTAGATCCGTTCAGTCGTTCTGGTGTGTTCAAGTAACAAACATCCATCTATCCAAACTTTCGCGTTTAAAATAGTATCTACAGTTTACGGAGACCGCCAACCATAAGCGAAGCGAAGATTGTTTTACACTTTAGTGATATAAAAAAGCCAAATCATCACGTTCATTTTGGGTGTACGTTATCAATGTAGTCGCCAAGGTGAATATACTACTTCTGACTGACTACAGTGGATGTGATAAATTTGAATACTTCCTTGATCACTAGATAAACCATTCAAAACATAGATTAAGGCACTAAGATTAAGGAACACCAGCGATGTTTAGGGTCTGCAGTCAGCCTATGTTAGCAGGCACGGAGCAAATAAAAAAATATAAATGCAAAAACAAATGCAATTTGTATTTTTTTTTTTTTTGTAAAAAAGACTACTAGTAACGTTAATTTGCTCCGTGTTAGCAGGACATCCTATCTAGGTCGCCTTTCAACTTCTTTTTTCCTTGTCCATGGGCCATTACTAATCGATAGTTAGCAGTTTTTATCCAGACCTAACAAATACACATGAATCACATAGATAATCTACCTACATATATAACCCATCCAGACCGAAGCTATAAAAGCTATATGACCATTTCAAAAAGACCCCTCAACGCGTCCTTAATCTTAACAATTTTCGGCCACAGTGGGTATGATGGGATAATTAAAGAGCTCAGAGTTGAATAGTCGGCCGAGCCGCAGTTTTCTCGATTAGTTCCTAATGGTGTGGAAGGAAAGATTAAAGTTCGCGACAGTTCTTGGATAGCAAATTTCTTAGGACATACATGTATGTTTGTCTGTAAGGGATTTCTGATGTTAGCTTCAAGTTGGAACGTTAAATTGCACTTTAAGTCTATGTAATATTGACTGTAAGCTAGCTATCTGTAAATACAGTTAATGGCAAACAACATATTTTTATTTGATGATATAGCTTTCATAATGAATGCGAGACTATTAAGTTTAACATTTTCTTTTATTATGCGAATGAAGTTATTTAATTGTTTGTTGTTTAGCAATTATCACTCAAATCTTGTGAATTTCATTTTGGGTGAGTTTGTATCTTATTGAGTACCAGGGTTACATACATGTATTGGCATTGAAACCACTCATTGAATTTTTAGACAGAGATTATGTATTTAAAAGTATTATCAATTTAGCCTTTACACGGTTACATTGGGAAGTATATTATTACCTATTCTGTGTTTCAGTTATGTAACCTATTTTCAATTATATCCTTCAACAAACAGACCACAGATGAGTTTCAGCTACGAGACATTACAAAACAGGTTGGTAGTCTATGAGCCAGGTATCAATTTCGTAAATCATTTCCTCAGAGGCAATAACTCGTAAAATGTTTCAGAGAGTTGTATCAAGACGACTTATAAACGTCAGTTGCGGTTCGGTTTGTGGTTTGAGGAGCAGCAGCCTCCCACGGTTCTAAAAAAATACTCATTTTTGGGTGGGTTCCGTTACCAAACAAATTTGTATGTAGATAGTACGTCCATCTCGGGATTCAATTCTCGAAGATTTTTCCCCCTTTTTTCTGAAAGACAAACTTAACTTTGCAGTTCCAAAAGTGTGGAATCACAAAAACTATTTTTAATGTGATATAACAACAAACGATTAACGATTATCGGATTTTACTTTACTTGTGCTGTGAGACCTTGCTTCTTACAAAATTTCACGATTCTAGGTCAATGGGAAATACCCAATAGGTTTTGATTTACTTGAGAAATGTTTAAATTTGTAAAAAGTATGGTTCAGTGGCCGTATTTTTGATTTCGTGGACTTAGCTTGATATTTTTACAGCTTCAATGGACTACTGACATAAGTATTTGATGATAATTTCAACTTCATGCCTCCACGGGTTCATGAGGAAAGAGTCTTGACAGATAGACAGATATAATTACAAATCATTCCTTTACTTGTGTTGTGAGACCTTGCTTCTTACCAAATTTTATGATTCTACGTCAATAGGAAGTACTCTATAGGTTTTGATTTACTTGCGAAATTTTCAAATTTAGTCAAATCTAAGACTTATATGGCCGTATTTTTTGATTACGTTGACTGCAGCTTCATGGGACCGCAGACATACCGTATTTGGTATTAACTTTTGCTTGATGCGTCCACGCGTTCCCGAGAAAAAAGGTCTTGATCGACAGACAGACAGACAACAAAGTGATCCTATAATGCCACGTTCCAATAAACAAAAAACGATTCGTTTGGCTTACGGACGGAAAACTTTTCGTTGAATTTTCAATCGAATCGTTTTTTGTTTATTGGAACGCGGCATGAGGGTTCCTTAAATTTGTGACAGATGACAGTTTATATGCTATTGTAAATATATAAAAATGACAGTTGGCTGTACCCAGGTTTCTACCCGGGTACAGCCAGCTGTACTGCAGCTGTTCCAGCAGGCTGATTGATATACTGATAGTGCAAAATTTATCGCACGCACGCCTGAATGTCCCACCTACAGATGAACCTTCAGACCA
Organism: Callimorpha dominula; assembly: GCA_949752705.1. Taxonomy (NCBI): domain Eukaryota; kingdom Metazoa; phylum Arthropoda; class Insecta; order Lepidoptera; family Erebidae; genus Callimorpha; species Callimorpha dominula. Next base: position 3,433,453 of record OX457005.1, read on the forward strand.
ATGCTGGGTAGAAATCGACAAAAGATAATTCATAGAACGCACTAAACAAACAGCGATTGATCAAATAAGTACTCAGAGCGATTGAGACGAGGTCAAAGCGAGAGTGAAAATGAATAAGTTACAAAACCAGAAAATTTTACCAGGATGTAATGAACATATAGATTTAATGAACATATAGAATTGCGCAAGGTGTTCATCCGCCAAGCAAAGTGAGATTGTGAAGAACCCATTACGTACACACAAGAAGCCGCACAACTTTCGTATGCAAAGGCTTTTAGCCAATGCTGTATAATGTCTACGAAATATGAGCATGTACCTTCAACTTTGTCATACACACAGACGTGGTAACTGTTTAATAAATACAGAGATGTTTACTAAATAACGCGCAGTGCCTCGCAGAGAGAGACCCTTTTGAAAAGGTTTCATTAAATTTGGTTACTACATTTACAATTGGATTGGATTATATATTGGTAAATAATTCATCACAGGATAAGCAAGCCGGTGAATGCCAATGCAGATAAATGAATGCAACAATATGGTTTTGTAATTACATGTCATTTCATAAACGGCGCAAAAGTTTTTCATCACGTCAGTACCTTCATCCAAAGTTTAATCTTCAAATAAAAGTTCATATGTAAAGTAACAACGTGATAACCTGTTAAAGACAATTATATGATAATGATAATAGCTAATACCGCCTTTGTTATTAATAAAGACAGCCTTAGCAGTTGATATAAGCTATCACGCCAGTAAAACTGTGTGTCAGTGCACCAGGGCAATATGTCTTGATAAGTGCAGAGAGAAAGCAGAGAGCAAAGTTTTTGGTCACGTGGTTGCATATCTTTTGTGAGAGTTTCGCTAACCAACTCTTATTATCTGTCGCCCTGGTCATGTCATCGCGTTATGTTTTCCTCTGTTTTGTGGTGGGGTTGGAGGAGAAATTTAATTGCCCTTAATATTGTTTCTTTGTGTTTCAGCACTTAGAGAATGATTTCACGGATGTGTACTCGTAATGACTTGCTTAATAAACGTGGGATTTTGAATTGAAAATTATTGTATATTTACATATAGTAGATAGTAGTCATTTTTTGGTTGTCATTTTGTGCACAACAATAGTTATGGCCTTGTTGTTGTATCAATTAAATGCACGGCCTGAAACAGTGTGTTTATTTTCGCATTGATTCTAATATATCTATTATTTACGACAATATATTTATTACTTATATTTTTAATGTAAAGTAAGCACTTTACCAAATTGCTTTGCATGTTGGAGATGTGTCGAAGATAAAGATTTATAAAAAAAAATGTATTAAAATAAATACTAGAAATACAAAATATTTATTTTATCGTTAAAACGCACCATTCATCATATTTATATTAAGGTCACCCATGTTAAGGCTACCAGAACTACAGATCTTTAGATAAAGGTCTTTTGGAAACTTCATTTATTAAACTAAAGCGCTGTATGCGACCGCATATGAAACAGTAGAATACAAATATACCACATCTGTAAACAGACAAGTGCGCACTTTGCAGTGACTACAAAAGCCCTGTGACAACAAGCGTAGCTTTTGATTATAAACGGTTACTAGGGACAGATTGTGCGATAGAACAGATTGCCTGGAAGAAATATAATGAGCTATTTTTGAGTACAAAGCGCAAAGCTTAAAGTTCAAACTGAACGCTTGTCTATGACAGTTTAATTACCCTTTAGTTGGTCATGGTTTATATTTAATCTGTGTTTGTAATTAAAAGAAAAACATTTCCTATTAACTGTTTTTGCTTACCCTATTCCTAAATATGTAATTGTCTCCTTAAAATTTATATATATAAGTGTGTTTAGTAGTATTTTCTTCGTTGTTATTATGTTTTTTTAAGTTTTATCTGTTTCTTATTATACCATTACTCATACTTATACAGAGTGAATTTTGGTAAAATCTGACCCACGGGAACCGTACATTATCCGGGATAAAAAGTAGCCTGTGTGCTATTCCTGTATCTATCTCTGTGCTAAATTTCATACAGATCCGTTCAGCCCCTTTTCCGCTAAAGACTAACAAACATCCATTCTTACAAACTTTCGTCTTTATAATATTAGTAAGATTAGTCAGGATTGCCAAAGTACTAGCACTACCTAATGCCTAATCAATCGTTGGAAATGTTCGTATCAAACAGTAAAAAAAAAAATTCCTAGAGCGAATATTTAACTGTAAATATAAGAATATGTACGAAGCACTGTTCATGCGTTCGTATTACGAAGGTAAATGCGTGCGTGTGTACACGGCATTAGCAGGACAAATAGCGATTGTGTCTTGTCGACTGGTACGTCAAATTGGGTAAATACTGGGAGAGAATAAGAGTTAGGAGTTGTGATGGCGCAATTTTTTTATGAAAGCAAAGAAACAAATAACAACTGATGCTCCTCTACATAGCAACATTATAAACTAATTGTAAGTTGCGAGCGACTTCGTTCGTGTGGAAATTCAAATTTATCATACATAAACCTATCATACATATATATTTTCCGGGATAAAAAGTAGCCTTTTTCCTTCCACAGGATATAATCTATCTCCTTGTCAAATTTTATTACGATCCGTTCGACAGTTGAAAAGGTAATGAACAAACAAACAAATAGAGTTACTTTCACATCTATAATATAATATTAGTGTGAATTAGCTCTCACGCCGTAACTACACAACCGATCTTAACGAAATTTTGCATACAGAGTATCAGGAGTACATAAAAGGACATCTTTTATCACATTTGTTAATGGCGATACGAACCGTGAGCCGTAAAGAAAAAAAAATCTTTTATCACGATTATTTCATTTATTTCCATTTATCAGGAGTCTTTTATCTTGGATACTGTTCTTGAGGGATACTCGAATTGATTGACAAAATTTACATTCACGCGAACGAATACCCATATTTTCAGTTTTTGTCGAATTTGGATATTGAGTTCGTTATTTTTTTTTTATTTATTGGACGTGGGCCTTTTTTGACTCGGGCCTGGTCCGCTCAAAAAGAAGGAACGATTTGGATCTTATCTGGTAATACTAATGAGTGCTTTATTATTGCTTAGATTTGTAAATAAATTGAGCGCGCCCGTATCACTTACCCTGTGGTAAAAAACTAAAACTCGAACTAAAAAGGTAAACAAGGTTTGTATATCTGTATATACAAACCTTGTTTGGCTTTTTAGTTTGAGAATTTTGAAAATTGAAGTGAACTCAAGCGTTAAAATAATCAAAACACATTTTGATTCACAGTTATGCAGTTTCTGGAACAACGTTTAATGCCTAGTAGATACTGCAACAGGCAACAATTCAACAATTCCCGTCTTGTCTGATTGTTAATAAATAGAAAAGATAATCACGTGTTAGAAAGTAAAATTTCCGTTCCGTTCCGTTCCGTTCCGCGTTCCAATCTTCTATTACGAGTATATCCTCAAAATCTATTTTTTGAAGATTTTCACATTTTATTCACGTAATTGATTAATTAGTAAGTTGCTCATGTAACATTGATGTTGGTAAATAATTTATTATTCTATTTAGCTGTTAGCGGTCTTAACTATGAATGGTAATCTTTAAGCAAAGAATATTCTTGTAGAAATTTCAATGTTAAGAAAAAAATCTTCTAATTTAACTCACTTTATTTAGCTTTTGCAAGGTCGAAATGCTCAAAGACACAAGGAATTAGCATATTTCTTTCGGGTTGTTTACCCTCGTAAGAATGGGGGGCCTGGGTACGTGCCCGTGTGCCCGCCCTTATGGCGGCTTATGATAAAGACGGTACTGAAAACAATTCAAATATGATTATGGTATGATATTAGACTATGGTTTAGACCTAAATTAAATGAAGATCGTTTTGTTGACATCGTATTCTTTCCTCGTTGTTGAACTCAACATCAGTTTTTATTTACCTTATAATTAATGGTCCCGCTGACTTTTATCGCGGTCGCGTCTCAAAGGAAAATGAACAGGAAATATGTTTTCCTAACGATTTCCTTTCTACCAGGGTGCTATAAAGGATGAAGAGTTTTTTGTCTTTAATAGAGATATCGTTTGAAATACTTGCAGGATAATGAGTATAACTTTTTACGACAGGAAAAGGGGTGCGCATACAGTAAAAGATAATTGTGATGTTAAGATTCCTGAATGTAAACGATTCCAGGAATGGTACCCGTCTGGATTTTTACAGTGGGGTTAAAAAATATGGACTTCGAACCGTTAACTACAGCAAGCGTGGAATTTCATCTTAAGTTTAATTAAACATGAGAGTGCGATTTACTATTTCCACATTGAATTTCAGTAACAGGGGAAAACAATTTTTAAAGATGTGATATTTTTTTGACGTGAGCGGTAGTGACAAGTGTACTCAGCTATAAAATACCTCAAAGTATGGTTTTATCAATATTGTTTTAAAGTTAATTGTTATTTTTTGTGGATTTTTTTAAATAAAAACCTTTAAACAAAAAATAGTTTTACAAAGTGACTTTTTAACGCAGCGTAAACTTCTCGTCTTATTAAAAGTGTTACAAGTGGCGGGCCTCGTAGTGCTTGTGCACCGAGAACATCGCTGCTGTGGCCGAGGACGTCATCGTCGACGATCGTGCACACAATTAAACATCAGCAGACATTTCTTGCAACGAATTTTAGTGAAGAACTTATTATATTCCCGTACAAAATGCAAACCATACATTGATTGGTACCTGCTATCCATCAAACTTACTTCCATGCTCTGGTGAGGTGGTCATTTTACCGATATAATCTTTTCAACTTAATGTCATCAGTTTTTAACCTCCGACGCAAAAAGTTTGACGTGTCTGTGTGTCTGTCTGTGGCATCGGTTCTCATAAAAGAATGGACCGATTTAAGTGCGTTTTTGTTTGAAAGGTGACTTGATCGAGAGTGTTCTTAGATATAATTCAAGAAAATCTGTCCAGCCGTTCGAAGATCATCAGCTCTTTTCTAATCATTGAAGGGATTTTCGAGTCGGAGGTGTTCTAAATTTAAACATACAGAAACACACACACACTCGCGCACCCTAACACACATTCACACACACACAAATATCTACATCATAAAGAGTAGCAATGGGAATATAGGTATTCTGTTCCTCTAGTCTCCGAGCGTGTCTAAATGCAATAAAAAAAAAAGGAATCGGATAAAACTTATACACAGTTTCAAAAGATAACTGCATAACATGTAATTAGCAAACATTAGGCACACTTACAATCAAAACTAGTATTAGTCCATCAGATAATTAATAATATCATGAGGGTCACTCCCACATCCTACTATATTATAAACATGAAAGTTTGTGAGGATGTATGGATGTATGGATGTTTGTTACTCTTTCACGCAAAAACCACCGAACCGATTGCGATAAAACTTGGTATGCATATAGCTGGAGATCTGGATTAACACATAGGCTACTTTTTATCCCGATATTCAAACGGCATCGGGAATTACGCGGGTGAAACCGCGGGGTGCAGCTAGTGAAACAATAAATAAAGATGCTGCACTCGCATGCAGTAAGCAACCGACGTCATTATAAATCACTGCGCCAACAATAAAGTTTATTTTCTGTACCAAAAAGAAACAATATCGAGAGGCAAGTTATTCTTCGTTTAGAGTGTAATGATCCCAGCGATATTACAATTATAAGAAAACGGTTTTCCTAAAAGAAATTAGGTTATTCAGAAACCAGTTATTACACTTGATGTTGAGATAAAATTAGGTTATTCAGAAACCAGTTATTACACTTGATGTTGAGATAAAATTAGGTTATTCAGAAACCAGTTATTACACTTGATGTTGAGATAAAATTAGGTTATTCAAAAACCAGTTATTACACTTGATGTTGAGATAAAATTAGGTTATTCAGAAACCAGTTATTACACTTGATGTTAAGATAAAATTAGGTTATTCAGAAACCAGTTATTACACTTGATGTTGAGATAAAATTAGGTTATTCAGAAACCAGTTATTACACTTGATGTTGAGATAAAATTAGGTTATTCAGAAACCAGTTATTACACTTGATGTTGAGATAAAATTAGGTTATTTAGAAACCAGTTATTACACTTGATGTTGAGATAAAATTTGGTAATAAAGCATTTTTAAAATGTTATTTTCATATTACATTACTTTATATTGCAGAAGACATAGATTACCTCATGTTTTAAATATACTATACTTGTATTTGTAGGTATTGTTGTTTTCCTCAAATTTACGCAGGACTACCAGGCCCGGTAATAAACTCTCGGTTCTTCCGTTACGCCCCACACTGGCTATAGAAAAAAGCAATTCATAACGACGATTAAAATTTTAATTGCTAATTGCCTTACCGTAAAACCATGCTACTTTTTTCTTTACATTAAGCATGCCTAACAGTCACAGGTGACTAAGCTTTTAAACGAAATAAATGAGTTTTCGTATCGCGGTGGATATAAAGGCGGTTATCTTTGTTAAACTGCGTAATAGACTTATTTAATCAATCGTAATACGATTTAAAGCAATGCGAAGGGACCTATTCCAAAGCGTCTCTGATAACAGATCGGACCCAGACCCTTATGTTTTCAAATCATTTACTTTTAATTTTAAAGGTCTAAGTTGTTTTACTAAACGTATAGTAAATATAATAAAAATAAACTTTATATTTTTTTATGACACGACTTAAACTTGGTTTTTGGGATTTAATAAGATTATTAACAGCCTTATTTACAAATTGATCGATGAAGGAATAATTTTCGAAGTCTGAAAAGTCAGTGTCAATCTAAGGTCCTTTACACAGCACTGAGAATCTTTACCACTTGTTATTATACTTACAATATTTTTAAATGAAATGTTTTTTTAATAACTATAATATTTTGAAGTAAACAAGTTGGGACATAAACAAACTCCGATTACAATAGCGTAAATATGCATTGAAACCTAAAGAGTTAAAGATATGAAGCGAGCTCTAATCTCCATAGTATTTGCACATGAAAAGCCTTCTCGTACAGTTCACCATCAATCCAGATTGCTTAATAAGATTTTCTAGAGCTTATAATCCTTTGAAACTGAACCGCCCTTAGATTCAATTTTATCCTACTGGTAGAAAGATGTTTTTATTGATTAATCGATTTGTCTAAACCATAAAATGCTTCATGCTATATTTAGTTTTTAATTAAACAGGACTTTTAGAAAGTAAGACCTAAGAGTAATCCTTTTGACTGGTTCTTTAAATTTTAGCTCAGTTTTTACGGAGACAAGATTTAGAATTTCTTACAACGAGTTTTGTAAGCGAAGCAAGTTTTGCTCCCAACTAATAATTACTTTCATTTTACGGTGGAGTTCGCAAAAAAATTCAGCTCATAATAGGATCTTTGTGAAACCATCGAGATATACGCTAGTAATAATAACTCAGTGTGTAAAAGTGGTCTTGAAAGATTCCCGTCCAAACTGTATAATGGAAGTGGTCACGTGTGGTATAATTGGATAGTCTAAAAGAAGTTCACGAAATAAAATAATAAATCCATAGATATGATTCGCTTTAATTGCTTCTGCGACACACCTAGTCCTAAAAATAAACAGTCCCATACAGTCCAAATTAATATCACATAAATAGAAAGTAATTAATTTTTCAGACAAAAGCTTTGAACCTATCGTAATTTGAACCGTTGAAATTTCTACAAATACTGTAATAGGGATAGATAAAGACACAATTATCCTGTTTCATGGTTAGCGGTTATTAATGCTCGCAAAATTAAAGATGTCACACAATGCGTCACTAACCCTATATCGCTCCGCATTAAGCTCTGGAGACCAGCAGGAAAACTCTTCACGTGTATCGTGTGTAGTGTTTTTGCGGGTTTTTGCAGGGTTAGACTATTTCTAAAGCAGGGTAGTTCAAAATCGAAGAATGAATCATTCGTATCAATTCAAATAGTATAATATCAAAATAAATGTGATAAACGCTACTAAGAACTGTCAGTAGGTGACGTTATTGCGCTATTACGTGATTTACGAGCGTTGGTTAGATTAAAGTTCACGTTAACGCGCGCGTAAAGGCACGTTCATGTGTTGGTTTAAACTTTGTAAAATTAGTTTGTTCGTGAATCTGTTATGGGTAGATTGTAGATGCTCTAAATCTGAATAAACTTCTTGATTTGAGTGAAAGTTTTAAATAAAAATGATTTATTTCAATAATAAATGTTTTGTAATTGATCACAGGGACTCTCTCTTCACTACATAATATAAAACAAAGTCCCCACCGCGTCTGTCTATCTGTCTGTCTGTCTGTCTGTCTGTTCGCGATAAACTGAAAAACTACTGAACGTATTTTCATGTGGTTGTCACTAATAGACAGAGTAATTCATGAGGTAGGTTTACGTGTATAATTTGTTAAGATTTTGTGTAAATTGGTTGGAATATGTTGATGATTGTTGAAGATCTCTCTGCTACCCGTGCGAAACCGGGACGGGTTGCTAGTTCTATAATAACCAAATATTTTAAATTCGACAGAAATTTCAAAGAACAAACACGCGAAACTTTTTTACGTTCATAAGTGGCATGAAAATCACCATTTTTTATTTTTTATTTTGTTGGTTTGAAAGAACGATTACAGGCTTCCTCCTCTCTTCTTAAAAGTGAAAAAGATTATTTTCTAAAGCTTCTTAAAGTAAGATAGATATGAGATAGAATATTCATTTGAACCTCTTCAACAATCTAAATGTTGTTGTTAGCGTCGGAAGAGCACCGGCTGGGATTTGATCTCAGAACCACTCAATCACAAGATCAACGGATTACCTTACTCTATCGCCGCTTATAAACGTTTACTTAATTAATGAAGTGTTTTTATACATGATCCTATAATAACAATAACTACATCCAGATTTGAAGAGCTTCCCTTTGCTGATAATTGGACACCGCCTCTTCTGTATTTACCTGTCCGTCCATACTATTTATGTAAAATTCCTGTGTCAAGCATGTTTTCTGTTTAAGACCTTTTTACGTTTGTGTTCAATATTAGTTTTAGCTGTAAAGTAAAAAAAAAAACAAAGTTACAAGTGCTTTTTGTGAAGTTAAATTTTGAGTATCTCAAGAAAAAATATTTTGGTTTTGTTTGTCAGTAGAATTAGAATAAACCACAACATAACGCGCTTTGTAAAGTTTATAATTAAATTTAATAGCCAGAGTATACCTACACCAGCTCGGTAAAGGGAAGGAAGGAAACTGCTAGTAGTAAAACTCTTAGCGGTACCATTTTAACGTAATATAATATATCTAAAGGAACGTAAAGTCCCTTCGAAAAATAATACATTTATTTTCCAGAGAAATAAAGCTGGCTATAAGGGCGAGACACGTCGCGAGACGACCGCACTTTTCCATTTGGACGGCAAATTGCGACTTTACGTGACCTACGACAAACTGAACACGTGATGTGAACGTTCTCGACCCACTGAATGGGTTTTATAACCCCAAAGATGTACTGCGGAGTGACATAATGAGTTAGAATGCGGAATTTTCTGTCAGGTTTTGTAGACTAGTATACAATGTTTCTAGTATAGTATAAAGAAGAAACACCATCAAGATTTTGTTCCGTATATTCATTTTTAGAGCATATTCAAAAACGTCCTATTCCAAAATTATCTTTTTTTTTATGTGATAACGGGCAAACGAGCAGACGGGTCAACTGATAGTAAGTAACTACCGCCGCTCATGGGCACCTGCAACTCGAGAGTCACAAGTGCGTTGTCGGCCTATAAAGTAGAGGAAGAGGAAGGGAGGGAAGAGTGGGAGAGGGGGGGGAGTGAGGAGAGGTGGGAAGAGGGGGAGAGAGAAGGGTTAGGGCCTCCGGTAACCTTTGCTTTACTGTCGGTACTGGTTTTCTGTGAGGCCGTTGTACCACTCCGGTCCAGTCAGCCCGTACGGGCCAAAGCAAAGCTCTCCTATTAGTAAAAATGTATCTTATGTTTTATACTAATTTTGTTACTTAAGCTACAAAAATCAATATTATGTTACGTATTAGTCTGAAATAAATGGTAATATTATTAAGAATAGCAATTCCTTTTTTGCAGGTACTACACGTAGAGGTCTTGAGTCCATTAACTAGCTGTTGAACCGCGACTTTATTCGCGTGACAATTATAATTTATCCCACGGGAACCAATTTTCTGCTCAATTTTCTTAATTTTTTGTTCAGTAAGAGACTTCTACAAAATATAAAAAATAAATAAAAAGAAATATGAATGAAATCGGTTTAGTTGTTCACAAGTTGATATGTAGTAGTTGTATAGTTGATGATAAAAACAAATACGCCCATGTATATAGATCTTGAATAGTTCAGTAAGATTTAGTTTCAATATTTAGTACTACTTGTACTGATTACAAGTACCCAGCGTCGTAAGATAGTTGAAATCAATATCACCGTTGAACGCTGCAATAAGACAGGTCACTTATTCTACAACCTATTTAATAATAAACACTTTGAAATGTCCTCACGTACTTTGAAACTCGTTGTTCGGTCCACCAGTAAATAGCGACGAAAGTCCGATGGTAGTTGACACTCGTAGCAAGTTCCAACTTGTCGAGTCTATGCCATCAAGTATTTAACAAGTTTCTGAGAAAGAATACTCAACAGGTGCCCCCCGGGAGAGCGGCAACTAGAAAATATTAACAATATTTAACAGAACCACTTTGTTTTATGTTATCCTAGAACTATATGCGTTAAATACTAGATTCGAGACTATTTGACACACACACGAAGCAAATTTTACCAAGATTTTACCTAATATGCATTTCTTTCATATAAATATATATATTATAGTTAATCACTTCCAGGGGAAACCAGCCATATAACATACATACACAGCACGTTTACATGATAAGAAGTTGTAGTATATAATTGACAAGCTAAAAGTTTAGATTTAGGTAATTAGGAGAAAATGCACATAACTTATTATCCAGGAGTCTTCTAAACTAATATTATAAAGAGGAAACATTTATGTGTATGTTTGTAATATTTTCACACAAAAATTACTAGACTGATTGCGATGAAACTTGGTATGTAGATAGCTGGAGACTACTTTTGGAGCTACTTTTTATCCCGACATTTCCACGGGATCAGGACTTACGCGGGTGAAACCGCGAGGCGCTGCTAGTCTGAAATAAAAAGCAGTATGGTAAAATCTATATTAACTTTAGTAAGCAGAATAATTACTACCTTGATTACTGAACGATCAAAGATTGAGGGGCGGAGCTATGTAAATTTGATTCGCGTGTATAGTAGGTATATATCAAGCTACTAAATACTACCAAAGTAGTATTTGCTTGCTGTACCGGTCTCATAAAGATTAGTGTGAATCTGACTACTCTTATAAATCCTCAATTTTGGATGGATGGATGTTTGTTATTCAATCACGCCAGAACGGATGAAATTTGGCACAAATATTGGTCTTATTGTGGAATAGTATATAGGCTACGGGAACCGTACATTTTTCCGGGAAAAATGTACGGTTCCCGTGGGGAAGATTTGAATTTCAGTGTGTTTGAAGTGTGTCAATAAAATGACATGCTGAGCGATACAGTCGTGTTGGAAACAATTGTTATGTTAGATGAGATAATGAACTCAGCTTAAAATATAAATAAAAATTGAAAAGTTATTTTTTTTTCAGTTTAACGTACGAACCTCTGGAAGTATCAGCCGGTTTTGAAAATTCCTTGTTTTCTTTTAATAACCTAACTCTAGAGGAAGGTTTTAGGCTATTTAACGTCACGCTATGACCCTCAGGAGCAGAGCAGTGAGCATCAACGCGGGTGAAACTGCCAGGAACGGTTAGTTAAATATGTAAACCTCAAGCACTATCATACACTAATAACTGATGACCAACAGCTGCTAACAACAAGAACAATTGCTGCGAGATACCAATATTGTTTCGTTACTAATACAGGCCTTCGTCGAGAGTGGGATGACAAAAGCGATATTGACATTTTGTATTCGTAATACCTACATTACTTTTGTATTTATGACGTGTTCATTTTTGTTTACACATATTTACACTAACATGCCAATTATATACGCCCTTCTGGATACCTGTTAGTTAAGTTTAAACTAAGTAATCCTGTGTGAAATGTATTCTTTATGAGAAATAAATGTCTTAACCCATAAAGGTGGTGACGTAGTTTAGACGTAGTTTGGATATCTCCATTCCATAGGACGTGGGTTCAAATTGGATATGCTATGGACGTGAACTCATTTGCAAAAGTATTTGCCTTTGTTACAGGGGTTGACAAAGAGATTAGTACAGGTTTGCGTGTTCACCGCCAAGAAGATACCGTTTGCCGTATCACCTCGTTTTGAGCACCGGCGACCACCACGCGATCTCTAGTATATCTAACTAGCAGATGTATAAACAGATATTTAACATAATTATGTGGCCGTGAATTTGTTTGTCCGATTTCTTCTCACAACGCACAATACATAGTTATAGATCGACACTGGCAGATAGCGATCCAACACAGTGTTATTTGTTATTTATTGTTATGATAAATGTATTTTTCATATGGTAACCGATTAAATCAGAATGGCGAACCAATGCGTTTAGTCTCTGCATAATATTTACATATTTTTATTATGTCCTTTTATTTAAGTGGTATATTGTAATTATCTAATATTGTTTATTGTATGCATATTTTATTTTTATTTTATACTATTTATCAAATTATTTAAACAGTTTTTATTTTAAAATATATATGTTTTATGTCATTACTCATTATATATTATAATATATATGTATGTTAGGTTTTAGATTTTTTTTTTCTTTTTCTCTCACTGTCATAGCCTGGCTGCTCTCCGTCCGTGTATATCACTAGGAGTTAGCAGAATACCAGCGCTACTTCCCCGAGGTAGCATTAAGCTGAGCTAACGACCATTTTTGTCTCATGAAGGGGTATTGTTTGAAATTTTAAAATTGTAACTTTAACGTTTTAAACCACTGACCTCTATTGTATACAATAGAGGTCAGTGATCAGTGGTTAAAACCCATATGTATGAGAACAAAATAAATTTGTTTCTTTCTTTCTTCCTTATTGTTACAGTGACATTGTGTTGACTGACTGACATTTGACTTTGTTTTTGACATATACTTACGTAGGTATCTAAAGTTATGCCTTACTTTATAAGAGAGGCGTTAGTGTTCACTTGTGTGATAAAGGCTGTACACATTCAAAAACTTTCGTCGAGCACTTACCTTAACTTTGAACGCATGATACGCGTTAAGTAGTAAGTACTCATTGTACGTTGCTCTCAGTCACACCGACTCACACCGTAGACAGCTGCAAAGTTAGCTGTAAGGCTTTAGATTTTTTATTTTTATACAAATAGGCTGAAAACAAAACAGTTTTTTACAGTACCGACCTTACTAACTTTTTACTTTCGCGTTCCATGATATACTTAATTATGTATTTATCCGGAAACTAAAGCGATCACGAAACAGGTATTATATACTTCTGAATTGGCTGATGTTTCGACCAGGTTGCACTCAATCCTCGTTTTTGAAGTCGGTTATATAGAGGAATTAACGCGATCATTTACTAGGCATGTAGGTATTACCCTGATTGAATGACTCTCTGTTTATTCCGCCTTTTCTTATAAGACTACTAACAGGACATACGCGACCCTGGCCTCTTCGAGCTACTGCAGTCTTAGTCCCGTTTCCCCATTCAAGACTTGCAGTATCCTTTACCCTGACTCCCTCGCTCTATTCGTTTTTTTTTATTACAATTTACCTTCTTCCTTTGTCCCGTCTGAAAACGATTACATTCCCGAGGAGAGTTGGTGTCACGCATGCGGCCGGCCACATAAGAAACTAGCCAAAACAATGATGATGATGGTTGCCTGGAAGAATTTGCTTACAGCGATAAGGCCGCCCTTTGTACATATTCACCTGATATTTCTTGAAAAAACATTTTTGTTGGTGTACAATAAAGTTTATTTCTATTCTATTCTATTCTATGATTTGGGCCAGAGGTCGTGGGTTCGATTCCCACTCAGGACAAATAATTGTGTGATGAGCATGATCATTTGTTCTGGGTCTGGGTGTAATTTATCTATAATATATATGTATTTAGAAATATATAAGCAGGTATGTTTATTAGCAGTCTGGTTACCATAGTACAGGCTTGACCTAGTTTGGGATTATGTTATTATTATTATTATTTGGTAAAATAGTATATTTTTTTATTCAGTAAAGGAAAACCCGTTTGTCTTCAAACTCACCTGATGGAAAGTGACGATAAAGACAAAGATGGTACACGCCTATCCAAGAGAAAACTATTCACCGGTGGCGTAGCAATAGGGTGGCAGAGCGGGCAAAATGCCACGGGGGCAACCACCGGCCCTGAACACAGGAGGCGCTACAGCCAAGTGCGAGTCAGAACGATGAATTAGCCATGGACCTCTGATGGTATAGTGCGCCACTGCTATTCACTCTACTATTGAAGGTTTCAAGATTATAATGATAATTTTTGTCCTTAAGTTAAGATCCTAACTTGTAATTGTAAGGAGGAAAAGTGAATTGTTTATTTTTAAGTAAAAAAAAAACACTTAACGCGTTCAACGTATTTACAGAAAAAACTTTGGGAACCATTATATTTTGAAAAATTCGTTATAGGTACATATGTCCATGCTGACTTTTATACTTTCTCGTTCCATCTTAAAGAATTACATAATGGGAATTGACGCGATAGTTCTGATATATTCAATTAAGTTTCATTGGCCATTTTATTTAAGTATGAGAAATCTTTATATATAAAATATAGTCACAATATTTTTCTTTTGCAAATTACTTAGCCACAGCAACGCGTGGCCGGGTACCTAGTAGTAAGTAAAGTTAGTACGTAGTTACGTACGTAGTTAGTACGTAGTTACGTACGTAGTTAGTACGTAGTTACGTACGTAGTTAGTACGTAGTTACGTACGTAGTTAGTACGTAGTTACGTACGTAGTTAGTACATAGTTACGTACGTAGTTAGTACGTAGTTACGTACGTAGTTAGTACGTAGTGGTAGTAGTAGTTAAGTACGTGAAGTAAGCAAAGCTTTAGTGATCTCGTCGAAATATTTGGACATGAACATCATTTGCGTATTTTATCTAACTGAAGAAATTGATTTGTAAAAACATTAAAAAAAGAAAAAAAGCGTTAAAATACTTTATTAAAAAATATGATAATAGTTTCAATGGTCCAATGAGTAGGTATCAGATTTATATTAAAAAAAGAATAAGTTTGATTTAAGTGCTGCAATCAATACCGAATACAAATAAATAAAATTGAAGTGTCTGTTTGTAATGTCAAAATAATAGTTTCTTTTTAAGCTCATACAGTTATTTGCACGATACCTATATCTACCTAAAAATCAGTGTTAAACATTTTTGTCTATCTGTCTGTTAGTTTCGGCTAATCTCTGGAACGGGTCTACCGATTTCCACGGGACAATCACTGGCAGATAGCTGGTGTTATAAGGAGTAACTTAGGCTACTTTTATTTTAAAAAAAAAATTGGGTTCCGCGCACAATATAAAAATATGTACACGCGTGCGAAGCCGCACGGGAACTGTTAGTTAAATATATAATGCACAATATTGGCAGCCTTATCAGAGCAAGTATTATTTTCCAGGCACCCTTGGGTGGACAAGACTGTAATGATTTACCGTGTGTGGTTATGGTGACAAATATATGTGGAATATGTAACTCTACTATATGGACATACACATATTAACACATACATATATACATATACATATATACATATACACATACACCTAAATACATATATTATAAATAAACCATAAAGGGAAGTTACAAAAGTAAAGAAATTATAACAGTCCGAATCTACCTTGTTCCCAATGCACATTATTCACTTAAAACAGAACTAGATCCTAAGTTCCCACGGGTGTCGTTCTAAGTAAAAATGGAAAATTCAGCATGCATATAAATTGTAGGTTATACCTATCAAACCTCGCCTAATCTCTGATGACTTTGTTATTGAGAACTACCAAAATTAATATTTACCTATGGTATTGGATTAAAGTCCATTGATGGTCTTAATATTAATGAGTTGCCATATCAACTGCACATGCAATATCAATTGTGGCAATGTGTTATGAGGAAAAAATATATGTACAGATTTTACAGAGCTGCCTTAAAAGAGAACAACGCCAAGAAAGTTATGAATCTATTGCGTTTATGAAAACAAAAACAGTATCCTCTAAAACTACTACTCTGTACTAAAATATGCGTTACTTCTTTATTGAATACTAACTTTTTCCACGGCTTCGTTCGCGTTAATGTAGATTTTGGTGTAGTGTGTTGTTAGATATAATGAGCAGTGATTGGTATCATTTCTCTCCTAAATATCTTCGAACTTACATTGTCAATCAATTCACAATCTCTACGGAACAGATTTTTTTTCTGGATGAGCGGTATCTTATGTACATTACTGTACTTCTGACGTGTGTGCAAAATTTCATGACAATCGGTTGAGTAATTAATGCGTGAAAGTGTAACAAACAAACCTACATGCGTATTTAAAATAGTAAGGTACCTGCAATGGCGCGATGTGTTCCGTGTGCACCTCTCTCATCTGGGACTTTCACTAGCAGATAGCCGGTGTTGTAAGGACTAACTTAGGTTACTTTTATTTTGGAATAAGATGATGTACTGACGATTGTAACAGTTAAGCAAAATAGTTTGCAGGAATTACATTTAAATCCTGTAAACTATTACAGTATTAAAAGAAAGTCAGGTTGCAGGAATCTCAGTTAAAGAAGTCGTAATTCTTATAACCTGATCTGCTTTATTATTATCCAAACCCTTGCTACGAATAATTTTAGTATACTAGCAGCGCCCTGCGGTTTCACCCGTGTAAGTCCCGATCCCGTGGGAATATCGGGATAAAAAGTAGCATATGCGTTAATCCAGGTCTCCAGCTATCTCCATACCAAGTTTCATCGCAAACGGTTCAGTGATTTTTGCGAGAAAGAGTAACAAACATCCATCCATCCATCCAAACTTTTACATTTATAATATTAGTGGGATTTGTTTACATTTATACATTTAATTTAATATTATTATCATTCTAGTTAATGTTATTTTGCTCAGTGGTTGAAGTGATTAACTCATATAGTGCCACAACATCGAGGGTTGTGAAAAACTGTAGTGTGGTTTACTGAAGGATTTTACTCACCTGTGTATTTTGACTAGTTTCGGCCTTTATCAAATACTAGCAGCGCCCCGCGGTTTCACTCGCGTAAGTCCAGATCCCGTGGGAATATTGGGATAAAAAGTAGTCTATATGTTATTCCAGGTCTCCAGCTATCTACATACCAAGTTCGGTTCAGTAGTTTTGGCGTGAAAGAGTAACAAACATCCATACCCACAAACTTTCACGTTTATAATATTAGTAGGATAGTAGGATTAATAGCACTCACGAATTTTTCTATTCTAATTCTATTGCTGCTATAAACATAATTAAACTTTTTATTACTTACTAAAAATAATAATTATTTATTAATTTATGACATTTATTTCGTATTTTTGTTATGGTGTAGCGGGCAAACCAGCAGGTAGGTCACCTGATGGTAAGTGCGTACCGTCGCAAATAGACACCTGCAACTCCAGAGTCACAAGTGCGTTGCCTCCCTTTGAGGTGGGAGTATACTCTTTTCTTGAAGGTTTGAAGGTCGTATCGGTCCGGAAATACCGCAGGCGACAATTTGTTCCCCAAATTCGTTGTGCGAGGCAAAAAGTTTCTAGAGAACCGCACAGTGGTGGATTGCCAATTATCCAAGTGATAGCGATGATGATTTTGTGGCGTTGAACGATGGCGATAGTATTGATTTATTTAAATTGGAAACGATAGTAATCTAGCTGCTAGCCATTCGCTAAAGATCTAAAGATGTTTTTAAAGAAATTGCATTTTGGAATTATAATGCCATTTTGTAAATTGACAGCTCTTGTAGAGTTTTGGAACTTGGTTGTTTTATGAATTAGTTCACTATTTTGGAAACATCTAACTATGAAATACTGAAACAGATGAGAACAGAAGATCGTGACGGTGAGAGGTATAGTGAGTGGGACCTTTGACAAAATTACATGTTAAACACTACTCAAGTTTTACTCCGAAAGTTACAAACATGTACCAAAGTATCGATCGACAGTTCACCCACATTACACTTCGGTGTGACAGGTTGCGCATTTATCCCAACCCGTATAGTGCGCGGACCGTGACGCCGCATACATTAACGCCCCCCGGCGGCATTTGTGCGCAACTCGGATTAAATATTAACCCCCGCTTAACTTTAATAAGCCAACGAACAACATGGATACTGTTTGATAATTCGTGCAGCTGTATTAATGAGCTTTTTAACCATGACCTCTGTCGTTGATATTGTCTCTGGCCGTTAAAAGAGGTTAGCAAATAGAACTTAGAGGACTAGAGGCATTAAAGGTCTTACTTCAAAGTTCAGTTGAACTTAAAAGCTCTTTTAGGTAGATAGGTACCAAACCGATATATTTAGAGCAGTTTAGAGCAGTCTGGCCACTGAGATGGATTTAAATATATAATACTGTAATTGATGTATTAAGCAGAATAAAGCCTTCGATTGTAATTTTAATAATATATTTAATTAGCAGCAGTCTATGCGACAATGTTCTTCTAGATAAAGATAAATGTAGCCAGCGAGTGTCCGCTCTGGTCTAGACAAATTACACATTACTTGTAAATTTGTTCAGTTGGCAGAGGTCTTGCTGGTGTTTTTTTTTCAAACGATTAAATATCTTGCTTTTAACAAAACAAAAGCGCTTTTAGATACATAGAAAGGAAGGAATGATTCATAATATAGTCAAATTTAACATTTACAATATTAACATTATATATTATGTAATGTAATGAGTAAAACTAAAAACTTGCATTTTCACAATATACCATATTGCAGTTAATATTTTTCACACTTATTTTATCTTATCTTTTTGGTGTAATTTTTTTAGAATGCCCGAATTGTATACGTTTAAAATCTTACTGTTTCATGGTATTCTTGACAGAAAATTGTACAACACACTCTACTCACTCTACTCACATGAGACATATCTATATTCTACAGAAGACTGCGTTGAATCACCACTCCAGTATATTGTTGTCTTTCGGTTTATGAGTAAAATAACCCGTGCTCCAAAGTATTAACACAAGCTTTGGTTATAGAATTTCAATTATATGTAGATATTTTTTTTAAATCATGAGTTTTTTTTTGCCTGGTAATTTTTTCGCTGAATTAATTAATTGTGAATGAAACTTCTGAACATGGCAGAACTTTGATGGAAATAGACTCATAGCTGCTTAGCTTTGATTTTGCTCACTTCTTAGCTACCGCTACATGCCTGGTGGTAAAGCATACTTTGTTAAATGTACGTGATACGGTGGTGTTGTGAGGCAGGCTCCGGTATTATTAGTAACTACTAACATTCAGATACCATATAATATGTTTGTTTAACGCCTTATTTTTTAAAGGTTTTTTTTAGCATTTATCAGAGAGGTATATACTTTTAAACTTTCGCGTTCCATGATATAATTATGTGTGAGAGGTATGTTATACCTATTTCGTGATCACGTTAATTCCCGTATAAATACATAATTTATCAGAGAGGTAGTTGAATGGAACTAATAATATAACATTTTTCTTTTCATATAAAAAGTGGCTTTGTGTAGATTATTATAGAATGTTGTAAGGGGACATTCCTTTGCAAATATTATGCCAGCAGAAGGAGCAGTAACATAATAAACGTAAATAAAAATATAACTGTAATGCGGATGGAGAACACAAAGACGTGTGTTAAATTTCTCCGCATCGTGGGGAAAATACATAATTACTCCATTCCATCCTTAATTAAGAAAATGTTGAGGGTGACAGGTCGGGAACTCTTTTAGACTTTTGCAAAAGGCTGCAATGCTAAAAAGGTTGACGAACAAAACGTGTCTTCGTACCTTTTTCGTTTACGTTGATAGAAGCAAGGGCGTAAGAGGTTACACACAGGGTTAAGTTTAGGATATTTTAAATATATATTTCAAATATAACAATGACCTTTTTTGGAAAAACATAAAAAGCACTATGTGTACTAACTCACCGACCATTCGTTTGCTTTTGTAAGGCATGGTTTTTCCTGAGTCGTGTTACCAGAAGTCTGATATAATTTACTGCCCTGGAAACGTCTTCTTACTTTTTTCTATCATAGCCTATTTATATCTTATATCCATAAACCCTACACATTCTTTAACTATACTTACATAATAATAAACCTCAGCTAGCCGCTTACGCTCCTCACTAGCTCATTTCCAAACATGTCAACTTACGCCTCTTTCCTTCTCGCTACAATAAAGAACTTTTTTCTTATTAATGTCTGCGATGTATTGTGTTTTGGACTTGACAGCCAATCACTGATCCGCTTAGAACGAAATATTGTTCAGGAGCGGTAAAAAAAGAAAAAAATGTGTTATTGCCCTGTTGGCGTTTGTTTGATGACATTTGCTGTGTTTGATTCAAATTGAATTATGTTTCAAATGTATGATGCGATCAATGCAATAAAGTAAATAAATGAAGACCCGGGCACTGCAGAGTGTTGGCCCAATTGGAGCTTCCAGAAGGGTAGAAGTACCACATTCTAGCCCGCGGTTAGGCAACTCTAACTTTAGTGCTGTTTTTTTTTACCAGACTACGGCTGAGTCAATGGTTATGGTTATGTTAGGGTTACGATTTTAGCCCGTGTGTAGGTATGTATGTTCAGCTGTTCCCGCATAACTTCTAAACTACCTACCTATCGTAATATAACAAATGACGTATTTTCGGAAGAATCTTCATCGTCCACTGCTTATAACCTATGTGACGTCACACGAAACTTAATAGTCATGAATAAATAAAAAAAATATTTAAAGGGTCCGTGTTGGGTATCCAAAAGAGCTCAATTAACACCATTAAAATATATATATGTATGTATAATATATGTCCGGTTACCATAGTACAGGCTCTGCCTGGTTTTGGATTAAATGGCCGTGTGTGAGGCGTGTCAAGTTATTATTAGTATTTCATTTCAGGACTATTAACAGTTACGGAGAATACTTAGAGCATGAACAGCAGGTACTTTAATTTATTAGTCGAATTTTCAATACACGACATAATAATCCGTGAGCCAGCAACAGATTTTAATGACCAAGTTCCTCTCGGACGATAACTCGTAAAATGCTTCAGAGAGTTGTATCATGAGTTGTATCACGGAACTGCAGCTGTTGTCCACTCATGGCCATCAGCTGCAGTTCCGTGGGTTAAATAGACTTGGAAATGATTGACGAAATTTGTATCTGGATCGTGGAATAATAGTACATGAGGATACGTTACACAGTGCATTCTGGACCTTTTCTTTTGTGTGTGTGGAAACTCCCTCGGGTCATGACCCCACCGGGTTTTTGGTGGGACGGTGTGTCAAGAATCGAACCAATTAAATCCACACGGTGTGCCATACTGTGCGTAAAATATCCGCCAACAGGACATCATTTATTAAGACATCTGGACCCCTCCTAGCACCTGCCCGTATAAGCGCGGACACCAACTCCTGGTAAAACCTCTCAATTTGGCGATATCCAGGCACACGCAGGTGCCGCCTCCTCGCAGCTGGCGAATGCAGAGGAAAACACGTCCCGTCCACCCGAAGCCACATTCAAGGCGGCATGAGGCGCTGGAAAGTGCGCCTCCACCGCTCGGTTCGCCAGCGACGAATAAGATGACAATAATTACTTATTATCAAAACTAATTACAGTAGTTACAAAGGTTATACATTATTCATACACATAGGTTTCAAAGAAAAATTGTGAACCCTGTCTCTTAAACTAGAGACAGTGCTCGACCAAGATTTTATTTACTTATTTCTTAGTTGAAATATGGTGAAATAATGAAGTGATACGTGTGTGCGTGTGTGTGTTAGTGCGTGTGTGCGTGTGTGTGCGTGTGTGTGTGTGCGTGTGTGTGCGTGTGTGTGCGTGTGTGTGTGTGTGTGTGTGTGTGTGTGTGTGTGTTGGTTTGAAAGTTATACTACGTAGGTCAAAAGTGTTGCTGTTTTATCGTAGTCCTGTTTCAGTAGCCACTGTGTGATAGTGGTCTTCAGTTGGTAAGTATTTAGACATAGTATTTTTTTTACGGCTTTATGTAGCTTTTTATATAAATGTTTACTTATTCCGTAGAACTGTAGTTTTGCAAAAGTGGTTTAGTATGGTATGCATGATATAATGGTGATGCGTTTGTGCTGGGTTGGTAAGGGTAGGAAGGAGACTATGGATTCGAACCGTTAAAACCATATAGTTGTGACGTCACAACTATATGGTTTTAAGGGTTCTATGGGTGTCTACAAGGTTTCTTAGTCATGACTTTTAGGACTGCTCTCTGAGACCTCTCTAGTTTCATCCAAGTAGTCATTGTCCTTCCGGGCCCGTTCCGCCGCCTCCTTCTGCGAGAAACTAAGCTACTAAGCTACTCGAACTTTGGGTTCTAGAACGTGGAAAAATATACATATATTCAAGAGTATGCATATTATATGTACTTACAAAACCCAGAGCAATGGAAATAGATATGTTCATGCACATAAAAAATGCCCTAGCCAGGAATCCAAACTCCCAACGTGGCAGTAGAATGCACTACACCTGTTAAAGCCGGAGGTCCTATCCAATAACACTTACAATCGTAACATCGTGCTTTAAAACTGTAATCGGAACTTACTAGCTCATATATTACTTTTACTTAAATTGGAGTGGACTCTTTACGAAGCTCATTACACAGTCTTTATTGCTGTAGGTGGCACATAAAATAGGCTAGCATAAAATTGAGGATTTTCACCCCTGTTTTGTGAGCGATAGAGTTTACAATAAGTTTGCTTAAATCAAGGTGTTCAAGTTAGTAAATTCGACGTTTATTATGTAAGATGTCTTGATTAGATCGTCACTGGATTTCGTTATTTTGTTGGATATTTAATGAATAGACATGTGAAGGTGAAAATGGTTAAATGTCTATTATTATAGACCATTAGACCAAAATAACTATGGGATTGTTATTTTCAGGGTGGACTGTATATTTTTTAACAAACATGTACAAATTGGTCAAGTAAATATTCAGGGTATGCTCCCAATAAGTAAATGCTCCCATTATTTGTCTTGACAATGAGACTATAAAATATATACCAAATAATTTTATTAATTGCTATTATTGTTGTGTAATAATTACAACAACTTGTTTTCTGCTGTTTTTTTTTTTTTTGGTACAGATAGTAATTAATGTCAAAGTGAATAGCGTTTCCACAGATTTTTATTGCCAGGTTCTGATATCTGGCAATAAAATCTGTTGGATTCAAAGCCACCTAGCATCTTACCTTTGAGCTAAAGCTTAGCTGCTTAGCGTAGTTTGAGAATGTTTCGCCTAGACTTTGGATCCAGGCCGGCCCGGAGTAAAAAAACTGGACAGGGATTTTCAGACCTGCACCTGTCATCATGATATGGACAACGCAACATGCTTTTTTACGGGTCACCTGATGGTGAATGACTACTGCCGCCCATGAGTACCTGCAACTCAAGATTTACAAGTGTGTTGCCGGCCTTTAATGTGGGAGTAAGGGAAGGAGGGAATAGGGGGCGAGGAGGGGAGAGAGGGAGAAGGAAGGGTTAGGGCCTTCAGTAACCTCACTCACTTGGCGAAAAGCAATGAAAGCATTGCTTCACTGCCGTTTTTCTGTGAAGCCGTGGTATTACTCCGGTCGAGCCGGGCCCATACGTGCCGAAGCATGGCTCTTCCACGAATACGTGGTTAAATTTTGATCTAAAACAATTTAATTTGAGTTAAATTTTACAATTACCACCGACAGGTTAGGAGGAGGAAAGGAGGATGATAGAATCAAATTTTTGCTGGTGGTCTGGTACAAAACACCTTCACCAGCAAGGCTTGATATTTTTATTCAAAAATAAAGCCGAATGTGTTCGTAGCTAGTTAAGGTTACTAAAGCTCTTTTGGAAGTTGGAAAGACTTGTCAATAATCGCTTAACAGAAAAGAGATATGCTTAATTATTACTTAATAGTATAAAAAAGTCTTTCAAATCAATAGTCTTCACTTAAGTTATGTAAAATTACAAGTATGTCTTCTTATTACATTATTATTTGGTTATCTGCATTATTATTCGGATATCCGCATTGCGACTATTGTATGGAAAATTCTGAGGAAGTTTCACTTTGAACGAAAACTCCTAAGACATTTCTCTAGTTACATTTGTGTTTCTGGTATTCTAATTACATAATTGAGTGGGCCGCTAATATCGTTGTAATATCGTTTTTCAAAGGCCATTTCAGGTTTAGGAATATGTACACATACCTTTCGATTCTTATAACATAATTATGGTAGGTAGATACAATTTTCGCATGAATTACCATGGTAGTATAAAATAAGTTACGGTTAAGGTAAGGTTAAAGTAAAGTTAAGGCTTAAAAAAGTTGTTGAGGCTTGTATACCATAGTCCTTGACCATAGTCTCGAATATATATTTCGACTCTACAGGCCTTTCTAAACATGAAGCTAACTCTATAATAACGGCCAATAACGTTCGAACTCCCTTACTGCCCTTTAATAACTTAACAGAACTTAATCTAAGTTCCCAAGTTTGATCAATTTATTCTCTTTGGTTCAACATAGTGAGAAAAAAACCGTGTAGTTGACAGACCGTGGTATCAAATCTTCTTGGTAATACATTTGTCTTTGTCCGATAGATTTATGAGACTAGGTAGAAGGAAGTTTGTTCAATTGTTTCTATAGGTAATCGGTAGTGAAGAATTTATTGCAGGTGGATTGGTTCTTGAGCGTCTTTTGTGTACAGAGTAAATGTAGCTTATTTATTTACTAGTACACAAGACAAGCCTCCGCCTGTTGAAGACCAAGGGTTGGTGACACGTTGACGGTCTAATGAAACGATACCTGAGAAATGTAGAATGCTGAATATATAAAAATGTAACCTCAAGTGCAGTTTATCTTTTCGGGTTATGACAAATTGGATTTGAAGCCATGACGTCCCGAAGTACAATTTTCGAGAAGGTTATATACTGAAACACGCCTCTTTCCCTAGTTTGGCTGCAGAAACGCGGAGGTTAAACATGCGGATGCCAGTGCCGGGTTTCTTGCATCTCATTACACTCCGTATGTTGACGTGAATGAAGAAGACGAGTTTTTCCCGTAAACTTTCTTCATATTACTCACTTGCCTCGCCACCTAGTAAGAGTCTTATAGAGACGGTAGAAAGACAATTGGCCATTGATGACATTTCTCATTCACTAGTTCTTGATTATTGTTCAATCATTGAAATATTAGTCTGTACCAGACCATGAATTGACAAGGTTCGTGGATTGGCATCTGTTGTCGATCCATTTACTTAATATAATATCCGTTTACGCATGTCTTAGTTTCAGACAAAACGACAATTTATGAGACAATTATTAGACCAATACAAATGGTATACAATAATATGTTTATAACGACAGTCATAAATAAAGTTAAAAATAAGTATACAAGCCTCAACAACTTTTTTAAGCCTTAACTTTACTTTAACCTTACCTTAACCGTAACTTATTTTATACTACAATGGTAATTAATATAAAAAGTATTTAATAAATAACTAGCAACTCGCTTGGGCTTCGCACGGGTATCAGATACATCTTTAACAATCATTCATCATATTTCAATAAATTTACACAAAATCTTAACAAATTATACACCTAAACCTTCCTCATAAATCACTCTGTCTATTAATGAAAACCGTATGAAAGTGCGTTCAATATTTTTTCAGTTTATCGGGAACAGACAGAGAGACGCGGCGGGGGACTTTGTTTATAGTATATAACCTTGTTTTAGAAATCAAACCTTAACCGTCTAGTTTAGTAGACAAAAAAGATACGAAGTAGGTTTTATTTAAGTATGCCGATTAATGCCGTTGAATTTTCAACGAAAATTTTACCGTCCGTAAGCATAACGAATCGTTTCTTGTTCATTGAAACGCGCCATAAGTTGACAAAACTAACCTTAATAAAAAATATAATAAACATAACTAAATGATTATCAAGCTTCTCGATTAAAGAGATTTTAAAATGGGTTAGAAAACAAATTATATAGATATGCATATATTGCGTACAAGAAAGTTTTTCGTAGTGGGCTAAAACATAAAAAACACATGTCATGTCACAACGAAATTTGCCCTTGTTGTTTTAAAAAGGACCTTTCTTAAATGAATAAACATGTTCTGTAAGGTCAAAAAATGCCCGCACCGGAGTTTTCGGAGCACCATGTGTAATAGCAATGTTTATATGGCCCGGCTTCACTTGCGTACCGTAATTTACGAGTTACCATAAAAGTGAGTTTTAGGTCGCCTTACTTATCATGATTTGCATTTTTCCCCGGAACACGTGTTGATGGGTCTATTTGCATTTTAGAAATGTTTTTTCATATATTTTATCGGGTTTTTTTCTTTTCCACTTTCGCATAATATTAACTCACTTGGATTTTGGCCTGACCGTTTTATAATTGAGAAGTAGGGCAGGGTTTAGGGTATGAGAATGTATTTAAATGTTGTTTATTCCTACTTTCCGTTGCTTTACATTATAATTTGTACAAAATACGTCGTGCAGATGTTTCTATTGTACATCAACTGCTTATTATTGATCTAGGCTTAAGATAATTTGCTATCACAGATTAACTAAAAATAAAATGTAAATCAAACATGCTAATGACACAAAACTTATTCTGTATAGAGCTGAGTGGCCTTCTGTGTAGACCATTGTGACTCATGGGATCCACTACGTTATTGTCACCCTTCTGTAAAATGTTTTATACATGTATTTTATACATATGTATATTAAAGTGAAGTAACACTTTTTGAATAATCACGAAATCTCAGAAAGTAAAAATGCTACACACTTGAAATTTCGCAGCTAGATTTGTCATGTCAGAGTAGGTATTCACTAATAAACGATTTGTAAAAATTAAACCCCTAAAGGGGTAAAAAAGGGGTTGGAGTAATAACAAAACTCGCACTTAAGAAGTCGCTGGTAAGAGTGATTTAAATATACACTTATACATATATTTTGTAAGATAACAATATATTCTCTTTACTAAGTAGATTGCTATAGTCGGTAGAAGTACAGAGTTGCAGCTCTTGGTTGTGAGAGTGTGCCACTATCCGCCTAGTAGACAAATCATTCCTCCAAATGGAAGATTACGGTAAACCTAGCTGCATCTCACACGGTAACGTAATTTTATTCAGATTGCTTTCCGTTTCCGTAAAGTTATTTTATGTGTATATTGTCACACAGAAGATACTCATTTCATTTAAGTGGATATTAATATTATATTATCCAGATAGCAATTTAAACTTGAATCTGACTTGTAATAAGTTTAATGTGTCAAAAGTGAAGGTTTGTGTCAAAATTTGCCATGGCAATTCTATACACTTGAGGCAAGTTTAAATTAAACTTTCTAGTTTCCGAGCAATAAGTTTGCACGTTGTTTGTTGTTGTGAACTATATGCAATGTAACATTGACATGACACACTTTGCAGGATGTTTTTTTTTATAATATATAAAAATGTTGTTTTCGTTACACCTATATACCTACTTATCGTAGAGGAAAAATAAAGCATATAGTGCCGTGTGCAGTGCAAGGCAATTTTTGAAACCATATCGCGGGTCAGTCGTAGGGTACAAAGGGTAATTATTACAAACTAAATCTTGTTGAGGTTGGGCATTTGAATTATGTTTTTCTAAATCACTAAAACACGTACATGTCAGCTATGGCAATTGTAATATATTTGTAGCTAAATGGCGTCAATTAAATGTCGAGTCTCGACTTATCATAAATGCCGAGCCGAGAAAATAAGTTTGTGCCAGCTTAAAAACAAATTTGATAATTAATCTTTCACGTTACCATTCATTTTCAATGAAAAGTCAAGTTTGCGGCAAGTCACTTGTTATCTTGGTATAATTATATATTTAAACTACAAATAGCAAGTCTAACATTATTCAGTGGGCACTAAATATATGGAGCAAGAAGTTTTAATGTAATGTCTAAATCCATGTGAGTATTGTTTTTATAATGCTAAGTTTACAAATAGTCGGGTGGCGGGTAACCATAGCCTATATAAGTTTAGAATAACCGGTATATTATATACCGGTTCTAAACTTATAAAGGCTATGGTTACCCGCCACCTGACTATGTGCTAGTGCGCCTTAAAATAGTGCAGTTGTAAAAACCTTTTTCGTGATCTTTTCGAATGATCGAAAAACTAGATAGACCAGTTGCGAAATATGCGCTATGGAAAAAGTTACGGAGATTTACATCTATATATCAAGGTTTGTACAGAAATTAGAACACTGAGATGTAAAATCTCGCATAAGCTTAAAGATTCAATTCCGCCCGAGAGCGTAGCATTAACATATCGGCATAATTTGTTAAACAAGCTGAGAAGTTCTGTATGGTCTAACAATTATAAAATAATTCTAATTTATAAGTTTACCATATTCCACCTATCTCACCATCCTTTCTCGTGTTTTATTTGTTAACTATAATTAATCATTTTGTAATTGTGTCACTCCAAATTAAACATTAGATTAGTAAAGGTCTTGAGAATGCTATTTTATCAATATGATCGTTTTTATTGTCTCTAAAAATGTATAGATACAATACGGTGTGACAGTAAGCCACTTAAAACCTATACTTAGATATCCTCTGGTACAGTGAGGCTAGTTTTACTGTCCGTACTTCTCATTTTATGAGTCAGTCATGAGCAATTTGCTCATGTGCCGAGACTGTAACAAGACGGATTCCTGATGGTGCTGTCGTGTTGCTTTATTGCTTTCAAAGCGTTTGGGCCTAATCGGATCAATTACATAAAAAGGAAACGACAAAATGACAGTTTTAATTTAGTTTGTGTAATCCTCCTGTTTTATAATTTCCTAGTGGATTATTGTCAATCTTCATTTCAATCAGGCATTAGTACAATTTAACCCATCAACAAAAATCCTTACTTAGAAGTGTCTGTCTGTCTGGCACGTAGACGACGATATATATAAACGCGACCTTAGAGAACATAAGCTACTTTTTGTCGCGAAAATAAAATTTTTAAGGGGTGAAATAGGGGATGATTAAATTCCGTGTATACGTTCAAATCAGGTTCCTTAGACAAAGGAATTTCAAAAAGGCAAACCAAAAAGGTGAAAAATTTGGGAAAAACTGGAAATGCAATTTTTTGTAGAATGAAAACCACAGAAACAATTTATGAAAACTGGAACAAGGCAACGTGCCATTGCTTATTCTGTAAATCCTTGAATGAAAATAATCTACAAAAAATCTAGAACAAACCGCTCCTCGTGATCTTATCTTGTCTAAGTTATTGTCCTAATGCAAGAAGCTCTTGAAGATTTATATGACATTAGTAGAAAGAGCAAAAAATACAGGATAGAAAAAGACACGTAATTCCTTGAAGTGGTATATGTTTTTATTCTTTAAAAACAGCTAATTTAAATAGTTTTTGACTTTTATAACGTCTAAAAAAGATGTATGATGTGATGAGATTATAGATGTTATTTTGTGAGATATTATTATTATTTCATAACTATTAGAAAGTAGATAACTAATAAAATTAAATTCTCGGACTTCCTGGCTACAGCCAGTTCGAGATACCAGGTACCAGGATTTTGACTTGCTGGAGCTATTGCTTACATTTCCCAATTCATCTGTAAATATGATTATCCTTCTCTTCTTGCCTACCTTTCCCTTTCAATATACTACCAATATTCCCATTTTTAATTCCGAAAGTGCCCGGTTGGCAACAATAGGCTTACCCTCTATTACGTAAATGGTTACATAATTACAATTGGCAAGATGTGTATGTTTAATGTTTCTGCCTACCCTTTCGAGGAGACAAGCGTGAGTGTACGTATGTATTAAGAAACAAAAAAATAATAATATAATATGTCGTTTAGTCAGTAATAAATACCAAATAAGTAATCTTCTTATGTTGGTCCTCGGACAACAGATATTTAAATACATATTTTTAAGTTTCTTTTTTCAGTATCTAAGCTCCTGTTTTTTAAAAGTAATACAATTTTATATTGTAAATGAGGAAGATCAATATACAATAAAAAAAAAACACCTACAGATATTACATAAAAAACACATGAATTGTAAAAAATATGAGGATTCTTATTTAAAGTTGAAAATTAACAGTTTTTATTTTTATTGCATTGCCTATACAATAACATACTATAACAGATAGACTCTATGCAAGCCATGTTGAGCACATTGAGGAAATAGATCGCCCCTTCGCAGCCAGATTACTACAAATCCTGCTATCTTCTGCTGTCCTAGTAAATCGAATACGCTGCGATCAACTTTCCTTCAAGTGGATTGTTATTTTTTTTAAATCGGAGCAACAATTACTTTGCAGTACGTCTTGAATTTGTGTTATCTGTAGTACGAAAATAGTAAGTAATAAGGCTTGTTTGCTTATTTGTAAAACAACGTTGTATGAACAAATTCCTAGGATAACTAAAAGTAACCATCATAACTTTTGTCATTAATAAATTGAAATGACAATTGGCAGTCCACATAGTCCGGAGAGCCAAAGACTTTTTGAGTAGATAGATTCTCTTGTTTCATGGGCTAAAAAGCGGATTGAGGAACGTTCTATAACTACTGACGACCAATGATCTTAGAAGTTCCCTGTTGAATGAAAGTGATTAATTATTTTGGTGAGGCTTATATGCAACAGTTTCGTGGAGAAGATAACAGGCCATGTACCTTCTATTTTTATGTAAATTTTATCTAAAACAATTTGTTTTTAGATGTATAGGTAACAAATTGGTTACATTAACTAGAAACCCATAAAAAAAAAACCTTTTTTATAAGAAACATAATATAAGCATTACAACATAGCTAATTTCATTCTGAAGTTCACAAGTCACGTAACCTATCAATAATAACTAAATATTAAAATTCAACGATTGAGACTTATTAAATAAACGTAGTTACCTACATAATCATTCATGCCCTGTCTATTGACATGACACCAAACCAATAGCCTTGTTGGTAACACAATAATATGTTGGACTTGCTATACGTCAGAGCAAAACGTCACATAATAGATCCACTTCGTACCCGGGTAAGCTGGGCAATTTGTCCATGGAGCGAGTGAGCATTTGTTCGATATCCTATCAAGTCGGGGTATATAAGGATATAGCGGTAACAAAGAGAGATTACTTACCATTTCAAGTAAACTGAATGAGCTGGCAACCTCCGTGATTAAATTGTGTAATTTTTAGTTAAAAGATTGTGAATTTCTCTCGTCTTCAAGGTTTCATTGCATAGAGTTCCTACAATTTGTATGTAATGCTGGTTGAATTGAAATTTGTGTTGTTTTTTTAAAACTAAATTTCTGCTGCTGATAGGTATATGGAAGGTTAGATCGATGTTAGTCAGATTAGTCATAGAATATTAACAATATCATTATCAATAGATACGCTTGAACTAAAGATAGATAATGTTTCTCAAATTACCGTTAATTCGAATGTTAGAATGTATTAGCTATGGTTAATATACAAGTCTTACTAAACTTTTCAATAAAGTCAAATTACCTAAAGTCTTTCCATATCGTCGATTGTGATGATGCCTTGCTCCAATGAATTTAATATTTATTTAAGGGAATTTATTTCTAAAATGTGGTAATAAACTTAACATAAAGTCAAACTTCATACACCAATATAGCAAAATAAAGTGTCCCTGCAAAAAGAGAAATAACAATAGTTTTCTCTACCAGGTACCTAGTATTCAAGATTCACTAAATGAAAGACAAAAAATACATTTAATTCCAGATATCTTCCTGCGAAACTAAAATTTCGTTAGATTGAATATTTAAAAAACCGATTTTTAATTAGTTTTGTCATATAACCGAGTACATTTTAAAAGGGTTCATAGAAAAATCATCATCGTAATACATCAAAATACTAGGAGCTCATGCGAACAGCAGAGTAGCTGTGTTCAATTATGGAAAGCACTTGTTGCGCGCGCCCATGAAACTGAGTGGACCGAGTTAAGTGTGGAACTTGGCTTGTAAAGCGTTCATAATGCAAGCAATGTGCTGTGTTAGTTCTTTGAGAAACTGAACCCCTAGTACCTACGATTTAATCAATACTAAATTGGTGATGTAACATCATAATATAGTGTTCAAAGAGTGAATATCATGAGAGAAACCTTAACATGACGTCTTGCTAAATTACTTAATGCTTAGGATGCCAGTTAAGACTAATTAATTATTATGTTATTAGAGGTATTAAATGTAGGTGTAATCATTGATTCATTGACGTTGGTCTAGTGGTTACTGATCCTCACTGCTCAGCCAGAGGCCGTGGATTCGATTCCCACCCAGGACAGATAATTGTGTGATGAGCATGATTATTTGTTCTGTGTCTCTTTTCATCTTATTTTGGGTGTAATATAGGTATGTATATTTGTATATTTAATATGTATATATTTCATAATATATAAAGTATGTTATCAGCAGTCTGGTTACTAAAGTACAAGCTTTGCCTAGTTTGGGATCAGACGGCCGTGTGTGAGATGTCCAAAGTTATTATTAATTTGGTAATGATTGCAATGGTCCCTCCACCCCTTTTCCATTGCAGATGTCGTATATTGCTAAGTTGTGGATGTGTGTTAAAGCTCAATGTTTATTATACTAAATCCTTGGTATAAAAGCAGATCAATGATGATATTACATTAAGAGGCAAATTAGGATTTATTCTAATAATGAATCATGTGTGCTAACGGTTCGACTCAAGGGTTTATGACCTTTTACAGCTATATTTCGTAATACTATTAAAATATGCATTTAATAAAATATAAAACGGAAGCTTTTACCTTCTCACTGACAAAAGATTTAAAAATTATTGGATGTTAAGGCATCATTTATCGATAGTCGCACTAAATACAGGTGTAGCCATTCAATGCTTTAATTTGTACCTTATTTTATTACTTAAATTATTGTAGTAGTTAACGTTCAGTATTCAGGTTGTGGTTTCAGTATTACAAGAGCAATCCCAGCAATTCAAACTTTTAATTAAAAGTTGGTTTGTGAGGATGGTTAAACATTAATCTAGTTTAGGAGTAGCAGTGTCCTTCACACATTGTGAATTAGTACAAAGATGACGATATGGTTTGGTTTTCTTTTTTCATTAGCGTCGTGACAATAACAAATGATAATTATCTAAACAAAGTTTCAACAAGTGAATAAGTCAAGAAAAAATACGTCAGAAAGTGACACACTTTTGCTGATAAGAATTATAATATGTGTAATTCTAAAAAAAACATCAAATCCTTGAAGTACCCTGACTTTTTTCATAGGAAATTGGCACACGAAGCACTAGAAGTTCTAGCAATTCCTCTTTTTATAAGTACTATATTATACATTTTTATGTTCCCAACCTGTAGCAACTATTATCTTATCTGTGCCTGTAGTCCCAAAACGCAAACAAAAATAAACAAAAATTGTGGCGTTTGTATTTATTAAGCCGTATCAAATCAGTCGCACAGTATGTTGTTTGAAGGATTAACATTAATATCAATCAATCAAATTCTAAAAATGTGTACCTACATAATGTACATATTATGCGGTATAATGAATTTTTGTTTTTGTTCACAATAATCAGATAAAATTATAATCGAAGGTAAAAATTACATTGCCTTCCCTTTTTATTCTCTACTAGCAGCGCCTCGCGGTGGTAGTTTGTTGTAATACATTAACTATAAAAGCACTAATTGCAGATCAAACGCAACGAGCTCTCCCAGTTTAAAATACACTTATGTTCAGTATACCGTTTGTTAAAGAAAGCGTAATACCGCTAAGTCGAATTTAAATTGATACATAAAAATATGTTTAGATAGCGTTTCTTAGTTTACCTGTCCTGCTTTGAAGTTAAGATCCCATAAAAAATGCGGTTATTTAGATAATATTTCGTCTAAAAATAACTTTTTTTTTTTTTTTAACTATCTGACAATTGTGACAAATTATTTCTGAGCTATTTATGAGACATCCGACAGTGTTCAGTCGCACATGGGATTACAGTCCCAGGGGAAAGCGGACGAGGAAAAGTAGTAGAGTTTATTCTCAAACGCTTAAGTTCCTTTGCTGGTTGGTTGGTTCCCTTTCTAATATCTCGGGCCTTGATTGGTTATGGTGAAAATGTTTTAGATTTAAATTTAAGGGTTTTAGTTCCTACTATAACTTGATCGGCGTGTTCACTTGTGTACTACTGTTTTTCTGCTACTGCACGAGTTAATGGACTAATGAAGGCAATATGCTTAGTAACGCACTAGTGACACGGCTGGTTTAGCGAGTAACCATATGCACTACTAACCTCCTAATATATATATATATGTATAATATATATATATAATATATAAATAACTGGTTCTTATTAAAAAAATATCAACTTGGCAAATTTAAACTTTACTAACAATATTTGAGACTTAAATAATATTAACACAAAATAAAATCAGAAATATTAGAAAGCAATACGACTATGTTGAACGTCCTTCTGATCCGGTGGTCGCAATAAAAGTGGACGAGAGCCACCGCTCGCGCTTCCACCTTCCTTCCTGATTCCCTCCGCAACTATTAGCTCTCCCATATCACGCCACTATGACGTTACGGCTAAGCCCCACCTACCAAAGTTTTCGTTTCCGCTAACTCGGCCGTTCCTGAAAGTGGTGCGTAGAGCCCTCGGGATGCGTTGATGTATCTGATAAACCAACGCAGAGCCCTCGGGATGCGTTCAACGTTTATCGATACAGAGCCCTCAGGATGTATCTGATAAACCAACGCAGAGCCCTCGAGATGCGTTCAATAAGCGTAGAGCCTTCAAGATACGCAAATAACATAACAGAGCCCTCGGGATGTTACGCTCAGCAAGGCGCACAGCAAAGCGCACGCTGGGGAGCGCACCACCGTGCACACGGCACACAGCAAGGCGTACGCAGCAGTAGCACGCTGGGGAGTGAACCACCGCGAACACAGCACGCAGCAAGGCGCACTCCGGTGAGCGTGCCAGCAGCCAAGCATCGCGGCGCAGATGGCAACCAGTAGCTGCATGCTGGGAAGGGCGCCAGCACCCATGCGTTGCCGCGCAGACGGGAACCAGCATCCAGGCGTTGCCGCGCACAGACGGCAACCAGTAGCTGCAGGCCGGTGAGGGCACCAGCATTCATAAAATGGCGCGCACAGCCTCCAGCAGCTGTACGCTGACAAGTGCAGCAGCATCAAGCCCAGCCGCGCACACTTCACGGGGTGAGCCCGCACCAACTGCAGTCACGAACAGAAATTAATGAGATAACTTCAAAAGTACAAGCTTCCTGGATCAATTGACATAACCGTAACCGTTCGGTCATCCTTTGTCTACTTATGACAACGCCACAACGCCATAAAAGACAAACGTCTCTTACAAGACCTCGAATAAGAGGTGTCGCCACGTTAATCCAACACAAGCAGGTTCAAAGAAAAGTATTAAGCACCAGTTGAAGCTTTCACCTTACATACGTCTACCCAACTCTCTCACCGCTGATTACGCTCGATGAGAATCATGTTGAGTAACGTCCGACAACAAGATTCTACCTGTCCATAAGACTGGTGCATTTAGAGTGTAATTAAGTGCCCAACTAAGAAATTACTTTATTACATGTGACATTTCAAACGCACTTTTTAAACTCATTCGGTTACTTAAGAAACTCGATTGAGTCATTCGGTATGAGCTTGGAGTTTGTGACTTATACTCTTAATTGGGGTACAATAATTTCGCGATTTATTATTGCTGGTATCAATTTGTGAAAAAGTCGCTATACATAATCAAAAGAGCAAACGACTAGCCTAAAAATAAGTAGTTGCCAGAGTTAGTACTCAAAAACACAAACAAAAGATTTTTGCAATATCGGGGGGTTCTATGGGCACCAAACTCCAAAACTTTTTCGAAGTGCGATTGCTTGTCAACCACTTATTCAACAAACACGTACCTGTACGCAATTCCTATACACGATAAGCACTATTAAACATTCAAGTTTCAATACTGTAAACATTTTTTTTTTTTTTTTTTTTTTTTTTTCTTTTTATTTTCTTTTTTTCATTGGGATCAAAGTATAAAAAATGTTGGGTAGATGTCACCGCACTGTTGATTAACCGCATAGCATCGACAACACGATGCGTGGCTGTCGATTGCAGAGACACCAGAAGAGCGTTCACCCATCACTGGCAAGCCCCAATCAAGGCTCCAGCATCTATTTGTGATGATCGCGGTGGCAGCAGAGGCACCTCTCGTTCGAATCTTGCGAGTGAATGCGATTCGAAGTGTCCAGAACGCAGAACAGAAATCAACAAATTATTAGGCTGTTTGGCACTAAATTCGCATTGGTAGCAGCTGAGTGAATCTAAAGGTTGTTATACCTCGTAACTACCGCTGCTGTTAACTCGTCACCCCTTAAATGAACAATGTGTAACCGTAATACAAAACGTCTAGCATATTCTACCTATGGAAGGTAGTTGTCGGAAACTATTATGTCGTAGAAAATATTCGCAATATGTTCCAAACGGACAACATTTCCAATTCCCACTTGAAATATGCGATTATGGAACTGCGATCGGTACTAAGCCATTCGTTAAGCCACAACTTAGCATTAATCTTTAGGCAATTTTCTATACGCGTCCAACGCCTGTGGTAGAGGATTTGATTTAAAATTTACACACCACACGATAAAATCATTCAATGAAAGATCAAAATTTAATAAAAATAATGTGATTTGACCTTACCAGTATAGCGTTGTTTACACTCACAAGCCTTTACGTCACTTTCACCTATTACCAACTCGGGATCCGACTACATGGTACCTGTACATATACAGTGAACATTGCATGGATACGATTAAACCTGTAGCTCAGTCTCCGTCACCGGCATGATGTTCACACTCGAAGGCGCCGATACGTTCGTAAAGTACCCGCTCTTTTCTTTTTAACGTAATAAACGTATGCCTTATAAGTTCCGATTCTTTTTACATTTTAAGGCAAATATACTATAGGTGGGCGCGTGAGATAGAACCTCGAGGATCCTATAAGTCCGCAGTAAAAGTGGACGAGAGCCACCGCTCGCGCTTCCACCTTCCTTCCTGATTCCCTCCGCAACTATTAGCTCTCCCATATCACGCCACTATGACGTTACGGCTAAGCCCCGCCTACCAAAGTTTTCGTTTCCGCTAACTATATATTATAATAAAAATAAATATCGTGTCGTCTCTTTTTAAATTATATTTTTAGGTTATGTGTACTATATATTATTATGTGTATTATTTCTTCTATGTAAAACCAACAGTAAAAGTCATTTTAATAATGACTATTCGCATTCGACAATCATTATATAATGATTATTAGCGGTCGAAATTCGACCGTAATTCATACATACATATTAATCAAGCTATATTGTGGTCAATACAATATTTCAATATAGAATATAAATGTTCAAAACCAGCAATAATCGCTAAACTATTTATTCGGCTTCTTATACAGGGTGTTTATGACAATGGAACAGTTACTTAAATCACTGAAAGTGCATGATTCAGTTTACAGGTTATGACCGTTTACATTTTCAGCTATTTTTACCTCCGTTTCTCATAAAAGCAGGTGGAATATGTGAAGTTAAAGATTTTAAATCGTACATATTTGTTTGTTTTAAAATGTTTCATTCCGTTACTAAGAAAATTCATCTAAACACTACAATTTAAAATCTTTAACTTTACACATTCTAGCCATGCCCTTTCAATGATTTAAGTCAGAGTTACATTGTCACATACACCTGTATACATAGGTACTACAAATTAATAAATAACTGATTACATTATTTTTATTATTTAAGAATTTAATTTAGGTATTTAAGCACATTAATGTAGGAACTTAGTTGACTAATAAGTTATGTTTTTTATTATTTATTTCTTTTAAG
This sequence comes from Callimorpha dominula, assembly GCA_949752705.1. NCBI lineage: Eukaryota > Metazoa > Arthropoda > Insecta > Lepidoptera > Erebidae > Callimorpha > Callimorpha dominula. Next base: position 3,471,579 of record OX457005.1, read on the forward strand.
TTACTTTCTTTATTCGTCGGCTTTTTGTTAAAAAGTTTTTTGTTTTATTTGTGGCTAAACTAAAATTTAATAGGTACTTATTTAAAAATCTTAATTATTTTTCTTTTTTCAATAAATTACGAAGAAATAATATTACAGTAATAATTACCTACACAATCAAACGAATCGCGTTCAGCCGAGTAGCACAAACGAGTACTATTAGACACAAGTTGTACGACTGTGTGCATATATTTGTAATGTGACCACGCTAATTGCTTATGACAAGAATATCTAATTTGTTAAACAATATTTGAGTAGGTAAATTATAACATAATATTCTAGTTGGGGTGTATGAAGGTGTTTATTTAATTATAATGTACAACTTTCATCCACGCCCTACTTACGAGGATATGAAATATACAGCGTGATTTTGAATCGGATTAAATATATAAATAATCGGAAAATTTTATATCCTAAATCAATAATATAACCCATAAAAATATTCGTTTATATGTCGTTTACGAACAATAAATGATAACTCGTGGTATGGGCACTCATTACTCGCAGTACGGTCACTACGTTTTGCTACGATCGACTTCATTCAATGTTTTACACATTAGGCTAGCTAACTAAGCCGAAAAAAATTATTTTAAAATAAAGACTTGCAGGCGTCACAATGACAAGACACGCAGGCACCACCCATGTTTCATTTCACCGGTGACCGCGATCCGATGATGTTCATCATAAATTGTATTATTATTATTGTGTAACATTAATGTGTACGTCCCCACGAGAAAATATGTCGTCAGTATGAATATTCCAATACAGAGTTTAGCAATGATGAACTGTATGCTGTTGCCTGTTGATGTTACATGCACCATGGAGCGCCGCTGGAGTCCCTTGAATACAGAAATTGTGATAAGTCGTCCAGTGAAATAGTGATTTGTTTGGTTTTTGATAAACGGAAAAGTCAGTAAAACATGCGCGTTTGTTTATTGAAACCGGCAGACTCGTTTTCGAACAATTGTTTCGGTTTAAGTAAGTGCTAATAATTTAAACTTTTAACAGTTACGTAAATTGTTTATTTTGTAAATACATAAGGTCCGTTCACGATGTATTTATTTTTATGATTAACATAATAAATACATTTTTTTATCTTAAAATATTGTCAAGCCAGGGCACTCCACAGTGTAGGTATAAAGCCACAAGTACATGGCGGGATCGTTTAAACGTGCCAAAATTCAGTAGTAGAGTAGTTATCTGAGTTTATGTATTTTTAAGGGAACAAGTTGTTTTTTCATTACTTCCGACACGCAAGACAGGAAATCGACAATTCGAAAATGTTCAGCCGTCCGGATATCCGGTATCCGGCTAAACAGCTATCCGTTACATCTTTAATAATCACGATGTTCTTAGGTTACATCTTCGCGTAATTACAATTGCCTTATGGATTTTGTTCTAAAAATGTCACAAAAAATAGACATGCTGAGTTATTTTTACACTTGATTAGAATTCAGATCCAGATTCAATTATTTATTTATTAATTCTTTACTAGCACTGACCTAACATCAATTCTCTATTTTAGAGACAGTAAATAATCATCTAACCTACTTACTTTGTAATTGGTAAGCTGATCTTAATCTTAGTTGGGGAAACATCACTTTATACCCTATATTGAATTCTTCTTTCGACTTCGACCAGGAATTAGTTTCCGTCGACGGTCTACTTGGTTTAAAAGTTCCCATTCATTGGAGCTTTTCTATTCGACTCTAATACGAGCTGGAAGTTGATGTACCTTACTTTTAACTCAAACCACCCTTGAATGCATAAAATTGGCTTGCAAACGGCGACTATACAAAAAATAATTTCAATCGAATGAAAACCTCGTTTCTTGTTTAATTTTATCATCGCTTTTAGGAAGAAAATTTACATTTGCTCCAACCATACATGTCACAAACATGGAAAGATAAGAAAAAATAATTCTTACAGAATAACAGTAAGTTAGTAAAACAAAGTGATAGCACAACTCTGTGCCTAATAGAGCAGACTAAACTAAGACTAATGTCACAATGCGGTGTGAGATAACTGCGGAACTATGGCGGTGCTCAAGTGCCGACTGCTTCGAGTTGGATGAAATAATCTTTGGACACGGCATTAGGATTCTTAGTGCTGCAAGTAACTAAAAATGCGATTATGCCTTTAAAGATTCTCATAAAATTGTGCAAGGTACGTTAGAGTTTATGGCTGCAACATATAAACAGTCTAATTAATAAAGGTTAGGCAAAGCTTCTTGAAGACTAGTATAAGGTTCATACTATGAGGATAACGCTTTAAACACCAACAATTATTACTGACTTTGGCAATGCAATGGTCTTACGTCCACCTAAATCTTTTGGAGTTTAAACTCATTCTTACATTATCAATTATGGTGGAATAAAGAAACTCAGATACATACATGAACTCTGAAAACATTACTCTCCTTTTTTCCCTCAAAACCTCTTGAACCACAGACGAAAAATAAATAGAATAAGGTTTGGAGTAAGTAATAACTTAATTATATATCTACGAGATATTACGTTTCTTCGAACATCTAGTGTCACCCGCACGTTAAGTTTCGGATATTATAACGACCAAATTCGTGGCACCGATTATGAGTTTGACGTCAGGACCGTTGTTGGCTCCAACAATTCCTAAGCGCTGTCGCGGAAATATTTCAATACTATAACGCCATGTTTATGATTAATTTGTAGCTTAACTTTGGACTAATATCTAGAAGCTAGTGATGTATACGGCCAGTAACTTCTACACATATGCTACAAACATGCAACATGATTCTGGATATAACTTATCTTCTATTTAAAGGCGATTGAAATATAAAACTGTTAAAACTTTACTGGCTACATGCTCTCACAATCTACCTACAGCTCATAAACTTGGCACTAAATGCACACTAAGCTTCAGAAGTGTTACATTGTAGTGTAAATAATATATTGTAAGTATAAATTACTGTTACATACATACTGTATACAAGTGAGACTTTTGATTGTAGGCTAAGGATTAAGTAAAACTCTAGAACAAAACTTCGTTCCAAAAACAGACATACTTATTTAAGATAATATATCAGGTTTTGCTCACGACTGCGTTCCGGAGATTCCCTACTAGTTCTGAACCAGACGGGGGCCCTTTATCACGGAGTAAAACGACCTGCCGCGTTGGTGTAATGTCCCTCTAATTGGCAGAATCCTACCGACAAACTGTGACGACGTGGATTTGGCTCTTTGGGGATGCACGGAGAAGAAAATACCACTAAAATGTTCATGAATGTCATTGTAATTACTGTTTAATTTGATACTCTTGAAAGAAATAACAGTGGAATCATCGTTCCAGTGACGACATCTTATAACATGCATACAAAATATTATCTTTGATTTGAAGTTGGTTGAAAACTATAACATGTCACATATAATAAGGCGCGTATATCACAAAAATATTGCATATGCTGCAATCAAGACACGCCAAATAACCGTAAGCAAAGAGACTCCTGCCGTAAATACGACATAGATTAGTGTGCGTTCCTTGCTTGCATGCATTCTCTTTAAAGGCTGGCTGTACCCAGCTACAAACATTTCTCAAGCCCATAACCCATCCCGTAGACAGCCGTATTGCTATCTTAACGATTTCGTCCCGACCATCGAACATACCTTGCAGCCGTCTTGGCCGTTACACTAAGTACCTAACTATCTATAATTTCGATAGGAGATCAATATGAAAGGTATAAGGTAAGTAAGTATAAGTTTATCTACCGTGGCTTCTTATAACATGTTTTATATTTCTTTTTATGTCTTTGTTTTTAAAGTTATAATTTTGTTTTTGTGATGGTACAGGCTACGAATAAACGGTAATCTTCGGTCGGGTTCGGATTTAGTCTTAAAAAGGAGAAATAACAGAGTTACTATTGATAATAACATGATTTTGTATTTTTAGTTCGGATAGTTCATTTCATATCCTAAGAGCTAAGCCACACGGGTTACTTTTGTCATTAGAAAGTGTAACGTCATTGTCATAATATATCGTAACGTGCATCGTATGCAACGTATTAATGTAAATTGCTCTTTGCGAGTCGATTCTAATGTTATTGCATTGCGGCTTGGGGAGGCTTTGCTACGTCCCCATCTAATCGATTTGGAAAGAGCCCAGCGAGCAATTCCGAAAACAATGCTCAGAAAGCCCTTACGTCTTCCTACTGCTGTTTTATTTAGGGAAATGCAGCTGCTCAGAGTTAGAAAGCTTTTTAGGGTTTCGTTCCTCAAAAGGAAAAAAGGAATCCTTATAGAATCACTTCGTGCAATCATTTAGAATGCGCGGAATTAACATCAAATACTTATGTCTGCAGACCCTTGAAGTTGTAAAAAAATCAAGCTTCAAGTCGACGCAGTTAAAAGATACGACTGTTTAAGACTTATATTTTAACTTATATTTTAACATTTCGCAGGTAAACCAAAATCTAAATGTAAACAATCCGAAAGTCTTTATTTTTTGTTGTTTTAATTTCACGTACAATTTTTTAATGCGATTACAAACTATATTTTGCGCTTGGAAATTTGACTAAGATCTATTTATTGGGAAATATTTTTAGAACGGCAAAGTCTTTTACCAAAACCGCCAAAAATCTTCTGGCATCGATTACAGAGAAGGATGAACTATCACATACCTATAAGTTTTAGTTAAGATATACGGTTTTACTCACGTGTATATTTCGGGGATGCCCGATGCCGCGCCAGTTGCAGGTGCCAGACTGGGGTGCAGTGTGGCACCTGCAACCGGCGCGGCAGAACGCCTCACCCCTTGATAAAGGGCCCCCTTGGGTCCGAAACTAGTCGGTCATCCCAGAAATATACACATGAGTAAAACCGTATATCTTAACTAATATGAGTACCGCTCACGAAAGTTTTTATTTATGTACCCATAAGTTTGTACGGAAGCCTCGCACTTGTCCGTTTATTTCTTGCTTAAAATTATACTAATCACTCCTAAGAAATCACTTAATTCTATGATTATGAAAACATGACCAAGAGCCGGGTTTTTAAACTTCCTCTTAATTAGGAAAAAAAATGTAAACTATGTTTTTACCAATGGGTTCGGTGCTTTTATTAGGTACCTCTAGTCAATGTATACATGAAGCTGACATAGTAGTGAGAGAAAAATTACTCACCTCGAACTACGATAACACAGAAAGCTTTTCAAAATCTTAAATTTGATGTATAATTCATTCTCCTTTGTTTTTTTTTCTTTTGTATGTACTTTACTTTATTTGTTGCTAGTTGTTGCTAGCTAGCAACTATCGGGACAAAAAGTAGCCTATATGTTAATTCAGATCTCCAGCTATCTACATACTAAGTTTTATCGCAACCGGTTCAGTAGTTTTTCCGTGAAAGAGCAACAAACTTCCATACATCCATAAATCTTACATTTGCTATACATATATCGCTTGACAGAATTCAATTGTATTAATTGAAATATTAATTGAACGTTTTTGTCTTAATGAGTAATTTTATAGTTTAAATACTATCACTTGGTTTTATTTTTAACTAACAATTTATGCCTCTTTTATTTCTAAACAATTACAAATCAATTAATAATAATAATAAATGTACAAATTACAATAAATACTATATTATCATTATTATCACTATCACTATTAATTCTCACAAGAAAATTTGTAATTTTAGGTATTTTTGTAAGTTACAGGCTACGCAAAAAACTTGACAGTAAATATGTTCTTTTTTTATATGATCCTAAAAAAACCAAATCTTTTCTTTTGCAAATGGCATCACTTTTTGAATACGCTAAATAATTCGAATTGTTCGAAATTAAATTTTGAAATACAAATGAAATACTTAGAACGGAGACCTTTTGACTCTATTGTTCAACCTATCCATGTCATGTTAAAGTCAGTTAGAACGACAAATTCCAGTTTCACAATTAAATTTCGAACAGTTGGAAGTATGTATTCAAAATGATTACAACACACAGTCATATTGCGTGTTGGAGCTGTTGTTTGCATTCAGGTTGTTACATTAGAATTCTGTAACCGAGCTACAAATGCACGGCCGGTGGCTGGCTGGCTGGCTATAGCCTTTAATGGTTGCCTGATTTCACTATTGCGGTGATAAATTCAATGATTACGGCTACCAGTCATATTAACGTTTCAAATCTGTTGTATGTGGCCAATTATGAATGATAATTTTTGGTTTGAGTCTGCTTTTTGGTAGATAAAGTAAATGATGAGTTATAAGCATGGGTTGCGTTTGTTGTGATATTCGTGCAATGTGTTGGGATAATATTGTGATACATACTTTTTTTATTTATGGTATAGGGGGCAAACGAGCAGACGGGACATCTGATGGTAAATGACCACCGCCACCCATTTGCACCTACAACTCAAGAGTCACAAGTGCGTTGCCGGCCTTTAACTTAACTCACCCGGCGAAAAGTAATGCGAGGATTGCTTCCCTGCTCGTTTGTAAGTATTACACCAAAAGGTTTTATTTTAAGACAACGAGTAATACATTGATAGTACTCATATGATCGAAATGCATTGGCATTTCCCTTTAACGTCAGTTTAAGTTTATTTGTATGTATATTGTTCAACTTCATTTTTTTATACAGATTATATAGGTATATATTATATAGATAAATTACACCCAGACGCAGAAAAAAATATTGTGCAAAAAATTGTGTGATACAACCACTAGACCGAAGGGCCCGTCAAATTAATTTTTATCAAGATAACAGAAACTAACTGACGGCGCTGATTACAAGGATTTAGGATAGGTGTAAGTTAGGAAAGAGTTGTTACAATGATCAACATTGTAACAACTTTTGTATTTTAACATTTAATTGATAGTGGCCCCAATTCTGTTACTTCACTCGCTAAATTAAACTTCACTACATTTTCTTCATATAAGAAGTAAACCTTGTACACTTAGAAACAAGGTCTTATTTTAAATTGAAACAAGTAGGTAACATATGTCGCTATCGATATAAGCAATTTATTTGTCGACTAAAGTCTGATACGCTTAAATAAACTTTAATACCACGTAGCGAGAGCCGCTATCCGTTGAATGCCATCTCTTTTGCTCTGTGTTTTTAGTAAGCGTCTTCGTAGGTGTAGATTAAAAACACGTCATCCTTGTTCGTTTTGAACAAGTTTTTATACGGCAATTATACAGCGTTTGAATAAATGAAGACTCTCGCTGCGTGGAAATAAAGTTGAGTATACGTTGTCAGGTTTTAGTAAAATTTAGCGGCGCTGAGAAATAGATGCTAGTAACAAATATACCTTATTACGAAGAACACTAGGTTGATTTCATATGAATAAATTAAGTCAGGTTTTAGTTTAGTCGAGTGTACAATAGAATCGGCACCATTATCTAAATAGTTAATAATAAATTAACGAGTCGCATACTCGTTGATTTGTTGATATAAAAAGATAGTGATCTTATTAGCTGTAACATCGACCCACTCACCTTAATGGTTTGTTATAAAATTAACGGAATCTGAGAAGGGGTTTAAAGATATTCCTATGAAAACGTATAGATTAGTAAAGTAATGTTGCTTATTGTTTTACAAACATTCGTATTTTAAATCAAATCAGCAAACAGCCTTTTTAGACAGTGGAGCAATGACAACAAAAACATAAAACAATTAGCTATGGTCCTAATATTTCATCAATTGATTAGCAATAACCTTATCGTATTCTAGCCAAGGGCGCGATAAAACGGTATCGCAATGTCAACACGCGGTCCATGACGAAAGAAGGCACAACCAAAATTGATATCCCAAAATAAAGGAGAGGTAATCTACAGAAATGGCATTGTGGAAACTCGGTGGAAAGCAAAGAAAACGAATTTATAACCAACACAAAGGACAGAGATAAGCCGCAAGCGAAAACAATTCGAGATGCCCGAAAGATAACGTCGGTACGGGTTTTTGTCGAGATTTTCAAGTTTCGCGCAAAGTGGAAATCTCTATAATCGCGTCGGATTGTGACGGCAGACGACGAATGTGAAATGCAACTACGCTGATGGATTTTTGCTTTTATTGTGATTATTTTGGTAAAGTCAAGCGGAGTAATGGGCGTCCCCGACGAACAAAACAAATGTACCTAAGTGTGAACCAGCAACTTCTTCTGATTAGAATTTTAAATATAGAACAGAATAGAATAGAATCAATAGAATAATCTTTATTGTACACCAACGCCATATTACTTAAAAAAATACACAAAGTGGATATGTACAATAGGTGGCCTTATCGATAAGAGCGATCCCTTACAGACAATCTTTGATGGATAAATAGTATTAGATAAATAGATAAAAGAATAACGTGTAGTTTTGGTGTAAGATAGAAGTAAAGAAAAAAACAGGCATTTAGTTGAGAGGAGTTATTACGTCATGTTATAAAACTAGGTACTTTATACATATAGACATTTTCTGAAAAAAAGTCAACTTGTGATATATACTAAGTTATGAGGTACATATTTTAGACATAGGCAAGAGTTATGTCGTTTTTTTGAATGTAGTTTAAATCACATTATAATATTAATTTCGTATTAATTCATTGAGTAATGCATGAAAACGAAATAACTATATTATTACATTCTATTGTTAAACTTAAGTAAAAATACTATAATGCAGTTTGCAATGCAATGAGTAATGAGTAATATTTAAGATAGGTAAGAAGAAGCACACTACAGTCTGGTGCACTCTTCTGCGTGGACTCAGTAGTGTGCCTATCTCGTAACGGCCATCGCTGTGTTTAGCCTTTTGCTGGCGACCAGTCACCTATTATTCAATAACCGGTCAAGTTTGTCGGGGTTCTCAGGCATTTAATTTTAGGTTTAAATAAGTGTTTAATTTATTTATTTATCTTGATTATATTGTTTTTTTATTAATAAAAAATGTTTTATGATTTGTACATACGTATATAAATACATACACTCATACTTTATTGCTGTCCGAGGTTGGCAGAGACGATAGAGTGCTATTTTCCACGACCCAGCTTGCGCTTCATCCACATTATCATTCCTACATGCTCACTTTTTATTTGCACCTTTTTTAGGATACTACCGATCTCGACCGTATATCATTGCTTAAGTGCTAACACCGCGGGTGTCCAAATCAGCAAAATCTCAAAAGGGCAAAAAACTGTTACGATTTGCATAGAACAACTGTTTAAAATTAGGTTTATTTATTAGAAAAACAAAAATATATCTCTTGCTTAAACAGGTAGACTTATATTAAAAATGAAATTCCCTTAGTTTAGATAGCTTCCCCATCCAATGACAGGCGGCACATATTTTGCACCGCCTCATCCACTTTTAGAGGCCTTATTAATTTGTTTCGTCATTCGTTTTTCACTCATCCTTTCAACATACCCATACCCAGCGCAACATTCTGTTCGCAAACCTTGTCAATGTATTTTTGAGTTATTTGGGTTAATAAACGTATTATAGTTGTACATGAGCGTACCGGGGAGGGGGGCAGGAGAGGACAGCTGCAGCTGCCCCCACTTGCTTACGTAGTATATAGTTTATCAATTTAATATTAAAAAATTCTATATTGCAGAAAAGCTGGGTACGCCCATTTAGTTATATTAAATGAATTCACGGGTAGTATATTCCATTTGCGCGACCTTTTATATAGGCGCCGGACTATTGTATAACCTAGTTAACTTTTTGTGTAAAGTAAATAATGAAATGTAAATAATACAAAATTTCATGAATATTTAATAGATATTCAACTTTATTTCAAAGTTTGAAAAAATTATTTTTTGAATAGATATTTAGCTATTATAATTTTTTTTACCTTAATAAAATCTCAATGATCAGTTTGCCCAGTTGCTAGGCTATTACTTCACGTCACGAATAGGTATCTTTTGGACAATTGAGCCTTAACAAGAAAAGGTTTTTCAAGATTTAACCAACTATTAGCACTTGAGAAAATTATTTTTATATTATGATAATCCTCTTTTACTACAGCCAATACTGGTTTGTAAATGAGTTTAAATTGTTTTCTCTTTTTTTATTGTTCTCAGAATTATAAAGGGCGCTCATCCTGGATAAATTTAATTTATTATGAATCTTCAAAATGAAATACCCTGAAATAGGATCATCAAAAGAAGAAATCAGATTGTCTCTTAATAATAAATAATAGATGACCTATGAAAGTTTTGAAAGTATTAGGAAACCATAAGCACACACACGTCGCACAAATGTCTTCCTTATTTTGCGTAGCAAAGTTGACGAGTTATGCCGTTCTCAGGTAGGGAAAGTTTTGGGAGGACCGGTTCACACTGTTGTAAGAGGAGTTTCAAGCGTTTCTGCTCGGGATATTTTGTGTAAGTAGCATTCGTAAGTTTGCATCAGGATGCCGACCACTTGTTTATATTTACATTTGGATTTTCCTTGGCTGGCATTTTTGGTATTCTTTTGAATTCATCTTTAACATCTACGCAACATTAGTACATGTGGCGCCCTTAGGCAAATTTTAGAGTACTACATATATATAAATATAGGCATACACGTGCATACTATAGGATAATTTTTTTTTTTTAAATGATTGTATTTTCTTTGGAAATGAAGTATTCGTCATACAATTGAATACATTTTTTATTACCCACGATGGCACGGAGAGGGTATATGCGTTTAGGGTGAGAGATGTTTGTGTGTTTGTGCAAACCAATGTTGCCATTTATCTCCAACACTAATAGTCCGATTTTGATGCGGTTTTCAGTAATGGGTTCGTGGTTGATTGGCGCTGGTTCTTAGCTGGGTGTTACGTTGGTTACTCACTGGGGGGCGCTGCAGTATACATTTGTATGTGCAAACCAATGTTGCCATTTATCTGCAAAACGAATAGTCCGATTTTGACACAGTTTTCAGTAATGGGCTCGTGGTTGATTAGTGCTGGTTTTTAGATGAGTGTTACGGTGGTAACTTACTAGGGGGCGCTGCAGTAAACATTTGTTTATCTCCAAAATAGAGTTTTGGTTCGTTTTTGCCGAGTTGGATCGTCCTGTCGTTTTGAAACTTTGCAGTTATATGTGGTTTACATCTCAATACTATAAACTGGCAACCTTAAGCTGATCTGATGAGGAAGCCAAGAGATGGATACTGGGACTCTTCAATATCTACTAGCAAACCCTTCGTATTTGGGCTCGTTAGATTGGTTTTTACGAGCCCCTTTGATTACGCATAGTGGCGAGGGTCTGACGATGGAGCCAAAAGGAATATAGTGAAACTCCTTAACGGTTACTAGTAAAACCTTCGAGTTTGGGCTCATTTGATTTGTTACCCACGACGGCATGGAGAAGGTATATGCGTTTAGGGTGAGAGATGTGTGTGTGTCGGTGCAAACTAATGTTGCCATTTATCTCTAACACTAATAATCCGATTTTGATGCAGTTTTCAGTAATGGGTGCGTGGTTGATTGGTGCTGGTTCTCAGACGGGTGTAACAGTGGTAACTCACTAGCGGGCGTTGTAGTAAACATTTGTTTGTTCAAAATAATGTTGCCATTTATCTCCAAAAATTTAGTTTTTTGCGGAGTTGGATCGTCCTGTCATTTTGAGACTTTGCAGTTGTATGTGGTTTACATGTCAATACTATAAATTGGCAATTTTTAACTGATCTGATGAGGTAGCCAAGAGGTGGATACTGAAACTCTTCACATATATATATATAGATATGTACATAATACGTACATGCTCTCTAAAAAGTCTGAAATAAAAGCAAAATTAAAAATTTTGAAAAAAACCCACGACGGTTAAAACTTAATGGAAAAAGGACAAAATAATTTAAAACCCCTCGACTTAACCAGAGTATGTAACGAAAGATAATAAACGTAAAAAGCTTTTTATAATAGAGTTGATCTCTCGCGAAGCCGGTCATATAAACAATGGAGTATCAGTTTTCATACCACTTCCTTATGTGCCTATTTGTTTCTCGAAGATATACTTAGATGTGGCAATAATAAATAACATATTCAACTACCTATGAACTTAATAAACATCCAAAGAATATCCGTCGGGGGCTAATAGTATTGCCGACAACCGGGCACTTTGGGAATTAAAGATGGGAAAATGGAGAGTATACTGAAAGGGAAAGGTGTTGAAGAAGGAAGGCCATGCAAGGAAAAGGATATTGCTCATACGGATGGATTGGGGAGTTCAGAAGTTCCTCCAGAAGGTCAGGGTCTCATGCCTGTAACTCATACTAGCCATTGCAGTCCGTATTGAAGTCCAAGCCTTCTAACTTGAGCGTTTAAAACGAGACAACTTTTCTGAAGATTAATAAATTTTGGAAATCATTTAATATGCATTCCTTAATGATTTGAATCGTTGATTCGATTAATGTCAAGTTTCCCTTTCGCTAATGGATTAACCGGACCATTAATCTTAGCACTTGTTACTGTCCGGAGTCCGTTCTTATGGCAAACTTAACAAGTCATTAAGGGTTTGCGAACTAAAATCACTTCAAGTAATAGTCGTGATGGAGGGCCTAATTGACTTTACTATTAGCTCGAGAAGGCACAAGTTTCGTACAATATTAACCTTGTGTTGCAAAAGGTTGAATACTTGACACAGTTTGAAATATGTAATATTAAATGGCACACTTTGCCACATCGGTATTAAATTGACAGGTAACTGCTGTTTCGCCAATGTACACTAACACTTTGTGACGAAGTAGTGGAGGGATGGAGGGTTTAAAAGAAAAATTACCGTGACGCCGCCGCCGTGACGGAATCTCCAACGTCATAATCTAACTGAGAGGAGATTTTGCATGATATTATCAAATCAAAGAAACTTCTAGTAATTTGTGACCAAAAAAATAAGAACAGATTTTTTCTTTATATACGATAGAGATTTATCGTTATTATTCCAAAAATTTCGTTTGTTACGATCGACATTCAATTTCGTAAGTACACGATTATTGTTGTGTTGTGTCGTATCTACCCGTGAGTGAGTGTAGGGTTACCTTTTTTGATGTAGTAGGTTAGGTATGCAATGTATTTTATAAAAAATTTTTTTTTTGGAAATTATTTTAAATGTTTTATTATACGACAAATCCTACATGTGTTTTATTATGATGTAATAATAAATTTATTTTCTTTTGTAAAATCTCGATTATGAAATTTTATGACTTAAAATATTCTAAATTTTACCAAACATTTCTAAATCTTAGTTTTACAGTATTTAAAGAAGATATCAATACGATCTCGAATCACGTGTCGTCTTCTTTGAAAATAAAGCTTCTGCGCGCGATGCACCCCTCGGCAAACCAATGCGCGTAATTGCGGTAAGATTCGCCGGCGGACTAGGTATTTAGCGCGCACAAATAAATCAAGTGACAGAGGTCTGCCAGCAGTGTCCCTGCAGTTTGCGGTTTGCCCTCCGTCTTGTAACTATGCTATAAGTATTTGTATTAGCTTCGACTGGATATTGAGGATTATTTCTACTGTTATCTGTTTGCAATATTTCTCTAATAAGAAAGTAGTGTTTTTATTTTTTATTTTTGAGGTTAGAAGAAAAGTCATGATATCACAGAAAAACGAATGTTCTGAGGTATTTCAATACCAATACAGAGATATTTAAGAATTTTTAATTATAAACTATTTTGATAGACCACGACATGTAACATTTTAAATCCCATAACGTGTATGATAAATCACCGCTATAATAGGAGCTCTAAAAAGCTTACAAGTCTCCAATATGTTTACCCATCTCTTAAACGAATAGTGCGATTACGATAACTTATGACGTCATTCGCATGGTGCTCATGTTTCATACAAAACGGCCGGACAAATCCTACTATCAATTTTTATGACAACCGTCAGCGTACATCCTGAGAGGCTACTAAAGCGGCAATTTCAGATGGTCCACAAAATGTGATGAATTTGTTTAAAGCAATTTTTATGATGATAAATGTAAGCTTGCAAGTCTCATTTTATTATGATAAAAAATATGTATACGTCTGCTTTATATATTTTATCAGTCGGTTTGCTTTTTTTTTCACTTAGGTGGCTAGCTTTCTTCTATATAATAAGTGTTGGTTACACGTTTTGATGTGGGTGTAAAATAAATGATTTGAATAATCTCCTTAAAATTTAACTGTTACATTAGTGTGATTGTTACATTAATCCTAAGATGTACCTAGGAAAAAACTAAGCAGACAATGGTGCAGGTATATTTAAATAGTTGGACTTTTAGAAGGTATTTAGGTACTTGCGCAATTAAAGTGTTTTAGGCACACCTTTTTTATATAAACATAACTAAGCAGATCAGTACGTTTAATGTATTACCATGAACACTAAAATAGTTTTAAAAGTCCGAAAGAAAAGCCTATAGACACTGTGTTATATCGAGAAGTCAGTAATTAATATCTAGCATACGAATTGAAATTTGCCTTCTCGTTTTACGTGCAATTTTAATCACGCATGTTCTGTTTTTAAAAAGGTGTCGACATTCAGACGTCCTGGAAAAAAATATATCAGTTGCAAACCAGCGCAAACTCTTCAGCCGCCATATTTTTTCAATATTTAGCAATTAAAAAAAGATCATTTTTAGTGTTCTTGGCCTATTACATATTATTTAGAAATACATTTGATATTCTTTCACACTCGTACCAAAACATTTATGCATAGGTGCAATATTTGCCTTGAGCGACAATCCAACCCGCGCCACATAGGCACAGATTACTAAGTAGTTACTACGTAACATAGGTATATTATTACAACATTCAATTATAATTTCCAATTTACACATCACTTTAAATTTAATCTGTCAAATGAAGGAATAGTATATTGCACCAAATCACTTTACAGTCTTAAGGTTACGCCGGTAATCGTGTTACATTGTCCAATTGTCACTGCTACACACAATAATTAACTATGTTATAGGTCTCTGTGATTCAAAAATTACTATAAATGCCATCTTTAGCAGACGATATATTATTTATTTTATTAAGTCTTCATTTCCACAAACCGTATAATTCTGTAAGCTGATTTCGTCGTGGATACATTTTTCTCACACCATTCAGTTCATTAGTCGCCTCTGAAAAAACATCGCTATGGTAGGTACTACGGCACTGCGGGTCGCCTACGGCTGATTAGCGGAGGAAAAATGTCTAGTATTGGAAATGACATATGAATATTTTTTGTCTTGGTTGTTTTTTTTACCATTTTGTGTTTCAAAAGCATTAATAAAAATGGGCATTACTCACGGGGACGTGTTAGATGCACTTTTCCTACTTAATTCCCGTCTAGTTTGCCTACTTACTAGGAGGAACATAAGATAGTGGTTTTAAGTACATATACATACATACATACACCACTCCCGAAGGGGAAGGCATATATTTTATCAAGTATAATTTAGTCCCACTTACGTAATAAGAGGAAAGCCTATTGCAGTCAACCGGGCACTTTGGGAATTAGATGGGAAAATTGGAGGATATTGAAGGGGAAAGGTAGCTATTAAGAAGGGAAGGCAATAGTATCAAAATCAATCAAAATCAAAACTATTTATTTCAATTAATCCAAAGGTATTTTTGATTTGTCAGGAGTAGGAGTCAGTCGGACTAAGTTAGTCGTGAAGCTAGTTGCCTGTGGAACAGTAGATTCCATGGAGAAGAACAGGCAAGAAACTCCACGGACACTCTTTTTCAAAATGTTTTTAATAAATTGCTGGTTACATACCATACATACCTATTATTCTAAAATATAAATACAGGCGCTATTTACTGCTATACATATTTAAGTAATAGCAGTCCAGAGATGACCAACCCCTACCAACGGCACCCGTTCACGAGCATGACGCACACGCCAGCCATCGTACAGATCAGCCATATTGAAGGCAGCCGAACGATAGTAGGACGTAGGACGACATAGTAGGAAAGGAATATTGCTTTTAGGGGGATTGGGGGGTGTCAACAATAATTCGAGCTGGCCGGGGTCGCATATTTGTAACTAACTGGCGGTTGCTGGAAAGTTCGTACAGTATAGAAGACTTGTACACAAATATTTTAATGTGGGAGAGCCCAGCCACATTAAAGCATGGCTGCTTTAATGTGGGAGAGCTATGCTTCGGCACGTATGGGCCGACTCGACCGGAGTGATACCACGGCCTCACAGAAAACCGGCAGTGAAGATTGCATTGATTTTCGCCGAGTAAGTCAGGTTACCAGAGACCCTATACCCTTCCCTCCTCTCCCCCTCTTCCACACTTCCCCTACTGCCACTTTAAAGGCCGGCAACGCACTTGTGACTCTTGAGTTGCAGGTACCCATGGGCGGCGATAGTCATTTACCAGCAGGTGAACCGTCTGCTCGTTTGCTCCCTATACCATAAAAAAAAAAATAGGAGGCTGGAAAGTATCTCCTTTCTAACCTCGCGGTTAACTAGCACTACCAGTTTTATTTTTGTACTGTTTAATGTGGTCATCAAAGTACAAGGAAGAGAATGAGGAGAATTGGGTAGGAGAAGCGGAACAGATAGCCCGGATTAATTAGCTGTAATTAGTTTCAACACTAGGTTTAGATCACGACACCCTCACCTAAAAGTTTTATTCTCAATGTGCTTATTAACAACATATCATTTTCAACCCGGTGGTACGTATGTGGCGAACGTACAATGATTTATTATCGGAGCACCATAACACCTTAGACATTTTCGATTGCAAATTCCCGAAATTTAAGCACAATGTTAGACATGTTATGTCTCGTGTATAATTGTGTATTTGTTTTGTAATATTTTTAGTATAAATTCATTTTTATTCTAAATTCTCATAATTTTTCATTTTTCTTTACATAGATAAACAACACAGTCCTATATGGTCATGCTATGTACGCATAGTTAGAGACCTAGTTTGAAACATAACTGCCATACATATACATTTCAACTTTATTGCACTAAGTTCTGTTTAATGTACCTAAACTAAATAAATAAATAAACACCGACCCTATTAACGGTCGTACGATATGTATTGTAATAGTTTACGAGCGTATTTTCACTCTTAGGATACACCAAGTAATGTCTATACAAAATATAGTAAGGATGTAGTAACCTCAAGATAATATAAAACACATTTCAAGGAAAAAATCTCAAGACGTCACCATATCTGGTTATAATCCACAATTTATATTTTGTTCATTATAAACAGTGGCCCGAGGCAACCTTATAAAGACAACGCCGTCACCCTTTGTAAGCTTCCCACATTATTACGCTTCGTTTACTGGTTACCGGCAACGTACGTCGATGACGTCATTGTATCTTTGTAGGATCATATTCCTTATATTTTATGTGATTTGCGTACATAATTCATACTCGCAGTTCCTGCGTGGCTTTGCTCTCTTAAATATATTTATATATTTTGCGCGAAACTTAAATTTTTTTCCCAAAATTAAAGTAATCTAACTAGCTATCTCCCGGTGTATATCCCGTGGAAATCGGTTAACCTGTTCCGGAGTTTAGCCGGAACAAACAGGTAGACATGCAAAACTAAAAAAAACGTGCAATTAATTGTATGAGCTTAAAAAAAGCTATTATTATGACATTACAAACAGACACTTATTTATTTGTATTGATAATGTATATTTAAAGCAACGATAGAATAGAATAGAATAATCTTTATTGTACATCAACGAATAATACACAAAGTGGATAAGTACAATAGGCGCCCTTATCGCTAGGAGCTATCTCTAACAGGCAACCTTTGGATGGACAAAATCGATAATAGATAAAAGAATAACGTATAGTTTTGGTGTAAGATAGAAGTAAAGAACAAAAAAGGCTGTTAGTTGGGAGGAATTATAACATACCGATACATATTGATACATAGATAAATTAGAGTACACGGATGGCGAAATAGTCAAAGTTGTTGCCTGGATACTACGCTAATAAGTCGAGTGTTGGCGGTTGACAAATTTTAGTTGTGTGATCTACAGATAGTTATCCCGAGTCAGGTGTTGCTAGCGTCTGTTGTTTGAATGTTTGTAAAGTCTCCCGTGACACAGGAATCATTCCTAATACGGGAGTTTAAAAAAAAAAAGAACGCAAATTACGTACCTTTTTAATAATAAGTGTATTAATAAGTGATTGTTATCAAATTATAATGCATGGCTGGCTTTTTGTATCACCCCGCTATTGTCAGGCCAACAAATCGCAATGACTAATCATAATATAATAATGTCTATTAACAAATTTTGTTAAATAGTAAACTGTTTTATTATCTATTAAATGTAGTTTGCCCCTATTTTTAATAAAATAAATTCGAGTTTTTGATGTAGCGACAATATTTGTAACACACATAGTGTATACAGTCAGGCTATCTGTATACAATTACTTTTTTTCCTATTAGTTTGAAGACGATTTACGATTTTAGGTATAAGAAAAATAATTAACTTAAATATTTATGGTTTTCAGGGCGTAGTATTTTTATTTTTCAAATTTAATATTTAATCTTCGCCAAAACTAATAAAGCGCGACCGCACTTTATGAGCAGTTTATTATTCTTTATGATTTACAGTAAATTATAAGATTGCCGTTTCTGTTTAAAATTAGATTACTCACAATTTTATAGTTGGTAATGATCGCATGTTAGTTTTAACTGCCGACGTTTGTCCAACAACATAACAACATCGAGAAAACTGTTCTACAAATACCCTTAAGTTCCTCACTCGGAGTAAAATTACAGAGCGTCGTAAGATTAGGTGTCTTACGTACAAAAAGGCCAATAAACCGGTAATGGTCCACTAGACTATTCTTCACGGTTCGCAGTGGCGCAATGGTCAGTTAATTAAGGAAAACCCGTCTTTATTCATACATTAATTCTAATGATAGTTATTTTTAAGATAGAATTAGTTCATACTCGTACGTAAGCGGCGGTAGCGTAATGGCTAATGCGTTGGACTTGCGATCAAGTGGGTGCGGGTTCGAACCCCACCTAGTGCACCACCGACGTGAACCCACACCTAACACAAGCGTTTAGCTTAGCTGGGGGGTTAACAAGAATACTAGTAACATGTGACCCACATTGCTTGTTACCTATTTAACAAAAATAGCTGTTAGCCTAGGAGATAGACATTGAGTTCTAGTTGAAAAACAGCCGTAAAGTTATTACAGGGAAATTATTTGTAGTCCCACTATTTAGTATTTATATTTACAAATTATGCTCATTTGATATGTTGGAGGAGACTTAATAAGCTCAGGTCACAGGTTTAGGGGGCAAACGAGCAGACGGGTCACCTGATAATAAATGACTACCGCCACCCATGGGCACCTGCAACTCAAGAGTCACAAGTGCGTTGCTGGCCTTTAAGGTGGGAGTAGGGAAAGGGTGGAAGAGGGGGAGAGAGGGGGTAGGGAAGGGTTAGAGCATCCGGTAACCTCACTCACTCGGCGAAAAGCAATGCAAGCATTGCTTCACTACCGGTTTTCTGTGAGGCCGTCGTATCACTCAGGTCGAGCCGGCCCATACGTGTCGAAGCATGGCTCTTAGATTACGTTCATTTTCCTTAAATAAAAACTATTGTTATGTTTAATCGAAAGGGCAACATTGTTGGTCATCATTAATTGACTATTTATCTAACTGTCAAAGATGGAATCTGTATTTATTATGACTAGACATACATTTGTATACATAATTATGGTTTATTTGTATCAGTTCATAGGTTTAGTCGTGAAAAGAATCGCTACTTTATCATAAAAAATATATTAGTTCGAATGATTATATTATAAACGCCTATATGTCAATTTAGCCTGTACGCTCCATTTAAGCGTACATTTCGAGTACATCCTAAAAGAGGTTTTACGTGTGCTTAATATGAAAAAGGAAGAAAATCGGTTTCCTAATCGAGGGGCTCCGACATCATTTCCGGCCGAGATGGTGTGAATACGAATACTCTCTGATTACATTAGGATGTGCCTTGATAGAGATTTCATTTGGAGCTCCTTATTTTTTTGTGAGCCTGGTATCGAAGCGCGTTTGGTTTTTTTTTTTATAATCGGTTTTAAGGGGTTCATTATTCAGTTTTTTTTAAACATAAAAACCTTATGATCAAGAAAATATTATTTAAACAGCGACAAAGCAGGCATAGACGAATCTAACCATTTTCTTCTCAAGCAAGCTATTTCCGTTCGATCCCTGTTCTCGCATCTATGACTTATCGAAGCTAATTCACTGTCACTTAAAGATAATTGATGCGACAGAATAACACGTAACGACATCTTGAAATTGAGTAGCATTTAAAAAATAATTAAATGCTACTTAATCAATTATAATTAGGCCGACCAATTCCAGTTGTGACTAATTGCGACATCTAATATTACGCGCAGGGTCCAAGAGGAACAGTGGATCAAGTGTACACACTAAAATCCGTTGAATAAAACTAAGCTAGTTAGATATAGACAACAATCTACACCTACATGTCTAAACTATAAAGGTTTAGCGTAAAGCTGTTCATCATCTAATCGACTATTCAACTAATTAAGTTATTTCTGCTTAAAACTTAGCAGAAATTTGTACCAAAAAGATTCAATGGTCAATGAAATTTCAAGCTTTATCATATTTTAGCGTGAAAGTTCTCCTTTGGACTTACTGTACAAAATTTTCCTTTTCATGACGTAGACAGTTCACACCGCTCCTCAAATAATTTCAACGTTACAAGAGCTGCACTGGAACGCCATTCATTTATTCTCCGTACTCGCTTGACCTAACTGTGTACCATTAGCAAGAAAATCACTGATCATGCTGTTCTTATAGAAAAATCTTACAGTATTTATTACATTTTAAACTGTTTATTTATGTTTTCTCAAATATTAAATCGACTGGCTTGTTGGCCTAGTGGTTAGTGACCCTGACTGCTACAGGTCGTGGGTTCAGTTTCCACCTGAGTCTGGGTGTTCTTTGTGTCCGTTGTTTGTATGTTTGTAAAGTCCCCCGCGACCCAGGAGTAATTCCTAATGCGGGAATTGCCTTTTTAAAATGAAAAAAAAAGAAAAGAAATAGATTGTAACGTCATCTGTCGAATCTGTATAATATTGGTACTGATCTGTATATCTTCATTTCAGTGGAATTTGGTAATTAATAAAGCAACAATAACAAGTTAATTTGAGCTGTTAATATAAGATTATACAACATTACATTACACATAATTTATCTATAATATTAGAAGCGGCGGTAGCGTAATGGATAAGGCGTCGGACTTGCGATCAAGTGGTTGCGGGTTCGAACCCCACCCAGTGCACTACCGTTGTGAACCCACTCTTTTTTTTTTTTTTTTTTTTGTGCGTGTGGAAACCCCCTTGGGCCGTCACCCCACCGGGGTTTACGATGGGGCGGTGTGTCGGAATCGAACCGACTAAAACCACACGGTGTGCCGTACTGCGCCTTAAATAGGAGGGATCCGGGAACAGCTGTTATTAAGACATCCGGAACCCTCCTAGCGCCTGCCCGCAAAAGCGCGGGCACCACCTTCGGGTAAAAAACCTCTCAATTAGGCGACGTCCAGGCACACGCGGACGCCGCCTCCTCGCGGGGGGCTACTATAGCGGGTGAAGGGGAAAACCCGTCCCGTCCACCCGCGGCCACACTCAGGGCGGCATGAGGCGCTGGTAAGCGCGCCTCCGCCGCCCGGTTCGCCGGCGGCGAATTAGGTCCGAGTGGAGGTCATCCTCCCGAACCCTTTCCGCCGCCTCCTTCTGCGAGATGACTTCCTCACAGAAGGTTGCGACCGCGGTAAAATTCCTGTCGCTACCGGCCATGGAGCGTATGACAGCCGGTAGCGACAGATCCACTCCGATGACTTCAGTGAGGGCCCGACGCTGCGTCGCCCAACTGGGGCAAACCGCCAGCGTGTGCTGCCTGCAGTCGCAGTGGTGACAGGCGGGACTCAATTCCCTCCTAGCGACCGAGTGCAGGTACTTCCCGAAGCAGCCGTGCCCGGAAAGAACCTGCGTCAGTCGGAAGGAAAGGGTCCCGTGCTGCCGCCCTGCCCACTCGACGATGACCGGCTGGAGCGCCTCCACGGCGGCAAAGCCAGCACGTGGAGCCTCCAGCCGGGACGACCAACGAGCCACGGTGGCTCGGCGAGCGGCCTCACGCCATTCGCGTACCTCTTCGGGCGGGGGCCGACTGCCGCTTCCCGCCCGGATTGTGAACCCACTCCTAACACAAGCATTTAGCTTAGCTGGAGGGGTTAACAATAATACTAGTAATGTGTTACCCACGTTACTAGTAGTCTTTTAAAAAAAAAAAGAAAAAAAATAAAAAAATAATAATAATAATATTTAGAAATATATAAGTATGTTTATCAGCAGTTCAGTTACCATAGTACAGGCCCTGCCTAGTTTGGGATTAGTCGGCCGTGTATGAGATGTGTCAAGTTATTATTATTATTTGTGACCCAAAGTGATTATTAATATTCTTTTTTTTTAGTTAAAGAAAATGATAAAGTATGTTTTATAAGTCAGCCTGTGACCACAGCCAGTGCAACCTGGTCGAAACGTCTTGCAACTGTAAGGTATGTACCTAATACCTTAGAATTATTTATTATTATACTAGCAGCGCCCCGTTTCACCCGCGTAAGTCCCGATCCCGTGGGAATATCGGGATAAAAAGTAGCCTATGCCTTAATGCAGGTCTCCAGCTGTCTACCAAGTTTCATCACAATTGGTTCAGTGATTTTTGCATGAAAGAGTAACAAACATCCATCCATTCATCCAAACTTTCACATTTATAATATTAGGGCTTATGTACCATGTCTAGGTTTCATACACCGCAAGATATGTATTATGTATGTCTGATGTGTATTAATAACCGTGTATTTATCCAGGATACAAGGTAGATATCCTGTTCTATAAAATATAGTTATGCGAAAAAAATACACATAAGTATATTTGCGTTTGTTGAGTTAGTAAAAAATATAATAATAAAACAATTTGTAGCAATTATTGTAATAGATATCAATTCCCGTATCCAGAAAACAAGCTATGCAAATACCTAATTTTATCAAAATCGGTTGGATGTTATTAAATTACAAACTTTAAATTTCATAAAATCATAACGACATTGAAGTTCGATCGGATCGAGGACACTCAGACAGGCCACGCTATACGTGTTTGCTTTTGCTTGAAAATCTAAATTTTAGGACAAAAATAAATTAACAATTTAAAATATCCCCGAATCAAAAATCCCTTTAATGTTTAGAAAAGAGCTAAGGATCTTCGAACGGCTAAGAACACTCCATAAAGTCGCATTCAAGTCATATTCGGTCAAATGTTTGATATTGCGTCGTCTTTATACTTACTTACTACTTACTACACACAAACATAGTATATTTAAATAGATTAGCGATCGCCTAGAATAATGAGATGTCAATTTTAAAAAACATCGAGTTTGTTACACCGAGTTTGCCTGAGAAACTCTGTCTTGGATTGACCTCTGAGGCCTTTTTCCCCTCACGTTTTGTGGGCTTACTACCGCCCTTAAATCACATTGGCAGATCCAACTGATCCAATTGAGCCACAACCTACAACGCCGGGGACCAACAACGTCCGGGGGCTTGCTTAACCTCGCAGAACACCGCGTGTATACCTCAATAGCTTCAGCATTTACATCGGAGAATACTGGGACCACTTGGATATACTGGGAAAAGAGGGATATTACTAATTACGTATAGTCTTTTATGTCATAAAAATTGTAATGTTAAAAAAGGTTATTTAAATATTTGAAATATGATTCATTTGCTCCTATCCTCATTATTTTAATTACAAAACTACTAACACCGAATTAAAGACAACGTACTTAATGCCATAAAATTCGCACGTACTCCATCTAAATCTCAAAACTATGGTCAGTAACCATCTCTATCGTGTTCCAAAACCTCAGCTAGATGATAATAGTTGCAAAAGGAACTATTCCAACATAATTCGCTCTAAAATTTAGGGTATTCTGAGAATTTGTCGTGCGTTCACATCAAAGAAATAGTCTTAGAGTGCCTCACAACTTAACCCGTTTGATATAGGTATTCTTGTGAAACTAAATTTTCAATTACAATAGATATTATGAAATTCTGTGTTTAATTTTAAAACTATTCATACCAACTATGACGGCTTGATAAATGTTGAAAGAGCTAAGAGAATGTCAATTCATTTTAAATATAAATTTGGTATTATTTTGAATACACTTAATATTTGTCAGGTACATCATTAAATATTCATATAATAATTATGTTCACATAAGGCGTGCAATTTAATTTTATTGTTACATTGTTACCAGGGACATAGATGTTGTGATCAGCGTGTACCATGATCTGGAAATCTGTGTTGAGATGAAAAAAAAAGCACTGGTGTAAGGAGTTCTACCTGCTATATCTTTTACTCTACTCTTCAAAGCGAGATCCCGGAATCCCAAGCACGTTCTAACCGGAGCATACATAATCTCCAGGCAAATACGTCCAATGTGTCATTTTGTTGCCTAAATGATGGCGTAGTCGTTTAAGTAGGCAACATTAGTCAAAATGCGTGCTTGTAACATTGGTATTAATGAGAAGGTAAAAAGATGGTGTTAAGACACATTAATGCTATTTTTACGTGGAAGAGCCATGCTTCGGCACGTATGGGCCGGCTCGATTCCGCTCGATACCACGGCCTCACAGAAAACCGGCTCTGAAGCAATGATTGCATTGCATTTCGCCGCGTGAGTGAGGTTACCGGAGGCCCTAACCCTTCCCTCTCCCCTAATCCAGTCCTTCCCCTCTCCCCCTCTTCCCCCCTCCCCCTCTTCTCCTACTCCCACCTTAAAGGGTGGCGACGCACTTGTGACTCTTGAGTTACAGGTGCCTATGGGCGGCGGTAGTCATTTACCATCAGGAAAATGATAAAAATAAAAAATGCTGCCGAACGTGAACTAAAAGGGCACTATAAAATTGGCGAAGTTCTAAAATACATACGTATAATCGTTCGCAACGTACTCGCCAAAGAAAATTTCATATAAAATAACATTTTCTTCGGGTAGGACACATCCGGGATAAATGTGTTTTAAGCGGAAAAGAAGCGCTGAATATCCTTTAAATTGTGTGCAGAAAGATGGCTCGCCTCGGATGAATAAATGTG
This sequence comes from Callimorpha dominula, assembly GCA_949752705.1. Lineage (NCBI taxonomy): Eukaryota > Metazoa > Arthropoda > Insecta > Lepidoptera > Erebidae > Callimorpha > Callimorpha dominula. Next base: position 3,496,724 of record OX457005.1, read on the forward strand.
CCGGATTATAGTCATTGCGCTATTAAGTATAAAGGTACACACACTTATTTACATTAGAAACAAAAATAATAATATAATAACACTAAAGTTGTTTCCAAAAAAAACGCTGTGGTATTTCTGACAAGATCGTTCCCTTGTAGTCTTGGCCACTTTTTTTAGGCATACTGGAGAGTTCACTCGAAGAACAACAATTCTTTCTCCCCGCTATAGAATTCTTACAGAAAAAATATACAAGCTCGTATTCTTGTAGTTGTAGTGGTGATCTATCCCCGGAGGCTTCCTTCTTAAGGTATCCCGGGTCCCTTGCAATAGACCCACTTGTGACGGAACACCGTGTGGGTTTAGTCGGTTCGATTCTGACATACCACTTCACTGTTAGCTCCGGTGAGGTGATGACCCGTGAGGGTTTCCGCACGAAAAACAAAAAGAAAAAAACGTGGTGATCTATCAGATCTAACCATTTTTTTAATGAATTTGCTTACCGGCAAAATTACCTGCTTCACCTGGCGTTAATCTTCAAGATGAGAATTTTTTCAATTTCAAATATCATGCATTCTGAATACCCAGAGACTTTATAAAATGCACTACGTATAAAATCTTTTTTATAATATACACTATGTGCATGAGAAGTATCCTTAATAAGAATTTTAACAAGTTTTTCAACAACAACGTGTTCTTCAGCCGTTTTGTGAACATCTTAAAACGTTTTATGTAATCAACCCCTTTACCGAAGCGATACCACCACATTAGGCTTAAATTTTATTATTATCACGAGTTTGGCGTACTTATTATTGCTAGTGTAACCTATATTTTTGTGAGGTTGGAGAGAAGGTTTATTAATTGATATAAAAATATTAAAAGTCAGTGAAGTACCTACTTCAATTTAATATAGTATCAGGGCGTCAGTGGCTCGAGAAAGTAAACTATCGCGCCTGTGTAAACACAGAACGCCGCATTGTCTTCTATTGAAAATCAAATCCGCCCCGTCCCGGACAAAATTAAACTTGAAACGCATAAATTAAGAGGAGTTAAGACAAACTTCCGTTCACAAGTTTCATTCAAAGTGGTGAGCTCTTTTGAGGGATTGTTCCTCTTCAACCTCAGGAATAACCCTTGTAAGTCCAAGTTAAAATTAAAAGAAATCTTTATTTGACTTTATTTTATAAAGAAATTAGGCACATTTTCGAAAGCAACTGTGTCGTTGAACGGAAAATCGAAGGTTGTACTGATGTATGCTAATGCACAGGTCCCATCGAAAAGATCTTGTAGTCAGCCGAATTGGATGGCAAATCATTGGCATATTTATTAGATAGGGGATTTGATCCAGATTTGTACTACTCCGATTTGTTATTATAGTATCATGTAGCGTACACGTCTTGTAAACAGGCTTTATTTACCATGGAGTTTGTAACTCAATTTTGGTTATTAGCGTAAATTAATCCTAGCAATTAAACTTTGACATTTCTTAGAAGATTTGCTTTGAGATGAACAAGGTAGAGTTGACTTGAAAATTTGTTGAGGAACTTTACAATTACGAGTAATTTGGATGTTTTCAGTAGAGTACTTGTTAAAACCCACTGTCCTAATATGGCAGATGTTGGTCGATTGATTGTTAATTGGTTTCAATTAGTTTCCTTAGGCTAGACTCAATAACGCGCGAGTTATATATAGTCATACCTCTTGACGTTGTAGAACACGGTTCTCGTATCTACGTATAAGTATGTAGGTACACTTATACCTACATAGTTCAAAACCTAATACATTTTTATACAAGATTTCATCAAATTTGTCTAGCTAATTAATGCTAAAAAGCTGTAACATCCAGAAATATTAGCTTATGTCACTCTCCGTTTTAAAAATTCTTCCTATGCTCTCGGCATAGGAATACTCTGAAAGACTCAAATTACTGACAAATTCAAACGCACACTAAAACAGTGTACAAATTTAACGTGTTGTATTAGTCATCTATAGTCAAAGTTACATTGACATAGTGCTAAAATATGGATGTTAGTGGATTATAGTGTTCAAATCGCTGTTTAATTTGATAATCTACTTCGCCTTCAAAGCATTTATAAGAACTAGACAAGTAGATATCACGCTTAACTTTGAGCGTAGAATTAGTAAATAATATTAAATCGTTTAAACTCTGTAGAATTAATAGAAAAATGTCTATTAGGTAGCAACTACCCTTTGTTTGAGTGTCGTGTAATATCGCAGCGGGTAAATAAAACATCCATCTCTTTTAACAACAGTGTATTAATTGGAATTCAGTACGGGGTTGGCCACTATCACAAAATAAATACACAATCCACAACTGAAACGGAGAAATTTATGCATAAATAAATCTGTCATATAATATAGTTTATGGGCAGTTTATAACAGCTGGCAAATAATTCAATGTTGCCACTACAAAGCTAGAAGCAATTTAACTCTGAAATTGAATTGAATTGCAGATGTGGTGCCATGTTTGCCACACCACCGGTCCTAAGTTAATCTGTTATGATTTTTGCTCTTTGGTGTTTGATCACGCAACTGTGTAATTGGAGTATAATCCTTGTTTTATGTACTCTTGGTAATTTTATACTTCTACACTTTTTGGATTGTTACGTTAAGTTGATAAGCATTAAAGTTCAAAAAATGTGGGTCTCTGAAATCTTACTAATATTATAAACGTAAAAGTTTGTGAGGATGTATGGATATTTGTTGCTATTTCACACAATAACTACAAAACCGATTGCAAAGAAACTTGGTATGTAGATAGCTGGACACCTCGATTAACACAATGGGTCCTTTTTATCGATATCCCCACGGCATCAGGACGGACCCGGGTGAAACCGCGGGGTACTGTATAAAAGTACTGTATACGTATATTATAATCTAGCCATTTTACTCATGTTTCTGGTCACTACTTATATGCATTACAGCTCCGGTACCTATCTGGACAATAGGGAGTGCCGGTTGCGAACGGGTTTAACTTCGAGCGTGGTTTCACGAGCGGCGATACCTTGTGACCAATAGGCATACGGGTAACTAGGTAGGGGTCAGAGGTAAGAGCTGCCGTATGAAGGTCTCTGCGTCTCGGGACCTTAGTTTGGAGAACGTGATGCAGGTATACTGACCCTGCTTTTATATATATTGCGTTGGTGGGGCGAGGGCAGTATAAACAAATACGTCACTATTTCACCACTAAGCGTCGTAGCGTGGTCTTAAAAAAACTCTTTTGTCATGAATTGGACGATAAAATACATTTTTTTTTAATCCAGCTGGTAGCTCTAGAGATAAGTGCGTTAAACCAAAAATACGAGTAAAATAAATATACTCGTATTAGCACAGACCAGGGGTCGGTAACCTGCGGCTTGCGAGCCGCATGCGGCTCTTTCGATGTAAAGTTGCTGCTCTCCAGTTACATACGTAAAAAAATATTATTTACCATCAAAACCCTTAAAACCGTGCAATATATCCATAATGAGTACTATGATATAGTATGACTGCATGCTAGTCATGCTCTTTCAGTGATTTAAGTAAGTGTTCCATTGTCTGATACACCCTGTAAAAGCAAATACTATAATATTGAAACGTAAAGTTTAATTGGCTAGCTCTTTAAAATTTTGTAAATTGTAACTTTTGGCTCTCAAAAGGTTGCCGACCCCTGGCATAGACAGATAACCCTGTCTAATTAAATACGCCTACCGTTCATGACTATAACTCTGAACTACTTTATTTAAAATTTTACAGGATAATAAAAGATAATTCATGTTCTTCTCAGGATAGAACTTAGACTACTTTAAATCATAAATTTCTTTTTTTATGCAATAGGCCATTAAACGAGCAGACGGGTCACCTGATGGTAAGTGACTACCCAAGAACTCCTGCAACTCGAGAGTCACAAGTGCGTTGCCGGCCTTTAAGATGTTAGTAGAGAAGGGTGGGAATAGGGGCAGGAGGAGAGGTAGGTTAGGGACTCCGGTAACCTCACTCACGAAACGAAATGTTGGAAACTGCGGTAAGTTTATATTCTTTGGAATACCTTGTTTTCCATTATTTTTCCGAGTATCAATAAGATACAACCTGGGAGTATTAAGATAGGCACATTCTTTTACTTGTCATAAATAATGATCTAAAGCTTCGTTTAAATGAACAACTGTATTTTCACCAGAGGCTTTCACAGCATTGATCAACCGCAAGCAACATTTCTAGTATTATATAAATCGGGTACACGGTGTGGTCACAATGTCACCTACAACGCTTGGCCCATGTCAACTCTCACTAATATTGTCCGACTGCGGTTTGAAACTTCTGTCAGTATGTGAACCAAGGATATTTGTTTTACAATAACCGCAGCGTGGAGTATACTAATCTTGACAAAGTTCTGTTACAATTGTATAATATCATATTTCTTTATTTTCGTTGCAGTGAGACATTTATCAAAAACCCAAGGACCGTTTCAAGAAGGAACAATTGTTGAGTTTTATCAGTTGCTTTTGACAATTTACAGCATCTATACGTCAAGTCGAGTCTATGGCTGGCGATGAACTAAAACTTAAGAGATTATTCTCGGTCGTGTCTGTCACTCTACGAACTTGCCGAGGCGGGCGCTCGAGATATTCGCACTTTATCACCATCTTAGCGATAGTGGGCTGTAGGCTACTTATATACCAGCCGCCGTTTTATGTACTCCTGGTACTTTTTTATAACTATGAACTTTTTTGCTTTTATTGTGTAATCAATTGTTATTATTGGTAGCTTCTTGAAACATTAATTAACTAAATAAAAGCTTTCAAATAAGTTCCTCGAAAATTACATGTTTCAAAGTGGTTTAAATGTTATCTTAGGAAGATTAAAGAAATGTTTATATTAATTCAAAATAAAATTGATATTCTGTATCTTAGTTTATTATAACTATAGTTCACATATATGAAAATTTGACTAACAAGCCAAGCTTAGCAATAAATTAAAATGATAAAAGTACATGATTCAATATCATGAAAAAAAGAAAAGATACGTAACTAAAGTTCTTAAGTAGTTTGTTTCAACTGTTGTTTTTTTAATTGTTGTTATGATAGTTCTACTTAAATGGTAGATTAATTAATATGCATTGATTTTTGATAATGTTGCAGATTTTTCATTTACTGTGTATAGAGCAAATTGGCCTCTTATTTCCTTGCACTTGTCAATATTTTTACATACAAAATTTAGTTTGACTATTATTGTACTTAATTAACACAGCAGTTCCAAAGTTAAAAACTAGTTTAAAAATTATAAGCTTTTTATTGAGTACCTCTATTGGTGAAATTCCGAATTCCGATCCTAATTTTAACATGTAAATAGATGTTAAATAAAAACCAATTCATAATAAATTGATGTATTCAATCATTCAAATATTTTATTTTGAATTGAAAGCAATAACACATTAAAAGATTTTCTCGTGAAAACCTTTTAAACAAAGATCAAGTTATGATATTTTTATTCGCTGTGGTGGTGAGAATATATCATTAAAAACTGATATTACACATAGATTTGTCAAATCCCATATACGCGGAACATAGTACGGTCGCTATTACGTCAAAGTTTTACCATTGCAAAGATAAAACTTCCAAGATGATCGTAGTCTAGAAACTAGTGGAAAATTGCCACCGATTTGACTAGAACTCTCTCAGCCCTCTCTGGTCCTTAAGGCTTAGAGAAGCGAGCGGTGTAAATGTTTGACTTGGCAGCTCAAAGTAGTTTGGTACCTCTGCAATGTTTATTAACGTCAAGTGGGGTGGCAGCTAATTCGCGCTTTAACTGACAAATTTAATAATAAGTAATGAAATCCATATAATCGAACTTCTAGCTTGCTATGATCTCCTGGTAGTCGTTGGAAGTAGTTTAAAGACCTTAAGATCCATTTAAATACATAAGTTTTTCTGCAAGTCCAACCTATGATTGCAAACAAGCACAATATTATCAATTTATAGTGTCTAACTTTTTAACTTTGTTCTCTCTGTGATATACCTAGAAAAGCGAAAATTTCCATTTAATTTTTTGTTCCTTTGCATATCCATCGCTGCCTAATCCTAACATACAAATACAAACACGATAATGTCTGTTAAAGAACCATAAAAAATGCGTTACGTGATTTCAACACAGTCTCTTTCGACAATTGTACATTTAAAAATACTTAGATCCCAACTTGGGATTCTGCACACGTTCCGAGGAGATATTAATGGAGCCTCCCAGTCTGTTTGAACTAGAAGCAAGGAGAGCCATTTTGAAAAATAAACCTTGCTAAAGTATTACCCCGATGCTCTGTTTGATTTTGTTGATTTTTTACAATTAAAAGTGGTGTCTCAACAAATAATTGACCTGGACATAGAATGTCTAGATTTGCAAACATTTTAAATACATAAATGTATAATTATAGGTAGTCAGGGACTCACAGACTGACAGGGAGTCAGCCTGTGACCCTGGCAGTGCAACTTGGGCGAAACGCAACAGAAACGTCATGCAAGTCAAAGGTATGTAATTGTTATTTCGTAATTAATCGTGTTAATAATTATTAGATATTTTTATATAAATAAAGTTTTATTTTAATGTGGATTTAAGCTTTCAAGACCAGACAAGGTACTCCCAATTTCTCACCAAAAGAAGAAATATACATCTTATTCTTCAGAAGAAATAGAAATATAAAAAAATCAAAGACCTAGGCTTTAACGAAATAGGAAGTCTCAATAAAACTTGGAGGGGTTGTGTGACAATTTCGAAGTACAGTGTTCTTTGACACTGTACTTCGAAATTGTACATTAATGCCGCGTTCCTATAATCAAGAAACGATGCGTTAGCTTACGGGTGGTAAATTTTTCAACGAAAGTTTTACTGTCCGTTAGCAAAACGAATCGTTTCTTCATTATAGGAACTCGGCATAAAGGAAACGTATAACAATCATATTATTGGCACAAAAAAAAAGATAATGAGACCGTTACCTAGGTGAAAGAGCTTTGACTAACAGTGTAACCTGCCATCGTCCTCTAAGTATTTATTCTTTTTCTTTTGAGTGCCTCTCCAAATCATGAACAAGAAATTTTTAATTCGTACTTTTCGTCAGCCAAATTCATTGAGTGTAGTACGATAGCTGTATTTGAAGTTCATTATAACTTCAAGAGGACAGAGAGATAAAATATTTTTGTGAATCTTCATTGCCATGTGTAGTTCTGAGAGGTACCTACTATTTGTTGAAGTACCTTAAAAGTATAAAATTCTTGTACTCAAGTCCAGCCTCTCTGCCTCACGATGGCAGCTGAGGCTTGTTTTTTTTTCTTGTTGTGTCTGTTTCGCTCGACAGGTATGACGAGTATTCTTAATTAAAATTAACATTTATAAGCTTTCGTAAATTTTCATTTTAGTATATACATATTTATTATGTGATGCCATTCGATTTTCAGCGATTCAAAGACCGATTTATTCACTTCTACGGGTAGCGTAACATTATTAATGAGATCTTCGACTAGCTTCAGAGGTACACGAATTGAGAGAGAAGTGAAAACCTTCTTTACCGTCTAACTCTTTACTCCGATTCTACATTTAGTGTGGGTACTTACTATGCAAATGACGTATCGAGCCAAAGAACTTAATCAATTGATTTCACTTTAGATAAAGTTGTGATACTTATCAGAATTATTTATTAAAGGATTTTGAAAATGTCTACAGATGGGGTAATAGATTTTCCAAATAGATTTTCCAAATATATTAATATCTTACGGTAATAATACAGCTACCGTTGAAGTTATGGAATGTTTACGAATATAGAATACTATTTTAACTAGATTTGTTATGTACTTAAGTGAAAATATTCGTGTCATGCGAACTGGACCAATTTTAATAATTCAAAACACAGAGTAGGTTTAAACTTCTATGTGTGGGCATCGAATAAACATTTGTTGGTATAAATATTAAGTTTGGGAGGTTGAATCAGACAAAAAGAACTAACATTATGCTAAGTAGATATAAGGCAATTAAAACCAAAGAGATATAAGAATAGAGTGAGCAAGAGGCTGAATACTGCGATAAAGGCAAAGAGAGAGATGGATGCCGAGTCTCCTTCCTGTCCCTTTGAAAAAAAAAATCATCATTGATTAAATTTGATTTTACAAAATGTTATAAATTTATGTCTCAAAAACACGTCATTTGGTAATCTATAAAAACACAGTAAAAAAAGTGATCACAAAAATGTATACAAGGTCGTTTATAAAAAAGGAAAAAGATTGCATCTAATTAAGAAATACTTTCTGTTTATTTAAAGTTGTGAGAAACTTATATCTACTTGTTTTTTTTAGCACACAGTTTAGAACAATACATTTTGCAAGAAAACAAAACAGTTTTACGCTTGTTGTACCGTGACGTACGAGCGTTAATAAGGGTCTTATTTCCTACATATCTTTAAATCAATTATAATGCAATAAGCATCAAAGCTTGTCGAATATCTATAACTGACAGTTGTTGCCACTAGTAACGTACACATCGCACATCAAGGGCAAGTTTGCTACACGAAATTCGACCTTAAGTGGGTTCTATATTTGAGATTTCAACTGTGCCTACTGTCATTAAATTTGAACATAAATGTCACTTTAGTTTACTTGTAACTATAATCTTATCTGTATTAGTAACAACAATTTTTACCATTTTTTGATATCGTATCGATTTCTTCTATTTCTTAGATGTTACACATCTATATCAATAACTTTTTTGGTTACCCGACATTTCGATCGCATTGCACCTGCAATTGAATTGCAATTCAATTTATATTTACATAATATTTGTTATCTTCTGTCTATCTACTTTTGAATAAATACCTATCTAGTGTAATTATGTTGACTTTTTATGTATTTTACTTTACTTTTTATTATTTGACAAAGTCATCTGTTACCTTCAGTTAATCATAATCAGGCTCTATTATGTTAAATACAACACAAATCAAACCCGAAAATTATCCAAATGTTGTTAAAACAGTTAGTCAACAGACAAACGCTCTAGTTCACAAAAACCAGCGCACTTGGCGTCAGTTTGGAACCGCGCCAATCACATGTAGTTAGAAGGCTGTTTTTAATCGTTGTTGCCTGTGACGCGGCGCTGACATTGAAAAATATCTCTGATGTTTCTCTCTCTTAGATTTGTAGTAAATTAACGAGAGATAATTAACGTGTAATTAAATTGATAAGTATCATAATAATATTAGCCTTATTTATTTATTTATTTAAAACTTTATGCACATGAGTACAGAGGCGGACTTAATGCCATAGGCATTCTCTTTTAGTCAACCTTCGGGTGATGAAGAGAAAACAGGAAGTAGGTGCAATAAAAAAATATAATAGTTAGGTAAATATGTAAAACTAAATATCAGACAAAAATACTTAAAGTATATAGGATAAAAACATATCATAAACATACAAACAAATATTTACACAAACATAATATATATATACATATATACAAATAAAAACATAGTAACGATTTAGATGATAAACTATGGGCAAGTTGATTCTGCTAGTTGTTCGAAAAAGTACTCCTTTACTTTCACTTTGAATGAGTAACGATTGGTGGCCATCCTGATTTTGAGGGGAAGCGCATTCCAAAGAAGAACAAACTGAACGAAGAAAGAAGCGCCTACAAACTCTGTGGTGTGAGAGGGACAAAGAAGAAGAAGATTATTTAAGGAACGAAGGCTTCTATCATGATTACTACTTAAATATCGGAAATATGAAGTTAAGTACGTTGGGGAAGATGGTGAATTAAGGATGGTATACAGGGCAGTGAGGGCTCGCAAGATACGGCGCTGACGAATAGGCAACCACTTAAGCTGAGAACGAAAAGAGGACACATGGTCATATTTACGAAGATCAAATACGAGTATAAATCGAATGCAGTTATTAAGAAGACGGTCTAATTTATCGAGGAGATCTGCATTCAGGTCATAATAGCATACATCAACATAGTCGATTATTGGGAATATGAGAGTTTGCATGAGCATTGTCTTGGTTTTCGCGGGAAGAAAATTTTTTAAGCGATGTAATGCACGGAGGGTACCAGTGACCCTCTGGCACAGGTTTGTAACCTGATCACGCCAGTTCAATGTGGAGTCAAGATGTAGACCCAGGTCTTTCACCGATTGACAAATGGGTATAGTAGTACCGTTAAAAGTAACAGCGTGAGCGTCTTAGTGTCTACTCTACTCATCAATCGGTGGTTACCGATTATAATCGCTTGACATTTTGAAGGATTTACTGTCAAGCCAAACCTTTGAGATCATACTTCTATAGATTCGAGGTCTTTGTTGACCATGTCGATGGCTGATGATATTCTTAATCCTAGCTTGAGAGTACATCTGGCATACAGATGATATGCACATTGAAGTTCCTGGGTTAGGAGATTAATAAACAGAGAAAATGGCAAAGGAGAAAAAATAGCGCCTTGAGGGACACCAGAGTCAAGACCATTCCAGCTTGATGAAAACTCGTCAACACGAACAGACTGCTGGCGTCCCTGGAGATAAGATGAGAACCATTGCAGTGCATCAGGCGAGATCATAAGATAGGAAAGGATATATAAGAGGATATCGTGATTGACGGTATTGAAAGCATTTGAGAAGTCAACCAGTACTAAGACTGTCAGTTTTGCGCCTTCCATTGCTGCTCTAATATCGCCAGTCACTTTAAGGAGAGCGGAGGTAGTACTGTAACCAGGCCTAAAACCGAATTGTAGAGGGCTTAACAGATTATTTTTGTAAACAAAATTGGATAACTGTTTAAGCACGCAGGATTTTAACACTTTAGAGAGGAAGGGAAGAATGGATATGGGTCTTAAATGGTTGGGAAGTGTGGGATTTGCAATTTTGGGTAGAGGAATGACATAGGCTTTGCGACAAAGTGATGGGAAGATTCCGGAATCTAAGAAATAATTGATAATATGAGTGATAACAGGCAAATATTTATTAATTGCCCGGCTGTTTGAAACGGCTTCCTCTTAGTGTTAGAAGAAATATGATTCAAATGACTGCTATCAATGAATGGTATTTGTTTTGTGTATATATTATGTATTAATACTTATATTACCTATCTATGTATGTAAGTACCCAATAGTGTGTATTCCGTGGATTATATATAATCAAGCTTGTCTTGATTAATTTAACAAGTGTAAATGATTCTAAATAGACCTTTATAAAGTTCTAGGGCCGTTTCCATATACAGACAAAAATATACTTCAACGCCATCTAGCGAAGACAAGCTGAACTGCGTAGTAATTATTAATCCTGCATCGCCCAATAAAAGTTCTCGTGTCGATTAGGTATATACAATTTCCCAACATCAACCGTTGGGCCGCGGAACACATCGCCTGGTCGAAGGATCCTCCCTTTGTGTTGGAGTGACATTATACCTGCTCCTCTCCGCTCATGCAGAGGATGTCTCTACGTGGAGGAAACGGCCACCCACATTATCCTGAAGTGCGAGGGAGTGGGCACACAATGGGCAAGTATGATCGCGGGTGCGAGGTCGCTCCTAGAAGCCTGTGAAGGCTCCAGGAGGCTTCTGTGCTTCTGGAAGGAGCTGGGCTGGCTCAACTAGTCTGCTTATCCGAACGCATAATGGACCGCCCACCATGGACCAATACCGGTCGAGAAAAGTGAATTACTGTACCGTGGAGGTAAAATTTCTTAAAGGTTGTTTGAGTAATTAAGACAAAAAAAAGTGGAAAAAGTTAAAGAGTGAAAAGAGTACGAAATAAATAAACCCATATTTACAATATTAGGTTAGGATTACTAAACAAATACAAATAAATGTATTCAAGTCCTCAAAAACGGCAAGAACGTGCCTAAAATCCATATCATCTCCGATATAAAACCTTTGATTGTCATAGACTGCTCTGCCGTATCGTGGATGTATTCACTTAAAACAAAATAAAAACTTGCAATGCGTAATGTTGAATTACTTAGCAAGTGATGAAATACAGTGTTAAATGAAAATCATTTGTGTAGAACCCATTGAAATATACGCTTCGAAGGCAAAAGTTATATAAAAAGTGCTGGTTCGAAGTTTTTCCTAACTAATATTATAAATGCGGAAATGAGTTTGTTTATTTTTTTTTGTTAAGCTGTCCTCCTTAACTACCCAACCGAGGATTATAAAATTTTGCACATATATTGTTAAGGACAGAAAAGAACATAACCTTTCATCTAAAAAAAAAATATGTTACCGAGGGATAGTGAATAGAATAGAATAATAATCTTTATTGTACACCAACGATATATTGCTTAAATAAATACACAAAGTGAATATGTAAAATTAGGCGGCTTTATCGCTAAGAGCGATCTCAAGATCTCTAACCTTTGATTGACAAAATCTATATTCACGCAAGCGAAACCGCGGGCAAGAGAAAGTATTCACATAAAGCAATGTAACAAGTAACTTTGTAAAAAAACAAAAACTGTTCTTCTCCATAGGATCTACGTTTTACAACTAGCTTCACGACCGACTTATACTGTCTGACTCCTCCTAACAATTTGAAAATACCCACAATGCACAATGGGTTTCCTTGAAATAAATAGTTTTTATTTTGATTTAATTAAAAAAACATTCAGCTGTGTTTAAATACTAGGAAGTTATAGTCGCAACGATTAAGTCAAATGAACTGACGCCATACCTAATCAGGGTCTTTGAGAGCTTAACCGATTTTGACAAAGCCACTACAACCTTATCCTCCTTAGACATTTTTCCTTAAGATTAAAAAAATCTCTCTTTGTCTTTGAAAAGGCTTTATCGGCTTAGGAGCGCTTATCGCTTTTAAATCGTTATTTATGTTTTTTTAAAGAATTTTGCCTAAGTTACAATAATCGATGTTTTTTTTACTATGGATCATAATTTATTTTTAACTATAATAATGTCCGGATACCACGTAACATTAAATTTACCTTTTTTTTATCGTGTGGAAACCCCCACAAATAAATCAATTTTTCAAACATTCGAATAGCGTTTGAAATATTAAGATTTTACAGTAAAAACTAACATTTTTTTTATGACATAACCTCTGTTAACTGATCCGATGATCAAAACAAAGTGCCTTATTTTTTCCAGCAACTAAATATATACTTGACAAGAGATTCGACATTCCATTAGTTAATTTTTGACTTTCAGTAACCGGGCGGAAGGAGCACTTCTCGACAATTGTCTTAACTACAGTGAAGGTGCTATCACGGTCGTGTCTTATCTTACACTCTTGTGTCCTTAAGACTAGAGAGAATCTAGACTATGTATTTCTCAGGTGATTTAAATGTAAAATATGTATATCGGCTAAAATCTTCCACTTTTCATCACTACATATTATAAATCAAAATCCCCCGCCGCGTCTGTCTGTCTGTCTTTTCGCTATAAACTGAACACAAAATTCACCAAGCATTTGCATTGCATTTATTTTTTCTCTTTAGACACCTACGCAGACTACTGCGCAGTTTTGTGTGTTGCAGCCCGTATAATTATATTTACCTATGAGTTCAATAAAACTTCATCGTGCCTCGAATATGGATAAAAGCTTTCAGGTTAATAACAATTTCCTTAAAATTTCACCAGACCCGGTTATTGGGTTACTGTAAAAGCAAACTACATTTTATTTTATTGACGTCTTTAGCGAAAATCTTCTTTGTACGGCGACATACTCGTAGGAAAGCGTTTTTAAAACAGTAGTGACATATACATGGCGATTTTTAAAATTAGAACGTTACGAAATACCTCCCTCATTTATTTAAAGCTATTTCATTTGTAGTCGTAATATAAGTGAAGAATGCATTATTTATTGTTCTTCTAGTCGAAGTCAATTATGAGTCATTGTCAGTTGTATTCAGTTAGATTATATATTCCTTCTAAGTTCATGTTTCCCTAGCACACTGCAACTGGTTTCTCTCTTGTTTTTTTACCACTTCCTTTTCAGATAGTAGGAGTAATAAGCAGTTTTACATGGTCTTCGGAATCTGAAGTGTTTTTATTTTTACAGTCGATTATCTTAACATCGAACGAGCATCTTCTATTTTACTAATATGAAAGTACGCATCATAACTGAACCAATGTTCAAAAAAATATAATATGTAAAGGTTGCAGCTTAATACATGCATGCATGTGTACTAAACAATTTCTACCTCAAAATTAATCCACGTCTATTCTAACCCAGTTTAAAATGTTAATTTTAAGTCATACATAAACGTAACTCAGTCAGTATACTTCTAAAACTTTTATTTTAAAACTTTATAAACCTCGTAGCTAATTGACTTGCTAAATTACCTATAGCGAATCAGTAGCTGGTTGCAATCGACCGCGACTGGTCAGCGCGCATGAATAATTCAGAAAAGGAGTAAAAAGCTCATAAACTACGGAGCTAATGTTTGCTTTTGTAAGAGTCCAGAACGAGAAATTTAAAAATACGATCCGACATATATGCTTGTTTATAGGCACTGTTTTATCTTCGGTTTGAATCAGTATTTTAGCCAAATTTGGTGTAATGTAATGTGAACAATAAAAAAACAGTCAATTTATCATTTTATTTTGTTATACATTTTATGCATAAAATATGCAAAAACTGACTTACGTTTTGCCATTGTGAAAATTATTATGAAATGCTGAAATTAAATGAATAAATGCACTAAATTTCAATCGCTACTTAATGAACTTTAAATAGATCCAAATCAGATTGTTCCATCAACACGTAGTACACAGTAAACACCCAATTTATACCTACTATCAGTTATCGCATTTAGTCTACACGTCACTCTGTAATAGACGATCTACTGGCCATTGAGCCTCTAAATTGCAACCACTGAATACGTACTCCACAATAACGTCTTCCAATAAACAATCTCAAACATAATATATTGTTGCTGTAATCACTACGCTTGTCTGTATTGAGAGTTTCTTGGGATTGTTAATGTACATTAAACATAACGTAAACAACGTTATGTTTAAGGTACATTTCTACATAAATGCATCTAGAAAGGAGTAAAGATTTTATAATATAGAGATGTTTTTTTCAATTGGTTGCGTATTAGTCGAATATCAATATGCGGCGTAGGACAAAAATAACAAAATTGTTCAACACAGGGTAGACTCTTACTCCGAACAAGAATCCGAAGTTAGCTAAGTGAAAGTTTATTAAACTCCGTGTCCGACATTTTGTCTTTTTGTCATGTTTGGTCAACTTATGGTGATATTGGTAGGATCGCCAAATGTCGATTAAGAGACGGTCACTATAACGTGCTAAATACTAACCTTATTAGCTTTTTTGCCACCATATTTCTTCAGAAAAACGATCTTCACGATACTTTTGCTGCCTGTAATATTGAGGTAATGGCTTTACTTCTTGTCCCTTGTTAGTCAATAAATTTGACAGCTTTCAGTAAACCTAAAGTAGTTTACGATTTTAACAAAATGATCTGTATTCAACCCAAACACAGTGTCACAGAAAAATACAGAAGTTAAACGAATCTCAATATTTTATCGATTCGCGTTCAAAACCCAGACAACTTTTCTTATAAAACTTTTATAGTACCCTGAATAAAACTATGGATGTAAAACACTGGAGCAGACAGGTATTGCTTCTGCTCCAGAATCTATCGACTTCATTTGCATATATTGAATGCGGAACATGCACTGCCATAATTTTTTAGACTTTACTCGTTCCACGATCGGTTTACCCATGTATATGTTTTTGAAAGCATCGCTATTGATTTTCACGCACTCTCGTTCAGATGTATTCTACTAGTACGAGAAAATTGCTTCAAAGTATTCGCCATTAAGTTTGTATCGGTTTTGAATTCTATACTAACAGAATAATAATATGTACATATATTATATGGTTCAGTAAAAACAACAGCTTATTAAACGCTAGTACAATGAATTGTCTTATTTGTAAACCATAATTTGAAGGTATTATTGAGATGAACAGCTATTTTAAGAGTAGCAGTTGTTGTCGCCACATTAAAAACTCTTATTTATTTTATTAAAATATGGCTGGCTGTATAACTTACCGCCGATAGCCGATGGAATAGTTATACACGCACGAGTAAATTCTTACAGCCAGATGTTGAGACTTGTTGTGATATGCAACTAGGGTTGGCCAAAGGCATCGCCTAGGGTAAACTTCGAGTCTTAACGTTGGCTGTATAACTGACCGCCGATGGAACAGTTATGTAAGCATTAAGGTTCTAGTAGTGTCCGGGTATTGTCTAAATGAAGCGGGGAGCTCTTTATCTACTGGCCGTCGATGGAATAGTAGATGGAAGAGCCCTCGTTGCTGTTTAAAAAAAAAGTGATCTATGCAAAGAAATATATTGAAATAGATACAATCTAATGGTAAATACTTTGTCCTCAGCAACTATACCACACCATGACGCTATCCGGGACGGATGCGTACGCAGGAGGGCCGTGTTGTCGCCACATTAAAAACTCTTATTTATTTTATTAAAAATAGGGACAAACTATAATAGATGATAACACAGTTCACTATTTAATAAAAATAAGTTAATAGATATTATTTTGACTGGTTATGCCGGTAACGCAATACTATTGGTCGATAGATAAATATTAACAAATTGTGGGATTATAAAAGGGTAGGAATATGTTTAGAACGATTGACTTGAGTGCAAACAGAGGTACGAATAACTTGGCAGTTGCTGTTAGTTAGTGATTTTCATAGTTTATATCAGTGGTTTTGAGACTATTTCTAACATCAGATGTGAGATAAAGAACGCGCCCCAATTGAAAGAAAAAAAAAAGTGTTAGTAAGTAAAAAGTTTCTTGTGCAAGATTTTGCTATTCGCAAATCCCAACGTCCTCATCATGGTGTTCATCAAGCAATCGTGATGCAATGAGTATGCACCTAACAGTAAGCAAAAACGTTTTTATTAGTAGTTTCCGAGTGTGTGTTTATTCTAATGTGGGTAGATGTGATAGAAGCGAATACTCGTACTATCGGATTCATTATTGTGATATTCTTACTGTTAATTTAGAGTTGGAAGCTTAACTATTATTTATAATTTACTAATTTGTTCAAAAAAATCTACGGATTGAAAAAGTGTACATGTATTTTATTTAAAAAGAGGATATATGGATAAAATGAGGTGTTCGAATATTTCCATATTTCTAGAAACTATTTGCCACAAAAACATAACTGTTAATACTTTGATTGCTTGGATTAATTTTTGCATGACAAAATGGTTAAAAATGGGTTTTACGAGTTACGTTAAGAATTTTATAAAAATAAAATAAAATAATTCGGACTTTAATTCGAAGTGTTTATCAAAAGTACTAGTAGTAGGTACCTACTAAGACGAAAATCGAAAATGAAGCATGGTTAAATATCCCTTTAAAGTGATGTTAATAACTGGTTTTTGTTGATATATGAAGTAGGCACAAAAAGTGTGTTGAACACCCCAATCCTGTTAAAAGATTTAAAGTAGATTTATACTCTCTAGTTACGCAAAAGTAGTCTATTAACGCTTTAAGCAAAAATACTATTAGTGCCTGTTCTCCGCTGATATCAAACAAAAAAGAAAGAATTGGTTTTTATCAGTGCAATTGCTAGGTGCTAATGTTTTATTAGACACTTAAAGTTAGGCCAGACCGAGCTTCACAGGAAAAGGAACTATAACCACGTCGAAAAACTTG
This sequence comes from Callimorpha dominula, assembly GCA_949752705.1. NCBI lineage: Eukaryota > Metazoa > Arthropoda > Insecta > Lepidoptera > Erebidae > Callimorpha > Callimorpha dominula. The sequence continues at coordinate 3,514,399 of OX457005.1, forward strand.
GTCAGGCATAAAACGAACCAGTGGCTATCAAACATTAAGAACAACATGTGTTTAAATATAGATACCTTGGACTAAATTAACAGAACTGGATGAAAACCACCTGAAATTGGATAGATCAGAATGTTGGCCGGTATTTATATTTCTGTATTTGTGAAATTTGCCTAGTACATAATTATGACTGTGTCATAATTTTGTTGACTGATATTTGAGAGAAGTATGTATGTTGATAGACTTAAGAGTGAGGAATAAGAACATAAGAAAATATGTATGATATTTAGTCTAGTACATTTGCTTCGGACAATACTGTGTAACCTATATGCGGAATTTACTCGTGTAAAGTCAGACGTTAAGACCCGTTGTGATATGCAACTAGGGTTGGCCAAAGGCATCGCCTTTTTTTTTTTTTTTGTGCGTGTGGAAACCCCCTAGGGCCGTTACCCCACCGGGGTTTTCGGTGAAGCGGTGTGTCGGAATCGAACCGACTAAAACCACACGGTGTGCCGTACTGCGCCTTAAGTAGGAGGGATCCGGGAACAGCTTTTATTAAGACATCCGGAACCCTCCTAGCGCCTGCTCGCAAAAGCGCGGGCACCACCTTCGGGTAGAAACCTCTCAATTAGGCGACGTCCAGGCACACGCGGTCGCCGCCTCCTCGCCACTATAGCGGGTGGAGGGGAAAAAACCCGTCCCGTCCACCCGCGGCCACACTCAGGGCGGCATGAGGCGCTGGTAAGCGCGCCTCCGCCGCCCGGTTCGCCGGCGGCGAATTAAGTCCGAGTGGAGGTCATCCTCCCGGACCCTTTCCGCCGCCTCCTTCTGCGAGATGACTTCCTCACAGAAGGTTGCGACCGCGGTAAAATTCCTGTCGCTACCGGCCATGGAGCGTATGACAGCCGGTAGCGACAGATCCACTCCGATGACTGCAATGAGGGCCCGACACTGCGCCGCCCAACCGGGGCAAACCGCCAGCGTGTGCTGAGCCGAGTCCTCACTGCATTCGCAGTGGTGACAGGCGGGACTCAATTCCCTCCTAGCGACCGAGTGCAGGTACTTCCCGAAGCAGCCGCACCCGGAAAGAACCTGCGTCAGTCGGAAGGAAAGGGTCCCGTGCTGCCGCCCTGCCCACTCGACGATGACCGGCTGAAGCGCCTCCACGGCGGCAAAGCCAGCACGTGGAGCCTCCAGCCGGGACGACCAATTGTCCATGTCCACCAAGCCATCGTGGCTCGGCGAGCGGCCTCACGCCACTCGCGTACGTCTTCGGGCGGGGGCCGACTGCCGCTTCCCGCCCGGAACTCAGTCGTCCGCCGATAAACTTTTCGAGCACTTCCGCCTCCAAATCCCACGGGGGAGTCCCGGCCAACGCGCACGCCGCCTCCGTCGACACGGTGCGGTATCCGCGTATGGCTCTAACCGCCATGACCCTCTGAGGGCGCCAGAGGCGCGCCCTATTCTGGGCGGTCAGAGCTCCCGCCCACACCGGTGCACCATACAGTGCCATTGACCGGACAACCCCCGTGTACAGCCGTCTTGTAGCGACGCTGGGCCCACTCAAATTGGGCAAGAGTCGCCCAAGGGCGGACGCAGCGCCGACCAGCTTCGGAGCAAGCTGTCGGAATTGCTCGTCGAAGAGCCACCTGCCGTCGAGGATCAGGCCCAGATACCTTATATGGGCCCGAACCGGTACGAGGACCGAGTTGACCACGATAGAGGCGCCAGGGGGTGGACCACGACGGGGCCCATGGAATAATAAGGCCTCCGTCTTATCCAGGGCCACCCGCAAGCCCAGTGCCTCGATGCGCCCGACCACCAGCAAGACTCCCCTGGTGGCCAAACGCGCCGCCTCTTGAAAGTTCACCCCCCGGGCTGTGACCAAAGTGTCATCGGCGTAACAGATTACGCCCAGCCCGGGGGGGAAGTCACCTCGAAGGGCCCAGTCGTACCCCATGTTCCACAGGAGTGGTCCAAGGACAGACCCCTGCGGAACACCGCACGACATGGGCCGACTACTCAAAACTCCATCTCGGTCCTCGTACATGACGGTACGCTGCTCTAAATAGTCTGCCACTAGCCGCCTCAGGTACTGTGGCACCCCATGATAGAGGAGTGCTTCCCTGATGCAGCTGAATGGCAGACTATTGAATGCGTTGGCGATGTCCAACGACACCGCCAACAGCACACCGCCACAGCTAACTACGTCTTCGGTCACAGCCCTTAGGCGCAACACAGCACCGACCGTCGAACACCCCGCTCGAAAACCGAATTGGGCGTCCAACAAATCGGGGCCGACCTCGCCAAGGTGCCGAACGATGCGGGCAGAGAGGACCCTCTCAAACAATTTACCCGCCTCGTCCAGCAACACGATGGGCCTGTAGGCCGCAACCGAGTCGGTAGGCCGTCCCGGCTTCGTTAAAAGCACCAGCTTCCCGCTCTTCCAGCAGTCAGGGAAGCATCCGGACGCCAGGCTAGCGTCGAACACTTCCCTGAGGCAGTCCGACATGTGGTCGAGGGCGAGGGCCAAAGCTCGGGCAGGAATCCCGTCTGGCCTGGGGGCGGTGTTCTTGGAACGGATCCGTAGAACAGCTGCCCCTATCTCCGCCTCTGTGACGGGCGGAACGTCCTCATTTTCGACCTCCGCGTCGTGTCCGGCCAATACGGCCATCGACGGGGGTATGTGTTCCGCCCGTTGCGGGAAAAGGCCCTCAACCACTCCCTGCAGGAAGCTGGGCTGGAGAGTCTTCGTAAGGGGGGGGGCCCCACGCGCGGAGCTTTTGTTGCGCCGCGCGATATGGGCGACCCCAGGGGTCACGATCGAGACCCTCCAGCATCTCCTTTCTCTTCTCCTCTTTGGCGCGGCTAATGGCCAGCTTCAGAGTTTTCCACGCCTCTCGGTACTCCTCATGAAGCTGGTCCTCTTCACCCTCCCCGCGGTGACGACGCCGGCTGCGGGTGTAGGACCTCCGGGCACGAGTACAGGCCGCACGAAGGTCCGCCAACTCCTGGGACCACCAGTACACCTCCTTCCTTGGAGGCCGACGACCTCGGACGCGGGGCATAGCCGCATCGCAAATCTGCATAATCGCATCGCGAAAGCGGCCTGCCCCCAGCCAAGCTTGGCTGACAGCCAAGAGTAGATGATGGCTGCCTCCTCTAGTAGGTCCCTGTCCATCTTCGTAACAGCCCACCGCGGGAAACGGGAAGAACGCCGCGCCGAGTGACCCCTTCTGGGGTCCTGGATCCGGGAGAGCTCAAATCGGATATACAGGTGATCCGAGAGCGTCTCAACCTCTTCCAGGACACGCCAGTTCCTTACTCGTGCGGCGAGAGCAGGGGTAGCGAACGAAAGGTCCACTATCGACCCCCCCGCCGCACGCACGTGTTGGTGGAGCCTCTGTTTAGGAGACAGAGGCCCACCGATGCCGCCCACTCCTTTACGGCATCGCCCCGTGCGTCCGTCCTGGGGGAACCCCATGCAACGGACTTGGCGTTGAAGTCCCCCAGCACTAAGACGTGCCCAGACGCTAATCGCCGCATCGAGGTCTCTAGGTTGTTGAGAAAAACCTCGAAGTCGCTCAGACTCCGATTGGGGGAGAAGTAGACACCATATATGGTGATCCCCCCCCATTCGGCAGCAACATATCCAGTACCCTTGTCTCTTAGCGACAAGGGCGGGGAATGAGCCGCCGTGGAGCCGACGACTGCCACGGAGCCGTCCCAGGCACCCAGCCAATTTGGACGGGGAGGAACGTGATAGGGCTCCGCGGCTACGGCCACACCTATCGACCACTCCGCCATGGTTTGCAGGAAAAGATCCTGCGCACCGGCAGAGTGGTTCAGGTTCGTCTGGACAAGGAGGTTGGAGACTTGGTCCATTACTGGACTGTCTCTACAACCTCCTCCATGGGCGACGACGACGACGGAGGATTGACATCGGAGGCAGCCTGGGTCGATTGGCTAGCCCCCGAAGTTTGTCGTGAAGTGCGGGGCGGCTTGCAGCCACCCTGCCCTGACCATCTGATGATCGGCGGGAAGATTTCCCGCCGCACACGCTGGGCAGTGAGGGGTGGCAGAGCATTCCGCCGCCTTGTGCCCCGGTCGACCGCAGCGGAAGCAAAGTCCACTGCAGTCAAAACAGCTTGCGCACCTGACGCGGGTGTGTCCCGTGGAGAGGCATTTAAAACACCTCATCGGTCTCGCCGCCAGGAGTGTGACTCTGGCGTTCACGAAACCGATGAGGACTCTTCCGGCGTCGCTCAAAATCTTGGCCGACGCCATGGGACAACTGGCCCACACTGCGCCAAGGCCCCCTGGACCGGGGCGGATGGTGCCGACCCTGATGTTGTCCGCGCTGCAACCCATCTTCTCCCGAATTACAACGCGGACATCCTCGACCGTCACTGAATCGTCCAGGCCCGAAATGCGCAGTTCCGCGCACTTGGTGGTCCTGGCGATCTTTACACCATCCGTTGGCCAAAGGTATCGCCTAGGGGAAGCTTCGGGTGCTTGACGCTGGCTGTATAACTTACCGCCGATGGAATAGTTATACACGCATGAGTAAATTCTTACAGCCAGATGTTGAGACTTGTTGTGATATGCAACTAGGGTTGGCCAAAGGCATCGCCTAGGGTAAACTTCGAGTCTTAACGTTGGCTGTATAACTGACCGCCGACAGTTATGTAAGCATTAAGGTTCTAGTAGTGTCTGGGGATCGTCTAAATGAAGCGGGGAGCTCTTTATCTACAGGCCGTCGATGGAATAGTAGATGGAAGAGCCCTCGTTGCTGTTTAAAAAAAAAGTGATCGATGCAAAGAAATATATTGAAATAGATACAATCTAATGGTAAATACTACGTCCTCAGCAACTATACCACACCGTGACGTTATCCGGGACGGATGCGTACGCAGGAGGGCCGTGTTGTCGCCACATTAAAAACTCTTATTTATTTTATTAAAAATAGGGACAAACTATAATAGATGATAACACAGTTCACTATTTAATAAAAATAAGTTAATAGATATTATTTTGACTGGTTATACCGGTAACGCAATACTATTGGTCGATGGATAAATATTAACAAATTGTGGGATTGAAAAAATGGTAGGAATATGTTTAGAACGATTGACTTGAGTGCAAACAGAGGTACGAACAACTTGGCAGTTGCTGTTAGTTAGTGATTTTCATAGTTTATATCAGTGGTTTTGAGACTGTTTCTAACACAGTTGTGTGGTCGCTATACTCGTATGTACAGTGTAAAAGGAAGTCTCTCTCCGTATGTTCGGATATCAACCATAGAATATGAATGTTCATCGCACAATGCGTATTCAACCTTGGGCGTGCGATGTGTGAAGTGCGGTGTGACAAATTTCGTGCTTTATGATAGAAGTATCAACAATTTAGATATGTATAAAGCGATGACTATATAGATGCAATAGATAGATATAACACTTTATTCATGTATTTATGTACAATATTTATGTACAATACTTTTTACTATCACTCATGCATACTGATCAACATGTCTAGTTCATATACTGTAAATTCCAGTCGCCATCTCTTCTTTTGGAAATTAGATGAGACTAACTTCAGGAGGAACAAACAGGGATTAGGAGACCAGATAGTTTGAACTGGAATTTGAAATCTGAATGTCGTTTTATATCTGGGGATATGTTTGTGGAAAATTCCAAGTCTCCATGAACGAGACCATCAGTAGGTATGATCAAGTAAATCAATTTCGGACCATCGAGCATTATTTTTATATTATGGTTATAGATTATTTATCTTTGCCTTCAATGGACGTCTAAGTGATAATTTCCAGATGTCTTTAGGGAACATTGTACGCGCAACAGGTAGAGTTTGTAAAAGGTTGATAACGGTATTGTGATCACCCTTAAGCTATTACGATCTATGTAGTACAGCATTACACTGCAATTTCAGGGGTTGCGGGTTCTTAGTACAAAATATAACTAATAACTAACTAATTTGTATGAATATGTATATTTGCATTATTCTGGGTGTTTTTATCTCTAATTTACTAACGTCTGTATATTATTTTCATTTTGTTTTCTTAGGCGCTAGTTTTGTGAGTAGAATGGGTAGGTGTCGGTAGGAAATAATGTGAACACGAAAATGAAGACAAATCAGCTATAGTCAGTACTTACGTAGCAAGGAAATCGTTGTCTAACTAGGTAGGTATTTAGGCAACTATGGAACAAAATACAGTTTCTTCGACGACTGTTCTACTCGACCGCTGTAACAATACTGTCTCCCGTACTGTGTCGCACGCTGACTAGTAGACTCTGGCGATCGCCAACAGATGGCACTTGTGTCTCATGTTGATAGCATAGTGTCCGTGTTGGCTACTAATTATTGCCGATTCGTATATGTTTAGGAAAAAAATGTAGCCCAGTATGTATATTAATAGAACCATAGTACAAGCGTACAATATTAATAAACATATGTTTATCAATATCAATTTCTTTTACTATTATATTTTAATTTCTACTTACAAATTGTATTATTATTGTCTATTGTGATGGTGGCATTCACGATTCACAATTGATTAATTGTTAATCGTAGTAGTTAAAATAACGAATAATTAATGTTAATCGTGTTAATCACAATTAATAATTAAGTAGTTTTTAATTGTGACTGCTCAATTCATAATTAAATATTTGTTAATTTTTAGTTTTGCCCAACACTTACACAATAGGAGTGTTTAGCAGTTTACTACACACTCCTGCTGCTGATATGTATTCGGCACGCAATAATGTTATGTAGAAGTACATTAACCGCATTTTAATAAAAACAAAAGGCGACTTAAGTATGTAAACAGTTTGAGAAATAACATGTAAATAACCTATTTTTTTACTAAAAGAAGAACCGCGAGGACTCTTCCATATTAACAGGTCACGTAGTTTAAAGGAATCGTACGAATGCAAATTCACCCTGTTTGTATGTCTGTGTGTGCACTGCATTATTTAGTTGATTAGTATGGAAATATTCTCTTTCGTTTGTACTTACTTCTAGAAATATTAAAAGTTTTTACAGTTTTAAATGTTTGCAAAAACTCGTATTTCAGTATGGGGCTTGAACCCATAACTGGTTTGGTTATTGTGAGCAAGTGAGTTAACCGAGACTTTTTCTGATATGTTAAAATTCCCATTTTGAAAATTCTTTGCAAACACAAAACGTTAGATGTATATAGGTTTTGTGATTGTAATAATTTTAATTATTCTAGTCAACCGATTTCTAACCAATCACTCTCAACTTCGTGGGCTACATCATGCAAATTGTGTATTTATTTGCGGACCTAGTTAAGTAAGAAAAAACTAAATTATGAGTAAGGATCGTGCGCTCAGCGGACTAAAGGCATTGAAAATAAATGAAAAACATATTTCGGTAATTTATTCGTTCAAAGTTTACATAATAAACACAGATTTAGTTTACACAGACCATCTACAAAGTCTATAACTTAACTTATACATAGATTAAATACTAATTTCACTAGATTGTTTATTTTGGCGACGACTTATGGCGATACCTTTTAACAGTGCACAAATTCTTGGGGCCGGTACTGAGTGATAAGGGTTGTGGAGAAATTGGATAAACCGGCAATGTGTCGTAATAGTAAGAATTTGTGTAGGTGTTTAAGATAAGCGAATATATGTTGAACATCTTTTAGATAATAATAGGTCAGAACATCGTATTTGGTTTTCTTGACGTTCTTTTCGTTATTTTTTTATTGACTAGCGTATACTCGCGCCTCCGCTTGCTAGGATCTCGGCTCAAATCTGCCTGTGTGTTAGTATAGAATACAATTAGTTAGTGTTTCAAATTTATTCCAAATAGTCCAACAAGACATAATGATTGGGTAACTAACGTCTACATTGACATGACAAAGCACTGTCAGTTTTTTTAATAAATTTCCCTATTTTATTATAATTTCTTCATAAACCTTATTTAGACTATTACAAACATTTGAATAAAATAGTCAAATCAGTCAAGCCATCCTCAAGTGATGCTCTTAGTAACTAGCTAACTAATTCATTGAGTTAAACAGCCACTATGAAATCTACAGTTCCTTTTTGAAAAGTAAGTACTCCTTCAACATTCGTTCCAAAGTTTTGCTGAGAGCATTTTGTAACTTTACATAAATCATCATATATATAAGCGCATACTTTCAAACTCCACAATTAGAATATCATATTATACTTTTGAAATAAATAGAATTGGCTATGCGCAAGTGACACTACCAGATTCACAAGTAACCGCTGATTGTATCAATTTGGTTTATGTGTTAGGGGTAAAAGAGCAGACGGGTCACCTAATAGGAAGTGACTACCGTCGCCCATGGACACCTGCTACTCAAGCATCACAAGTGCGTCGTCCCATGATGGAAGCAGGGCAAACGGGGAAAGGGGTTAGGGCCTCCGGGAACCTCAATCACTCGGCAAAACACCGTGGTATTACTCCGGTCGAGCCGGCCCATACGTGACGAAGCATGGCTCTCCCACGAGATAATAATTAAGTGTTTGTATTAACTGCTTTAACGATTTACAATGTATACATACATATTTTATAAACTGTGAATGCTTTACATTTAAAAGTTTGCAGACATTCCAATTAATTAGCAATTAGAAATCGAAAATTTTATCTCTTTTTATTCCCTTGGTTTACGTGCATTATCAAATACAACAATGCTAAATAAAATATACATTTATGGGCTGGTACGTGTGTTGTAATTATTATACAAATGTCAAAGTTTTAGACTATAATGTCAAAAATTATTATGAGATTATACATCTCCTTCACTAAAAATCCTTTATTAAAAATTGTTGATACAAATATTAGTTTTGCAGCCGTAATACTATTGATGGCATATCGACATAAAAAAAACTAAATTAAAAAAAAATATTAAAAAAGAAACACTTCTTCACTTTAAAGATTATTATAAATGAAGGATTAGTAATAATGGTAAGGTATTATAATAACTGCCCTACTTTATAATAATGAGTAACAGGATTATATTACCACTATTACCTAGGTACAACAAGTTTATCACTAACACAGCCATATTTTTTGGAAAAAAGCAATTTTTTCATCCTTCTATGCACGATCGCTATTGATATGAATATTATGTCTACTTTTACATAAGTGCTTTTGTTACTTCAGAGTATTATTTATTGACAGATACACACGTGATTAGTGTAGTTTTTTCCATATTATAAAGTTATACTATTATTATAAAGCTGATAAGTTTGTTCGGTTGAACGCGCTAATCTCAGGAACCACTGGTTCGAATTGAAAAATTATTTTAGTGTTGGATAGCCCATTTATCGAGGAAGGCTATAAGCTATATAACGTCACGATACGACCAATAAGAGCGGGGCAAATTGTTGCAAAAACAGGGAACATTTACAAACGCAGACGAAGTTGCGCGGGTTAGCTAGTTGATTTAAATTAACGGTTTTAATCACGTGTGTATTTCAGGGATGTTCAAGTAATTTCAGACCCAACGGAATCCTTTTATTAAGAGGTGAAGGGAGCTGCCGCGGCATATTCTAGTCTTGGTCCTGTCTGACATTTTGCTTTGACATTTATTTCCATTATTATTATTTTTTTTTTAATTAAAAAAGACAGTTCCCGCATTAGGAATAATCCTGTGTCGCGGGGGGCTGCACAAACATTCAAACAACAAACACAAAGAACACCCAGACTCGGGACAACTATTTGTGGATCACACAAATTTTTGTCCCGTGTGGGATTCGAACCCACAACACTCGGCGCGGCGTAGTGGCGAGGTGACCACTTAAACCATGGCGCCATCCGTGCAGTTCCAATTGCGGAATCTATTTTATAGTATGATATTTTAGGATTATTAGTAAATCTTTCACGATAAATTACCGTTGCATGTCACTGGTTTTCAAATTCAGAGACAGCTTTTCAGCAGTTTAAATTTCATCTTCTTTTGGATGTATGATTACAGCAACAGCTTTTGTTAAATCTCGAAGTATTTTAACACTTTAAGATACTGGTTTTCATCCTATTAAAACAGACAATTTTTTAAAATGCTATCTAAACTCTTTACTAAAAAAACCTTTAAGATAAGACCGTAATTTATAAGTGTGCCGTATCAAACTGGAAGAAAAACAATTTATTACCCTCGTCTAATTCAACCAACTCTGACACTAACTTATTACTTGAAACCTTAAGTTACTTACTTATCAGCGTTACGATACAATTCACAGCCTATTTTGGCTTTTATAACACCAAGATGTATTAATAATGAAGTTAAGACTAATTAAAAGTATAAGTTATAATTTGTTATTAGAGAATTGGTGTTTCATATTTTGAGGTCTTGATTAGATGAGTAATCATAATACCTACATAAGTAATATATTTAATAACGGGAAGGTATAAAAGGTATTGGCAGTAGAGGAAGCTCGCGAGGTATGTTAGGATAAAGTAATTGACAGGCTGATGACTTTGCTTACCCCGAAGGGAGAAAGGCTTGAAGTTCATGTATGTATGTATAGGCACACAGTAGCGCCAGCTAAGAACTTTGTGCACGCGTTGGCGAAGCAGCTCAGTTGCCCCTTAAGTTAATGTTACGCGCTAGTGTGTCCTTGCTACTCTCTCGACTTTGTAACTGTGTAACCTTCTGATAAACACAACAAATGAACTATCCAACGTGTATTATTTAACAGTCCTCGAGAACTGTTAAATACACAAAAACACGTCTAATAAGTGGTAGATAGTAGATACGCATACTTTATTCCCTAAATACGTTTGTTTTTAAAAATTTCACAGGGTGTGGTGTACGACAACCACGTGTGAATGTTACGAACACTAAGAGAAATGGACTGTATTTGAGATTTAACGAAAAGAGGACTAACTGAGGCTCTCACGGAGATGCCTAGAGAGAACGTCTCTCCCCTTCGATCACCAACAAATTCAGCGCGAAGTAGAAAACCCACTAACCTGTCCGCTGGAACTTCCAAGGCTTGAGGCTGCGTGATTTCTCGGCTAATTTGGCTGGCACGACTGCACTTCACTGTAGATTGTCTGAGCTCAATGAACACACGGTGATCACCGGTAACCCCCCAATTACAGTTAAAACTTTAAAAGGGCAAATTTCGAAGACAGTTTTTCGTCGTCCTCTCTCGCGCGGTTTTTGTTTCGATACTACTTTTTTTTCCGGTTGGTGGCGCTGTCCTCGTAGTCTCACGCTCACGCCAATCGCAGCGCGGTAACGCGGACGCACATTGGTCGAGATAGCGGGGAATACTATCCGCGCCAAATTGAATGATCGAAGAGCGAACACAGGGATTATTATTAGTGTCTACTACAATCTACGAAACATGGTTTAAACTAAAAATTAATAATTGAACAGTAAATTGAAAAATATCTAAACTATTTAAAATGTCATGAAAATTACATTAATGAATTGTCTTGGCGATAATAGGTTAATCGTTACTAGCATTGTACGAAATCAAAATGGATAAATTTTCTTACTTTTACATCAATACTCAGTACACAGTATAATAACAAACACCGTATTAACAATTTGACTTCCTTCTTACATCAAAACACAACTAAATTTTTCTTTGAGATGCCTTCATGAACCTTAAGAGTCACCATTGTCTTCATGTGCCATATGACTCAAATGAGTCACCGCTGTCTTCTCGAGTCTTAAGAGTCACCGCTGTCAACTGGTAAGAATTGCTGCTGGGCGACAGAAGAAAGCATCATATCTATAGGTTTGGTGTCATCATAGAGAGACGGTGCTTCACATAGAATGGCAAATGTTCCTACGATGGAAGCGATGGTGAAGATCCAGAGAAAAAGGCGATCGAGTACCATGGCCACGAAACCCCAGTCTTGATCCTCCTGTATTAACAGATTATAAATAATTTAGGCAGTGCTAACTTTGAAGTTTTTTTGTTATTATTTACTGACGACCTGTGGTCCAGTGATAGTGCATTCGTTTGTCACGCCGGAGTTCGTGGTTTAGGTTCCCGCTCGTTTTAAATATTAGTACGCATGAATATGCCCATTTGCATGAGTCTGGATGATTCTGTGTATAATATACACAAATGAAAATACATAAATATAATTTTCTTTGTTCTGCAACCCATAAATACGAGCTATGCTTACTTTGGGTCTAAATAGCTTTGGGTGATGTCTAAGAGTAAGTTTTTTTTTAAGTGTCTGTGAGCGCCAATAAAAATGTAAATTAGAAGTACAATTAAGCTATCTACAATTTTTAATACTTTTTTTTGGACATGGACAATAAAACTACAATGGTACTATGTATAAAATTTGTAAATAAAATTGTAGATTGTTATATTTCATATACAAAAGTGTAAAGTTTCCAAGCGCAGTTATGAAGTTATTTAACTTCTGCTGAAGTTAATTATACTGCAAGTACCACTTCTCTGTGCTGTACCGTAATTAATGAACAGCCAGCGGGTTGTAAATTAATCACAAAATATTAAGATTCAAACAAATTAGCGTGCTGGTTTATCATTTCTACTGACATAATTTATTTTAAATTTATACAGTCAATTGTGTTACTATATGATTACATTATATGTTTTGCTTTTATTATCGATAAACTATCTGTGCACACTGAATTTGGTAAATTCCTAAATTCATAATAAATATTTCGCCTGAGTCTGGTAATATAACATATTAAAATTTTGCCACAAATTATCTTACATTTTTATGTTATAATTGTCAAGTTAAAATTTTAAAAGCGAATTGATTGACTAAGGCGTAACGTCATTCGTGCATTTACATTAGGTTCGATACTGATACTGATTTGACTTGGCAGTCAAAATATACATAATATATATTGTAAGGAAGTAATTACAAAACTTACCGCATTAAATTCATCCTGCCTCTGCATATGGTGCTGAATAAACATCACGTTATGAATTGCTTTCTCTAGTTCGAATGGATATTTCTTCCGCGGCACAACGTCACTTAAGGAGTCATCGAGGCCTGACATGACAGATGGTAGACCGTTGTATCCTGCCCCTAGACTGCCTAGAGCACCAACTAAGCCACTGAACCTATTCACAAATGAAATAAACGCATTTACTAGTGTTCACCCAGATGTTAAAAATCAATCAATGCAATCAGTCAAAAGTCTAGCTACTAAAAACTAACTTAAAACAGATTAGAAAAAGGCACTTAACTGTTTTGTATACCTATTTATATACAAATTTAAAAAATCCTAATCTGAAAGGTCTTCAGAAATAGTCTGTAACAACTGTTTTATAGTAATAAATAATTCAAACGTGGTAGACCATATGGTCGTATTTTTCAATCTTAAACTGTGTTTGTCCGTAATAGAATAGAAAATTCTCAAAGTACTCACCTGTTGGTAGCAGTCGTAGTATGTAAACCATTGCACCCTCCAGGCATGTGATGCCGAAAAGAATCCGGACTTGAAATGTTGGAGTTTGTCTGATCGACCGCAGCCAAGGCATCTTTGAACTTATTCTTTTTCAAGTTCCTTCCAGCTATCTTTTGCGCCGCTAAATCTCTCAACAAATCTTTTGGTACTCTCATTAAAAGCAGCTTTGGCAATTTTGTTATAAAGAAAGTTCTTACCCAAGGAGCCATTTTATGTGTACTCGGCTTGCGGTAATGTACGTTGAGTATCACTATAGTGATGACTACTGACAATCCGACTAACAACATAGTGAATAGCAGGTACTTGCCCAGTAATGGTAACGCAAGTGACGTAGATGGGATAATTTCAGAAATAAGTAAGAAGAACATAGTTTGGGATAGTAAAATAGAAATGCTTAAAGCAATCTTTTCTCCTGAATCGGCTGGTAGATAAAATACTAAGACTGAGAGGTACGAGATGCCAACACAGGGTACGATAAGATTTACGGTGTAGAATAACGTTTTTCTTCTGAGTGTTATGTTGAAAAATATATCTGGAACAATAATAACATATTTTAAATCCTGTAAATCTATACTAATGCTACTAATAGTACAGTTTTTTTTGGTTTAGCGCGGTAATTTCTAAAACTACTATTTGGATTTTGAAAAATTCTTTTTGCATTTAATAGCACAAATCTCGAGGAAGGATATCGGGTATTTATTATCACGCTAAGACCCTTACGAGCAGAGTCGGTACCATAAACGCGGCGACACTGCAGAGAACGGTATGTAATATAACTTTAAATACAAGCTCGGTAACGGTTTGCTTCAAAAATCACGTATGTAAAGATTAATTTCCTCCCAGAAATGCACACAAACATTTGGAATTAAAATTTTTTGTGAAAGTTTTTTATTTATACTTTTTTTTATGGTATAGGGGGCAAACGAGCAGACGAGTCACCTGATGGTAAATGGCTACCGCCGCCCATGGGCACCTGCAACTCGAGAGTCACAAGTGCGTTGCCGGCCATTAAGTTGGGAGTAAGGGATGGGGGGAAGGAAGGGGTGAATGAGGGGGAGAGGGAAGGGTTAGGGTCTCCGGTAACCTCACTCACTCGGCGAAAAGCAATGCAAGCATTGCTTCACTGTCGGTTTTCTGTGAGGCTGTGGTATCACTCCGGTCAAGCCGGCCCATACGTGCCGAAGCATGGCTCTCCCACGATAAAGATATTTAATATACTTAAACAATTTAAAAATTAAATACAACCTAGAAAACTAAATCCAATATTTATACAAAAGTTAGAAATAAAGCTCTATAATATTTTCAAATCGTTGTCTACAGCAATAAACTTGACGTAGAGGGATAGAGTAAAGCCGAACTCGGCAGTAAGTACATAGTTTTTTATTCGCATATATTTTAAGCCAAATGGCTTATTCACTAAAGGGTAAACGGTATAAGTTCTAAATATACATTATTTACCTGTCCTTACAGTAAAAAAAAAAACGGTATTTGCTTCTTTAAAACCCAACTAAAAGTTTATTTTATTAACGTTTGCACCATTGGAACTACAAATATTCGTCTAAATTTATTTTTAATGCATACTTTTTCAAATAAAACTAACATCTAATACTCCTATTTTCAACAATGCCAGCGAAGGATTTTAATACAAACTTCTATTTGTAAAAAGGTCATAAGACATAGAAAAAGACAAAGGATTTAATTTTAGTCTTTGTAAAGAATCTTATTGTCTAGACGAGAGCACGATACGGTCACTTACTGAGCTGAATGAGGTTTTCCCAGGAGGATGGCAAGTTTTACAGCAAGATAAACTTCTTCGTTGACCATTGTTTGCATTTGGTCTTCTAGTTAATTAGTGCATTTATTTTGGTGCATGTCTCGTAATTCAATCTGACATAACTTTAAATACATACATACGTACACTCACGTCTGTATCTCTGAAGGGGTAAGCAGAAGCGTATTAAGCACTCACATTTTACTAATTATAATTTGGTCCCACTTACGTAAAAAAGTGTATATTGCCCTCAACCGGGCCGGCTCGACCGGAGTGATACCACGGCCTCACAGAAAACCGGCAGTTAAACCTAAACCTATCTTGATTACAGTCCATCGTTGTTGGTAGTGCACAAGTATTAGGCTGAAATAGCCGATATGTGAGGCTATTTTGCAAATAGTACCTATAGAGAAGACTATTGCAATCGGGTTGAAAATGCAGAAACAAAAACTAAAAATAGAATTGAGTTGTGTTTGATGAAGTTGTCATAAAGTATACCAGTATAATAAGAAGATTTCGGAATGTTACCCCGGGAATCCATAGAACTTACAAAAATGTTATTTCCAGTCTACAGAACTCCTTTGTTTTCATATTAATGTTTTCCTATAAAATAATTAGGTTTTCGTGATAATGAAATATGTCTTTCAATTTATTTGCCACGTTAATAAAAGTTGTGAATTCTATTTTTAAATTTATCTTTAGATTCTGCTGAACACTAGAACATACCGCAAGTTCATTATAGAGGGTACCATGTACCCAAATACTCATAAGAAGCTTATGCGCAGCATAAGCATAAGCGCTGAAAATCAGCGCTGTTTGGCGCACAGCAACTTCCTTGCCGGCGCCATCAGCATCAATGCTGAGCGGTGACCAATTTCAATAAGTGACGTGCAAGTGCGTGCAAGGTAACATGTAGCTTTATTTTGTTTTTATGGCGTTATTTTTATTTTGTATTCCTTCTTTATATATATATTGTGTTTAATGTTTTATCACATCGTACTGTAAGCACTTTTTTCTAAACGTCACTTAGAAATAAATAATTTTTCTTTTCTTCTTTCTTCTTTCATATTATTTTACAAAAAGCAACAAGTCACAACTTTCTGTTTAGAAATAGGAGTTCATAAAACAAGGAACACTAGAGAAATCAAAAAAAATGTTCGAACTTCACAAACTTATATAACTTACAACAAAAGGCAGTGAAATACCAACAATTATCATCAAAGAATCTAAAGGAGATTTCTAATTTGACGCTGCCGAGTTCTCAGTTAAAAGCCGGTAGTAATTACAGACAGTGGCTTCCAGTAAATTGCTAAGATTTAACTAGTCATTCAAGATGTTAGAATCATGTTGTCAATTGCTGTGTAATAATTTTAAAGATACAATTGTAATATTCAGTCGCTTCGATTTATGTATTGAGGGAATTTTCATCAAATTTTGACTAGATATTTAAACCACGCGCCTAAGGCTAAGTTTTCATTATACGAAATGATATAAATTTTAATTATTAAAATTTTATAGAAAAATAATGAACCATATTAGTCTTTAATATTCCAGTACTATACCTTACTTATGTGTAATTATTTGTTGTTTAGGAGTTAATCGTGACGTTTACTGTAGTAAGCTAGGCACCATAAGTTAGAGAAAGTACCTCGGCAGCTAATATACCATTACCTAAATATAAAAAACCATTAGCCAGCTTGAAAGAAAAATGTAACATCAGTCGAAGTACAAGTGAGAATGAAAAATCGAAATTCAACTATTCATAAGACAAGGATGTAACCGAAAACTATAAAACATTGTTTCAAGACATGTTTGTGGTAAAAATAAAAAAAAAAAAACTTCACGTTAGCTACGATTTATTCTGAACTAAGGAAGGTTGGGTGTGTGTCAGGAATTTTTATAAGTCCCCGTTCCCGAGAATGAGCATTGTAGTTATGAAACTATCGTAACAAGTTTATCAAACAACTATTGACCTGTAAAAGTTTCATAAGAACGAAATGAATTAATATTGTCTTGCTATTTAGGTCTTTTGGTGATAATCGTGATAAGACAAAACAATATCTGGGTAAATTGAAGCTGTAAATAACTTCTTTTTTTTATATTATAGGGGGCAAACGAGCAGACGGGTCACCTGATGGTAAGTGACTACTGTCGCCCATGGACAACTGCAACTCAAGAGTCACAGGTGCGTTGCCGGCCTTGAGATAGGAGTACGCTCTTTTCTTGAAGGTTTGAAGGTCTTATCGGTCCGGAAATACCGCAGGCGACAATTTGTTCCAAAGATTGGATACAACAAAAAACCAAACCACACCTTAAAGAATGGTGCTGCTAGATAGCAAAGTGTGTTCTGTTTCTACGAATGAGTGGGGTCGTCAGAGTTTTGAAGAGATATAGATAGGATTGCCAATACGTGAATGACCTCGTATATGACTTTGTATTCCAAATATTTATAACGGACCGATTACCGTTAAAAATTTAATGAGATTGAAGATTTTTTGCAACATTGTTATTAAAATGGTGGTTAAGTGGTAACCGAGTTAGCACATTAAAAAGTTAAGTAATACTAGCCTGGTCAGTCTAGGGTGGGTGACCATTCTTAACACATCGAGACCCTTCCGTGCTTCGGAGAGCACGTTAAACCGTCGGCCCCGGGTGCCATACATCTGTGGCATTGTTACGGTTAGTTGGAGCCCTAAAAAGTCGCCCGCAATTTGTGGGCTCTAACTTTTCTGTTCTCCTTTTTAAACTCCCCATCTCCACCTTCTTACTTAGTTCCCCACTTCCAATCTTATACTCTACTCTACTCATGAAAGGAATCTTCGTTCCACCAATAATTTGCTTTTTTTATGTCTGCGCTCCCTCTCGAAGTCGGGATGTCCACAAACCGTTTCACGTTTAAAAAGAAAGTACGAGAACTCCTCTACAATGAGTTAGCAGAATAGCCTCAACGATAGTACACGACTTTATAGTAGTATTTGTAGTGTATTTAATTATATATATGATATGTATATACATGATATGTGTGAATATATATATGAACTCTGTACAGGTATAATATAAGAACTTATGTATGTTTATGTATAAGTATATGAAACTGTGTATATTATGTAGTAATGATATTTAGAAAATTGTACATGTCAGTAATGTAAATATTGGTTTGTTTTATAAATAATTTCAAATGTATCTTTGCACCTACCTTATAGCAGTTCTACACCACTCTAAGGTTGACTGGTAGAGAATGCCCCAGGCATTAAGTCCGCCTTTGTACAAATGTGCATGAAGTTTTAAATAAATAAATAAAAAGTCCGACAACCTGGTCTAACTACAGAACTTCGATATCGCCTAGTACTATGGTTGTGGAGGTCTGATGGCAGTCGTTTCACGTAAAATATCAAAGTTCGGCCGTATCATACTTAGACTGAAAGCCGATCCTAACATAGTTGGGAATAGGCGCGGAGGATGATATTATGAAAATAATCTTCTAGCCATAGCTAGAGTCGTAAAAAATGAAGATATTTCGTAGTAATAACAATAATTACCATTAATTTCTGGCTGCGTAAGCTCATAGATAAATACTATAAATCTAATGTACATACTAAAACATTCTGTGTAAGTAAAAATAACTTAAAACGTAAGTAACACTTCACTTGCACAAAGCCTTTGTGAGGTACTTGTCCGCGGCAGCGACGAAATACCTTGCGGCCAAAAGAGACGTGGTATATAAACCGATAAGAATTTTATAGCCATAATTTATATAAATTAAAACCAGTTGACTTCATAATAAAAAAAATAATCAAACAAGCTCGCAAAGGTGTAACTCGTGAAAATGTATCTCTGACAAAAATAAAAGTTAAAAATCTCTGGTGGGTCGTTAAGCAGAAATGAAAGGGGTATCATTATATACCCCCAAATGTGTTTATCTAAACGTGAAATATACGGCTGTTAAATGGCAGGCCCTGTAAGCGAAATTATATATTCTGTGGTGGGACGATTTTGAATAGATGCTCATCCGTGACATAAACACGTATGCGATATAATGTTGAAATTGGGTTAAAAGAAGAAGTAAAGTGGCCATTCGTTAGGTTAATTAAAATAAAAGGAACTGGAATAGATTCATTAATAGTACAATTGATAGATTACTATAAAGTTTAATTGCGTACCAACTCGCGACTAATAGTTCTTCTAATGATCGCACGTACAGCCTATTAGGTATGTAATCACAATGCGAGACAGCGTTTTTTTTTCTAGTGATTGTTTACAACGGGTAGTTTTCACAAAATCCTGTAGCTATCATTAATACATTACAGTATTTGAGAAGTACTATAGTTTTTTACTTTACCACTTAATAATACAGGCCTAGTATACTAAATGGTACTGAAATGAATATGTATAAATTATAATAATCTCAAACGTCAGAATTGCAATCTTAACAATGTCAATCATTTTTGTAGTATTTCATTTTAAAAGTTGTAAAAAGTAAGAGGATTAAAACACATACTAGAGACAAACTAGAGGAGGTGACGATTTACGACGGTATTTTATGACGTTCATCATGAAAAGTTGGACTAAAGTACCAGGTGATAAATTTGCTTCATCTAGTTTATGGCCATAAATCTAATACTTATCTATTATAAGATGTATATATCTAATTCATGTTGTACAAATACTGATTGTGGTTGGGTAGCTAAACATTGAAATCTTCGTGGGACCAGTCGTTCAAATTAGTAAGTCCACCTCCGAAAAAGAGGTCAGCCGAAAAATTCAACTCGGATGGCTGTTGCAGTGCACTGAAATGTCATTTGAGACACGGGGGAATCCCGCTCCCGGTTTCTTATAGACCTCTTTCTGTTCAAACCGGTGTTGTTCTCTCGGCCTTATGCCATACAACAAAAGAGTGTTAAATGTCATAACACTAAGTGGAGAAGAAGATATAATCCTATGGAGAAGAATAGTCTTCTCTATACGGACTACGTATTGGAACAGGTAACTAGCTTAACCGCTGACTTCTACTCCATTCAAATCAAAAATAATTTTAATTGTTTTAAGTAAATAAATGAGTTTGTTTTGATTGATTTTGTTTGATTAAAATGTCATCTACGGACTTTGCAAGTCAACAACAAATTTCAAAAACATTCTACATTGTAGGCGACCACAATTTTCACAAAAGCATTTATTTAAACCAGTTCTTTCAACCCCAATCTTCATAGCCCTATTTATCATGCATGTTTTACAATATCTACCATAGCCATATATACAATAGCCCAGCATCTACTGAGAGTAGTGTTAAGAAAGGGGTCTCGCCAATACCCACGCAAACCCATTTTTCGATTAAAATCCAATGGCCTCTGTGTGTTAGACCCTTGTCCTTGTAAGCCTTTGTAAGCTTCCCAGATGACCGCCTATTTAAGTAACACAAAAGAGGTTACCCCAGAACAAAGAGAAATATAATTATTAATAATATTAATGCGAAATAATGTTTTTGGTTTGTCTTTATTTCATGCGGTTGTGTACGAGTATGAACAGATTAATATAGTTTTTCGCATAAAAGCAGCTGATAGCTTGGATTTTTAAATTAATTATCTTTGAAATTATTTCGTTTTTTTATCAAGGAACCCCTCGGAAACTCCCGAGTACATGACCATGTGATAGTGTCGTAGTCGATACAATTAGATTGCCCTTTATTCCCGAGGGAGGCGGTGTGTAAGCGACCTGGTAGCCGGTGGGGTTCAGGTCTACTTGTAGAAAGTTAAACTTTGCTGACTTATTGAGAAAGCCAGAGAAAGAGTTGATATAATCCCACTAATATTATAAATGTGAAAGTTTGGGTGGATGTTTGTTACTCTTTCACGCCAAAACTACTGAACCGATTGCGAATAAACTTGGTACCTATGTAGATAGCTGGAAACCTGGATTAGCATAATTCCGACGGGGTCGGGACTTACGCGGGTGAAACCGCGTTGGAAAATTCAATATTATGTACTACTAGCAAATAATACATAATATATATTAGTGATTTCGAACCATTCCTTTATAGTTTCGGTATTTAGGCCAATAACTTAATCCAATATATGTGCAGTATGTACACATATTATGCGCATTAAACATAGGGACTTGCTACATAGCATTTTTGACAGTCAGAAAAATCTACAAAACAAATATCTTAAAACTTTATGTAATAATATCTCGTCACATGCTGCTGACAGCAGTGAACACTTCTGCCAAACATTTGGGAGTATACCAATCGGCATTGATGTTACTTTGATTTTGTAAAGCTATTTACACCAGATATCTTGTAATAGTAAAAAACTAGTGATCAAAATTTTCTCTGCGGTTTCAATCACTTTGCTTTGGTTTAGCCTTGGCTTATTTTGAAACATTTAAACCTTAGACTGGCAATTAGTTTCTAGATTGTATTTTGAAATCCAAGATTCGTCACCTGTCATAATATTGAAAACGTGCTGAGACAAGCCTGCACCAAACTATCATAATAATATCATTGTATCGTATCATGGCACGATTCTCCATGAGCCTACTTCTGAGCACTGGTGGGGTTGTAGACGGTTGTAGATCCAGTGCGAAACTATGCTCCTCATGCGAAGGTGATCTTTTAAAATCTTGAGAACGCTTTCTGAACCAATCTTTACAGAATCTTTTTAAACGTGATTGGCCAATTTTCTTTGATGAATTTTTAATGTCTGACATGTTTTCTTCAGTAGCAGCAGTCAAAGGACCACTATATGTTTCTTACCTCGCTTAAATTTGCTGAAAAATCAGTACACAGTTGCTTTAGAAGGGCCTTTGTCAACAAATGCTATTTGAATTATATCAAATGGTTCTTTTGCATTTATGGCCACATTTGAAACCGTAAAATATCATCGCGCGAAAGTGTTCTTGAGATAGATCCATTTTTCAGTGACACACGATAATTACATTTAGTTCGTGATAAAATGTGAACAGAAATGTGAAGTTGCAACTTTTGTATTTTTTTTTTTATCATAAACTAGCTTTTACCCCCGGCTTAGCTTGCGTTGATGTAGATTTTGTCACTATGTCGAAAACAGTAATCTTTTCTGGATAAAATATCCTTTTCTATACCCCGACAACGTGTTTGAAAAAGTACATGATGATCGATTGAGAACTTAAGGCGTGAAAGCATAACAAACCAACAAACAAACTCACATTCACAATTATAATATTAGTTAGGATGATTTTATTTTTAAAATAAAGCATATTATTCTAGTGTTGCATACATAAAAACTCTTTTTAGCAAAACTTTCCGAGTGGCCTGGTAGCTTGGCAAACTGTTTGATTCGCGCCATTGCAATTGGCCGTAAGTGCATAAAGACCGGAGTTTCAATGGCCTATAAGTGCCCATTTGAAAGCCTTTGTGTCAACTCCTTTATATAGCTTCTGATCTACTTTAATTTTTTTAGGAACTATATAATTATGTTTGTAACATAGTTCATAGTTAGTGTGAGAAGTTATTTTTTACACAGGAAGCCGTGTGTTTCTTCCTGTCTGGTTGATGGTTAACGGTTACTAGTACTTGTAAGCCTTGGATCTTTGTAACCCACTCACCATCAGAAGATTAATATTGTGCTGGTTAGAAACTTCAATTCAGAGACTCCAAATTTAGTAAACATATGCCGTGTCTTACCTTTTATGTTTTTTTCGGCCTTTCGAAGTCTGTTAATTAATGTGATGGTCAGAATGGGATCAATAATTTATTATTGTTTTAAAATCTGGTTATATTTTAAGGTTAGTTTCATTATTATAGTTTTGCTGCCGTAGCGCTAAACTGGTTAACCTATAACGTCACACTAGATATACTCGCATTTATTATGTAGAACTACAAAATAAATATAATTTTTAAACGGGAAACTTTAAGTAACTTGCGTGGAAAACTCACAACTACTCGCATGGGGCCTGTTATCTGTGAGATTCTAATTTGTAGCTTTGTTAATTTTAAATGAAACGATAAAATACTTATTTTGGAAATTTTTTAGGCACTTAAAAATGTATAAAGTTATAGCGAAAAACTATTTTTTATTTATAAAATTTTAAAATAAGAATCCTCGAATTTAAGGCATAAGTGAGATCAAAGGTAAATATTTTTTTTTGGTAAAGTGCTAAATAATTTAAATACTTGAGCATTTTTTCTCGGTCCATGTGAAAGCAGGCCGTAGCAGCGATGTGTTTAGCACTAAAGTATAAGCTTTAGTATATAAGCATTACTTTTATAGAATTCTTAAGTATTATTTTAAAACAATACTTTTATTCATCTCTATGCTATGGTTAAAAGCCATTTCCATACTCGTGTTACCGATCTGTTACTCTTCAACCCCTTTCACATTATCTGATTTCCAGAGCGCTAAGTGACTTATGGTGCTAATTTTATCTTGTGCAAATGCAGTTAGGTAGCTGTGTTAATCTCATGTAATTGTATTAGTTTTCTAGCTTTTGTACTTGCTAACTTATTGACTTTGCGCTCTGAAAAGTAGATAATGTAATCGGGCTTAAGTGTCATTCGTGCTTTGACGTTTATATAACATTGCGAGCTGTTCT
This sequence comes from Callimorpha dominula, assembly GCA_949752705.1. Taxonomy (NCBI): domain Eukaryota; kingdom Metazoa; phylum Arthropoda; class Insecta; order Lepidoptera; family Erebidae; genus Callimorpha; species Callimorpha dominula. The sequence goes on from OX457005.1 coordinate 3,538,158, forward strand.
TGGAAGATGTGATGGTGCTAGGTTGTCGACGCAAGTTGGGTGTTATTATATGGATTACAAGAGTGCATAGTTATTCTGTATGGACAATAAAGAGGTTTTCAAGATTATTATATATATATTAAAGTTTGAAATGCAAGTGTGACGGTTACAGTGGAGATCTTTTCCCTTATAGAGGAGATAGGTATGGTTAATGCCAGTTGGATCGCTCCAAGTTTTAACGATATGCCATATTCATCTTATAACTACATATACATTTACTACCAAAATAACATTTCGTGAATATTCAACAGTTAACTTCCAAATAACTTACTTGGATATTGTGAAACAAGACCTAAGGAATATTTATAGAGGTAATGATTCACTCGTATGGTGCTATATTGCGAAAGTTGCTGCAAAGTCAACGTTTCGCATTTATATTCTTGTGCAAGGCATATAGTACAGTTGGTACCTACTACGGCTTCAGCGATGCTGGTAAACGTGCTTCTTGTCAATGGCTTTATATGTTTATAAACAGCTAAGGAATGAGTTCAAATTCGAATTTATATAAACGCAAGAATGTACTCGTAGGTTTACAACGTAGGTATGATCTTATAATATTTGACCCGTTTACATTCTACCATTATATATGATGTGCAAGTATTTATCTAAATGGTATATTATAAAAGCCTTTTGAAACTACCATAAGAAGTCAAACAAGTGGTGCATGCAATTAATGAATGTCAAAGATTTATGTCAATTCAAGCAGATTCTATTCATTATTAACATTAAAAATCGCTTTAGAATCAATGTAGTATTCATCAATCAAATTAATGTCAAATATATATATAAAATCAAATACATAAAACCTATCTTTTTCAAGGATGTTCGTATTATTGGAATTACATTGTTTTTTTTATGATGTAGCGGACAAACAAGCAGACGGGTCACCTGATGGTAAATGATTACCGCCGCCCATGTGCACCTGCAACTCAAAAGTCAAAAGTGCGTTGGCAGCCGAGGAGGGGAGAGGTGGGAGACGAAAGGGTTAGGGCCTCCGGTAACCTAACTATCTCGACGAAAAACAATGAAATCATTGCTTCACTACCGGGTTTCTGTGAGGACGTGGTATCACTCCGGTCGAGGTGTTTACCACTTCGTTAAGAAGTGAAGTGGTTTTATTATATTTTCAACTTATACAATCTTATGAAATTTATTGCTGGTTCGAAGACAGTTTAAAGAAGAAAGTTTTAAATAAACAGTTTCCCTGAGAATCGCAGTATCATTCTCGTCGTTTTCGTAGGTGTGGGCGTACAAGAGAAACAATAAAAAAAATACTATGAAGAAATGAAAGGTTATACTGTAAGTACGTAAAACGTCTGATTGACCTAAATAGTTGCTCATTATGGCCACAGGCCTCAATACCATTAAGAGTAAAACGCACTTTGAAAATTTATTGACAGTAACATCAAAGCCCCTGGTAATTAATATTCGATACTGTAAAATGTTGTAACACTCATGTAAACAAAAATAGTCTCAATGGTGCTACAAATCTGTCTGAGCAGAATTTTCTGGTAATTTATAAAAGCAATTTAAACTTGATGCCAACTATTAATTATGGACACTAGACAATGTTGGTGGTTCTAGCTAAAATTAATTATACAACGATAAAATACAATTACAGGCTTACTATTTTTCATTTAATATTGTTGACAGATTGTAACGACCACAGCTAAATAAAGTAAATATAATCTAGCTTATAATGTATAATATGTATGTATTTAAATATATATATATATATGATTATCAGCAGTGTATGAGGTGTGTAAAGTTATTATTATTATTAACAAAGCACTGTTTAGCAGTTCTATGAAGTAAGGAGCCGCACGTCACTTAGAGTAAACTTACGTCCTCTACTCACAGGCTGGTCATGCAGCCTGGTAACCCTCAATCAGTGTTAAAGCAGAGGAAAATTAACGAAGAAAAACGAATGATTTACACATCAATCAGTGTGATAATTGAAAAAAAAACACTATTGCGTGAAATTGTTATTTATATTTTTTTTTTTAGTGGGTCAGGTTTCTGTACGTTCATAATTGTAATGACTTTAATATAGTCCAATAAATTTAAGTAAAAATGTGTACAAAAATAGTGGTTTACAAACATATAAAACTACTTTTACTTGTTACTGTTTTCTTAGAGTTATTATCGCTTAAGCATAATAAAATAAATATGAACTTGAATGTGCTTCCTTTATCAAAATATTAGATGCTACCCCAATAACAATGTTGGCGTACGAAGATGATAAATTAGCCGCTTGAACCACGATCAGCATTCACAAGGCATCTCGGGTATTACCTAAACAACAGTTTAACCTGTTCGAGACGGTAGTAAAACTCACTAATTTTGCATAGATAAGAGTTTTCGTCGTTTGTGCCGTAATTTACAACGTTCCCAGATTAGCTTGGTGTGCTTCAGAGGAAATAAAAGCATTGCCTTGTCTCAAGAGATGGTCTTAAAGTTAAGATTTGCATGTGTGACGCCAAGATCTTGATTGGATGTGGCTGAGCAGTAAAATAAAAATAGGATGATTTTATCGCGCTGTCCTTTATGTACTTAGATAACCAAATTAAGAAGGGCCTATTCAAGTTTAGATTAGATATTTATGTTACCCGGAACAAGCCTAGAGTGAGTTTAAAATCTTGTGACTCGATTAGCCTAATTTTTTTTCTCTTCTTTTTTTTTTTTGTTTAAAAAGACAACTCCCGCAGTAGGAATTACTCCTGTGTCCGGGACTTTACAAACATAGAAACAACGGACACAAAGAACACCCAGACTCAGGTGGGAATCGAACCCACGACCTGTAGCATAGCAGTCAGGGTCACTAACCTTTGATTGATTGGATGTGGCTGAGCAGTAAAATAAAAATAGGATGATGAATTGCCCTTGATCTACTGATCCTCCTCCTGTTTATATATATCACCTACAAGTTTAAACGAGAAAGTCGAGAGATAAATCAAGAGAATAAAAAATAAGTTGAAGATAGAAACGAGAAAGAAGATTGAGGCCTTACTTCTTGGCTAAGAAATGTGCCTTTAAATAAAATACACAAAAAGAAGAAAACAAGTCAGTGATGCAACAAGTATATTGAACCAGAGCTGGTCTCAAGGCAATACACACTTTAAAAGCCTTTAATAAACCCTTGTAACACTTCTAAAAACTTGTATTCATAGGAGAAATAACGCTGTGAAGAACTTGGTTAACAATATTTCCAAGTTTGTACGTACATTATCCGATCAAAGTTAGTAATTTGTTGAGTTCTTAACTTTGATTACGTTTATATTGAAAGATTTTTCTATTAAATTGGTTCGAGTGCGTATTCCCATGTCTTAGTACATATAGTAACAGGTGTACAAACGCGGTGTATGATCATTTCTAAATATAGATTTGTATTGAATGTGTCTATTACAGCTCTAACCTATTTCCTTCATTGTCATAATAAGAATTATTTCAATTTCAGTACCAACTGCGGTATTGTTTTATTGGAAGGTCGATGTTGTTTAGAAAAAAATATTCAAATATGAAAAAAAAAAGTAATTGTGACAAAGTGAAAAATGTCACCGCTAGTGAAGAGCTGTTTTCAGTAGAATTTTAACGAAGATTACGCTTAAATTTCATACGTATTTTGTGGTTATGTGCTGGAGAAACTTTTGAAAATTGCCTAAATAAACGTTGTGCAGTTTTTTTTTTTTTTTACAAAGCATACAGGTGACAAATAGACACAGCATGCGTGTTAGTAAATCAGTTAACAGACGTGGACGTTTGTAATACCAAACGTTTGTGCTCTTACTCGCACGTTGATGACCCTAAAAAAAGTCTTTTTAGCCCCCATTCCTACGAAAAACCGTGGTAAGATTGCCATTCCACAATTTTAGCTGCTGCAAAAGAAAGCTTATATCTAACGTAATACATGGATGTTTCGGTTTTAAACTGACGATGCACGTCAAGCCAATGACGAACTGTGCATTAGAAGAAATAGCCGACAGAAATATAGAAATAGATCTAAAATAACTAGATTACTTTATAGTATCCCAGACGATGCACGATATTCAAAACTTGTATTTCAAACACAACACAAACACAACAAACCTAACTGGTTTTCTAAAAACCTTGTACAAAACCCTTATCTATTAATATAACTTCCAAGAAATATGGAGGTATTTTGTATCTTATTAGATTTATATTTTCGTATTTCTAAGCAGATGGACTTTGATCTTAACTATGTCATCCATCAACAAATATATCAGAAAAAATATCAGCGTAATCTAATTGTGCGAATGTTGTAACGTCATATAATAACGTTGTAACGTCATAAGAAAAAATACGTCATAGATAGAAGGCAATAAGGTCTTTTGTTTTTTGTACTGACCTGGGTAAGGTTCTTGACAGCAGGGGTAGTATCGCTCGTGTCTTTCTGCTGGTACTCCTAAGATGTCCCACTCAACTGATGGATAATATTCTCGAAGGTCAATACCTACGTCTACCATGTCACCTTTCTTCTGGTTTATGTGCTTCAAGTCAATCTGTGAATAATTGAAATGTATTAGTAGATGGTAATCTTTTATAGAAAACTATAAATCCACAATGTGTTACAGAAACTTAAAGAGTAGTCAAGATGCAAAATCTTTTATTTACATACCTGATCACCATCATAGCTCCAAGACCCGAACTTCAAGAAGCAGGTTTGTTGGTCAAACGGAAAATATCGCACATCAATCTCGCAGGATGATTTGAAGATGGCAGGAGGAGTCCACAGGACCTTGCCTGAGTGATGTAGCACTGCCTTTGTCATCGTAGTAACCACGTACTCTCCGTCGGCACTAAACGAGAAATATATATATTTAATTATATAGAATAAAGTGCACGCTAGTATACAAACAAGTGTATTATAACATACAACAACTAGTACAAAAAAAATGTCTGTGAAATGACACGTTTTACTTTTACGATCGATTGCTAACGCCATTATTCTTAACAGAACTAGATAGAAAATTCAATAGAATATTTCTTCGCATATACGTTATGTGCATTGTACAAATATTCTCAGTGTACTTCTGGTTCTGGTAAGGAGGGTCACGAGAACTCCATCGGGGTTAAATAAAGGTAGTTGCGAGTGTTTACAATCAACGGTAGCCGCTTATCATCAAGCGGATCATGCATTTGTTTGCTAACTTAGTTTAAAAAAAATTACTACTGCAAAATTTTAAACACCCCCGACTTGAAAATCCCTTATCCCACGATTAGAGAATAGCTGATGATCTTGGAACGGCTAGATAGATTTTCCTGAATTATGGCTAAGACCACATTCGATCAAGTCACCTATGAAACAAAAAAAGTAAATCGAAATTGGTCAATCCGTTTAGAAGATATGATGCCACCGTTACACACGTTAAAGTTATAACACCCTTCCTTTTTGCGTTAGGGGTTAAAAATGTAATCTTAATGTAATTATTTAGCTTAGTTTGTACAAGTATACATAAGTAGGTACTTACATTCTCAACACAGACTTTCATACTAAATATATTTTTTATTCAAATCAAATAAATACCCTATTTGTCTAGACATATCAATTGGTAAGTAAATGTGCGTGCTTTCGTGAAATGCGATGCCCGGGTCTCACGAATTTTTAATAAGTTTTTGTGTTGGTAAATGTTCAGCTCGCATGCACGATCATCAAAGCGGTACGTGCTGCTATTATGAGCGTAGATGGCATAAGGCTCGCCTCTGATATGTGGAAAATATGTATAGTTGTTGAAAAAAGTGTGTCTACCTACCTTTTCGTGTGTACATAGGCGTGAGTAATAAAACAAAAAATATCTTTTCAATTGTTTTCACGTGATAACATGAAACAATAGTTAACATATATAAATTCGTAGTGTTTTTGTTACGAGTATTTTTCGCTGGATTTGAACAGAAAATGCACACGCATCCAATACACAATATTGTTTGTCTCTTCAGTAAAGGGTTAAAGTTTGTGTTCCTACCATAGATGTAACTTCTTATATGACTGATACATCATTTAACTACAATTCGGTTTCTTACACTGCTAACACTGCACCGATTTTATACAGTCCACTCTAGAAAACTCTGCTTGTTTCTGTTATTTTGAACTTCTGATGGATAGTGATAAATATTTATGAGGAAGTATTCGACTACGGATAAAGTTTATTGATGAGGGCGCAAGGAAATGTTGTGACGACTTTGTCATATATGTATATATATGTATACCTATCTATCTACATTGTATAACTATGTATGTATTTAGTACATTTCATTTTTGTACTTTCATATACCTAACATAAAACGACGGTGATTGTAATGCAAGGGTCCTGGGATCATATTCGTTAGTTCCCTTTAAAACGTAGTCCCTGAGATTCCGGGGACCTTAGTCATGCCTAGCGTCCAAATCGGAGTAGTTTCAAGTGGTACATGTCGCACCACCTTTTTTACCTTTTTCTGCTAGGATAAAGGGCATTCCCACTGCTGAAAAGGCTTCAAAGGCGGGAGACTACTACTACATCATGTCCTCGAAAAGCGAAGCGTCGAAACGGGTTTCATACGTACAGGAATTAACATGGTAACGTAATAGGTATGTAACCTTGAAATCAAAAAGGTTGCACTGATCGTGGTCACTGGCTGACAGGCAGTCAGCAGGTATGTAATACCTATGCTCGTGAATGGGTGCCGTTAGTCGGGGTCTGGTCATCTCCGGACTACTATTACTTAAATATAGTAGTAATTTGAGCGTCAGTTTATATTTTAGAAAATTATGTTACACTAGCTGCGCCCCGCGGTTTCACCAGCGTAAGTCCCGATCCCGAGGGAAAATCAGGATAAAAAGTCTAAGTGTTAATTCAAGTCTTCAGCTATCTTCACACCAAATTTCATAGCAATCGGTTCGGTAGTTCTTGCGTGAAAGAGTAACAAACATCCATACATCCATACATCTTAACAAACTTTACGTTTATAATATTAGCAGAATTGTCTTCATATTTAATTTACGCTTATAAGCAATATAAACAGAAAATTGTAAAAAAACATATTGACAAAGAGTGTCCTTGGAGTTTCTTGTTGCTTCTTCTTTATAGGATCTACGAATTGGAACAGGCCACTAGCTTCACGACCGACTTATACTAACTGACTCCTGCTCCTGACAATTTAAAAATACCTAATTGGTTAATTTGAAATAAATGGCTTTGATTTTATTTGATACTAGCATCGCCACGCGGTTTCACGCGCGTAAGTCCCGATCCCGTGAAAATATCGGGTTAAAAAGTAGCCTATGCGTTAATCCAGGTCTTCAGCTATCTACATACCAGGTTTCATCTCAATCTGTTCAGTGGTTTTTGCGTGAAAGAGTAACAAACATCCATCCAAACTTTCACATTTCTAATATTAGGGGGATTACGTGATCGTGTTAATTCCAGTACGTATACATAATTCTATACCATGGAACGCGAACGTTTAAAGGTTTGTTTTATACATTGCATATTTTCTTATTATTTAACACAGACTTTCAAATACGACAGAATTATCGAGTGCTAGAAGTAACATTAGAAGTGTAAAAATATAATAAAAAATGTTTTTATTAGTAAGCTGATTTAGCAAGAACCGCATACTACATTATTTTTAATACAACTACGAGAATACAATACAATACACTTTATTGTACACCATGAGGAACATTTCGAGTTGCGATTTCTTACAGACAACCTTTAGATGGACAGATGCAATGGAGTTATGTATAGGGCAGTTAGCAGGTGTACGACTTTAGCTAAGTAGCAGCTTATATGAATTTAAGAGAAAAGGAATAAATAATTATATATACCTTACCTATATACATACATACACATACATACATACATTTACATATATAGATACATACATACCGATATTAAAATAAATATATACACATATCCAGTATTAAAAGCAAGTGAAATATTACTGTGACAGATAGTAATCAGTGAGCACGTCTAATAGCTTCAGGCAATACATTCCACAGGCGAGCTGCATGTACTGTAAAAGATTTGTGAAGAAAATTTGTGGAATGCAAAGGTATTTTCAGTACTTGATTTTCCGATGATCTCAGGAACCTCGAATGTGTGTCATTTAGGAACTCGAAACGTTCTTTAAGGTAGGTGGGAGTAGCGGGCTTGAACAAAATATTGTAAAGTAGGGCAAGAATATGAGCATTTTGGCGAAGCCGTATAGTAAGCCACTTGAGCTTAATACGAAATTCAGAAATATGGTCATATTTGCGTAAACCAAATATAAACCTGATACAGACGTTTTGGAGGCGCTCAAGTTTATTAAGTTGGTCCTCAGTGAAATCAAGATTTATTTATTTATTTATTCTCAAAAATAGCTGGCATCGGCGTAATCGAGGATTGGCAGGAGGAGAGATTGGACCAGTGCAGTTTTAGTGCCAATAGAATAGGTATAGGTAATAGTCACTGTCACGCTGCAGATGTTTCAAACACGAAAATAACGGAGACACAACGCCTCAACACCTCGTCTTAAAACACATATCTATTAATGACTTGAATATTAAAATTTATGCATCAGTCGAACCCACAATCCTGCACTTAGTTAGCGCAGGGTGACCGCGATACCAGGACCCATTAAAATTCGCCTATTAGTTTATAACGACTAGCGTCTAGTCTGTCTAGACTCTATTTTCAAAACAAATACACACACACACACACACAACATTTAAAGCATGTTCATACAGCCGACACAGCGTAAGATTAGTCGCACGTGCGTCTCATTCGCACGATGATTAATCGTTTGCCGGCCTGTTTTGACACAACATGATGTATCATTGGCGAACGCTTTCTTGTCGATATTCAACGCAATCAATTAACTTTGGGATACGTTACCAATAATTTTGTGTCTAAAGATCGAGATCGCCTACGATGGAGAGAAAAGGTAGTAGTTTCTTTATCTTAAGATTTTTTATTGAATACATTTTCTTAATCTCTACTGATATAATAAAGCTGATGAGTTTTTTTGTTTGATTGCTTGTTTGTTTAAACGCGGTAATATACCAGTCAAACTACCAGTCGAAATCGAAAAATAATTTTTGTATTGGATAGAGTATTCATTGAGGAAGGTTATAGGCTATGTAACATCACGCTACGACCCTCAGGAGCGGAGCAGTAATCATAAACGCCGGGGAAAGTGCAGGGAATTAAATATATTAATCGCGGTGTTAAAATTTCCTATCATAATGTTTATAGAGATAATTAAATGTTATAACATAAAATTTGTACTGGTTAGAGTGAGAGGACAAAACAGAAACACGTTTGCATTACATATATCAATTTAGCAAAAGTCTAATCGCTCAGGTCAATTGATGACTATCCTTATGCTAAATTACAGCATCTACGCTTGAAATATACTCTCGCTATGAAATGGATATGTATGGATATGACATTTAAAAAAATAAGAAAGTAACATACCGTATTGGAAAGCAGTTATCGGTGCCAAAGCACAACTCTAGTGTTGTTACTTGTGTGTTAACAACACTAACTTCCACTACCGTGCAATAGTTACAGCTTTATTAGTGCCCGTTTATCGTGGTCTTCTCTCGAGTGTGCACAGTCGATGGCTTTAATTAAACCTATACATTTCAAAAACATTTGCATAAAACCGCATAAGTGTTGTTGTAACAGTCTATAATGATCGTGTAGTATTAGTTGTTTAGTAGTACAATATAAAGATAGTAGTGATAAGAGTAAGTAGAAATTTTGAAATACAATCCTCGCGTTTGGAAGTATCGCTAAGTGCATCCATGCAGTTCACCCTTGACCTGCACATAATAAAGTGTTTCGTGGTCATGCAAAAACTATTCTATAACTTGTTATGAGAGATTAAGGTGTAATCCTTATTACCGGTGTAATATGAGGTAGCATCGTTGGTAGTATGAGTCGCTAACAGTGTACCACGTCATTGTCAGTATTAAAATATACCTTATATTTATTTTATGCAAAGGAAATTCTAAAAAGTTGTCATAAAAGTTTGACAAACTGCAAATAATTTCAAACCTAACGCCAAAATACGATTATATTTTTGGCTCGCGTCCATTACGGAACAAGCTATAGTAAGGAGCTATCAAGATCTCTGTATCTAAGTAGCAAGCATGATTTATGTATCAAAAGCAAGGGGATGAGAGGAGGGCAAAGGAGTAGGGGACACCGTGCATCATGGCCCAGATGGGAATATATTGTCCATAACACTGACTCGTTGAATCTCGGGATATATTCTCGATTTTGGAGGCTGTGTTACATGACTTTTCTGTGTAATGGTCTGCTGTGATATGAATGTTAAGTTGATTTTTGTATATTTGATGTCTATAAAGATTTTGTTTCAAATTCTCTTCTATCATAGGCCGGGAATAGGCAATGTGAAGACTTGACACAAACCTAAATTTATGTGTGTTTAAAGGTCAATACGTGTGTACTATCTTGGTCGGGATGAGGTTGGAGTTTCTAATGCAACTGATTGAGCAAGTGTAAGAACACAATTTCCGCATTTCTCGTATTTAATAAAGTCTGTGTTTGCCCTCAATCCTTAAAATCATAATTTCGATGCAAAAACATCAATTCACCCGTTGCTAACTTCAACCAGGTTTACTTGTATGTACATGTAAACGGTTGAAAAAGATTGATTTAGGGTTATAAACAGTCATGTATGTGAAAAAAAAACCAGTCAAATACAATGTTTAGTATCTTTCATCCTTTTAACTGTTTACTCTCCTTTAGCCACGTCAATACGGTTTTTGTAAACGAAAACCAGCAGTATTTATTAATTGTAACGTATGTACTTCAATTACTTAAGAACTGTTTATCAGCAACAAACTTATGTTTTACTTACGCAGCCATTCAAAACTGTAATATATTTTTTTCCAAAATAAGCTCTGAAACTCATATGCTTTTGAACATTTTCGTTTAAAATTTCCAATATATTAGGGCCACTCTTTCTCATGCAGGTAACAGCATAACAAACAATTAATAACAAAGTCTTGGTTTCTAAATTGTGTCACAAAAGACTGTGTTCCCACGATTTGTAAATTAAATGTTACTCATTATCTTGTATGCTCCTACAATCATTTTGCACTAGACAACATATTAAGAACTTGTATCCAAACAGAAAACGTGCTAACTGAAGATTAGTTTAGAACTATAACAACATAACATATTCGAACGAGCGACATCCGATATGGCGTTTAGAGAATTAATTTCTGTACTACCTACCTAAAGTTAACTAGCGGTGGGACGTTAAGGATCCGCTCGCATCAGGCTAATACTAAGTCGCTGATTATATGCCTAAGCTTCAATGTAATACTGATCCCTATTAAAATATATAGTGCCTGTAATTGTGGATCTATCTAGCCAGTAGTGCCATTACATCGCATGACGAGTTTCACAAAAAATAAATAAAAAGCTATTAGTGTGCCAATCTAGTACAGAAATAGACAAAAGAGAGATTAAGGTTAAAAATGTCTTTTTTTGCATAAAACTTATTGAAAAAATATTTCATTATTGTTCGATTTTTTAATAATTGTATTTAGGTAACAAGTTATAACAACTACTAAGAAAAAAATCTAATATCTAACCTAGGACAGCTGTTCTATAAAATTCACACAGCCAGATTTATTAAATTAAGTAACCTAGAAATTGTCGGGTATACGATTTCTGGCTTAAAGTAAAATTTAGTACATAGATATATTTTAAATAATTATAATCAATCATCAAACCACTGTGTAAAGTTTCCTCAACGGGAACATTTGGTCGCCATTATAATAATTTTGGCCACCCTATTATCAAAAAAAAAATTCACTTTTCTTTTGTATACTGTGAAGCTTAAGTTCCACATGCTCGTGTGAAAGTGAAGGAAATCGTAATTAATCTTAAGAGTAATAAACTGTTGGCTTACTAGGCGCTTATTAGGTGCTCAGTTGATGCTATGCCCAAACAGCGCCTAATAAGGTGCTTATATAAAGTTTTCGGGCCAACATTCGGACATTAGTCTACACCAAATTGCATTGTTGTACTGGCCAAGTTGTGAGCCATAATTGCGTACAGCTTTACTGCTCGCTTGTTCTTGATTAAAATATTAGGATGTGACTTGTGACTCGTTTATGTTTATTGGGATGAATTCGGGAGCAATGGAAACTAGAGGTACAGAGAGTTATTTACTCTGAGAAAGTACAACGTTTTTCTCATTCTACAATTTCTACATTTAATGATTTAATTTATATAATTTTAACTATAGTAATAACTTCTAATGTATAAGCTGAATTTTACGTACGTAAGATATGGTAATGTATTATTTTAGGCAATAGTATGGTCACGGCCATTATCAGGTGGACAGACGACCTAGTAAAGATCGCAGGTTGTCGGTGGATGCAGGCCGCTTCTAACTGGTCGTCTTGGAAGTCATTAAGAAAGGCCTATGTCCAACATTGGGGTCCCAATTTACTTGGGAGAGCCATGCTTTGGCGCGTATGGGCCGGCTCGACTCCACTTGATACCACGGCCTCACAGAAAACCGGTAGTGAAACAATAATTGCATTGTTTTGCACCGCGTGAGTGAGGTTACCGGAGGCCCTAACCATTCCCTCTCCCCTATTCCCATCCTTCCCCTCTCCCCCTTTCCACCCCTCTAATCCCCCTCTCCCGTCTTCACGGTCTTCCCCCCTCTCCCCCTCTTCCCCTATTCCCACCTTAAAGGGCGGCAACGCACTTGTGACTCTTGAGTTACAGGTGCCCATGGGCGGTGGTAGTAATTTACCATCAGGTGACCCGTCTGCTCGTTTGCCCCCTATGCCATAAAAAAAAAGCAGTGGACATCCTATGGCTGAAATGATGATGATGATAATGGTCACGCAATTCTATGCTCTGACACAGTTACGCTAGTTGTGGTCAGTAGGTACTTTATTTTGCTGTAAAACACGGTTCGTTTGTTCCGACTGTTCAGTTTAGGCATGCAATTATGGCGACCAATCCACACCGTGGACAATTCTATAATCTATACCTTGGTCTGTCACGGCGTATGCTACTCATGTTTACTCTGTGCTAACGAAGTTTTCTCTATTATAACAGAAACAGGCCTATTTAGATACTTACTTGTTGTAAAGCACTATATCAGGTAACCAAATATGTTCGGAAGGCACATAAAGCTCTTTTTGTCCTCCATACTCGGCAGGATCCCATTTGAATTTGTGATCTTCCCATTCCTGTGGACAAATTATTCTTGGTGATGGTAGGATTGCATCTATCTAGATCTATCTAGTAAAAATAACGCAACTACTCTGATGCAACTTGTTTTAAGATTATTACGTCACATTGTGCTAGTGTCTGTGAAAGGACTGTGTTTATCAGTGAAGGTCCAAATGTTAAAAGTAAGAGAGTGAAATTCACATTTATGAGGAAATATGATACTTTTCTTTTAATAATTATATCTTTTGTACATCGTCTTAACCCGTTATATTCATAGTTATGCACGTGTATGATGCATCAATTCGTTATTAATCAGTTTGCATTATAATAATTAATCAGCGTAGTAGATCAATTTAAATTTATAAACTTGCAAGTGAACTAATAATCTTCTAAGCAATATGTGGTGAAACTTGCTCACTTGCAAACAACTTGCATAGCAGATGAAGCGGTAATGATGAGGTAACTTACGTGTTCGAGCCAAACGTTGGTGGTTAAAATTTGATCTTTAAGATTCTGAAACAAAGGAAAAGCCATTATCAGTATTAATTTTAGAGTCACAGATTTCTGCTTCATTGAAGCAGAATGATCGAAGGATAACTATAGATATAGACTGGCCTATTGGTCTAGTGGTTAGTGACCCTGACTGCTGAGCCAGAGGTTGTTGGTTCGATTCCCACCTGAGTCTGGGTGTTCTTCGTGTCCGTTGTTTGTATGTTTGTAAAGTCCCCCGCGACACAGGAGTAATTCCTAATGCGGGAGTTGGTTAAAAAAAAAAGAGCTTCACATCCTTTACATTACACAAGCGCCTTTGTAACGTGAATGTGCCATTTAAATTGATTAAACAAGACATTTTTCTTCCTGATTGTACAATTACAAATTTATTTGATGAATTGATCGAGTTCCAGAGTTTGTTTTAGCGTCTATAATGAAAGAGAGAGGGATGCAACTTGTGCCTTTTTTGAGTGACAAAAATTACTAATGCATGTGTGAAACAATAAAAAAAAGGCTGTTAATTCTGATCATTTCAGAAAGTGAGTCGTGCACGCGTAAATGTATACTTAAAACAGTCATAGAGACAGAGTTACATTTATCCCACTAATATTATAAATGTGAAAGTTTGGATGGATGGATGTTTGTTACTCTTTTACTCCAAAACTACCAAACCGATTGCAATAAAACTTGGTATGTATGATATGTAGATAGCTGGAGACCTGGATTAACATATAGGCTACTTTTTATCCCGATATTTCCATGGGATTGGGACTTACGCAGGTGAAACCGCGGAGCGTTGCTAGTTTAACATAAATAGTGTTACACAAATAAATGCTTCGACTACATAAATACGGTGTTAGATATCGCAAATTAAGTTCAGAATATTGTAATAACGAAATACTAAAGAAGTGGCGTTAAATTGAAATCCCTTAGGGGCTTAAAAGATTAATGTTTTGTCTGAAATACTACCTTTTACTCTTTACCTAGACAGTAATTTAATGTTTCAATAAATACACCTGACACGCTACCATACGAATTCATCATTATACAAACTCGGTTGACACAAATACGTTTCAACAAGCTCAAAACAAAGTTTAAATAGATTTTTGATCGTTCATCCAAGTTATGTAAATCGATTGTCGCAAGTTGGAGTCGTGCCAACGGCCGGCCCATCACCCTGAATGGGTCTGTGGTACAGAATACCAACTTTACACCGTTTGTCTCCTGATTTACGGCAATGTCGACGTGATACCCGCTATTTTGTGCGAGGAGTTTAGTTTTTATGGCGTATATGGCTAATTTATGTGCCTCTTCTTATTTTCGAGAAGTATTATAGTAGGGGCGAGGATAATCTGTATTAAAATAATAAAGCTGAATGGTATTTTTGTTTGTTTGCTTGTTTAAACACGCTAATCTTTTAAACCATCAGTCAGATTTAAATAATTATTTTCATTATATTAATTGAGAAAGATTATAGGCTACATAACATCACGCTACGATCCTTAGGAACGCAGCAGTGACCATAAACGTGTCTGAAACTGCGGTGAACGGCTAGTTTTATTAAAAAGTTTTAACCAAAAGTCTTTTTTATTTTATTTTAAAAGACACCTGCCGCATTAGGAATTACTCCTGTGTCGCGGGGGACTTAACATACAAAGAACGGTCACAAAGAACACCCAGACTCGGGTGGGAATCGAACCCACGACCTATGGCATAGCAGTCAGGGTCACTAACCACCAGGCCAACAGGCCAGTCGAGTAGTATTTCTTCGAAAACATTTAGACAATACGATAATAATATATATAATATATTCAACCTAGATTTAAGGAGAAGTGAATTCTACATATTTGCTTCTAAATTAGTAAAACCCACCCGTATTCCATTCATGAGATCGCGTTGTCTCTAATGAGCAGGAATTTCACACTTCCGAGGTTATTCCCTAAAACCAAATTCAGCTAATATTTCAAGATCTAAATCTTTGCGTACCTTCCCTAAGCCATGTTCACATATCCTACTTTAGGTAATCGTTATAAATGTTATTCTACCAAAGTCTTAGGGTATTACGAATAATACGGATGAAAGTAAGGTTTATAGGTAGAAAAGGTATTAAACGTTATACGCTCTCGAAATGTGGGCCGTACAATTGAAGATTATTCTGAACGTTTCGTGAAGCGATAGGAATAATAATAATAATGGTTTTAAGATAAATAAAAAGAATAATAATACTTGAGACAGCTACTTTCCACGTACCACCTCTACTCTACACCTATGTACGTTTGATCCCAAACTAGGCAGCTATGGCAACCAGACTACTGATAAAACGAAAAGAGTCGAGAGAGGCGTTAGGGACAACATAGGACATATCTGTCTGTGGCTTTGTAACATCCAAATGGACAGACCGATTGTAATTCCCTTATATCAATATGCTTCCGATAAATTTATATACAGACTTACATACACTAATGGCTGTATACCTAAAGGGGTCTCTCACGTAATAAGGGGCAAGCCTATTGCCGTTAACGGGGCACTTTGGGAATTAGAGGTGGGAAAGTTATAAGTATGTATATTAAAAGGAAAGATATTTTTTTTTATGGTACAAGGGGCAAACGAGCAGACGGGTCACCTGATGGTAAATGACTTCCACCGCCCATGGGCACCTGCAACTCAAGTGTCACAAGTGCGTTGCCGGCCTTTAAGCTGGGAGTAGGGGAAGGGTGGAAGAAGGGGTATTTAAAAATATCTGAGTTCTCGAATATTACAATCGATGGGAGGTTTGTCATTTTTCACAAGGGTGTGTGCTTAAATTGCAATCGGCAATCACATAAAACTTTGACCTACTTATCAACTAGCTGAACTATAACTAACTACAGAACTTCACCGTGGAAAATAAATGTTCCGACTATAACCTCCTGTCAACAATAAACTTTCGACGACAAGCAATAAATCCGTGTTGACGTGTAAAATAAGAATGTTTTGGTATTCTTTGTATTTTAACATGAAGTGTTACTCCACCGATGTGTTACAAGTTACAATCGCTGATAGTTCTTAATAATCGTTGTCAGTACATAATATAGCTTACCTAGTTAGGATAAACCAAAATATTTTTTGTTTAATATTTGGCTTCGCTTTTCAAGTTTGCTTGAATTTG
This sequence comes from Callimorpha dominula, assembly GCA_949752705.1. Lineage (NCBI taxonomy): Eukaryota > Metazoa > Arthropoda > Insecta > Lepidoptera > Erebidae > Callimorpha > Callimorpha dominula. Next base: position 3,555,057 of record OX457005.1, read on the forward strand.
CTATGATATGGCTCAGTTAGATAAAAATATCTAATAACTCAGTTTTTTTTTAAATTAATGAATAATGCCTACTTGTAAGTAAAATTATATTGGCGGTCTCTGCTACAAGATGAGGCATGTACTCAAATGGACAGAGCTGTGTCGCATAGGCCCGGGAGCCAACGTCTGTGTCACCACTGAGAGGGCTGTCGCCAGCATAGCGCACTCTACACTTTGGTGGAGTGCTCTGCGTAGGTGCAGTAGCGTGTCGATCTCGCGGTGGCTATCAGTGTAGGTAGCCTCTTATTGGAGACCATGATTTAAACCTAATCATGGTCTTCAAGATGGTCTTGAAGATGCACCAGCGGCTGGATACTGCAAAACGGTTGCCACGGAGAGGGCTATCTGTCGCCCTAGCAGAAGCAGACCTCTAAATTAGAGAAGGCAAGTCACATCATAGTGGGGTTACCCTGCTCAAAAGGCGGCCAAGTCTGCAGGGATTCACAGGGATTTACTTGCTAGGGTATACTTGAGGCCCCGGCCATTAGACCCGGTGACGGAACACTGTGTGATTTTAGTCGGTACGAGTCCGACACATCGCCATAGATATTTTTTCGCAAAGAAGACATAATTCAATCTTCTCATCTTTACTTTTTTTTTTATCATGTTATTTTTTCATAATACAATATAATAATTTCAAAGAAAAACACAAAAACATATTACATGATTTGTTTGAGAAAATCTGTGTTAACAAATCGTTCTTAATTATGTAACCACCACTGTATATAAGTTCAATGATTCAAGGATTCGTGTTACCAAAGAGAAACCCTCGTGTACCTCATAAAGATTCCCTTTTATCCAACGGACGATGGCATATAATAGCTTTGGACGTACTTGACATTTGCGGTAAGCAAACTCTTTACCATCTGACGTAGTTTGGGTTGCCATTCCAATTATATTACCTTATTAAACACATAGGTACAGTTATTATATCAGATGAAAAGGATCCGGCCTAAATTTACTAACCTGCCGTATACCGGATAGTGAGCATGTATCCTATGATTTAAATCATATGACAAATATAAAATTCTTTTATTGTATTACAAGCAAATTATTGTATTTGAATACCTATTTCTATTAAAATGTTATATGTTTTCTGAAAAATAGATTATGTTTAATCGTTCAATAAGTTCCAAATTAATATTTTTATAGTTATGTAGTATGTGGTAGTGTGGATAACGTTATTTAACATACATATGCAACTTCAAACTCTATCTCCTCTTCCTCCAGTGTTCAAAATGGACCGCTACTGAAGAACCCGTCGCAAGATATTTTTCTAAATTCCAACAGAATCGTCTTTCGAGCTCTATCAGATTCAAAAATCCCACGTAGTGTGTCTAAATAATGGTGAACGCGCTAATCTATCGAAGTCGAGGCTATAGGTTATTTAATACTCTGCACTACTTATGAGCCGAGCAGTGACCATAAACTGCGGGAAATTGGGTTGGACAGATTCGATAGGAGTTTTGTAAACTTCATATTGAGGGTTCCAGACTTGAGAAACGTACTCTAGATGCTTGCACACGTTTGGGCAATAAATAACCTTTAGTGGTTTTAGAGAACATTATTTACAGTGTAAAAAACATTACTACAATGTAGTCAGTGTGGAGAATGTTTTTCCGAAAAACCTTTGTATTTGTAACTGAATTGGACACAGAATTGGTAACTACCATACTCTCTAGTTATCATACTGCTCCCCGAATACATAAGTACACGGCCCGGCCCGACCGTTGAAGACTCCACTCGCCAGTAGAAGTACTACGCTATTCTACTATTGTTGGTTGACTCCGATCTCCTACAGATAGGAACTTTCCAAGTTGTTCAGATCCAAATTAAGATGAAATCTGTTGTTCACTACCTACCTCTTCCAAGTAAATTTCAGCTTTACCGATGTTCACTTAGAAAGATCTGATCTGGATTTAAACATAAAACCAGACAAAAACACAGGCACAGGATATTTAGGCGATAGAGGAGAGGTGTTACTTTAATATAATATTTGATCGTTAAAGTTTAAGCAGTGATCCATTGTGTCTATCTCTTTAGTTTAAGTTTCAATAACTTGTTTCCTTTAACCTAACTATCAACTATTTCCGAAGGTTCCGAGTTACCCATCAATATTGACATTTCCGAAGTTGTACCGTGTTTCCAATATAGTGAAAATAATAGAAGATCTTGTATATTGGCTGCATGTACTACAAAGTTAAATTGGCCAGTGAATATTTATCCAAGTGCCTTCCTAAGGAGATGACACGCAGATCACTTGTAGAATCATGCATGAAGTGGAATGGACAGCTCTGAATGCAAGTGTGTAATCTCTATGTTGATGCTTAGCAATATTGAACTTTAGGATAGATGTGTAGAGTTTAGCTTTATTTGCAGGTGTTCGAGAATAGTGGTTTTGTTATTTCAGACGTTTTATTAAGCTTTCAACTTTGAGCAGCGTAAACATGTTTAGTAGAATTTCCAGACTTACAACATTGAAGCTTGTTCTCCTATTTAGTAAAACTAAAACTAGTTACAAAGTTGTTAATTCTTGTCTAGACTAGTCTATACGTTTCTAATATATGAGGTGACTTACGTTTTAAGCTAATTTAATCAACAATAAATGATATATAATGAATACAACGTGTAACAAAAAAAAAACATTAAGAATGTTCTAATACTTTATTTTATAAAACACACAGAAAGAGGTACTTTTAGTTTAATAATATAACTTTAGATAAAAAAGCTGAAATTGCAGTTGTAAAATTTTGTTACACCACATTTGTTGCAGCTCAGCTTATGGGATACTTTTGCTTGCTCGAATATTTTTACGGAATAAAATAAATAGCTACATTTTGCTGTTAGTCTTGTAAAATGTTTGGTACGAGACGTTAAAAATGCGGCTTCATCTTTTGGGGAAGCTTTGGCTTTAGCTTTTAATCTCTCGGGAAATAAGACAGCTACAAACGGTAGCGATTTATTTTCCAAATTCTTAAATCACGCAACATGCAGTAATGCAACAAAATACACTTGAAAAGTAAGGTTGTATCCTACATTCTGGATAAAATTTTCGAGATATGTATTTTCACAGTTTTTTTCGATTTTCCACCAATCATACACAAAACACACATGACACATGAACAACTACATTATAGGGCTATAATATGCGTCTCTGACGAGCAATAATCTAATCTTTAACTCGAACTGACTATTGTCGGGCAATCCGAGACCAAAGGGCAAAGTATTGCCAAAATTAGAAAAACTGAAAGAAGACCGATAAGTTCGTCACTAAAAGTAAGTTATTAGTGCGACATCCAACCTACAGAAATCCGCCATTAGATAGCGAAAGCGTTGTGCCATTTTTTTCTCAGGTGAGCAAGGTCAACATGGCTTTATGGGAAGATGAAAATCATTGGCAATTCACGAAGGACCAGACTGGGCGACGTTGCGGTAACTCCGGTACCGATAACCTGGTATTGTTAGGCGGGCTATGAACGCCATTGCCTGTTGTGGAAAACAGATTAGTTACTTTAAGAAAATTTCTAAAAAAATCTCACTATACCTGCTACGTGCTTGTAGTATATTCCAGAAGTAAACATGTTGTATCTTTACAATTAGTGGTTTATTCAATAAGTAGCAGACGAAATGAGTAATATGGGGTGTCCGTTAATTGTGCGGGTATAAAGTCCGTTACGAGTTACCACACACACAATGAAAAACATATATATCGGAATAAGATGACCGATTTGAGTGAGAGTCTTCACCATATAACGTAGTTGTTCATGTGAAGCAATAGCTACACTCCCCAATCCATACGCACAAGCAATATCCTTTTCCTTCCATGGCCTTCCCTTCTGAAATTGGAAGTATATTAAAAAGAAAATAAGGCATTACTTTCTCTTTTAATATACTTCCAATTTTCCCATCTTTAATTTCCAAAGTGCCCGTTTGGCGGCAATCGGCTTTCCCCCTTTTACGTGAGTGGTACCAAATTATAGTGGGCTAAATGTGGGTGTTTTATAGCCTACCTCGGGGATACAGGCATGACTGTATGTATGTAACTATGTTTGTCAATCGGAGGCCAAGTATGAACAGAGCCTCTTGAAGTTTGTGAGATGATCCGTCAGTAACTAGATATTTTACAACGCACATTCAGGCCTCGTTTAACGTTTTACTACCGTCATTTCTGTAAAACGTGTTCTGCATTTACAAAATTGTAGGTAACGCTTAAATTGACAGAATTTTGTCTCCTTTGTGTCCGTTCTTTCCTATTATATCGTACTGGTTCGTAATATTAGTACAGTATACATCGATATAATTTATATGTCACCGTAAGATTGTGAACATCGTTACTTTATAAACAATCTCGCGATATTATAAACTGACCAAAAATTGTGAACTGCACCTTGCCATTTACAATTTAACGCATTATTTCTCGATAGTTTATAATTATTCAAAATCAAATTGTCAAATTGTGCAGGGGCTTATAATCTGTCCGGTTTTATTACCTGTAAAATTATACTTATTTAACTGCGCCTCTGATTGGTCGGTCTTAGCGGTAGCTCGTTTTGTATCCATACAGTAGGGAACAAACATAAGTGTCATTTAATAAAGAAAATTCAAAATCAATTATTTTAATTTGGTATGTCATTTATTTTTTATATTATTATGTCACGAGTAGTAACAAAATAAAAATAACCTAACATGGTGGTTCGGGACCACGGAGCAACTTGGGACATTTCACGTTCAACGAAGCTACGAATTCAAATTATATTATTGAATTTTGATGTTATATTTTTTGTAGGATTTCAGTAATAGCATACGTAGTATTAAAACAGTACAACAAAATTATACTCTATTGTAGCACCATCCGGTAGTCTAGTTAATGAGAATTAAGTTTTCGGAAGTAATGACATACGGCAAACAGAAAGGTTTGTCAATGTAGACAATATATTTTATGTATGTAGCCAGAGAGTAATGCGTGCGACGTAACATTAATTAATCTTCATTTATACATAGGTATTGCTGAAAACCATCTTATACTTGCTTTACTGCTTTTGTTTCTTTTCCTTTATTTGCTATGACTGATACACCGGGTGGATAGAACGTTCATTCATGTCACCAGAGGGCCCCGCTGAAGCATGTGCTGAACTGCGTCGTTTTTGCCCAGAATTTATGACAGCTGTATGGATGAATGTTACATTGTGTGTATAATAAAGTATTTCTCTCTCTATCTTTCCATAGCTGGGGAACTTCAGGGAAAAGTTAAGTAGATTTTTTAATAATTTATCAATCATTTTTTGTTGGACTTCTGCTGTTGATGGGATGCAGAAGTTGGAGTGTGGCTGATGAGTAGTGGGAAGCGAAACAGATCAATATAAAACATTACAAACGAACGGATAATGATACTGTATTTATAAAATTATTCACCTCGGAGGAAATATCCACCATTGCAGATATCTGAAGGAAAAATAAAAAAATGGAGTACCAATTCAAAACTTTAAAGATCAAAGCCAAGTCCGTTATCATTATAGTTACTCAGATTGAATCGACCAGACTGGAGAAATACATATCTCAACCTTATTGGACTGTGATTGGACATACCATTGGCTAGAATTGGTAACAAACATGTATTGTGATACCATTGGTGTTAGAAGCATTTATACACATCGGTGAATATGCTTGTTTATTTAAGTAAGTTCTAAGATATCCAGAATCCTCTTACTTACCTTACATTTAATATTTGTGTAACATTCATCATTAATACGATAAAACGAAATAAAATATGTATCAACTATCAAACAAAATACGCTCACTGTATTTGCAGCATTTTTAATAAAACAAGATCAAAACAACGTTTATATACCGTTTTTATCTAGTATTCAGCATTCTCGCACGTATTAAACTTTTACGTAAACCAAAAATACTTCGAACGAGGAGATCTAACCAATTTCCAAAACAGTTCTGGCACGCAAACTCCGCTCTGAATGGCTGAGTCATAAAAACGACATAAAACTGGCTTGGAACCGGCCAGGAGCCGAGAACTGACGAGGATTGCCGAGAATACCCGAGAAGCATCCAAACTGATGGAGAACGGCTTACGTTGCGGACTGCATAGCAATTAAGAGTCCCCAACGCGGCCTGTAAACGTCAATTTCATTTCAATTAAGGATCCTTTACAACTGACGTCGTTAGCGACTAGGTTATGCGCAAATAAAAATGTCTATATACCAGCTGCGGATATTTGTATCTACGGGATGGATTCCTTTCGAGTCCATGTTTTTTCGTGTTGTACTACTTATGTGCCTTGTTTATGTTATACTTACGAATACTCCTCAATGATTATTATTGACTATGCTAATGTTTACTGTAAATAAATGGTAAATTGCCGATTTTGGTTCGGCTAGTTTCATAACTGTCTAATCCCGTGACTAAACCTCCACTTATAAGTAGATCAGTAACTATAAACAACCACTTTTGGTACGGTATTCATGATTACGGGATGGCTCCGTGGTGACCTGTACAGATCTCGGTCGGAATCCAGAAAGCGAAGTCCCAGTTTTTAGCACCTATCATTGTCCGTTGTCTGTTAGGGTGACGGATTATTGCGTGAGACAGAAATAGTCTTCTGTTTCTGCCACACCCTGATTGATAACAATAATAATATACCTTTTGATTGTACACCTAAAATAAATAACAATGATGGTTCATAGCCATTCCAAGCGTGTTCAAACAAGCAATACATAACTAGAAAAAGCAATAACATTAAAGTATTGTATTGCTACTTACTATACTCAGTATATAATTTCCCCGTCCTTTTTTTCAACAATCTATGCTATGTATAGAATCGTTTTATTATATGTATAGAAGATGTAGTTGAAAGAGATTACCACGATACTGACTAATATAACTATTTTAATTATACGTTTTCTATATCCGTAAGATTATAAAAATTCCTGATTTATTTTATTACAGTCAAGAAAAATAGGTGTAAACCACCGTACGTGTATAATAACAAAGGACAACAGAATTTACGTCCAATGAGATGATCCAAATAGCTTGCAAACATTAGATGAACATACTATAAATTTCACAAACACAGACTAGAAACAATTCATCGTTGGAGACAACCAGCGCTTTGAGCCCATACTTTACATTCCTCTAGCAAACACATTGAAGTTAACGTAAGGAATTCGCCCACCTAATTTCTACGTAATTTAAATGGTAATAATAGTTGTACCTTTTATTCTATTATTATGGGAGGCTATTAAAAGACAGAATAAAATGTTTTTCATAGTTCTCGTATATACATTTGGGGTAGGGTAGGCAAGGATAGGCAGACGCGTATTAAACACCTATGTTTTGCCGTCAATCGAGCACTTCGGGAATTTAAGATTGGAAATTTGGGAATATATTGAAAGGGGTATATAGCAATATTCCCAAGGTTAACTGTTGGGCTGCGGTCCGCCAGGAATCAACACCTAGTCTGGTCAAGGGACCTTTTGTATTGGAGGGCCACAACACCCGTACCTCCGCACTATGTTGTGTTGCGTAACGAATGAACGCAACGTGTCGTATCAATATTTATCCGGTGGTCTGGTCCATCATGATTAAGGCACCCTGTATTGATTGGTTTTTTTTCTTTTATTATTTTGTTTAGTAGATATTAATGAGCTCTAAGAGACATGATAGTCAGTACCTTTCTCTCGGCTCGTGGTCAACCGATATTCTATCTACATATGTAGATGTGTGTGTGTGTGTGTGTGTGTGTGTGTGCGTGCGTGCGTGCGTGCGTGCGTGCGTGCGTGCATGCGTGCATGTGTGTGTGTGTGTGTGTGAGTGTGTATGTGTGTCATGTTTTCACTTCTAACGTGCAGTCCCACGACTGACAGTTTGTTTTTTGTTTAGCGTCTATTGACGAACTTCAGTAGGTTATTATAAATTAGAAAAAAATAGCAACAGTTAGTTCTTTTAAACATAATACAGATATAGATATATAAAGACAAAGCATTTCACTTTTTTCTAATCAACCGTCAACCAATTTTCTTTTTTTTTCTTCTTCTTTTCTTTAGTAGCTATTCATGGGCTTTAACAGCAGTAGCAGTAATAAAAATAATTGAAAACATTTGTTTCTTACATTCGCCGAAGCTTTAGTGTTTTAAAAGTGTATGGTTTGAGATGTGATTTAAGAGTCTACAATTTTTTTTAAACATTAAAATTTGCATAATGTTTTTTTTATATTTTCAATAATGATTATGATTGGATTCCGACCACTGGGCGAAAGTTGGTAACAATAAAACAATAAAAGAACGCAACTCATTATTCGTGAAGCCTTGTAACGCTGCATGTAACACGTAACTAATTAGATGAGTCTTATTTGTATGTACATGCTAACGAACTGAATCGGAAGTTGTGAATGTGTGCTTGAAATTATACACTAGCTGAGTATGCAGTAACTATACTAACTTATGTTTGTGTGTGTGTTATTTTTAAGTAATGTTCTTCGTACGTACTTTGTAATATAGCGCGTAGTATTTTCTAGGCATGTATTTAAAAGATGAGAATGCCTAATAAGTTTTAGATACAATTTCAATGGCATATTTAAAGCCTATTTAAAAAAGGTAGTACAAATTAGAAGACTGCATGAATGTCATTAATCTGAGGACAAGCACTGGGTAACCGTCCGCCTGGACCGGAAAATAAGTTAAATATGCTATCTACAATTTCATATGTATTTATTTAAGTAGCTTTTTGCAGTTGTACATACGCACAACATGTAACTTTTTAGTAGGTATCGTTGTAATTTTAAAATGTTGTCACCACTTGTCACCACTTGTTGATCAAAATATGGACCGTGGGAAAACTAATTTTAACTCTAAATATTTAGGGTAAAACTGAATATTAATTTTGGCCCAAAGTGGTAAATAATATGAAGAGGAAGCCACACATGTTTTCAACTTATAATACTAAGCTGCTGTACATTTAACGCCAGTTAGTTGGTGTCTCATAAAATTAAATATTAACTGCACAATGTGTTTGATATTCCTTAACCATTTTTGTTGTTTCCTATGATTATGCCTTTAAATCCTTGTACCATGATATCTTTAATTTTCATGAACTTTTATTCCTTCAAAAATAAACCAATTAAATGTCCATAATGGTAGGCAATGTATTTATATTGAAGTCAATAACTGAATGTCTCAGGGTCGATAAATTTATATTTATCGTTCATGATATTGTTTCATTAGGTATGATAATATTTTATGAAGTAGAACTGAAGTAATTTATCATTTAGCACAAATTAGTACACCGTAATAAGAATAGGTCAGAAATCGGTGCCGCGAGTTTAGACCGAGAGCCAACATTCTCCTCATTGCAGGGCTGTTCTATCATTGGAATTGGACACCTCACTCCACATAATTATGTTAGGATAATTATCAGAGTTGGCGAATCACTTACGTGCTTGCAACGGACGTCAATGTGGTTGGTGTGGTCTCATGTGGTATGGAGAGTATATTTCGCTCCAAAAGTGTAGAGGATTCCGCCGCTTTGGTTAGTTTGGAGAAGAATTAATGAACGCTAAAAAGGAAATCTAGCGGACATTGTCGCTGTATACGCTGCACATAGCTCCGATAATGGAGTCAGTTACGATTTAAAAGCAGTTTGAAAATAATTCTGATGAGCGATAAGTATCTGTTCAGTGTTACTAAATTCTGATAATTGTGCCTATTTTATATAAGGATAGTTTTTGGTGGAATAGTAATTTGTATAATATACGTCAAACTTATCGCTCGTAACACTTTCTTTTTTTCTGACACAATCTTATCAGTCATGTTTAAGGCGACAAGACTATTCCGCTGACCTACACAAAATACGTAAAACTTGTGGAAGATAAAATCATCAACTATCAAAAAGTTATAAAGTGTTTCATATACTGCAAGTACCCTTAACGGCAAAAGGCTTTATTATCTTGAATACAACTGGTGAATCCCAAACAAATAGAATTCTTAAATTTACTTGTTTACTTCGTTAATCCCTTTTCAAATATTTAAGTAGGCACATGGGGATTGTCCACACTTAAAGCTCTTTTAACCCGAGGTTTCCACAGTTCACCAAGCGTTTACAAAGGTACGGTGAAAATAATAAATATTATTAAAGATCAAGTTCGAAAGACCATTTGTTAACATGAATTGCTTTTTAGGATTCCGTATATTTAGGTGTACCAGATATGGTAAATTTTAAGCAGTATATGTTTTTTTATTAATATTAACTTTTAATTCGAATTCCGAAATGTGCTTAGATAACGTATTAAATATTTAGGTGTGGTACAAAACGAGTATAAGTAAATAATAAAATGCTTTGTCAGAAGTTGCAGGCGAATGCTTTGTAAGGATGAAGAAGAAGTTGTTCTGCAATAAATGTGACGTCTGAAAGTAAATAAAACTATAGTCATGATCAAGTGTCAAATAAGAAAATTTTAAGTGTTTATAAGAGCGTTGTGTACGCTTAGAAAAGTTCTAAGATACGCGCGTCTCTAAAAAGGCACCTTCTATTTACATAATTGGAGCTTCCATCTTGTCGTAGAAACCCCTCCACATCGCTTGTCATGGTAACCAATTATACAGTATCTAAAGAGCTTTTAGTTTATATCCATTGCACTTAACTTTTTTTAAATTTCGAGGTACTGCTGTTGGAATCCTACTAATATTGTAAACGTGAAAGTTTGTGAGGATGTTTGGATGTTTGTTACTCTTTCACGCCAAAACTACTGAACCGATTGCGTTGAAACTTGGTATGTACGTATGTAGATTAACATATAGGCTAATTTTTATCCCGATATTTCCACGGGATCGGGATTTACGCGGGTGAAACCGAGGGGCGCTGCTAGTTATTAATAATTTTAAATGTATTTTTTTCCTTCTTTGTAACTAATAGACAAATTGCTTCTATTCTTATAGACGCCTTCAACAAGCCTAAATGATATGTCAATTGAAATTACCAATAACAGCTGGCTGATTTATTTATTTTAACACCATAGGTTCAGGATAAAGATATTTAAGTAACATATTTTTTCCCCTAATTTTAAAAACCCATGGGGTAACGAATTGGAAGATACGAGTACCTTTAGAAATTCTAAGTTTCATTAGACTACGGCTGTTTGCTACTACAGAGAAATAACTAAAACATAGTAGCATATACCTATAATAAGCCATTTCTTTTAAGTTTTATCATTAAAGTTATATTGTCTATTAACATTATTGATCAATCGTCATCATCATCTTTAAGCCTGACAAGTCTTCAACAAATCGCATCTCTAACAACATTGTTAGACACGACGGTAAACCTTTCTACTTTTGTACTTAGTCCTAGTTTTGCGAATAATAACTATACGTATATAAATTCAAACATCTCTGTGACTGACAACTAATATAGAGAATGCTGTGCTCATCAATCTTTCATGCATATCGTTATATGATAGTACTTAAAGCTCTTACATGTTAGTTTTGTGTTATTTCAGAATAAAAAATTATAAGAAAAAGAGAGTACTCACCAAATCGATCAGTTGTGACAACCTCAGGCCAAGTTTTACTAACACCGTGTTATTGTTCTTGTCAACAGGCCGTATCAGTCTGTTGTAGTTGCTCAATAGGTCATCGTACAATCTCTTCGCGTCAGGGTTACAATAACAAACCCCAAAAACAAACAAAAGTATGGCAAAATATGACCAGGACATTTCGCAACAACACTCAAAATTATGGTCACCATGCACCACCGACTCTGAAGAGTTAGGTTAGGTATAACATAAAAACAAAACCCAGAGTTGATAAGACCAAAAGTCAAATAAATATGAATGCACTTAAAAGAACGTTTTTTAAGCTTCAAATATAGGTAATAGACAAAACAATAATAATTTTTTGTAACTCTAATTTTGACAGCTCCACCCGAGAAGCTGCAGCGATTGTGGCGCCTCTACTGGCGGGAATACGGTAAAAACATGGCGTCAGTGCGCCGAATCCAAATAAAATTTTAGTGTTGGAATGAAGTATTTGGTATCGTCGTAACAAGGGCTCATAGACGTTTAATAATAAGATTTCCTTTGTAATATCAGTTTTAAAGCTTAATTTTCTTTATTTTATATGCCAAAGTATGTTTATTGAACATTGCTTATGATGTGCTGGTATGATATACATGTAAGTATTTTTCATCAGTTGATATTTTTAAGAGATTTCATGAAGTTATATAATAGAGAATTTGAAACATTTTACAAGGTACATATTTTTTGTCGTGAAATAGATTATTTACACAGTCGGCATCTCGGATCAATGTGTAGTACGCATGCGTGCTTGGCTCATTCATGTTCTTCTACGTGTTTAGTGCTTGCTTAGTAATAATAGATGGCAGTGCTACCAATTAAATTTCAAATATTTGGAGAAATGTGTGAAACACTCCTGCTTAGGGAAAGTAATACAAACTGCGAATACTGGGGCAAAGTAGATTTCAGAAGGGAAAAGTAGGTTTGTACTTGTTACAAGCGATCTCATGAACAATGTAATTCAATTGCTTAATTAAGCTTACTAAGGAGAATGTTCGTAGCGGAAAATTATATATATATATATATATATATTTTTAAATATACCACAATTATTAAACGAAGGCATGTTTCGGTCAAATGGTATGTTTTTTCTTAACAGTGAATCACATAATTAAATTACTATTTATAGGACTTCAGCAATAAGGGAAAATCTAAGAGCGAACCAGTCACCCTCAAAATTTGAAATTTTAAATTTATAGAACCATATAAAATTGGTAGTGACTAAAAGTGAGATCGCATGTAAGTACGAGTACCTACGTACGACAGTTAGAACACGAAAAAGGTTTGTCGGTAATGTGAACATAAAACGCGGGAGTTTGAAAACTTAAACGAAAAAGTTTTCACATTTTTCAAATGTAGAATTTTGCCGTTACGTTTTTGTCGCATCAGAATGAACTGAACGGTCAGTTTATAGATTCTCTGGGTTTAGTATGTTTTCGAATTTCGAGATTATGTTTTGATTGCGTAGTAAAGTAGGCAGGGTTTACTTTTATTTGTTGTGGAGAAGGGGATCAAGGCGATGATGTACGGTCCTTCGAGCCTTATATTTATTCGATATTTTATCCTTATAACTCTTGAACGGAAAATGTATCATAATTTATTTGTAATCTTTGTGATGTTTTTTAGGCTTTATGACTGAATTGTGTTGTAAAACGTGAATTCGTGACACCTTTTGTGATTTGTTTTCTGTAAATACGACGTCAATACTTAATAGCCTTTTTCAACCGACATTAAAAAGTTAAGCATTCAGATATTTTTTCGAGACTTTTGAGGCAGTCAGATAGTAGGTATCTGACTCTTTATTACGACGACTGGACTCCCAATGAAATCTAAAAAAAAAAAATACCAAACAGCTAGTTTAGACATTTCCAGATAATTGTTCCAAATGGACCAAGATTGGATAATGAATGGATAAAGATTTTCTAAACATAATTTAAGCGCATTGAATTACGTTATCTTTTGTAAATATAATTATCAATCCCAAATATGTTCGGAATATCCCATACGTAGTCGTAAGTGTGGACTAGTGGTTATCTAATGTTCAATATTTTATATTGATGATCTAATTACATTGAAAAGTATTTTACGTAGATGAGCTGAGGTAAGATACTCGACCCAGAATACCTTAAATATACTAACAAATTTTATATATTTGTCGTTTGTCCATGCACTATCTTTCAGGTGTGGCCAATAGTTTTTTAAATATGTATTAAGATTATCTTTTGAGAAACCCGTTTATGCATATTAGATCAGGACTATAAAACCAAATATTACTTCTTCCAATAAACTAAGTTTTGAACATAAAATATTGGCTAAAAGTGTGATCGGGGTACATACATGTAAATGCAAATGATTCTTTGCTATAAGGACTTTAGTCCCTATCACTTAAACATCACCATTCCTATGCCTCCTATGGATCTTTGGCGACCACCGCAGTCTTCTGTATCATCAAGATCAGCCGGCTTTAATTTGCACTTTGTTTATTTATTATTTATAAGCTTGCCTGTAGTAACCCTTTAAAAAGTACATGTTTAGTCCAATTAGTTGTAGTGAGAAGGGCATTTGTAGCGAGAATCTAAAGAACAGTTGACAAGAGCTATTTAGATGATGCACTGTTTAGTTTTTTTACATCGAAAACAGTATGCTCTTGTCTCCTACAATGGCAGTATTTATCTCCTATACTGCATTACATAGTCGATAACTGCTTTCCCCAAAACAGTTTTCTCTTATGTTCTTACACACATTCATAAACATATGCATTTTTTCCTTCGGGATAGGTACAGAAAATCGCCCACTACTTTTATCCTTGCATACCTCACGGGCTTCCTTTACTGTCATTAAACCTTTCACATATATGTTTTTTACCTCTCTTTCTTCTTTCTTCTAGGTGGTTGAGATGGCGGTTATTTATGCGCTAAAACTTATAGGATGACAATTGCAACATTTCACCAGGGCTATAGTTCGGCTAGTTGCCGAACAGTTAAAGGGAAAATACTTCAGCAGAATAATAAAGCATTGTATTCATGTTGTTTTTGTACCCTGGACAAATGTACAATTATTTTGATGGGTCATGGTCTATTTTATAGACTATTAAATTTAAACAAACTAATTTTGGGTATATATCACACTACGATTCCCATGTAACTGTTCTCTGAGGGTAAATTACAAAGAAAATGTCTTCCCCGGAAACCTTTATTCTTACTATATTAATCAACGGTCTCCTGAGCCTGGATTGTTAGTGCCAAGACTGGGTACGATAGTGCTGCAATGCGGGAAACCGTTTTCCGTTTGTACATTTTGAATTATGTATAACATGTATATTTTATTTGCGGTATGCGAACTGGTGTTTCAGAATAAACTTTCGTTAGCGGTATTCATATTTATTAAAGATATACGGTATACGAGACGACTGGGGTGTTTCCATCCCCAGTTAACGCTGCTACTGCTTACGCAGAAAGCCTCAAACGGTGTAAGTACAATAATTTAATCGGTAATTATGTTTTTGAGCCGTTCGGGTCGAGGCGTTTGGGTAATAGGGTCCGAGTGCTCGTTCCGTTTATAAGGAACTAGCTAAGTGACTGGTCGACACTTCTCGTGACAAAAAGGCGGGCGTTTTTCTCGTACAGAGAATTAGCATTACCATTCAACATGGCAATGCAGCTGGTATTTTGGGAACGCTACGCTATGACGCATGCATGTCAATGGCTCGTATTTTTATTGCAGTACTAGCAGTTCCCACGCGGCTTCGCTTGCGTGTACAAATTATATATATTTTGCGCGGAATCCTAATTCTATTTCCGAAACAAAAGTAGCCTAAGTTACTCCACCACACCACACCAGCTATATGCCAATGAAAGTCCGGTGGAAATCGGTCCACCCGTTCCGAAGATTAGCCGGAACAAACAGACAGATGGATAGACAAACAAAAATTTTAAAAACTGAATTTTAGGCATAGGTATCGTGCAAATAACTGTATGAGCTTTAAAAAAGACTATTATTTTGATATTACAAATAGACACTTCAATTTTATTTATTTGTATTGATGATGATAGATGTACATGTAAATGTTTAAATAAATACAGATACTTTTAATATTAGAAGGAATAATTAAAAAAGCAAAGTTTTTGTATAATTATTTAATTTTGTATATTATATTTTTGAATGCCTTAGGCCAATCTCGGTACGTCTCAAATATCCCCCTAGGCTATATATCGATTTTCTTCAATTAACCAAATGACAATAGGCACATTTTTACCAGTCATCGGCTTTAAGGGCTAACTAAAGTGAAATATGGGCACGATTGAATACAGCCTAATCACGTTTCACGACGTACATGACAATGAGGTTTTTTTTTCCAATAAACAATAAAAATATATAAGGTCATAATCAACCATCGCCGTAAAATGTTTTTGTGTTAAATTTTGATACAGACAAAAGATTTAGTTTTGTGATTAAGATTCTTCGGCATTTTACACACATACTAAGCTTAGCGTGTTCTATAGGTTCTAGAATCTTCCATATATAAATTAGTGAGGCAAATTCTTCGTCTTTTGCAAGCAAACGCACACAGATAGAAATGTGAAATTTGGAATACTTATCCCACTAATATTATAAATGTGAAAGTTTGGATAGATGGATGGATGGATGTTTGTTACTCTTTCATGCAAAAACCACTGAACCGTTTACGATGAAACTTGGTATGTAGGTAGCTGGAGATCTGGATTAACGCATAGGGTACCATTTATCCCGATATTCAGACAGGATCGGAACTAACGTGGGTGAAACCGCGGGGCGCTGCTAGTAGTTTATAAGTGGAGAAAGTGCTTATAATAAAACTGTTACAGGTCCAAGTTTATACATTGAAGATATTTAGATTTTTTTGGGGAGCACTATAATCGATAATGAAGTTTGCCTGTATCTTGGCCGTGCATCACGCTGAATGTACTGAACGGATTCAAACGAAACATAGGATACTTTTCACCCCAATTTTCATCCAAATTCAGGACGGTTTCCCTGAAAGTCAAAATGTGTACTTAGTTGTAATTCATTATCACATAGTCTTTGTGCCTTTAATACTATCCTGTATACCTTGCAGGAATGTTCGAGTACACACGTACGCCAATTTATTAGGTATGACATAAAAACAAAATGCATTTGCACTATTTTAATTTTGTACTCTTATTTCGCTCAGAAGCCGCGACAATCCTTTAAATTATATAATATAATCAAAGATAAATCCATGATAATCGAAACCCGAAACATCTAGAAGGAATCTTGATCATACGACTTTATTACTTTTTTTATATCTTACCAGACACCAAAATTACCCACTTAAGAGATAAGCGATTCAGGAACTGTATTGACATTCAAAAGCATTTAACTTAGCTGGAGGGGTAACAAGAATACTAGTACTCGTAATGTGTGACCCACGTTACTAGTATTCTTTATTAAAAAAATATAATATTAAAAAAACATGACTGAAATGATGTCTGTTTTCAATACTTTTTCATGTTTAAATAACTAGCTTTTCTCCGCAGCTTCGCTTGTGTAAAAAATATTTTTCTATTCCTCGGGAAAATATTTTTTTCCTGATTGTATAAAATCACTTTTATCACTACATATTATAAAACAAAGTCCCCCACCGCGTCTGTCTGTCTGTTTGCGATAAACTCAAAAATTACTAAACGGATTTTCATACGGTTTTCACCAATAGGTAGAGTTAAGGTTTTGAGTAAATTGGTTAAAATATGATGATGATTGTTGAAGATGTTGCTAGTTGTGTATAAAAATATTGTCCTGCAGTATAATTATCATGATGGCGCTGTGTCCTAGTATGTTATGTTTTACCCGATCAGTCGAAGATGGCTTGACCGATTCAAAATCTATTTTTTATTTGAAAACATATACTTTCTAGTTAGTCTCATTATTATCAGGTCTAGATGGGATCCTGGAGAAATTAACGGAACGCTTCAAATATTATAGGCACACGTATAGCGATTTGGGTATTTTTCATAGTAACTATAGAATTTGCTGTGGGAAAGCGTACCATTTGTGATGCTCAAAACCACAGATGGTCACCAAAATTACTTAATAATAAATATATCACGGGTTGCGATTCAATTACTTTAATATGGTTGCTAAGCAATGATGCTTCAACAGAATAATTCCTCAAAAATTTACGTCTCGGCATGGGGAAAAGCAATAATTGTAAAAGGTATCGAGCAATTGACATTAAGCTATTGTAACTTAGATAATTACAAACCGAAACACTCAGAAGCGAGAAATAAAATAAAAAAAAAAAATATTTCTCGTTTTATAATTTTAATTAATTTAAACAATCTTTTCATACCAAAACCGAGCAGGTTCTCAATTCAACAGACTTTTTTCTGCGTGTTTATTCTGTGATATCTTCTGATACACATCTGTTTTCAATGGTTATTTTTCAATTGAATTGGTTATACTAAAGTTTAATCCTATTTAAATTTAAAGAAAATATTTCACCTCTCAGGGTTGTAAATTAAGGGATGAAAAATGCAGCTTATTACAGTTTGTCATGGTTTAAGCGCATTGTAGTCAGTGATACTGATTTTAACCGCCTTCAAAAAATGGTTCTATGTTCCACTGTATTTTTTTTTTTCATGTATGTTGACCGATTACTCAAAGACGCCTGGACCTATTTGGAAAATTCTTCTTTTGTTTGAAAGCGTATACTTCACAAGTAGTTCCATGGTCATCAGGTCAGGATCTGATGATGGGATCTTGGAAAAATCGAGGGAACTCTTTAAATTTAAAATGCACACTTGAAGCGATTTGGGTATTTTGAGGGCGCATTGAAGTCGGTGATACTTTTTTTAAAAGATAATTATTAAAAGATACTGATTAACACTGCAACACACATCAGCTACATACACACGTGCAACGGTGTTGTATGTATTCTCAAAGGTGTGTGTATGTATTTATTAGAGTAAACGTTTCTCTCTTCTTAAAAGAAATAATAAGATACAAAAATAATAAGGCTAAAAATACAAAGTCTAACAAGTTGAAAGTATTCGAGCGATACAATAAAATCTTTCTATGCGTAGGACGATTATCATGCTTAAGATAACAGTCAGCACTATTATCTTAATCTTTATTCGTTTATAAAATACAAGAATCACAGTTATATACCAATTCCCTTACATCTATGCTAATTATAGGTACTAAAATAAATTACAATGTACAAAACTGAGACTACCAAAAAATAAATAAGATGATATTTTTAAACACAAACAACCTTTTTTTTTTGTGCGTGTGGAAACCCCCTCGGGCCGTCACCCCACCGGGTGTGTCGGAATCGAATCGACTAAAACCACACGGTGTGCCGTACTGCGCCTTAAGTAGGAGGGATCCAGGAACAGCTTTTATTAAGACCTCCGGAACCCTCCTAACAAAACAAAAACAACCTTATATCAAATTAGGAACTATAAAATTACTCATTAAAATTTAACATTTAGATATATAATGCGTAACAGTAATGTTAATGGCTTTGATATTGGCTTTATTTAAGAGATAATATTATATAATTTGTGTTTAAATAAGATTTTGGGGATATATGTGCGCCACGGCTGGCTGGGATGAAGAACGATCGGAAAGTCTAAGTCCATCCGCGGATGGTTTCCCTCGAATACCGACTGCTGAAGTCGAGTAGTTGTCTTTGTTGAAACGCCCTTACATCTATAAAAAGTCACTTACGGAGAATCCATCAATTTTATTGCGGGAAATATTCGATGAACGCATAATTCTCATAATGGACCCGTAAACTGGCCTCCACGATCGTGTGATCTCACACCTATGGACTTTCTTTCGGGATATGTGAAGGCACTAGTCTACGCCGATAAACCAGAGACGTTTGACCACTAGGAAGTGAACATTCGTGGGGTCACTGCCGATATACGACCCCATTTTCTCGATAAATTGGTCAATGTTGGACTTGTCGATTGCCAGTCGTGGCCCCTATATCCCAGAAATGCTATTTAAACATAAATTGCATAAAAAGTTCTCTGAAATAAGGCTCTGAAACAAGGTCGTTAATATAATTTTTACGCATTTAATTTTACTTTAAAAACCAAACGTCTAGAAAAATAATTAGATATATATGTACAAAATATAATATTGTGGCACATGTATGTATATAGTTTGTTCTATGGGTTCTAGAGATAAACTTATACTTACGTACATTTTCACAATTTTTTCACATAATTATTATATTAAAACTTACATATATTTTGGAAATTAAAATTTGGACTTTTATGGATTTTGTAACATACGTTACAAAATTAAAAAAAAAACATTTTTAGAGAAATATTCTATAAGCCGAAACAATTATTACACTACAGTCTAATAAAACTAAAAACTCTGCCCTCAATACAAACCTACGGACCAGAAAATATATTCAAATTAAATCGAACAACCACTACCAAAAAGCTCCACTTCTAATAAAATACGAAAATTGTACCACTTTAGATGTCAGAACACGATCTTGGAGATGGTATCATATATCTGAGTGTTGGGACAGTACACGATACTCTCGTTGGGAATCAAATCGGTTTGAAATATTAAACCTTGGGTCACGGTGACGTGACGTAAAAAAAATATGCTTTATATTTAACTACTTTTTGGTTTACAACCCTGTATTATAGAGAAAGAAGTTTAGGATAAAAGAGGCTGCCTAACTTTACATTTTGTGATTGAAAGTTCATATGCCTAAAAAAATCACAGCCTATGTGGCGCGGCGGGTCGCGGGTTCGATACTCGCTCAGTATAAAAATTTATATGCATGAATATGTCTATTTGATTTGCTATTTAGGTGTTTCTAGGTATAAATCTAAAAATCTATCTTGTATGTTTCTCAGTGTTCTAGAACTATGGGTTTTAAAACAAGCTCGGATTAATTTGGGTTTGTTATGGGCTGTGCAATATGTGCCAGATTATTATTGTTATTAGTTAGTCAAAGCTTTGACTGGGCTGTTGGTCTAGTGGTTAGTGACCCTGACTGCTAAGCCAGAGGTCGTTTCTTGGTTCGTTCCCACCCAGGACAAATAATTATGTGATGAGCATGATCATTTGTACTGTGTCTAGGTGTTATTTATCTAATCTATAATATGTATGTATTTAGAAATATATAAGTATGTTTATCAGCAGTCTGTTACCATTGTACAAGCTCTGACTAGTTTGGGATCAGACCGTGTGTGAGATGTGTAAAAAAAAGCTTTAAAAGTTACTAAGTCTACTTTAAAGAAAAGTTCAACAGCGCAACGGCCTATTCAGATGACACATCAGACTTTACTGTTATTAGTTTATTACTATACCCATGTCTCCTAACGCGCTGTAGATCTTTAAATTAGATGAAGTATGCATCGAAGCGTGTGGTATATTGTTGTATATTTCAGAGTACACTGTCAAAGAAGTAGAACTACGCCACCAGGCTAAACACAATGTAAATGTGAAATGTAATACCTACTTAGAATGCAGCTCAATATTTGCAGTGACACCTGTCCTTCGCGACACCAGTACACCTGAATAAATATAAATAGAAGTTCAATTTGTGCTTTGGATCACGGGATCACGTAAGAAGATACAATTTTTTGGATATGTGTAACGATACAAAGTCCATAAACGACGAGGGCCCAATAATATTTTCTTCTGAAATCATAAATTCAACAGATCAATCGAAAATGGATAATTGGTTCCAAAAACCTTTATAAGAGAATTATATGTAATCCAAGTTTAGATTTAATTTAGATCCGAGAGTTAGATTTAATATTGTTAGTGTTGGAAAGAAATACGAAGGCAAAACCATTGGCAAAGCCATTAAGTTACTTTATTACATCGGTATACTTAGGAATAATGTTGGAGTTTCTTGAGGTATACTCAAATATGAAGCTGTTTGATTAAAAGGGCTACCTCTAGACTACGAAATATTGTACTTATCTATAATATTACAACTTATTTCTTCTGTTATTTCTGGTCTTCTTGTTAGGCCTACCGTAAGGATCACAAAACTTACACCCGTTGACAGCAGTCGGCGGCAAGCGTCGACACGTCGGCCACCGCCGTATATATGAATCCTAACTTGTGTGTTGAGAAAGACATCAGACCCTCTCTCCCTCGTCATCTATTGAGCTCTTGCTACCCTATTCACGAACAGCAGACTACGCTGGTAGCGCTAGCTTTTTGTAGGACATTAGTATTTTCCAAGTGAGCGGTGCCAATGTGTTCCAATTAAATGATTTTACAACCAGCAACTATTATATCGAAATTGTTGTTATAAGTTTATAAAAAGTTTCCAATAAATACGGTTATGATTGCTTTTATTCACAGAGGATAAGTAGAAATGTTTACGGTGTAAGTCCGTCCGTACCTTAGGGAACCGTGTTCATTAGGTACTGTAGTAACTTTGTGTGACCCTGTTTACCAGAGTACAATTTTATTACGTGATGAACATGGGAATCGCGGTGTCATGGTTGCACGTATAATTTATTTACTAATTTTAACCAAAGTTTGGATTTTGTACGTTCATATGTTTTTGTCATTTAAGGTAACTACTGGTTGACTGGACGCCACGCATAATATATGCATTAAACAATTTGATTCAATGGGATTTTAGGGTATGTTACCTCAGTGGGACTATTGGAACCGAGTAAAAATGCATAATGTGTATTTTTCGCCTGAAGTGAATAGACATCTGGAATTGCATCGTTATTATACACACGCTTCAACATCGCCAACTATCGGCGTTGTACCATCTTTAATACTACAGGACCAATGAAGCAGTTGTAAACATACACTAGCCATCCCCGTAGTTTCACCTGCAATTATGGTCACTGCCCCGCTTCTTTTGATCGTAGCGTAATGTTATATAGCCTATAGTCTTTCTGGATAAATGGGCATCCAACACTAATACCAGACTCCAACAGAATTTTTCAATTTGAACCAGTATTTCCTGAGAGTCGCGCGTTCAACCAAACTAACTGAAGAGTTGGTTTGTTTGGTTGAACGCGCGACTCTTACGACGCTTTATGATATTGGTATAGATACCTGTATCCAAGAAGAAATAGGCAGAGGCGCATTAAACACCCACAGTTTGTCAAATAAAATTTGGTCACAGTCACGTAATAAGAGGCAAGCCTGCTGGCAGTTTGGGAATTAAGGATGAGAACATTGGGAGTATATTGAAAAGGAAAAGTTGGTAAGAAGGTACATCCTTCTTACCAACTTTTGAAAGTTATTTTTTTTTAAAAGAAAACTCCTACATTAGGAATATTCAAAAAACGGACACAAAGAACATCCAAACTCGGGACAACTATTTGTAGATCACACAATTTTTTTCCCCGTGTGGGATTTGAACCCACAACACTCTGATGGGCAGTGTAAGTAATAGGTCGAGCAGGTTAGAGTCGCATAATGTAACTCGAACAGGCTGTTGCTGAGATATCAGAGCCCCCTAATGCTGCGTTCCTATAATCAAGAAACGATTCGTTTTGCTTACGGACGGTAAAATTTTCGTTGAAAACGTAAGCAAAACGAATCCTTTAATACGGTATTACAATGTTATACACACTGACGCGGGCGTACGAATACGTACAAAAAGGACTTAGAACTGTTTGTAGTTTTCTGATATAGCTATGACTACACGAAGTTGGCTCTTTCTCCATTTAAATTATTTACATATAAGATTAGAAGACGACCTCGATATACTCGAATAATAAGGTTTTCAAGATGATATAAGCCATATTTAATGTAAGGTACGTACGTATACATGTCACGTATTATAAGCTGGCGATGGTACGTCAATATTCTTATACATATGTTCTCGCGTTCATCCAAGAAACGCTGTGCAATATATTATTCAAGTTTTAATCTTCACTGACGATAGTTTCCGACTACAAACGTCGGTGATGTCTTAGAGTATCGAATATTAAGGCTGTGAGTGCGTTTTTAGACTTAAGTGACTGTTTGGCTGCATTGGAAGCACATTTCTTACTTTATTAATTAATTTCACATAGTGATTAACTTATTAATGTCAAAACTCATGCTTCTAAATTTACAAAAAAGCAACTGGTAGTTCCTTTTTAGTAAATGTAATAGTGTAGTAATTTTGTATATGCCTATTTAAGCAAGGATAGTAAAGCGCTGCAAAGATTACTTAACTATAAAACTTTAATACTGTAATTGTTAACTTGGATTAAAAGAGACCAATAATTCTTTTTATTTAATAAAAAAGACATCATGTCGTATAGTCACAGTCACTACAATTAGCACCAGTTCACAAGTAAGACGCGCCACCGTAGATTTAATAATTTTTACCCTATCGAATGGATTTAGATGATAACGACCACCAGTAACGTCAGGACTAACCACTTTTCGGTAAACTTTGAAAACGTAGGGTCAACAGCAGAAACTAACATCGTTTGATGCTTTCTCCAGGTTAAATAGAAAAGTATTCATTCTATACTGAGCTACTTTTTATCAGCTTAAACAAAACCATTGTCTTCAAGATGAGTAAGTCAAAACACAGTGTTTAATTAACCGTAAAAGCTATTAATATTAAAGATGATTTTCCATCGCAACAATTAACACCGCTGTGGTTTGGCCCGATGAAGCATTGCGATAGGAAGTAACAGAACTCAGAGACGACACGAAAAAATAAATGATCATTTTTACTATGTGTGCAAACTGAGCAGTAAGTTATAGCGTTTAAACTGTATTTAAAGCGGTGTCAGCAGACTAGAGCAGCACATTTCTAGGAAGTTAGCTAGGTAGCTGAATGCTCATGTTAATGATGTACATGTTTGAGCTTATTTTGTGTATATCTCGGGATTTAACTGCGATAATATTTATAAGGTGCAATACCTTTTTTGGTTACCCGAAGTGTCGATCGAATTGCATCGATCGTGCTCACGATTGAACTGGGCTGGACTGGAGAGCTTAGCGACGCCTCCGTGAAGTGCTAGTTTCAGCAGGTACCTGCGATTGGTCTAAACTATTTTTGTTCGTACTGTCGTTACTTTGACACACTACACTTACGACGTCCGTTGAATGCTCGCTAACGATAGCATTTGCTGATGACGGAATTACAAGGTTACCTTGGTTGATAAGCGGTACCCATCTTCTCGGTTGAGATTTTTATGTTTTTTATTTCAATTGCTTCACGTACTATTCCGGGGATATAGTGACGGTCGGTGGAAAGGACCTGTGGTTGGTGTAGTTCAATCCTGTAGTTTGGACCTGACTTCAGAAAATGCTCCATGATCTCTGATTTGTTAAATAAAATAAAGTGTTTTTATGAATTTCGCTAAAAATCAATATTTGTCTTGATAACATTTATTTTCATTAATATAATTGTAGGTTCTCCACTACTTCCGTCCGCTTAAATTAATATAATAATAACTCCACACATCTCACACACGGCCGACTGATCCCAAACTAGGCAGAACCTATACTATGGTAATCAGACTGCTGATAAACATACTTATATATTTCTAAATACATACATATTATAGCTAAATTACACCCAGACACAGAACAAATTATCGTGCTCATCACACAATTATTTGTCCTGGGTGGGAGTCGAACCCACGACCTCTGGATTAGCAGTCATCGTCACTAACCACTAGACCAACAGGCCAGTCGAGTCAAAATGTTTGGTCTCAACCGAAAAAACTTGGGATCTTATAATATGCATATCAATGAACCTATTTCTGCAGAGACACTGGATCGAGACGAAAAAGCCTACGTTTTTCCCTCACGCCTAGGCTATTACCCTGAAGTACAGATGTTAGTGACTATTATTTGATTTAAACTTAACATTTCTTGCCGTTTGTTTACCTTTTTATATTGTTATTAATAAATAAAAATGGGCTCGTGGCTAAGTATCGAGACCTCTTCGTGCCTCGGAGAGCACATTTTGTGTAAATTTGTTGAAATATGATGATGATTGTTGAAGATGTCTCTAATGCCCGTGCGAATCCGAGGCGGGTTGCTAGTAGTTAACTAATTAGATTTGAAACCAATAAAAGAGTGTTAAAAAAGGTTTAAAATTTCCCATATTTTACTAGTCAAATGTGTGTTAGTAGGCGTTTCACATAGACTAAAGTCCTTGAATTCTACCGTATCCAATCCCACACAACTCTGCACATTCATTCCTTCGCTTGACAAGGGTGCGCTATTTATCATAATATCACAACCGTTGTCAAGGTGCCGACTAAACTCTTATTAGTTTTTGGCCCCTGTTTTATGCATGAAAGAGTATAATAAACGTGTGTTGTCGATTTATTTAGATTATGTAGGCACTCTTGAGGGATGAAAGGAAGTAGTCATGATGGAATCGAGTTTTACATATTTAAGGCTGTTTCTGTGTTCACGAGTTGTATAATCTGTACTACGAAAATAAGTCTTTTTTTTATTGAATTAATGCGCTAATCTCTAGAACAACCAGAATTTTTTTTTTGTATTGTAGGCCCAATTCTTAAGGATGGTTGTAGAATTATTTAACTTCATAATACCACAATCAATAGCGGAGCAGTGACCATTAAATGCAGATGAAACTACGAGGCATGGCTAGTCTGATATGTAATTGTAATCCTTGTTTAATTCACGAATATAAGACAAAATATTAATTTTTTATCGAGGAACGCTGCCTACAATAATACTCCCAATGACAAGTAATGTAGGCATAAAAGAGTAGGTAGGAGAAGCCCGAGACCGTGGCGCGACGTGTTCCGCGCTCGCCTCTCTAAACTAGAGGTGACAGAACCATCTGCACCTCATAGTGGAGTCGCCTTGTTTTACAGGCGGCCAAGTCTGCCGGGGTTCACAGGGATTTTCTTTCTAGGGTACACCTGAGGCCCCGGCTATATGATCCGGTGACGGAACACTGTGTTCAAGAGGCCCTGGTGAGGTGATGACTCGTGGGGGTTTCGACACTATAAAAAAGGGCATAAAAAGGTTAAGATAAAAAAAAAGGTTTTAGAAAATTGACAATTTCATTGACACCCCTGTACATGTTCGTACACTAAAGTGAAGGCTTACCATCAGGTGTGCCACATGTTTGCCACAATAGTGGCATACATAGACGTTTACTTTATTAAAAATAGTTCATATCAATTCATATCAATATATTCCATTTAATATTTTTTTTAAACCTCATACAGTTTAGGTGTTTGTAAATGCATATGTACCTATACATATTTGTATGAAATAGATCACAGCCGCCAGACTGAAAACCACGGTTGATCAGAATGAATAACGCTGTTTCACACGTCAATCGTATTATATGCGTGTAGATCAGTCACTATAGAAATTATTAAGCAAAGTGAAAAACTGACCAAATCTCTTCTCTAAATCAAATCTTAATAAATATACCTAATACTCAAAAATACCTTCAACGATTAGAAAAGAGTTGATAATATAATCTTAGAACGCGTAAACAGATTTTCCTAAATTATAGCTAAGAACACTATCGAGTACAAAAGAAGCTAAGAATGCAAAATCAGTCCATTCGCTTAGGAGCTATGATTCACAGTCAGATACACACGTTAAACTTATATTACTCCTCCTTTTTTTATTGGAGGGTAAAAACAGACAGAAAGATCTACAGATTTATACGTTCAATGTGCAAATGATCGACCCAGCCGCACAAAAATAAATATAAAAAAGCGTACCTGCACCTAACGATCGAAAATGATATGATAGCGAAACGAGTTTGTGGGTCGGCCGTACCATTTTCGATCGTCTATTTGGGCTTCAAGCGGTTACTGGTTGGTTGGTGTGTATGCATACATTGTAAGTGATTGCAAGTTTGCAATCAAGCACATTTGTAATCAAGCTGCTGTAGTTTCGAAATGCCAAAGATATGGGATGGCATACCTTTTCCATTTCGGTACTACATTACGTCCTTGGGCTACGATAACAGCGTCCTATAGGGCTCTCTGTCTCTGTATTTATTCACCATCTTAGTAGTACATAGTAAAACATAATATATGCATCTTATATAAAATATACCTATTTCTCACAACTGAAAAGACTAACAAAACAGAGCTTTATGACTAAAATAAATACAAAGATAGCACACGCAATATGAAACAAAACATACCAACGCTCATTTAAATACAGTGGAATTACACTTGCGAGCAGGCGTAAAATAAAATTATACATACAAAAATTGTAGCACATAGGAGCCACCTGGCTCATGAATAACGCAAGAGTTTGTTAAGGAGCTAAGGGCTTGTACACGTTTGTCGGGACAAGACTTACAAGTGTGTTTACGTTTAATTAGTGCAGGAATTATAGAGCGGCTCTGACCCTGCATTGCGCTCTAGACGTTTACTCACTGATATAATGTAATTACAATTCAAACGTACCAATGTCCATACTTGAGCCAGGGGAATAGTACCCAGGGTAGTATTTACAGCAGTCGATCTTCTTTTTTAGACATAGTAAAGCTTGCTTTTTTAGACACAGTAAGGCGTGGTTTTAGGTGGTTCGATTTTGATATACCACCCCACCGAAAAACCCACACACGCACAAACAAAAAGAGTAATGGAAGTACGATTACCTGACTGGGCCTTTAATGTTCATCCAATATAATCAAACGAGGGGTGTCAACATTTTGGGACATCTTGATTTTATGCAAAAAATTGGTTTTTAGGAAAACGTAACTTTACTGTAGGGTACTGCTTTAAACTCCGTAATAATAAATCCGTTAAATAATAAAAAAAAAACAGGATTTTTTTTTCAAACCAAAGTTATATTTTTTTAAAATACCACCGAATTCATAATCATCAAAACTTAAATTAGCAACTTTCAACACATAAAAATGCAGTCGAATAAAGATCCTCCTCCTTTTGGAGTTCTTAAAAACTAACCACAAATTTATCGCTAACGGTGAAGAATTGCTTAAGTATATATTATGTGTAAGAAAAAGGCAATTAGCATAAACGAAAATTTTAATCCGTGAACGAAGCACTCTTGAATCACACTAAATCACACCTCAACTCCATTAGATTATTGTACCTCCTCTTCACACCAATAAATCATGATTGGAGCGCAACAGAGACAACACATAATAGTAAATATTGTGTTGACACATCATGCCGCGGTAAACGCAGCCTTATTCAAGTATTTTTTTTAGCTGATCTTTCTAACAGAATACATATTTTTGTAAGCAATAATTTTTTTTTTTTGTTTATGGTATAGGGAGCAAATGAGCCGACGGTCACCGGGTGGTGACTGACTACCATCGCCCATGGACACCTGCAACTACAGAGTCACAACTAATTAAATTATAATAATGATCATTTATTGCACTAACAACGTCTACAAGTTATTTATACTAAAACACTCACATTTATTATTTCAATTAGTTGCATATTAGCGTCTAATGTAAGGCGAGCCTGTGTATTAAACGCCAGTTTCTTTGAGTGACACAATAATGATAACATTATATTTGCACTTATAATTCACTAATGAATAATAATAACTTGACACATCTCATACACGGCCATCTGATCCCAAACTAAGCAGAGCCTGTACTATGGTAACCAGACTGCTGATAAACATACTTATAAATTTGAAAATAGATAAATTTGCACTTAGACACAGACCAAATGATCATGCTCATCACACAATAATTTGTCCTGGATGGGAATCGAACCCACGACTTCTGGCTCAGCAGTCAGGGTCACTAACTACTAGACCAATAGGCCATTAAATGCAAAAACCTTAACCCACATTAATGTTCTGAGTGAACAGAAAATAGATAGTATTAATTTAAAATCCTCTCCACCCGTTTATTAATTCAACTTCCATACTACTATTTCACTACGACCACCTACCCCCGACTGTTCTCATCTCTAAGCAGGGACACCTCAGTACCAGCTTCTCCCTCTGTATTCAGCGAGCGACTCGAATCGTCGATTTCCAGGATATTTCATATCGGCTTGACCCATTGGCGTTGCATAAAGAACTTCAGTCTGTATTCTCTATCGCTACTATGTAGTATGTATTATGGGGAGTGCTCTGAGGTTAGGTCGCAGCTTCGCTATTGTTCAACGAGACAAAACATCCATCTTGGATGATTGGCATTCCACCACTCTGCGGTAATTCCGAACCGATACGACCTTGTGAAGGACCTTCAAGAAAAGAACGTACTCCCACCTCAAAGGATACCAACGCACTTGTGACTCTTGAGTTGCGGGTGTCCATGGGCAGCGGTAGTCATTTACCATCAGATGACCTATCTGCTATAAAAATTTAAAATAAAAAAACAAGAATACTAGTAATGTGTGACCCACGTTACAAGTATTCTTTAAAAAATAAATTAATAATAATAATAAAAAAGTGTCATACCCTGCATCTCATAGCATAATAAAATTTGTATTCGGTTGTTTTTTAAACAAATGTGTTCGCATCTTTGATTATTATAAAGGTTCGCATATAATAAACAAACAAATCTTTACTGGCATATTAAATATCTAGGATTTATCATGAAATGCCTGCACACTCCACGGCATTTTATGATAAATCCTTTACAGTAACTGCAATCCGTTTATGGAATGCATTACCTGTAAAAATTAGACGAGTTCAAACCTTAACTTCTTTTAAAGCTCTTGTAAAAGAACACTACCTAACACTTTAAGTGGTGTACAACTCTCTCACGTTGTGCAATTGACTCCATAATAAGTAACTCCACTAAAATGTCTTACTAATTATTATAGTTATTTCGCTATGTCTGTGTATGTATATGTATGTATGTGTAGATACTTCACGTATTCCTATTCACCCCATTCTTACCTCTCAGATAATATCATTCGCTATACATAAATACTATATTTATTATTTCATTGTTCCCGTTCTAAATATTTTTGGTACGCCACCAGCTACCGATTACTTTCCTCTGTTGTTTCCATACAAAGGTTGTCTGGAAGACATCGCTATTAGCGATAAGACCGCCCATTGTACTTGCCGCTTAGTATAAACTAACTAATTATGTCTAATTTCTGTTCAACTGTGGTGTACAATAAAGAATGTTCTATCTATCTATCTATCTAAATATTTACATAGTTAAGAATACCTGACCCCTGAGCTAGTATGAGTGTGTCACAGGAGCCAGTGGCCTGCACATATTATAGGTTACAGTTTTTACGACAATGGAAGTGCGTTATTAATATTCACTACTTTATATAAGTCAACCACCTCTAAGTAGTATCCCATCTCTAATTAGCTGATTCGGTACTAGCTACCGTCTAATTTGCTCGCTAGTCTATTAGTCTATAGGTTACTGTTTCTTAACAAGCCCAGCAGCTAATTCTGTTGACTGATTCATCAGACTACGTTAAGAGTTACAAAAATATTTTCAAGTTTAAGTAAAGTATCCACACACAACTAAACGAAAATTTAAAATTTTGTAACTCCGAGAACTACACAGGAAGAGATAAGAAAAGACACGAGCATGTAATCGGCAGTCAGAAGTTCTAACACAGCTAAAAGCCGTTTCAAAGTCTCAGTATATGCACCAGTCCTTAACTTGCCTAATTACGGCTAAAGAGCGGTTCGATCTTCGACTTGCAGAATCGAGTTTAGGAAAATTCCAAGTTGGTAATTGGCGAAACTTTTCCACACCAGTGTATTTAAGATGTTTGCCGCGCTCATTTCGTGTGTAACGTTTTATTGGTACATGCATACTCGTATGTAGACGGCACTTATCCTGAATTGATATTTTGAAAAGTAAATATCGTCGTTCAAAAACTGCAATTTAGAGCAAGTTTTCACTTTAAATAACTATTAGCTTTTCAACATCGAGTACTATTACGAATTTAACAACAAGTTGGTAAACAAGCAACCGGCAAACCGCCTGATAGCAAGTGGTGCTGATGCCTATAAACACTCGCGTATTAGATATGTCACTTGTACCCAGCCAACACTACCCTCCTCTAATAGACCAGGGCTGACCATACTCACCACTATACAAAACATTAGGGCGGTGGTTCGGCCCCAGGCGCATGGGGGGGACGAGAACTATACAAACATTCAATAACACACCAAGAACACCCAAACTCGGGACAACTATTTGTGAATCACACAATTTTTTGTTTCATGTGGGAATCGAACCAAGAACACTCGGTGCGGCTCAATGGCGAGGTGACTACTTTAACTTAATCCTAAATCCCACAAACCCCATTCCATTTAGCTCAGGCAACGATAGAAGCAAAAATAAATGGACTAGGGTAACTGATTACATGATCTCAGCCCATGAGACATATGTACGCATCAAAACTGCGGTTCTTAATGTCAGAGAAAGTAGATCTGACCCTCTCATCCAAATGGTCTTAATTAAGGGGTGGAAGTTAGGCATAGTCAGCGCTAGAGGGAAAACTATAGTTTTTTGGATCGAAGTGACATTTACAAGGCATATCTACGGAGTAGTTACTCGTACTTGAGCTCGAGCTAGTTAGCTTCGGGCATTCGTTACCCATGATGGTACATTGTAACTATGATTATATCCCGGGATGTGCCTTACTATATTTGGCCTGAAATATCTCTAATCTACTTTATATAATCCCCTGTGTCCTTGTAAATAGGAGGAGAAATAAGTTTCAGTACTGATTACTTTTACATATACGACTTATAAAAAACTATTAAAATGAGCAACATAGTATCTAATTACTATGCTAATTACAAATTGAATTAGGTGTACAGTCTGATAGATAAATTCGGATCAACCGCTGAACGACATCAATTAGAAATGGCGTCAAACATAATTAATAATGTAATACATGTGTCGTGTTTTGTCGTTAGATATTTATGTGCTTGATAGTGGGGCTAATTAACTTTACTATCGGAGTTACAGTCCTGTATCGACAAATTCGTGAATAGACGTTTTTGCAAATGTCGTATTCTCTTAAACAAATGATTAACAAAATACATTGTTACTGAATGTAAGATTGGCATGTCGAAACAGGGTATGATGGAAATTAAATCATCTTCATTTTCAAACTCTCTTTGGGTAATTAGCTCACTAGGACTAATGATGAAATGATTTGTCCAAAGGCCCTTAAAGATATATATATATAAAGGGTGTCTCAATAAGAGTGCACGATTTAAATTTCACGCCATTTTTTTTCTTTGGAGGTTGCAGCTCTGATATTCGACAGCTGGCATCAACGATTGTTCCGATTATTAAAAAATGAGCGCCACACAACTGAACAACGTGTTATCATTATGAAAACCCATTACAAAAATGCAGTGACTGTGAATGGCATTCGTTACAGGAACATGCTAACGGAGTTTTTGTGGCCTCAATTGGTTGGTATGGATCAAGAACGACATGTGGTTTCAGCAGGATGGCGCCACCTGCCACACCGCGCACAGTACAATCGATTTATCGAAGAAACGGTGTCCAGACCGAATCATCTCCCGAAATTCCGATGTCAATTGGCCACCAAAATCGTGCGATTTAACGCTGTGCGATTTCTTTCTTTGGGGTTTTTTGAAATCTCAGGTCTACGTGAATAAACCACAAACAATTCCTGAGCTGAAAAGCCTAGATCCAACGCGTCATCGGTGAGATAGAGTCACATCTTTGTCAAAATCTCACCTAAAATTTCATGAAAAGAGCAAGAGCCTGTATTCAGAGCCGAGGGGGCCATATGCCAGATATTTCATTCCATACATAATTGGAACAAGTCTACAATCCAATAAAAATATCATCACTCGCTCAAAAAAACATGCGTTTTATTTTTAAATTAAATCGTGCACTCTTATTGGGTCAACCCTTATATTCTGTTAAAATAATTAACTAATGAATTTTAGTTTAGAACAGAAAAAATCTATCTATCTGTCTAGAACATAGGTACCTAATATAAATACAGAATTTAAAAAAAGACATACCTTTTTTTTTCACCTTTACGAAGTAGTGTTTAGAAGTTTTTAGCACAGTCGTCGCCTGAGAAAAGTACATATCTTCACCCCAGAAAACATCGTCAGACCAAACCAGTGTAGTGTTCCTTGTCAGCAAGTTTATATTATCGCCGGTTACATATAAATGTGCTTAAAGTTCGAACCGAGGCTTTCACTTTCCATAATTTATCCTCTTTCATTACAAAATTTGTATTAAGCGAATGTTTGTGAAAGCGCAAAATCGCGTATATTCGTCACAGGCCGAATGAATGCTGGTTAATTTTAATACTATTTGAGGTTGAATTTTGCGGCTAGAAAATGGAATTAAAAAGCTGAGGACTGCGGTGAATAATTTCAAAATGCTGTTTAAAAGTTCATGTGATATAAAGCTGTGATGGGCGTCAAGCTTGTTGCTTTAATTTGTTTTTTTTTTTGTTTAGATTGCTTTTTATGCAAGTTATGCTTATTATTATGAAGTACTTGGAAGACCGAGCTCGGTAGCTTATTGTAAAATCGTATTTTTTTTGTAAAATATCGTTTTTACAGGAAATACAACTATGCAGTTGAACTTAAAATGCAAAACTGTATCTGTATACTAAATTTCACGAAAATCGTTGGAACCCATTCCGAGATTCTGATTATATACATATATATATATATATATATATATATAGCCACTAACACAAACGTACATGTTTTCACACATACACATATATAATAATTATATTCATATTCATGTTACACAATATCCTAGTTAAGTAAAAAATAATGGCAACAATAAAAAAATCAAAAATTAAAAGATTGGATACGGTTTTAACGTAGTGTTAGTATACTCTTTGGTTCTGTGGCTTAAATCCAATAATTGTGTATGTATAGTTCATAAGACGACAACCTCATTATTATTACTCCAACAAATTATAAAAAAAAAAATTACGCTGTCAACTCTTACCAGCCGTATGTGTTGCCAGTTAGTTGCATTCTCTTGATGATAATATATATGCAATGGTACTACTGACACGGCCTGGGTGCATTGAAGCCGTGCGACCGCAATGCGGGCTCTGTACTGGTGCTTAAAACAACCAGAGATGGTTCCGGTGATTTATAGTTGCTACGAGGATTTGTGATCTTTGCTGATTAAAGCCTTGAGATGTAGAAATGTAGAGATTAAGAAATCTTTTATTGAATAGGATAATAAAGTAACAATTCATGATAAAAAAACAGACATGGGACTTTCAATAGAAGTCAAAACTTTAAACTTTTAAAAAATTACCTTTGTTTTTTTAACGACACTGATGCTTATGTGACGCAAACCCGTATGTTTTACTGCTACCAAAAATCGCTCAACGCGGCAAAAATAGTTTATAAGTTCAGTTCAGTAGGTAGCAATATGATAACTTATAAGCTATTTAATGCCCTCCGATACGGAGACTCATTCTATAGCTCTAAACTTATCAAAAAGCTTTGACTTAATCTATAGGTTATATTATGTATGTATGCCGACTACTTGTCTGCTACCTTAGTTTTATATAACAAACCAAATGTAAAAAACTAAATTATGTAACATACTGCATACACGTAAATTTAAATTACCGTAAGGTTTTAAACAACGTGATCTGCTTCTGGTCCTGACTGATTGGGTGTTCATGGGATATAGTAATTATAATTACTAAACAAAAGAAGTTTACATCGAATCAAACCTAGTACGAGGAAGGTTATATTTTAAAAAAAATGTGGTTAAAAAAAAGTGAAATATTAACATAGTTGGTCAGGGCCTCCGTATATAACATAATATGTACCTATACTCAATCTTCCTCGCAACATCGTGTGGATTTTTCACATCGCCTTACCGTAACTTAAAGCTGTAGTGAGGCCTGTTGGGGGTTTCCAAATATGTACAAAAAAAGGATTTAGTTTACATTGGCTGCAAGCTCTTGCTAGCAAATCAGACCGACGCTTATATATTACACAATCGTCTTTCAAGGTAAGTAGGACAGGTAAAGTATCAAAATTTATAACTTACGTTACAACATATCTATGTTGTAACGTACATTTTTACCTTATGTAGTAAGGATGTAAAAATCCAGTAAGCTTTAGACTAAGAAAGGCATAATCACTTTAAAACCTTTGGGCCTAAAGTTGCACGACTTTTGAAATACGCAATAAAAGTTATAATTATTTTTCGTTTACGAACTAATAACCCTCACAACTTTGTAATATTCGGGATCGTACCATAAAAATATTGTCAACAAACATCGAAGCAACATCTCCGGTAGAGAATAATTCAATTTATTAAGGATAGGAGGCGGTGGGTCGCGTAATGGAACTTCGGAAGCACACGCCGTCCGTTGCATCTGCATCCTGTTCATACAATGTCTTCCAGAGCTGTCCTGTGCTTTGATGTTAAGAGTTTTGATGGTTGCGCTTTTTGCTTTGTATTGTAACGTTAAGTGACGTGGCTACATCTCGATGTAGCAATTTCTGTTTTTCTCTTTTGAACTACTGTTTTCTAGTTTGCTTTTTTTTCTACAATTGCATAAAATTAAGGTTTATACACTAAACGTTAATCTCTTAGAAAGTTCTAACAAGTTGTTTTTATAATAATTTTTCAATGCTACAGGTTGAGAAATGAGTGTAAAAAGGTTACTTGCCATCATCTGTTTGTGCTATATTCCAACTAGTTTTCGTTGGTTTTCTAAGTATCGTAAACACTACAGGTGCTTGCGACACTTAGAAAACCAACGGTGTTATAAGTGGGCATTGCTGACACTATCCCCTCCACAAGCTCCGCTAAGTCTAGTGGCCAGAAGGTGAAAAATACAACTACTACTAGTGGTTTGTTTAATTTGTCTACTCACATGCACCTTTGAAGAAATCTCTTTGATGAGAAATCTCTTGTGATCCATCATTTTCTCTATCACCCTTATTATTATTTTCATCGCCTTGCTCTTTTCCTTTGGTCTTTTCTCTTTTTGTTATATTTAACTTTGTCCTGTAAACATTTTGTAAATCCCTTACTTTGGCTGCGTAAAAAGAGCAAGCTCTTCTATTATATCATTAGAGTAATATAACTCAGACAAACTATAAAAACATGAGCTAGATTAGTGAGTAGAAAAGTTAGAGGACAATCCTAGATCGCCTAAGCCGGCTGAATCCTCAGTCATAAAAATATTTTGTACTTAAGGACCCCGAGTCTCCTAAGTGAGGACTTATCCTAACTGAGGACGATACACACATGGAATTTAAATCAAGTTCTCCAAGTGAACATTATCTGGAACAGAAATAAAATTAAACAAATGATTACCAAACATTTTTTCTGTATTAATTGTAGACTGTAATCAATAAACTAATAGAAGAGATAAAAAAAACTTATTTTAGTAGCACAAAAAATTATTGATATTAATAAACGTAGTCAAAGTGCAAAGGATATCTGAATGTTGTCAGTATCGCCATCGATATTAGAGTTTATGCGAATATTATATTTATTTATTTACAACAGCCTTAAAGCTCGGAACACCGGTAACAAGCAACGCTACAGAGTAGCAAAAATATATAGTACATGTACCCTTCAACTTTAAAAGCTCTGTTTTGTAAACCGATGATAGGTGCCTCAATTAATCTGATATCGAAAGATTTACTTGAATGAATTGACTACTTGAATGATTATCAAGTTACTTTGAATTTATTAACTTTTTATGTAAGTAGTCCACTTGCAAACCGCGCTATGTAATATTTTTTTGTGATTTTTAGATAATGGCGGGTAATGGAAAACTATTTAAAATAATTTCAAAGCGTCAAAACTTGCTATATTCTGAACAAATCAGTATCAAATGCTGACTACTCTTGCAATAGTTGGTATCTCACTTAATTTTCTACTTTAAAAAATCGCCATCTTGTCGTCCACTTGCAGTGTTTTATTGAGCATAGACTCGGGCAAAACCCGACATTAATCATATTGCCACCCAAGAGGATGCACGTGTTCTGTGTTTCATTGTTTGATTTAGT
Source organism: Callimorpha dominula (assembly GCA_949752705.1). Lineage (NCBI taxonomy): Eukaryota > Metazoa > Arthropoda > Insecta > Lepidoptera > Erebidae > Callimorpha > Callimorpha dominula. The sequence continues at coordinate 3,592,609 of OX457005.1, forward strand.
AAAGTTTTAGCACGGAATTGCAAAAAACGCAGTAGTTTTAGGACCTAATTGAAGAGATCGTAAAAAAAACCGGGCCCGCAGCAGGCCCGCGGAGGTAGATTTCGTTTTTTTTTTTTTGAAAATCTGCCCCCCATTCCCCTCCTTAGGGGGAATATCCCCAATTCACGAACTTAACCTTCATTTTTGCCCTGTTGATTTATCGTCCAAGTTTGAAAGCAACCGGTGTATAATTGCGACCTCTATCGTGCCGGTAAAATCGAGGTACAAACTAAAAGCCAAAATTTGTTTTATACTGCCCTTAGATCAGAAAATGATGAAGAAATTTTTTTTTTTTTAAATGTAAAAAAAAATTGTTCCGCCCAGGTGCCAGTCCAAAGTGTATATTTTAAACGAAACCTGTACGCTAACAGTTTGAGAATATATCATGGAGTATCACGTTCACAACGAAATCACACGAATACTTTTGATTTTGAAGATACACTTTGGTTAGAAACGGAGGCCCCAAAAGGGTCGAATCAGATCGCTCCTTCAGTTTTTCATCGCCTGACTAAGACACATTCTGGAAACACTCTATCTAGAGAATCTAAACGATGACCCCAGACCAGGCAGACCTACAGCTGTCGAAATTCATGAAAATGTCATCAGGGTAGAGTGGCTATTGCGGTGAAATAGACACATTACATATCGAGAGATTCAGGCTGAACTGATTGGACTGATTGGATCACAGGCAGTTTCCACCATCCTGCATGAACACCTTAAATTTAGGAAGCTTGCTTCGCGAAGGATACCTCATTCTCTCGCCGAAGAGCACAAATTCCGTCGTGTTGATTGGTGCAAATTTAGGCTGGAAAAATTCGAAGGAGGAATTTCGCAAAATGTATCCAATATCCTTACAACTGACAAAACTTGGATCTACAGCTACGATCCTTTCACGAAGCAACAATCCATGCAATAGGTGTTTGAAGAAGACGGGTAGCCCACAAAAGTTGTCCGCGGTCGAGCGTTGATAAAAAAATTAAAGCGGTTTTTTTCGACGTAGTGGATCAGTAGCAGTTATCCCGCTAAAAGACCGTAGCAGGTACTGTGAAGTTTGCCTGCCTCAAGCTTTCGGGGAGTTGAATAGCGAGGGACCAAGAAGTGGTTTCCGTGGCATTCTTTTATAATAAGATAACGCGCCCGCTCACACAGCTGCTAGAACCATGGACTATGTGAATACTTCGGGGGTACAAATACTACCCATCCTCCGTACAGCCCAGATTTAGCTTCGTGCGATATTTTGTATTTCCCACGGTAAAAAAAAATGCTTCGTGGGCGAAAGTTGAACACTGCAGAAGAGGCCTAGAAGAATATCGGCGGTTATTTTTCGACCTCCCTGAAGATATATATATTTTTTACTAGCAGCGCCACGCGGTTTCACCCGCGTAAGTCCCGATTCCGTGGGAATATCGAGATAAAAAGTAGCCTATGCGTTAATTCAGGTCGCCAGCTATCTACATACCAAGTTTCAATCGGTTCAGTGTTTTTTGCGTGAAAGAGTAACAAACATCCATCCATCCATCCAAACTTTCACATTTATAATATTAGTGGGATGTTTCGAAAGCTGGTTCACCCGAATGCATAAGTGCATTGAGGTTGGAGGAGAATATTTTGAAAAGCTATTAATAAACTTTTTTAACATTCCAACAATTTTTTATTTCACTAACAATTTTTGGAACAGCCTTTAAGGATTCTCTGAAATGACGTAAAATTTTGGTAAATTATTTCCTAGGCCAAATGAATATTTAATATTACGGCCTATTTCATTTAGAAACCATGTCTTTAATTTCAAGCCTATCCTACACACATTCGTGTTCACAATAAGTCATGTATGTATAGTCTCTAAGGGCCAATTGCAATCCGTGATCCTTTGAACAACGCATACATTAAAACGGAGAAGGAATTACACAAATTTCTCAAGATCCAAGATTATGTCGTCGCAAATACATAGGCATTTAAGGGCTAAGATAAATTGTTCCTGAGAACAATTTAACCTACTACAGCAGTGAACATAATATTTATCGCATTTCCCGACAATAGAACTTTTTTAGCTATTTCTATTTCCATTTGCTTGTATAACAATGCCAGTGATACTTTAAATCAAGGATTATATAGGAACATATTAAAGGATACACGATCGAATCCTGACGATGGCCAGTGACAGAGCTTCAAGAGAACAATCCAATTTTTTTTTGTCAACAAAAACTGACGCAGAACTAAATTTACTGAACTTATCCTGTAGATGTTCATTGATGATTCATCTAGTCTGACAGAAGTAAACAAGAACATTAAAAAGATATTGCTTGTAAGGTATTTTTTTCTAAGTCTAAATTTGGTTTAGTAAACTTCTTTAAACTTTGCCCTACCCAGCTGATCCCTTACATTGTTGATAGCGTTATATTATGCAGCTGAATACCGGGTTAAAATCCGTTTACAAGGTCGTTAAAAATTTGCCACGATAAAGAACTAACAACAACATTAAATAACATACAAATCCAAGAAAGCTCTGTCACATATTTTGTCTAGTTGTAGTGTACCCGTTTACTCTGCCACCAAGTTTCCAAGTTCTTCATTCAGTAGATTGCAAGATTGTCAAAATAGCATATGACACAAGGCGAGAAACCACTTGACAAACCAGAACCAGAAGGCCACTTGACAAATTGAGAAATCCGATTTTTACCCGATTAAGAGTAATCTTACCATCAGACCATTATAAATAAACAGTCCTTTTCTAACAAAATCTCTACTTAATACACATTTATAGGGTTAATGTATGTGCGTCCGTCCGAAGGGCCCCGTTTATCATAATTCCTGGCAATACAGGGTTCTGTCAAACAATAGACGATATTATTGGGTTCATAGTGCCATATGCATTATGTATGAGACTTTTGAACGCACTTCTCAGACGTTCAGCACTATATTCAATGTGACGATGTTGTAGAAAAATGCAGGATGGTCCTGAAAATTACCAAGATGTGGTTGTATCTGTTCCATGATCCCTAGTGTTAAAGTTCGATTATATAGTAAAAGACAACTATTAATGTTTATTTTGAAAAGAAGGTACACCATTACAAAGGGAAAGGGTCTTTGTTCTAGTTACTACACCCTAGCTACGGTAGCGACACCTAAATACCCACTTTTGACCGACAATCCTCACAGAGATGGTGCTCATTTTGTCTACCCTTCATAATCTGTATGTATATTATCATCTTCGTCGTAGTTCTTACACATAACCATACAACAACATTACATATGGAGAAGTTAGTTTGAGAAATCCTACCACAATTAAAACGTCTACAGAGGGAAGTTAGTTACCGCAAACTGTGTTAACATTTTTTCTTAATCTTCTATATGTATGTCTTTCAGAGGAAGTCAGTCTGTCAGTAAACAGTGGTAAACGATGTTATGGCAAAATCCATCGTCTTGTCTATACATAATTTGTAGTTTCTTTTCAAGACAAATCTTTACCTGGATATAGACAAAGTTACTTGAATATCAAGGAGCCAAAATTTATTACAAAATCGTCTCCAATTTCATGTAAACTTGATCAGCACATACCCCTGATATTTATCATGTACCCTTTTCAACTGCGGTAATAGGATATCTGAAATTTGTAGGCTTCTTAGGGTCAGCTACATAGCTTTGGGCTGGTCATTAGATAGTTATGATCGTATTTTATATGTGTTAGAAGTTATAGTCATAAATTGTTTTAGAAATGCTTTATCGTTTCGAGCTTACATATTCCATGCAGTGGATACATACTTACCAAATTTAATCTTGAATGTCTTAGACATCATTTGTTTAACATGACTGAAAAATTATGTGATCTTTGAATGGAAGATGTAGTTTAGTTAACATTTTTCCTCCATGGGCCAATGGGCCTCAAACGAGTTATGCATTGGCTTGATGAGCATTTACTAACTATTAACGTAACTAAAACAAAATACATTTGTTTTAGAATAACGGAAGCAACAAGACCAATGTCTAATTTTTCTATTAAAGCTCATACTTCCCAATGCAAACTCGATAACAGTGGCTACTGTGAATGCGTTCCCATTGCCCAAACCGATACCAAAAAATACCTGGGAGTTATCATAGATTGCCATTTTAACCGGAAACCGCATATATCGTCACTCAGCGAAAGAGTACGTAAATTACTTCCAATTTTTAAAAACCTACGCGAAGCTGCTGACTGCAATCTCTTAACCAACGTATACCATGCCCTTTGCCAACGCGTTCTATCTTACTGCTGCCCTATTTAGGGTGGAGCTGCCCCAACTCATCTGATACAGCTGGAAAGAGCCCAACGTGCAGTCATCAAGGTCATGTTCCATATGCCCAGGAAATACCCCACCCAAAAACTCTATGAAGAATCGCGTTTCCTCACAGTTTGCCAATTATACATCTACTGTACAGTCTTACGTCACCATAAATCTATTGATCCATCTAAGATTTCACAGAGTAAAAGAAGAATTCGAACACCTGTTCCCTCCTTTAACACAATGTTCGCTCGACGTCAACTATATTACATGGGACCATTCATTTATCGGTTCGTTAATGACTGGAACTAAATCTACAAAATGCCTAAGTTTCGGTTAAAATCTGTACTCAAAAAATATCTAACGGCCCTTGATTACCTTAGGACAGAAAAAATTCTACGAGTATAAAGCAAAAACCACTAGGAACTTGAATCCTCCCATATCCACACGCACCTCCGCATACACTCACACACACGACATACATGTATACAGCCGCAAACGCCTAATACTCACTTAGTCGCAACACACACGAACACATGTGTACACAACTCACACCCTAATACAAACAAGACAGATACGACCACATTCACGAACATATACATAAGACACACACACACACACTCACACGTATATTCAACCATCCCGATTTATAAATTATATTAGATACTGGCCAGGGGTGGAGGGTTGGTAACCTGAGACACAGGATTCTCCTAGTTCAGGTACCAACCCGCCATAATACTGTTTGATTCTAGTACTAATTTTAAAATTACATTCTACTGTATTTTATTTGAGGTTTGTTATGTAACATGTATGGTGAGAAATAAACTTTATTATTATTATTCTCTTAATTTATTTTATATACATATAAATTACATTTTTAAATACACTTATAATTAAAAAAAAAACAAAATACATTTAAAAATATAAAAAATAATGTCCCACCGGTATCGGGTACAGGGACCAAGCTACCGGTGGTGAGGGTTCCAGAGATAGAAACCTCCTCACTATGCGTGCCGTATCAAGGAGGACTGCCTTCTGCATCAGGCTCTTAATTCAGCTGCCTAACGTGAGCCTCTGAAGATGTTGGTCGAGGCTCTTAGCAATTAACCCATGGGCCGAAATGACTATCGGCACAATGATTGCTGAATCCACATCCCACATGTCGACAATCTCGTGGGCTTGGTCCAAATATTTTATTTCTTTATCTTTTTCGGCTTTTAAGAGATTGTCGTCATGGGAAATGGTGATGTCAATAATCATTGCTCGGCGCTCTAATCGGTCTATCACCACTATTTCAGGCTTATTGGCAACAATAATCCTGTCAGTGATGACAGATCGATCCCAGTACAATGTTGCACGACCATTTTCGAGAACTGGGTCGGGCACATACCTGTTATTATTATTATTATTATTTAATTTTGAAGGTAAATTTATAATGCATAGGTGCTTTTGCCGGCTTGGATTTCAGTGTGTGGAGAAAATGGAGAAATCCAAACTGGAGAGAGAAAATTAATGTTCTTTCGTGGCAAATGTTACTGATCTGCGAACACTTAATTTACACATACGCCTAAGCACTCTAATTGTTGCAACATGCTCTATTCCGTTTAAACCGCTACATTATAACAGTCTGATAATAAATAAAAATAGTAATGATTTGAAGCATGTTTTCATTAATTTTTGGGCCAATGGCTATGTGTTTTTACTAAATTGAACATGACACACTATTGTGCGTCATGTTCACCAATAGAGAATCAGCGTGTACCACCGAACTATAAAATTTCACGCCGCAAAGCGCTATTGCTAATCATACTGTTCATAACCCTTGTAATGTTATAAATGAGACAAATTTTATTTTTGGCCGTTTGTTACTCAATCACGCAAAAAACCAAGTAAACAGATTTTAATGAAAGGCATACAGTTTTTTTTATAACTAGGCTTATACTTTTGTCTTGGAAAACATCTACAACACAAAATTGTTAGGTAGGTCTTATATATTGTGTCATAGTGTTTTATTTAAACCATTACTGTAGAAGATAAGAGCATAATGCTGCAACTACTACTGCAGTATAGTATACTGGAACCATCAATTTACGACAGACACATAATTTATGACTTCCTACACAAGTTTCACAATCTCAATTTCAACACCATGTTAAATCCGAAATTCAGCGCAGAGCAGAGCGTCATAACTATGAGCCAATATTGTAAATGCTCATGTAAATATCAATATGTTTTAATATTCCCTGAATAGTGGTCACCATTCGATGCTTCTCGTTACGGCTCACGAGTTGTATGCTCATAGAATCGATGCCACCGAATAAATTCGACAATCTACGGACGTTCCCGCGAGTTTTAACAGGATCAAAGTGCCGAAACTTTGCGGAATATTATGTTTATAGGAATGATGGAGCACAGAATATTTTCGTTGATGCGATTATAGTTTTGTCAGGCGTATTCAGCAGTTTTACTTTGTTATTATGAAAGTTTAGTAGACCTACCGCTCACATTTACAACATGCATAACGCAAATTAGAATTAATGCAACTCTGTCGCCAGTCGGCATTAGCGTAAGAAATCTAGCATAGCTATCATAGCTAGCATCAATTTATCGGCGTTGTTGAACTTCAACTCATTCAAATTCATCTTGTAGAACTCACTATTGGTGAATCAGATGACATGTAATTACCAACTCAACATTAACATTATATATTAGATGTGTAATTCGGGACTTAATCGCGATAATATTTAAAAGGTACAATACCTCTTGGTTACCTGACGTTATAAACAAACGACGTTATAAATAATAACATTATGTTGTCGCCACATTAAAAACTCTTATTTATTTTATTAAAAATAGGGACAAACTATAATAGATGATAACACAGTTCACTATTTAATAAAAATAAGTTAATTGACATTATTTTGACTGGTTATGCCGGTAACGTAATACTATTGATCGATTGATCGAATATTAACGAATAGTGGCATTATAAAAGGGTAGAAATAAGATGAAACCTTCACTTGAGTGTGAACAGAGGTACGAACAACTTGGCAGTTACTGTTAGTTAGTGATTTTCATAGTTTATATCAGTGGTTTCGAGACTGTTTCTTACAATTATAAACTTTTGCGTTTGAAAGAACATGCAACAACACAAAAAAGAACCCATTTTTCCACAAACAACAATGTCTTTTCCAAGGAAAAGAAAGAGCCGCTGTCGCTACGGTTACCAAGGGTCCCATCGTAAGTTACCTAAAAATAAACTGACCATAAAAAACATTTTCAAAATGCAGTCCAAGTTTATGTTTTGTAAATATAAGTTTTTAGTAGGGAAACAGGTTGATAAACTACGTAATATATAAGCTAGTCAATGACAGTTTAAAAGAAGTTCTGTATTGTAAACAAGCATTTTTAATAAAACGTGATCTGCATTATAGTACCGTAAATTATTTTGTAATTTACAAGAAGACTTTTACTTTGAAGATCGCAACTTAAATTAGGTAACACGAGTTGCCGAGCAAACAATATTTTAATTATATTTATTACTAAATGAAAAATAATAATATCTCCCCTTAATGTAAAACTTTTGAAGGCGTTCGCTCGAGAGCCTTTTCAAACGGTAAGAACTCGAACATTCATCTGTTGTAAAATAAAAAAAGTTTCCCTTGGCGTATTAATCTGAAAGCAAATCAGATTCATACCCCGGGAGGCTGAGCCACATCTGGCCAGTTAAAAGTTGCCAGTAAACTGGTATGAATACACCGCATTACTTTGTTAACAATGTGATCCAAGTGATGATCGGAAGCTTTAAGATTGTCGTGATAAAAACAAAAAAGTTAAAAATAAATGTTTTAACACACGCAGGTCTGAACAAATTGACATCAAGTTATTTCATCATGCTAAAGAAGAACATCTAAAGTTGTCGTGGTAATGAAATGGTTGTTAGTAAGTTTTAAAAATAAGCAATAATAAATATATAATAATAAACATTAAATAGACCAAAAACTTCGAAAATCACGACGAAGTGCGTTGCTGGACATTGACCTCGGTCAATGACTTCCAAGAACATCAGTTCGAAGCAGCCTGTATCCATCGTTGACCTGTGTACTCTTTAATAATGTCATGGATCGCCATTGAGGCTGAAAAGTTTTGGATTTTAAACCACGGACCGAATAGCGCAGAAGTGACGTTTTAAGTTTTTACTCTGTGCTAAAATTCATAGGCTAGAAAATTGTGAAATTATAAAACATGAAAAAATCGCTTTACGCTTTTGACATAACCCAAAAACCAAATGTATCCAAGTCCGAGACTTCATACTTTGTACTCGTGGCATCATTTCGCGTTGTTAGTGCGCGAGGGAAATATGAAAATATCTTGTTATTATAAACTTAGTTTGGATATATTTAACCGTGAAATACAGCTGACTTGACATGGAAAATAATTTGGAAGCTTTACTCGGATAGTTTTAAATTTATACATAGTTTTTCGTTTAGAAAACACGGTTAGTATTTATCATCTTACGGTAAAAGATACAGTATTTGTGACTTATGCGATATCTATATAAATTATATTACGCAATGGTCCCATATGTACCAAGTGTTGAGAGGGCTATCCTCCGCGTTACGTATCCATATAAATCAGTGTGCTCTATCGAATAATCGAATAAACTCTTTTACTGTAACTTGTATGAAGAAAACTTTTTCCAACATCCTACACAAACAAATACCTACGTCACAGCAAAACTATAGATTAACACGCTTGCCGTAGAACAGAGTGAATTTCAACCTCCACTTATTGCAGTCTCTTGCCGACCGCATTTGAAGAGTGCTCCTTGTTGCTGCACGCGCACGTCACACGTGTTTGATTATTTTAACTAACTAAATTACTTAGTGTTTTTTGTTTGATAGTTTATATTATTTATTTGATTGTTAACAATTTGTGAAGTCAAGGCCCTCTTTAGACCCTTTCTGTAACTACAGCCATGGCCAAGAGACATTTGTACTTTTAAATTCAGAAACACTTTAAACTCGATCTGAGGTTTAAGAAATCTACCTGTGATTCCTATCTAATATAGTTTTATCACAGTTTCGTAACATTCAAGGAGACAATGAAACACAATTTTGCTGTAACAACAAAAGTTGTTCTTAAAATATTATTCAAGCCACATAAGCCTAAAAAGTATTTTATTTTTCCAGAAAGCTCTTAAAAAAATAAACATTGAACATAGCATATAAATGATGCGTTCAGTATTCATTTTTATGAGGCTTCTATTTTACGGTTATCCGTCAAACATGTAACCAATCCAATCTACAACATCGCAACCATTTGTTAAAACTTGCCACTTTAAAATTTCATCGTACGAAACAGTTTTTGACATTCAAGAAAAATGGCTCCCCAGCTGCAGTCTCTTGAGACATAGCTTATTCAAAACACGACACTACAAAATGTTATGAAACAAGTTGACTAAGTATTTATCAGGTTCGGAGACTGGAAAGTTGTATGCTTTCTTGCGGCACGAGCGCAAAGTTCAGGATAAACTATTTAGCGACATAGCTGAAACATCTACAGCAAATTGTGTTAGTCGGGCATCTTGCGCGCCAACGGCTTGTAAACGTCGAAAATTTTGATAGGTACCCGTACGTCGATGCACGCTATAGCTACAAATGTGTAGAGAAGATTGTTTATGTAATTTTTTAAGTTTGTCTGAATTCCCTTGGAAACAGTTTGTTTTTCTATTGTCATAAGAATATGGTGTTTGTAGATTGATAGAGGTATTTTTTACACATTCTAAAAATGGATTTAGTAAAAAAACTTTCGTGTGTGGTATTCATGTTTATTACAGATATACGGTTTTACTCACGTGTTTATTTCGGAGATGCTTGAGTTTTGGACCCGACGGGGGTCCTTTATCAAGGAGTGAAGCGGTTCGGACGGTTTCAGGCGTCAACACATCCCCAAAATTATTATATGATTTGTAATAAACGATATTCAGATATTTTAAAAATATATCATATTTTAAATAAAGTGTTGTCTAGATGCTAGTTTAACGCTGCATTATCGATAACTAATGTACCTTTGCCTATGTTGAATCAGCATACAATGTATGGCCCAAAATCCCATCGGCTATCGAGGACGAGTCCCAGGTACTTCATCGAACGCTCGATGCCGATGCGGACCGAAACACATCCTGCCGAAAGCTGTATACGGGGATCGTACGGTCTATGGCGCTCTACGGGGCGCCAGTGTGGGCGGGCACTCTGACGGCCCAGAATATCGCGATTCTGCGAAGGCCGCAACGCGCGATGGCTGTCAGAGTGATACGGGGGTACCGTACGATCTCCTTTGAGGCGGCCAGCCTATTTGCCGGATCCGCGCCCTGGGACTTAGACGCTGTGCTCCTTGCGTTACAGTATCGGTGGCGCAAGGATTCGCTAGATCGGGGCGACCTTCCAATGCCTCGAGAAATAGAGGCACACCGGGGTGAGCTCCGCCAGATTTTGGTGGCGGAGTGGGAGGAGCGACTTGCGCGACCCAGTGCAGGGCACGCCGCTGTAGCGGCGGTAAGACCCGTCCTACGAGAGTGGCTGGAGAGAGGGCATGGAGCCCTTACTTTCCGGATGACGCAGGTACTTTCCGGACACGGTTGCTTCGGCAAGTACCTGTGTCGGATCGGCCGGGAACCGACGTCACGGTGCCATCATTGTGGTGACTGCCCCGACGACACGGCGCTTCACACACTGGTGGAATGCTCAGCCTGGGCTAACCAGCGTCGTGATCTCGTCGCGGCAGTCGGTTCTGCTGGAATTCTCTCGCTGCCGGCCGTGGTTCTGTCCATGATCCGGAGCGAGAGTGCATGGAACGCTGTCGCCGCCTTCTGCGAGGAGGTGATGTCCGCAAAGGAGGCGGCTGTACGGGAGAGAGAGCGAAGCACAACTCTCTCTGGCCGCAGTAGACGCACCGGGCGCCGGAGGGCATTCAATGATCTCCGGCCACCGTAGGAATCGGCCTGCGGGCGACGAACTTTTGGGGAAGTCGTCGTCCGAACAGATACAGGCCCGAGAGGCAGAGCGCAGTGTTCCGCGCGCGCCTTTCAGAGGAGTGTGACCGATGGGTGACGGTCGCACCGGGTGACGGGACCCGTCTTGGGTGAGACGGGTCAATGCCTGTCGGGGGTTGCGGAAGAATGCAATGGCGATTCTCGCTCCCCCGATCATGGGCAAGCAGTGGAACACCGGGGTGGTTTTTAGTCGGTAAGAGTCCGACAGACCCCTTCGCCCCCCCCCCCATTAGGGCGGAGGACATCCATGAGGATCTTCCACCTCGACATCAAAAAAAAAAAAAAAAAAAAAGCATACAATGTATCAGTGTTCTAAATTGTATTTAAATACCAACATTTGCTTACAGATTCGCTGGCGTAAAAGTAATTTTTCCATCCCACTAGCTGTGGTCATCGACTTCGCGAAATTTTGTTGAAATCTATTCTACGGGACATTTTTCGGAGATAATAATAATAATCTATCTCTGTGCCTAATTTCATTCAGATCCATCCAGCCGTTTTGCGTGAATGAGTAACAAACATCCATTCATCCATCCGCCCATCATTTTATAGACTTTCGCTTTTATTATATTAGTAAGATTAGTTAGGATATTGGATAGGATAAATTATTTTAACTACTGTACAAAAGATGTAAATAATCCTCCTGCCATTAGTAAACTATCTTTTAGTTGTGTCAGTGCAGTAACCTTTTTTATGTCTTTCAGTTTATATAAAAATGGAAAAAGTGGGTAGGTCTAAATCTGCGTAAGTCTGTTTAGTTCGTAATAGAATTTCGGTGAAAAAGGATGCTTCAAGTCTGTCGACATAACATGCGGTATATTTTAGATTCAGTTAATAGCATTTTGCCGCTGATTGTACGCTTTTTGTGTTTATTTCATCGTACCAAGAAAACGTTTTGCAGCTGATAAAGTAAGGTCGCCGAATATGTAAGATACATTAATACACTTCAATTACGTATCATACTACATTTCTCAATATTTTAATACAATACAATACAATATAAAAACTTTAATTGCTTAAAATGAGGATACAGAGTGGTAGTAGGTTGTTATTTAAATAAATGTACAAGCTCATTTAGCCAGTCAAGTAACAGCATGAAATTTTTTTCTTAATATTAAAAAAGTAGACTTCCTGACCTTCTCTAAGTGGGTTTTTTAATAAATCCCAGTAAGCGTTCATGTTCTCTCTGAGCAAATAAAGAAAAGATCTAGAACCTTAGTCATACATTATTAAAATAGGTATGTCAGTCTTGTCGCGTCCTTGTTGACAAAACACAACTCCCCACCAAAATACAACCTAAAAAATATTCTAAAGAACAACCTTAAAGAAAAGAAATAAGGTTTATTTTATTTGTATCAAAGGTATAAAATAAGATTGTGAAGGTTTAGTCGAATTACAGCACCCAGCGCTCAAGAGATCAATAATACGTTCAAAAAGTTGATTTGATCCACGAGTAGAAGTTGAATTACAGTCAGACAAATTTAATATAAACATACTATACATGTTTGTACTTGTGGAAGTTCATTACTATTGACAATGGGGAAGTGTATTGTGTAATAGTTTTTAAAACGACTCATTTTTCTTACAATTTTAGACAGATAATATTTCACTTTGCGTCTATGTTTATATTTTTAATACTCTGAAGGTTAAGAAGGACAACTGATCACAAGCGAAATAATGAATATCTAAAAGACTCCTAGATTGGCCATAAGAAATCATCATCTTCCTGTCGTTCCCGACCATAACAAAATGTCTGAATAATAAAGTTTTGAGTGTTAGCAGTTGCGTAAGCACGCATCACCAACTTAATGTGGATCTCGTTGTTATAATTAATAATTAACTACCTTTAAAAGTCAAATAAATAGCAAATAAAGATTATTATTCCTTTTTATTCAACTTAAAACTTCTAAATTACATTTTTAAATATGTATATGTTTAACAAAATATACATTCAAAAATATAAAAATAGTACATCACCGACATGGGGTACAGGGACCAAGATATCGGTCATTAGGGCTCCAAAGGCAGGAACCTTCTCACTATACGGGCCGTATCAAGGAAAAGTGCCTACTGCATGAGTCCATTGATCCAGCCATCTAACGCGAGCCTCGTAAGGTGTTGATCAAGGCAATCCATGAGCAGATATGACAATCAGAAAAATGGTCGCTGAATCGACATCCCACATATCGATAATCTCGTGAGCAAAACCCAAATATTTGATTTCTTTTTCTTTGACGACTTTCACCAGGTTCTCGTCATGAGGAACAGCGATATCGACAATCATTGCGCGGCGCTCGTACCCACACGAAAAAGAAAAGGACAGTCATATTTAGGCGTCGGCTTAGGTTTTAGATGTATCTACTTTCAGAACTATTAAGCAGTTGTACAGAAGAACACGAGTACAGTACAAGGATATTTCAGGCTTAGCGCGTAGCTTATGGCAATAGACCTAACATCCTCCGACTACTTTTTTGGATAAAAAGATACTCACGCATTTTATATAAGTACTACTTTAAGAGGATTACGATTAATTTAGGAGGATACAGGTGTGAGTGGAAATTTTATTTATTATACTTTCTATTGAAAAGTATTTTAATTTGTCAAAGCGTGGAATGGCATTTTGCTCGTGGAATGGTAAAATCCTTTAACAAAATAATAATTTAAAGGTGAAAAAAATTTGATAACAGTCAACATTTTTGTTCAAAGAAATAACAAACGCGTAATTATCAAAACAAATGCCGATTTTAATTGGGATTTTTTTTTCATCAAGCTTAATTAAAAGCTCAAACCTTGCTAATTGAACAAAACAAAGGTAGTAATTAATTTTATTGTGATAAAAGCTATAGATATTATGAATTAGTACATAAAAAGGAAGGATTTATCTATCTGAAGGTTTTCTTCTTCAAGAAAGGAGTGTATACGGTTTTACAGGGTGGGCAACGTGTTTGCGACTCCTCTGGAATTGCAAGCGTTCATAGACTACGGTAAACACTTACCATAAAGCGGGCCGTATGCTTGTTTACCCCCAACGTGGTATAAAAGAAAAGGTAAGTGTCGACTTTACCCAGTTTAAAGAATTCTGCTAAATGTCTCGATTTTTATAAATTTTCTGGTATCTAACGGTCAGTAGTCGCTCGGCAGCATATTTTTAGGCACAGTTTAACACAACTTGCGGGTAAAGTCGGTTAGATTCCTACACACCTTCCACACGCACAAAAAAAACGGAGTAAGTTCACATCGGTAGCGTGAAGGTTGAATCCGCAACAACTTGAACGCATTAAAGATTGTTACGATATGTTAAACAAATCTTCTATAAACTGATTGAAACTGTCTCTAGTCCCAAAAGGCGTTCCATCGCAAGTCTGTTTGCAAGTTACTTTTTTAACAAATAAAATACTATTATCACTTTTAAACCCATTTGCAAAACTATTTCAATTTCCTTTTACATAAGTTTATTGACTTGTCTAGGAATATAAAATGGTTCTCAATGTGCTCCAGAGGATTGCACTATGCATATTGCACGAAGGTGAAACCTTATAAGTGTATTATTTTGCTTCAATGCAGACAATGCTTGTATTACGTCTAGGTGTCTGTCATTGTTGAAACTAGATAAGAATTTGTATTAGTTTATTTGTTTATACGTGAGTACTTGTTACTATTTATGATTTTGTCTGAGTTTAATACAAAACAACAAACACAAAGGTAGTTGTGTCGCGTTTTCTAATTTTAAGAATAGGTAATGAAGTTTGTTTTCGTGGGAGAGTCATGCTTCGGCACGTCAGGGCCGTCTCGACCGGAGTGATATCACGGCCTCACAGAAAACCGGCAGAGAAGCTTGTATTGTTGTATTGTACATATCTTATCACAAAATAATTATTAAGAAGTTAGAGCATTACATATTCCAGCTTGAATTAGAGCTGCCCGACCAGTCTAGTAACTACACTCTACGGAAAATCGTAGTAGACAGTACTAGTGAGAAGGAGCAGCACACTTTCATAAATAGGGAGGATACTTGCAGCACCTAATCACACGAAACACAATTAGCGTTAATAGTATTTATACGTACGGGTCACCGCTTAGCATCAGGACCCTACTGGAGACCATCGGTCCATGACCTACTGGCAACTCCCTACCATCGAAAGAGCGGTGTGCTTGTATGAAAACTTAGTTCTGTTAGAGAAATAAAAGAATTAGTATCAAAATTGAATTTGAATTTCACAAAGAGAATACACTTATATGTAAGTATAATCCTATCTAAAAGGATAAAAAGGTTAGTTCCCTTTGTAGGGATCAAAAACTGGATAACATGTTTACGTCACACCGTGAGTCACAGACTACATATAGCTGGAACATGGACCTGTACGTTTCGATGATATACTTTGTTAGGAAACCATTAACAATTTACATTTTGTGGTCTGGGTATTCTTCGATGTTAATGAAATTTAGGAGTATGGTGTAGACAAATGAAACAGCAATGGCAGACTAACTATATATTATTAGGTTTGTTCTTTTATACATAGCTTTTTACATAAAAGTAAATAGGGTAAAATTCGAAAAAGATCATACGATGTTAGAGTGAGACGTTTACTATCTCTGTCTGGTACCGAGGAATGTCATAGTCGATGCAGCGCTCGGCCGCGCCCCCTCCGTATGAATCATCGGCGCACGCGACGTACGATCACAAAACAGCTGTTTGTCGGTAGGTCAGGTGCGCTGTTTTACTATGTAGGTGTACTGCTACAGAAACTTTACACAAATTGTGAGTATTTAGTAATACATTTTATGACAGCATTTGAACTATGAAATTGTTATAAGGAATCTTATCAATACTCTACTTGTTGTTAACGGCTGTGTCTCTGTTCATAACGTAACTGAAGAAAATCGTAAGTATCTTAGGAAGAAATCATGGAAACACATTTATTAATAGACGGTATTTTTTAAGAGAAATAGAAAAATTTAAAACTAAGGAATATTTAGGTAGATTTCGAAGAAAATTCTACCTATTGGTTTTGTACCAGTTGACGAGTTTTCAGAAAATTTCTTCAGATCAACTAACTAGATCTTAGTTATGATCCATAGACCCCAAAACAATAGCCAGTTAAAAAGTTTATATAATACATATGTATGTATGTAGCACGATTTTACCGGGACGATAGAGGTCGCAATTATGCACCGATTGCTTTCAAACTTGGACGACAAATCAACAGGCTAAAAATGAAGGTTAATTTCGTGAATGGGGGATACTTCCCCAAGGGGAGGACTGGGTGGCAGATTTTCAAAAAAAAAATAAAAAACACGAAATCTACCTCTGCGGGCCCGGTTTTTTTTTTCTATGTAGCGGAGGATTTTGCACAGTACCTTGTTTAGATTAGAGTTAGTAAAATAACTTAACTATTTTAAATTTCTATACTAGCAACCCGCCCAGGCTTCGCAAGGGTAGTAGAGACATCGTCAGCAATCATCACCATATTTCAACCAATTTACACAAAACGTTAACAAATTTTACACCTAAACCTTTCTCATGAATCACTCTGTCTATTGGTGAAAACCACATGAAAATCCATTCAGTAGTTTTTCAATTTATTGCGGACAGACTGCAAACACGGCGGGGGACTTTGTTTTATAATATGTAGCGATTTCTATTATATTTTTTTTTTAGAATTTACAATTAACAAATAGTTATGAAATGCGTCGGTCTCATATATATTGCTATGTGCTATTTTGGTCATATAATATATGATATATATGATTAAATATGCAATAAATTATCGAGTATTAAGAAATATTAGTACGTATATACCAAAAAGGCACATTAATTGAAGCACACGGTGAAGATATAGACTTGTACAACAAATCTGCAAAGAAGCTCATGATACGACAGATCATTACAATATATCCCTATATCTAGGAATACCTTAATTTTTCCAGATTCGATTGACTGCCATAAACCAAATTGGTTACCGACTTCTCATTGGCTTAGTGTGTTTGTAAAAACTGTATATCAAACACAGGGCAGCTCTCACAAAACAATCAACAGATTTGCTGCAGCGTACCAGTGAATACACTTTAAGCTCACAGTCCACTAGAGCGTATTCTAAAACCTATTAATGAAATCAATTTAAATATTACTGGTCTCTGAACGCACTGCTGCTAAAAGTATTGTATAAATTAAAGGTTTGTAGTCCTGAGTTTCTGTAAAAATATTTTTCGTTTTTTAGAAAAAAATCTTGCCGTTTTGTAATAACATGCCGTCTTAACTAATCTGTCCATTAAATAGGGTTAAGAGGGGCTTAAGAGCGTTTATCGTTGCCCAACATGGGCTAGCTAGCGCCTTGATCTCGTTGTGGTAGTCGGTGCTACGGGTAGTCTCTCCCTCCCAAGAGCGGTTCTGGCCATGGTCCAGAGTGAGAGCGCATGGAACACCGGAGGTCTGCGCCAAGGAGGCGTCGAAATGGGAGAAAGAGCTAGTGTACGACTCTCTATTCCCGTCCCGTCCCGGGCGTTTAATGATCTCCGGCCTGCGGGCGGCAAACTTTTAGGGAAATGATCGTCCCAATAGAAACAAGCCTGAGAAGCAGTGCGCAGCGATCCGAGCGTGTTTTTCAGATGAGTGCGGCCACCGACGGGTGACGGGACCCATCTTGAATGAGATGGGTCCATGCCTGTTGGGGATTACGGAAAAATGCAATGGCTACTTTCGCTGCCCACAATGGTGGAAGCCCTGGAACAACGTAGTGATTTTTAGTTAGTAAGAGCCCGACAGACCCCTTCCCTTTCCCCAGAGGACATTCAAGAGGATCCTCCCGTCACAAAAAAAAAACTTTGTTACGTCATAGTATGTAAGAACCACAAGAGCTCCATCTCGAACGATTTTTGAATGCATCGTGTGCACAGCCGTACCAATTACTAGTGCGGCCGGCCCCCGCGGAATATTCCAAACTGACTGGACTCAGAGCGATTTTAAATTGAATTTTTGAGAATTACGACGAAAATTTTCAGAGTATTCTGAAATGTACGGCAGTACTGGACTTTGTAAAAAGACGCTACGATATTGTGAGTACCAACTCTTGATTTTATCACTGTTTATTCTTTATATACCCTTTACATGAACAATGCTGAGGATATCATCATGAAGATAAATAACATAATTTCGTCTTAACAGATGATATGATACAAAGAAAACTGAGATCTAATAAACATACATTGAGATATAATTGGAGCTTTGATATTGACTAAAAAAGCTCCTCTAAGTTATAGATATAGTTATTAAACAACACCAGTGTAGTTAAGTCACTCCTATGTTACATGATAGGCGTTGATATTTGCTTGCTATCCAAAGGTCAAGTACTTATTTAGTGTGATTGATGTGTCCTCATTATTCGTCATCATCATCACTATCAATTCACCCATAGGACGTCCACTGCAGAACATAGGCCTCCCTCAATGACTTCCAAGAAGACGGGTTGGCAGTGGCCTGTCTCCACCATCGTCCCGCGAACTTTATAAAGTCATCTGACCATCTTGTATTATTCGTCATACTTAACTGTAATATCATTACATATTATGAAACAAAGTTCCTATTCCTGCTCGCGATAACTTGAAAAACTATTAAACGGATTTTCATGCGGTTTTCACTAATAGACAGAGTGGTGCATGAGGAAGGTTTAGGTATATAATTTGTTAAGATTTTGTGTAAATTGATTAAAATATGTTGATGATTATTGAAGATGTCTCTGCTACCCCTGCCGGCACTGACTGAAGCCTGCACGGGTTGCTAGTATAGGATAAAAATAGATTTTTTTAGTAATTTTATCTTAATAAGCGGGTTTAATCACAGTCCTTCCGAGTATGGGTAAAAAGATTTCGATAATAAAGTCGCAAGTCATACAAGAACAGGATATACGAATAATATCATAGTTAGCTTTAAAAGGCATTGCTTTTTCATTAAAAAAATTATTCCACCAAAGGTTTTCGAAAGGCATCGGAGTTCATAAGTTGGGACTGGTCACGTTGTCGCCTTTGGAAAGGTATCTAATTTTTTTTTATTTATAAGTTTACAAAATACGATACGAGTATATAGATACAGATGCAACATAAACTCATTCGAGTTTTACCGTGCATCAGTGCCGTCAAAGGTGTTAAATATAATTACTGAAGAATAAGTACACATACAATAATAAAGATACAGATTACAGGTTAAAACCAAATACATTATAAAATCAAATTAGAAGGTAATACATAAAACGGCTTCACACCAACCGTGCGCCGCCGCCGCTGTGACGCACCCGCCATCAGTCTCACTATGTTATACAGGCTGCTCAACAAAAAAAATTAATCTCATACTTAAATGTTTTTCTACATTGAATCAATTCTAAAATTAAGTAAAAAATCCAAAGTGAAATCAGCAGGAAAGAGTAGACGCGTGCCCTGTCAATGATCACACATCCGTATGTTTCCATATATCCACTTCCAATTTTCGTAGTAAGAAGTACGTACCTACGTACATTTTGGAATTACTGTACTGACGATTTGCTGTTTGGAAAACTGGTTACAGTAATGTATCTTTGTATTTATGTTGGCTACAAAAGTATTGCAATTCGAATTTATTGATTTGATTGTTAAAAATCTTATGATGGGTATTCTAAGTGATAACTGGTGGCAGTAACTCTTTTAAATATTATTTTTAATATTAATAAGCCAGGAATAAACTTAGTTATAACGCGTTACAGGAAACTGTGGTAATTTTTCAGGAAAGTTATGTATAGCTAATAAATAGAACAGTCTGAAAATAAATTGACAAAAAAAATTGGCTATATTAAAAATAATATTTTTTTACATTGTTATTGCTTGCATTATTCACGGAGTTTACCATCTAAACCTAAAATAGGACGTTTTTCTGTAACAACTTGTATAATAGATAATTAAAAACCTTTTTTTTATTGTTCAAAGCTTTTATTTAACTTCACGTGCATGTATGGGCCGGCTCGACTCCGCTCGATACCACGGCGTCACAGAAAACCGGCAGTGAAACAATCTCCCTTCTTCTCACTCTTTTCCTCCCCCCCCCCGACCCCTCTTCTCCCACCTCAAAGGGCGGCAACGCACTTGTGACGTTACAGGTGCCCATGGGCGGTGGTAGTCATTTACCATCAGGTGACCCGTCTGCTCGTTTGCCCCCTATACCATAAAAAAAAGCCAGATTACAAGAATATAATATAAAAACAACACAAAGTCAAACACGTCCTTTGCATCCAATGCCTCATGCATTGGAAGCAACGGACCGTCCAATAAAATAGAATTATTCGTGTATTTATATTTTGTTTTTCAGAAACAAATATTAATGGCTATTGATATTGATTACACTTGATTTTAAAATATAAATAATGGATATAACACTTGATTTTGAAATATAAAAACTTTTTTGGAATTTGTGCAAAGCTTTGTTAGGATTTCTAACTGAATAGTTACCTACTTGGTGAACTAAACAGTTTGAAACATTTGATGATCGGCTTCAAAGGTATATATATATTATAAGTATAATGAGTCGCCGCCAAATAATAAAATGATTAATTACCTACGTAGAACCATGTCCATTTCTACGTACGTACACTAGGTACAAATAAAACTTTGATAATTAATCAGTTGGTTGTTTGGCGCCGACTTAAAATAAGTTTAGATAAGATTTGATAGTTTATGTAAATAAGCTCAAAATTTAAGATATCGTGTGGAAACCCCCACGGGTCATCACCTCACCGGAGCTAACGGTGAAGTGGTATGTCGGAATCGAACCGACTAAAACCACACGGTGTTCCGTCACAAGTGGGTATATTGCAAGGGACCCGGGATCCTAAGAAGAAAGGTTTATTTATTTTTTGCTTTTTAGTTGTTCTTTTCATCGGTTTAATTTTTTGTTAAAAAGATCGATCTTTCTTCTTAATCGCTTTGTGAAAAACGTGCGAATCACCACCTGAGAAAATACTATTAAAAAAAAATGGTTGATTCGCAAGTCTTTTTGCGGGTTGATACATGCGAAACAACGACAAAGCCAAGAAAGCGCTGGTAACTCTAATCACCAGCAGAAAACCAGCTGGTAGTTCATGTGTGTGTCAACTGGAGCGACTTTAATTTAAGAATTAATCAAAGTGATGCAGTCTACCGTTATCAAAATGTGATTGAAGAGAAACAGAGAGGATCATCCGACCAGGCGAGGGCATCATGCCTGGCGGATCGCGATTCAACAGTTGATGTAGGGAAGTTTTACATGTACAAATCGGCGCGAGAACTGCCATTGTGCGATGCAGGATCAGTAGGTACTCCGTAGTTCGGCGTTTCTCTTTAGATGACTTTGAAATACAAATGTTTTCGCCGTATGAGGATGTCATAAACAACGTCCTTTAAGTACGGTACCTTGCATCTTTATAATGCCTATTAGAATTTGAATAGTAACACTCGCCTCATGATTACACAATTTAAAAACAACTTATAGATATTGGGTAATTTCTGTAACCGATTTTACAAATAGCTAAAGTGCCGGAGGTCGAAGATGGAAACGCCCTCTAATGGTAGAGATCGGAACTACGACCAGTAAATGGCGGGTTTCACAATGAAAAATAACACTGTAATCGGAACTAATATCCTGTGTCCGTATATACAGGACTACCCGTTAACAGCTTTTTCTGATTCTCCTTAAAAAGAGGATTTTTATCAACATGATCTGTAGACATGTAACGGCAGCGTGAAATTAGTTTTGAAAAACAGGCCAAGTGCGAGTCGGACTCGCACATGAAGGGTTCCGCACCATTGTACAAGACAATTTTTTTTTTAAAGACAACTGCCGCATTAGGAATGACTCCTGTGTCGCGGGGGACTTTACACTCATACAAACAACGGACACAAAGAACACCCAGACTCGGGTGGGAATCGAACCCACGACCTATGGTGTAGCAGTCAGAGTCACTAACCACTATGCCAACAGGCCAGTCAAAAGATCGAGCATAAAAAGCAAAAAAAACATGTTTCTAGTAATGGTGCCTCCTTTAATTTTTAATTTACTTATTTAGAAAGAAAGAAAGAAAGTATATTTATTCAGAAATAATATTTTTATTATTTGTTATAATAGTGGCAACAGAAATACACATTCTGTTAAAATTTCAACTGTCAACCTATTAGGGATCATAAGATACAGCCCGCTGACAGACAGACAGACGGACGGACAGCGAAGGCTTAGTTATAGGGTCCCGTTGGTTACCCTTCGGGTACGAAACCTTAAAAATTACTGTGAACGTGACGTAAAAAGTCTGGATTTTTCAGAAAATGTCTGCATAAAAAAAAAAAAAACAACAATTTGGCGGCTATCCATAACGTTTTTAACATTTGAAATTTTTTTTCTGTAACACTCTTTAACACTCTGTAACAGTCCTTTTGTTACTTTTTAGAAGTGATACTGTGTTATCGTGTCATAAAGATTGTTTTGAATTCATTGAAGTTCCATTAAAAATATTTACCTTGTAACTAGTGTTCTGTCAACGGCGTCTCATTATAAATGTGATTGAATTAAGATATTGCTACGTCAATTTTATCTGTATAAAAGGATAATAATACCTACCGAGGTTCAAATAAATCTGATCCTAACGATATTATTACCCATACAAACTTTATTATGCTTTTTCTTCCTTTTATAGTTGAACCACAGAATACATAATAGTACCAGTGTTGAACTTTGAAAATAAAATGAAGTGAAATACGTATTGTGTGAAAGAGTCAAGGAATTAAGTTACAAGTACAAGCTTTACAACCTAATAAATTCAATGTTATTAATGAATTTGCTTGCTAAGAGTATTAAATAAACGATCAGCCAAATTTTATTAAATTGCTAAAGATTGTGGTTTGTAGTTTTTGCTACTCGGGCATCTATTTTTTTCGGATTTAGGGGACAAACGAGTAGGCGAGTCACCTGCTCGTAAGTGACTACTGTCGCCCATTGGCCCCTCCAACTCAAGAGTCACAAGTGCGTAGCCGGTCTTTGAGGTGGGAATATGCTCTTTTCTTGAAGGAAATACCGCAATTATAAGATTTTCTTTGCCCAACGTTAGACACACTGAATATCAAGTTTTATTAAATAAAGCAAAAGATTTCGTCAATGAAATGGTTTTCCTAGGGATAGGGCTAGATTCTAGATTGTAATAGGGACCTCACTTATCATCGCTTTCAAAGGGTCATAGTCATAATTACATTACTAGAGAACGAAATAAATTAGTTCAACCAAAATTTAGACCAGCAAAAGTGCAAACATCTTTCATGGGGTACTGTATTAAATTCTATAATAAAATACCTCCTAATATCGTTCAACTAAATAAGAAGAAATTTAAAACTTGCATTAAACGCACACTATGTAAAAGAGCATATTATAAACCAGACGATTATTTAGCTGATAAAAATGCTTGGCAAAATGCTGGTAATGGTGCTCCACAGCCACAGCCACACTGTAAATACATGTACATTAGTTTTTATCTGACATGTTATTTAATAATATTTATTATTATTGACATTGTTAATTTTAAAACATTAACTTATATGAATTTGATATCAATTGTTATGTGACATTTAGAAAATTTTTAATTGTACATGTGAGAACTATCCTGCCGATGTTTTGGGTCGTTCGGCTCCCTTTGATATGCTTGAAGTGGATGAAGGCTGGCGCGTGCGTCATGCTCGTGAACAAGTGCCGTTAGTCGTCAGTAGCTGGTCATCTCCGAACTGCTGTTACTTACATATAGTAGTAATTTGCGCAACTTTTTATAGTTTAGAACAATACGTTTCATTGTCCTCACATTTCATTTGCGCATAATTATAAGCAATGTAACCAGAGACTTGTAAAAAACATGTTGAAAAAGAGTGCCTTAGAGTTTCTTGGCTGTTCTTCTCCACAGGATCTACGTATTGGAACAGGCAACTAGCTTCACGACTGACTTAGTCAGACTGACTACGACTCCTGACAATTCGAAAATACATATAATCGGTTGAATTGGAATAAATGATTTTGATTTGATTAGATTTGTAATGTAATTTATAAAAAAAATATGTATCACCTTAAAAGATTAAGTAGTATTAATATACCTATCGTACCTGTTTAATGTACTTTTAAATTTTATTGCAATAAATCAATACTCACGCATAACTTAATGTTGATTATCGAATCGATAGCTGAAGGTTTAACTTACTTACATTTTGCATACTTTCATGAAATAACAACCTTTGTCTAAGATCATTTCAATAATATTCCAAGTTTAATAGCAACATTTCAGGCTCGAGGCAGTAATAAAA
This sequence comes from Callimorpha dominula, assembly GCA_949752705.1. Classification (NCBI taxonomy): domain Eukaryota; kingdom Metazoa; phylum Arthropoda; class Insecta; order Lepidoptera; family Erebidae; genus Callimorpha; species Callimorpha dominula. Next base: position 3,617,281 of record OX457005.1, read on the forward strand.
TTTAACGTGTCGTTGCGAATTTTGTGACTTCACCGAAATTTATCGCTGAAACTTTTTCAAGCGATCCATTTGTTAATCTCAGGGTGCGTATTCGGTAACGCTTGAAAAATGTGAAGATACGTTTCGCTTTCCAAACGTGTAAAAACTTCGTGGGTGTAGTTTTTTATGGTCCAACTTGTAATGTAAATTACTCTACCATTAAGAAGTGATTTATAGTAACGTTAATTTCTGTTAAAACCCTATATTTTTATACCCTTTACACAACGTTTGATAACACAACTTTAAAACTATATACAATATGTAACTTTTAACTTGTATGATGTAATGTTTGAGAAGGTGCGATTGGAGCCTGGATATGGGAAATCCCTTTAATCTACAAAAAACTATGAAGACGGGTAAACTTGGCGGTGTGTCAACGAGACTATTAAGCTAAGCCCAGGCTTGCTTGCTGCCTTATTAGTAAAGTAGCATAATATGGTGTATTTTTTTTTCATATTCACGTCTAAACGGTTATTGAGGGAACTCCTTATTTTCTGCCGCGTAGAACGAATGCATCGGTGTTTAAAGAGATCGCTGCACGTTGCACAGATTGCTTCATTATTTTATTCACATCATCCGTAAGAAACAGAGCAACATCGATTAAAATATAAATGGTATAGCAGATCGACACGATGGTCCAACAAAGTTTACAATATTCAGTTCTCACTTCGTCATATTTTATGATGGATGAGGTGTTTGAGATTATGTTCGGTAACTTCAAACAGATTGTACTGCGTAATGGACCATGGATAGAGAAGCAGACACCTCGCCATCAGTAATCACTGGCCCTATATCGTCTATACCTACCGCTGTTCCGCTTCAAGCGTTGTTTGGGAGCCATGATCTTAAATAGTGAAGAGATAATGTGGCAACAAGCTTCTTCATATTTTTCTGAGATGGAAGATGGAGAACCTAACCAAAGCTAAAGCTGTGAAAAGGGTCAATGTGACTATGATTACCAGCCATCGTACAATTGCATCGGGGGCTAGACGTATGGAAGCGCGAGTTACTTTCGTTGTAGGTATTCAGAAGCATAGTTTTCTTTTATGGTATAGCGGACAAACGAGCAGACGTGTCACCTGATGGTAAATGACTACCGCCGCCCATGGGCACCTCAACTCAAGAGTCACAACTGCGTTTCCGGCCTTGAAGGTAGGAATAGGGGAAGAGGGGGAGAGAAGGGGAGAGGTGAGGAGGGGGAGAGTCAGGGAGAGGTGAGGGGGAGAGAGAAGGGTTAGAGCCTCCGGTATCCTCACTCACTCTGCGAAAAGCAAGTAAGTGTTGCTTCACCGCCAGTTTTCTGTGAGGCCGTGGTATCACTCCGGTCGAGCCAGCCTATACGTGCCGAAGCAAGGCTCTCCCACGATCAACCTTTTTTCGTGTATAAAAGTCCAGGCGGACTATGTGCTTGATTAACATTTTAGTGATCATCATCGTCATCATAACGACCACTATTGATCATTATGGTATAGATGGTTGTTAGAAATGTTTGTTGTACAAAAGAAATACAGATATCGCTTCTCTGGAACCACTCCCGTTATATTAAACTTATTGAGCCTTTCAAATACACGAAAGTACAAGGAGATTCTAACAAAATTTGCAGAACATTAAAACTGAACGTAATATTAAGTCATTGCTATATAAAATATCTTGATGCTTATGAATATGTATAAGGTGTTGATGTATAGCTGTTTAGCATAAAATGCGTGTGTTCTACGCATCGGTTGCTAACTTTGATGAGTTGGGAACTTTCAATGCTGTAAGTACTTATTTGAAGTTAAAACAACGAATAGGGTGACAAACCTTGTTGATGGTCATGGCAACAAATATTTTGTTCAAAAATGTGCCTAATAGCATATTGACTAAATAATTATAGCGATAGGAGAATGATAATTTTTATATTAAAATAAAATGCTATTGATAAGTGATTTGTTACATCAGAGTTATCTTTTTAAAAGGTAAAGAGAAATGAGTCTTGAATCTTTTATTTATTGCTTTTGTTCAAGTTAAATTTCGGTAGTCACGAACATGAACGTAGGAAATTTAGTTGAGCAAATACATTTAAAACGTACTTGAACTTATAAATGTGGCAGTTAAATACCATTTTAAGGTACATATTTCATGAGATAGTAAATATCATTACCCATTTTTTTTTTTATTTAAGTTTACGAGGCAATTAAGTTCTGTTACTCCGATTTTATTAGTATTTACCATGTAATATTTCTGATACTCCTATAGAGGCAAGGGCAAATAATTAATAGTATAATTATAATAAAATTAAGTTAGGAAAAGCATATGGACTTCTTGACTTGAAAACTATAATTGGTATCTGTCTACGCTTGCAACATTGAAGCTTAAAATTTGAGTGCTGCTTATCGCTTTTTAACCCTGGAGTCGTCGCCCGGATTACAATAGTAATCCACCGTTACAAAACTAAGTATTTTAGAAAAACTACGCATAGGTATTATTTGCCGTTTCGTGTATTTTATATTGGATAGTTGATGCATATGCTCAATGCAGCGCGTGCATAGATAGTGTGTGGTTATCTGACAGCAGTCCCGTAAAGTTTTTAGATTAGTATTGTAATCCGCGCGACTTATTACGTAAGTATTTTTGTCAAGTTATTATTTAAGTTTTTTAATATTTTATCGTTATTCCGAAATGTATTTGTTCATGTACCTGTTTTTTTTAACTGTAGACCATGATATACATAAATTTAAGCTCAAAATATACTGGCTTAATTCTTATTTTATATAAATAAAGTTTATTTTAGAATCACCATGCCAGAAAGGCGTGCTGATGAAATCAAAGCTTAGCTTAATGAAGATGATGAGGATATGGAAATTTCAGAAGGTGGTTATAGCTCAGATGATAAAGAACACTTTTTTGGGGAGCAGAACCACGAGTCTGAATCTGAGAGGAGGCAGACATCTCAAATTAGATGTTGGAATATAATTCTATATCAGTCGATGACCAATATTTTGTGTGTGTAGAACTGTAGACAGTACTCAGTCGCAGGCATAACATGCTATGTGTGTACACAGCGAACAGAAATTTGCAAAAAAAATTACTCGCTACTAGTTTCTCATTTCACTCTCCATGACATGGATGAACCGTTGCCTCACCGGAGGATACAACAAAAATCAATACCATGGAATCTAACTTTCAAAATAAAAGACCTTCTGAATATTTCTGAAGTCGAAGCTAGGTCGCTGTCATGACTGCCGGAGGTCCCGGAATAGTAATTCTTGTCACAAATCCATTAGCTCGGACCATTCAAAATATATATGTTCTTCTTGGTTAGAAAAAAAATATTAGCTTTATTATTTCATTTAAATTAGATGTTTCATCTCAATTTGAAACAAAAGTGCCATTTTTGTATTCAAATAAGCAGAAGTTTTTTAATTTTTCATTTATAAGTACTTAAAGTGAGTATTTTATGTTGTGTTCATTTAAATAATTAAGAATACTGTATGTTAACTCGTTTATAAGCACAATAAACCAAATTGATTAATAAATTCAAGTTTTATTCGTATTTTTAAATGGATTACATATGTAATCCACGCGACTACTTACGTTACTTTTCCATGCGCGACGACTGTAGGGTTAATTTAATAACATGCACCATACTGCCCTAATTTATTTCCATTGCTTCCATCTCATGGTTGCCTGTAAGAGATTGCCCTAGAGCGAAAAGGCCGCCAATTGTATTAACCGTAATTTTAAGAAATTTTGCTATTCAAAGTTTCTGGTGTACACTAAAGAGTTATATTACTCATTATTATTATTATCGCTGCTTCTATAGAATAACTTACTGCAATTCCAACATATTGGATAAAAACAAAAACGCTCACCGTTCTCTGTATTGTACCGTGTAGATCATATAGATGGGTACGCAATAGTGTAGTGGTAAGTACACTATTGCGTACCTAAAGTGTTTTAAAAAATCGTATTATACTATCAGATAAGCAACATATTCTTGTCTTTCTTTAAACCAACAGCACTGCTAATTGCTAAATAGAAATGATATTATTTACATTGTGCCAGATGTACAGACTCCACGTTGTGATCTTAAGCTTACGGCAGAAATACATATAACATTTTCAAACAAAAATGTCTTGTACTAAATAGCCTCAATCATCTCACAAAAAATCGAAAAAGAACTACAAAGAACCACATGAAGTCCCTGATTTGCTTTGAACTTTTATTCCCTCTCGGGCACTATTTATTTTTTACGGTGAAACTTTGACAATGACTTAACTTCTTGTATCCGGTGGATCATATAGCAAGTTTTTTAGAAGTTTAGGCCGATAAAAGTTTTTTGTTATATTCTCACTTTTGAGATAAACATGGCAATTCAAGGATACTCGTACAATTTTCAGATGACATCTATGTTGAGGTGGAAGTTAAATAATCTCTTTTGTTAACAAAAGTAATATAATATGAATTTACACGGTCAAAAACACATACATTCACCCTACTTGAATGTTGCGAAATTGTATAAAACTGTCACCGCCAATAAATAATAAAGAGAAAGTTTCAGGAAGCAATCCCAATGAATTTGGGATTTGTTTAAAAGTAATCGTTTGTCAAACCAATATACTTATAAGGGAAATGGTGGAAAACTTTTTCCTATTTAAATTTGTATTTTTTTATAGAGAGGGAGAAAGAGTGAAGAGAAGAACGGAGTGTGATGATGATGACCTTAGCGCATACCGCGAGAGCTGGTTCGAGATGAACAAGGAATAATGTGTTATAATACAGTCTAGGCTAATAAATAAAATGAAAACATTATTGTAAAACATTATATCCTGTATTAATAAAAAAAATAATTGCGACTGGTGACATGTAAGCCATTTATAACTTCCTTTCATTATGATCACCATCATTTAATAATGATGATGACCAGCCAGGTTTACCGATACTTCTACTTAAGAAAATTTAAAAAAGAGCTATTTGTCGTTGCATTTATCCAACTACTCCATACGAGTTTAAATATGTGAGTCATCGGTCCATTTATTAAGGGAACTTCTCAAGCTTAACTGTTGTTGTCAGTATTCTAGAACCTTCTTCCCCAGCCATTGATGGCTCTCCACTATATGGCTTCTCTTGTCACTTGATTTTGATAATGACAAGAGTATTATTGGTCACTTCTGGCCTTTAATCCTCGTATTTTTTTAAACGGGACCCCATTATTAAGACTCCACTGTCTGTCTGTCTGTCAGCAGGCTATATTTGATGAACCGTGATTGCTAAACAGTTAAAATTTTCACAGATGATGTATTTCTGTTGCCGCTATAACAGCAAATACTAAAAATAGAATAAAATTATATAGTGTCTAATGTTGTATAGATAATGGTACGGAACCCTTCGCGCGCGAGACCGACTCGCACTTGGCCGATTTTTATAGTACTAAACTCATAAATTAAACAAGATTCTGTCTTTGATAAACTTTAAGGTATCATCGTATAGTTATTCGAGATTTACGTGTGACTATAAACTGAAAATATATTTTTACTTGAAGTACCCATCAAAAAAACCTGGCCTACCGAGGTTATTTAAATTATTTACACGAATTAAACTTTCCTATGCATATTTGCCCAATTTAGGTATAGCCTGTATAAATGAGGCAAGGAGCTCAGGGACGGAAGAAGTTTGAGTATGATTTTCAAAATATATTTGGATGATTTAAGAAGGTGTAATATCCAACTAAGCAGTGGTTTTGTTAGTAGATTTTTATTTTATTCCCTGCATTCAACTATAACTCTTAAAAGAAAGTCCGACAAGCAGTGACAGTTTAGTAAATATAACCTACGTTTCCAGCATCTAAGCAGCTGCTTTACAATTTTAATGACATACCGAATTTCAGTAATGGCGAGCGGTCGATTCAGCTCATCCATTATGTACAAAGCACTCGTATATCGGCGAAGTTAAAATATAAGTTGTGGTCAATCCTATCTATTACTGTAGCTCGGAAGTTGCAAATATTCTGAGTAATGAATAGTTTTGCATGTTTTTGTTTAGAAATCATATAATATTTGTAAAGGATGAGGAATGGAACCAACTAATTGTAATAGGAACTTACGCGACACTTAATAATGGAACCAAATTATAAATAATGATAAAATCAAAAAATATAGGTGTTGAATACGTGTCTGCATGCCCCTTCGGGTATAGGGACGTATGTGTATGTATCTTAAGCGATATTTCGAAGTCATCTGTCGACGTATGTATAAACGTTTTTTTTTCAATCGATACCATATTCGACCACGCTCTTATGTCTTAAAATATTATAATAAAGCTTAAATTATATTCTAACTGCGCCCTAAAAGTCGCTGTTGAAGCGCGATCGTTTATAGCAGGCCATCCATAAATTACGTCATACGAATTGCATGATTTTTTTACCCCCCCCCCTCCCGTTCTTGTCACAGATGGTCACATTTGTGGGGGGTCCCTACCTGGTGTATCTAATCACATATTTTTCAATTATACACCCAGAACAGAAAAGAGCCGTACTAATTTTTTTTTATAAATATCTAGTAGCATGTCTAGTCTTTCGTTTACAGGTAATGTTTTGTGTTTAATACTTAAAATTGTGACATGTGACGTAACGAAGCTTATGACCCCTCCCCCCCACACCTTGTCACACTTCGTTGACCTACTCCCCCCCCCTTAACGTGTGATGTAATTTATGGATGGCTCCTAAACTATTTTTTTTTTTAATTGTAAGTACAATTAAAAAAATAGTGATAAGACTCAAATCGTAAGAAAGCGAAGCATGGCCTCCGCGTCGATCTTTAGGGCGTGAGATAATGTGCGTGATGCACACACGCGCTGTATATGAATACAGCATGTTGACAAAGTCAACGCATAGAATTTAATTTATTAGGTATTAATTTTTTCTAGTCGCTGCCCATGGCCTCATCCACGTAGCCATCGACATAAAAAACTGTTTCTTTGATTTTGTAAACAGTTGTCACTCAATCGGTATGGCCAAATGCCAAAATGTACTGCAAAGCTTTATTCAATCGGAAGAATGGCTTAATTTTTACAAAATTCGGGTAGAAATTTCGGTGAAATTCCACGGGAACAATACATTTACCGGGATAAAAAGTAGCTTATGTATTATTCCAGACTATCTTTAGCTGTGCCAAATTTTATCTAGAACCGTTAAGCCGTTTTTGCGCGAATCAGTAATACAATCTTTCGCTTTTATAATATTAGTTAGATATATCCTGGGACCTGACCACCGCATTGGTGACCGAACGTAACAAGTGGCCACTGTGGTTAAGTATAGATTGATGACCGATTTCAATAGACTAATCTCACACATATTAATCCGCCATTGATGATATTAATTGGCGATGACACCGGGTGCCACTGTTTTCTACACATAACTTATGGAACAGGTAAATATGCTACCTTCATTGGGTTTTATTTAGAAACTAGCAACCCGCCCCGGCTTCGCTCGGGTAGCAGAGACATTTTCAACAATCATCATTATATTTCAACCAATTTACAAAATTATATACTTAAATCTTCCTCATGAATCGTTCTATCTATTGGTGAAATCCGCATGAAAATCCGTTGAGTAGTTTTTGAGATTACGGCAAACAGAAAGACAGACAGACAAACGCGGTGGGGGACTTTGTTTTATAATATGTAGTAATAAATTATTTTATAACTTATAAACGTAAAAAATATATTATTTCATACATTGTGTATTTAACGTATAAAATTTTTGTGAAAATATAATATGAATTTTATACCTATAAAGTCTACATTTACGTTACACATATATTTTTCCGGCATAAAAATATCGCATAAATTTTGGAGCTGAAGGCAACTTGAGTGACAGTTAAAAATATAAGAAAGTATTCCTAGATCCGAATTAACAAACATTTATTAAATAATCTATTGTAACAATTAACGTCTTAAGCCTTCTAAAGCATGTCCTTCCCCAGGATTTAATCTATCTTCTTTTTCTTTTTTTGTTGACGAGGTGGAAGATCCTAAATGGATGTCCACCGCCTTGGGGAGGCGAAGGGGTCTGTCTGACTCTTACCGACTAAAAACCACCCCGGTGTTCCACTACTTGCCTATGATCAGGGGAGCGAGAATCGCTAATGCATTCTTCCGCAATATAATCTATCTCCTTGCCAAATTTCATTGCGATCCGTTAAACCGTTTAGTCGTTAAAAGGTTACAAAAAACAAACAGAATTACTTTCACATTTATTAAAATAAACTAAATATTTTACTTACTAAAAAGATCCTGTGACCCGATACTTCATCCTCAAAGAAGAAGAATCAGACTTCTTTTGCCAAAAGCGTCACGCACCACGTTGACGACAAATCTCTTGATAGATGGTAAAACACGTGTCGCTTGCTTTACAATTGCTGCATCTTTAACATGCTCTAAAGTGACAGATATTTGGCAGCAAAGCAAAATGGCTGATGACATATATTTATTTACACAGAGCAAGAACCGTATCCACGAAGCCTGATGCAAAGGTCCAAATTCACGGACGCCAAAAAAATTAGGTCGAATTTTGAAACAAACGAGCATGCTTTTGCTATTACCTACATGATACTATTTATTCAGAAAATGTCAGATGCCTGGACGCTCTAGAAAATATTTTTTTTTTATGCAGCTGTGGTATCCAACCCGTCTGATGGTTAGTGACTCCCAATGTCTCTTACTCACAATACCCCGTCCACGTTTGTACCTTAGAAGTAATACTTTATATTTACATACCATTGCAAAAATCTGAATTTTTTCCTTCTGTAGTTAACTAAGAACAGGAGACGACTTCAATTAAAACATCACTCGGAACTATATACCATCATTATTGTCATCATTTAAGCTCTAGGATATCCATTCTCGAAAAAGTGTCACGTCTCACGCTTTCCTTTTCAGTTCAATGTCGTGACTTGAGAAGTTTTCTTCCTTTGCGGCTATCGGTTCTCCCAAAAATATAGCCTCCAATGACCAATGGTAACTGGATCTCGTCACTATGTCGTCACTATTTTTCGACGATTTTCTTCCAGTATCGACCCGTCTGATGGTTAGTGACTCCCAATGTCTCTTACTCACAATACTAGGGGTTCAATTAGCACAAGATTACCATGCCCCTTCTCTTCATGAAGTTCTGGCAGAAATACTCCACCTCTTCAGTATAGGTGGTGTTTCAAAAATATTTCGTCCCCAATTTCAATCAAAAATATTTTTGTCCTTATTTTATCTTTGAGTTGCTCCTAAATCGAGCAAGTAAATCAGTGTAACAAAAGTAATTTCCTAGATATTTTTTTTTTTGCTAAAAGACAAAGTGTTAACGATGTAGTCACTAAGCAGCATCAGCAGGCAAAAAACCCGCAGTTTATTCCCGTGTAAGTATCTGTGCCCGCATTACCGTACAGTCAGGCTGGCTTGGCAAAGCACCGCGTATTATTGGCTCTTGGCCAGAGAAATCTTCTCTACTGGTATGCGGCCCTAGTACACTTTTATACTTTTACATATTAAAAATTAATTTTATTACTTAAACTGCGATGTCGCTTGAAGTAGGTCAGTTTAGTCACTATTTAAAGTATTATAAATGGACCTAGGGTTTCGATATTACGTAATAAATTATTCAATGCTTTGTTATAAACGGATTGATCTGAATCCCCGAAATTTGCACAAGGTAAAATTTATTTACCGATTTTTTAAAATTATTGTTAATTACATGGTTACTTACTGAACGCAACAAGGTATTTTGCTGTTTCTATTACGCTAAGTACCTTTATTTCTTTATTTATTTATTGGGAGTTTAATGGCTACACAGAAAAACTTATCGCATCGCAGGAAACAAGTATTACAAAACTCACCGAATTTAGAACAAATTTATATCGCGTTAATAATATACACATATCTTTGTGTAATTGAATATTTTCAAATCGGAAAAAGCAAAGTTACTAACATCGGAACATGTGCTTAGTCGAGAACTTGTTTATTTGTGCACTGATTATATTTACACTAAATATTAGGTACTCAATAATTAAATTCTGAATCCTAATAATAAATGTAAATAATAAAAACAAAACTAATAGTGCTAAAGATTCATCATCATCCTCCGCGCCTTTTCCCAACTAAGTTGGGGTCGGCTTTTAGTCTAACTACGATACGGCCGAATTTTGATATTTTACGTGAAGCGACTGCCATCCGACCTCCACAACCAAGTACTAGGCGATATCGAAGTTCTGTAGTTAGACGGGTTATCGGACTTTTTTAGGGCTCTAACTACCCCTAACGAATGCCACAGATGTTTGTATGGTACCCGGGACCGACGGTTTAACGTGCTCTCCGAGGCATGGAGGGGTCTCAATGTGTTAAGAAAGTCACCCATCCTAGACTATGTTTCCACTTAGCCACGAGCCCCTCAGTGCTGAAGATTACCTTTTTCATATCGCCACAAACAATAATAAATCCTGCCTCGTCCACGTTTGTACCTTAGAAGTAATACTTTATATTTACATACTATTACAAAAATCTGAAATTTTTCCTTCTGTAGTTAACTAAGAACAGGAGACGACTTCAATTAAAACATCACTCGGAACTATGTACCATCATTATTGTCATCGTTTAAGCTCTAGGATATCCATTCTCGAAGAAAGGCTTCTTCTCTTAAAGACTTTTGCAAAAACCGATTTGCGTCGCTTTGAACCTACGGCCCACCGCCTCTATTTCTCGGTCATCCGTCCAGGGGGATGAAAAAGTGTCACGTCTCACGCTTTCCTTTTCAGTTCAATGTCGTGACTTATGAAGTTTTCTTCCCTTGCGGCTATCGGTTCTCCCAAAAATATAGCCTCCAACGACCAATGGTAACTGGACCTCGTCACTATGTCGTCACTATTTTTCGACGGTTTTCTTCCAGTATCGAGCCTATCCTGAACTCATTTGGCGACTTTCACAATAATCAATTTGTAGGTTCCTCACTTTTATTAAGTTCCTACTACTTTAGTTTAGACCTAAGGAATCCTAAGACTACACTTTGATATTGGCACTGCAAGAAAGAGACGACCCAGCTTCAAAAATAAAAATTGATGGGGTCATATAGTTATATAAAATAGTCATTCACAGCCCAACAACTATCGCGATTCTTTAGAAGTGCCTCCAATAGTTTTCTAACATAAATGTCGAATAAGCGAAACCACGAACAAAACGTTGGGTAAATCTTAATTCTCTCGATATTACGGCCTCGAGGCCACTTTTCTAAAAACCAATAAATATAATAGCATCGGATATCCGACGAAATGAAAAGCAATCGGGTGATTCCTATTTCGTCCAATATATCGTATCCGCCTTAAATTTCCCGCGTACTTCGATTTATTTCAGCCTGTACAGTTAGAGCAGACCTGGTTTGTGAACCGATTTCTGGTTCCCTCAACGTTATGGGAATTTTGGACAATACTTTTCTAATCTGTTTAACAATTTGTGTTAAAATTTGAAAACATTTTCTAATGAACACGCTCGCTTTATACTTAATTCTTCTGATAAACTTTATGCTGCTTTACGTAGATTCTAACATAAAACGACTATGTTCGAAATCGCATCAAAAATGTAATAATTACGATTGAATTTGAACTTCAAACGAAATCGTTAGGTGTGAGTGATTGTATCATCAAGAAAGTTTAGCGTTTTCTTATGGCAACATATTAAGTTACATATACATGAAGTTTAAGAGTGTACTCAATTATATTTAAGTGAGTATAATAATACAGCCAGGCAGCGGTTACATTATAGAATAACTTGCCTGTCACATTTCGACAAGCCCAACCCTTGCACGCATTTAAAACACAAGGAAAGGATTGTCACTTGTCATAATTAATGTTTTTATTTTATTTAGTTTTTTCTCGATTATTAGGGGTATTTATAGTTTATAGATATATGATATATACTAGCACTACTACCGCCCCGGCCTTGCACAACAATCATAAACATATTTCAATCAATTTACACAAAATCTTAACAAATTATACACTTAAACCTTCCTCATGAATCACTCTGTCTATTAGTGAAAACCGCAAGAAAATCCATTCAGTAGTTTTTCAGTTTATCGCGAACAGACAGACAGACACACGCGGCGGTGGACTTTGTTTTATAGTATGTAGTGATAGCGATATGTAATATGTTTAGGTAAAGTTTTTTTTTATCTAATTAACGTACGTAGCAGAGCTGACTAGCTAGCATAGAAGACTTTTTAGTTAGTGTAGTCATGCCACCGTTTAGGCAAAAAGTGTTTTATTATTCATAGCATTTATTATTTGCGCACATATACGTAGCTTAAGTCTAGTAGAGCGTTATACTTAGTTTCGTAACTAAGCTTCACCGATTAGCTACCTCGTACATCTAGTGGAACAGGAGTCGTATATTTTTGTTATTGTTAACAATAATGTTCCATTGAAGGTATGGAACAAAACAATTTAAATTTTATTAATAACTGGCAACCCGCCCCGGCTTCGCACGGATAGCAGAGACATCTTCAACAATCATCATCATATTTCAAAAAAATTTACACATTATCTTAACAAATTATACACTTAAATTTTCCTCATGAATCACTCTGTCTATTAGTGAAAACCGCATGAAAATCCGTTTAGTAGTTTTTGAGTTTATCGCGAACAGACCGACAGACAGACGCGGCGGGGTACTTTGTTTTATAATATAAGTGATACTACAGCTCGTCGAATGTTACGAAACAAAAATCATAGACAAACAAAGGAGAAAATGGTATTGAACTGATTTATATTTACCTATTCATATTTAGATTAAAAAAGACTAACCATTCCTCTCAACCGAGTTCTTAAAAACGTTTTAAAAGTAGCGGTGCACTCAAAATAAAGCTTTATTGAATTACCATTAGTGTAGGATTACGTTGTCATTTCTTCTGCGTAAGTTCTGTCGGTAGGTGGAAAATTGGTGGCATGTTTAAGTTACAGATGGCGGTGGGGTACTGAATAAATAATTTTAACTAATACTGTGTTACTGGTTTAATGGCTTAGTTATCGGATTTACAATCCTAAAAAAAATTGTAGCTTTAATCTTTACCCAGTGGTAAAGTGGTAGTGGTTTTTAAAGTAAAATGTCTAGTTCACTATTTGATTAGTATCGAGGTTCAATGGTATCCTTTATTAACATACTTTGTATGTATGTACTTGTATACAACTTCTAGATGTAACTATCTATTACCATGGTCTTTTTTTTTTGATAAGCTGAAACTAAATTGTTCAGTTGTTGTAGCATCATGACTCCGATGGTTTAGCAATACACATTTAAACAAAGTACTAAATAGTAGCATCCTAAAGTTAAATACAAATGCAGAGTCACATCCAAATCCATTTCAAAAGCACTTTCATCAAAAAAGAAATATCTTGCAGGTCCGGACATCATAAAAACAGTAATGGAAATATCAAGTTACCGCTGCAACGGAGACAAATTGATTTCACAAATCAAATAACTGGTTCTTAGAGAGTGCCTCTTACCTCCCTACTTCTTAGAAATTAAATTTGTTAGTATTTGATATTTGTAATGGTTTTTTGGACGTATACATTGCTCGATTCGGATTTAATGACATACGAGTATATTATGGTATTATTTACCTATCAAAACGGTGGTTAACTGTCAAATCGAAGCAGACTTGTTTTATTAAATCTAAAAACGATAGGTTCTGTAGAAACGTTAATGATATAACAACTGCACGTTCATACTTTCACTACATCGTACTACGTCGTTTTGTACTGAAAGATAAAATATCAATAATAATAATAACTTGAGACACCTCACACACGGCCGTCTGATCCCAAACTAGGTAGAACTTCTACTATGGCTATATGGCCAAATATATATTTAAATTACATCCAGCCTAAGAACAAATATGATCGTGCTCATCACACAATTATTTGTCCTAGTTGGGAATTGGACTCACGACCTCGACAGGCCTATCAAATGATTCACTTAATGCTTGTACTCTGCAGGATGGCATGCAATTTATGGATCGGCTTGAGGTAATAAATACTTAGGACAGTAGCAACTGCTTCCTAGGCACTCTCAGTTAAGGACAAAAGCTTTTTATATAAAATAAAATTCATCCCTAAAGGTATTGATATAATTTCTATCAAGTTTGCACTGCCATTATATTGGCTTGTCATTTTCTCAATAGGTTGTGTCACTTTCCAAATGAAGTTTGAACAATAACATGTCAAGAACCATTTTATAGTTTTCAGTTTTCAAATACAAGAAGTTGAGCTGAAAGCCCGGGGGTGACAGAATTCAATCTGCGAGTACGCCAGTTAAAGATAGGGTAACCATATTACGGTTATAATCGTATCAGGCATATATGCAGTCTAATTTTAAAGACAAATATGTCTTGTTAAAATGGCAATAATTTTGCATATTTTGGCATTTTATTATTAACTAGCAACCCGCCACGGCTTAGCACGGGCAGCAGAGATATCTTCAACAATCATCAACATATTTCAACTAATTTACACATTATCTTAACAAATTATACACTTAAATTTTCCTCATGAATCACTCTGTCTATTAATGAAAACCGCATGAAAATCCGTTCAGTAGTTTTTCAGTTTATCGCAAAACAGACAGACGCGGCGGGGGACTTTGTTTTATAATATGTAGTAAAGATATATATAGAAATATTATTGGTAAAATTTTGTCCCTAGTCAAGGAACGAGTTTTTTCTTTTTTTTACATATTTATATTTATAAAGGCACAAGAAATTCAAGAAAAGTTGTTACAATAACAACATAGGAACCTTGGCATGAGCCAATAACGGCAGTTAGCTCAGCATTGTGTTAGGGGTACCTACTTCGTAAGATTATGCTGGTATTATGGCGCTGGTATTATGTCAACACCTAGAGTGATAATAAACTTAATTCAGTTTTTTGTTATATATTGTCGTTAATTCTAAGGTTCATACGTAATTCGACTACGTGTCCTAGCACGCAAGAATTCGTTAAAAGCATCTTTAGAACTTTGATATCTGATAATATCTTTGATTCTAAAATAAAAAGTCAAAGTATATTTTTTTTTTGTAATGAAAATGTTTTATATATTTTTTTTATAGGGTAAAATATATATAATGAATCAAACTATTTACCCTCATTGTTTATACATTTCTACCATTTAATCGGTATATCATTTAAACCTTTGCGAAAGAACTGGGGACCTGGACTTTATAAACTAGACAACCTTAAGACATTTTGTACTTCTGGGAAAAAATATTTTTTAGAAAAAAAATATCTATAATTGCAGTTGGTTAAAACGAGGCATCTGGCAAGGATGAAGGAGGGCGGATGGTTTCTAGCTGCAGGTCTTGTAGTGTTAAAACTGTGTCTCGAGCAGTGTAAGGTCTTGCGTGGTGTCTAATGGGTCTAATTATGAAGACTGATTGACGAGTCTGGGCTGCTTTTCTGCGAGTTTCGACATCATTGTTCGGACATTACTGGACAGAAGTCAGCTGCTGATTGCTTGACCAGATCTGAGGCTATAGTGAATTACACCATCGAGTGACCACCAAATCATTACCATCACATTTTTATGTATAAGATTCGCTTTACGGCAATTGTTGTAGCGTTTGATCTGGGATCATTGCGTTGTTTGCTTGCGATTATCATAAAGAATAAATACACTTTTCATTAAACTTCACAATTCAGTCCAAGATCTCTTTATTTATGTACGAGTTGCTCTCTGCAAATTAGTTAAATCTAGAGGCACTCATTTTTCAAGTTTTTTAATTTTACCGATTTGCTGTATAATGTAAAGTGTAATGGGTCCATATTATGGGTATAATAACATCAAACTATGCAGCTAATTCCTTAGTAGTATGATACGGATCGGCTTCCACCATTACCTTCAACTCAATTGTGTGTGTGTAGTGAGTGATTAAGTGTGTTTGCTTAATATTGATTTTTGTCTGTATACTACGAGTATAACCAATCTATTGTATTAGGTAATAACCTGTAAAAATAGATAGAGCTTTGGATAAATAAATAAATAAATACATAAATTCATCGTCATTTACCTTAATAGCTGGTCTTCCTCGTGGTTCATTCTTTAAGTCGAACTGCCTGAGTTCATTATTACGAGCAGTTTATGCTCCGTTAGTCCCAAGCCAGAATACTCTGATTTCTGCTCTATCCATCATCACCTGGCTGAATGTAAAAACAATTGAAAGTCGAAATATTACGCTTTTTTTTTTATATAGAATGTTGTTGTTTTTATTTTAAAAAGTGTTACTCTGAAATCTGACAACATGAAAGTTTAATTTATATCAAAGTGGTCAATTTGAAAATGGCAATTTTGTTTTTAAACCCTCATTATTATACATAAGTAAAAAAGATCTATAAATTCTCCATTGCCCTTTAACTGTTTTACTTTAATAAAAAAAAACATATTGTTGAGTAGTAAATAAGATTAAAAGCTTTAATTATCTCCGTCAATTAAATTTTTTAGTTAATTTTTTAAAATATCTCAGTTATTTTATTTAAAATCTTGTTCATCCTACACAGTAACCCGCTAATGTTTGACAGTGTATCGATGACGCTAACGAGATCTGAATACCGTATGTGGAGTAATGGAATATAAGCTTTATGGAATTGTAATAAGGCATAATCAGGTTAATAGGTTAATGGATTCCGTCTGATGTTGAACACACATTTCAGAGGTAGGATTTTGAAGCAATATTGGTATTTAAATGAGTTTCTTGAGTAAAATTTATACGGTTTTGTGGTAGCAATTTGCACATTTAGTTATGTAGTTCTTTATGATCACATATTCAATCTGCTACATAATTACTTACCTAGAGAAGAGTAGACATATATGAAGGAAGCCTTGGACAATAATTGAGAGATATTATATTACCCCTGGCTCCTCCTCTCCGCCATACAGTGTTTGGTGTTAATTCGCCTATACCCTGCATGTGCAAACTTATCAACGAATACAGCGACCTGGTTGAAGTCCACTCAGATTCAATATCGACGGTTGTCAGACAAGTCAAACGTATGAAAATGTGATAATTAGTTTTTAATATTTTATCTAGGATTTAAGTACATATAAATAAGTTTTTAAAATTATATAACAGATGTTGATACAAAAAAAAACACTTAGCATGCGGTGTTTGCCTATAATTGGTTGTGCAGTTAGATTTAAGACACAAATACTTGTATGTTCCTATCTGTAACAACTGTTGGTGAACCTTTATTAAATAAATAAATATTTTTGGGAATGAGAATCGGAACTTTTTAATATTAGATTTTTTTCCCTAGCCTTTTAACCTTGTTAACTATGTATAATTATTTATTTTAGATCATTGTAATATTGTTGTGTACATTATATTGCAATTAATTGCATTATTAGGTTTCAAAGTATTTAAGTAAGTCATAATTGTAAGTCAGACACCAGTCACACACGCACACAAAACTAGACACTTCCAAAAGTATAATTTTAATATGTAATACAAAATATCCACTTAAAATATATATCTTATTCATTGACAACAAATATTGTGTCTTCAGTACACATAATATAAAAAAGGTCACAACCGACCACTTTACTGCTATGTATTCCTCAGTTAACTGGCAAGATGCGTGGGCGTCTTTTTATTCCGGGGTGGATTCTTAATTTTAGCGCAAGCAACCTTGTTCTAAAAATAACCAGTATCCTTTCTCACCTCTATACGTCTTATGTTTACCTGGTACTCTAAGAGGAATAATTTTGTTGTGGACTTAAGTTAAGTTAATATTTGATTGTTGCATTAATAGTCGAGCTTGGTTCCTATTTATTAATAATTCAGTGCATTTAAACACTTGTCAAGTATAATTTTATAGTTTATATGAACTTAACTTAAAATCATTAATTTCCATAAATCTTTGTCATGTTAAATTTTACCAGTTGATACTTAGATCACTAAAGTAGTAAACAGTAGTTTTAATGCCACTTTTCTATCTGGATTAATAACTATTTGAAAACATTTGAACAGGAACACAAGAAGATCACAATTGATATCCATATACATATCACGACATCGGAGAGCATCAAATGACATATAAATTCATCATTTTAATGTATAATCTAATATAATGACTAAAACCACGTTGTCTATTATGATTGGCGTAGTTCGCAGCAAGCGGCTTTCCTAGAACAGCAAAATATGGGAAGTAGGAAGTAAGGTAGTATTTACTTAACTTTGGTAAGTCCAACGTTATATCTATCATAAATAATCATAATTCATGTTCATTAAAACTAGAGAAGAAAACAGTCTTAATTGTTCTTAACTTTCGCGTCTTATAATTAAGGAGGTATAAATCGGGTCTTAATACCGGGAATATTTATAAGGTTTGATAAGTTTTTGTACACCCGAAGTTTTCATCGAATTGACCATGGTCAAGTCAAGGGTATTCTCTAATGTAGATTTACATCACACTGATC
This sequence comes from Callimorpha dominula, assembly GCA_949752705.1. NCBI lineage: Eukaryota > Metazoa > Arthropoda > Insecta > Lepidoptera > Erebidae > Callimorpha > Callimorpha dominula. Next base: position 3,635,803 of record OX457005.1, read on the forward strand.
GCAAATATGGTGAGTGAGAGCTAGATATTTATCAAATGGGGAAAAATTTTAAAGCAACTTTTGATAACCGCCATTAATACAGTACTTTCCTTTTTTTTACAATTGGACGTAAATAAATTAGTATTGTTTCGGGCTCTGCTGAATTCCTGACCTGCACGTAAATAAGTTCGACCAACAAAACTTCAGTCACTCCAAAGCTCAAAAGCACAAAACTACACATGTTTTTTTTGGTATTGGTATTGGTATAGGGCTCTGTTTCCGCGTTTAGCAAAGCATTTTACGCATGTTTTACACCCTTTATTCTCCAAAGTCTCTGCCCCATGAGTCTCTTTCAACTAAAATTTCAATCATTACTCATTTTTCTAAGTGTGAAATTAAATTTTGAATCTAAACAGGATTAACATTTTTTTTGTTGAAAGTAATTCATGGTCATTCATTAAAATATTACACGAATCAAACTAAGAATATACGAGAAGAACTGAGAACCTCATCCTTTTGTCGAATAAAAATAACTCTAAATCAAATATGAAACACATTATGACAGAAGTTTTAATAACATCAGCAGGCGGCTGCCTCCACGAAACCAATTAACTTATTTCTCTAAGAAATAACGATTTATCTCAAGAGTTGTTCCCAATGAGAATTTGATTCACAATTAACTTTAGATTGAGACTGATCGAACAATGAGACTCTTTATTAAAATTAATATTTCGTAAGGATTTCAGTTAAGTTAATTGTTAGATATATTTTCATTTGGTGTTTGTAAACATTATAGTTCCAATTGATCAACGACGATAATGTTGTCGCCACGATCAAGGGTTTGATTTATAACCACCAACTAAAATGTTTTTTTTTCTTTTTTTTTTTTAAGACAACTGTCGCATTAGGAATTACTCCTGTCGCGGGAGACTTTAAAACAAACAAACAACGGACACAAAGAACACCCAGACTCAGATGGGAATCGAGCTCACGACCTCTGGCTCAGCAGTCAGGGTCACTAACCACTAGACCAACAGGCCAGTCAATTCATTGCCTTGATGGTATGAAATAATTTTAGTTCATTTGTCAAGCTACCACTATATTTGTTATTTGCTTTAGTGCATAAGCGTTTTGGGCCTTTGATGGTGTCATTCGTATTTTTTACTTCAGTCAACTGTACATTGCAAGCAAACCAATATTGTAATCTGTTCGAAAACCGCTTACAATTTGGCTAAGCTTGTTTGTTACCCATTTAATATTAATAATTATAGTTTAGTTAAACAAAATAAACACGCTTTTATGGCGAACGCAATTAGAGAATAAAAATAGTTCCACTATATTCATAAATATATATAATAGGCTCGAGGCGGAGATGTCGCCGGGCGCACGCCCATCACAATACCAGCGCTGCAGTCTCTCAGGCTGCAGCAATATGCTGAGATAGGTGCCTTTTCTGGCATTGCACAGGGCATTATAATTACCTGCGGTTTTTTTTCTTTTATATTTTTATTGTAATAATTGTGTGTGGTCCTGTAAATGTCAGAATAAATGTTTCTCTTTCTTTCTGTCCACCTCCCGGCTTCATCATCAGACCAATGTGTTGTATTCCTCAAAGGCTTACTAGTAGCCACTGAAGAGTTCCACTCTCCATCGGGCTCCACCTCCTGGCTCTATCATCAGATCAGCTCCAAGATACCAAATCATAGTATTGTCATCCAAACTACAAATACTTCAAAGTTTTATTCGATACAACAATTTGTAGTAGGTTAAAATTGACTTATGCCGCGTTCCAATAAACAAGAAACGATGCTTACGGACGGTAACATTTTGTTGAATTTTTAATGAAAATTTTACCGTCCGTAAGCAAAACGAATCGTTTTTTGTTTATTGGTTGGAACGCGGCATTAGAAGATTTGTTTACATAGTTAGTCGCAAGCGAAGCTAAAAAAAGAGCGTGTTAAAATAGCATACAATTTTGTCTTATTGCTTTAAACGAGCAATTATTTTATGTATGTATTTATATTTTGGGGTATCTCGGAAACGGCTCTAACGATTTTGACGAAATTTTGTAAACAGGTACAGTTTTGCATTTTAAGTTCAACTGCGTAGTTGTGATTCCTGTAAAATATAAAAACAAATTAAAAAAAAAACGGAGTCGTAGGACTGCACGTGAAAACACATTTTTTAAAGATTAATTATTAAGGAGCTGACAAAACTTAATGTTTAGATTAGCGCCTTTTAGTGGATCTATGTATTATTAGCGTGACGATCACGAGTTCAGTGCTTTTTCCCCATAGCAAAAGTCTTTCACGCAAAAACTACTGAACCAATTGCTATGAAACTTGGTATGTATATAGCTGGAGACCTGGATTAACATATAGGCTCTTTTTATCCCGATATTCCCACGGAATCTCGACTTACGAGGGTGAAACCGCGGGGCGTTGCTAGTGGAGAATAAATATATTTTGTCAATTAATCTGTTCCTTGTTCCCTGATATTGGGTATGCATGAAAAATTTAATTATGATCGGTTGAGAATTTAAGTCATGAAAGCGTTACAAACAAACTCGCAATCCCATTCATAATATTACTATCAACCCGCCCCGGCTTCGCACGGGTAGCAGAGACATCTTCAACAATCCACAACCATATTTCAACCAATTTACACAAAACCTTAACAAATTATATACCTAAACTGTCCTCATGAGTCGCTCTATCTATTCATGAAAACTGCATGAAAATCCGTTACGTAGTTTTTGAGTTTATCGTGAACAGGCAGACACGGCGGAAGGTTTTGTTTTATAATATGTAGTGATGTAGTGATTTAGGATAGGATAGGAGGATCCAGTTCTAATCCCTTAACAACCCATACCTACAACTGTAGTTAATAATAATAATAACTTGACACATCTCACACATGACCGTCTGATCCCCAACTAGGCAGAGCTTGTTCAATGGTAACCAGACTGCTGATAAACATACTTATAGATTTCTAAATACATACATATTAAACATAACCGACCAATTACACCCAGGCACAGAACAATGATGATCCTCGGACAATTATTTGTTGTGTGGGAATCGAACCCACTAGACCAATAGGCCAGACTACCACCATTCATAGTGTTTGTATGGTTTGTAATAAGAGTAACCGAATAAAATTATTCTACTAGTACGATCTACGGCTTCACTGTCACACATCTTACTACACTTACTTGCCAACAGTTTATCAGATTGCGTAATGTTTATGCCTATTGCTTTGATATATTGCTATATAATCTAAACTTAATAAACAGTATTTGTCGTTCTAGAACAATCCTGAAATAAGAGCTATACTAGCGCATTCAAACAACCCAACTTTTAAACTTTCATTCCTATATATCACTATAGATTTTGATTTGGAAAATTCAACTCTAAGACTGTATTGATTTTAATACGTACTTAAAATGACGTTTCCACTTTCACTTTTAACCTTTCGCGTTCCATGATAGAATTATATATATATCTATATATATATATATATAGTCAGAGGTAAGTAATACCTATTTCGTGATCGCGTTAATTCCCGTATATATACATAACAGACTTCTACTGTTATTAAATACCTATTTATTCATACTGTTTCTCGTAATTCAATAAAAAGCTGTGTTAAATAGTCTATTTACCATTTCATAATGACGCCTTGACAATGACAAGGGTTTGAGAGCCGATCTGAGCGTTCACTTTTTGAAATTTAAAATCACGTCATGGAAATTAATGCAATCTTTTTAGGGTCAATGTACACAGGTTACTTTTGGCGTCGGTCTTCTTAGATTTTACTCTCGCTTAGTGACTTACTGATTGGTTGCTGCCTTATATTCGCGCATATTAGCGACTTTGACCGATACAGCTCTAAAATTTACACAAAGCTCCAAAACGTATGTACCTACACACACTATGTTAGCACAGGAACTGAAAATATCAGATGTAAGTAATGTAATGTAATATGATGTGATGTGAGGCAATATAATGTAATGCACCTAACCGGTTACTGAACCGTGCCGAGACACGGCCCAGCTAGGCTTTATCTGGAGGGTACTGAAAAAGGTATGTCATCTAATACGTGGATGACTAATACAGCTCTCAGATCTACACAAAGCTTAAAAGCGACATTAGATAATATATTTACACACACTATGTTAGCTCAGTGACTAAGAATATCAGATGTAAGTAATGTAATGTAATATGATGTGATGTGTGTGTAATGAATCATATCACCCTTTACTTTAAGTTGCTAATGCTTCGGATATTAAGATGTATTACTACCAATTGTCTATTTTGACTGGTTATATATTGATAGCACTGGTGGCAAATGATAGACCTGGATACTGAGATTGCTTTTAGTTCTGTTGATATTCTGTTTATGTGACATTAGTTGATCCTGTATACGGATTAATGGTGTGAACGAGAATCGGTTCGATTAATGTTAATAGACCGCTCGTTCAATTAACTGGTCTTAAAAGATGGCTATAACCGAAACGGGAGGAGTCGGGGATGAAACCAATGTGTTTCTAGTCGCACTCGCTTTCCATCAGGTATTATTTCATTTACCACATTATCCGTATGGAGAAATCATACAAAAAAGATAAGTTTTAGGTTTTGGAAGTCTTCTGTAGACCGTCCGTTACAGTAGCTGATTTTAAAATGAATTGAAAAGTTGAACTATGATTTCAAGCGCCATTATATCACATATTACATAATCTAGAACACAGTCTTTGAGTGTCGTGTAAGCACTTTACAATAGACTACAATATTTCAGGCTGCTGCTACAATATCGAAGGATTATTGAACATGGGCTCAGATATCGATCACGGCTTACCCTAACAGGTTCAGCAGATTATTAAGTATAGAACCTCTTAAGCCCAAAACATGTTACATTAAATTGCTATTTAATTCCTGTTTTAATCCTGTGAACTTAATAGGAACATGCGGTTTGAACCTTCATGAATTTTGTTGAAGGAAATTTTGTTGGTTACAGATATATGTTTGTGAGGATAATGATTTGCGGAGCTCTGGGAATTGGAGAGTGGATGATTACTATAATCAATGAAATCAATTTAATTAACGACCTATGTGGAGCGGCTGTAGGGCGTTAGACTGTAACTTCGTGGTTCGCGGGTTCTATTTGATTGTATTTAGACTTAGGAATAAATCCATATTAATATATATATATATATATATATATATATATATATATATATATATATATATTTATATATATTATATGGTTAAATCTAACCACGCATGCGTTAAACATCTTATAATATCTTAATATTAATATATGTATAAATAATATATGTATATATTAGTATAAACAAGGGCGAATGAGCTAGTTGCAGGTGTGCCCACCACTTATGGAGTTTATCGTTGCATGTACAATATACAATTAAATTAGGTCAAACTGAACAATTCAAAACCAATCAAAACAAAAGAAGTTAAATCGGATTACATAAAATTAAATATATAAAATTAAAAACAAAACAAATCAAATTACAAGAAAAACATCAAATTAAATCAAATCTTAATGAATTAAATTAATACATATGAAATCGACTTAAATCAAATCAATTTAAATAAATGTAAATCAACTAGAAAGATGAATAAAAGTCAAATAAACCTATGATAATAAATTAAATATGGTCAACAATATGTACGTTTGGTCAACAGAATGCATGATCAAACTTTATTGATTTATTTAAAACTGAATAACATCATTGTCAAAGTCCTATGAGAAATAAAATTCTGCATAAATAAATCGTCTTTTAACTAGTCGACTGAAATAATATTAAACTTTTCTATCAATTAGTTCCAAAGAAATCAAAGAAAATTGATGGCCTACGATGTAGTCGCTTTTCAGTTTGAACTCGAACAAAATGGTGCAGTTCAATTATATCGGAGCTATTATAACTTTTAAACGACTTTTTGTACATTTGGGAAAATACGTAGGTACTTAGTACTTCTACTGTTTGAGTTTGATTGTACGTTCTTGTTGGAAATTTTACTTACAGTTAGTGAAAAAAAAGCGGCCTTGCAATCGAGAGTTCATGGGGTAAATGACAATTATTGCTTTAAGTATCAGGGCGATGACATCAACGAATGACTTAAACATAAATAAAAATTTGAAATAGTGATCTTCGAATGGGTGGACGATCGACTTTCGATCAAGTCACGTTTAAACAAAAAAAAACTAAATAGAAATCAGTCCAACCGTTTAGGAGTTCTGATGCCACAGACAGACTCACAAATAGACAGATACATATATTATGTTAAACTTATAACATCCATCGTTTTTACGTCGGGGGTTAAATACTAATTCATTTTTAACATCCGAATGTAAGTTTATTGTTTTGTTTGTACGGCGTTCAGGCCTTAATTATTCAACTAACGATTACTATGAAAATTTGCACGTTTTCAGAAGTACAGAGAAGGATATAAGAGGCCTCTTATCTAAAAGAAAGTTTTCTTCCCGAGGGATAGTAAAATACATTTTCAATGATCTGACAAAATCAACATTGACGTGAACGAAGCCGCGTACAAACTCTAAGAGTTTAGGTTTTTTTATAACTTGACACATCTCACACACAGCCATCTGATCCGAAACTAGACAGATCCTGAACTATGGTAACCAGACTTATATATTTCCAAATACATACATGTTACAGATAAATTGCACCCAGACACAGAACAAATGATCATGCTCATCACATAAATGTTTGTCCTAGAACTTCTGGTTCAGCAGTCAGGATCACTAACCAGTAACCACTAGATCAGGAGGCCAGTAAAAATTTGTCTCTATAATGTTGAAGTACCTTGCGTCTACCGCGATTTTAAACGCAGTTATTATACATACTCGTAGATACTAGATACATCTCGCTCATTAAGCTTACTTACATTTTACCAGATATCTCTAACCTTTATGAATAGTAGCGCAATGTTATATGAGCCATAACTCCTTTTAATAAACGGTCTATCTAACCCTATAAGAATTTTTCAAATCGGGATGATCCTGAGATTAACGCGTTCAAACAAACTAACTCCTCGACTTATAACATTAGTATGGAGAACTCAGAAGTTACAAGTTTACCACATAAACTATTAGATCATGCATGCAAGCGATGTTAGCACATTCAAGCCGAAAATAGTTCCACTGCGCACAGTCCTGCGCACGACCAAATTCCAAGAAGTGGTTGATTCAATGCATAGTCGGAACTGAAACATACAATTCCGATTACTTTTGATATTGCAGCCGTAGAAATGCGTTAGTAATATTTGTTTTCCTATTAATTGAATAAATAAAACTGAATGAATGGGCGGATTATGGAATTAAGTTGGTCGCTACAGTTTAGATTATTAATTAAAGTGGCGTTTTTAATGGTTTGCGTAAGTAGTCTGTGGTTTTCTTCAAAGTGCGGGTGGTTAAACTTTCAATGTAGTTTAGAACACAGTATCTTAGCTTTAATTTGAGACGCCCAACATGTAAAGTTAAACGGTTGCTAGAATTTCACGGGAGGGGTATATAGGTTGCGTTGGTTTATAAATGCCGGTAATGGCTTACAAATACTAGATCATTCATTAAGTCCCGAACAACTACTTTATATAATAAATAATTTCATCAATTTTTTTTTTCAGTTTTTAGTGTCGGTACTTATTGAACCACGTGTTATTTGTGTGTGCTTTTTTTGCTTCCATAAAAACGTGTTAATAATTATACTTTTCAATTTAGGATATTCAATATGTCTATAAGTGGTTAAAAGTTAGCTTTAAACCACTTGCAAAATGAGTATCATTTATACATTGATCTCTCATAAACACCTACTCCTAGTAGAAACAAATATTTGTGTCAGCAGAGCTATATTATAGGGTGAAGGTCAAGAGACAGTTCCTCAAATGTCTAAACCCGTCAAGAATGACGTGCCTCGGCCTTGATACAAGTAAGGGAAAATCTCTCAGACATCTACTTATAACCAAGCTCCCTAAAACAAGGAATAAATGATATTATTATAATTTTATTAATTAAGTCTATGTTAATTCATACTTCTCACAATATCAGCCTTCTCAAAATTCCTTGTGACAGTTGGTGTTATACTTCAAAGGGGCTCGTGGCTAAGTGATAACCGAGTAGGTTAACACATTACAAAGTCTTAGTCAGGTCAGTCTAGGATGGGTGGTCATTCTTAACAAATTGAGACCTCTCTGTATCTCGGAGAGCACGTTAAACCGTCGGTCCCAGGTGCAATACAAACATCTGCGTCATTCGTTACGGGTAGTTAGAACCCTAAGAAAAGTTCGACAACCTGGTCTAACTACAGAACTTCGATATCACCTAGTACTAGGGTTGTGGAGGTCTGATGGCAGTTACTTAACGTAAAATATCAAAGTTCAGCCGTATTACGATACGGCCGAAGTTTGATTGAAAGCCGACCAAAAATAAATTGGGAAAAGGAAATTTTGGAACCAATTCGCAGAAGATGTCCACTCCAAGACTCCAAGCTTATCTAACTTTTAAGAAACAAATAAATAACATAAATAGTAAATAATTACATAAATTAATAAAATAAAGAAATGTTCTAATGGTAATATGTTACCTTGGTAACTTATTTATTAACATAGTCTTCATTGTACTGGCAATGGTGCCGGTGCATGAGTCTAGACGTAAATTGAAAAAGAAAAAATAGCTTTGATTTTCTTTTTACATATGCTTTCGCATACCTATTACAACCTGTATACCTCCCGTCAGGAAAGGTAAACGTTTTGAGCCTTTTATATTGGGAGTAGGGGAAGAGGAGAGAGAGAGGGTTTGGGCTTCCGGTAACCTCACACACGCGGCATTGCTTCACTGCCGGTTTTCTGTGAGGCCGTGGTATCACTTCGGTCGAGCCGGCCCATACGTGCCGAGGCATTCCCACGAACAAAAAATACATAGGGGAAAACAGTAAAAGAAAGTGACATTAGATTACTACAATATTTAAAAAAGTGTAAAAAGTACCATTGCCGCAGTAGGACGATTCAGTCCTTGATAAAGGGCCCCCCTTGGGCCCGAAACAAGTCGGGCATCTCTGTAATTCACACGTGACTAAAACTGTATATCCTTAACTATTAAGGCGAAAGCTTGTTAGTTGTATATTTCTTTTTTTATATTTCATACCTCCGAAGGTATAAAAGAAGCACATAGTCCGGGTGGTCTTCGTTGCGTATAAATGCTAGCAATCCTCGTGATTTTAATTACAGGTTTCCAAAACTATCCCCCAGCATACTTACAGATTACTAGCAGCAGTAACATCATTCTGTGTTTAGTAAGCACGCTAAATAAATCGTGGTCTTCTATAGGATTAACTGATTTCCTCAGTCGGTACCTATAATAACACTACGGAATTAAGATAAGATAAGAGGTGTATGACTAGTAGTCATACACCTCTTATCACCCGGGAAAATGCATAATTGTAAATTTTTACATTTTTAATTAGTTTTAATATTACTAAAGATTATATATAATTACATCAAAATATGTAAATAGAATTGCATTTTTATATACAACTTTACACTAGAAACAGTACATGCAAACTGCTAATAGAACTTGCTAATTACATGAGCAGCAAATATGCTTATTTCATCGTATTGTCATCATCCTCTACCAGCCTTGTTCCCAAACGTATTTAAGGTCGGCGCAATGTGTTTTCGTCTTCCATTCTACTCTAGCATTCGTCATTTCACTGCTTACTCACCTTTTGGCCACATCGAGTCATTCTCTACTCTTGTATTCTTCCATACATACTTATTCCATCGTAATGTAGTCCTATGATAATTATCTCTTAAAAAAAAGTACTTTAATGTGCTTTTTAGTGGAAAGTAGATGTATTTTGTTTAAATATAATATGGGTAGGCCAACTAAATGCACTGCTCCAATGAGACAGCGATGTTTCGGAGCAAACGAAAACATCATCGATGTATACAATTTTTAGATATTTGTTGATTTTTAAGAAACCGCTCGACTGATTTCTATAAAATTTAAATGGGACCGCCTTTGAAACAAAAAAAGAATTTTCTAAATTGGTTCAGGGCTCTTCGAGTAATCGGTGAACTTACATACATAAAAAAAAAGATTCCGACGAATTGAAAACCTCCTCCTTTTTGCAAGTCGGTTAAAAATGGTTACAATACCACGGGGATAACAGGACCTAGCTTTAAACAGCACTGGTGTCTGTATCTGACCGGTCACCTTTCTATGAACAGGGTAATAGCTATATCGCATACCCACTGCGATTGTTTTGCCCAGGGTGATTACTGCTCAAACACTTTGTGCAACACGCAACTTTGTCTTTCATAAAATAAACTCATGTATGTTACAGACGACACTTTACATTTTTCGCACAACCATTAACGTTATTATAAAACAAAGTACCCATAAACCCAGCAGCTAAGTTTCAACTACGTGAATATCAATTTAAACGGCAAACCATAAAACAGAAGTAGAAAATAATCCAACCAGACAGAATATTGTCGCACATCGCTATCTCACGTGTAATCAAACCGTTACTGCGCTCAAAACTTACTAGAAACACACGTGACTGCACAAATTTACGGCGAGTATACAATACATCTATTATTAAAATTGAATATTAATTTACAATTTCATAAAATATCCAATTCAAATTAGATATATTTTTTACTATGTACGTATTACAATTTTGCGCGACAATTTCTCGGTTTTACGTCACGTAACTTGAGTGTAAAAGTATTTAAATAATCAACTTTATAGCAAGTTTTGCCCACAAACAGTTAGGTGGCGCTACCAACTCCACGTGTCGGCCGCTCTAAGACTCACGTATAAAATAATTTTCTATAATCAAGTGCGAAATCTGGCTTCTAACGCTGCAGCGCGATATGCTTATTATACAAAATAGTCCAGTTATCCTTAATTAAATGTAATTATTATAGGTTAGTGTCTTTGTTCGGCGAGTGGAGACGGCCTTATTGACTGGGCGGCGCCGGTGGCGCGCGCTCGGCCGCTTTCGGTGCCTCCGCTCGTACGCACTCGGGAAACTTCGCCCTCGCTCGTAACGTTTCACTAGAAATTTAAGGGCTGCGTTAGGGGTATTCCGACAGGCGCGCTGCGTCTGCGGAACGGCCATGGCACCCGCACGGCGTTATATAACTTGCCGACCCCGATACATGACTCAAAACAATTCTAATATATATTTTTCCCGATCCAAAACTGAATAAAATACCATGTCAAATGCAATGAGCGAGCCATCCTCGATCTGTGGTCAAAGAGAAAATGCCGCCTAAAGCACGGCCAATTGTCGTCACTACAAAAAGACGATAGTAGCAATTTCCCTTTGCCGACAACCCTTTGCGAGGCGAGAGGCTGAGCGCGCTCCGGGCACATGGCGGGCGGGGTGGAGCGGGAGGGTATCACCGGGGGCGGGAGGGGCGCGGGGAGGCTTTCCCGGGCCGCCCCGCCTCAGTGGCGGCCTGCAGTGGCAACGACGCGCGTGTCGCCTCCGACACTTCCGCCCCGCGCACCTAATCCGCTCATTTAGCAAGCAAACGCCGCATACGGTGTGGTGGCGGTGGCAGCCCTGCGGCGCCGAGCCCCCGGGGCCGATGCTCTGACGAGCCGGGCGCCTCCGCCCGAGCTCCTTCGATCCGCGTCCGACCGGCATGTGATATCGCGCCGCGCCACTCGACAAAATGATTGTGTGTTCAATTGTTTACGTTAACGATAGTTGATAACCGGGAGGCCGACGCTGGCATGCTAATGTGAGTATACAGAACGACTACGTACCATTTCCACGGTAATAGACAAGACGCCGCGTACTAGCACACAGCTCCCAGCTTGCGTGAATAAATAAGCTCGCATGTAAAATCCCCAGGAAGACAAAAGCGAGTTAATGTCTCGCTCTGAAACGATTTTCTGCAATGCGGCAATGTGCGAGCGTTACGAGAAAGTTTTCATATATTATTAACGTACGAGTGTCATGGCCTTGCTGGATGAATGTTAGTATAGTGACGATGTTGTGAATTGTCAACAGTCGGACTGTTCGGCGTGGGGATACGTGGACTGGTTGCGCGGGCGGGCTTGGAGCACGTGGACGCGCGTACGGGCGCGAGGTGACGCGCGCGGGCAGCTGGTCGCGCGTGCTGGCGGCGAGGCGCCATGCGGCGGTAGCGCGGCGGCGCGGCCGAGCGGCGGGCGACCACTCGTACGCTCTCGGCTATGTGCCCCCTTTGCGCTACATTGTAAGTACCACCACAGCACTCCACATCACGCAACGTCATACCATCACTAGCTGTAAACATGAGCCCATAACTTTGTCGCCCTTCGGCCGCCTACACTTATTTACGATTATATCTCTCGCAACAGACGTACATAAATTTCGTGCGTAAGCTCTTTGCCATCAAGAACATGAAAGTAGGTTTAGTTAAAAATTACATATTTCAGCAGTAGGTTTTGCTCAAATACAGTACGTCTTTGAGAAGTTTTATTATGGTAACTAAATATACGTTTATCTAGTAATATGTTTATTTGCTTAAAGAAAATGAAAATTCTCTATCAATCTTATTTAAATAAAACAAGTAAAGTCTTTTATATCTATCTGTACTTTTATATCTATCTGTACTTTTATATCTATCTGTACTTTTATATCTATCTGTACTTTAAAAAAAAAGTTGTAAAAAATGATTTTTTATATTTATTTCATCCATTCAAAAATAAGTCCAACTTCTTCACCAGAAAGTTGTATAATATGTTATTACGACTGCACCAGCACTTACACTACACTTATACTTAAAATATTCATAATATAAATATCACACATCAAGTGTAAATATCTTATATATATAAATATATATGCTAAAAATATTATCAACACAATTCATAAAATTAGTTAAGATTCAGATTTAATATATTGGTACGGAGACGGTAAAAGGTAAAAGTTATACTTATACATGTGTAAATGACAATCAAACACTTAAATCACTAAAAGGCATGACTCTAGCATGCAGTTACAAAAAGACTTTTTGAAAAATACCCATCCGTTTACAAGTACCTTTTGAATTTCCAGGTATTTTACCTCCGTTTTTCATAAAAGCAGGTGAAATGTGTAAAGTTAAAGGTTTTAAATTCTACATATTTTTTATTTTGGATTTTTTCATTCCCTTACTAAGAAAATCCATAGAAACTAAGTTCAAAAACTTTTAAGTTAGTTTTTATGGATTTTCTCAATAACTTAGTTAATAGTACCGAAATTAAAAAAATATGTACAATTTAAAATCTTTAACTTTACACATTTCAGAAACGTCATGCTTTTATTAGAAACGGACGTAAAAATACCTTTAAATCCAAACGGTTTTAAAAAATAATTTATATTTTTTCCTTATTTAGGTTTCTAAGAAATGGATATGACGAATCCCAAGATAAAGCTAATATATTATCAAACAAATTCAGAAGTCAAGTACTGAAAACTCTAATGACAATGAAAAATAGGTGAAAATTATAGCTTATGACGCAAAATGACAAAATACTTAATTTACTTAGAAATATCTTTAATATCCTTGCACATTTTCTGTAAGTAAAGGATAACCTTTACTTTGGGGAGAAGTACGTAAAGGTGAATATAAATCAGTAGGTTCATATAATACTAAACATACTTGTAAAATTACTTGCATAGTTGGCAGATACGAAAAACTCGTCAATCCTTTTTCATTTGATGTCAGTATATTTTGTATTAAATCGCATATTATTGATGTTTATTGCAGCATATTTGACTCAATCCAATCCCGTAATCAAATCCTAACGTTCATATTATTAACACGGATGCTTTTAAATACGGTTATATTCCCCTTAAAAGCATAAAAAGGTCTTAAATATATAGCATGTCAAGCCAAGTTCAAGCAAAAGAAAAAGGAACTGGCGATGCAGCAGCCGTGTGATATATTACACGAACATTTGCCTTAATAATACATTATCTATACATGCCACTATACGTTATGCCGAAGTAAATCCAAAAGAAGTACATTAATTGTAAAAGTATACATTTACATTTATTATAATGCAATGAATTCTCTTGAAAGAAAACCATATAATATTTTACAGCCATCGTGATCGACAATCGAGCTCAGTTGTATTTGAATTAGACAATTACAAGTTGCTTATATGGTGGCAGCTGTTCTCCTAGTAGATGCACCCAATGAATATCCAAACATTTCTATAAAAAAAACTATAGAATAGATGTAGTATTGAATCATTTGATTACATTAATAGTTTATAGTTTTTTTGTCATTAAATGTATCCATTATTATCCATTTATCGACGTATAATAAATACTTTAGCCTGATTCAGTATGGCTTTTGTAATCGATTTGATTGGGAAGTATGAATTTAATCCAAAAAGTAATCTGGAATAAAATAAAAAATAAACCAAATAAGCCCGCTTTAGAAATTGTCTACTCTTTATTTATGTTTATTGATCAAAAAATATGAAGACAGTCACAAAGCAGCTGGATTAAGGTCCCAGTGCAGAAAGCAGTTCACCTCGATACGGCACAATGAGGAAATTTCTGTTTCCGGTACGGGAGTTCTAGTCGCCGGAAGTTAAGTCTCTATAACTCATACTGGTTTGATACTGTTTTAATATTTTTATGCTATTGAAACAGTCCAAATCCTGGGGTAAAGGCAATAAGGTGTAACGTATATACTTATATATCCAAATTTACCAATTCCCCTAATTTTTCTTTCCGTAAAAACTGTCTACAAAGTATTAAAAAAAGATGAATGATATCTATTAAGTCAGTCGTTCTCATAATATGGCATGACGAAAGGAAATAGGGATTCATTTTTATATATATAGATACAGGGAAATTGCTGCTGATTTGAATTGGAGCAAATTTTGTTCAGATAGACCGTCTTTTTACTTTGGTAAATCAAATGGTGTTTTTACCAATTATGTTACGTTTTGTAGTCTAACAGCGTAAACACATTCAGAATATTTTAAGAACAAGAAATAACGCTGTTACTAAAAGGAAGAACAATTGAAGAGATGATTGAAGGTATTCTACAAATTAAATTCACCATATATGTATATAAAAATACATAAATGTGCCTTATTACTCTTATCGCTTTTATTAGTTTTTAGGGTATTGTTTCTACGAACAAGATAACGAATGAACAAAGCATACGAAATTGCAGACACATTATAATTAGTATGAGCCCCAAATTTCTCTTAACAAGGTTTCCGCATCCCCGTAGGTACTAACTGCGTTTGTATAGGTGTAAGGTACATATTATAATGGAAGGTTAAATTTTAGTTTCGGACTTTACTCGTTGAAACTTTGCTAGTATATTTCATTTATTTATATTATTTATTAGAAACATTACATAACATAAAAGTAACAGTTCAAATAGTTAAGACTACGTTTTGAAGAAAGAAAAACAAAAAACATGTTTATTTTGCATTCACAGAAGCGCTAAAGAAGTTCATGGATATTGGGTGACTTTTAAAAAAAATCCTAACTAAGATTGTGGATGGGAACGATTACTGTGTTTGTTTGTTACGCTCTCACGTCTTAACTACTCAACAGATCATCCTGAAATTTTGACAAAGGCACAGAAAAGCATACGTGGAAACAAAAGGAAGAAAAAATTGTTGTTGGCGTTTGATATAAAAATAATTTTTGCGCCGGTGAAGCCGTGGGAAAAATTACGAGAAAAATAAAAGATACGAAAAGTCATTACTTCAGCATTGGGTTTCTTAGTAAGAACCTTAAGTGATATACTGTCAGTAAGCTATCAAATAAATTAATAACACTGTTTATTGCCAGAAAGTTATAGGTACATGTACAACGTAAAAATGTCCAATGGCCCCACATTAGGCAAGCCTGTCCTGTGGATACCTAGACGATTACTAAATACGAGTACAATGCCTAAAGTGTAATCACATTAGAAATATATCAATAAAAAACTAATTTCACAAAAGCACACGATTAGTCAAATTGTAAGCGATTACTGATTACACTAGGAACACCAGTGCTGTCACTTTTGCGTTGCAAACACATGGAGCTCAGGCCACCTTCGCTTCAGCAGAATGTGTGTTTAATCACTGCCTTCTATATTCTGCCCTACCTCCTCAGAAGGGTAACAAAATAAACTAATATTATACAAAAATTACCTAGTAACTTCTATATTAAAATACATACATACACTCACCCTGAAACATCTGAAACCTCTGAAACATCTGAAACCGGTGGACCAAGAAACTATCTTAAGGGTTTTGAAAGTATCAAGACTAGTGCACAATTAACTGACAAGATCTATATAGAGATGTTGACACTCACGCTACCTCAAACTTTAAATATTATAAAAAAAATTATAAATACATCAATAACAACACATACACATCCAGAGTCGTGGAAATGCTCCCTAGTACGATCTATTCCCAAAACTAGTCTCCCAAACTCTTTTAAAGATCTCCGGCCGATTAGTATCCTACCTTGCCTGTCGAAAGTTCTGGAAAAGGTTGTACACATGCAAGTCATGGAATACTTGGAACAAAATGGCATCCTCCCTGATAGGCAGTCAGGTTTCAGGAAGTGTCGCGGGACAACCACAGCATTATGTGATGTTGTGGGGAACATACTAGAAGCTAGGGACCGAGGAGAGGGAACAGCGCTTGTCCTTCTGGACTACTCGCGCGCTTTTGATGCTTTGGATACATCCCTGTTATTATCCAAGTTTGCTTACTACGGGTTTGCATCAGATACAATCAAATGGTTTCATAGTTACCTTACAAACCGAACACAGTATGTTGAAATACATAAAGAGGATGGCACGATGATGTCATCGTCCCCCCTAAATTTGCTTAGAGGAGTGCCTCAGGGCTCAATTCTGGGACCCCTCTTAATCATTGTGTATACAGCTGACATCACTGATACTTTTCAACACTGCAAGTACCACATGTATGCCGATGATACCCAGTTGTACTTGTCCTTTAAACCTAGCGATACACCTACAGCCATATCAAAAATCAATGAAGACTTACAAAGAGTCGTACAATGGTCTAAGGAGCACTCATTGATTTTAAACCCGCTGAAATCACGGTTTATGATATTGGGTAGCAAGCTACAAATACAGTCCATATCGGAGTATGATTCAGCTGTAATTATAAATGGGCAAAGAATAGTTAGGGTTGAGGAAGCCACCAATCTGGGCCTTGTAATGGATCCTGAGCTGCGATTCGAAGAGCATGTTAACAAAATCGTCAAAAACTGTTTCTATAGGTTAAAATACTTTACAATATTCAGGATTATATTAGTATAACATTAAGAAAACAACTAGTGGACAGTCTCATACTATCTAAATTTAATTATTGTGATATAGTATATGGTCTATGTTTATTGGCTAGAACTAAATAATTAATACAAAGAATTCAAAATGCCTGTGCTCGGTACTGTTTTAAAATCCCCAGACGTCAACATGTAACACCTTATATAAATAAAAATAATGTACTAAAAATGGAGGCAAGGAGGAAACTACATCTAGCCAGCTTACTGTTCGGTTTAATAAAAACTAAGAAGCCTTCCTATTTGTATGAAAAAATAAGTTGGAGACAGGATCATTGCTCATATGCTATCAGGTCTGCAAGAAGTACAATATCTGTACCAAGTCATAGGACTACAGCATTCCGAGGCTTTCTAAAATATGCTGCAATGCGAATCTGGAATGACCTGCCACCACCTTTCAGGGACCTAAAAACAAAATACAGCTTTAAGACAACATATAGAATGTTCCTGTTATTGCAACAAAAACATACTCAGTAAGCAGCAATATTTTCATAATATTGAACTGGAAGGTTGATTCATATTTAGAGAAAAGTATTTAGAGAAATGTACTGTAGGCTAGAATTTACAGACAATAGTATTGTTATGAGTCTCATTGGGGTTCAAATTCATTTTATTTTATCTTAGTTTAGTATGTACTTAATCTTGCATAATAAATGTAGTTAGAATTTTAAAATCTACCTTGCAAGTTTTGGCCCCTTTGCTATTTAGCACTCCAGTTGCTTGTCAGAGTCAGTTACCTATGCTTGGTACTCCTATGATCCACTATACAATATGCATCGTGTTGGGAATATGGTTGAGCCTAAAATTGTGTAATGAATAAGAATCTAAAAAAAAAAATCCTATGTTAATATGCTGTATGACAACTATGTGGAATTGTGTATCATTGGAAAATATGTACTTACCATGCTTATCTACGGTATACCACCGTATAAATTATTGGAATAAGTATATTTAGTTATAACAAAACGATATTGCCTGCCGGCGTCAGGTGACGCTTGCGGTTGGCACTGAAAACCAGTACTGGTATGTTTTATATCATCTCAGTGTACGCTGAGTGTCAACCCGAAATTGCAAAACAGCAGCGTACTGTGAGCAATAATTCCAATTTCAATCATTTCAAAAAGAAAATTAAATAAAAGGAATATCCACATGTTGCCTTGCCACGTCAAGAAAGACACGTCACATCTACATGTCATAGATGACAACTTGTAGACATAGCAGTCATAGACTTAAAAAATTATGTTTATGAAGTAGGTTATTTATTATAGGCTAAGGTAACATAAAAAAAGAAGAAAAATGTACGCTGAGGTTATTGCAATAAACCATATTTTCTTTCTTTCACCCTATAACCCCCAAGGTGTAGGCAGAAGCTTATTAAATACCCACGGATTAGGAGACGAGCCAGCTGTTACTGGTACTTTCGAAATGAAAGATGGGAGTATATTGATAGGGAAACATAGGCAACAAAGAAAGACAATGGAGGGAGAAGGATATTGCTTATAGTAATACGAGTGGATTGGGGAGATGTAAACAATAGCTCAAGAAAGTCAAGGTCGCATAGCTGGCTATTACCGGAACGTTCGATTCTTCTAACCCTAAAATCTAGTATCAAAATAAATTAATTTTAATCTGAAAAATTTTAACCTACACTAAGTTTTCCCAATCTAGAAGCTATTAAGCGTATATTGAAATGGTATACCGTTAAAGTAACCATTACGCTGTTAGTGCATCATATTTGTCAAGGGTACAGAAATTGACAAAGGGTACCCAAAGGTTAATCCAGAAAAAAAAGAAATATAGTAGTAGAAAAATACAAAAATAACAGAAGCTAATCAGAAATAAAATCAAAATCCAATAAAATCAGAAGCAAATCCGCTTCAGAAATTGTCCATCTCTTAAGATAATAATATGTCAAGGGATTGATTGCTAAGAGCTTCGACTAAGTTTGAGACGGTCACAAAGCAGCAGGATTAAGGGATTGACGCAGAAAATAGTTCGCCACGATACGGCATTTACCAAATCTTGAAGTTTTTACGTCGTTTTAGATCTAGAAGTAAATAGAAACGTAGGCTGAGTAACCAGTAAACTGCTAGTGTATCGTTGCTATTTGGATTGTAAGTTTAATAATGTTCTAAGGAACTTTGTTTTTCGTATGTTCTAATAGACTTTTTGAAAGTTTTTATAGCCAATCGAGGAATTTCTAATACTAGTCTAATGTAGCTCTGGCGATATTGCAATAATACGCGACCTCCTCCTTGGTAACGAAGAGGCCGCGTCATAGAGCTGACAAGTGGCCCCAGGTGAGAATAGGAACTGTTTTTTTTGCAGTTTAATATCTCGTGTTTTATATTTATTTTATTTAAGCTTGGTATGATGTAGGTTACATTAGAAAATTGTAAAAAAAACGATTGATGGTGTATTTGTTCTAAACTTGAACTAACTTGGTTGGTATCCTAAGAATTTCTGAATTATAACTGAAAACATAAATACTATTTTCATCACCATATTTTAAACAAATCATGATAAATTGTAATAAGCTGTATGCTTTATCCCTTAGTTTTCCACCCTTAGAAGTGTAATATTTAGTAGAGCTATTTAAAAGGAGTACTTACAACCAAGTCACTTAAAAAATAATTATTGAAATTGGTTTTTAAATGGCAAAGATATAGCGAATAATAAATATACACAAAAAAACCCTTCGAATTGAGATCCTCCTCCTTTGCGAAGTTGGTTAATAAATTAATTCAGTTGCTCTTGATAACATTCATTATTTGCCCAAGAAAGTAACTAACTGCGTCAAACTAAACATTTTGTAATTAATTAAGGAAAGAAGGTTTCGTAGAAATAAAAATTGTTTACTAAAATAAAAAAACACACTTTTATTGGTAATAAACTGGTAAAAATTGTGATCCCGGAAAAAACACCAATTCTTAATTGTTGTGAAATTTACTGAGATAACTTTTCTCTTTAGGTTATTGTAACTAAAAATACTTATTTCTGATTACCATCGTTTATTCTTGTGAATAAAATATCTTAACACTTTTACAATGATCTTACTTCGATCAGGGTTGCCAGGGGAAAGGAAAGAGAAAATAAGTTAAACGTATATATAATAGTATATAATAGTATATATAATCTAATGTTGCTATTATAATATCTCAAAAAGTCTAAAATTGTTCTTAATTATTATAAATGAGTTTTTTTGTTTATTTGTTATGCTTTCACACCATAACTACTACTCAACCGATCATCACTGCCCTGTTGGTCTAATGGTTAGTGACCCTGACCCTAAGTCAGAGGTCGAGGGTTTGATTCCCACCCAGGAATATATAAGTATAGAAGAAGTATAGAATTAAGAAATATATAAGTATGTTTATCAGCAGTCTGGTTACCATAGTACAGGCTCTGCCTAGTTTGGGATCAGACGGCCGTATTGTTATTGTTATCCATAAAATTTTGTAAACTCTTTGTCAGGGCAGAAAGGGAAAAAGGGTACTTCTCATCCTGAAAAAAAAAGTACTGTTCCCGAGGGTATACTTTGTGATTTTTGTATTTTTTGTAAATAATTTTGTTTAGTAACGCTCTTTTTTTTTAATGCAACGCCTGTACTAGGGAAATTACTGTATGTGGAGGGGGATTTTACAAACTTTACATCACTGGATACAAGTACAATCAGACTCAACAATTAGCTGTAAATCACACAAATAATAATTACCTCAATCGATCCAACTTTTGTAAGTTAGTAAAATTATAGAGGCGACTAATGATTTTCTAAATTAGAAGTTGGTTTTGGACGCACAATAACTTCGTTCATACAAAAAAAAAATTCTTTTTTTCTTTTTATTATGTGAATTTGTTAAATGTACACTGTTTTATGCACCTTTTTGAATATAAAATATTTCGGAAACTACAAATTATTTGGAGAATATTTAGAAAGGGTAAATTTTTTACATTTTAAACAACCTATAACAGGACTACTTTACCTTAGCAATTCAGTATAAATTATTCCTAAGTTGAATGTCTCACTCGGCGGTGGCGGTTTACTCTCAATAGGACCACAAGCGCCCGTCCGTGAGACATGCAGTGCTCTCATATTGTGAACAAATTAACACTGTTTCATCTCTTTTGCGTTACAAATTCATTGTGTTACAAATAAATAAGAACAGACAAATCTACAAATAAGTAATGTATTTTAACCTATTGGAAATTTACATTAGATTAAAATACATTACTTATTTGTAGATTAATAAACAAAAATAGTTTGACAGAAATCTGAATTCATTAGATAAAAACTATTACAATTTAATTGCCTTCTCTCATGTATTTGTTAGCTATCATTTAGTTCTACATAATATAATTACTAAATAGCTCTATAAGAAAAAGCACTAAAAATATCAAAATATCAACATTTGAGAACAAAATATTTAATTATTTTAAAGCTCGCACGGAGCGTTACTAACTTGTTACACCAAAAAAGTAAAAAGCTCCTTCAAAAAACGGTAATGAATAAAATTGTTATTCCGAGAGCCCAGAGGATATTTTACAAAAATTAAACATAGAATATGGCGAAGGCCATCGTTGGGGTGGATTTTTAAACGATATATTGATTGACTACTTTTATTATTCGATCTTAGTTATTAAGTTTCACAAGTTATAAGTCAAAATTATTTGTCTACTAGCAACCCGCCCCGGCTTCGAACGGCTACAAATTATACACCAAAACCTTTCTCATGAATCACTCTGTCTATTAATGAAAACTGCATGAAAAACCGTTCAGTAGTTTTTCAGTTTATCGCGAACAGACAGATGCGGCGGGAGACTTTGTTTTATAATACGTAGTGATATCGTTTCATGGTAGTTTAATGGTAAAATAATCTAACTTCATTTATATTAAACTTTCATTTAATACCGTGGACTACTTCACAGGATTTAACTTCTTTCACGAAATTAAAATATGTGAATATAAGCTACTCTTAAGTCTTGTAAAGTCTGTAATATTGTTTTGTATATATTTAAAAAAATATATTTTAATCTTTGTTTCACTCACCTGATAACGAGTTTTGCATATGCCTAGCAGGAGACAACATATCTAGCATTTATAACAAACATAAAAAAGTGAATTTCGTTCAGTCGTTCTTACAAAAATGCTAACCAACTTATTCTTTGGTTATTGTTTCATTTATATTCATACACATCGAAGGTTTAATATTTATACTCGTAGCTTTCGTTGTAAATACAGAGAAATCGTTGAAATTTGTGGTTCAAGTTATGAAATTTAACGTATTGACTATATGAAAAGGGTGTCCTGAGTGTGTATTTGAGCAATCTGCTTATAAATGCGGAACATTTCAATTTGTTGATTTCGACGATCGCTTCATAATCTTATAGTGATTAACGTATAGCTTATACAAAAACCTACTCCTTCCATTTGACGAATCTAAACCACTAAAATTCTAACGAAATTGTGGTACCTGTATGAAATTTCGTCATCATATATTATATCCATTTTCGCACGTTTGTTTTGAGAATCACAAGTTTTCTTTCAAATTAAGAAAGGTGGAAGTGAAAGTTACCGGTTTGCATCACAATATTGTATAGAAAAAGAGCATTTTGGCAGGTTTATCTGCTATATTTCAATTCATCGGGAGTTTAACACGTACCTCGGAAGGTGTACAAAACCTGCCAATTCAAACGTCAAATAACAAAATTGATATGGAATGAAAAATGTTATTTGTTTTTAATATTGACGTCAGAGTGAGGTATCGTTCTGTAAATGTCAAAAGCAGCCACCGATACGTTCCCGGTGCCGTGGGGAAATCAAGATCATTCAGAATTTTCATGCCAATAAGTTTTCGGTATTTATCACCGGCTTGATTTTCGTGTTCCAATGCGAAGGTACTATTTTTTTTATGAGTCAGAGGGCAAATAATTTTAAGCTTTCGGTTTCTTTGATTACATTAACGTGAATTAACGTCATGATATAGTATCTATCCATATATTATTACGTCACATAAATTACGTGAAGAGAATTCTTTGTACGCATTTTTAAAAAAAATTGCGAACGCGGACACGTGAAATTTTGGATGCTGAAAGTTTATGTATAGAAGAAGTGCAGAAAGTTAAAATTTGTAAAGAATATGTCACAAATTAAAAAAAAAAACAGTGAAAACAGTTGCCTCAAGCTACACATTACCAACATATATGTTGACCTGTCATGATACGTAAGTGTTTACAATGACAATTCAAGTTATACCGGACAATGAAATAAACCAAAAATAAATTATGGTCTAAGTTCGACCACAAAGCTCTAGTATACATAAAACTTTGAACGGCCTAACGCTTCGATCAGCTTACACCGGTCATAGTTTTATGCTGGCTGGTACAGCGAACTCCCACCTCTGTCGTCGAGTATATTGAATCGGCGAATAGAAGTCAAAAGGTAATACTTATAATAGTTTAATGTCACATTACAACGAAGCAAAGCGATAGGTAGACCAATTACAAAAGGTTTAAACTTTCGCGTTCCATGGTATCCTATTACCTAGATCTAAACAGGTATTAACAATTTTTTTTCAGAAAAGGCGAAATACTAATTACTACGTTCCTGTGCACTGCTGGAGTTTTCTGTATAGATTTATGCTTTTTAGGCAGCTAGAAGAAAGATACTGTAGGAATCTCGTGTTTTAATCATATTTTGGGACTGAAAATTGGATTTTTGTAGTTATTTCCTTATTGCTTAACAATGTATTGAATATTTGTATTTTTGAGTTGAGCCCGTGTTGGTGAATTTAGCGTCTAGCGTCGAGTAGTGGTGAAATATGTTTTATTGGTCAGTAGAATTCGATTGGGTGCATAACTCAAAAATTCCCTTCAGATCTAGGTGTGCGAAATATTAATATATTTTACCAATACATCATAAACATAGGTGTAAAATGAATAAGGACTTGTTTTATAATCTCCAAGTAAAGTCATTCGGTAGTTAACTATTGAATTTTGCGCCTAGGGTGGCTTCAAAACCGTTTTACCGATTTTGAAACGCAATTTAGTCGTATATTCAAAGTTAACTACCGTATGGTTGACCAGAAACTTTACTTGGAGATTGTGAAACAAGCTCTAAGTCAATTAAATCAACACTTGACGGAAAAGTTTCAGCCGTCTATTATTGATTGGGAGCTTATACTTGCTTGTAGTGGACATGGCACCACATCAAAACAATTACTTATCTTGGGTGAGAAATAGTCATGACACTTTGCTATAAAACTCGTACGTAATTCTATAAATATCGTCATCGTCATCATTAGATCAATAGGTCATCCAATACCGAATCTAGGGTTCTGCGAAGTCTGACTAAGATTTTCGGTAGGTACAAAAAATTTGTGTTTTATTAAAAAATTTATACGAGTAATATATCTCTACAGGATAATGGTTATAATTAGCTGTAGATATCAATTACATTACGTTTACAGATTAAGAAATTAATTTAATGGTGCTTATTTTTCTATTAAATCCATAGTTTTTTTAGTTAGAAATCAGTTCATTTACACTACACGACAAGTAATATAACACTACTAACTTTCGTTATACTTGTAGCTTATAAGTAAATTGTTAAATGAACTCCAAAAATAAAAACAAGTAGTTGGTACTTCTAGTTATTTATATTTCTAACTTATGCATAAAATGTTTTTCATAAAAAGCAGAGTAAGCTATGAACGCAGTGCCTGTAAATAAGTTGTTTTGAGATGGAAACTAAAGGAAGAAAAAATAAAAATATGTATTAAAATTCTTGAAAGCTTTTATGAAATAAAAATGAAATTTTATATTTAAAAAATATTTATGTTTCTGTTTATTTTTATCTTAATAATTGTAATTTGTATTGTAATTTTATATAGGTATTTAATATGATTATAAGTATCCTATCAATTTCCTTTTTTGCGTCATGTTAACATCTCTTATCAGTATAACAAAAAAAAACGAAAAACTTCCAGTATGTAGTTTGCCAATTATTTAATCGGTGTAAATAAGATTAACTCCAAAAGGTTTTCATAACTAACACACCGAAATTTCATGCCAGAAATTAAAAATGTTGGATCTCATCGTGTTCAAGAACTATTTGGATTAAAATCTTTCAGACAAATTATTTAAACAGTAAATACGTCGGTTTAAAAGCAATTAGTTTTCATGAGGGCTCTTAAGTAAATATTTTGTTTAAATTATTACAGGGTACGGGAATGCTTACTGATAAAATAGGACTACTCTAGCTATCTTACAGGAATATCATATTTTTCTAGTATATTTTATATCATTCTGCAGACTCCATGCCCCGATGCTGTAAGACATCGAGAAGGAGACCGACAAATTAGAACACATAATATGATATTGCTATTAATATTATTAATGACAAAGAGTGTATTAGTTATGGCATTACTAATGTCGTATAGCAATGAAATTTTTTTTTTTTTTTTTGGAATTGTTCTTAGAAATAGTAGAAATTTGTTTTCACTGAAGCTTTGCTATAAGAAAACCACCTGTAACGTCCAAAGATTAAACTAACCAATGCATATTTTAAAATTTGATAATTTGTATGTACTCATTTAAAAATTAAAAAAATGGCTAGGGTACCTCTTTGGTACGTAGTTGTGATGGTCTAATAAAGTCAAACCGCAAGATAAAACTCTTGTTTAAAATTACTTTATTGGTTAACTGCACTCTTTATACGTTAGTATAATGGTAGTTTATTCTGGATGTTTTCTTGAAATATGTTTTCAGTAGTGTTTAGTAAGGTGTATTATTGATCTGATTTGGAAATGTTAGGATTTGTGGTTGTCTAATAATAACAGTCTATTTTTTGACGTCTCTATATTTAATATAATATTTAAGCAAAATGTAAAAAATAGACGTATCTCTAAAACAGTTAATCGATTATGATGTACCAAAATATTTGTATAAACATCAAAAACCTCTTAGTCATGTCAGATTTCAACAAGTAAATAAATATAACATTATTTAGCAAAGTGAAAATTCAAACTTACGTAAAAAATAATGAACGAACGAGTTTTAGTTACAAGATTTTTCGATATTCATTAGAAAAGGAACCTTATTACTATCAACTTACGATGTGTTTTCATTTGTATCTCTTGCCAAAGATCGACAGTTATACAGCCTCCTCGGGTCCTCGGCTTGCGTCCGTCGTTGGAGCTCAATGGACCTCTTCCTTTATTTGAATATTTATTAAATCATCCCCCTTTACCCCAAAACGATCCAAATCCTCCCCCTTAGAGTTGTGACGATGACTTTTTCCTTTGCGATTCATTTGGCTTATCGTGGAAATGTTTACAACAAAATGTTGTTTTCTGTTTAGAACTTTCTGTTTATCTTTATAAGGAGTAATTTAGTTGTCTATACTTTTTTAGTTGTTACTTGTAGCCAGCAATTTAGTTTCAATTTCAAAATAAAAATGTAAAATATTTAAAAAAAATATTTAAAAAACGTCAGAACTCGACTTGCAGTTTTTTTTCGGCTACACAACGATGCTACGATTATATAATGTAAAATACTAAATAAATATATTTTGGATTTCGAAAGCTTCCATCAGCTTTCTGCTTACTTATCTTGAAATAATAGTTACTTAACTGTCTTACAACATATTTTTTTTATGACGTCATCAGCCATAACACTTGTCTTCAATAATACCTGAATTCATATAGTAATTATCATCTGCATTTGTATTTTTGATAGTGTTGTACCAATATTTGACTTCACGGATAGCGCAATGGTTCAAGTGGTCAGCCACTACGCCGCGCCGAGTGTTGTGGGTTCAAAAATTTGTGTCATTCACAAATAGTTGTCTCGAGTGTGAGTATTATTTGTGTCCGTTGCTTGAATGTTTGTAAAGCCCCCGCGGCACAGGAATATTCCTAATGCGGCCGGTTGTTTTTTTTTAACAAGATAAAAAGAAACATATCCGGCGTATATTTTATGTAAACGGTTTTAGAGACCTTTGGAGTTGCTTCTAGTCTAACCTATTGTGGTTGAATATCCATTTCTCTCTTGCGGCGATTGGCACCTAGACCCTACAACCCAAAACGATTTTCCGTATTTATCTGTGGTCAGAATATATTTTGAGTTGCTGACTCATGGCAGGCTGTAGCCACTGTTTTACATACTCTCTGAGGCATGTTTAAACCAGATCTCTTTTATTACCACGGTTGTCCGATACGAGGTAAATGACAGGTATTTTAAAATTTACATTTAGAACATTATCCCCGTTAGCTTTCATTTGGGTTTTGAGGAAGTGGCTCTTTTAAAAATTATCTAAGTAAGTATTCTCTCAGTAGTTAGGAGATTGTGTTACAAGAAGAGCAAACAACAAATTATGAAAAACGCCAAAAACAAACTTTGATGCCTTGCTTTTTGACTACAACATTGTTCTAATTAATTTTATTATAATAATTTATGTACAGGAATTACCTATAAATAAATAAATAAAAAATTCAAAAGAACGATTCGATAATCTAAATTCAATTCAATAAATCCCGCGGGTTTTCAACTTCAGCTAGTCTGCCTATCAATTTTCATTTACGTATTTAGCACAAAAGCGTATTGGATTCGAGCCGACGTTTCTGCTTCAGCTTTGAAAAGCATGCTCATCAATGATGCAAATGATATTATATTACTGTTAAACAGCGTTCTATAAAATCATACGTAACGAAAACAAAATGTGAAAAAGTGTTCATAATGATTACACACCTCTATTTAATATGATAATAAAATCACATCATATGATAATAAAAAATAATTTATTTTCAGACAAAGACCATTCTTAACAATGATTTTAAGTTTTATATTTAACAATACTAGACATTTTAATTCTAATTCAACAAGACTCGCTTGAACTCCTTCATAATTTTGGAATCATATTTGTCTGCAATGATCTTAGGAATGCTATTAGTACTATCTCGCACTCGTCTTTGCTGAGAGGCAACCCATTTTTTGGTGATGGCAAGGAAACCCTCAATTCCTGTTACAGCTATATCGTAACTTGATGAGATGGGTATTATTCGTTATAGACGGTTTAAAATTGATTAAAAACTGTCCCGTTATTATAAACCGTTATTGACTGTTTCTTTTAATTTAAATATAACTGAACATAAAACATTGATGAAAAATTTAATACTATTCCTAAGTCGAACGGTCACGTAAAATTATCCTTCCTCAATAAAAACACTGCATCCAATACAAAAGAATTAAAAGTAGATCGTATAAAACCAGATATTAGCGTGCTCAAAGGAACAAATAAATAAACTCAACAACTGTGACGATTAAAATATCACTTCACACTAGGGCTTTGCTCCGGAGTCAAGAAAACCGGAGAATCTCCGGAGATTATTAAGTTTACGAACAACCGGTTATATGTCAAATTAAAATAATAAATAATCAAAAGCCTTATTTTTTAAGTCCCATAACTAAGAGATTCCTAAAAGTGGGGAGATTCTCGGAAAAAATCTTCGGACATAAAAATCGTCTCCGGTGTAAAGCCCTATTACACACATTTATATCTGTTGTAAAAGTTTTTGTTTGTGTTCCTCAGGAACAGAAGGTACTTTTTTTCGAGATGAGAGGTACCCTATTATGTTCTTTTTCTGTACCTCTGGCAATCAGTACGCAAAACTTGATGATGATCGGTTTAGTAATAAAGCCTTGAAGGCTTTATAAGTAAACAAACAAACTCACATAAAATTTGTTAGGATGGCAAATACCAGTTATTATATGTAAAAATCCTAATAATACTATACAGATATTGTATAGTACTTGTCAAACCAAAAACAGGAATTTTAGAGTAACATACGAACACAAATCCGTTTGTATCGACAACATACTTAAATACTATATTATCATACAAAACAGCGATTTGAGTTGGCATCAATTCGATTTGAAACAACAAGCGTTCGACTAATGATATTAACACTGACACATGTCGAACTTGTCCATTTCCCACCTACCGTTCGGTACATGGTACAGCTATCAATCGTTCTAGGTAATTATGTTAATTGATAATTGTTAGAGATTAATTATTATTATTATTTTAAATAAATTGTGTTATCCTCAATTTCGTGACTACTTATTATTATCTGGTGGTATTTTTTTATTATCGCTATTCATTGTGATTTCTGACAATCATGTTTTCTAATCTAAAGGAATAATTTAATTTAGTGACGTAGATAGATAGAATATTCTTTACACCATTAATAACACACAGTTGAAACAGATCTCATATAAAATATTAGAGTACAATGGGCGGTCTGATCACTAAAAGCAATTTCTACCAGACAACTTTTAGATGAAGATAATTACAGAAATATTAAATAAAAACATACTAGTTGATGACGTACTATTGAATATACAGACAATAATTTACACATATAGACATACACATATACATAGCTATTTAGTAGAGATTACATACTCGTAGTATATTCAAAAGTAATAATGATCTTAGTTATGTAATAGAATAAGAAAGAGATGAAGATATTACAGAGATAGTGTTGCTTGACCATATTTTTAAAGGCTGTAAGGGTTTCAGCTTGCCACGGAAAATCAATAATATCATGTCATATGTATACCTCGAAGTTGCTTTATCTAAAGCCCAGATACGTGTCGAAAGTTCACTTCTTTCCATCGGGTTATAGTCATGACTGGAAGGTAAAGCAGATGCTTCTCCTGGTAGGTTACATTTTCACTAACAAAAAATACCTACCTTATTGATTTCCTGTTCAAGCGTTAAACAAAAAGTAAAAAAATATTAAATTACTTCAAACATAACACACAAACATATTCGCGATTAGTGCCAAATGTATACCTATGGTACTAATCGCGAATAAGACTTTCTTTTTGTAACTTTAATAATGTAAATACTGTTGGTTTTGTTAAATTGAGATGTTTAAACGTCAGGGCATTTTGATCTACCTATAGGTACCGATTGCTTATATACATCAAATACTAAATAAAATAAATATCAATTTTCTCCTTTTTCTTATGGCTTTTATAATTAACAAAAACCATTTTCACTTAAATTATCCTGTGCCTAAATATCTTTTCGAAACAGGCTTTTATAGATAAACTATTTTTTGATGGAGAAATATCAGGCACAAGACATCACTCAGCCTTATTATATTAGCTAGATAATTCCACTGTGCGTAGAAAGACAAAACGTTGTAAAAATACTGAAAATCCTAGACTAGTACTCTGAAACACTCTGAAATACATTTGCACTTCGTAGAAAAACCACAGCACACACTAGGAACTAAGACCTGTATACATAGAACGGCGTTCCACTCCCGGGTTCCCGAATTCTTTATCTCTTATGCGACTTTGCTCCCTTGGCTCATCAGTCATTGACTCGCTCAGTTACAGTTTCTATCATAACTGTGTGTTTGGGATGTGTGGAGTATGTTCCCTTGCTCAAATTGTTAACAGTTGATTGAACAAAAGGTCTGTGACTTATCACTACATATATTATTATAAAACAAAGCCCTCCACTGCGTCTGTCTGTCTGTTTGCAATAAACTGAAAAACTACTGAATGGTTTTTCTTGCGGTTTTCACCAGATAGAGTGATTCATGAGGATGATTAAGGTGTATAATTTGTTAAAGTTTTGTGTAAAATTGGTTGATGATTGTTGAAAATAGTAGCTAGTGTGAAATAATGATATATGAGTAAGTGGCGTACATTTTGACAAAATAAGATTTTACTTAAAATTGTATTTCAAATGATAAATAATAAAGAACTGTTTTTGCCTGTGAGAGTTTTACTTGATCGTCGATCAGTCGATATGTATATATATATATATATATATATATATATATATATATATATATATATATATATATATATATATATATATATATATATGTATATATA
Organism: Callimorpha dominula; assembly: GCA_949752705.1. Taxonomy (NCBI): domain Eukaryota; kingdom Metazoa; phylum Arthropoda; class Insecta; order Lepidoptera; family Erebidae; genus Callimorpha; species Callimorpha dominula. The sequence continues at coordinate 3,667,073 of OX457005.1, forward strand.
TATATATATATATATATATATATATATATATATATATATATATATATATATATATATATATATATATATATGTATATATATATATATATATAATCTTTAATGAGACCTTTAGCTCTAAATTTATTCAGAGTGTCTGAAGCTAAGTATCAACTAATTAAAACTGTGTTGGAACAACTAACCGTACTAATCAAGAGAACTTCTAAGAACCTCAAACCCATCAGCCAGTTACACAAATCAATTGATTTAAACAATCCTTAAGGTACAACATCAGCCTTATCTACAATCGTGGAGCCTCGTGGAGCCTCGCGGAGGCTTCGCCGCGTTAATTGGCGCGAACGAACGATACTTCCGCTTAACGGTTTACGATTTCCGTTCTCAAATGAACACGGATACGTCATTTCCTACGAACCGATTGGTTTGATCGCGGTAAAGACTTATCCGGTATCAATTTGTTTCGAGGCAAATCCGTCAATGACGGATCAAAAGCGTTATAGTTTCATTGGGTAGTGTTCATCGGGACTGATAAGTTGATAGGACGAAAGATACGAGTGAGGACTCATTGAAATAAAGAGAATTTAGTTAAGGTTGAAATTAATAATTAATTTGAAACTTAGATAACTTAGATTAATAAAATAAAGGAAAACCAAACATATTTTAAGCATTTAACCTATGATATAATTAAAAAAAAAATGTGAGCCGTCACGGGACGCCTGGCAGATGTGAAACATCGACATTATTTTGTAAAAGTAATATGCAGAAAAGAACAGATGAACTAAATATGTCATAAGGATAAAATAAAATATTACGATTTTTTTCCAGATAACGATGACTATTTATTGAATAAACATTTTATTTCATTAAATACAATAGCGAGAGAAATGGCTTAGCGCCAGATCGAGTGGGAGAGAATCGCACAGTCGAATGCGCATGGCGACGTGTCGCCACACCGTACACACTACTGCATATAGACTGTATATATACCATCATATAGTGTGGCGGCGCGTCGCCACGGCATGCGTCGCCACGCCAGAAATCGGTTTTACGTGCGGCTATAATATCATCATAAAATCGGGCCCGCAGCAGTTCCCCCGCTGAGTCCCTCCCTTTGGGGGAATATCCCCCATTCACGAACTTAATCTTCATTTTTGCACTGTTAATTTGTCGTCCAAGTTTGAAAGCAATCGGTGCATAATATAAATATATCAACTTTTTAACTGGCGGTTGTTTTAGGGTCTAGGGATCATAACTAGACCTCCTGTGAAGAAATTTTTGGAAAACTCGACAATTGGTACAAAACCAATAGAGTGATCTATGAAAATTACCTTTTTCGTATGATTATCCCAAGGGCTACACTTTGAGGGTTGGTTTACTGGCTGTATATGCAAAAGCTTTATCGTCGGCAAGGTGCCAGTCATTCAACATAACATCCGAAAAAGAAGTAGGGCTCTACCATTCTAGCAATAGGAATTTCCTTTCAAACGGAACAGCTCTTTAACGGAATAAAGAAAGACGCATTGCAGAATGCGGATTTTTTACATAACCATGGTGACTAATGGACTCTTGATTCCTTATAGATGAACTAGGGTTTGTAGAAGTTTATATCACGCATTATTTTTTATGGTAAAGGGGTACTGCCATGGACACCTGCAACTCAAGGGTCACAAGTGCATTGCCGGCTTTTGAGGTAGTTTTGAAGGTTTGAAGGTCGGATCAGTATATTTTTTTTAAAAAGTAATTACTAATATTAATTTATTGGATTCATAAAAAAAAAAAATAATACCCCTACTAACTTTTGGCCTTTGTCAATCAATTAAGCTAATATCTCTCAGGAGCCGTGTTTTTTTTACTAATGAAACGTAATCTATACCTACATATTTGTAGTTTTGCACCACAATTTGCCTATTATCTTTATTGCATAATCCATTGATGTTTTAATCAATAGATTGCCAGCGATAAGACCAACTAGTGTAACACTGTAACTAATGTAACATTTTGCTTTTGTGATATTATGGTGTGCAATAAGGTTTACCTACCTATCTATCGATGTACTTTATGTACTCGTGATTAAGTCTATGCAAAATTTCATGATGAATAGTTTTTTTTAATGAGTAACCAAGGCGTGAGAGCGTAATAATCAGACTCCCATTTGCATTTATAATACTACTAGTTCAGATAGGACAATAGAGAGACAAAAAAATACTCGTTATGTTTAAATAAAGATAAGGCTATTATCAATATCCTTCTCTTCTGTATCGGGTAACGTGAAAATTAACATCATTAATCAACCGAAAATACACAATACATTATTATAATATTAATATAATAAACTATTACTATTTAATAACAGCCTCAGCCGCTTCGCGGTTATCGCCGGTGCGAACGCACTACGTAAGCATAGACCTGCCCGGCAAGCGATATTGAACATTTGCCTGGTACGTTTACGTTGAGTACCAATCTAAGCATTTAATTAATTTATCATTAAATGTTTTGATTGATAATCAAACTGCTGAGGACTTGTTTTATATGTTCATATTTATTATCCAGTACGGCACCAGATTTAGAAAACAATGAATTTGTATCTATGTAGCATGGTATGAACTACCGTGGCTCAAAAGTCCTTCTTTTCTTCCAAACCGGCCATCGCTTACTATTTATTTATTTACGAAGAGATTCACGACTAATAATAAAGCTTATTATTAAAACACTGTTTTTATATTTGTTTGTTTTATATATGTGTTTTATTTTTATTTTTGTAATAATTAGGTATTATATGTAACATACACTTTCAAGCTGTATAAAAGAGCGGCATCTCCTGACACAGGCATCCATATGCTTAAAAGGAGATGTCAACAACTATTTTTTGTAAACTAATGTGTATGATGAAATAAAAACTATTTGATTTGATTTGATATTTACAAATGGTTGTCGTAATCTGGTAGAGTATTGGATAAATATGTTCTCTCGCATATAAAACAAGCTTCTAGTGGAATAACTACCAATAAAACTATTTAATTAATAACAAACATATATTTTTTAAGAACTGGTACTCAACGTTAATGCACGTACCAGGTAAACTTTTAAATACACTTGCCTGTTAGGTGTATTTACGTTCAATAACGTTTACCTGGTAGATTTGTTTAAGTTCAATACCTCTTGCCTGGTACGTGAGTTCGCTTAACAGGTACAACAGTATACAACCTGCTGTGAACTACCTCCTTCATACTTTACCATACCTTCTCCTCTAAGAGGTCAAATGTGTTATGAGAAAAACTATTGGATAATACTGTGGCTACCTCCATAAAGTTGGAATGAAATACGTTTAACGATACGTACAATGTGCATATCTGATGTTGTTAGAGAAGCGATTAGTGCAAAGATTCTTCAAAATGGAAATCATATTATTCAACGAAATAAGACGAAGGGGTCCTCTCACAAACTTGAGTTGATCTCTCCCTTCTTTGTCTATCAGTGTGAGTGCGAACGAGAAAAACACAAGCTTTTATCGACGCGTCTTTAAAATTGTAAATAAGTAATACGTATACAATCATGTTCTCAAGTTAAGGTAAATGTGTTATTATAGAACTCGCTTTAGAAAATTGGATTGTTTTATTTTAATTAACAGAGAATTCGTTTCGCATTACCGAAAAGTAGAAAAGATTGTATATTTTTAAGGGTCAGAGAAAAACATTTGCTGTGAGATTTTAAATTATTGTTTAATACAGATATTTGTGTACGAGATTCATTCAAAAAATATTTTATTCATCTGAAAAAAAGAAGACATCAAAACAGATATAAAAAAAGGTCTTGTTAATGACGTTACGTGAAAATTTATTAAAATTACCCGAAGATAGTATCTAAAGTATGCAGGATGACTATTTTGAAATTCAATTCTGAGTTTTAAACAACACTCAAAATTGAGTGTAGCTCGTCTTTACATCGTGGTAATATTACTGGCATAAATAACATATGTATGATTTAACATCTACAATAAAGAATTAGGAATATTCGAGGATCAGTCAGTCCTGGCCATTGTAGTCATACTATAAACCATAAAATGTATTGTCAGTAATTACACAATATGAACTCTCTAATGTTACAAACTTTGCAAGCTTGTGAGTGCGTGCGTCAGTATGACTTGGTATGTTACTTCTTCATTCTAATACGGCCAAATGCATATATATGAAATTTGCAACATAGATAAACGTACAGTCTTGGGTTAATAACGGGCTATCACGGAGGAAGTTAGAACATAATATTGTATGTTTCTTTATTTCACAAAAAATATATAATTGTATTAAAATTAAACATAATATCACAAAATAACTTAAATAATAATAAAGTAAAACATGCAATAAGAAAGGAAAATTAAAAAGATGTACCCTTATCTTGGCAGAGTTTTTCATGTCTTGTTTTATTTATTTCTTTTATATATTTGGGTTCATAAGTGATAAATGAACACCTAAAAAATAAAATAAAAAATCTGCCATAATTAATTTTGTATTTATACTATGTATCTAATAATGCACACTGCCAACTAATCAAACATTCATCTCTGGAAGTTTATGTGCACTAAGGGATACTTTGCTGGCTTGGTCGTAAATAAAAAACAAATGAAAAAGAAATAAAAAAGTGTATTTACTATTTTAAACATAATTATATTTTAATTAAATTTTTATTTAAAGTCACAGTCTTCAATCAGGAACATAATTAACATCAACTTCTTCATTATAATTCAAAAGTATATATATAACTATAATCTATGAGACCAATCAATGGACTAGAATAGGTATCTATAAGAATAACAAATAAATTTATAAAAATATAAATATAACAAGTATCTAGCGAATCAAGTCACCATTTTCAACATTATTTCTTGTGATAATTATAAAAACAATAATTACGATCCTCAACTGAACAAGCCTCACTTGGCATTTAAGACATGTAAATTTAGTTTGACCCAATACCCACAGCCTCCAGCGCCCTTTGGATGTAATTGATGGCATGTGGCCCAGTTAATCGTAATGTTTGTCCGTTTGATTTTCAGGAGTCATGAAATTTTTATGGTTGTATTTTTATGGTTGTATGCGTATTATGAACAAGTCGGTCTACAGTAATGATACTGTTAGCGATCGCGCATCTGAAATCGTTCAGCTTCATGGGTTGCGACATTCGTATTCATTAAAAAGAATACTAGTAACGTGGGTCACACAGTACTAGTATTCTTGTTAACCCCTCCAGCCAAGCGCTTGTGTTAGGAGTGGGTTCACGTTAGGGGGGGTCCGGATGTCTTAATAAAAGCTGTTCCCGGATCCCTCCTACTTAAGGCGCAGTACGGCACACCGTGTGGTTTTAGTCGGTTCGATTCCGACACACCGCCCCACCGAAAACCCCGGTGGGGTGACGGCCCGAGGGGGTTTCCACACGCACAAAGGAGTGGGTTCACGTCGGTAGTGCACTGGGTGTTGTTCGAACCCGCAATCACGCGACCGCAAGTCCGACGCCTTAGCCTTTACGCTACCGCCGCATTGTATTGCCGAACTATGTATGGACAAGGTACTGGCTCTTTTCGCCTCATTTCTTTATTGTACCTCAATATATTATGAACCGGATGAGCGTCAACGTAAAAACTAGCCATAGTAAAACATTTATTATCAAACCATTTGACCAGCTAATGTATTTGTCATTACAAGTAATATGTGCAAACGCTCCGCTGCCTTTTTCTTCAACTTTTTTTCAGAAGGAAGCTTTTTGCCACCACCACGAAGATGATTTGGTCTCACCCAAAGAAAATATACCGTACACGTGTCTCAAGTAATGCACTAATTCGATGAAAAAGTTATCAAAATAAATCAGACTACAAGCGGGTTATTTGATGGTCTTGCTCAAAGCTATAACGACTTTAGCTCCTAAACTCATACAGTTTTATTCCTCATTGAATTGATGAAATCGGAATGTGTCCTCGCTTCCATACACCAAAAAATAGTACACAATTCCCAATATTCCAGTTCTAACGAATATTTTAAATCCCCATTTTAACATATTCTAAAGGTGTTTTTGTTCCAGATGGTTTGATAAAAGTTTTGTTTTCGATTTCAGCAGCGTATTTGAATCTTGCAAGTGTCCACTTTACCTTAAGCTTCTTTTTCCATACTACAGTCGCTTTGAATACATACGCTCTTTTGCTAGATCGAGTTGCATTAGGTGCATGTCCTCTGCGTAAAACTGGTCCAAAGACTGCACGTGTAAAAAGACTAACAGAAAGCTTTAAAAAGCGTAACGTTTACTCACAGATCGCCACAAGTTTCCTCAAAGCGCTGATCGATGGGCTCAGCAGCACCATATCATCGGCATAGCTAATGTTATTCATACAAACGCCGTCAATATGGCACCTAACTCTGGTGCTGCTGAGGTCACCGATACGTCCCCCGTCCTGTCCTTAATGATCGGTACTACGGTATAAAATAAACATTATTATTTGATTGAAATATTTTACGTAATCAATGGAATATACATGAAATTAAATAATTATCATATATATTTATCATATTATCGATATTTAGATAGGATTTTAGTCAATTATAACTGGTAGACGTATGTGCACGCTACGCGATCTTGCGATCTACTGACCGTAAATGTTGCCGGACGACAAAAATAATATTTTTAAAACTAAATAAAAGGATTTCACAAACTAGATTCAAAAAATTCTGTTAAAATACACCAAAAGATTTCTCAATGATGTTTTTTTAATAATGAGTGCATTATTAGATACGTTATTAAGTTAAGGGTTAAAAACATTAAATATTCGTGATATGGTTAAAGATCATCAAACATTTAAATAATAATCAAACGTCAACATTAATTTACCAAGGTCATCAATAGAATAGAAGCACCCATCAATAAGAAATGCTTTAAGTTTCAATTTAAATTTTAAGAGTATCATTCTATCACGGCAATCACCTACACTGAATTTAATTAAATTAACAATTTAAACCCAAGAGAGTGTAATTGTATGTAAGAAATAGTTTTTACTTATCCCTATGACAAAACAAAATTTGAGGTTCTATATTTATTAAACCTCATTAAATCTCATCTTCCTTTCCCTTTAGGTGATAGCTCCAACGCAAAGTTTAACCGGAGTACGTGCATAGATTAAACAGCCGGCATTGTGTACATTACGATACTTTGATGAGCTTATGAAGTCACTTTGGTTACAAAATGCCAACGCCGAATAGCTTTGGGTGCTAAATTTATGTTATTTCTTTGCTAAAGTTGTACATGGATTGTTTTTGAATGTTCGTGAATAGATTAAGGGTAAATTATAATGTCTATTTTGTACTAACAAGTCATGCTATGTAATACGGAGTAGGTATGGGTGTTATTTACGTCACTAGTTACAGTAGTTATGTAACAAATAAACGCATAACTATACTCAAGCCAAATAAGACACCAGTGGTTTTTGAGACCACGTTCTTGTCGTTACAATGCACATGATCCTAGTAACTATTACAAGTTGAGACGTCGTTTTGTTGATGCGTCATTAAACGGAGTTTCAAGTTAACTAAGGTACGTCTAAATACGCCGGTATTAACATTTTTATAATAATCATAGTTAAAAAAACAAATGAATAGACCATTCATTTAATGCAGTCAGTCCTAAGCCTGGCCTAAAGCGTTGGTTCGACTTAAGACTTTACGAGTTACGACATTACTACGTTTCCTGCGTAGCGTAGCCGTACTAAGTAAGTAGCCGCACACTGAGGCGAGACTAGTTACGACGAAAAATCACGTTTTCGTGTAACTAGTGATACGTTTAAAGTAAGTAGTCACGTTACATTTCGTGAAATTCACGTAACGACTCACACCTAATACGGAATCAATTCCTGCATGTATACATACATACACTCACGTCTGTAGGAAGATACAAAGGAAGAGGTATGTAGAGGCGTATTAAAACCCACATTTTGTATATTATAATTTGGTCCGATTTCTGTAATAATTAGCATATTACTTAATAAATGTGCCTGCTATTTTGATTATTTTTTTAAGAATTTCTATTAACGTTTTAAACCTATGAGATTATCATTCTATCACCTATACTTAATTTAATTTAATTAACATTTTAAACCCAAGAGAGTGTAATTGTATCACGGCAATTACCTACACTGAATTCAATCACATTTTTTTATCCCTAAGTTGTATAATTATCTACTTATGAAAAAATATTATATTTAAATTTGTAATAGCACAGAGGTCTTGGGGAAAAAAATGCGTTTGGTTTTTAGAAACACAAATATAATCACATCACATTCCACATCATCAGAATTGATAGACGTTTTTCTCAAGAAATAACATTGTATTTTTACTTGTGCTTGCCAATTTCCAATACTGAATAAGGATAACATTGTACCAAAAGAATTAATTGAATACCCGTGTAGGCAATCGTTCAATAACATTTATCTCTCACTATTATTACTCTTTCTGAAATTACGAGGTAAAAGAACCGATTAATGGGCTAACTGTGTTAAAACGAGCGTAACTTACCCCACTTTCGTTCATACAGTCGCTTTATATTTAAATGTATTGATTTTATGTGTGATGCCGAATATGGTGGATTCTTAAAATATAGACGCTTGAATATCAAAAGTTTGTAAGCCATATATAAGGTACACAGGATATTAATTGTATTAGCATAAGGTTTTTTTCGCTGCAACCGACAGATCAATTTGGGCCTCTTAGTTTCAAAGATAGATTAATTAGAACAAAGATTAACTTACTCCCCCGTGAAATTCAAAAAAACGTTTTAGATATATATATACTCACATGTCACTACTACAGATTTTTAAATGAAAACTTCTTTAGGCACGTTGGGCACTTTTGGTATGGGGAAAAAGCACTGAACTCGCGTGACCGCTATGCTCAGGTACATATATACAGATGTGGGTGCGTCCTAGGACTTAATAATAACTTGACCCATTTCACACACGGCCGTCTGATCCTAAACTAGGCAGGGCCTGTGCTATGGTTACCAGACTGCTGATAAACATACTTATATATTTCTAAATACATACATATTATAGATAAATTACACCCAGACACAGAACAAATGATCGTGCTCATCACACAATTAGTTGACCTGGGTGGGGATCAAACCCACGACTCCTGACTCAGCAGTCAGGATCACTAACCACTAGACCAACAGGCCAGTCAAGACTGACAGTTTTTTTTTTATTGTAGATAACAAAGGATAGTGATTCGGTTACAATTTATTAGAAAATGTAGTGGTTTGATATTTATAAAAAAATAAGTGAAGAAAATAAATATGCAAAATCTCAAGATTCTTATGTAATAGCTGCTTTTAATGGATAATATGTCAAAATAAAATCAGGGAAAATATAAATATTTAAGATTAAAGTTCCTATGACAATAGTGTGCATATGAATATTTCAAGGTTAGTTAGTTCCAGATCCTTGGAAGAGTAAACAGAGTGCACCTCTTTAATCCCTTGCTGATAGCAATTGATGCGGTATCCAAAGTTTCTTATTTTTTTGTACTGGGATTAACTATTTAAACCAGTTTTATTTATGGCCTATATATGTATAAAAGAACGCCAACACATCGAACACTAACATTTCACACGATGCAGCTAAAATATACGTTGTTCGATCACCCATACTCCACGTGCCGGTAAACGAAACCGTGCCATACAGACAATCGTTTCCAATTTTATTTTTATTAAAATCGTGTTTATCTTTCAACCTGTGCTCTTCAGGTTTATCTCTGGGATTACGTGTTCCAGTGAAATTTTCAACTCATATTCATCGCAGATACCGGAAATCCAATAGACGCAATTATTCAAAATATTGACGAGAATTTTATCGTTGGCTGTTTTTTGTTGAATAATATTCACGGACAACAGGCTAAAGGCAGTGCAATATTATAGTGTTGGGTGATTTACGATTTTCTAAAGAGATGGAGGTAAAGCATATCCGATTTCTGCTTGGATTAAAGCCTTCATTCTACAGAGGACCGCATTATAGCAATTAGAAAGACTTGTATTGCTGATGAAGACTAGGGCCAAGATTGATAAGATTGGTAAAGCACATGTGAAGGATAATATGCAGTTGTGAGCTGGTGTGGTTTAAATTGGTATGTATTTATAGGCGCCATTAAGCGATTAGTATGCTTATTTACCGCTTAGGCCAAGTTTGGACTGGATTACATTGGGCCATGGTAACAGGTTACATGCGGTAGCTTGGTATCACGACCAGTGTAATCGGGACGAACCCTCAGGTACAATACATACCGAAACCATTGCGTTAATTCCCGCTAATGTAATCGATATTCTATTGCGATTTCATCCTTAATAAGGACTTACTTTTACAATTGTGACATTTAAATGCCAGGATTCATATAAGTGATCAACAAACACGCCGAGCCTGACAGCGACTTTTACCACTTAACACTCGACTTCCTACTTAGCAAAGTGGCTAATAAATGAGAAAATAAAAACAACAAATAGACAAAAAAAAATATATTTACCTGTATGCCTGTATCCTGTCTCTTAAGTCAGCTATGTTTGATATTTAGTAGCGAAAACATATGTACTTTAGCGCTATCTAGCGAATGCCAGTAGAACTAGAACCTAACGTAGTAACTACCGATCCTGAATCGCACTAGTGTATATTGCGTAAGTTCTTACATGTATACAATTTCATAACATCATCGGTCGGGTGATGTTCACCAGGCCCTCTGAATCTAGCCTAAGGATGTTAGACCTATTCCTTCACAAATCAAATCATTTATTTATATAGATATATAGATATAGAATTATTATTTATCTATTAAATACCATTTATTTCACTAAGCTAGCATTATTTGACTTCCGCGATTTTCAGGTATTTTTATGTAACCTGTATGTATGTATTTGTATTATATTTTCAATGTAATTAACTACTTAAAGTTACATCACGTAAGTGTTTTTGGTAATTTAAATTAAACATCCCTTCACAAATATGCTATACTGGCGATTATGTCGTTAAATTGAATAAAACGTCGAAAACTAGATTGGAAAGCGTTTTTATCCAACTAAATTGCCCAAAATCAGAAAGCAAGCAATATGGTTTTTAACTTCAAAAAAGGAGGAGGTACTATGTTCGGCTGTATGTATGGCCGTCATCTATGGAATCATATCATCAGTCATCCTTTTTGTTTGTTTGATAGGGCTTCAAAGGCTTTGAAACGACTTTATACAAACCACTAGGTCACATCACTACATAGTATAAAACAAAGTCGCTTCCTCTGTCCCTATATCCTTAGGTATGCTTAAATCTTTACAACTACGCAACGGATTTTGATGCGGTTTTTTTTAATAGATAGAGTGATTGAAGAGAAAGGTATAAATGTATAATAACATCCATTAAATAGTGGAGAAATACTGTTATTTTTGAAGTTTCTAATGTGATGTCGTAAATAATTACATAACTACTGGATCGATTTTAATAATTTTTTCAGTGAATGACATAGGCTATATATTTTTTACCGGTGCGAAGCCGGAGCGGGCCGCTAGTGTATATATAAATGTGTTTTTTTGTTTACGTTTCAGTGTCCTTTGTAAGTGCTTTTTAAAGTAGGTTTAAATATTATTTTAAAAGTGTTTATTGGTTATGCATGCGTTAAAACTTAACCGGTTTCTTTCGTAAAACAAAATGTGTTACGAGTGTTTAACGTAAGCAGGTAACCACTTATTATCAGACGGGGAAGTGTTACCTTGAAAACTTGAGCATAAAAATCCTCAGTAGTAAAATAACGCTAGTTTTATGCCAGAAGAAAAGAATGAAACTCATAAAAGCTCGTAAAATACCTTGTACTTTAACTTTTCAGTTATCTAGGTTTACTTTACATTAAGCGGAGGATATTTCAGGTAGCCCGGTCGAGAGAAGTGCTTGAACTCTGAAAATACAATTTTTAAACAAAGACTGAGAATAAAATGCTTCAGTCCGACCATACCTTGAGGTGTTTGCGTAATGAGGTTTAATATGCAAACTTTCATAATGTACCTTATACTGGGAAGACCTTTATCTGCTCTTAAGAACATTAACACAAGCGCTTACGTTTTCGTTCTTAATGACACTGCAGACACATACATACATATACTCACGCCTGCATCCCCGAAGTGGTAGCGATAATAATGATATTATCCCTACCACTTGGCTCTCCCACCATAACCATGAGGATAACCTCATGGTTATCGTGGGAGAGCCATGATTGATGTATGGGCCGGCTCGACTGGAGTGATACTACGGCCTCACAAAAACATTTCGTGATCGCGTTAATTCCCGTGTTAATACATAATTATTTCATGGAACCCGAAAGTTTAAAAGTTAGTAAAGCCAAAGGCCAAAGGAAGGAGATCATTCCAAAATTTGAGTGTCTGCGGTGAAAATTCCTGTGCAATAGCAACCGTTTCTTTTTTAAAATGTAAGTACGAACCTTCTGTCATCAACTAGATATAGTCCAGACGACGGCAACTAAGATAGAAGACCTTTTTACCTTTGGCTATGATATACCCAAGCTGACATTAGGCTTAGATATATAATTATATTATTACTCGCAGCTGTTGACGCCGTGTGTGCGTGTAAAATTTTGGTGAAATCACACCGGAACCGTAATTTTTTTTCGGGATAAAAGTTAATAGCTTATGTGCTATTCCAGACTATTGTCTAACGGTTCAACTATTTTTGCGTAAAAGAGTAACAAACATTCATTCACCCAACCTCACAAACTTTCGCATTTATAGCTCGAGTAAGATGTCAGCGTTCCTGGCGGTTACCGCTTTACTTATATCAAGTAGAGCATATATGATTGATTCCTATTTCAGTATCATAAACTCTCTTACGCGTAACACATGTTTTAAAAATATTCTTTGAAAACAAAACAAAAAATATCATAAACGATTTAATATTCATTTCGGTACCTCAATTTGTTTATTGATGACCCTCATGTTGCTATCACATCATAGGTGAAAATCTCACAAAACCTCACTTGACAACAATATTGTGACAAGTTACCATCCAGTGTATCACGTCATTTGGCAGTTACAATGGCTGCCCCAAATCATCTATTTGTCGCGCTCTTTGTTAACGAAACCCTTTTGATATCACAAACAGGTGGGTCGAATGTTATTACTGTCTGTTGACGATTCTATCTGTTGTATCATAAACAGTATTTTTTATTTAATATGTAATTCTGGACGTAATCGCGTAATCCTAACTAATATCATAAATATGAATGTGAGTTTGTTTCGCTTACACTCCTTAACTCATCATTATCATATAATTTTTCCATAAGCGTTGTGAAGAGTACAGATAAGCAAATACCTTTCATCCTGAATTGACATAATCTCCATTAAGTCGAGCGAAACCGCTGGTAGTACCTAGTATTATATAAATAATTATATTGCACCAATCGTGATCACCTGTGGATGAGACAATCAGACTGACCTCTGATTGTATAGAACGAAATACACCGATCGTGGTCAGGGCTAGACTGATCTAACCCTGACCACTCGGTGTACAACTTGGTGTATAACCCAAAGCTTTGAACGAAATTCAAAGCTTTGGGTAAGCAAAAAGGTGTATTATGATTATTATTCTGATTAAGTCGCGTTTAAAACATCTGATATGTCAAACAAGTAGGCAGAGTAGTTCTATGATTACCATAGTCTTGGCAAGAGTTACAGAATACATTAGACATGTAAGATGTGTGTGGTGTATAGGTAGTAGGTATCTACTACCTATACACCACACACATCTTACTTATAAATCTTAGATTAAATAGTAATTAAGTTTTGTAAACTTGTTTCTTAGTTTACCATAATATACCCTTTCTTAGCTTTATATTGATGAACCTCATATATGAGGACCCTGCGTTGTGTTATGCCTAATTTATGCATACTGGTTTCCACCAGGTCCATACAGGTCTCCTAGTACAGAAGCCAATCCCTCACGTAGAATATATATAGGTAGTTGTTGTACAGTCTACCTTAAGAAATCAATTGTTAAGTAAGACTGTATCTATGTGAGAAAATGGCAATAAATATCATACCAGCGATATAAAATGGCAATAAATATCATACCAGCGATATAAAATGGCAATAAATATCATACCAGCGATATAAAATGGCAATAAATATCATACCAGCGATATAAAATGAGAATGCGCAGAGTTTCTAGGTTATAGTAATCGGAATTATAGTAAACTACAGCATATATATATATATTAGTACTTAATGATTAAAACAACGGTAAGGACAAAAGTTCGTTTGAACTTTACATACATACATTAGTTTTCTTCCCTCACATTATTTTCTATGACACTCCCTGGATTTTTAAGTACATGGCCTATTTTTTCCCATCATATTGCTTTTTCTTCCTCTTTCAAACCTTTTTACTTATAACATAATTCGTTTGATCAGCCAGTTTAAATCCATAATGCTTTTTAGAGACCGCCTCTTCACTACGCTAAGTCATGTTAAGTATGTAGTAGGTTCTAAATATAAATATTACAGTATAGACAGCCTATATATTCTAAATATAACATTATAGACAGCTATTCTTGCCTAATTTACATTAATACTAAATTAGTGGAGAATACTTGCGCATCAATAGTTAGCCAAAATTAATCTTCTTCCAATTTCCGGTGGTCACTCTACGTCTCATGCGGTTATATAATTTCCAATGAACAGGAAGAAGTACTTCTAACATCTGGTTACGACAAGCATAGATCATCCACCATACAAAAAGCCGTAACCCCGATTGCCAAGCCCTTTATACCCTACGTAAATAAAAGCGATACAACTACCTTCTTTGTCTACACAGCAATCAACAATATTACTGATGTTATTCATAATATTGGCGTAGCTTGACCTCGTTCAGTAATCACTCCGGCTTTTGGTTGTTGAGATAGTGAATATGATAAACAGGATGTATTTGTACAAATGTTTTATAAACAAAGTAAAATGATATGTGAAGATAGGGAGGAATGTGTGATTGTGTAGTCATGAGTGTGGTTTATAGGGAAGGCTGTGTAGTCAATTTTGTTTTGTGAAATACATTTACAACAAGTTTCAGGCGTAGTCATATTTTACGATCGTATGTGTAGAAATAAAATAATAATAATTAAGTTAATCTGGGAAAAATCTGAATATGAATAAAGTTAAATTTTGTTTCTTGTTTACAGACAACATTTCTTGTTTGGAAAAGTTGTCTGAATGAAAAACAAAATTTACTACACTGCCTTCCCTATAAACCACACTCGTGACTTACACTATCACACTACAATACAATAAAATATCGTAATTTTTTTTTATATTCCATCAATGTCTTTAGTGTTTTATTACCTTCTTGCAGAACCTATATCAATAAATTTTCAAAATTATATTTTTAGTTACAAAATTTTGAGATTTTTTAACCTATTTATTTTGAGATTTTTTCACCACTAATTGACATATGTAATTGTAGCTTGTATGATCATAGCTACACCTAGTTTTAGTTAGTTAGCTATACCTATTTGATTTTTTTTAAATAATATTGTCAGTCACAACTCGTAGCAGTCGGCTAAATCTAGATATATATTTTTTTCTTTTAAAAAGATTATTAGTAACGTGGGTCACACCTTACTAGTATTCTTGTTAACCCCTCCAGCTAAGCTTAACGATATCACCGTACTTTACTTCAAATCTGTAGCATTGACAAATATGCGCATACCTGTAACTTATCGTGAGGTTAATCAAACAGGTACTTCTATAGACTATAACATAGATCTGTTTAGATCTTTTTATATAACGACGCAATATCCAATAAACTTTTAAATTACAACTAAAAAATCAAAATAACTACATTTCGAGATAAAACTTTAAACCCAGGATCATATCACACTGCCTATAAATATACATGGATTAAAAAGTTTTTAGTGTAATTATTTTTATATAATTAATGTACTCTTTGATCTTTATTCTAATGAAATTTTAGTTTGAAATTAGTACATGCAAATATGCGCTCAACTAAATGTTATGTAGATGTATGCTTTACGAATGAAAGTGACACCTACTCATATACCTTTAATCATAAAAAAAAAACATTTAAAAAGGTGCACACAATGCATTAATGCTTAGTTATTCGGAAGGATTGAATGTTACTACATATTATTTTATGTTTATTAAATAGATACATTATATACACTCATCCAAAACGAAAATATTTAAGTCTTAAATTTATATTAAATACAGAATAACAAAAATACAATGAATAAAATCAGTAACAGTTCATTTATTTGGTGGGACCGTCGATAGATATCTTGTTTCCAGAACTTAGTGGTTACAACAGCATCTACTTTGTAATGGTATTATTTAGGCTTGTTACAGCCGGTTATTTTTCAGTGTGATAGGTTATATTACAAAGGTTGCCTTATAAAGTTATATTAAATTAAAACACATAGCCTCTATTCAAGTGACCACACAGAGTATGTTAATACCATGATTATTCCTAACAGATATGTGGTTCCAAATTTAAAAGAAATGCAAAATCAAAGAAGGCTAAATACATAAAGGTTTTACGTTAAACTTTAAATCAAACGAATGTCCACAGACTATATAAAAAAATTTAGTTCTATATAATTTTTAAAGCACTGCCAATAAATATAGTGAATGTTTTAAAAATGTACCCGCAAAGTGCACAAGCTGGTAATCCCGAAAATAAACTTTAACGTTTAAGGTCGTATCGTAAAAATAAATGTGTTGTTGCCCTTCCAAATATTCTGTTTGGGCCCCAGAAAATTAACATAAACAGAACGCCTACTCTGCAAAGATTAGGTAGAAAATATCATGTGCAAGTACAATTACTATCTTTAAACGGTATGTAAGGTTAAGCTACGGTCAACACGGGTAAGAAATCGATAGGTTGTCTTCTAATCTTTGTATGCAAAGGACCGAAAATGAGTGAAAGAGATAGATAATGAAGGGGAGTGTCAGAGTCGAAAGAGACAAGAATACGACACGCAAGGGTTGTCTTGAATAATATGTAATAATTTCTTATGTATGGGGTGGATATTTAACTTGTACTCTTGATGATATTCGTTCACTAAGAAATTTAATTTTTGGTTTTATAATTAGCTATAGTAATTTAATGTTATATTTGCTGAAACCTTTATTGATTAAAACACTTTATGCAAGACCATTTACAGGACGCCCAAATGTATACCGACACATACGTACAGATATATGTACCTGCATATGCACACGGTTGATCAATTAGTCGAAATATCAAACTCAGTAAAGAAAAGTTTCAGCCTTTCATTGCCGAAACACCAAAAAGTCGAACTAAATGCTTTGACAGCTCCTCTTTGGTTCCAGTTGCCAACGGAGTTGGAACGTTCAAAAGTAGTGATTCACTCTACTTTTGAACGTTCCAGGATAATGGCTATCTAAAATAATAGGCAGGCAGTTCATTCCAGAAGAAACCTATTCAGGTTTCTTTTGGATAGGCGTGTACCATCTTCGTCTTCATCGTCACTTTCCACTTTCCATTAGGTAAGTTGGAAGATCCACATTGGAATGTTGATCTTCCAACTATCCAACACTACACAACAATTCCAACTAACGATCTGGTAGTCGACTACCCGGTTAAAAAATCATACATGGTGTACACAAAAAAATGGTGATATAAGTAATTTGGTGATGGGTATTACAGAAAAGTGTCTTCAATTTTTAGGAGCATTTAAGGGGTGAAAAAAAAATAGATTTTGAAAAAAAACAATTTTTTTTAAAATATTTTTTCTTTGCAAAATGTATGTTTTCCTAATGTAGGACCACATTACAAAACAACAGAAAATGGATTCTTATGTCAATTTCAATGATTTTGTTTTTGAAGTGAAAACTTCTTTAGGTACGTTGGTGGACACTTTTCGTATGGGAATAAAAGCACTGAACTCGTGTGACGGTCACGCTTAGATGACAGATGTGTCAGTTATGTTTTAACTTCTGACGTGCAGTCCTACGACTGACAGTCTTTTTTTTATGCAGACATTTTCTGAAAAATCTGGGCATTCCATGAAAATCCTTGGTATTAAATACCTATAGTTTACGACCTTAAAATATAACCACATCTTTTTCTAACACCCTGTTTATGTAAATATCTTCCTCAATTATCGTAGCACTTCACTAGCGCTGTGTCTTGAATGTCTTGATTGTCGCTTGTATAGGTATCTGTGTGGTATTCCTTAGTACATACCATAACATATCATCAATATACCTTCCCACTAAATTTACTGTCGTTTTATGTCATAATAAATACACAACGCGTCACAGAAAAGTGAGATCTTAGTACAGTAACGTTAAGAAACGGCAATAAATTGCTGAGTCACGGTGAAAGAAAACCTTCTCTCTTACTAAATATTATTATATCTATCGGCTCATTTTCAAGTACGTTTTTGATTTTCAAAATGAAGTTAATTAATTTATGTTAATTATTTAACACATCTGTGTTAATTTGACCAATAACTTTTATATAAATTATCTATAATTAATTTATTAACATTAGTAGATTATTTTTGTTGATTTTACTTTTTATTTCTCATTCTCTCGTAGGCTACTTTTCTGAAGTTTCATTTCTGCGCTGTGTGAATTCCACACACACACTTTTGATTAACAATTCTATCTTTATGCACTTCTTCTGTATATAAACTTATATATAAATAACTAAACAGAATCTTAGGGACATACTTTACTGGTATTTATTTATACGTAATCTATTTTGAAATGATATCCTGTCATTCGATTTGCTAGTAATACAGAGTGTACTTAATTATACTGAATAATAATTAAAGCATTTTAACCCAAATGAACTAGGTATACACAGAATCAAAACATGAAATATGTTTATGTAAACCAAGAATTATTTTATATCTAAATCAGCTACACAGTAAACGCATCTGTGTACTTGTAAGTCGGACTGAGAGATTCAGCTAGTAGCGGTAACTAAGCGAATAAACATTAATAATTTAAGGTTATATCAGATACATCGGATCTCGGACGATGCTAGCGTTTGTTTTCTGTAACGAGACATTGGCACAAGTCTTAAGAAATAGCGTAGTTCTGCTTGTTTTAACTTTTTATTTGTTTCGGGCATTCTTTTCTGATTTCTACGTAGTAAAAATATATTTTTTTAAATCTACGTCAAAGACAACACAACAAATGCTTTTGTTGTATTTGTTTTATTTGAGCATTTTAAAGATACTATCTCTATATTTCTATGACACATGTAATAATCAATGGACATAAGATTCAAGTGACAAAGAGATTCAGTACAAATGCCTGCAAACACCACCACACAAATGTCGCATGTGGAGATTAAACTTATAATACTCGTTTATATTACAATATATTATATTTACAATACTACTGTATACCATTTTAAACCATTCGTGTAGACAGTTGGGTGCCTAACAGACAAAGCATATGTGGTTTTTGTTTTAAGTGGAATAGACAAGAGAAAGAAGCAAAATAAACTTCAATTTGTAAACTGCTAGTAAAAAAAAAACTTGAATATACGTTAATCATGTGTGGTATACTCTCTTATATCGGCTCGCAAGTAAAAAGTCGTGGACACTGTTGCCAATATAATACATTTCCTGTAACTTACACCATATCTCCCATCGGCGTACGGTCACGAACTACAGCGCCCCTTCCCCCTTAACAATGGGCGCCAGAAAATGGCTACAATAAACTGATGGGGGTGGGAATCGGATAAATTTTACCACACAGTTTTTCTGTACATTTTTAAGCGCAAGATACAGTAAACACATAATATTGGACGGTGTTACAGAAATATTCTCGTTCGGTTTGTTAGCATAGTGGGGTAGTTGGACACTACTTATTTATGTAATAGGTACAGTAACTGAAAACCAAAGAGAACGGATGAGAGCTGTAATGTGAATGTTGAGATGGATGTGTAGTGTGAATAGGATGGACAAGGTGAGAAATGAATACATTAGAGGGAGCCTGATAGGAGCACCAGTGGATGAAAAGTTATCAAGGTTATCGTGGTATAGACATGTGATGCGGAGCAATGAGCAAAATGTGGTAAAAAGATTATTATGTATGGAAGTTGACGGTTACAAAAGAAGAGGACGACCAAAGAAAATATGGATGGACTGGGTGAGCAGTGAAATGACGAACGATAAAGTAGAATGTAAGAACAAAACATATTGCACCGACAACAAATAAAATTGGGACATATGTAGGCAGATTATGATGATGTACAGTAACAGAAAACATAGCTAGATAAGAATATAGATAAAATGTGGGCTTAGACCATACTACACGTATATTTCTAATACCCTGCCTATGTTATTAATAATGTTATATTAATATTTTTTTATTGAGTAATGGAATAGGCGTTTGTCTTCTAACTCACCTGATGGAAAGTGACGATGAAGACGAAGATGGTACACGCCTATCCAAGAGAAACCTATTCACTCTATTCTTGAACGTTCCGGGATTATAATTGTTGGAAAAAATAGACATAGGCAGGTCATCCTACAAAAAGGAGCTATATTAGTTATTTACGATATTATTGTCAACTTGCCAAACTAAACTAAATGCGAGGGTTGGGTAAAAGATACACAGTGTATTTGAACCCGTAACTTTTAAACCACATGTTTAGTTATCTGACCTCCTAATAAAAACATTTTCATAGGTAGACTAAACAGAGATAATTGAAATAAGGAAAATTCCGTAAGTTCTTGTACTTTCGGTTGTAAATGTTTGCACGTGTGTTTATTTCATGATCAAGAGAAATCTGCTACATTGATTTCATTGAAGGTTTCATTGCTTTCAAGGTCATCATTTGAAATGATAACGTTTCATGAGACAGTTTAGTGACAGACAGTTAGTCGTGTATAATTTTGTATATACATTGTCAGATATACAAAAAAGGCCATAGGGTATATTTCATTCATAATTATTCAGGAGCTTTTATTCTGGATATAATGGTAAAAAATGAAATATCCATTCATAGATTGCGTGAACAACAAATGATTGAAAATATACACTTGCTGACACAGCTTAACAATCAGTCTGTGTGACACAATGTCACCGACTGGGTTAGAATTGTTTAAATGTTTTCCTATGAGTTCCATGGCATAGATAAATATACTTACATACATAATATACATTCGACAAGGTTCGGTGATCATGCCTGGTGGGCCACGGCCCTCCTGTTGATGTTGGGAAGTTGCATATATACTAATCGGTGCGAGAACTTTCATAGCACGATGCAGGAGCAGTAATGACTACGTAGTTCAGCTCGTCTTCGCTAGATGGTATTGAATTATGTGTTTGCTGTATGTGGAAGGCGCCACACAGTCGACTACCGCCGCGGCACATATGTAGGTGAACACTCACTTACAGTAAGTACTAACTTTTCGTTAAGCTTCAGCGTAGTTCTAGACCGCATCAAGCGAAAGTCAAAAGTTGCTTGAAAACATTTATTTTTTAAATAAAAAATATAGAATAACAAATACTATCTTGCACATAGTTAAGATCGCTATCTGTCAGCGTCGATCTATAGCCGTCCGTTTCCAAATAGTTGAGCCTTGCATACCATAATTGTAGGGACCAGGAATTGCTCAGCAACAGTTGGGCCATACCCGAATGTCATTTTCGTTCAATGGAAAAAGAGTTTAACTCGGTAATCAAAACTAATAGGAGAGTTCTTAATGAAACATTGAAAGCGCTTGTTATTTTTGCTTAATTATTTAAATACGTAGATACGATTACGTAGATATTTACTCTTTGTTTAAAACTGATTCACAGTTTTAAACAAAAACTAAATATCTACATAATGTTACTCCTGAATAAACAACATACAGCTCAAGATAAATCCGACTTGAAATAATCAGCCACAGATATAATATTCTTGAATCTGATATCCGTGTTTAAAGCAGGTTAATATCACAGCAGCTAAACACACAGAACTAACCTACTTTCCACGTTACAACTAGTCATAAAACAATTCCATTCCTACCCCTAGCTTCTCAACTGATGTGCTCCCACGCCAAGAAAAAATAGAAAAAAAAAAGAAAACACATTCGCTCATTTATTTACGAGTGTGCCTTTGGCTCGCCTGCCCCAGGCCATTAGCAGGACTACTATATCTGTCTCGCTCTATCTACAGACGGCTTATATTAAGCTGTTTCGCCAAGATTTTTCCAGCACTATTACTCCGCGGGTTAAAACACTTAAACTTTGAACCAGAGAAAATTGTACGTACGTTTTTTATATGTGTGTTAGGGATTTTTATCGGTAGTTCAATTGTTTTTTGTGAAATTTAGGGGATGTGGGTAGAGGTTACTTCGATAGGCGTTTACCTGCTTTTTATAAAAAGGTTTGCGGTAGAAACGAATGGTTTAAAAATTTTCAGCGACGTTTATCGACGTTGGAGTTATTTTACGGTGAAGTAGGTTAAAGGGTTTAAGGATTGAACAGTACTATTCCAACGTTATACTTGAAATTTACAATTTATTGATTTGTACTATTTGTTTCAATTAAATTTCTTTATTTCAAATATACATAAACAAAAAAAAGACTGAATAAAATAACATACCTAACGTTAAGAGCTGATTTGTAAATTGAAACTTATACATTTATAAGTAAAATTGCGAAAATTAAAGGATTGTAACAGATTTTATTACAAGTCTTCTAATTAACGTTAAGAGCTGATTCACGTTTTATAGGAGGATTACAATCTCATTTAGAGCACTTAATGAGGTTGTAATCCTCCTATAAAGGTGTAGCCACTGCCACCGCTTCATTTCTAGCTGCTAAGTACACATATTAATTATAATTTAAAATACTTAGCGTATATGTACTATTCACCTATAAAGTAAAGTCGAATTTTATGCTTAGGAACTAAGATTAACACCTTATTGTTTTTTCTGCTGTAGTATTAATTCCGGCCTTCGAATTTGGAGACGTCTATAGACGTGTGTAGTTAGTTGGCGTTTTTTTCTAATCTAATCAAATTAGAAATGTAGTCCACCATTTTAAACTACATACTTAATTATGTATATATATTTTACCGGTAAAGAAAGTGCATGCTTTCATTTATATAATTAATCTCTTACCTTAAATGTTTGTTTGTGGTTTAAATATTCAATGTAGCTTTATGTTTCAAACACAATGTAAATTGTTTGTGTAATAAATAAATCAAATTAAATCTAACATGCGAATAATTGAGACGCCTATAAACGTGTCACATTTTTTTAAATAGGTCCATGTAATATTTTTATTTCATGCAACTCTTTGAAATCTAGGTCACACTTCTGAACTGCGTATGCCCTTGCCAAACCTGTACCACAGGTACGTTTATATCAGTTGTGTAATAAGTACTTAGAGTTACCCTTGCTTAAAACATTCGCAATACCAGTTTTATGAAGGTACCTGTAACCGTGTATCATCATGGTTGCCACGTGATGGACATCGTAAAGGTTATTATGTATTTTGAAACGGTCATATCAGTTCGGTCCTGTTTTAGTTCAAATATAGACCTTAAGAGCTAAGACTAAACGACTAACTTTGACACAGCAAGCTAAAGAAAATGACGCTAGTGTAACTTGGCAACTGAAAAATAGTGTCTTCTTTTTTAAGATCTATAGATTTACGTCTATGCTACATATAAATGTAGCTACTTACTTCCGTAAGTAAGGTCCTGACTTTAAGTAAGCCCTGGTCAAGTGATGAGGTGGGTTTGAATACAAAACAAATAATTCTGGCTTCAATTCACGAGTCGGGAATATTGGTCTTAAGTTTTTCTATTAAAAAGTTACAACTCTTCGACGGCAATAGACTCATCCCTATAACGTAGATAAATAGCTTTCAAAATGTCGGTGTTTAAACATCTCTGTCTACTCCTACGGGATACACTTAAAACTTAATAAATATTTTGTGCTAATTTATTTGATTCCGAGGCGTTTTGAGCTGCATCTATTTTATATAATATATATTATATCATAAAAAAAAAGCAATTTAAACTTATGGTATAATACCTATTCAGGGATTTCCTTTCGAGGGTACACCTGAGACCCTGGCAATAAGGGACACCGTGTGGTTTTAGTTAATTCGAGTCCGACATACCACCTTACCGTTTAGCCACGGTGATGAACCATGGGGTTTCTACATGTCAAAAAAACAATAAACACCTATAAACTATGCTGTGATGTAAGGTACGTCAAAAAATGGAATGGTTATCTGTAATATACTGAAGGAATGAATATCTAAAAATATATAAAATATAAATCTATGTAGGTACCTATATAGTTGGCGTCACTTTCCCGTGGGAGCGTGTGTGGGTTGATAGTGCCAGTGAATTAATCTCTTAACATGAGTATTATGTGTTGTGTGTTTTATCTAAAAAAATATCTTGTTATTTATTTTTTTTCATTTAGTATTTTGTGTATTTTTAGTGCTATATTTTTTGTGTATCTGTAACTGTTTTAGATTAACTGTTTCATTTTTATTTTTGACGTCACCTTGTTTTCGAGGCCCCATCTGAAAACCAGCCCGGCATATATGCAGCATATGCTGAGATGGCAGCCATTTTAGACTCGAACAGAATGGGACCTGCTTCTTTTTTTTTCTTCTCTCTCTTTTTTAATTTAGTACGTCATTATTATAAATTTTAGAAATAGAGTTTTTGTTTATTTTTATATCTGTGCGTGTTCTTAATAAATGTATTTTCTTTCTTTTTCTATACATAAAATTATTTTAAATAAAAATATAAACCTCAAAATAATTTTAATCTAGATTTTAACTTAGCCTAAACCCTTTTTCTTTTTAACCAATTAGTCTGTTGTCCTAAAAACGAATTAGGGCGAGACTACTTACTACTTTACATAGGGACATGCATTTAATAAGTCATCCTAATAACAAACCAGACCATACAATGACTGTCCCAGTAAATATATATATGTAGTATAATAGTTTGATACTAAAACTTCAATGTACATACTTTATTAATTACCACAACGGAGCGTCTTGGACTTATGGTACGTGTTCTGCACGCAAGTGTGAAAAGGACAGGCTCGCAGAGAGCATTTCAAAATAACTATATTTTCAAATTATCGTTTCTTACAGGTATTACAGTTTAAAACATTAAAGTTTTCATAAAAAGTTATACTTATTTCATTGTTTTTTATACATCTAAAGTTTCTCATTTTTACTACATTTGAAATGTCACATAAGCGTCTGATAGCAATATATATTATTATTAGCGTGGCGGTAACGAGTTCAGTGCTTTTCTCTATAGCAAAAGTGCACAAACATGCCTAAAGAAGTTTTCACTTCGATAATCTTTTGTTTAATAAGACGTAATTTTTACGTATGATAGCCAGATTTTACAAAAATTGGTCCGTCCGTTTTTGAGTTACATTGCCATACAAACGGGTACATATACGTAACTATAAATTATATGTATATCATTTATAGTTATGTATAACTATGTATAACATATTGCTCGTAGTATTTTTAGCGAATATC
The DNA here is from genome assembly GCA_949752705.1 of Callimorpha dominula. Lineage (NCBI taxonomy): Eukaryota > Metazoa > Arthropoda > Insecta > Lepidoptera > Erebidae > Callimorpha > Callimorpha dominula. Next base: position 3,692,660 of record OX457005.1, read on the forward strand.
ATAACCATATCAACAAGTTTCAACATGATACCGTAGCAACTCCCACGAGAGGATTGTAGCACCCAATTTTTTTGAGCCTTTAAGCGATTTTATGCGAACGTGACATTTTCAGGTTCGGTTCACGCTTAGGAATACACGTTTCGACTAATGATTGATAAATATAAACCTTTAGTAAGCTTTTCATTCCTATTTTTGTAAAATATATTGAGTTTGCTTGAGATCAGATTAAGGTAATAAGAAAATAAAGTGCGTATGACGTAAAATGTTTCTTAATCTATACGCACAAGCTGATTTTATAGTATTAAGAATCTTGAGCACAAAATTACATGTTTTTGCAGTAATTTAATGCATTTTGGGAGATATAACCTTACTAGCTGTTCCCACGACTTCATTTACGTGGAAATTTTGGTGAGATCTATCTTAGAGGAACCTTACATTTTCCAGGATAAAAAGTAGTCTATGTGCTCTTCCAGACTATTCTTAGACTCCATATTTCTACGCCACATTTCATTTAGATCTGTTCAGCGGTTTTTGCGTGAAAGAGTAACAAACATCCATTTATCCATCATCTTCACAAACTTTCGTCTTTAGTTATAGTAAGATATGCAAAAAATTATAGTATTCTTTAGTTTTGGGTGATTGCCCAAACGCCCAGTCTACTTGATTACACGATGCGCTGATGTCGGCGCAGCTGCGGTGCGGCTACATGAGCCCTTCTACTTGCATATTTTACAGAACTGTTGTTATGGTAGTTATGTGACAAAATAGATAGTAACAAATCGAGGTCCCTCGGAAACAGTGTTCAAATTTTCAACATTTTATTGTACCGTCCAGTTATACAAGACTATCGTAAGATCTCAATAATCTGCGCTTTGTTTTTATTATTATTTGAACGCCTCTCTTAATACAGATGTCCGTGCCAGGAAACGCTCGGTTTCATCTTTTCCTTATCCAGAACCCTTTGCAAAGTCTTTCTCATCTACAGTATCTGTTTTCATTATTATTTTTTAAGTTTTTGAGGTTAATTGTCAGTATATTTTAGTTAGAACAATGTCAATGCATCAGTACGAGTCATTTGAGTTCGACAATAATGTTTATGATAACAACTTATTTTATATCTCTGCGTTGACTCTACACGCGAGATAGAGTCCATATAAAAAAAATAAACTTATTTTTTATTTATTTATACTAATAACACTTTTAATCTTGGCAAAAGTAATGAACTGTCTAATTGTCTATGTTGTAAAGTACATGTATATTTTTAATTTTCATGTATTTGTCATGCCTAGTATCCACGTAATAACACATGAATTTTAATAATAAAAACAAAATATCAAATCAACATAAAGTACATAACACAATATACATACATTATCCTTCCAGGCTTTCAAATATTCATCAAGATTACAGTCTCGCAAACGCTAACATTTTTTGATTCATATTTCATGATTTCAAACGTGAGTCACATAAATAACTAATAAAAATAAGGAAAATAGCCTTCTAGACAACTACTGTACGTCTGTGTGTCCCAGAAAGGCTTGACCGGACAGATCAAAGGATTTCGTTGGCAAGAATATATCCAAGTTTTATCGAGATAAAATGTTTGGGCGGGTAAAGTGATAGGTGAACAGCGGTTTATGTATTTATTGTTTAGAGAAATTCAGTAGTGCAGCTAGATATTTCATTTAGCTTTTGAGAACAACAACACAAAGAAATAAACACTGTTAGTCTTAACCAGCACCCAAAAAAGCAGTGTACCTACTGCTTTGAAATAATTTAACCATTGAAGCAAGTGACTGATCAGGCGTCCAAAGCTTGCAGGATCCCTTGCAAATGCTCACTTATGACGGAATACCGCATGGTTTGAGCCCGACATACCACTTCGCCCTTGGTTCCGGTGAGGTGATGACACGTGGGATTTCCATAAGATAAAAAAAATTGGTGGGAACAATGCTTATGCTATAAGTGTATAGAATACTAGCTGTTCATTGCAAATTCAACTTTCACCTGTGTTTATGGTCACGGTAACACTCATATAAGGCTATAGATGTACTCCCATCTCAAAGGCCGGCAACGCACTTGTGACTCTTGAGTTGCAGGTGTCCATGGGCGAAGGTAGTCACTTACCATCAGGTGACCCGTCTGCTCGTTTGCCCCCCATAATATGAAAAAAAAACATAGCCTGGTACCTCCCTCAATGAATCATCTATCCAACAAAAAAAAAATTAAACCTGATTGTAGTTCCAGAGATTAGCAAAAGCATCTAAACAAAATAACAAACAAACAAACAATTAAACATAAAATACGTATAGATAGTGATTAATACGAAGTAATACCTGTATTTTTTTTTTTTGACGAAATAAAAGACAACACAATAGAAAGCAAACTCAAAATAGATCATGAGACTCAGTACAATAAAAGACCTGACCTCAAAAAAAAGGTTTTTTTTTTCAATTTTAATTTAATTTGTTGTTTGCCCAATATTATCTTATTTTGAAAGTAGCCCGTTACTGTTAAATATTTATCGATGTACTGCCAACACAAAAGATATAAGATTGTATTAAAACACAATAATCTTCAGTTTATTTACTTTGTGTTCACAAAAAGACACTAAAACCACTTCCTTAAACTCTGGTCGTTTATATCTTAATACCTTATTCGAATTTCCTGTTTGTGTGTTGGTGCCCTTACAGAGGATATACTTGGATTTAATAAATCTTAAGCCAAATACTCTCCGATAGCTGTAATTACGGTCTGTAAATACCTTTTTTAACTTCTTTCACTATTCTTTAAAGGTTTTTTTTACATTAAGGTTTAGGTGAAGTTTATTTTGTGTGGATGGAAAACTGAGCTGTAAGATAAAGACGTAAGACGTTTTTATAGTTAATCAGTAGCACCCCGCCCCGGCTTCGCACGGGTAGCAGAGACATCTTCAGCAATCATCAACATATTAACACAAAATCTTAACAAATTATACACCCAAACCTTCCTCATGAATCACTCTGTTTATTAGTGAAAACTGCATGAAAATCCGTTCAATAGCTTTTCAGTTTATCGTGAACAGACAGACGCGGCGGGGGACTTTGTTTTATAATATATAGTAATAATGTGCCTTAAAACGCGCAAGACGTTGCACGGTAGTACTAAGTATGCAAAGTCATAGCTCATATCACAGTGCTCGACCTAGTTGGGGCTCCTGTCTCCCAAGTTTTGTAAATTCTGTACAAAGGTCATGTTAATAAAATTGTCTGTATTTTTTATCTCTAAACACCTATTATTTTTTACAGAGAACGTTAATTTCAGAATCTCGTATTTTGACAAAATGTGTTTTAATAAGGTGTGTACATTTTGCTTGCAAAGGTACGTGCAAAGCCGCGTGGATATATTATATTGGAATGAATAGACATCGTCGGGGGCTTTAAACACACAGTCCCCACTGTGTCCGCTTTCCTCATTAAGTATGTAAATTTATTTGAAGTAATTTGCCTACACAGCAGTCAAGTAATAATGGAACACTTCTGTGGCAATTTCCACTTAAGTTTTTCTTGTAAATCAAGTGGCTATATAGAAACTTAGAGAGATGTAAAGAAAACCGAGAACATCTTAAGTATAGGAACACACTGGAAAAGGAACTTCATAAGTATAAAAAAATAAACATGAATTTTTTACTACTAGGTATAAAATAATCAATGTATTAGCTCGTACTACTACATTAATTGACGGCTCTTGCTGGGTTTCATGATTAGATCAATACGCCAATTGATTACGAAGTAGACACAATTTATTCAAATTGTTAGCGATAAACACGACAATCACATTTAACAATAATTCTCAGTGATACCCGTTTATACTTTTCGTTGTCCTCCGCACATGGTCACTCGCTGTATCGCCAAATTCGAATGAATCCACACCGATTGCCGGCGGCTTTTTATACCAGCGACCTTATTTCGTAGGTCGAAAAATTTCGTAATAACCCGACTCACACGACACCCTTCTGGAAATTTCTAGAACATCGTGGAACATTTCGGACTATTCGGACATTCAATGCGTTCCGGTACTCGTTAACTGATATATATATATACGTACATAGTAGAAATTACATACCTTTGAATTGCTTGATTGTGCACTGCCCGAGGTCACATTAGGACTGGCTCAGTGGTGCATGCTCTCCGTCGTTGAACCCGTGAGGTAGAAGGTTTTTCATCCTTTCTTCACCCGCACATTTTTCATATTTTTGACATTTTCTATTCATATATCGTCACATACTACACTAACAGTGTTTTTATTCTCGCAGAAAACCGACGACCCTAATCTGGTGTTTATCCGAGAGCATAAAAGCGAGATGGCATGTTTTCTATTACTGGATGCCAAGCTGTAGAAAATTTAAAATGATCTTTCCGATTGTAAGTTTTATGCTGTTTAGCTTAAATCACTTCACGTACAACTCTTAAGTGACGTTCATTAGAGAGTACTTGTGTACGATGAAATTCAACCCAGTGATTGGTATCTGCACCTAAAGAAGATTCAAATCAGCATTGCCTGGTACAATATATTGTTGCGCTCGTTTTCAACTAGACCGACATCCCAAGTACAGAGGATAAAAAGCTAATCAATTATATAAAAAAAGCCATTTACACATATTTGTATACTTTGCTTTATATAATAATGCTTATATTTACTCATAGTGAAGGCTTTTAATACTGTAGAAACAGATTGGAGTTCAATAAGACAGAATACAGTCTCTGTTGAAGGTAGTTAGAACGTAAACAGCCAGTAGATTTTAATTGGCTATATACCTTACCCCTTGAAGACGTAATGAAAGAAACCGTTTATGACGTTATAAACTAAATAGTCGCTATTAGTCGGTGATTTGGAGTTGGTAAACTTACTATATATTATAAAAATAAAAACTCGGCTTCTGATAATGTCACCACAAACATCCTTTAGCAATTTTTAAAGAGGGGGGGCTGTTATAAGTTTAACGTGTAACTTAATTTGTATCTGTGTGTCTGTGTATCTGTGAGTCTGTCATCATAGCTCCTCAACGGATGGACCGATTTTGATTTTGTTTTGCTTTTTTTTAAAGGTGACTTGATCGAGAGTGTTTTTAGCTGTAATTCAAGAAAATCTGCACAGCCGTTCAAAGATCATCAGTTCTTTTTTTAGTCTTTGAATGGATTTTTAGGAATGAGGTATTTTAAATTTATACTTGATACGCTAGTGTTTTCTTATATTTTTTGCACTATCTTAGGGATGAAGCCATACCATCTGTTTTATCTAATGATTGTGGCAATCGTAAAATAGATTTAGCAAATATGCAAATGGCAAAAATTTTAACTAAATGACGAGGGAACTTGTACTGGAACTGACTTGTGTTCCAGTATTAGAATTTGTTTTTATAAAATGCTTCAATGCTGAGCATTTATGGTAGGGTCATAATCCACGCTGATCTAATACAAAAATGCAGGCTTGACTAACCTTCACGAACATCACAGGAACAACAAAGGAATGTAGGATTTCTCATGAAGTTTCCTTTTACCATTTTAGGCAAGTGATTCAATTGTAAATACGCACATGAACTTCCAAAAGACAGAAGTGCGCAGAACAAACTCGGTCCGCGCCGGGATGACTCGCTTAAAGATAAACCACTCGGATACTATTTGTTATCTTACCGTATAAACAAAAACTATAAAAAATGTATTTCATCATTAATCTATTTTATAGAACCGCACAGCTATACGGTCACGTAAGAGCCATAAAACTGCATTTCTCATCGAAATTGCCTCGCCTCTACAATTTTAAACGAAGGTTGTTTTAATATTTATTCGGCGCATTGCGTGCGCGGCCCAAAGGACCTTAGGTGACCCCAAATACTCATTTTGGGTTTCTTTACACAACGTCCTTCAGTAATTATAAATAGGATACTGATTTATGGATAGAATGATAGGTAAGATTTTACAAACACGAGTAGGAACAATCATGAAAAATAAATTATTTTTTACTATTTATTTAAAACTTTATGCACATTTTGTACAAAGGCGGCGGCGCTTAATGCGCAGGGCATTATCTGCCAGCCAACCTTAGGGTGGTGTAGAAATCTTATATGGTAGATTCACAGAAATCACATTTAAAATTACTAATAATAACCTGTTAAAACAAGCCAAGCTACATACAATTAAATATATACATATATATAGGGTTACACACAATTTGTACAGGAATACGGGACTTACAAAAAACCAACTGTGTGGATTAAGGCGATTCGGTGACTTCACCGAATCGTTCACTTGAACGATGACACGGAAAAATACATAAATAAACAACTAGTTTTAATTGCTTTTTAAATAGAAACTTAAAAACTGAATTTAAATGTGTATGTATATGTTACTATTAAGATCCACCGGTATTTTTGTACCAATATCAGAAGAGTAAGTCTAAGATTGTTTAATAAATAATTCAGAATCGGCACACACTGGTGAATGTTGACATTCAACGAAACAATTTCATGAATGTTGTGTATAGAATTTACTGTTGGAAAAGAGAGTGTCTCCGCGTTCCGCTTGTACTGAAACATTGAATTGCAACATCAAGGAAGGTAAATGCAAAGCTCGTCTCAAAATAGATAACAGGCATATTTTAATGAATACGATATAATAAAATGATATAGATAGAATATATGGATTATAAAACTTTATTAAATAAATCAAACAAGAAGTAAAACTTATTATTGAAGTTAAACAGTTGTTTTCACTTCTGACGTGGCCTTGACTTAACGTGATTTTATTTATTGAATAACTAGCAGCGCCCCGCGGTTTCACCCGCATAAGTCCCGATCCCGTCATAATATCGGGATATAAAGTATGTGTTATTCCAGGTCTCCAGCTATCTACATAAAAAGTTTCGTCGCAATCGGTTCAGTAGTTATTGCGTGAAAGAGTAACAAACATCCATTAATATTAGTAGGACTATTACTGAACTAAACTGTTTGTATAGTATTTGTAACTCCACTGTAGTGGTACTTAAGTGATGTGATGTGAGCACCTTTGTTAAGATTTTATATAAAACGGTAGCCATTACATTGGTCCACACGCAGTTGTCTCCCCGTTAGCTATGAATCAAGTCGTGTCTTATTTTAGGTATATTAAATATACCTAAAATAAGACACCCACTACTAAGACACCTACTGGTTCCACTTATAAATATATTTTTTTTATATTTATAAGTGGAACCAGTAGGTTTATGAAATATCATTACATATATTCTATATCAAGAATCCCGCATCTCATTTACAACCAGAAACCGCGCAAGCAACTTTATTTATCTAGAATAATAAATAGAACTGCTATTCAAAGTTTGAGTATAAAGACATCACATATGGAATTATACATTCCTTTAGTGCTCTACTAGCTTACCTACGTGTTAGGTTATTTGATTATATATCGGCCTATTTGCAGATATTCTGCATTTCGGGCACTTACAATAGCAATATCCGAAATAATCCTTACTAATATTACAGAGGCGAAAGTTTCTGAGGATAGATGGATAGGACGTTTGTATGTTTGTTACGTTGAACAGATCTGGATGAAAGGAACAGAGATACATTATGGCATTACATTATGGAATGGCATATAGACTTTTTTATTTTATCCCGGAAAATGAACGGTTCCTGTGGAATAGATTTCACGTAGATATCCACGCGAACAAAGTCGCGGGCAACAGCTTCTATTACAAATGACGACAGTAGGTTTGGTTGTTAATTTGTTTGTTGTTTTCACGCCTTTAGGTACTTAGTGGACATCGTGAAATTTTGCACATAATTTTTTTATAGGTAAAGAAGTTCTGTTCCCAAGTAAGTGGGTGGGAGGAGTTATTTCTATAGATATCCACTGGCAATCTCTTTGCAATGAAAAGAGAAAGTCCTCATTTGCCTATCTTTGTATAAGACGAACGATTTACTAATTGGACTTCAACCCTATGAAATAATTATTATAGCGATGTTGTAAACAATGTTACGATTAATGCAAATATTGACGAAGCACAAAATTTTCTAAAGTTTTATTTATACTTAAGAAAATATGATATTATTTATAAATCATTGAGATTTCCCAAGTAACTTGTATTCTATTTTTTATCTAAATAATGTATTACAAAAACACACAAATTAACTAAACAAACACAAAAAATACGCGTACATACTCGTTTCCAAATTAAGAATTGTTCTAAATTTGAAACAGGGCATTAATTCAGAGGGGGAGTGGCTGGTACCTGACAGGCTTGGCGCCACTCGGACTATTTTGAATCAGTGCCAAAGTCTATATACGCATGTACTCAAAGACAGACACCGTAGCCAATATAGCGTACAGAACCATTTTGGGTTTTAATATTGTCTGAGTTAAATATAGAAAGCGTTGTCTGATGCGGCCTTCACTTACATTTCATTCCATTACGTCCTTGACGTCGTTTAACGAAAAGGATCCAACCCACAATATTGTACAAAATGAGTTATGTATATCAAACTACTCTTTGTAGTCGATACTATCATACCACGAAAACGTTGCAAGTTCAGTAACTTGCAACACGATAACTTTAATATACCATATCAACCCACATGTTATAAAGGACATCATTTTTAGGGTTCCGTACTTCGGAAGGAAAAAACGGAATACTTATAGGATCACTTTGCTGTCCGTCCGTCCGAAGGTCTGTCTGTCTGTCAAGACCCTTTTTCTAAGCCAACGCAATGAAGACATAAAGCCGTTTATGCCGCAAATTTTCGACACTCGCAAGGGAATCAAAACCTACAGGGTACTTCCCGTGAACTCAGAATCTTGAAATTTGGTACGAAGCAACGTCTTATAGAACAGATAAAGAAAAAATTGCAAAAACCCGTAAATTTTTAGTTACATCATATAATAAAAATATTTTACGGAACCCTCGGTGCGCGAGTCCGACTCGCGCTTGGCCGGTTTTTTTCATAGATTTGACTTAAAGCTACTTATGTCGTTATTGAGAAAATCATGTAGAAAATCATGTAATGAAGAAAAAAAAACAATTAAAAATATGATAGGGAAGCAAAAACGAAATACTGCCTGAACTTTAAAATGAATTACCTCGAAAGTAATTTTGTTAAACGACGTCCGTTTAGTTTCTGAAAGATTGAATATACAGCTACTTGTTTTTCTAGGACAGTTAAATATCTATTACTTACGACAGTAAGTAGACAGTAAGTATTTTTGTTTTTTTTAATGCGTAACCTTAGAACATAAGTGCAAAAATTTAATACCATCGACTTTAATACTGGAGCATAAAGCCTAAAAATCAGTTGTAGCCAGTCAGTTAGGCATATGCAAATTTAACACTCATCATCAAAACTTCTTTTATACACCACGTCGGTGGCAAACAAAACATACAACCCGCTTGATGGTAAGTGGTTACCATAGCCGCTTGCTATTCCAGGGGACTAGCATTGGCGTTGCCGACCCTTTAAAACCTATACACTCCTTTCTTAAAGAACCCCATCCTATAGTCTTCTCATTCTGCACATATCTTACCTAACCTCACTGGCTCAACGCTGAAATGGGTCTATACGCACGGTTAATATTTGACGGACCGTGTGAAAAACAATGTTTATTTTTTAATTGTATGACGCAACGTGAATGTTGATAAGTCTTATGATGACTACAATTATATAAAATAATAGGTTGCAAGTCATATGCCTCTTAATTGTTTCATCGACTGATGTATGTATTCCTACTAATTGGCCTATTGAACCATTATCCATACCTGAAAATTAATTAATTTCATTCTGCACGTTATTAGCAAAAATAGGTGAAACTAATATATAGATAGATAGATAACACTTCATTTGTAGGTAGGAATACCATTGTTAACGTGGTATCATATATTTATGGAAATATGTCAAACAGATAATGAACAAAGGCCACAGCCTTCCCTTCTTCCCTACATTTCTTTTTCAATATACTCCTAATTTTCCCATCTATAATTCCCAAAGTACCCGGTTGACCGGTTGTCAGTGGGACCAAATTATATTTGGCAAAATGTGTGTTTAATACGCCTCTGGCGACCACTTCGGGGACACAGGCCTGAGTATATTTGTGTTATTATATTATCTATCAAATAAAATCTCAGCATAAACGGCCTCCTTTTACGTACGAACCCTCCTCACTAATGTAAAAATAGCTTGGCCCATTCCACAGTCATTAACTTGTCTTAAGTCATTAGTCCGAATTGAACGAAGCTTTTTAAAGCACTCCCAAAACTGTCAAGGAATATAAATCGTTCGGAGACTACCAAAGACAATAATAACAAAACCTTTTCTTGTGACTTATTACTGCAAAAGGCAACTCCTCACGACTCTTAGAGTCGAACTTAATCGAAATTGAAAAATTTACTACGTGTTTTGTAGCAAAATAATTTATTAGTTACTCTACAGTAGTAACGGGGAAAGGAAAACCATTATATAGTCTCTTTACCTGGTGGTTTGCTCTATAACGATGAACCTCAAAGAATTGAGGTGGATAAGGTAGGCAAACCAAACTCTTAATGCGCAATGAATAACGGGCAAATGAGTCGGGTCACCTAATGGTAAATGACTACCGCCGCCCATGGGCACCTGCAACTCAAGATTCATAAGTGCGTTGCCGGCGTTTGGGGAAGGGTGGAAAAGGGGGAGAGGGAGGGGATGGAAGGGTTAGGGTCTCCGGTAACTTCACTCACTCGGCGAAAAGCAAATTACTTCACTGGCGGTTTTCTGTCAGGCCGTGCTATCAAACCGGTCGGCCGGTCCAAACGTGCCGAAGCATGGCTCTCCCATGATAAATCCTTAGAACGATCTGGTAGCAAATAAGGGATTTGTATTCTACAGTGTTAATACACTGTAGAATGGATTTACGTCTAATAAGGCATGCCTGGTACTAATCTGTTGCGATAGACTAAAAGAAACACAATATTACAACCATTGTATAGGGTAAAGTGATTCCACTTTGTACATACGAACAGTACTCCACGCTTGTAAATATTACTACATTATCAACACAGGAACTGTACAATTTTTCGGGATTACAAGTAGCCTATATGCTAATCCAGACTATAGTCTATCTCTGTCCCAAATTTTATCCAAATCCGTTTAGAGTACTAGAGTACTTTCGCCCTTAATAAGTTAGTAACATTAGTTAGGATCTAACTACTGTCAGTAAGTGTCCGGTCCAGCGTGATTAACAATCATTCAAACTTTCGCATTTATAGTTATAAGAATAGTTATAAGATTTTAAAACTATATTAAACCATCCTGTAAGTTTTACATTTTGTTGTATTAGTAAATGAATAAATAATTAAAGCCTAGAAAAAAAAAATGGTCTATCTGTAGATAGGATTATCTTTAAACTTAGTTCTAGAAATTCCTGCGCAAATATAATAATAATATTACTCTTTGTTCTACACCAGAAACATTAAACAGCAAAATTTCTTAAAATTACGGTTAATACAATTGGCGGCCTTATCGCTCTTTGGAAATCTCTTACAGGCAACCATGAGATGTAGAAAAAGAAATGGAAATAAATTAGGGCACTATGGTGCACGTTATTAAATTATTTAGTGACGTAAAATATCTTACTGGTATACATACAAGTAAACTTTAAACATATAAAAACATAAGTACATGTGGGAATATAAACGATGGGTAATATATAATATAGGATACAGCGGCACAGCGACTTTAACGAAAGGCCAAAAGGGAAATTATGTGCTGACATCTCCTAGTGATAGGTAGTAGTTCTTGACTAGTTTTTTAAAAACAGGTAGTGATTGTGCGCGTCTGATTTCCACTGGCAGGGCATTCCAAAATCGAACCGCTTTAACAGAGTAGGAATTATCCATGAACTTGGTGGAGTGCCCAGGCGTTTTTAATCTCAGGTTCTCTGACGATCTCAAAGACCTAGGATGCGTATCGTGCAAGAAATTAAGCCGTTGTTTAGGGTAAGGTGAAGACAAGGGGTTAAACAGAATATTATATATATATATATATATATATAACAATGAAAGGATGTGTGTGTTCCGGCGAAGGCGTATAGGTAACCACTTGCTACTTATATACAGTATACGAGAAATCTTTTGGAACATTTCCCGCATATTCGTTGAACTGAGCAATATTAACTGCAATCTCCTCTATTCAGGGAAGCTAGAGACAAAATGTTATAAGCATCTAGATAAATTTTAATTATTGCTATTGCATTTTGTGCAAACAACAATGAAAAAGAGACTACATAGGTAAGAATGTTTAATAACAATTCGGGACACCGATTCAAACCAGTCCGAAAATGTAAGTTTAAGGTATTATAAATAATATCTTTATTTTTATTATATGTATAAAAATTTAAGGTCTCGTTGTTTGTTTGCGATGAACTCCGTAAACTAATGAACTAATTTTTATGAAATTTTGAACACATTTTGTATGCAGTTTGGTCCAACTTGACAGATAGTTTTTATTTCAATTTTTAGTCAAAATATTTTCTATTGTAAGTAACTTAGCCATAGCATCTTGTAAATGTCTACTTATCTGTCTGTAGGTCTACTTAAACTAAATAAAACTGATATTCAAGAAAAAAATATTTAATAACCTAGTATTTTTTTTTGAATTTCGGTTCTCCTTGTGTTATGAACTTCCCAACAAATAGTACACATGATTACTTTAACTAAATGGCATGTACTGTAAAATTACAATAATTTATTAAAAACTATACGGTTTTACTCACGTTTGTATTTCGGGGATGCCCGACTAGTTTCGGACCCGACGGTGGCCCATTCTCAAGGAGTGAAGCGTCCTGCCGCACAGGTGTGACGCCTGACACCGTAGCGTCCAAGAGGAAAAACTGTTCCACTATTCGAGGTATTAAGAGGCTCCGGAACTTCCTACCCACCAACACGAAAATTGCGCTCGCACAATCTCTTTTTCTCCCTATCCTTGACTATGGGGATGTCAGCTATTTAGATCTCACCGAAGACCAATTGAACAAACTTGAGCGGCTCCAAAACGTCTGCATTCGATTCATATTTGGATTACGTAAATATGATCACGTCTCAGAGTACCGTTCTAAGCTCAAGTGGCTACCTATACGCTTTCGCCGGTATGTTCACTCCATCCACACACGCCCTCTTATCTCAAAGAACGATTTAAATTCTTACACAACACACATTGTCGGGACCTGAGATCATCAGAGAATTTGAAATTAGAAATGCCTAGACATACTACACAATTTACAGATAAATCCTTCTCGGTGCAAGCGGTGAGGCTATGGAATAACTTACCTGTGTCAATTCGACAAGCCAAAACCTTGCAGACATTTAAAAAACTGGTCAAGGACTATTACTTGTCATTATAAGCGGTTATCTCATCTTAATCATAAATACATAATTTATAGCAATAAATATATATTTATCTTATATATGTATATATATAGGTACATATTTATGTATGTATGTAGTATGTTTATGGTAATATAAGTATAGTATTCTAAGTATATATTAAAATATATATTAACCTATCTCAGTACACCACAGACTACCCTGAAATATATTTGTTAATATCCGTACAAAGGTTGTCTGGAAGAGATCGCCGTGAGCGATAAGACCGCCAATTGATATGCCTGAATGTTTGTATTGTTTTTGTTTTTGTTTTTTTTTTTTTACATTAAAGGTGTACAATAAAGAGATAAATAAATAAATAAATAAATAAGAGGCTATTCCTATTTAACCCTAACTATCCACCCTGGGGAGGTGGATAAGGAATTTAATATGTAACTTTTCCGACTGGCAGGGTCAGACTTGACTTTTACTCTTCTCTACTACTAAATTGCTCAATTCAGTGTTTGAAATTGAATAAAAAACCTGCGATTAGAAACGTGATGATCGTTCCCATGGTTCAACTGCATTGTCTTTCTTGGGTAGCGATTTACCAATATTTTTCGACATAGTGAAATATTTATTTCACTTAATTAAAACTAAGTGAAAGTTAAATGGGTTAATTTGAATAATAAACTGATCTTTCTAATTCTGACTGAAAATGTTAAAATTATCTGCTTAAAAATTGTCATCTCTTCAGAAATTATGCTCTCCTGGGTAATATTTGTTTTACTGATATCACTATAATATCTACTCACAAATTCAATTCTCCTCTAGTTAAAATGAACTTGACTGAAACTTACTAAGTGGGATATTTTAACAGTACACTAAATCTCCAATTCTGCCGTTCACATTGACTCTCTACACAAAAACATAGTATAAGCAGAAACCGTTTATAGATCAAGTTTACTATTTATTTTTAAGGTTTGCAGTCTAACAGCTTACAAATATTCCTCTCTTGAAATTGAATTGAGGGCTGCTGTCCTTAATACATGCTACTATGTAACCTGCCTTGGACATCAGTTCAGTATATTGTTACTCAATCATTAACAATGTAACTATTACTTACTTATCGCTCATTGTAACAGATTTTACTATTAATATTCATATTTGATTGTAAAAAAAAAAAACTATTTCTCCCTAAGTGTCGGCTTGAGGTAAAAAATTGAACAGCTCACAAGCGTAACGAGAAACTTACCGCTTCACGGAAGTACAACTCAACGGGATACAGGGCTTACAAAATTTAATCAGTAATTATTTTGTTATGCATGTTACACTCAATTTTACGGAAAACATTTCGACCCTTTAATGTATGCACGTTCCCCTTTTTCTCACTCCAAACGTTCCTGTATTCGACACTTTTTTCCTTACTTCTCTGCCGCGCATTTTGTTTTTATAGCCGTGTCTTGAAATATTTTCCATTGCTTCGCTTGGAATAATACAGAGGAATTCCCAAATACTTGCCTTGTCTATGTAGGCATTCCAGAATTCCAAAAGTAAAAAAAAAAAACAAAGATCGAAGAAGGTATTTATTACGTTCATTACATTTTGGTGTTACTTGCCTCTAAAACATTAGTTAGTATTGGGCTCTCGTGGCGTAGATACTCGAAACTCTTCAAAATATTCTTTAATTGTTCTCGTAGCTCATTAGTAAATAGAACTGTTTCATATGACATTGACCTCTTCACGCGTAGAAAACTAAGTGGCAAGTTATCTGATGAATATAAATCTGTAGACCTCGTTCGAACAACTAATGGAACGCTACGTTTTGTCATAAGAGAACTCAAATTAGCAGTATATGAAATCAAGGATCTGACTCCACACATTACCACAACAAGAAACAGTGAGAATCCTGCTGTGATATAGTTTTTTTCCACATTATGCAACAGAATCATTTTTTCGTATCCCTGAACATAATCGTAAAATATCAGCTTGTGAACGTTTTGCAAAGGAATATACATACCAAGGTATATAACTGAGCAGAAATATATTGCTATAAACATAACATACAACCTCCTGTACTCTTTTAATAAGTTGTTTATGCACGACGTTACTTTACGGACATCATAGACCGGATTCAGCATGGTCAGAATTACGGCCATTTGGATGAGTAGCAATAGGGTAAGGATAATGCAGCTAGCGTCCATTTTGTTATTAAGATTGAACTAACGTTTATTTTACTGGCATTTTGGGTCAGGTATTTGTAGTTTCCGTTTTTGTACAGTTCAGTCCATTTGTTGCTAATTTTTAATAGCTGACAATTTATTGACACTAGACAATGACAACCGTTCGTTTTGTGAATAATTTTTTTTTCAGTTTGATTGTCAATATAATATTCATACTTTTACTAGCGAAAAAGTCCCTATTTGTTAGAAGAAATTATAATCCGAAAAGTATTTCAGGCTAAGTTCAAACAGAAAAGTTCAATTTCTATATCTGAATTGATATTCATTTATTTGTTGTTTTTTAACAATACTAAGTAAATATTTATTTTAAAACATAATGATAAATTTAGAATTCTTTTAAAGTCACTTTATCGTGATTTGTATCTTCATTTCCAGGAAGAGAAAATAAAAATTGAATAAACCGATGTTCGGGATGAATGTGACTGCATGTTACAATAGTGGCATTAGACATTTGTGTGGCATTATCTCTTGTTAATATAGCATGTCTGCACATCAGCTCAAATTCCAATAATCGAGCAATTCTCATCAAAAAAGCAGTCAATCTTTCAATTAATAATAAAATATAAACAGCCATAAAGAAGCAAGTATAACATAATGATATCTTACTTGAATAAAATTGAACAACCAATCCAGAATTAGAAACCTGTTGAAGTATTTGACTATGATGTACGTTTTCCCAAGTAATTTCCATAGCTGTGTTAAGCAATAAAAAAGAAAGCAAAGTTATCAATATTTTTGTTTGACTTATACATCGTTCTTGAAATTTGGCCCAGAAGTCTCTTATGCAACTCGGATCTCTTAAAGGCTTTAAAAGTGCTACGACTAACAGTAATTCTGTGAATAGGACTACTCCCAAACTTATGCTAAATATATTAATCATTTTCGTGTTTATGGTGCTGTTGATTGTGTAAAACTTTGTATATATATTGTACACTTTTTAGACTGATAAATTATTTTACTTTTTCTTATCATTACCCTTTTTGTCTGTACTATCAGACTCTTCTTGAGTGTTTATAAAATTTTCTGTAGCTCGTTCCGTCTTTGTATTATTTGTTTCTTCTGTACCACTAACACTACCTCCAGAAGATTTAGCCTCATTTGCTCCCTTTTCATTTTTACTTTCATTTGATTCAAAAAAAGTTTTCAACGCGTAAGTATCTTGCTTATTTAACTCGATTACTGAAGGCCAGGGCATAGGTTCGCCTTCGTTCTGCTCCTCTTCAAATTCAAAATTGTCATTTATTATTGATGGTATTGGTTCTGATGTATCTTGAATGCAGCTTAAGTCTATCACATGATAATTTGACATCAGTTGAGAGAATTCGTAAAGTTTTGCTGAAAATATTATAAAGTCAAATAATCTCCAAGTAACTAATGTAAAGAAAAGTGAAAAACCTGCTAGCAAATAGTTTCGTGTAGCATATGTTGTTTCTATGATACGTATAATTTTTTCATGCGGTGTTTCAGCTTCCTTAGTGACTCTTGATATTTTATAATGGTTAAGTGTTCTCGTCGGCTTAACAATTCCGTAACCAAATATAATCATTACGTACAGAACACATACAGTTCGGGTTAAGTCACTTTTAGTTATATTTGATTGGTATTCTTTGATATTTCTAGCAAGTCTAACTAAATCACTGAACGGGAAAAGTAAAAATAAAATTATGCCCATCTGTATAATATTGGTAAAAAATAGAAGTACCGTGGAACTATCAAAAAGCATGTTGATTGACATGAATTTTATTCACTATTATTCTGAAGAGGGCTTGGTTTGTTCTGTGCGGCTATATTATATTGCCATTTAGTTACAATACAATAAATTTATTTAAAAAACATAATGATGTCGTTCACTGTTGACTTATGTAAGCTTGACGTTCCAAGCATAGATATTATACTCTGTAGAATACATGACATAAAACAATTTGAGACGTAATAATTCATTGCAATATTCCCTTTCTGGTGTCACCGCGGGAAACGAAAATCCCTTTACGATCGTTTCTTGAGGCGTATGAGGGCAAATTGCGTTACCTACTTCTTCATGATTGAATTCATTATCAAATTCCGTCTTACAAAGCGTATCGAAATCGAAACTTGTAACAGAGGCCTATTTACGTACGTACGTCCCTATGAAGCAAAATAACGGGTCGGTGTGTGGCATATATTTCGACGTGAAACATATGTTGCGCCGGTCTCCTCGCTTGCCACGCATAGCACCCACGCTACCTGTAAGCACACGTATACGTCAGCCATTAGAGTGACAGAGAGAGTCGTCGGTTATCTCTCTCGCACCTTAACTCCACGTGGCACCCCCCTTACAGGTGGCGACCCACCTTCCTTATCACAACCATTACCTATGTCGATTCAATTATGCTGAACTGTTGACTTTGCGGACACCGATATTTTCAACGGTTGCGGTCGTGTAACGAGCTCTTGCCGAGAGGCTCAATATGATCGATAAAATCTTTTAATGAATTACCAACATTGTACGATGCATTTATATATACGTAAATTACATTTATATACTCATTCATTATAAACTGTTTTCAACATCAGACAAGATCGATGTCAAAACTTCTTAGGCCTTTTTTGTTTAAGGATTGTATTAAATTTCTTTTCAAGTGTTCTATTTCTGATTGAAATTTAATATTGGGTACATTAAATACTTTCTTACTTACTTCCCATATTTGTTTTTATTGTGTTTTGTTATTAATTAATATTAATTACGTATTTTAAAATTTTATCATACGTATATCTAAAATATAGTTTTAGATAGAGCTTCACAGATAACTTATTTATTTGTATATTATATTATTTAAATATCTAATCCCTTATTAATGTTATATTGTTTCTTTCGTGTTTTTTTTTTAAATTACTAGGTGATTTATCTCTATAAACTGACCAGGAAAATAAAAAACCTGTTATAGGGCTGCCTCAATTTCTTTGTTTATTTCAACTCTAAGTATACTCGTAGTTATACCTATGTGACTTGGCAACGTTCGGGAGCTATAATGCCACAGATAGACACAGATATAATAATAATAACTGCACACATCTCACACACGGCTGTTTAATCCCAAACTAGGCAGAGCCTTTACTATGGTAACCAGACTGCTGATAAACATACTTATATATTTCTAAATACATGACACAAAACAATTTATCCTGCTCATCACACAATTATTTGTCCTGGGTTAAACTTATAACACCCTCTTTTTTGTGTCGGGGGTCAAAAATTAGCATGGATGGTGGATGGATTCTGACACATAACTTTATGAATTATTGCTATGGTGAATCACTGGAAATTCAAACAAGAACATTTTTGATTTTTTACTTTTTCAACGAAGCTTTATTTCTTATAAACTTACACGTGTATAGATAAACAATATGTCAGAATAATAAATAACTTTCTATCCAAGTCAAAGCATGAAATCAAATCAATTAAATAAAACCATCAAGGCATTAATATATATGATGTGTAATATGAATCATCAAAATGAGAATCTAAATTTTTGACTATATTTGACATTTTGTCTATTTCATACCTTCAATGCACCAATGGTTGGACTTCAAAGACATATTGCTACTGTTATTACTTGACGAATCAAAGTCACCGCCCCCAAAATGAATAATATTTTATACGAATTATGTTTCAACCATATCTGCTTCTATATGCAACTATTTCATGTTTCTTTAATATATTCCTACGAAATAAAAAATACATTTAATAATTAAAAAACAGCATCATCATGTATGTATAATGTTTTTTTATGTCTAATATTTACCTGAAAACGATCCTGTACAAGATTTAGGAAGGTAATATTTTGTGGATCGACATGCTCGAAAGTAAATTTTCTTTTTACTAATTAATTTCGATTGGGTTTAAGTTACCATGAATTGTAGCCCATGGCCAAGTTTCATTGTGCATACTATCTGAGATGCACTTACTAGTCATGTTGACATCTAAATCGGTAATGTTATTTAAAGAAATATCTGCCATGCCCACTGAACCGATTGCGATGAAACTTGGTATGTAGATAGCTGGAGACCTGGATAGGCTACTTCCTTTTTATCCCGATATTCCCACGGGATCGGCACTAACGCGGGTGAAACCGTGGGGCCTTAACAGTAACAAAAAGTTACTGTTTTTATAAAAGATCCGTTGTTGTTACAAATTTGATCGTCTTTTCTACAATTTGCATTTCATTTGTTTTTAGCCTCTGAAAGAATGATTCCGTCTCAACCCATCGTCGTAATGTTTTTTGTCGATAAAGCTTGAATAAATAAAACCATCGTTATGAATTCGTAAAAAAAAAACATATTATATACATAAAAAAATCAACCCTATAGAAGACTTGTTTTCTCTGCTTACCTAAGAGGGAGGAAGACGTAAGTTTAAATATGTATGAAATAATATTTTTGATTTATTGCTACGGAATACAGTACCTATACGTATTGTAATGTAAAAAAATATACGCACAAAACTAACTCCTTTTGGAAATAAGATAAAAGACAAATGACCTCGACGTGAAACCATAAATTCATTTTAAGAAATACGAGGCCCCTCACAGAAGAAGCTTTTAATTTATTATAAGCTAAGTCTGCACACACGAGCGTCAAATTTGCGCCTAGCACGCGTGATGTTATTATCTTTTAAACGTGACGATCTAGGTGTGACTGCGACTTTATCTAATATAATCCTTAACAAGGTTTTATTTGCGAAAATACAGTCATGTTTTAAATTTCGAAAACTTTTAGTATTCCACAGACAATTTAAAAACCAATTTTATCACATGTCATGTACTTTTATATTTGTTTACCTACTCTTTCGTTATACTGTTGTACTAGCAAGCAGGTTTTTGAGTTTATTGCACGGAGTTAAGCATTAACTAAAATATGTTAAGCACGTGCCGTTCATTTAAGAAAATATGTACTAACTCCAGAAAACTCTTGTTTCAGGTAAGTTGGAGCCTTCATACAAATGGAATGACAACATAAGTAATTATGCATTACCATTTACGTAATAAAATTATTTATGAGCTCTGACCTTTGTTATAAGTATTACTATATACCTAGACATTTGATGAGTTTCTCACTAACTAATAACAATGTATAGTTGCCTATGTTTAAAATAAATTATACTAAAATAAAATATATAATAGTCTATATAGTATAAAATTGCAATTCGTTATTCCCACGTTTGTTATTATTTTTAAATGTTGGTAAACCCAAACGCTAAATAAGGATATGATTTGCCAAAGTTATTTCATCAATTCGAAATTCAAATTTCTATAGGTACGATCTATTCGTTTTGACATTTAAAAAAAGGAATCGCTTTGACTCAACTACCGTATTGGTGACTTTGAAAGTAATAGGTGACACTTTGATTATTATTGATGTCTCAGATTTTGTAATCTTTATTTTTTTACTGTTTATTATAGATGTCAAAATTATATTTATAAAGAGAAATTACTATACTTACCTTGAAGTTTCTCGACCATTGAAATTGTAGTGTTCCTACCGACCGACCTCAATACACGGCCCGTCTAACGAAGAAACACCCTCGTACTTAATCCTAAAATTATATAAAGGTTCTTTACTAAAAAAAAATATTTATGCATTATTAGATGCAAGTCTATAATTTTTTTTTAACTTAAACTACTATAAATTAAAAAGGAAAGATTTTTTTTTAACGCTATTGCAGCACGATGAAAGTAAGCAGATATACTTGCTTTCGGATGTCTTAATAAAAGCTGTTCCCGGATCCCTCCTATTTAAGGCGCAGTACGGCACACCGTGTGGTTTTAGGCGGTTCGATTCCGACACACCGTCCCACCGAAAACCCCCGGGGGGTGACGGCCCGAGGGGGTTTCCACACGCACAAAAAAAAAAGTTATGCTTGCATTATGTAAAAAAATCTACCAACTTCTTAATAATTCTTGTATATGTGTATGACTACCTACACGACTTTTGACGAACTTTTAATGTCATTGGTGTTTATCTCTTTTCTCTCTTAATTGTTTTAATTATGACCGCTATAAGAGGTTTTGAATTTTTTGGTAACATTGTAAAACAATGACTATCTTTGGGACAATGTTAAATGCAACTGGAAAGGAATTCGTTGCATCAGGCAAAAAAAAATCTGAGGCCACGATTAATAAGCTACAACCACAAGACTTTGAGGGAGTCCTATGTCCAACAATAGACGTCTGTGGAGGAACGGGTTTGTGAAGGGATCCTCCGACCAAGCTAAGTGATCATACCTGGCGGACCGCGGTCCTACGGTTGATGTTGGGAAGTTGTATATACACATAAAAAAATATATACACCGTATTAAAAGGCGCGAGAAATTTAATTGCGCGATGCAGCATCAGTAGTTACAACTTAGTTCAGCTCTTCTTCGCTAGATGATGTTGAAGTATGTCTGTGCTGTATGTGGAAGTCGTCACACGTCCTTTGGCTATAGTGATACTGATGATGTATTAGCTATGAGTGTTCTGTTTCTGCTGGTGGTAATAGAGTGACAACTGGCTTCTTGAAGTCCAAAAATTTATACTTTGAACATTTTAACTGCTTAACTTTTGACACGTGGGGAGTTCTAATTGCTTGTTGAATATAAGATTTTAACCATTATTAAATAATGCATACACAAAATATGCTTTCTACATTTATTATCGTTCCAATATTGCAATAGCGATGGCGAAAACATGTGCCTATAGCTCGTTGTGTAGCAACGGCTTGTAACAAAACGAAGAACCTTATGAAAGTTTCAACGGGGCCAAATACAAATACGAAGCTGGCTTCAACAGATATGAGGGTAGCCGATATTTTTCTTGTTTTATACTTTAGGTTCTGAGTTTCAAAACAATCTGTAATACAATTTTGCTGAAATGATAGCGACATTACATTATATACTAGAGATCAAGTAAATGAATGATTGATAACAATGATAGCCTTCTTTTTTAAATATTCATTTTAATAAAGTAGCTTTGTGTTTTTCTACAACAAAGAGTTATTTATTTGCAAATCTCTGCACGATTGCTTTAATCTACAGAGAGGAAGACAAAGACAGAGTTACTTTCTACTTATATCTATTTAAATTCATAAAAGTGTAGTTAATATTTTATTGTTAATTTG
Organism: Callimorpha dominula; assembly: GCA_949752705.1. Taxonomy (NCBI): domain Eukaryota; kingdom Metazoa; phylum Arthropoda; class Insecta; order Lepidoptera; family Erebidae; genus Callimorpha; species Callimorpha dominula. The sequence continues at coordinate 3,715,396 of OX457005.1, forward strand.
AAATGCTGAAAATGCTTTCGGACATGATGTGACGTCATGCAAATTTTAAGCAAATAAACGTCTTGTTTATTTCCAAAACTCTTATTCTTCATTGTTTTATGGATATAAAAAAAATCATGATCATTGAATTTGTACGTAAGCAAAAATCACAAATTTGCCGAGACTCAACTCATTGATGATGGCAAATTTTTTACGTCTCGAACTCAGATTTCTGCTCTGCCGAGCTGAGGAACGTGAAGACTTTTATATACAATGTACTGTAATTTTAAGTAGTTATTAATATTTCAGAATGTTAAAAAAAAGACAAAATCCCTTCTCTCTCTCCCCCCCTCTCCATACTCTCGCTCTTCCCCCCTTTCCCTTCTCCAAACTTAAAGGCCGGCAACATACTGATGTCTCTTGAGTTGCAGGTGCCCTTGGGCGGCGGCAGTAATTTACCATCAGGTGACCCATCTGATCGTTTGCTTCCTATCCCATAAAAAAATAACATAATTTTGGTGCCACTCGCGTAATATTAGTCAAGCCTCATGCCATCCACATTGCGAATTAAAGACGGAAAAATTGGGAATGTCTTGTTGGGAAAGGGTAAGTAAAAAGGGATGTTAATGGACGAAAAGGGATATTACTTATCCGAATGAATTGGGAAATGTAAACAACAGCTCGAGCAGGTCAGGAGCGCATACCTATTACTCGAATTGGGTGTTGCCAAGAAGTCCGAGCCCTATACGACACTACACCTGAATAAATGCAAAACCTAAATAGTGCTGACTAACCGTATCTTCTATAGGGTGCGATTCCCCAGCCGAGAGGAATATTATTTAAATAATGACCCACCATCATTTCGCTGATTTGCGAGAATATCGACATAATTCAAATTTCAGTCGAATTTAACTAAGTATGCCAAACGATCATAACTTTTAAATATTTTATCGTGAACAAAGATGCAATGCCGATTTCGTACTAGCGTTCGTTGGAAAGCAACAAATTCATTATATCTTTGAGACAAAACACTCTAGCGGAAATCACAAATTCATTGCCATTCTCTACAATCAATATTTTTTAGTTCTGTCGTTATTCTCGCAAACTAGCGGTTTATTTACATTGTAAGTCAAATCATTCTACGAAAGAGAGTGATACTGGGCAATTCACCTGTTAAAATGTATTTAATATATTTTCTGAAACTTAACAATATTATAAATTTTAACTATGAAAGTAAGAAAAATTAGTACATACAGTGTCATAAAGGTAAAAAATTTCCTTGTCCTTGGTCAATGGGAAGTTTTCATGGTCAGAGAATGCTCATTTATGGTTCCACTTTTGGGTGTTCGCGTCATTATTTCAAATGTAAAAAAAATGATTTTAATGTAACTTTTTGATCCTGAATCTCTTCTATAGAACTTGGGGTTTGAAATTACATCTTAGAAAGACTAAAACTTGAATCAATGACTGTTTCCATTTTAAGTGAAATGTTACCATTACATAAAATAAACCATTAATCGTTGAATTCAAATAAACATCGTTTTAAAATAAAATAGTTAAATAATAATATAGGTGGTAATAATTCGTATTGTCACATTAAAATGTATTGCAGTTTATTATTCTTATTATTTCGTGTATGTAGTCGTAGTTTATTTAGTGAATGTACTCGTATGCTTCAGTGCTAGTGATGTAGTGTTTGTATACTCTTTGTATGATGCCACAAACATTATTAAAAAAAACTCTAACGTCAGTGTCACAATATTTTCTCGTTGTTGTTATCGTACTTATCGTTATTATTTTTTAACCTAATATTGGCATTTAATTTCTCAGTAACCCCAAGTTATGTTACAATATACGTTTATATTTCAGATGCAGGCTTAATAATGAAGTTTATACATATTTGACCTAGCATAAAAAAATGTGAAACTGATTTTCATACTGAAATGGGTATTCGTCTTTGTATAGAGATACAGTTCTGCATTTTAAGTTCAACTGCATAGTTGCATTTAGAGTAAAAAAAAAAAATTACGATTTTACAAAAAAGCTACCGAGCGAACTCTGTCTCCCAGGTACTACGTATTTAATGTTAATATCAATTTGAATTTAATCTCTTTTCAATAGGGCTATGTTGATTGAATTACCACCTGGTAGTTCAATCAACATCTGTAAAGCAATTCCTTTTTCTTTAATTTAAAAATTATAATATTGAAAAATTACATAAAATGCAATAGCTAGCAATTCTGTAGCAGTTGATATTTTACAGCCCATTATAGGTCTATGTCAGCCGATAAGTGGAAAAAATGGTAGAAATTGAATGAGATCGTTATCGGCAATTTCGTTTTTATGGGCCACTCCGGTTTCACAAGTTTTAGGTATTAACATAGATTTTGTTGGTATGCTTGGAATAATGAACCATTATAACTTGTTTAGTGGATACTGAAATCATAATAGATTCGATAGTCAATATTGTCTAAAGTTACACACCTATGTTTATAACACGGTACATATATACTGCAGTTTAATTTGTTCAACCAAGGCAGTAAATACGTACGCAGCCAGCCTCGTGGCAGACGGTAATGATTAGTATATATGTGATCTGTGGTGTTAAGCTTAATATTTTTGAAAAACTTAAGTATCTAAGTAATCTTAAGTAGTATAAAAGTATCCATTGTTGATGTTGTCTTATAAAATAAAAAGATGAATTCCACCTTAACTATTTGTTCGAAAGTCGTTTTGGTAGCCACAAACGATAATAATGACAATTTAGCTAAATGTGTAAGGGTAGCCCTTACCTCATTATCTGTGACCAATGGGCCAATCGTGTTTCTCTTTGTTACACTTTTGGTTATAACTGTGTAATGTAACGTGTAGCCTTATCGGGACTATAAAGACTCTTTATTGCATTCCTAATGTAACTTCTTTGAAATTTATGGGCTGTTGGAAATGAGAGTTTGTGTTCAAGCCACAACAATGAGGTCGTAACTACACCCTGCAGAACTGAACTGAACAGAACCCTGCGTTACAGCAGTACTATCGAACTGCAGTAGTAGATAAATAAATAGTCGCCAGAGCCCCAGGAAAGTATGAGACTTATCAATGCAAAAGTGATACCATAGATGTGGCTCGTTTTTATAGGTTCATGAGCTGGTTTGCCAACTTATTACAACTTTTTTTTTAACACTTTGGTGCTTTATGTCTTTACTAGAGATGAATCGGATATTCGGCCACTATCCAGTATCTTGCCTAAATTAACTATCGGACAGGCTACCAGATCACAATTTACTTAGTTTATTTAAGTCACATAGCTAATGTTATACAAATTTCCATTTAAAACAAAATCAATAGTACTTTTACTGCGCTAAGGACAAAGTATTATAAATTTATATCAATTTCTCTGCATTAAGTGGGACTGTTGTTGTTGTTACTATCGTACTGTTGCTTTATTTTGCTACCTCATTAAAATAATCGCAGAACGTGTGTTAATGTATCACTCTGGACTCTGTCTTCTCATCTTTACTTCTTCTACTGTCTACTTTTTTAACCGATGTTAAAAATTAACTTACTGGAAAACTTTTCACAAGATATTCTAAATAACAGCCCCCCACGTAGTTTGTCTTTAGTCTTGCCTCGAGAAGTTAGACTGACATAAGGAGTTGAAACAACTTTCTAATTCAGCTTTCAACTATGCCCTCAGGCGTTGTAAATCAGGAGTTCTTTGCTCAGTTCATCTTAAATGTTTTTTTATAAGGCAGTCACTTGTGTCATTAATTCCGGCACAAAGAACAGGCAGTCGAAAATGTGCGGTCTTAAAACACTTGCTGCTGTGTTGCCGTCATGGGATGACGTTCAGTTCAGTATCAGGTATTGTATTTTTTAATTTCAGAGAGAGTATAAAACGAGATTAAAAAAATATAAACAGTAAAAAATACGCTAGCAAAAGGTATTTTAGTATGATTTAATTATGAAATATCAGAATCTTTAAACGTGAAAGATGAAAAATTTAATTAAAACATAACACTGAGCCCGAGGTCAGGGTGCTTACCAGTGCTTTCAATTTTATTTCAAAAAAGTTTTCACTCCTAAATTTATCTGATTGCGTCTCTCCTTAACCTTACAAGAGTTTTTAAATGCTCTTAAGGCCCCAACAACTTGACAAACTTAATTTTGCTTATGAAAAAAAAATGTTGCAGGATTCTTTACCATCAGTATTCGCTAAACAGGAATTTGAATCTCAAATACAAGTTTGTTGACAGCATAACGATATTGCTTTGGTTTTATTCGAAAAGTTTCTGCAGTTCCTGATTATTGAAAGTTGGAATTTTCTTTTTGTCGAAAGGCGATTCGGTCACGGAGGCGTAATTTAGAATGAAAGGGCTGAACTTAGTTTACGGTTTTGTTATATTCACCAAATTGCTTAAAAGGATTTCCTTTCGGAAGAGTTAAAATAAGGATTATTATTTTTGCTCTTGAGTTGAAGTGGGCCCTGTGATTTATGAATACGTACAGGTTATCTTATTTGTTGTAGTATTGTTATAGCAGCCTAAACGATTATCGTTTGGAAAAAATGTCCTTGTATTTTAGCTAACTGGTAGTAAGTTAATGCTGAAAATACAACTTTAGTATCAGTCATTTACGTAAGGCATAGAGGCTAAACCAAAAAGAATACATTATAAAACCAAGCATAAAACCGCAAATGACATCTCTCAATGACAGTGACAGCTTTCGATCAAGTCTGAATACTTCATAGAGTATGTAAATCATGAACTTAGTATACTAGCGTAATAGACAAAAAGTCTCCTCATTTTCGCGTCACCGAAACTGTAATGTTTGTGAGTGCGAGTTTTACAGACGTTTGAAAATGCTGGCTAGCTAGCTGGTGTTACAAAATTCCCCCATTTGCTATTTTCTTCAAAATTAAATGGGACTAACCTTGAGTATCACTAATACAATGAAAAAAAAAAAGAAGTATTGAAATCGATTCATGATGAGCGAAGACACTCGCTCAAAAAAAACAACATTCGAATTGAGAACTTCCACGTTTTTGGAAGACGATTTTAGGTAATACATTTTTAGTTTTTGCTTTGAGTGGATCGGTTTTGCAATTTATCTAAATTGCAATAGCCAAATACAACTGCTCACCTTTTAGAAACATTAGTTTCTCCGTACAGGAACGCCGATTATTGAGGAGTTCTCTGGTACTTCACCATAAGCACCACTTCACTATACGCATTGTCAAGAGCATTAATTGCTTAAAAACCACATTAAAGTAATTAAATCGCCACCCACTACGCAATTAAATATTTATTTTTGATTAGTTCCGGTAGCCATCTCTCTGTGTCTTCATTATCGGTCCAACTTCAGAATGTTTCATTGTGCTTTCCTAGAGCAAATGCACCAAAATACCGAAATCACTCCCGAGTTCCCTGTTCCTTCCTGTAAAGAGTTCCTATGATTTCTCCAGAATCCCATCATCAGATCCTGATCAGATGACAATGGGACCGACTAGAATTTATACCCTTTAAAACAAAAAAATAATATTCTAATCGATCTAGCCATCTGCGAGTAATGGGGTAACATAGGTATATATCAGAAAAAAATGTTACGATAAACTGAGAACCTCCTCCTTTTTTTGAAGTGGGTTAAAAGCACTGAAGTTGTGAAAGGAATGCAGATAGCTCATATTTTTTTACACAACATACAAAAATATTGACATATATTGATTGATTGTGTTTTGCCAGGGCTTCATCACGCTTTATATACCTGCTGGTTAGCGTTCTGCCGGATTCACAAGTGTCCGGGGCATCATGTAAATCATTGGGCAGTTTTTTTTTTTTTTTCATTGGTTCTTTGGCTCTTCCGCCACCGAACCAATGAAACTTTGTCATTTTTAATTGCCGACAAAAAAAAAATGACGTTATACTAAATGTTTTTACTAAATTATTTGTTACGTTATGACTAGATGTATGTCTTTCTTTTTCTTAATTATTATTAATCTTATAAATCCTTTTGAAATGAGACACACAAATGATTTTAGTTATTTTTTATTTTATGAATATAATAAGCTTTAGGTATTTAGTCTATAATGCTCTACTTAATAAATAAAGATCCCTTTATTTTCCTTATAATTATAAATTCATCGTAAGTAATAGATATCACGTAATAGTGAAAATAACCTCACAACCATAGGTATATTTTGTATGTATATATAGTATTTATTTGAATATATATTTATCTGTAAGTATTTATATATGTATGTATTATGTATAATCAATTGTATTTCTATGTAAATTATAACTTTCTTCATGAAATTTCATTCTTATACACCTGCCATGTCCCTCACTGAACCCAAAGGTTGACTGGTAGATAATGCCATGTGGCATTAAGTCCGCCTCGTGCAATGTAAACTGCAGGAAGTTTTAAATAAAATAAATAAATAAAATATTTAGAATTATATTTCTAGACAACAATACACGTTTTCGTTTCTGGGCGGCACTTTTTTTTTGGTTACACAATGAATGTTCTGTTGTTTTGACAAATCTGTGATGAGGAACACACTATAGTTCAAGTTTGATACACATTACTTTCGAAATAACACATTACTTCAGAATATTTTCATTACTTACTAAAATTAAAAATATGCATTCTTTAGAGGAAAATAAAGATATTTATCATTTAATAAAACTTAACACTCATATATTTTATTTTCAAATAAAAAGTTAAGTAATTAAGTTAAAATTATTTCTCTAGTCTTTCCTTTACAATCATCATCTTTGTACAACCCTAGAGAGTTGGCTACTGCGCAAGACACACACACACGACGGTCGCGCGGTTGACAAAGTGTTCTCAACTTTCGTTCAATGTGCACAAGATATATTTTTGGTTACATCTAATCCCAGGTATTATTATTTTAATTTTGTATGGGAGTAATGTATCTGTTACCAAGTAACTATTATCTTATTTGTGATTTTGCTTTTAATCAATCCTTGTGCCAAAGGCCGTCATATTCACGTTTTGTTTTATCACACACAATATTTTAAAATAAATTGCATATATTATATTAATTTCAATATATAATAATTTTGTGTATAATAATTATATTCTACGAAAATAAACATTTGAAAGTACTTGAACTTTTAGTATTTACCTGTAACAATCTGTAAACTGTGCATTATTTACATTTTTGCTATATTATGTTAGACCAAATTCTAACGCAGAACACGACACATAGAAATACGAATATAGAAAGATTACGACGAAAACACCAAAATTATAACGGGATTTTTTTCACAGGTGCCAATTATTAAAACCGATTTCACGGTCTGGTTTATTCTGTCTCTTTCTCACACCTTGGTTTTTGAATAACGCTAGGTATTTCAAACGCACTCAATCTTAGTCTGTTACGCTAGTACCTATACTAAGTTTATGACACAAACATTTCTTTCACATGAAGTGATCTCTTAATTGAGATAAATGATACATGACAAATACAAAGTCATTAACAATTTACTATTTGAGCAAACTCTTGTTTTTTGTGTGCACTCTTAACCACGATCGGTGCAATTCGATCGAAACGTCGGGTAACAGAAAGGGATCTTACCTTTTGAAATTTTAATCTCGTTTTATTTCAGATCTACTTATCTAATAAATCCTTGATAATAATTAGCTATATACAAGAACAGTACAATAAAATTTACACAAAACAAAACTATAAGTCTATAAATTCTGTTGGAACAGCCTTTGGAATCAACATATTTCACGTACTTAATAAATTTTATGTCTGTCACGTTCAAACTGAATTCCAGCGACGAGTTTACAGTGCCTACGAAGCTAATTCAGTTTCAGTTGCTTCCCTTTGCCTACTTCAATTCACTTGCTACATTCGAGCATTTACCTTTCAGAAGCGTCTTCGAAATTTTGTTTAATGTTGCCCGTTTGGTGCAAACATTGCGCACGTCGGATCCAATTTGGCGACTCTAGTAATATGTGGTACATATTGGATTCAATTTTGTTAAATTGAACAAAAACGAAGTAAGTAGGTCAACTCTGAGATAGGTTTTACGTGGGCATATGCTTAAATATTTATGTTCTAAGCTTGAGATGAAGTAGCCGTAAGTGAGTACTTTTGATCATTTATTTAACTCGCGAATCTGAAGCACTTTAACAATTATCAGATCTTGCATTCCATTGAAATTGATAGCATCTGATTGTATTACCTCGTCAAAATATTTCAGGGTATTAATGGTTTCCAATACCAATATTATCACTACTGTATTTGACAATGGATCCGCCGATTATATTCCTTTCTACAAATTGATTGAAGGTACGAGCTCAGTGACAAAACGTAGTTAATATCTTAAAAGATAGGCAGGGACAATTTCCCTTTATTTCGTAGTCTTAACTTCTACTACTAATACTTTCTACCTTATCACCTTTTACTAAAGTCATATCGGGTTTAGGTACTTTGGACTTGCATCAAGTAATCGCCCCATCGATCTGGTTATATTCTTTGAGGTTGACCCTGACTAACGTACTCACAATTGTCTTATATACTCGAACTGTCTTGCTTTCTGTACACATTCATTCATAAACCACCTCAACCAAAAAGTATACAAACACTATGTATCTCAACATCCCCTTTTAATCCAATACCACTCACTTTTCAACATCAGTTTTTCTATCAACTAATATTACTCCACACAATGCAGTGTTTTCATCTCGAGTAAGATATTTTTACTGTCAAGCATGACATACGTGACAAGTTTTTGGCATACCCAACTCTTGCCATCACATTCAGGTAGTTTTTATATTTTTTATACCTTATGAAGATGTACGGTAATTTCTGTCTTGTATCACAAATTGTAAAGTATTCAAAGTACAATTTTACATAAATACAAATCAAGCTTCGTTTCTGAATTTGCAGCTGCTTCGAGGATGCGATGAGGCGAGGCGCTGATTGGATGGGAGAGAAATGAAATCTCTCCGTCTACCAAAAATTTCTTCTGCGAGCAATCGGGGGCTTGAGCTATATTCATTTCATTCGAGAGGCATATCTATATATACGATACTCTATTAAGAGTATCGTGCTACTGTTATAGATTAGTGTACACATAAAGATGCATATCGGTATAATAAATTAACTATTAAATGAGTTATTACTTTACTTTATAGGTGTAATGCGCAATAATGCGCAACTTTTAAATAATTCGAACAGAAGATAGAAGACGAAAGTTTAACCTCTCTGCATTGAGGACAGCATTTTAATTTAAGATACTTCGATTAAACCAGGCTTGAATGAAAAATTAGTGCATTGTATAGAACTATTGGTACTACAATGAACAGAACAGCAAGAACCTGAGAATCAAGTTTTTTTCTACATTACAATTAACATGTAATTAGTTTCTACTATTTTAAAATATACTGTAATTTTAGTAGTGTAATTGTAAATTACATTTACCTGTTAGGAAGCAACCCACAGCGTTTTTATAGTAGTTTCTAACTTTATTCGTGAGTCCTTTGCCGTGCTAGGTTTACCTTTGTGCAAAGTTTTACAAAACCCATCCTTTATGGCTTCCAAGTTTATTTTTGGTAGCTTCGGATATCGGACCTCAAAATCCCAATGGTACGTGTATATCGGTTACACTTGCCCTCAAGGAGTAAAGGGAGTCTTTGCAACCTTGAATCCTTGCACATTGCTTGGGGCAAATTAGATATTATTATGTATTATGCAGAATATTTTAGATAATAATAGGAGTACTTCTAAAGGGAAATTTATTTTGTACGGTGTTTTTGTAACAGGTGTTTACATTGCATGTTTGATTTGAAGTATACTCTATGTTGATTTAGGACTCAAACAAAGTGAAAATAATATTGGTATTGCTTTGGATAAGGTACAAAGATCACGATCACGAATATAATGTATGTGATTTTAGAGATTTAAAAAAGATTACTGGTAACGAAGCTCATGGGCACACTTCTACAACTGATCTAAATATGCAAGGAGAAGGAAACGATATAGTCAGGCATTTAGTCTCCAAACCCATCAAATTAACATTTTAGCAGTAGAGCATCTTTCTTAAAGCTACGTCTATTATTTAAACTTCCAAACATTTTAAAAGATTCAAACCTTTATACTGACTGTAAGATATAAAGTCATATCAGTATGTGTACCTTTTGGAGCCATCCAAATACGGCAAAAATATACTTCAGCTTCATCGATTAATTTATTATCAATCCGGCATCTCGAAATGAAAGTTCATACTTATTAAACACATAAGAGCATTAAGTTCTTATAAACATAATAAAGTATGCAGAAGTACTTTTCTATAAGTTTTTCTTTTGCCAATTTGAGGTTCGTTTCATAGACTGTCTATGTTCCTGAACAAATATTGAGTCAGGCAAGCCGTTATGTGAAATGTGAAAAAAACTTTGCAGGAGTCGTAAGTTATTTGGCAAAAGTTGTTGATTTTGATGTGTAAACTTCAACCCCTTATCTACCTTCGTCAGATATTTCAGTATAAGGGTAAATATCTTCTGATACGTAATCTCCATTTCCCGCTACAAATATTAGTTTCTAAAGTTTATGTGTTGGTTCAAATAGCGACAACAACCTTTCAATCATGTACTTGTGTGGAATTCAAGAGAACTTATAAACACTAATTCGAATTAAGTACAATCTTTAATGTGGGAGAGCCATGCTTCGGCACGTATGGGCCGGCTTGACTCCGCTCGATAACACGGCCTCACAGAAAACCAGCAGTGAAGCAATGCATTGCATTTCGCCGCGTGATTGAGGTTACCGGATGCCCTAACCCTTCCCTCTACACTATTCCCGTCCTTCCCCTCTTCCCTCTTCGCATTCTTCCCCCCCCCCCTCCCCCTCTTCTCCTATTCTCACCTCAAAGGGCGGCAACGCACTTGTGACTCTTGAGTTACGGTGCCCATGGGGGAAGTAGTCATTTACCATCAAGTGACCCGTCTGCTCGTTTGTCCCATATACCATAAAAAAAAAACTTTGAAATTCGAAGCTCAAGTTAAAAAACATACCAGAACCGTACTATGATACGTACCAATTTCTACGTTCGATTTTTTTTATTTCCTTTTTTCTAGAAATTTTAACGTCTCCTTAAACATAAAAAAATCGTTATTAGCCAGAATCATACAGTAAAATTAATTGTAGCTTTTCATGAAATAAATCTATTACTAGTATTATAATTAAATTAATACTTGTGTTTTCTAAACCTAGTACGTATAATGTATTTAGTTCGAATTGCCTAAATAAGATAACCTATTCTTGGTAAATTTAACCCAGAAAACTGTTTACCTGGAACTAATCAGAGGCTCCGGAGGGTTTTAAACTCAATAAATGTAGATTAGTTTTAAGGGTAGTGTACGTGCGTTCAGATGATGCAAATTGACCAGCGAGACTTGGGTTCCAACAATACAAACTTGAATTGGCTTTGTATACTAAAAAAATATATTTATAGGTAATAGTTACCTGATTCGAATATACAGCAGGTTTTATAGAAATGGTAGGAAATGAATAAAAAAGAAATCGACCTACAACCGAATATTTTTCAACATTGATATTTTTCATTGTAATACAATGGTATGAATCAAAACGTTTTGCCCTTTATCTACGTAGTCGGGTCTATACTCGGTGTCATGCATCATAGATTTTAAGACTTAGCGTCGTAGAAGTTGTGACATCCTGTGACATCTTAAATTTTAACCCGCTTAATAGATGTTAGAGGTTCTTATAAATTTCATTTTATTTCTTCAAAAAGACGTTTCTGAAGGCGTATGAATGGTGACTGCTTATTGTAAGTAGCCATATATTATATTTAATATGGCCGCTTCCGATCAGGCGATTTCCGTAGCGTCCATAATAATTACACTCAGAGCAGCAAGTGTAGTCATAGGTAAAAGCTAGTAGTATTGTAACATTTAATATCTTATAAATAATAGAAAACGCCTTGCCAAAAAACGAAATTTAATCAACAAAACATTTCGAATGTATTTTCGCATAGGTTGTGTTTCCTTCAAACGAAAAAGCAATCAGTCATATTACGTGGGTCCACCATCAAAAGCTATTAAGTGTTTTTCTCTGTCTCGTTCCAGAAAATCAACCCCGCATACGTTGATTTTCAAGCGCTTTTGAAATCTACTCGTAGGTTTAGAAAACAGTATTTGTAAGGATGAATGCTCATCAGGATGTTGATTTGATTAAGTGGATACGTTGCGATTGATTTTAATGTACTTAGAGGTCGATGTATATAATTATCTATTAGCTGCATAAAAGTTACGATGTTGGTCTTTGCTTCAGAAAATTAACAGAAATTGAGAAAGATTTGGTAATATTTTTCTGCGGCTCCGTTTTAATGAACATTTTTATTATCTTGTTTGTAGCCTTTCTGCCTTTATTAATCTATGTCTACTTATTGATAGTTGGGTTTTCATTACAAGGAATTCAATTACAAATATTGTATGTACATATCTTAAGCCAAATTATTTAAATTGGCGAATGCGGCCTCATGATTGGTAAGGACGAAACGAATGAAAACGTTCTCTAAAAAAAGTGACATCAGCAACAGCTTTAATATTTATTTTCGTCAGAAGTTTCCTTATTCCTTACATTCGTGTTCTCCTAATTCTTTTCGTAAGTATGTAAGTAACTTTTTTCCTCGAACTAAGTAAACTACATCTGAATGCTAGAAACGGTTCAGCCACAATAATTAATTTAATCTTTCTTCGAACGGGGTCATGGTCTATTTTAGACTACCACGGATCAAGAATTCACTTTGCAACTTTCGCTTCCAAACTCGCGCCTTAAGTCGCAAAAACGTTTAGAATACAGTAACGAAGTGGAAACATTCCTTCAGTATCACATTGATATTCTAACGATACAAGAACTTTGTACCTACATTCGTTCCAAACGAAAAAGTTGACCCTGTTTTTTTCTGATATTTTTCTGTTGTTTAGTTCAATATGGACTCGGTAATAAAGTTGTTGATGTAGGTTTTTCTTCATGGGGAATATTACTTGCAGAGTTTTTAGAGATATGTGTCTGACTACCTGCATTTATATTTCTAATTTGGTAGGATCAAGATTTTAAGTGATTAATAATCAACTCAGAGCAATTTTTTGGTGGTGTTCAAAATAAGCTTAATGCTCAATCCAAACTCTACAAGCCACCTAAAAATCATTCTATATTTCTCGTTGCATAGCTTTTCTGGCACGTATTTTTAGCATTGGCACTCAAACGACAATTTCCTTTTAGCCACTAAACACTTTCACACATGCGAATCCCGTTTCCATTTCGGAAAAAAAATCAAAAACTGAGTAAAAAAATCAATCCGTAGAATTTAAAGGCAAAATACTTGTACAAAGCCATACTCGTAGTGTCACAGAAAGCAGCTTTGTGCAAAAAACAACAGAAAAAAAACCGGCAAAAAGCGTACACCAACGAAAATGTCCAAGCCAATGTATTCTATTCCGCCCCACTAGTTATATTCTGATAAATGATTGTGGGTGATATACTGTTTTGTGGAAATTGTGCCTTTTTTATTTCAACCTTTCCTGTTTTGTGTGACTACCCGTTTCGGTCGAGTAATACGGGTTTAGTAGTGATTTTGGCGTGTCGGGACACTATGTCGTAGCGACGGAATCGTTTTAATATTATCTCTATTAGGTCTTATAATCTAGCGCTATTAAAAATAATGATAAGTGATCTATCTTATCATATTCATTTATCAGTTAAAACCCAAGCCCAAATACTATTCTTATTAATCGACTTAGATGCCTTTCAAAAACATGAAAGTCACGTCGCAAGTTCATTTATTTCATTGACATTTTGATAGTATATTATGTGTAGGTACGACTACCTTCCAATGAGAGATATGTGTCTTTCAACTACGCGTACGGAATACCGCACGCGAATATTTTAAATATTGACGATGTAATATTTATGCTTCGGGGTATACGCACAAATGCGGCGTGTGCATACAGCGTACGTCTAGTCTTTTACAAGCCCTAAAAATACATCAAAAACTTGTATGGCCAAAGTTGTAAATATAACTAGCGTAGATTTAAGTTAAATAATAAGTTCGATTCCAACCATTCCCTGGTGTTTCACTTCATACTAGCTACGGTACAAAAGCTTATCGCTTGACCGGTCTAGTTCTAGTTTCCCTGTTCCTAGTTGTACCTACCTGGCTACGGTACGAAAGCTTATAAAGCTGGGCCGACTAAGGTAGTTATCCCAAATTATCTCTATCAGCCAGCTAGCATAGACAGAGGGTAAGTACATATACAAGAAAGTCATTGGGTCAGCTACCCCTAATAGCCGACACGAACTCTCTTTTAAATGTTTAAAAATTAAATTATATGAAACGTAAGTATGTGAACAAGTATTAAGAATTTGTACGCAACTTTTACTTGCTACATACGGTTTGTTAACTTCGGATACACTTCGCGACACTTCGCAAATTCGATTTTCTATTTACGCTGCATCGGAAAAACTGTGTAACTTGAATAATGTAACGAACATTTGAAGTGTGTTACTCGAAGCTGTGTCGCCCTGATGTATGTTGGGAAAATTTAATGGAATTTGAACTCATTCAATTAGGAGTGATGAATGGTATCCATCATTCCTAACATTGGAAATCTTGATTGCGAATCGAAAGACTTACTACTAAATTCGCAGGGCAATAGGTAAAACCACTGAGATGAAAGCATGGTTATGCACACTTTTTCCACTTTATCATAGCCGTTAACTACGCTGTTCATTGTAGCAAAATATAAGTAGCTATGTGTAAGTGGTAAATTTTTGACAGTGACCTCCCATGTCAAATCTTTACACTTCAGTCCATTTGAAGGTTGCCTGGAAGATATTGTTTATTGTTATAAGCCGGCCATTGGGCATTTTATTCGTAATATATCTATTTTTAAATATTTGATGATATTAATTGAATAGTTGACGGTTACAGATGGGTAATCACTCGGGTTAAAACCCACGACTGGGTAAAAACCCAGGTGACTACAAATCTATATTGACAGTTATTCTGGCTGTATTTTGTACTAAATATTTCATGATATCTTAGTATTTTTTCAAGTTAAAGATTGTGTTGAGAACAGAAAAAACTGTGTTTATTTCTTATATAATAATGGCAAACCATTTATTCCAGACATCATGCCCATGAATAAATAAGTTATATAAATACCTATACATACTATAACTTAAGCTACCAACGACAACATAGATATTATAGTATAGTATAATAGTGTAATAGTAATTTGTATTGAATATATATAGAAATAACGTGCTACGAACACCACATAAGGCCAGGCGGCCTCACAATCATCAATCCCCATGTATTCGACAGTACTCCATTCTTTTCTGCCATCTGTCAGTGTGCCTGCTTTTGACTTCATCATCAATTAAAGGGAGAACGATTTGTCAATTAATACCCGACAGAGAGGACAAAGAAAGCCATTGTAATTGGTAGACGTGTGAAGGGCCCTCGTATTAATGGATCTTGAGCGGATGCTGTATTTAGGGTTGGCAAAAGACAGTTTATAATATCATATGTCTAACAATATGTCAGTATTAAATGGTCATCCTCCGTATGAACGTCTTTCTAAGAAACAACGAAGCGATTATGCCCTATAAAAGTTTAACCGATTAAACCACTAACCACCATCTCTTGAGAGGAAAGCAGACCCTTCACTCTCACGTCCAAAGGCGAACCGACTTCTGCAACACTGTAATCGAGTGACGGGCTGCAATTGACATAACCACCAAGTTCTCTAAATAATTTTTAAAGAGTGTAATTCCTGCAATTCTAAAAACCTGTACTGTTCCTTTTTGACGCCGGCTACAATTTAGTTAGTCGGGTGGACGTCTTTGTCAAATTGTTTAACTGTCCAAATGCATCAAGACGACGCCGTCCGCTTACTTGCCGTTTCTTCCCTGTCTGTATAAAACGTCTAGAATATAAAATGGAATAAGACTAGATATCGACTGGAATAAATGCCAAACCTTAAAAAGAGCTATGACGTTTTAAGTGGAAATGAAATGAAATCATTTAATAACGTGCGTCATAAAGTGAAAATTATGAAATTCAGAATTTCCATTTTAATGTAATATCTGGTCGCAACGACGAAAGAGTCAAGTAAAGGACTTTTTAATTTACTATTTGCAGTGCTTTATTTTTACCAGCATAAGCTTATTTTTATTTATCTATTTATCTCTTTATTGTACACAGTTTGATTAAAATACAGTACAAACACATGATTAAAAAGAGTAAGGTTTATGCAGAGGGCCACCTTACGCCAGTCTATTTCGTGAGCACCTATTTTTACCGGATTATGGTTCTTTATAAGCAAACTGTATTCATTTAAATGAATAGAGTTACCAATATGTCTTTGCTGAACCCCTGGTTCCAATTGTGGAGAATCCGTTTTAGTATAAAAATAATAATATTCTGCGACACATAAGATATGCCATCTAAGCTCAAACTAAGCATAGTATAGTATATTATGATTTTATTACTATTATCCTATATTAACCTATTGTATTATTACATTGAAATATAAAATCATATTGTAGCTTTGCAGCATATACGCGTCTTGGTGTGAACTGTAAGTTTATAATACTGGTAAATAATTAAATAAATAGTAGTTTGAAGACGGTTCTGGGATGTAGATAAACAATGGTAGATACTACAGGTATTTTCTTTGGTAAATACATACATTTTAGACATAAAAAATTAAGTCATGTTCAATAGTTTACGTGTAGGTTGTTGTAAAATAGGCACCTTGCATCAATAAACATTAATGTCCGTGCGTTTAGGTGTATCTTTCAAACATACTTTTAACTTTACATATAGCTTAATTAAAACCATAATTGCTCAATTTTTTTTATAGCCCAATTGATAATTTTTGATCTTTTGAGTCCTATTTTACTACGAAGTGGACTAATTAATTTTCTAGTTTTTCAATTGGTTTCTGATCAAATTCGATACAGGTTCAACTTTTAACATTCTGTAAGGTTTAACTTTCTGTAGGTCTAATACGTCATACACAGACATTTTCCCTGTTGTACAGGAACCATAGTAGAAATATAAGAGGGAATAGTCCCAAAAATAAAGGGAAGGTTATAATCCGTTTTAATGCTAAAAACCAATTTCTTTTTAGTCTTGCGATGTAGGCTTAGTCACACCGATAGTTTTCAGAAGCTTTCGGCAACGTAATATTAACATAATATATCCTATTTAATAAAAATACCAAGTATTACGAAAAAAAAATTGTATTCGTGCTTGATGAATGTTTTATAATTATTATGTTTTAGCTTGGCCGTTTGCCAGACCTGCCAGAAGGAACCTCGTTCGCTGATGGATAATTTCGAGTCGAGTACTGTTATAAGACATTATAATTAGAGTGGACTGATGCCTTTTAATAATAGCTTAGGTGTGCGGATTTTAGTAAACTAAATTCCTTGTAGATCGAATCTGAACTGTCAACAAGTGAACCGTACGCCAGATGAAAAGTGGTTACTATAAAATGTAGATCGTAACAGCTCATTCGCACGTGACAACTATAAAAAACCTATAAAGAATGACAAAATATATAATAATAATGGCATACCCAGTGCTTTCTTAACCTAAACCAAGCATAAATCGTATCTTAGATCATCATCATCATCTTCAATGTGTAGGTAATACAGTTATTTGGTGTTTTCATTATTTAAAAACTCTTTTAATTGGGATTGTAGTCGTTTTCAGACGGGACTAAGGAAGAAGTTAAATTGGGGTAAGGAAAACGGATAGGGCGAGGTAGCTAGGGTAAGGGATAACGCAAGTCTTGGATGGGGAAATGGGACTGAGACTGCAGTAGCTCGAAGAGCATGGGCCGCCAACCTGCATGCCTGTCCTGTGAATGGAGAGGCGACTAGGACAGGAACGTCAACTAGCCCACATACTTTGATATATTTTTAAATACATTCGTAGTAAATACAGAAATACCCCAATGCCAATACTATAATTAATTAAATCGGCAATCAGTTGTATTTTCTTCTTCAAAGAAGTGTATTCTCAGAAGTAATAAAAGAACACTTTTAGCTGCTTTTCATTACTAAAATGTTTACTTTGCTTTAGTTCTGTAGCTTCGTGCATGAACGCCGGCCTCGGAAGTTTAGATTTCTTATTTAAAGAGAACAGCTATTTGATTACAAAAAGCTATTTTGAGTTTTCAATTTTAACTTCTCCGTTCGTTTACTTTAAGCAAATTGTATGAGTGAGAGGAATATTGATCATATACAATGTGGAAAATAAAGTTGCCTAATCAAGAATAGTTCTCTGTTGTGTTTAATAATATAAAATTACTGAACAAATATTACTACTGTGTATATCTTTTTTAAAGCTTAAAATATTAAATGAGTATGGATACCTACATATTTAAAGTAATTTTTTCTATAAAGTTTAAAATTGTGATAAAGCTTACCAAAATGTTGTACTACGTTACATAGGATAAACATTACAGTAATTTTTTGATCAGTTGGTTCAGTTTATACAAAAATTAAATGACGTAAATGTAAGAAATTTAAAGGGATTAAACAAGGAATAATACACATATCAATTTATGTTTTTCTATACTTACAAAAATATATAGCATTCCTATAAACTATATTTAATTTTGCATCATTTGAAACAGCTGGTCAAAAAGTGACTGTAAGTCTAATTATTTTTCTATATATTTTATATTTTACAGAAAAACATGACTTGATATGTCAAAAATTGGTAGAAAAATGAGTATCAAAGTTTAGTTAGTACTACAGTCATTTTTGTCTAGTTGGTTGGCTTTGCCCCCTTTCGGTTTAGAGATCCGCACGCGGAGCACGTTGCGCCACCGTCTCAGGCCTGTTTCTGCTAGGGTAACAGGCGGCTTCACCTATTACAGCATCTACAGTGATGGCACGCAGACGTTGACTCCCGACCTATACAACATAGGTACTTTCCGAAACAGCCGTCGACGGTCAGTATCTGCGTCAGCCGGTAGGGGAGGCTGCCGTACTGTCTCTCTAGCCAATTCTCCATGATGGGGCTTACCACAACAATTGTGGCTTGCCCTGGTTGTCTTCTACTATGTCCTTATAAATATGCCCATTATAGATGTATTATTTTTATTAACACTTGCATGTTGAACATAGAATCACCCCTTGATGCAAATGCACATAGTCCCAATAATCAGGGTGATATCTTCTTCAGCATAGTTATTTTATGATTATAAACAATCTTAAGCCAATAAAACATTATTTTATTTATTTGCAAAATTAATTCACATTAGATATGTAACCAGACTTCAACGATATCTTCATTATTATTTTTGGTGTTATAGATAATGTCACAGTTGTCTTAATAGAAGGGGAGCCCACGATGCTAAATGTGTATTTACTCCAGGGTCGTTGGGACCTATTGGATTTTGAAGATTAGATGGTAGAAAGAAAAAGAGTTCAGGCGATGTATCCGTTTTATTGGTGGGGGGGGCTTCTACAGGCTTTCAAAGATGTAAAAAAAATAGTAAAACGGACTTACTCTAGCGGGTCAGATATTAATAGTGTAGATACCCCACATGTCTCCGATAATGGAGGAAGGGTCGAAAATGGGAAAAAAGAAATTTATTCGAGCGCGTCAGATATTAAGAGGGGATGTTAAGTACACCCGAAAGAAACCTTCATTCAATAATCTGACGATTCTGTTTATGAGTAAGAGAAGTCAGTTAAGGAATTATTCTAAGCTAAAAACAATTTCGTTAATTTATAAATACCATTTAAATTCCAAATTTCTTGAAAACATATTCCAAAGTAAATTGTTTAGATAAATCAATATATTAAGCGTATAAAATCTACCGCTTTTTTACAGAACTGATCTGTGTTTTTATGAAGGTAAAGAAGGTTTTCATAAATATGTTTATTTCTTTATATTTCTGCCCTAGTGAATCACAACTACCTGAGTTATATAAATATATAAATTGCTCAGATAGTCTTCTTCTGCAGCACGAATATAGTTTTATGCGACATTATACTATGAAAATAACTAAAATAGACTAATCTGACTGTTTCAATATTAGTCACAATTTTTCTAACTGCGTATGCTGCTGAGCTGAGTCTATTCAATAGTATTTATTTATTTTAATTAATAAGAATTTCGTGCTATAAACTAGTTTCGATTCGTCTTATTTAACGATTAAAGTGTTTTCCACTTGTTTAACGTTTGGAGTAGTGAATTGGATACATTTATTCTTTTCTCCATTAGAAAGTTGTTAACGTTAAACCAACGAACCAGTATCGATATAGCATCATTTAAAAGTTTGTACTCATACGTTTTAGTCTAAATAAATGTAAACTATGATGAAGATGAGGTAATTAAATAATCGAGATCGGTTTGCACGCAAGCTCTCCAGCAACTTTCAAAAAGAACATAAACAAATTGACAGAGTATAGTGTGGGGATGGTAAAAGAGAGTGAGAGATAGAGAGAATGTGAAGGGAAAGAGAGGCGTGGAGGGGGAAGACATGCTTCCCTGCAGCTGTATGTACTAAACTTTCTTTACGATTTTTGTAACTTCGGCTTGTGGAAATGGGCAAATTATATGTTTTCTGGTCTCCTTGAATGATTTCCTTCAAAATGAAAAAAATCGACGATTTTTTTTGCAAGTTTGTAACCTTCTCACTGCCTTGCGTCACGCTCAAATTGTCAGATTATCAAAATATACCCTTATCAGCATGTGATTAACCCACCGTATCTTAATCTGACGCGCTCGACAATGTCAAATGATCGAATTTTTTTTTGCAAGTTTGTAACCTTCCCACTGCCTTGCGTCACGCTCAAATCGTCAGATTATCAAAATGTACACTTGTCAGCATGTAATTAACCCCCCTTATAATAATCTATATAATAAGCAGGAGTAAATCCAAAAAATCCCTTAATGACCTCCCCTACTATAACAGATACAATTTTAAGAAATATAATTATGATAGTTTTACACTATTAATCAATTGACAAATTAACAAAACTTGACTAACAATAACAAACTAAAAGTAGATAAATGTCACTGTAATTCACTGTAATAATTCAGGATTACAAAAACTACAAGAAAATGGCAATTCAAAACACAGGCACTTACCTAAACAAACAATCAAGCTCAATCAAGCCAGTAAAATTGTCTACACTACGAAATCTCAAAAATTCTTCGATTGAATATTCGTGTTTACTGAAGTATATTCAGATTTTCTAAAACACATCATGGGTCAATAGACACCGACGCCTTCTGACTTGTGAATCGTAAGATTGGATTTAAGATTGAGACCAATCTTTTGACGAGTCTCGAAGAAACCCAGCCAACCTTGTAGGAGGTAAAAGTACGAACAAATAAAATACATGACTCACATGAATACATGAAGATTATTGACCTGAAATATTTTATGTAGTTGGAGAAAACAATTTGTGGTGTACGTTTACTCAATTTGAATAGACTTTAGGTGATAAAAATATGTTGTAAAAGGATGTTCTTGATTAAAATCATTAAAATTATCAAATCATTACCTACAATGTAATAAAATAGATAATTTCATACTTTGTAAATTATAAAATAGGTACCTAAATATTTAATTTATCCATAATATTTATGATTTCTTTAGTAATATATAAGTATGTTTATTAGCAGTCAGGTTGCCATACTACAGGTTCTGCCTAGTTTGGGATCAAACGGCCGTGTGTGAAGTGTCTAAAGTTATAATAATAATAATTTACTTAGAAGAGAATCAGGGCGTTTATAATTGAAATATGTGAATGTATATGTTCGTTGGAAAAATCTGAATTTATTCTGTTGGAATAGGAAAGAGGCTTCGTTTAAATTATAGGTCGTTAGTCTATCAATCTGATAAAAGTTATTTAACATAAGTGGTTGTATGGTATGGTCAGTTAGTTAGGCACACAGAACCATTACGGTTCTGTGTATTTATATATATATATATTTTTTTAAACATAAGTGGTTGTATGGTATGGTCAGTTAGTTTGGCACACAGAACCTTTACGGTTCTGTGTATATATGATGCTAAAATATAATTCTTAATCTTGTATTATTTTTTACCTTTGCAGTCGGACTATAAATAGACTTGAGGGATATTAAATGAAGGGTTGTAAAAGGTGATTACAAAAATACACAAAATTTATATGTTTATTAGTTAGTACTTTTAAGCCAGTCGGATTTTTGTTTCATTTAATGATTTCTTGTGATATGCTTATTTTCTCTAGAAATTAATATTCTAAAATACACAATTTAGTGGTGTCTTTGAGAGACACCACTATATTGTGTGTGTGGCTTTAAAACAACTCTCTAAATATTATATAGTAGCTATATCTATTAAATTCACTTGAATACAAAACAACAAACCTCTCACTTAGCACTTCATTTTAATATCTTTCATTTCTTTACTAAGAAACGTGAATTCATCATGATTTTATAAAGACTTGTGTCATGTAAATTGAGCGCCGTACTTAATATAGAAATAAGATACAGTATTGTAAGTTATTGTGGCACATGTCAGAATTGAACTAAAGATAAAATTTGCTTGCCATGACACTGAAAAAGTTAACCACCCTTATCTCTGCATAAAACATCAATCAATCAATTAGCCTAAGTTAGTCCACTGCTGGACTTAGGCCTCTCACAATGTGCGCCATAGCACCCGGTCCTACGCCTTCCGCATCTAGTCCCTCCCAGCTACCTTCCTCAGGTCGCCGGTCCATCTGGCCGGGGGGGCGTCCTACCTTCCGTTTACCGATCCGCGGTCTCCACAAAACATGCATCGAGCAAAAAAATTTACTTTTTTAATCTTATTTTTTTTAAACTTAATATATTGAACCACTTGTACTACATCATACGATCAATTCAGGTATTCCTAGGTCAGGACCAGACCCTATGTCTTTTTCTGTATGACAACGTCTTTGCAAAAATTATGGTGATTGGTTACATAACCAAGATGTGAAAGCATGAATAACAAAGTGACAAATCATTATGAGAATATTCTTGATCTAGAAAAAAATATTAAGTTTGTCATGACATCACATTAACATACACAATAACACCCATATTTTGCTGACTATAATAAAGTACCACTTACCTACGAGGGAGGGAGGGAAGAGTTAGGGCCTCCGGTAACCTCACTCACTCAGCAAAAAGCAATGAAAACTTTTTAAACTTTTCACTGCCGGTTTTCTGTGAGGCCGTGGTGTCACTCCGGTCGAGCAAGCCCATACATGCCAAAGCATAGCTCTCCCATGAAAAAAATATTTTCGTTGGTTTAAATTGCTTAATTGATCCAAGCCATGAACTTAAATCATCAATATACATATAAAGCCAGGGGTCTGTTCGGAAAACTTACTAACCATATTCTCTTACTGTTCCACTATATCAGTTTTATACCCTTTACCACTTGCTATCTCCTCCACTCCTCCCTAATCATTTAGGTGCAATAAACATAAAACATACACTGAGTTAGGTCATATATGTATATCAATAATTTATCATAAAAATATGTTATATATGATCATAATTAATATATTCTATTGGCATTATAGATAATACATTGAGTTGACGGAAGTTATTATTTTGCGACTTTTAAAAGTTTAAACATGTGTGATCATTTCTTTTGACCGACAGATTATAATATAAAAATTATATTGTTTTGAACTGATAGTCCCTTTACAAAGGACTTAATTGCAAAACGAAGGTCGCTATTTATTACACAATGTATGAAGATTAAATCAATACACAATACAGATGCATTGCATAATAACCATTCTTGTAACTAATTCTAATAATTCTAATTGAGTCGTGGGAGAGCCATGCTTTGGCACGTATGGGCCGGCTTGACCGGAGTGATACCACGGCCTCACATAAAACCGGCAGTAAAGCGATGCTTTCATTGTTTTTCGCCGAGTAAGTGAGGTTACCGGAAGCCCTAATCCTTCCCTCTCCCTTCTTCCCCCTCTATCTCTCTCCCTCTTCCCCCTTCCCCTACTCCCACCTTAAAGGCCGGCAACGCACTTGTGACTCTTGCATGTTTGCCCCCTATAACATAAAAAAGTACTTTATACCTTGAAAGCTATTTTAAAGGATTAATTATCACACTTAAAGAACTTGCCAGAATGACGTCTGTAAATGCTATGGAACTAAAACAGCTTTATCTTGAATAGAAGTGCAACGCCTGCAAATTTGCTATTCGATTAAAATACACGTAATCTGTGGCTTTACTCGTGTTGAATGAGCAACTAAACTTGGCTGTCTGCTTTGCATACAGTTCACTTTAGTAAAAGTTTGATTGTACATACAACTAGCTTTCAACTCGGAACTTTCGACTAAACTAGGTATACTAGGTATTAATAAATCTACTAGACGAACGTTAGAGTCCGTCTACTAGTAGAACGTTCTAGAACATATTTACCTTCAAGAAGCGTTATGTGTACCCGACATATTTGTAGTTGATGATACCGAAAAAATTCTTTGGAAATTTCTTTTCCGAATGTAGGTGCACATTTCTAAACTAAACATATCATTAATTTTCATGACCATTTTAATAATATTGTTTTTTTCTTTATGCAGACATTTTTGGAAAAATCTGGAACATTAACATCCTCGTTATAAAATATCCATAGTTTAATTCATGTCAGCTATCTCTCATAAGATATATTAACTTAATCAATAAATTTTCAAGTTTAATTAGTCAATTTTAAAATAAATTTTCTGTATCAACAATCACAATCATTTTTTCTTAAAATTGTTTTGGCTTTAAGTTATTTACGGGGTCTACTTTACGACTCTAAAACATGACCACAGTTTTCTGTAACACTCTCTATACTATGTTTTTTTAAAAGATTACTTTTTGTAGACATGTATTCATATTTTAAGGTTTTGTAATAAATTGTGTTAAAAATTTGTGGCTCACGTGTGGAACACGTGGCTGCTGCGTCGCCAGTTCATTTTTCTTGAACTTGGCTTGACACGCTGCCGCAACATATGTGGCCTGGTATGTTACCATCGCCAACAGTGATACATCTGCTTTACGTTTGTTTTTTATACTATTGGGTTCAAATTAAAAATATAACTATACTAAAATAAAATATAAAATAGCTTTGCCCGCCGCGGGCTCGCTCGTGTATACCGACATATTTATATTTTTTGCGCGGAACTCAAACTCTTTTTTCAAAATTAAAGAAGCTGAAGTTACTCCTTATAACATTAGCTATCTGCCAGTAAAAATCCTATGGAAATCATTCCACCCTTTCCGGAGATTTTGGCGTTTGTTTTTTTTTTTTTGTATAACCGCCGTGTAAACATTCAGATGCATTTAGTTAATCAGTAACTGTAATAGTCATTGTATTTTTTTGTGTAGTTATAAATGTTTGAATTCGGATAATTTATATGTTAGTAGTTAATCTGTAATACTTCAGCCAAAGCTAAGAGATCTAAAGATACTTAGTTGTTAATAATATTGACCCTGTCTGGAAAATTAAATATCTCGTCATGTTTAAAAATTATTGGTCCTCAATTTTGCTGCATAAAATTTCCATATACGAACGAAAATATCTTAAAACTCGTCAGTTTACAACATGAATTAATTTGGCATCAAGGTCTCCATGAACCTTTGATTCGGATTCAACCAGTAGTATCAAATGCTATATTACCGTGCGGGAGCCCTCAGGGAAACTTGTCTGCCTAACAATGCGTTTATCTCTCCCAACTCCATCGCAGATTGTTCTCACGAGGTTCAATGTTGAATCAGCTGTTAGACTTAAATGTTCATCTAGTACAAATAGATTCGAAATTGATTTTAGTCTTCAGTGACTGAGTTCAATTTACTGAGTTCGTTGCTGTATAGGAAAAGTGCCAACGTCCATACTTGTTAAAAACATTTATACTAGCATCGTTTTTAACGATTTAGTAAAGAACCATGATTCTTCTCCCTGAGGTTATTACTCCCTGACATCCCATCTGCAACATTAATTGCTTGGCCTTCCACATCTTCTTTACCTTCTTCAGGCTTCCTTACCCAATCTCATAACATCTAAGCATCATCTTTTGAGATCGACGAAAGATGTAGCCACAGGGGCCTTTTAATTTCTTTTTTTTCATCGGGTCATCACCTCACCGAGGGTGAAGTGGTATGTCGGACTCGAATCGACTAAAACCACACGGTGTTCCGTCACAAGTGAGTCTATTGCAGGGGACCAGGGATACTCCAGGAAGGAAGCTTCAGAGAACCCCTGGAGACTATGGCCTCCTGATCAGCAGGCGACCACACTGTGTGATAGGGGGGTTCCCTACTCCCCCTCCAGATGGGAGAGGCGCGTGTGGAAGCCGCCGCGCCACGGTCTTAGGCCTGCTTTTGCTAGGGTAACGGTCAGAGGGGCCAGTTGGTCCTGGTATTGTAGACCTAAGTAATCCACCGGGCCTCGCAACGTATAGGCGTATCACTTCTTAATAACGTAATATACTTGTTTTGTTCTTTGAAGGTCGAAAAAGCAGAACATTACTAGTAACTTTGCTAACTCCTCCAGTTTAACGCTTGTGACGTTGACATCTAGATGTTTTTGTCATAGCGTATCGTTGAAATTAAACATCCCTATTATAGTAGCGCCTTGCGGTTTCACCCGCGTAAGTCCCGATCCCGTTTGAATATCGGGATAAAAAATTAATGTAATCGTTAATCCAGGTCTCCAGCTATTTACATACCAAGATTCATCGCAATCGGTTTAGTGATTTTTGCATGAAAGAGTAACAAACATCCATCCATCCATCCAAACTTTCACATTTATACTATTAGTGGGATAATATTTCAGTGCATAATCTCTTCCCTTTTCTTGTACTTTCTTGACGTTGGTAGATTGATTGTATTTACAATAATTATAAGATGATTTTTTTTCAGAATTCAAAATTATTTACCTCTGTCTAGATCTTATGATTATTTGTATTGATTCAGGTGAACAGGAGTTACAGTAGCTTTTTCTGTTTTTTAAAAGACAACTCCCGGATTAGGAGTGACTCCTGTATCGCAGGAGTCTTTACAAACATACAAACAACGGACTCAAAGAACACACAGACTTGGGTGGGAACCGAACCGCCAACAGTTTCCAAGCCAACAAGCTTTCTTAGAATTAGTCCCATAAAATCTTCTAGTTCACCCCTGAATTATAGTGGAGGATTGATTTGACATACAAAACCACATGACCACCGACCACAAGAATACTCGTGCTTAAAATAAAATTAAGCAATAATACTGTGGGCCATTAATACACAGTGCTATCTAAACGTAAACTAAACATTTATACCATGGGATATAGAATTCTGATAAATTTACTTGGATATATCCTAAGTAATATTATAAATGCGAAAGTGAGTATGTTTGTTACGTTTTCACGTCTAAACTACTCAACCGATTACCATGAAAAGTACTAACTATAACGAGAGCCCCGGACAAAAGCTAGTTTCTTATAAATTAGATATGAACTAAGCTCTGACTTCATATTAAATAAAACTGACTTGACGACATCACAGGCTCACAGGCCTAGCCTTGAGAAGCCATTTATACGCCATAGACAAATTATACATAGAGTGTATAAACTATAAATCGACGCAGAGCCACTAGAACACGTTCGGTCATTGTTGAAGCGTTTCTCAGAAGAGACAGCTATACATATACATAACTGTCTCGTTTATTTTGCCCCTAAGTGACGTATTTTGTTCTTATTTAAGGAATTCAATGAGCAATTAAGTTAACCAACTTATAGATGGCCAAAGTCTAGGGGTAAATGGGTGATCATTTACACTTTTTCTTTTATTCTAATTCCCATTTACCATTACAAAATCGAGTGATTGCGGATAAATTGCATTATGAAGATAACTGTAAAAGCAAATATTTCTATTTTCATATTTGTCAATGCTCTTTGAAAGTTAACTAATGTATCATCTCCTTCTATTCCTTTTTACAAGGTAGCCATGCGGCAATATCATATTCAAGTCCAGGTGTCGTCCGAACCGGTTACTGACGGAGACATTATTACCTATGCTTGTAAAAAGCTTGTTATGAATACAATAAAAGTTTAAAATATAAGCCATTCACTTTCATTAGAACTATCAACTGTTTATATTACCATAAATATCTATATGCGAACAGGTTAAAAATCAATTATTCTATGATGAAAACCTTTTAACCACGTAGGTTACAGTAGTGTAGTCACACCGACACACTTTGCGACTAATTTAACAGATTTCTTTGTTGGTGATGAGTAGTTTGATGAATTACGATTCACCATTGTTGTTTGTTAATTAAGTATCTCAAATGCACGTATAAAAACATTTTGTTTTTATATTCAATATGACGTAATATCTACTCACCTTTTCATTTCTTGATCAAACATTTGATCATATTTAATGATTTTGGTTTGGCATAATTAGAAAGTGCTTAAAAAAACAAAATATTTATGTTGTTTATTAATATTTTTGTTTCTATTGTGCTTTGTTGCGTAAAGTTTTATTAATGAAATGGTCTATATCCAATTACAAAGAGGTTTATCCTTGGCTGTGGTCATCGTTAAGATCTACAGACTGAGGGTGAGTGTTGGGTTTTATTTCATCAATTACCATTTCACATTTTGTCATTTTATATTTTTGGTGCCCTTTAGTCGAAGAAAGGCTTAGGTCTAGCTGGGGCCGGTCATAATTATAATTTGCTGCCGAGAATATAAAATATCGATCGCAATCATTTCACCCCACTGCCTTTCGCAGAAATTTAATGTCGCATCACTAAACAGCCCATTTTAGATTTTAATAACACAACAAGTGGGCCAAGGACGTGTGTTTCACTGATCCCACACATACAAGCATATCTTGTTATTTTTATTAAGCTTACTCTCGTATGAGTCTTACTCATGTATAATGCATCCATACTTTAGCTATTATTCATCGTTATACTCCCAACTTTTGCTTGTGATATTAAAGATTCGGATGATATTGGATTACGTAAATCTGATTCTGTTGTTGCTTATTCTATGTACGTAGAAGCTTATAAGGGTACACTGAAAAGTGATATGAAGTTGACACAGAAATGAGATAACATAGAATTAGAGTAACATAATATTTTATTGAAAGAGTAGCAACATGTTAATGAGGCGATATCAAAGATTTGTGAAGTTTTTGCTAACGACTTAATACACAAATGTACTCAATTATAAGATGTCGTCGATAAGACTCAACCTGCCAGTGGCACTTTAAGGTGAATGGTAGACAGAAGAAGACAAAAAGTAGTCTTTTTATTGAGTGAAGCTTCGGTATTCGTAAAGTTTTATTTACATAGATGATAAAGATGAAAGAAAATGGAAAATAATAATAAAAGGAGGAAGAGATCAGGGTAGATTCATGTACTTATTAGTAGTAGTTGCCCGATTTCCAACGGATTATACTGAAGATCGTAGGAAAAAGGCACTAATAGCGTATTGCTGTTTTTTTCCTGCTGACTAGTATAGTCACCAGAGGTTCATGGTAGGGGACAATACTCTTGTTGCGAGTGTTAATAGGGACCCATAATTGCTTACCATAAGACAGACTGTATGCGAGATGGACAAATGTGGTATACAGGGTGCGTTTGAAAAAGGATCACTTACTTAAATCACTGAAAGGGCATGACTCTAGCATGCAGTTACAATAAGAATTTATGAAAAAACACTATCCTTTTACAAGTTATGACTGTTTGAATTTCCAGGTATTTTTACCCCCGTTTCTCCTAAAAGCAGGTGGAACGTGCAAAGTTAAAGATAAAGTTAAATAGTAAATATTTTTTTATTTTGGATCTATTCAGTTATTGAGAACATCCATAAAAACTAACTTTAAACATTTTCGAAGTTAGTTTTTATAAATTTTCTTAGTATCGGAATCTTATTGTAATTGTAAGTGCTAATTTTTTAAATACAGCCTGTATGACAATACCTGTTTTAATTTTTGAAACTGGAATAGTCTGTATACGGCGCTGACTTAGAATAATGTGTAAATCACAGAAATAATTATTGCACGAGTGAATCGAACCCATAATTATCAATGCGGTATTCATGCCATATGGAAGAAAACTTCTCGTTTAAAAATAAAGGGAAACTATGACATACCAAGGTATTGTAATGAAACAGGCAAGACTACGCGCTTACGAAACTATATTGTTAAACATTATACTTTCACAAAGAGACCCGCTACAAAATACAGAATTGTTTTAACATTTCTATTCCGACTGTCGTTTGGTGTTTTACAAGCTACAGCATCCTTAAGGAAAACCCTGAATGGTATTTCAACAATGTGAGCACTAGTTGAAATTCAAACAGCCTGTAATGATCCCTACCTGGAGGGGTCTACACCCGAATGGGACGATAAAATGCAACATAAAAATTCTAACCGTTCACCAAACTTAAAACACGATAAACAGACAGGACGGAATCGTTTTCGTTAACCTCACAATAAAAATATCATGAGGCCATCGGAATGGTCCACGTATATAAAATAAACAATGCCTGTATAGAAGTAAAAAGGTATGAGAAGATATTTAGGTTTCACGCCCAAAGTTTATGGGGTAATATCATTATTTCTCATGATTGCGAGTAAAATTGCCTTTTCGGGAACGGTTAGTTTTTGTAATCGAGGCTTTTTCCGTTTTTCCTCACTTATTTTTGGGCCAAGGCAAGGAGTTATTTCATAGAAATAATTCAGACGCTCATAAAGGCTCCAGGGAGTTACGGACAATTCTATCAAGAAAGGGACACGGGCTCAAAATGATTTTTTTGTAGAGAGTAGATGGTTATTGTTTCACTTGATCGTTCGTCTGGTTACGTGGATCTTGCTCTCACAAGATTCTGCTTTCCTAGTATTTTTCATTTAGCGTCGACAATATTTGTGCGATGTCATCGTTGTTTTTTTTTTCATTTCAAATAATAAAATAAACTATGTTATTAATTGTTTTGCTTTTTAATTTTTGAGATATTTTATGACGTATTAAAATAAAAACATAAATATAGGTAAGGCATCTAACCTTTGATTTAAAGCCTTTTCGCTCGATTCATATAGACCTCACCCACTTATTATTTTATTTATTATCTGTACTTTAATTATTATCATGAAATCTAGAAATCTAGAAATTTTTTCTATGAAATCTAGATAAAGGACTCCTATACGAACGTATACTTTCTTTACTTTTCCCACTACATTTGAATTTTATATGTAAAAGAAAATGGATAAGTGACATTTACACAGACTAGAAGCGAAGGCGCCGAATGGTTGACGAAACCTTTATTGAAATCTAAACTTTATTCCTTACAACTATACAGTTGAAATTAAACTGCTGTTGCAGGAGAGATTTTCATACAGAAACCACTTGACGGTAACGCTTGATTTGCAATTTTGATGAAAATTTTATAAAATATATTCAGGGATGAATTATATCTCTGGGTATATTTCTGTAGTATTTCAAATTAAAAAAAAAACCTATTCCTTTAAAAATTGTAAGTTGACATAATCCAGTTCGTGCTTTTCTATCACTCTTCAATGAAAAGTTTTTTTTTATTTTAATCTTTGATAAACTGTGAATGTTAGTACATTGCAATGGTCTAAATCATTACATGTGTATATGAAAACGTAAACGGATGGCAATGATATGTACTTCGTGGGCTTTTAACTCTTGTCATTACGGCGATTAATGGTGACTGGCCATACAATTCGGAAAACTGACAATCGTTAGGAAATAAAAGTTCTCAAGTGGCGATCGAGGACTGAAAAGCGTAGGTAGCGTTAGACGTCTTCTCCCTGGATGGGCTGTCGACCTTTTCAAGACAGAATGACATTGGAAGAAGGTAGTGGAAGACCGCTCGTCGTCCAAGCTTTATTGAGGAGTCACGTCCGTAGGCCGAAATTATGAAATGTATAGACTATGTAAAGTTGCTTTTTTTAAGTTTTTAAACCGTTTTCTAGTGATTTGGGCAAACATGAATCACAATCCAAATTAAGTTTTTTTTATTGATAACATAACATAGACAACAACATGCAGTTTTTGTAAGTAACAGATCTTTGGTAGGTGGCAACAAACACAAGAACCACTTGATTCTTTGTATAACCTAAAATCGAGTATCGATACAAACGCATTCGATACGTTTACGATGCGATATCGATACAATAGACTTTTTGGGTGTCCCTAATCGCTCTAATTTCTTACCACCTACCTACCTACTCACTTTTTTATACATATGTAGAATAGATCAATTAGGTCTTGTTGTTGTTTGGTCCCGTATATTACATACGAATTTAAAACTCATTAATATGACATAAATCCTACTGTGTGTGAAACCGCATGTAAAAGTAGACATTTCTATTAAACAATTATTACTAATGGAATGCGGTTTGTGGGCAACACATTGTTATTCGCTAATAAAATATGATGTCGTGTCACACACTTGTCACAAATAAATACGTTAAGAACAAAGCAGAGAACATAATGTTTTTATAACTAATATTTGTATATGTCTATATTTTAGTGTAGGTACATATGACAGAAAGAGAAAAAAGATTGTGCGGTTGGTTTCAATGATGACAGTTGTATGTTCTGTACATCTGACATTAGTATTCTATTTTCAAATGTGAATAAATAATGAAATACTTGCCATTTGTCATTATTATCTAATTATTAGTATCTATGGTTGAGTAGATAGGATGTGGAAGTGCAACAAACAAACAAACTAATGCACATTTGGCAGTAATAATGTCCGAGTAAGTTAGGATTGTTTGGACTAGATGGCCCGTTAAGAAAGCAATCGGTTAAGCAAACAACAGTTTACACAATATTTGAGCCTTTAAGTGGTTATTTCTGTCATCTACAAAAACTACTTAAACAACTTTTTTTTTTGTATATTTTTACTTCTGTTATGTTTCAACTTATACTATGAACCTAGTGTTAATATCGATGATCTTTTTTATGACACCAGGCAGCCACAGACCAGCTGCTTAATTTATTTGTTTTTAAAAATGATCGTAAATATACTAATCGCAAACTGGCGTCAAAACACGTACTATCGATTCATTTAGCAACTAGTCAGTCAGCGTTGCTAAACGAGCATGTGTGTGCCTTGCATTGGATAGCCTGTCATTTACGCAAAGGGAAAATCCTTTGACCAGTCAAGTTATCATAGTAGCGGTGAGCTTGGGATATCATGTATTATAGTAATTAGCTTTTTAAACGATGCTTGCGATATATGTAATTTAAATTATATACTTGATGGTAATAGCTTCTAGTAGTTTTCCTTCGTTGTAATCACGGCATGCAAATTACAATATTCTGGAAAGTAATCAAATATATTGCCGTATGTGCACATCTATACTAATATATTAAGCTGAAGATTTTGTTTGTATGTTTGCTTGAACGCGCTAATCTCAGGAACTAATCAGGTCTGATTTGAAAAATTCTTTCAGTGTTAGATAGCACATTTATCGAGGAAGGCTATAGGCTAAATCACATTACGCTACGACCAAGAGGAGCGGAGCATCAATGAAAAATGTTCCAAAAACGAGGAAATTTCTCTCTCATGACGCAGACGAAGTTGCGCTGGTCAGCTAGTTCCTCTATAAAATAAGTAAACGAGTCGACGTCACTTCCAATTTTAAAATTTGTTTGAATTATAACTACTATGAGAACGACAAAAAAAGCCAAGGATAAATAAGGACAGTCTTTTTTTTTTAAATAAGGATAGAAACATTCGATAATATGACTTTGGAAACTATATTAAATTAGTAAAATTTCAAAGTTTTAAAATTGGAATCTTCGAAGTCTACGTTAAAGCCTATTATTTTGACATAATCTTTTTTTTAAGAATTATGGCTTTCGCGAAACTTCTTAAAACTTTGTTTTCATGGGCGCTTGTTCTCTTATGATTGATGAACTGTCAATCAAATCATTGATGTGATAAATATTGAGCGATACTTCAGGTTACGCTTAAAATAATCTTGTTCGCTCGCTTTTAAGCTAAAAGATTAGCTGATTTTTCTTGTTACTGCTTTAGAGTTAATGGATTGGAGAAAATCAAAGTCCTTGTGACATTATTTTACATTTTTTTTTTCGCTTTAAATTAAGATAATTATATTCATCGTATATTCATAGTGTCTTCATTAATATCTTATAGGGCTAGGGCTTCCCAAATTTAATATTGAATCAGAGCAGATTGACTAGTCAAGTACCATCCTCTCAATTAGCCAATTGCAGACTACACATCACATCTACCTTCTTCAGGTCGTCAGTTCATCTGGCTTGGGGGCATCCTCCTTCCGTTTACCGATTTGCGTTTGTTCGTGCGTGCGTTTGTTCCAGCGGCCATCGACCTTTTAGCAGACGTGGCCAGCCCATTGCCAATTCAACATGTTTATACTGCGAACCATGTCTGTAACTTTAGTTCTTTGTTGGATGACCTCATTCCGAGCTACTAGGTATATACTGTAACGCGTATAGTACTTCTTCTAAAATAACTGCGGCGTACTCCAACACGTGTAAAGCTTGGGGCTTTATGGTAACCAGGTTCGATAGGTTCTATCTAGAGGAGGAAAATTAAAAGAGCAGGCAAACGCACTATGCGATATAATCAGGATCAGATTATTCGTTTAACAATTATAACTTCAAACAAATTAATTATAAATAATACTTCTTTAATTAATCTGTGCACATTGCACGTCAGTCGTCAAGCCCGTCCTCTGTCCTCTATGCAACTGTCCTTTCTTCTATCCTTATTCTTCATAAAATATTTCGAACATGTTCTAAATTCGAGTTTGGGGCCACCAGTCCAGGCCTCTCGCATTTCAAAGAGTTATTATTTCAATCGAAGGAGTATGCAAGCTGTGCGAGAGGTCTCATCACTACAATACTTAGTGCTGTGTCCTAATGACTATGTTGGAACACTCCACAGACAGGGTGATAGAGTTCATATATATATACTTATAAAATATTAGTCATCACAAGGAATACTAGTACTAGAATAGATCATTTTAGTGACTTTAGTTAGAGATAAATTATGTCTCTAATAAAGTTCGGACGTTCGTTTCGCTATAATATTTATAAAAATCAATAACTACTTATATTCAGGTGATGCTTCAAATGTATAATCCACCTGCAGGAAATAGGTTAGTAATATCATTATATTAAAATCGTACTGCTATACTAAATGACTTACTTTTAAAGTACAATGTACTTTTTAACATAAAGAATATATTCAACCTATTTTCGGTGGTCCATTCGCTCTCGGTCACCCTTCTCTAACCCTATAATGAAATGCTGCATGATTTGGCAGACCGAACCTTTCTATATTAGAAAACTAGAATATTTTTTATCTAACGTTTTCTCTTTTCAGGTAAGTCTCGATCTGTCGATGACGCAACCAAGGAGGACCCATGTCTTACTGGTAGGCCTCAATTGTTTTCTAATAGTTCTAGTATAACATTACATAAGATGAACATACATAAGTCATATTTATATAGACATGATCGTATCTGAGTTCTTTACTGTAGATGTATCTTTCAACTGTTTTTAATGATGACGTCCGAAGTCGTAATAAATCACAATTTGTACATCCTGGCGACAACCATATACAGTAAAAATATACATAGGTACCATCTAGCGAAGATAAAACAAACTACAGACTAACTACTGACCCTGAATCGTGCTATGAAAATTATCGCACTTACTAGTACAATATATAAAACTTCCCAACATCAACTGATCCTCCCTGTGAGTTAGAGGGACATAACACTGTTCTTCATCAACAGTAACTCAAGATCTCCTTTGTTTCATAGTCTAAGAAAGTTCATAGAGAAACGGCTTTAACGTTCACACTAAAGAATTGGCAGAGTACATCAATCTTCGCACAGTACACAAATCATAAAACAAAATCAAAACTTGGAGTGTCAACGTGACAACTTGCATTGCACGGTGCAGGGCCAGTAATTACGAGATGGTTTGAGTCGCCTTACTTAGATGGCGTTAGGATAAACTTTTGTGTATAAATATCACGATAGTCGCATGCTATGTAACACGTGATACAGGAAAAGAGAAAAAATTATACAATGCCTACAATTCACTATGCTAATGCTAGGCGTACAATTCCCTCCAGTAGTGAGTTGAGAATATTGACCGTCAATTTCTGTTGTATGTACTAGTAATTTGTGACTGCAGGCTGATTTTTTAAATTAATCTATTAAACGTAGTCTACTTTTGATATCGAAAAGTCCCGAATGATGTATTGTTAGGTATTATTTTCTTTTAATTAGAGATGTTACTATGTAATTACATATTTTATTTGACTGAAAAAAGTAGCACGTCGTTTGAAGATAAATAAATTGAAAGACAAGCTCCAGCCAGCAAAAACCAATCTTATGTGTATGTTTGTAGTCAAAGATTTTACGAGGTTATAGCTTCCCTAGCCCGATCTTGCATTGATTTCTTTGTTGTATAACATGAACTTTTTATTCAGTTGACTAAATTTTATTATAATCAGATTTCAATACCTACATTTATTATTCTATTTAAGACGTGTTTATGCAATGTAATATTAACCTCAAAATTTGTAATTTAATAACTTTGTTTGATTTCAAAGACAAACCATTTACATTTTGCAAAACATTGATATTTTGATATTTCATTCTTTAATCTTCGTCTTATCCCGCACTGATCGCATTAATTGCTGGCAGAATAAGAGAAGCAATCGTAATGTTTCAAGTTGCCCTATATGTAGCCGTATGTGGAGGAGTCCCGCTCCTGGAGCAAAGGCACTAGCATAAATGTGACGTCACCCAGTCAGAGAACTGGAAGTTTCCAACAGTCTCCCTAGCCCAGCTATTTTAGTGTTTGAAAATCCCATAACCACACAAATTATCTAGACATTACTTTATTTAATATTCAGAGAGTTTCAGGGACATATTTATTTCTAGCTACATTAAAGATTGAAATTTCAAAATGTACAGTTTTGAGCTATTTTAAGAGTAACTGTATTCTTCAAGAATCTGGTAAAGTAGGTGTACCTCATAGAAAACCGGTAGTGAAACAATGCTTGCATTGCTTTTCGCCGCGTGAGTGAGGTTACCGGAGGCCCTAACCGTTCCCTCTCCCCTATTCCCGTCCTTCCCCTCTCCCGTTTTCCCCCTCTTCCCCCTCTCCCTATTCCCATCTTAAAGGGGGGGCAACGCACTTGTAACTCTTGAGTTACAGGTGCCCATGGGCGGCGGTAGTCATTTACCATCAGGTGATCCGTCTGCTCGTTTGCCCGCTATACCATAAAAAAAACAATCTTTGACTAACTGTTAAGTGCAAATACAAACTATGGTAAAGCATTGTTTTGAGGTTGGTATCTATAAACAGGTGTTTGGAAAACATTAGGGAATTATCACTATGACAAGTTTCCAGCTCAACGCTTTATCTATAAATATAACATAGTTCATCCCTCACCCTTACTTGATTTTTACGACTTACAAGAGACGGTAGCCTGTATGTAGTTAATATCAACCTTTTTTTGGCAATGTGAGCATGAAATATAGGCCTAGTATATTTTTCTCTTCTACAATCAATCTTGTGTCTATTTCTCTGAATTGAAACAACAAAACCTGTTAACATTTGGTCCAAAGTTTAATTTTTTAACGTACGTTTTTTAAAACAAATTAGAAAAGGATATTACAAAATGTGTCATACATAGGTATACGGACTATGTGCTTTATTTTGTATATATACATAACTACAACATGCTTTCAAACCATTTCACATTTCGACCAGATTACACAAGCCGTGGTCATAAGGCTTACACAAAAAAGATATAGGGTCATACTCACAATTTACAAATTGCAAGACTTCCATTTTGCAGGAGAAATAGAATATTAATATTTACAGTATGATATACTAGTCTACCTTGATGATAAACCGTAATCAATGTAATCATAAACTAAAACGCTTGCAACATTAGGAAACCATTAGCATCTTAATATTATATTCTCCAAAAATTCTGAATAAATTTAAAATGAGTGGGCACAGTAGTACCCCGCTCCCCTTCTTATATCAACAGGATCGTTCATCAAATGCTCTGAGATTCTCCGCAGGAACACAATATATGCTTGTTTGCGATTTTCTATAGAGTGGCAATATTTATACAATAGGTACTTAACGTTTTAGCAAAAGGTACTTGGCATTTGAACAACAGAATTATTAACATTTTACAAAAAAAGTTACACATCAAGAGCTGTTCCTTCTAAAGTTCGGTTTATATAAGGAGTGTATCCGTCAGTATTATTTTATTGAATCTTTGTTCTACAACAAACATTACGTAGAACATCGTTAAATATAAACTTAATACAGTATTACGGAGGCCGTATCATAAAACTTTGGCAACACAAAATTTAAATTGAAACTCGTAAGCTATATTCTAATAATTAATTGTCTTAAAAGTTAGGAAATTTGGCCTGCTTTAGAAATCATGGTCCCCATAGGTACTGGTTCATCTTACGAGTTACGGACTAATTATGAGCTAGCTTTCCAGTGAGCCTTTAATAAGTAATACTACGCTACTACGCCCACGGTTTTTAGAAGGTTGACGCTCACACCGAGCTGTAACATTGCATTTTTTTAACTTAGGAAATACACAACGAAGTCTTACATTCAAACTTTAGTTGAGTTTAAATTTAAAATCAATATTAACTTTTTTGGAATTCTTAATAGTATCAATTTAAAAAAAATAGAGGGAAGCGATAAATTATGGAAGTGGTTGACATTGACGAAGTGTTAAAAGTTTTATAAAAAAATACAACGGCCAGTTTCATGATTGATCTGTTTTTTAACTGTATAATACTTCCTTGATAAGACTACTTGAATACTTTTTGTTGTGTTGCACTAAAATAGGTTGACTCCTACGCTTCCAAAATACCAAACGTCGTTTGGGAAGATCAAACTAAATCTAAGCGATTTTTAGTGAGATTAAAGAGTTTTGTTATAACATAATCGGCAGCACTGATGGTTGAACTAAGAACTAAGTAACTAAGAAAACTTAAGATATTAATGATGAGAAAGCAAATTATCAAATCTGGTAATTAAGAATTACCAGATTTGATAATTTGCTTTCTTATTTAATTCTGTATTTTCGGTTCAGCAATTTATAATTCATATTTCAAAGATATTTTTTATATTGATAATATAGAGTTGGAAACCCTTGGTGGGTTTCCAACTCTATATTATCTACTCTATTAACTACTCTATATATAAGAGTTTCAATTTAAATTTTGTGTTGCCAAAGTTTTATGATACGGCCTCCGTAATACTGTATTAAGTTTATATTTAACGATGTTCTACGTAATGTTTGTTGTAGAACAAAGATTCAATAAAATAATACTGACGGATACACTCCTTATATAAACCGAACTTTAGAAGGAACAGCTCTTGATGTGTAACTTTTTTTGTAAAATGTTAATAATTCTGTTGTTCAAATGCCAAGTACCTTTTGCTAAAACGTCAAGTACCTATTGGATAAATATTGCCACTCTATAGAAAATCGCAAACAAGCATATATACCTCAATGCATATCAGTCTAATGCTTTAGCTATTCGTGACTTAGATATCAAAAATATGGCCCATTCTATACGATACGAATTGAATTGGTCAGAAATAATAGACGAATTTTAGCAAAATTTCATTTTTTGTTTTGCGTACATTTTTATAGTAGTTTATGTAAATGTTAGTAACGTAAGAAAAATAATGATATTTAAGTACTTGTACTAAAAGTGCACTATATCTAAAACCACAACACAAAGGGAGGACCCTCCGACCAGACGAGGAACTCGTCGGAGGGTCCTCCGCACCTCGTCCTCCGAACGCAGTCTAGAAATCTTTTTAAGTAAAACTTTAGTAGTGATCTACATACTAGTACCAATGAATAAATTCTCACGTTCGGAGCGGTGTGACATCGGATTTAGTTTAATATGAATCGAGCCTAAACAACGGGCTTTTAATAAAATACCAACGCAGCGATAGCCTGACTCATGAAATTTATATTAACACCCGAGATTGTCTCGCGAAACATCGCCTATACAAGGATTTTTTAACTTTCAAGTTCCCAGCTCGATGAACAAATATAATGCTTAGTAGGTTAAATTAAATTCTCAGACTCGACGTACACATAATGGCTTAGTACGACTAACTTGAAGAATAATTAGTTTTGTTTCGGTTAGGTCATAGGTATGGAAAATCATTATGTTCCACTTCGTAATTTGGTTTTACCCGGTAAAGCTCATTTTCTAATTAGGTCATAGGAATGGAACCTCTTAGTGCCTCTTAAGCAATTTTTTTTTGTAGGGTCACAAATATAGTGATTCAGTATTATTATAGCTTACCTTCAAAAATGCATCCTTTTTAATCATAAAAATTGCACATAATATTGCAATTTGATGTTGTTAAAAGCAATTGATGAGTTAACGTAAATTTTTATAGGCCTTAGTAAGTCTAAAAATTGACATCATAAAAAAATTACAGTGATAAAAAGACCATAAAATATTGTTACACAAGTCGATTCATATAGATTGTTTTGTGATTTAAAGGTATTAAATGGTAAATAAATGAACAATGTGCTAAATGAAAGAGACAAAAGACACCTTGGTAAGTTCTGACTGTTATCAAAATGGTCAAAAGTTCTGTCTCTAATAGATATCCAATCATTTCCAAGCCATATCTAACAGAAGATAATAATAGGAACAACGTAAAAACTTGTATAAAACATCAACGGCCAGTATCTCAAACTCACACCAATGTTTGAGCCAAGTTCTTAACAAAACTTATATTTTGCTTCGTGCTATCATTACTGGCAATCGTGACTGTGTTGATTAATTCATGCCAGAGAATGAGGGGGGCAGCCTATTGTTTTTCAGATCTTTTTGGTTATTAGGCTTTGATAAATGAATAGGGATTTGTCCATTGTGGTGGCTGGAGATAAATTGGTAAGCTGTTAGCGCGATGGAGTAACAGGCTATTGATGTCCAGTTGAGACAGTTTGTGGTAACTTGAGATAAAATATTGAATAGAAAATGCTGAGTTAACTGAAATGCGATGCTTCAGTACTGAACATTTTGATCCGGTTTTATACTCGGAATTAAGGGTTTTTATTACCAAATGGGTTCAACTAACTGACTTCGGCATTCCCTGATATTTGCGCCTGTGTAAATTGGGGAGTAGGATGTTAGAAAAAAATATTTAGAACGTAACTGAGTATTTTTTGGAGCCCGCTTTTCATCTAAGTTTTTAGGAAAGGCTTATGTTCAGCCCTAGATGTCTTACGGGTAAGATGATAAGGGCCTAGTTATCCACAACATTATTATTATCAGTTATACTCGTGTCTGTTTCTAGTTTAACAAGTGTCACTTTACCAGTTCCTATCTTCAAAGAAATGGGTATAAAGTTTTATAAGAATATTTTTTATCGTGACGTCTCAGGATTTAGTAGAAAGGTGGTTTGACTATACATGTATAAGGTAAAGTGGTCCACAGGAATACAGAAAAGAAAAGAATAAGAAGCAAGGACACAATTTTCTATCCTATGTTGTGTGTCACCATGCCTGAGATGCAAAAAGTCACCTGTTATAATCGTTTTAACTGCGACCGTCTAATTACAAATTTGAATTAAAAGTATATTATTGTGATTGAAACTTATTTTTTTTTTAATTACTACAACTAAATTTGTTCCTCACGTTCTCGCAAACTCCTTCAAATTGTCGAATCTGCCAGCTTGCAGATCTTGCCCCTTCAACCAACCCATTTCAATAGCCAGGCCAGCCACTTGGCTAGATTTAATAATTACTTCAGTCCCAACACTCGTCCGTAACCATGGTCAAATTACTGCGTCTGGATTTTCCAATCACGACCTTATATTCCTCTCGTACGTCCTAAAACCACCCAAACCCCCTCCCAGAGTATTGCACATGCGTTGTTTTGGTCGTATGGATGTAGATAGGCTTCGTAATGATGCTTCGGAACTAAACTGGGACATCGTAACGAAGGCGTCAAGTGTAGACGATAAAGTAAATCATTTTAACAATGCACTTATTGCTCTTTATGATTGCCATGCTCCTATTAGAAAAAATCGACTTTAGAGACCACCTGCACCCTGGATGACGGAAGCTGTTCTTAAGGCTATGCGGCGAAGAGATAGAGCCTTTTGTAAACTTAAAAAAGATCGTACAGAGGAAAAGCGGAACC
The DNA here is from genome assembly GCA_949752705.1 of Callimorpha dominula. NCBI lineage: Eukaryota > Metazoa > Arthropoda > Insecta > Lepidoptera > Erebidae > Callimorpha > Callimorpha dominula. Next base: position 3,757,710 of record OX457005.1, read on the forward strand.
TGTACAAAGCTGCAAGGAATCGGTGTAATCAGATGATAAGTAACGCCAAACGCCGATACATTCTCGACAACATCACCTGTTCTTCCCCAGCCAACACCTGGAAGTTTCTTGGAACGCTGGGTATTGGTAAACGGCGACCCACGAATCTGCAGAAGATAGTTGGTTTGGATGACATAAACCGTCATTTTTCAACCTCTGCTTACCTGGATCACCAAACCAAATATCGCACTGTTGATTACTTGGCAGGCTTAGACTGCCCTAATATTAATCCTTTCCACTTTTCTCCAGTTGCATCGGATGAAATAAAAAAAATCATTCTATCCATTAAATCTGATGCCGTTGGTTGTGATCAAATTAGCAGGCGCATGGTCACAACAATCCTTGATCCACTTTTGCCTGTTATCTCATATTATCAATTATTCTTTAGATTCCGGAATCTTCCCATCACTTTGGCGCAAAGCCTATGTCATTCCTCTACCCAAAATTGCAAAACCCACACTTCCCAACCATTTTAGACCCATATCCATTCTTCCCTTCCTCTCTAAAGTACTAGAATCCTGCGTGCTTAAACAGTTATCCAGTTTTATTTACAAAAATAAGCTGTTAAGCCCTCTACAATCCGGTTTTAAGCCTCGTTACAGTACTACCTCCGCTCTCCTTAAAGTGACTGGCGATATTAGAGCAGCAATAGAAGACGCAAAACTGACTGTCTTAGTACTGGTTGACTTCTCAAATGCTTTCAATACCGTCAGTCATGATATTCTCTTATCTATCCTTTCCTATCTTATGATCTCGCCTGATGCACTGAAATGGTTCTCATCTTATGTTCAGGGACGCCAGCAGTCTGTTCGTGTCGACGAGTTTTCATCAAGCTAGAATGATCTTGTCTCTGGTGTCCCTCAAGGCGGTATACTTTCTCCTTTGCTATTTTCTCTGTTTATTAATCTCCTAACCCAGGAACTTCAATGTGCGTATCATCTACATGCCGACGACCTGCAGATGTACTCTCAAGCTAGGGTTGAGAATATATCATCGGCCATCGACATGGTCAACAGAGACCTGAAATCTATAGAAGTAAGGTCTCAAAGGTTTGGCTTGCCAGTGAATCCTTCAAAATGTCAAGCCATTATAATCGGTAGCCACCGATTGATGAGTAGAGTAGACACTGAGACGCTCCCAGCTGTTACTTTTAACGGTACTACTATACCTATTTGTCAATCGGTGAAAGACTTGGGCCTACATCTTGATTCTTCATTAAACTGGCGCGATCAGGTTACAAATCTGTGCCAGAAGGTTACTGGTATACTCCGTGCATTACATCGCTTAAAAAATTTTCTTCCTGCGAAAACCAAGACAATGCTCATGCAAACTCTCATATTCCCAATAATCGACTATGATGATGTGTGCTACTATGACCTGAATGCAGACCTTCTCGATAAATTAGACCGTCTTCTTAATAACTGCATTCGATTTATATTTAATCTTCGTAAATACGACCATGTTTCCTTTTTCCGTTCTCAGCTTAAGTGGTTGCCTATTCGTCAGTGCCATATGTTGCGAGCCGTCACTGCCCTGCTTACCATTCTTAATTCCCCATCTTCCCCACTGTATTTAACTTCATATTTCCAATATTTAAGTAGTAATCATGATAGAAACCTTCGTTCTTTAAATAATCTTCTTCTTCTTTGTCCCTCTCATACCACAGAGTTTGTAGGCTCTTCTTTTTTCGTTCAGTCTGTTCTTCTTTGGAATGCGCTTCCCCTTGAAATCAGGATGGCCACCAATCGTTACTCATTCAAAGTAAAAGTAAAGGAGTACTTTTTGGAACAACTAGCAGAATGAACTTGCCGATAATTTATCATCTAAATCGTTGCTATGTTTTTTATTTGTATTTATGTATATGTACATGTTATGTTTGTGTACATATTTGTATGTATGTTTATGATATGTATTTTATCCTATATACTTTGTTTATGTATTTTTGTCTGATATTTAGTTCACAAATTTACCTAATAAACTGTAATATTTTTAATGCACCTACTTCCTATTTTCTCTACGTCACCGAAGGTTGACTGGCAGAGAATGCCTATGGCATTAAGTCCGCCTCTGTACTCTATGTGCATAAAGTTTTAAATAAATAAATTTGTGAAAAACGATCGGTTTTTAAGTAGACAGTTCTATATATTTACATAAAAACGTTTCGTAACTTAATGTAAACGCTTTAATTTTCTTCTTTGCCGTTAGTTAATTATTTTGATTCTCATCTAGTATTACGACTTCATAATCTTTGTACAGATATATAGCTTCTTAAGCATTGGCACAAGTTTTCATTGGATCAATATACAAAACAATGAACAGATAACAATGTTACTTTGCATAAACTGATGCATCGCGTGTTACCACCGCAATATATGGCAAGTAGAAATGTCTTTCATACTACATATTTGAACGATACGAAAGATCTGCTTCACGTCTTAGAAAAATCGACTTGTACACAGAAAAAAAATTTGGTCGTCATAAAACGTTATCTAAGTTCAACTATATAAAATAACAAATTATAAAATAAAACAATAAAGTTATTTACCAAGTGAAACACAAAATAAAGAATGCAACAACATAGACACACATCAAAAGCTTTTCAGATTAAAATGAGATGTTTGTTTGATAACTGATGTCAGTAGCCTTCTGACATCAAATGACACAAAAAACTGAAACTATACATATACGTATGATTATATTACTTCTCAGTCTAACAATTTGATGATGACCTTGACGCCACCGATACTGTTAAAGTAACCTATACTTTTAACCTCTTTCAACCTAACCTTTGTGAAAAATACAAAATATGTTTTTTTTCCGTGTGTTTCTTGCCTTTTTACACTACCTGTCGTTTGCACACTCTTGCTTTAAATAGTTCACTGTTGACACTTGTGGCTTCGAGGAACCTCCAGTAGTTGTATGGTGTGTAACTCTAGGTTGATACTTCGCCACAGCATTCGTGGGCCACAAAAGCAAAGAATCCATGCATTACAGTTTCTTCCTTCTCTCGTTTGCCTATGAATATTTATTTTCTGCTAGGCATATTTGTATTTGGTAAACCACATAACTATACCTACATAATATATAACCTTCTTAATCATATCAAACCAATAAGTACCTCTTAGAACATACATTATATGTACATAAAACATATATCGCACTGAGATTTAAAATAAAACTGTAAAGTAGAAAAATCTGAAGCTTTATTTTGTCGGTTGTCGTACTACACACGCTGCATATTGATAGACAAAACATTACTTTTGTATTTGGTAAAGTGCCACGTCACGTATCCACTGAAGCAGGAATTACGTCTGTAGCGCAACCGCATAATGTCGCAGTGCACTTCTTGACTGGCTTCTACGACAAGATTCTATGTATTCAAGATAAAGTTGTTACCAGTAATGTGGAAATAGGTTTGTGTATTTGAACAAGGCTATAACTTTTATATATATACGTATCTAAACACACACCCTCAAATAACGAGTGCAAGACCTCTTAAGTTGCAAGCGCCTAAGATTACGGTAACTATTAGGCGAGCCAAAAAAGCCACTGACGTGGTATAAACAACCCCAATCAAAATGTTAAATCAAGTAACTTTAACATTGTTTAAATAAAAAAAATGGTTATAAAAATAGTCGTCAAATAGTGTAGAGTACACAGTCACTTTATAAATTTACAAACGCACATAGTTAGGTGCACACTTGTAAGTCTGATCAAAATATTGTTCAACTAACAGAGCTGTTAAATTAACAGTGATATCAAATGAAATCGAGTTTTTGAAAAGTTTTTGTAGTACGAACAACATAGCTGTTACTGTTTAATTAGTGATTTTGATAGTTTATAGCAATAGTGGTGAGAGTGTTTTTAATATTATCTAATAATTTGACCGTTCTGTGGAGGGTAACAATACAAAAATACCTAAATTTAAACATACCGAACTGATTCGAATATTGGGTTGCGTACGTTAACCACTCGATTGTCATTATATCAATCCTCATTCATCTATCAACTAACAATTATCGGATTATGGATGTTTCGCACGATCTATTGTTGAATACTATTGTCTAACACACATACTAAATATTTTTCATCCGAACACAATATCCGCCAACGAGAGCCCTATTATGTCGTGAATTCTAAGAGAAAATATTAACAATGGACGTTTTGGCTACAAAATGGCGAGTGACATGACGTATGGTCTCATACCCGTGAAAAGTATGGTGTCACGCTATGATGTATTGTGCCAATGTCAACTGCGCGCTGTATATAATATGTTCCGAGTCCTGTGTCTCGTAGTGGACATTTGGAAGTTTGAAAAATGCAAACCTCAGTTTCTTTTTGTGGAAACAACGTTTTTATTGTGTAAAACAATGGTACAGTACAATATATTTTGACTTGCTTTAACCGCTAGTTGTAATTGTGTAAAAAAAAAAATGTGGGTAAGTAAGAATCACAATTTTATAAAGACCGTCTTAAACACTATGAACGGTGTGCGTTTTGTTCTCATCGAAGTTCTATGCGCTTAGACATCCTGATTTAGTTTTACAGAATTTAAATTATATAGGTGGATGTTATTTGAAAAGTGGGTGGAATTTATTACCACCAATGGTTTTTGAGTTTTATAAATATTCCATCATCCTTTATGCACGAGAATTATAAATGTTCCATTTTATTTGAATTGCAAAATACCAAAACTTTTTATTAAGATTTTTTTTCCAAAAATTATATTTGTTAATCAAATTAAAATTATTAAGTCAGTGTGAATCGTTAGCTAATTAATAATAATTAGTACCTGGATTACCAATCTTAGCTTGGTTTTTTTTTACGTTTTCTAAAAATTAAACCTAGCTAGATCGATTTGTCGCCCCCGAAACCCCCTGCGTACTACTAAATCGTTGGAGCCGTTTCCGAGAGAGTCATAGAAAAATATAGAAAAGAGAGAGATTATATATCTACAAATATACAAGCATTGCTTGTTTAAGGTATTAGCTAAATTGAGGGGAAATTTCAATGGAAATTAAAAGAAGGGAAGTGTCAGTAAATTCAGCCCCCGATTTCTATTATTGAGGATTAAATATTGCTATTGTTTGGACGTAATAAGATCTTAGTAACTACACTCGACTAAGCGTCACAAACTTAAATGTAAACCCAGTTTAACTATTTCATTGCTCAATAAGAACTCATAAGAATTTCTTGTTTGTTAAAACAAGTAATAAATACTTTTTATAACGCAAGTGAGCATCGAAATGTTAGAGGTGTGCGACCAGAGATAGAACTTTGTGAAGATATTTCTCTCAGAAATTAATTGCGATAACAAGTTGAAATTAGTATCAAATACTTTTTGATACTAATTTCCCTTGGTCCTTCGGAACTGTTAAAAAAAAGGGTTCTAAGTCAGAATTGAAAACACGGCTAATTAAGCTGCATAAGATATGCGGCATAATTAGCCGTGGTAGGACTAGAAAATAAATAAAAACCTATAGGATACTTTTTTATATAGATCTCCCAGTAAAGAAAACAATCCAGAAACTGTAAATTAAAATAAAGATCACTTAGCTTACAAACTTACATTAATTGCATGAATTTGCCACCACTATTTTTTCTACACAGTTAATCACGTATCTACTAAAATTTCTATGGGACCGTCAAGCCCAAGTCGTACTCAAGCTTTTTATTACCTATACCAGTAAAAGTAAAAGATTTCACATTTTTCCAAATTTTCACATTACCTATGACGTAAAATTAGAGTTTAGTAAACCTAAATAGACACGCTTTAATGGCAAACCGATTCAAAAAGTAAAAAAGTGTGCATCCACCACCTGGCTTTTCATCATCAGACCATCCCAATCCCAATCTGTTTGACTCGTCAAAACGAATCATATGAGTTAGTTGTTACATTTTGAATTTAAGTTAAGCGAAAGACAAAGCTTGTTAACAAAATGAAACTGATCTGATTTTACATTTCACGGAAAACAGTAAACAAACAAACCAATGAATTCAAGTATGGAACCGTAGTAGACAGATGCTTATTTAAGACTTATCTATTATCAACAAACTTGTAAATATTTCTTTGAAGTTCAAAGTTCGATACCAATACATAAACATACAGCAACTTATCATATTATACAAGTTCTACAGAATAAGGTACCAAAACTCATAGCCGTTGAAGTATTCCCGTAGGGCGGATATTTGAATAGTAATGTGAAAAAAATGCGGAAGATCTCAATAGGGTTCTGCTCTAGAGTACCTATTCTAAGAATCATTGTTTCTCAAACTATAGCGGGGTTAGACAGTCGAAGGACTGATACTAGTAGTACTCGTTATTTGTTGTTGACAGAAATAAAAACGACTTTAAGTGCGACTGAAAAAAATAAAATAGAAAATAAACTTTTACAATTTATATTTATTCGGCAAGGACGAAATTAACTCGGAGAGGTATTAACAATAACAGAGTGAATCTTTAAAGAGTGACTTCATTTTACTATTAGTAGAGACTAATAGTAAAATGAAGTCACTCTTTAAAGATTAAAAACGGATTGGAGTTTTTTGCCTATTCTTCTCCACTGGATCAACGAATTGGAACAGGCAACTAGCTTCACGACTGACTTAAGCTCACTGACTATTACTCCTGAAAATTCAAAAATACCAATATTTATTTAATTGAAATAAATGATTTTGATTTGAACGATATTTTTCGTTTTTTTTTGCATTAAACAAGTAATATTAAAAGCCAATTTAAAAGTTTATGACCAGTAACTGGGCAGAATTAGTATTAATTAAGAGCTTTTAAATAGAAATGGTATTTGTGTTGGACCAAAAAATGTTTTGGAGAGCCTTGCTTTGGCACGTATAGGCCGACACGACCTTAGTAATACCACGGCCTCACAAAAAACCAGCAGTGAAGCAATACCTTGTGTTTCGCTGAATGAGTGGGGCTATCGGAGGACCGAACCCTTCCCTCTCCCCCTCTTTCCCCCTTCCCCCCTCTTCCCCTTTTCCAATTTAAGGTGAGAGTAGGGGAAGCCCTACTCTTACCTTAAAGGCCGCCAACGCATTTGTAACTCTTGAGCTGCAGATGCATGTAGGGACACAATGCTGACGAAGTTATTTGTATAGAAGGCCCGAGTATTCGCCCGGCTTAGCGGTTGTCTCCTTGCAAGCTAGTTAGGTCCAACGTGTATATATGTGAAATTTATATTTTATGTCAAGAAGTCCGCATATCATTCAACCAACGTGCACCATACTAGAAGCCCCACATTGCATGTACGGGTGGATTGGGGTGTCTAAACAACAGCTCGAGTAAGTCAGGGTCCATATGCGTAAGTTGAACTGTCTGTTGCCAGGAAGTCTGAACCCTTTAACTTATGTTCAAAAGGATATTAAGGAAGAGGTCAGTTTTGTATTATTGTATTGTATGTTATAATAAATACTTTCACAATCAAACAAAGACTTCTTCAAAAATGAGGCACGTCCACTCTCTCACTGCATCTTGTTTCCATTCTATTATATATTTAGATAAAGCTATTCGACTTAGACGTTATATTAGCAGAAAGCCATTAGGCAGTTCAAAGGGGGTTTGAAATTTATTACTTTATGTCATATAAATAAGAAGAAGAAAAGGTTTAGAAACGGTATCTAAAAGTAAGCCAGACTTTGTATTCCGTTCAGCTGCATGTGCCATAAAACACACTATTTAGTGGCAGTCTAGATGTAGATTCGCAAAACTTTTTGGGGCTTTAGGACAAGGTCATGCTGATAAGGCTGAACTTGAACTATGTAATCTTTTGCAGCAATTACTTTTATATTCTTTAGACAAGTCTTACACATTTTAGGGACAAATTAAATTTGGGATAAGTTTGTGGTTTGTGTACATTTAATGTTAACTGTGTATTGTATATACAATTGAATAATATTTTCATACTAAATACTTCAAATTCAAATTCGTTTATTTGCTGAAATGTGGTAATTCAAAGTTGGTAAATATAATACAAAAATACATCCAACACATTTGCCATCTTCAATTCATGGCGTACAAATTGTGTCACATATACATGTATGTATTAAATATACACTTACTCCTAGATATATATACACTTACTCCTAGATCCCCGAAGTATATATCCCCGGGTAGGCAGAGGCGTTTGAAACACCCATATTTCTGAGGCAAGCCTATTGTCGCCAAAAGTGCCCAACTTTGAGAATTGCAGATGGGAAAATTGCGAGGATATTGAAATTGAAAGGTAGGTTAGTAGAGAAGGCAATGGAAGGCGGATGGATTTTGGAGTATAAGAAAAGAGCACACGTCCACAGTGACCCGTCTGCTCGTTTGCCCCTATAATATAAAAAAAGCAGCTTCATCAGGTCAGGGTTGCATATCTGTAACTGGAATTGGCTGTTGCCGAATAGTCTGAGCTCTCTAACCTTCACATTTATTGTTTGGTTTAATTATTTGTATAATAGATATAAGCATACAAACGCTAGGTATATTATATATATATTTTTTTATAAGAGCATGTTGCTAACTCAAAACTCAAAAACTTATATTTAATCCCATGGTTCAATTTTCATTGTAGATAAATTGTAGAATATCTTCCTTAATTGAAACACTAAATGTCACTCGATTGTTATAATTTAATAAATTGTGCACTGTTCGCTCTGTCTTTATTTAAGTTTATAAATTCGTTGAATACAATATATATTACTTTTAAAGCTTAACTTCATCAAAACAGAAATAAATACTTTTCAAATATGACAAAGCACAAAATCTGAGACTGTACTTTTAAATAGTCATGCCAAAGCAGCTCGTTGAACTCGACTAAAACCACATTCATCGCTTCATTTCACTTCGCTTCTACTAGCGAAATAAACTATCTTCGTAGTGATGTGAAACACGGTAATTAATCGATATTTTATTGAGATTGTTTTAGTACTACTGGCTCTGTGAATAGTAATTCTACTAAGCAGTAAGCAAAATGGTAAAGAAAATCAGTTAGTAAATAGCAAAAACTCTGACTTTTAGAAAAAAATGCAAGAGGAGTAAACAATACATTTATGATTTTATATATTTAAAAAATATTAGTATAATTATTATGTATTTTAAACCGTCCCCAAGAGACTAGACTTTGTATCACTGAACCTAAATCAAGAGTCAACCCTAAGTTCATATATTCGCTAATTGGCATTATCGATTATTATTTATATAGGTACGGATTACAGGAGCATATTCGATACTCGACAATGAACTTCAAATATTAATTGGGGCATCCTTACTGACAATTGTTCAAACGCCGCGTGGGCGGGGACACGGGCACGCGTGACGTCATTGCCAACCTTCCCTCAGGTACTGGCATAAGCTTCATATTAAATTTATACAGAGCATGATAATATTTTTTTTTATTTAACGAGGTGTTGTCCCACTGTTCATTTTTGTTTTCGACACATTATTACTGTAAATTAAAAGTATTTGGCTTGTCCAACAATATTGTCATTATTATTATTTCTTTTTAGGATACTAGACGGTCACACGTACAAATACTTTCATTTCTATATTTGTTACTTTATTATTGTGTAATTAGTCTTTTTTCAAATTGAAGAAGCAACTCGACCCTATTGTTTTTTTTTTTTTAAAAGACAACTCCCGCATTAGGAATAATCCTGTGTCGCGGGGGGTTTAACAAACATTCAAACAACGGACACAAAGAACACCCAGACTCGGGACAACTATTTGTGGATCACACAAATTTTGTCCCGTGTAGGATTCGAACCCACAACACTCGGCGCGGCGTAGTGGCGAGGTGACCACTTAAACCATTTCGCCATCCGTGCAGTAATCATCTGTTTATTGTTGTCTCATTAGTGCTATATTTAAAACCAAAGTATGAGGTATGAGTATTTGTTAGATGTGTACCTAACTCGGGATTTCATCGTGATAGTATTTATAAGCTGCAATACCTTTTTTTTGGTTACCCGATGTTACACAGCTAATATGTATCAAAGTCGCGAAAGTATAAAAACCATTTTGAGTATTTGTATTGTATAAAGGCATTTAACAACCAAGTGGGGCACAAGCAACCTAGACATATTTATCATATCTCTGTCACAATTGTTTTATGTTACTCTCATCTTATAAAAATATATTTTGAAAGATATTCTGTGTTGTAAAAAAAATAAATATAAAAACCACATTATTAAAATATTTTTCACCAATACTTTTTAAGAGGACAAGTTAGTGGCGATGAAAAAGAAAAACAACACTATTTTATTTAATTACAAATAAACGGTAATTTTTAACACCTAATATCATTTATGAATTGGTTTATTGTAAAATGTCTTATACTACACCAGCGCTTACCACTTACCCAAGCAGCTTTACACCCCAATGTCCTTTAGATTGGGGTGTATATAAAAAATAAATAAAAAATATATGACGTCTCCTGTAGATATGGGATATAGAAAAGGAAATCTAACCTGATAAATGTAACCTTAATATATATTTATTATTACTTTTCGTTTATTTATTTTTAACTATAAAGTGTTCCTGTCTATTCCAAACATGTCATCATCTTTGTACATCATACAATAAACACTTCGATACTTTAGTCCTGAGAGCTCTTTGAAGAGTGCTGTGGTAAAAGCGAGAGTTTGTTACTGACACTTCCATAACCAGAGACGGATTCTAAACACGATTTCGTTAAAATATAAAATATTCACATTTCTCAAAGTGTATATACATAAATACTATAGCGATTAAGTCCCGACTTATACATCTAATACATATAATTTGATTTTTAAATGAACAATGTGCTGTAAGTAATGAGAAGTGGAATGGTGTTTGATCTGAGGATAACCGAAAACATATACCTACTTTTTCAATAGTTTAATTGTGGTCTTTCCCCCTTCTAAGGTTAACATAAAAATCATCAGGAGCCTCATGTCAAATTTTTTTACTATTATAATTAAGCCAGGGCCTGTTTAATTTGTTGATCACCACTTCAATTACATATGAAATATGTACATTGACTAAGGTGGTGGTACACCACCACCTTAGTCAATGTACATATTACAGTATACTTCTTAATAACTCTAATTCTTTAACATAATATAATCCTTGTTTATGTGAAAACAGAACCCGTCAATCATCTGTTAATTGATCTAAGAACGGGATGTCATATCCAATAAAAATTGCTCGAGGACTGATACATTTTATGGCATTATATGATTATATCGATGATTGATGTAGTCAGAGACATATATTTTTTTCTGGATGACAAATAAAATGCAGATTAAAAATAAAAATAAAACTTTCAAATTTCCTTTCAACGATTCTTCACTCTTCTTAAAATGTATTCTACACAAATGGACAACAAATAGCAATTAACATCAATTATTCCTCTACTGTATTTAGTTTCTAGAGCATTGCAGCACTTCCTAAGTCCAGCTCTGTGCTCTGTTGTACACTCTAGTGTCCTTAAACTGAGTCTGCCTGGATTCTTATCGTAAGTTTACAACTAAAGGTGTTACTTACTTTTAAAGTGTTTTGAGTGTATGAAAGCGTTTTACTGTGGACAGTACAAAATCAATACCGGTTAAGTAATTAAAATTTTTCGATATAGCGTTTTATTACTTTGAAAATACTTTAGTTTTGAGAATATATCTCTGAATGTTTATACTTCACAAAAGCTGTTAAGTTGGTACCTATTGTGATATTATTATTTTACCACCCAAATTTTGTCCTTGTTTTATTATTATTTAATTTTCATCTCCTAAAGTAGTTATCCTTGCATTTCTTTTTATAAGTTTTAAAATTGCAACCTACATTAATACAGCATTTGCTGCTTTTCATAATATATAGAAATAAAACCGACACATGCCAGGTACGCGATTACCCGTTCTCATGACAAGTCGCACCACTTGTGCACTACTATCGCACCTTCAAAATTGGTTATTAAGAAAATACATTTTTTTTTGTAAGTTACATTTATGTAAGTAATATTTATGTAATGTTTTTAATTATTTATTTTTTTGATGAAATGTGTAAATATAGTTTGTTTTGATTAACCAATGAATATAAATCATTTCAAATCTTATATTTTATCTTTCATGAAACTAAATATGACAGGTAAAGTAAAAAACTTAAATAAATAAATAAATTTATGTATAGAAAACCCGTCACCAATTTAATAAAACTATATTAAAATTCAAACCTTTTTATTTAATATTAAAAAAAACTATTTTTTTTTATTTTATTTAAAACTTAATTATAAAATAGTTTGAAATATCAAAAATATTCCAAGTCATTTGTTCCGCGAGAACCCAAATTACGTGCTGAGCCTTGCACTTTTGACATTGTGCCAAATTTGAGAAACAGTTAAATTCAGACATAAGCAGACCAATCCCATGTATCAACGCAAAACTTTGAGGATATAAAAACTATAAAAAAGGTTTATTTAACTTTTGGAGCGGTTTCAAATTAATTTTCAGCAGTTATATTTGGCAATGTTGCCAATTTATGACCAATATTCTTTATTATTGAATTGTAATCGAAAATAAAATATCTTGCAGTTGATTTGGGATTCTATCGTGCCTATTTTTGGTCCACTTTCTTTTATTTCATTTTTTATATTTTTATTAGCTATGTACTTGACAACCCTGTGACTTTGCTATCTGTCCATCCCACTCGTTCTCACGAAGTTGTTGGCTAAGAGAAATTTATGGGTGCGTCATCAGTTTTCATCCGCTCTTGCTATGGTTGCGTTCATCGTTTAAAAGGTATTGGTGACAAAAATGCACCTTGCCAAAACTCTTTTGCGACTAATTTATATTTTTTGGATATTATTTTGTTTAGTTTAAACTTCTTTCTAGTTCTTTATGATTTATAAACCTTGTCATATATACTCTATTGAATTGTTTCAAGCCTGATGAGACTGCATATTTACTCTCTAATACAATGTATTTTAAAGCCCCCGCCTTTCCCTACCTAATCAATTTAACCCAAAGATAGTGTTTTCTCAAATAGCTTTATTTATTTTAAGTAACATTTAGTAGCCCAGTAAACATCAAGCAAGTCCCAAAAAAAGTTAATCGTAAAAGTCGATAAATCCAACTTAAGTTTACATTGCCGTTTTTATACGAGCACGAGCCTAAAGAGGTCTAATGAAAGTTAACTTTGGCAAACTGGGATAGAACTTTGTTATTGGCCCATACTTCATGATTAGTCTTAAGAACGAACGGGATCAAGACTGTCACAATAAAGATAAGATTTCATCAATTGGCCTTCCTCGAGATTACAAGAGTTTAGAACGACCTTTGTAAGGTTTATGGTTTTTGTCTTGATTTTAGATAGCTTATGTTCTTTACACTATTTAAAAAGAAGCTATGTAGAAGGCAAACATCTAGAAGATTATTGGGTAGGTAGTAATTTAATTCTTGAAAGATCTCTTTATGTCAGTGAAAGATATAGTTAGAAAATTTTATCCATAAGACAGCAATACGCATGAAAAAAAATGCCTTTACACGACTCATCGAACTAGTATCTCATGCAACTAGTATTCTATACAGTAACAATGCGAGCAGTGTCCTTTGAATCCTAACATTGAGAGAAAGTGGGGGACGATTGGCGTGCATTCCTTTTCAGACCTTACATAGGATTGCATGTATGAGACAGTTTTGTACACCTATTGTCGGTACTGGCAGTTACCTTGATGTATTTATTGTTATATACTTTTTAAAAGGTCGATAAACACTAATACCCTATTACATATGATACAATTTAAATGTTAAGCTTCAGTTTTCAAATTAGGTTATGTAACCTTCTTTAGATTAAGTTCCGATAACTTTGATTTTTATCAAGACGTTTGGTTTAAAAAAATACTTTTAACCCATTTGGTGCCTCTGTACCTAATTAGGTATAGCAATACAATTGAGGGTAGTGGTCATATGCCATTTAACACATTTTAATGCTGTAATATCCAGCCTTTTTTAAATTTTGTAAGTCTATTTTTTTACTTGTTCAAAGAACCCTGAAGTAGGAACTTAATGTACTTTCGTAAGAATGCTGAATTTCAAAAATGTTTCGTAGAGAGAGAGGTCCGTTTTATTTCAGCAATTGTTGAGAGTAAACGCATCACTCAACTAGATAAAAAATTAAGAACATGTAATGAATATGGCAAAGTAAAACATTTTCTGAACAGGTAAACGTAATACAAACAAATAAACGGTGGTATCAATTCAGTTTTCCTAATAGAGACCATCAAATTTCTGGTCAAAATTTCACTGACCTCATCTAAAGACAAATGTAGCAAAAGTTATTCTGCAGACTTCCGGATAATAAAACAGAGTTACTATAAAGCCGGGTCCAAATATGGCAAGGTACCTAATTACGTCATCGGGCAGCCATGGCGAAAAGTCAGCGGTGCGTGAACTTCGTTGGACAGCAATTGTATCCATTGGCCAACGGACGAACGAATGCCGGATTTTATTTCGGGAACGTGTCACGAATGTTTTTTTCCTGCTTTTTGTCTCAAGCTATGTCGAGAAATATTAAGGATTTCTATTGAAAAAGGTTATTGTTTCTCGATATAAGGTGGCACTTTGTTTTCTGATACAGAAAGAGCTGAAACCAGAGTATATCATTTGCTTTTTGGGGTTGAGGAAAATTATGAATTTGGTTTTCATTGCGATTATGATTATTCTAAATAATAAGCCAATAAATGTTAATACTCTTAATGTCAATTGGATATTATACTATTCCTGATCTCAGATCTTTAGTCACAGTTCGTCAGTTTGTTCCGGTGTACACAGTACATATCTCCTTGATTTGATGTTTTAGTCTGTTCTTCCAATTTCCACTTTCTTATAAATTTTGCCTTTTTATGGCACATTTTTCTGTGACAAAGTAGTACTCCCGTACTCCTTTAGCATTGTAATGTCAAATAATTTATCTAATTAGGAGGAATATGAATTTGTTAAATTTTCTTCTATCGTTTGGCTTAACAAATTACATACTTCTTAAATCTCAAATCACCTTTGATTGACTCCTCCTAATTTTTTCCAGTAAACGAGTGCCATTTCAATGGTATATGGTAGGGCCTGTCAACCAAAATTTATTGAGATATATGGCCGATAGTGACGATTCGTCAAGACTTATAGTCGTCGCACATTTGCGCCCGAAAATGTTCCTTTTACGTCAATCCAAATCTATTTGGGAGAGTAAATAGGTTTTGCATACCAAATTATATGGAGATTCTTTGTGTGTTTACTTTGGCAGGAATGAGTTTTAAGAAATAATTTTTGATACAATACTTATGACGTCAGAGTTAAGTACACCTGGGTTTACTTTTTACATTAAAGCCGATGTTAATGTATCTTTAGTATTTCGGACACTATTTCTATTTTGTTGTCTGTTGAAAGTAATATAACTAGTAGCCGTATTTCTCGGAAATCGTTCTTGTGAAACTCGCAAGTCCTTTAACAAAGAGAGTTACAAATTACATTAAGCTTAAAAAATAAAAAAAATGTTTGAAGGTTGTCTAGCAACATAATTATATTTCGAAATACAAACTAAAGTAGGATATTTACCATAATTATTTACCAGACTACTTTGTAATCAAATTGATTCTAAGAAGTTGTTTTATGTCTGTGAGGGTTTATACAAGGGCACGCTGATAAATAATTTGTAACAGCTCGGTTATTCTTGTAAATAAGAAGTCGACGAATGGTATTATTTTAGGTAGATTTCGAAGAAAAGACCTACCCATTGGTTTTGTACCTGTTGTTGGACGACGAAAATATTTTTTCAATATTTTTCTACTACTTTAGGAGTGCAGTCAGGTATTACAAGACTACGGTGCAAGTGAAATCAGTTTCTATCCCTGATATATGCATAAACTCACGTAGACCAAACAATAGGCTCCCCGTTGCAGATTTTTATACACCTGAGGTCGTTGCACTCTGTTGCTGAATGAGTATGCATAAGATACACACAGTGTAGTTGTTCGAACAACTCATAAAGATACTAGGTTTCCTTCAGTTGTAGATGCTTAAAGGGTTCAAAATTCACACCACAACTATCATAAAACACAAAGCTATGCAGAACGTTACAATGTTTCCAGCAATTTTTTCTAAATCTTTGAGTATTATTCTTCCTCATTGACTTCCCAGAAGACCAGTTGGAAGCAGCCTGCATCCACCGTCGATATACGATCGTTCGTCGTCCACCTTGTTACTTACCTGCAAAAACTCAATAATTTCAAAGAAACAAAATAAGAAATAACAATATTTATATCACTTTCCTGTACGGTTCTGAAAGTTGGCCCACAAAGAGAACGGATGAGAGACGCCTGCACGTGGACGAAATGTGAATGTTGAGATGGATGTGTGGTGTGACTAGGATGGACAAGGTGAAAAATTAACATATTAGTGAGAGCCTGAAAGTAGCACCAGTGGATGAAAAGCTGAAGAGCAATAGGTTATCGTGATATAGACATGTGATGCGGAGGGATGAGCAAAATGTCGTGAAAAGAGTTTTATGTTTGGATGTTGACGGGTACAAGAGAAGAGGACGACCAAAGAAAAGATGGATGGACTGTGTGAGAGGAGATATGGCTAGAAATGGAGTAAGCAGTGAAATGCCGAACGATAGAGTAGAATGGAAGAATAAAACATATTGCACCGACCCCAAATAAAATTGGGACAAGGGTAGGCAGATGATGAGTACTTATATTACTTACAACACAAACACATATTTTTTATTCATATTTTTGGCATTCCCCTACAGCGTTTGTTTATTTAAGGATTATTCATTCCAAATAATCCTTAAAGATACAAAACAGAAATGATTTCTCGAGTGAATTTCACTCGAGAAATCATTTCTGTTTTGTCCACTATTATTGTATCCACTAGTATTGTAGTAGCATGCATATTACAAACAAAAGTTAGTTCATTAATAATCCAAACTAATCAACAAACAACCGACCTGTGTGTCTCATACCCCTGAACGCTGACTCGGTACTAAAATAGGATGTGTTGCAAACATGTCTAACTCAGAGCACTGAACCCGTGTGACACATCTATTCAAATCTCTTGCGTAGATTTATCCTGTCTGCGGTATTTTGATCAATAAAATGTACAATTAAGGCAGATACCTGGGAGTGGGGTGAAGTAACCTTCCGCTTTGCTGTTGGCGCCACACTTCTGACACTTCACCTTTTGGTGGTCCTCTGTCGGACCCGAAACTCGTTTATAATGATATAGGGTTTCTTCGAGGGGGCTTTCATCCCGATAAAAGTACTGTCCCTGATGGATTCAAAATAACTTTTAAGGCGGAGAGAAACTGAATGAGAAGAGCTGATGATTTAGCTCAGTGGTGTACATCAGGAGAGGCCTATGTCCAGCAGTGGACGCTGAAAGGCTGATGATGATGACGATGAGCGAAGCCACGGTAAAAATCTAGTCTGTAATAAACGAAATAGTAAAATCTGAATTATATACAACAAAAAAAGGCCTTTTTTTTAACGTAACTGGCTTTCGGAGTATTTTTATTTAGCAATGATTTTTTTTAAAGAATACTAGTAGCGTGTGTCACACATTACTAGTATTCTTGTTAACCCCTCCAGTTAGTGCACTGGGTGGGGTTTGAACCCGCGACCTCTTGATCGCAAGTCCGACGCCTTATAATATCATACCATATCATAGGTCTGTCAAAAATAATAATTTATGCACTAGAATGTAATCAACCTCGAGTAGTATGCATTCATTTGCGTAGCAGATACGAAATCTACACACTATATAGTGACGGTATAGTCCTGACTCCCGTCGGCGTCGCTACACATTGTGTAGGTTGCAAGATAGTCTGTGTATCTAACAGCACAGTAATAATAACAGAGTCGACTTGAGTAGTTTATATGGTTATGGATGATCGAGCATGTGCATGTGCAATGTGCTGTAAAGTCTTACATGTCATGTGACTTTTGATATTGTTTTTATAGTGTGTGGTGTAGATTGGGGATAAATTTAATCTGACTGTTAAATATTATTATGATCAGCATTGTATCAGTTTTTGGTCTCTTCTTAGAACTTCCGTAAATGCTCTGTTTTTATCTGTACTTACTTGTATGGTGGTAGCTCATTACAAGTACTGGTAAATGTACAAATGGAGGCATTAAACCCCTATTAAAACCAATTTTTGTCATACATTACTACATATTATAAAAGTCCTTCGCCGCGACTGTCTATCTGGTCGTGATAAACTGAAAAACTACCGAACGGATTTACATGCGGTTTTCACTAATAGTCAGAGTGATTCACGGGGAAGGTTTAGTTGTATGAATTGTTAAGATTTTGTGTAAATTGATTGAAATATGTTGATGATTGTTTAAGATATCTCTGCTACCCGTGCGAAGTCGGGACGGGTTGCTAGTTTGTTATATACTGGTAACCTACTTGACACATTTCTTTATTTATTTTAAAACTTCGTCCTTTATACCAACTGGAGGGGTTAGGATGAAGAATGAAGTTAACTATGCACAATGCTTTGTTGTAGGAATAGATTTACTTAGAAAGTATACATATCATTTCGGGTTCTGCCCTAGCCCTCCTCGATAACAAGTCTTACAGTAATGCAATGCCATACTTAAACATCATTATACTTTTATATAACTTCATATTGAAAATACGGCCTAAAATAGCTTCCTGACTAAGTTTATCTTTAGACAGGATTATCAACTGAATATAAATAATCCCTTAAAATCCTTAACTAATGCTTCCTTAACCCATTATTCATAGAATTTGCCCAACCTCATTCATTATCGTTGGTATTCCAATAATGAACAGAGCTCAACTAATTAGCTCTCAAACACCCATCAGCGCTTAAGAAATTTTGCAAACCGTCTTCTTTATTAAATAATTTTTCGATTGATATTTGATATTTAGCAATTAAAATCTTTTATGGTTTATAGGTATATTAATATTTAATTTTACCAAGACAAAGGAGCAAACTGATAAACAACTCTATCTCAATGGACATAGGGCTCACAGTGTAATGGTGATATCACTAGTGTGTCGAAAGGCTTGCCATTGCCTTTTTGTTGCCACAATTAAAAACACAAACATTTACACACATTTACATATTCACATGGCGTAGTCATAAAAGGGTCAACCTTAGTCATCAATGGCCGACGTTGCATGATGCCTATTTCACTTATGTTCAATTTTTAAAATGTTATAGAACTGTAAGTCTATAAGTACCGCGTATTGTCACCTGATGCCAAAAGTGTTATGACTGTCTGTTTCCTGAATAAAAAAAAAACATAATCTTCACTACATATTATAAAACAGACGTCGTCGTCGCCGCGTCTGTCTGTCTGTCGGTCTGTTCGCGATAAACTGAAAAAGTACTGAACGGATTTTCATGCGGTTTTAACTAATAGACAGAGTAATTCATGAGGAACGTTTAGACGTATAATTTGTACCCGTGGGAAGCCGGGGCGGGTTGCTAGTATTAAATAAAAATGAAATGGAAAATCTATTTAAGTTTAGAAGATAAATGTATTTTGCCCGTGGCTTCACTCACGTTAAAGTTTCGTTATATACCGTTTAGTAGTTATTCTTTAATTTTTTTATTATGGTATAGGCGGCAAATGAGCAGACGGGTCACATAATGGTAAATGACTACCGCTATCCATGGCCACCTGCAACTCAAGAGTAACAAGTGCGTTGCCGGCCTTTAAGGTGGGATAGGCGAAGGGTGGAACAGGAGAAAGGGAGGGGGGAGGGAAGGGTTAGGGCCTCCGGTAACCTCACTCACTCCGCGAAAAGCAATACAATCATTGGTTCACTGCCGGTTTTCTGTGAAGCCGAGGTATCACTCCAGTCGAGCCGGCCCATACGTGCCGTGCAAGGCTCTCCCACGATTATAATAGTAAAATAGTAGTTTTTTTCGGAATGATAGGTACCCTATGTCCTTTTCTTTACCTCTAACAACGTGTATTTCATGATTATCGGTCAAGTACTATATAGGCTTCAAAGCGTAACAAACAAACAAAATCACTTGTGCAATTATAATTTTAGTTAGGATTTCTTGAATATTACTTGTTCGTATCCATATAAATCTTACTAACGTTATGGTAAAGTTTTAATAAATAATATTATCTATCAATAAGCCTACATTCTCTATCTATTATTTTACATTAATTATTACAATATAATGGTAAGCCATGCTACGACCATTCTCTTAGCACACTTGAAAAATTATAAAAATATTACTGCCCTTTAAAAACTTTTTAAGTAAAGATAATATTCAGAGCTTGATTACAAACGAGACATCAAAAAGTCAGCATTTAAATAGCAAACGGACTAAAGCATTCAGAATTTCGACATCAAAAGAAATTAATCCCCAAAATCTTGGAAATTAGGAGGAAAACTCAACACAAAAGAAAATCGAATCGACACGTTTATTTGAACAAAGGAAGAAAACATACTGAATAGGAATACCTATACGAATGTTCTCAGCGGCCAGGTAAAGACATTCAGAAGAAAACAGGATGAATACGCTCAAAGTGAAAGGGAAATGCTGTATTATTTCTTAAGTAAGGAGGAAAGTCTTAGGAATTTGTTGCGCTTTAAAGTCCGAAATAAAATTACTTCTTTAAACAAATATCATAGATTCATTTTTAAACATAAAGGTCTTAATACACGTTTGTTATACATGTTTTAAATTTAAGATGATCTTATTAAGATTTAAATTTCCAAACAAAATAATCGAAGAATACAACGAATAAGTATAGTTATTATATTTATTGTATCTCATCTGTTTCATTATAATTCTATATAATTATATATGTATTTAAACACCAGTTGAAATATTTGACGACAAAGAAATCAGGTAGATAATGGGACTAATTAGGTCTTACTTCTGCTGTAAATTTGGTGAAAGCGCCTCTAGTGGGTATTAGATCTAACTAAAAGAAAGTCAACGCAAATATTAAAATCTCATACTAAGGCTACTAACCAAAGTATAACAGAGCCATTATATCTTTGTGGGAGGCTTTCGGACGAACACTGGTCTCTGTTCAGCAGTGGATGTCCCACACCGCACGAAATCACAGAAAAAAAATATTCCACTAATATTATGAACGTGAAAGTTTGTAAGGATGTATGGATGTGTGGATGTATGGGTGTCTGTTATTCTTTCACGCAAAAACTACTGAACCGATTGCGATGAAACTTAGTATGTAGATAGCTCGAGACCTGGATAAACACTTTACTACTTTTATCCCGATATTCACACGGCACCGGGACTTACGCAGGTGAAACCGTGAGGCACAGCTAGTTTTTTAATAAGTGTGATGAAATAAAGATAATACTTTGTTGTGCCTATGTTCAAAGTATTTAAACACAACACAACTACCATAGGTATAGATAAATAAATAGAACATTCTTTATTGTGCACCAAATTTTAGAAAGTAGTTAAACACAACAACAAAAAGAGGGATGCTCATGCCTAAGTGGTAAACGAGTAGGTTAGCACATTGCAAGGTTAAGTAATACTAGCCAGGTCAGTCTTAGGATGAGTGACCATTCTTAATACTTTGAGACCCCTCCGTGCCTCGGAGTGCACGATAAGCCGTCAGTCCTGGTTGCCAAACGAACATCTGTGGCATTTGTTACGGGGCGTTGGAGCCCTAAAAAAAGTCCGACAACCTAGTCTAACTACAGAGCTTCGATATCGCCTAGTACTTGGGTTGCGGAGGTTTGATGTCAGTCGCTACACGTAAAATATCAAAGTGCTACCGTTTGATAGTTAGACTGAAAATCGACCCCCACTTAGTTGTGAAAAGGCTTGGAGGTGGATGGATGAAAAACATACATAAGTTCACAAAAAGACACATAATATAATGAAATAAATATAATTAGTAAGTCAATTTAGCGGAGTTGATATGGAGTCTATTGCAAAAAGCGAGAGAGTTGTACACCACATAAAAGTGTGATAGTGTTCTTTTAAAAGAGTTTAAGATTTGAGCTCGTCTAACATTTACAGGTAGTGCATTCCATAAACGGATTGGAGTGTATACCTGTCTAATTATTTATTTTAATTAAAGCATCTCAAAGACATAGTTATGATTTTTTGAGTTTGAAAATGTGTATAACTGAAACAGCTCTTGAAACGCCTTTCAAAGGCAGAAGTTACTAATGCCCTTGACCGCTATAAACATTCGAACCTAGAAAGTTAATAAAAGATAATAAAAGGAAGAAAAGTAATATTAAAGTAGTCAACGACGTGTTTTTATGTCTGTAGAAGTAGCTACTGGTCTGATATAAAATTTATGATCCATAAATGTTAGGTTGCGATGTAAGACCGCCTCTACAATCAATTTAGAAATAGACCTACTTATAACTAAAATTGGCAAATAAGCAATTGATCTATATGATGGTAAGTGGTAATCAGTGCTTATTGTGACTTACAGCCACTGTGTCTGGAATTAACAGCAAAAATCAAGTTTATACTTCTACACAACGTTTCTCCGTGGGCTTGAGATCCTAAAATCAAACTCGACGACAGCTTGGTTTCGAGCAGAAATCTACTCTATTATATTCTTCTTATCAGTTTTCAGCTGAGTATCATGTCATTTCTTTATTTGTATAAATAAACTAGGATACGAGTGTATGAATAAAGTACCCTGATACAAGTATAATAATAATAATAATCAACACCTTAAGAGGCTCGCGTTAGACGGCTGGATCAAGGGGCTGATGCAGAAGGCAGTTCTCTTCGACACGGTCGTATAGGCAGGAGGTTCCTGTCTTTGGAGCCCTAACCACCGGTGTCTTGGTCCCTGTACCCGATGTCGGCGGTCTTCTAATTTTTATATTTTTAAATATATAGTTTGTTTTGTACATATTTAAAAATGTTTTTCATAAATTTTAAAGATTAATAAAGAAAAATATTATTAATAACTTTACACATCACACACACGAGCGTCTGATTCCAAACTAGACAGAGCCTGTACTATGGTAACCAAGCCGCTGATAAACTAGTGGGAATCGAACCCACGACCTCTGGCTCAGCAGTCAGGATCACTAATCACTAGACCAACAGGCCAGTACAGTATGTATGTATGTCCTTTACGTATACTCTACTCATATACGACTACACTACGAGATCTATATTATATATTTTATTCTTTTTAATTTTGAGTTTATTTACAAACAATATTGCATTATTTAAGTATTCAATCATATTTCTATTATTTCTTTTTAAAGGGATTATATTCCTTATTTGATAAGGTTGTTATTATAAATATAGATAAGAAATATTTTTTGACGGAAGATTTCAAGTGGTAAATTTCAAGAAATTAGTTGGTTTGAAATTAATAAGTACTTTATACTACGTAATTTGATACTACGTGTGGATAGGTATTGGGTATCGAATCAAAAGTATCGAGTTTACCTAAAATGAGCATTCTAATGCAAGTAAATATATTTATATTAGAATGTTTGTTTTAGGTAACTAATAAATTCTAACAAATCAATTATTGGTTTTTCTTCTGGTCTCTTTAAAATGGATCTTGTTCTTCAATTTATTAGAACAATTTATATAACTCTTATCAAACTTCCAACATAACCTGATACAGGAAAAGTTTGACATACATTTTTTTGCTTAAATAATTTAAATTAAAGCAATTAGGCACCTCAAACCATATCTCAAAATGTACCGCAATAAAACCTATCTCAAGGCAAAAGGAACGAGAAAATTCAAAGTCAAAGAACACCGTCATTACTTAAACTTTAATGTTACGATGTGGACTGCGCTCGTGAAACATTGCCACTTAGAAGGGGCTGAGAATTTCAATTTTAGGTCAGGCGGCCCTCGGAAGGGATTAGACAGGCCCCTCAGAGGCGCTATTACTACAACCCTTCACAAACAACGGATTCGTCCTTTCTCCTATAAAAGTAAAATATGAGATGACTGCGTGACCCACTCAACGTTTCTGATCTCCTGGTACTTTCATCGTCTTCATACTTGGTAATTCAACCTTTTAACGGTCTGAATTGTTTTCTCAGATTTAAAGTAAAAAAGGATCAATTGAAATTAAATAAACATCTCTTAAGCAAAACGTCGTATCGAGGTCTACGCCTATGTACCATACATAAAAGAAAAAAAATCATAATTATACTCAATATGGATTAAAACAAAAACAACGTTACTTGAAAAGCAAATGCAAATATCAAAATTTTGAGATATAACATTTTATCTCAATAGAAGCTAAAAGCTTATAAATTGCTATTTCAAAATCGACATAATACTTAGTTGACTGTCGAAGTACATGAACATGCAAGTAATGCCCGTGTCAAAAACTGGGTAGATGTTTTCAAAATTTCTGTAGGAAAGTGGAAATTCAATTTCAAGCCGCAACGTTCCTTTCATAAGCTTAAATACTAAACGAAATTGGAAAGGACACGAAAGTCTTAAAGTCGCATCGTGGGATGACAAACGTCCACATTGGATTATTTTACTTTGATAGTTGGGTGCTTTGAGTTACTGAAGTACCTCATATACTTTGGTAACCAAAAGCACAGTTTTTACATCGTATGTGTTAGTTAAGGAATTCCCCAAAACCAGTATTCAATACCAAGAAATAGTGACCTTTTTTCTTTTGTTGAGTAGTTGTTGTTTTATCCCTGCATATAGCGGTGTTCTTAGTAACCTATACTCCTTATTTCTACCATAGTTCATGCAATTAATATTATCATAAATATACTGATTTTATATAATTATTCATAAAAACCTACAATTTACTACTTTTAGTTTCTATAAACACATAACTAAAATACGTCTTTGGAAACAGTCGTTAGATATGGTATAGAGACGGCTCGATGTTCAACGACCCCACTTACCCACACGGCTAGAGTAATTAAAAATTGAGCAATGTACTCTTAAATTAGAACAATAGTCAACGAAATTACTGTCTGCATCCATCTTTCTATGCATTGCCTACAGACATTAATTAAGCGCTTAGATTAAGACTTAGATTAGAAATAAGTGTAATTGTCTTTTATACCTATATTGTTTTTGATTCAGGTTATTTTTTTTGAATGATACACACATTTAAAACACTTGGTAAGCAACTACTGCTGCTTTTCAACGCTCAAAAGTTTCGGTTTCTTAAGCAGGATCCCAATTCTTCCTCCTACCACTTCACCAGCAGTAACACATCATTGCTGCATATTTTGCTGGACCGTACTTACTACTTTGAGTAGCTAATACAAGTTTGCGAGTATATTACATAGGATAAATTTTAACTAAACTTACATTACAATAAAATTTGCTACCACCGCCCATATATAATATTTAATACACAGATAAAGTAGATGAACTAGCTATTATTAATAATGTTCATTGAGCTATAACCTTGTTGCTGCTGTGACAATTTTATGACTATTTTTAATCGATATTGGTCCCAATTCTGTTACTTCACTCGTTAAATTAATTCACTAAATTCTCTTCATACAAGAAGTAAACCTTGTACACTTCAAAACAAGGTCTTATTTCAAATTGAAACAAGTAGGTAACAAATGTCACTATCGAAATAAGCAATTTATTTGTCGACTAAAGTCTGATACGCTTAAATAAACTTTAATACCACGTAGCGAGAGCCGCTATCCGTTGAATGCCATCTCTTTTGCTCTGTGTTTTTAGTAAGCGTCTTCGTAGGTGTAGATTAAAAACACGTCATCCTTGTTGGTTTTGAAAAAGTTTTTATACGGCAATAATACAGCGTTTGAATAAATGGAGACTCTCGCTGCGTGGAAATAAAGTTGAGTATACGTGGACAGGTTTTAGTGAAATTTAGTGGCGCTGAGAAATAGATGCCAGTAACAAATAGACCTTATTACGAAGAACACTAGGTTAGTAGTAGTAGTAGTTTAGTCGAGTGTACAATAGAATCGGCACCATTGGCGCCGATTTTTAGTTACAAATCCATCTGAACTACACTTAATCATTAAGACTAAACTAAGTAAGTACTCTCAATCGACGATTCGTATTCTGAAAACGTAAGACTAAATCTATTTTAGTTGAACACAACTAAAATAGGTTAATTTTCTCGACCTCGACTCATAATTGCTTTATTAGTATTCTGTTGTATGTTTTGAACGTCTAAAAGAAGAATCTTTAAAATAAAGTTAAACTTCATCTCAGCAACAACACAGTGACACCGTGACAGAATTAACCTTGTCAATGTCTGAATCGAGTTTAGTGCTTGAAACGGTTTTATTTGAATTGGATGCTACAAAAGAATAACATATTTCAAATCATTTAACTAAGCCTCAAACGGCGTAAATACAATAATTTAATCGGTAACTATGTTTTTGAGCCGTTTGGGGTCGATACGCTAGGATCATGGAGTCCGAGTGCTCGTTCAATTTATAAGGAACTAGCTTAGCGACTGATCGACACTTGTCGTGACCAGAAGGCAGGCCTTTTTCTTGCAGCGAGAATTAGCATAGCCATTCAACGTGTCAATGCTGGCAAGCTTCTGGGAACACTACCAGTAGGTGACGATGCGAAGGAATTTTATGACGCATGACGCATGCATATAAATGTTAATATATATATATATTTTTTTTTTAATTAGTTTATAATATTTCATTATAAGGTTTGTATTGTTAGAAACAGTCTCAAAACCACTGATATAAACTATGAAAATCACTAACTAACAGCAACTGCCAAGTTCAAGTCAATCGTTCTAAACGTATTCCTACCCTTTTATAATCCCACAATTTGTTAATATTTATCCATCGACCAATAGTATTGCGTTACCGGTATAACCACTCAAAATAATATCTATTAACTTATTTTTATTAAATAGTGAACTGTATTATCTATTATAGTTTGTCCCTATTTTTAATAAAATAAATAAGAGTTTTTAATGTGGCGACAACAGTATGCATAGTATTCTTTAATATTAACAACTGAATAAAAATTTAACATAAACAAAAAAAACTAAAATAAAAGGAAAATGGATACAGTTTATTCAAGTTCAATTGAGATTAATATAATTAAAATAAATCTTCACAATTGTTGGAAAATAAGTTTTATTAAAAATAGTTCGTTATTGTTGTTATTTTGTTTGTTTAAATGAAAGTTTATTTTCATTTCCTTCTCTAATCTCGTACTCGTAAACCTATTATCTTTTAAAAAGAATAACCTTCATCAATACGCCTAAATCTAGGAAAAATCAAATAAGCGTCTTCGTCCCTTCATTTTTCACTCTTAGAGGTGGAATGTTTCCCACAAATTTAAATAGGATCTTTATCGGTTACGATGGTGCGGAACCATTCATGCTTGAGTGCGACTCGCACTTGGCCGGTTTTTTAAGATGGTTAAATATATATTTTAAAGCATTATTTCAGTTCAGGAAAATGAACTCATAAATGAATATTTTTGTAATTTGTGCTGAATTTATTTATGAACTCTACTTCAACATTAATATAGAAATACTACCACTCAAATACTTAATAAAGGTGTATCTGCAGTATTCGATTTACACAAAACATATAAATGCTTTAACAATCTGTCAAAGTAACCCGTAATCAAAAAACAAAACTATAAAAAAAACAAAACCTATTTATTAAATGTGGATGGTCTAGACTCCTCACTTGGATTTTCAATAGCAGTATGTATTACAAAATTATTTAACAAGCTATCAAGACATACAAAACTTTCAAATAGTTACGATGAGAGAAAAAGGGACGTGTCCCTTTTTAGGAAAATCAGTCCAGTCCAGACCAGAGAGACCAGAGTCTCCTACGACAACAAATTTGATAAAAAAATACTGTTTAACAATCAACCATAACACATTGCGTTTAAAATAAAACCAAAACATCATTAGTATTCTACCCCCAATAAACGTCGACTGCAGAACATTGAGTTTCATCGTATATTGTCATAACGAGCGACCCTGGGGTAGATATATGGCGGAATTATGACAAATATTTTGCTTGCCTAAGTTCAAAAGAATCGCACACACGCTTGACGACATCTATGTTTTGTTGTGTTGAAGCGTACTTATCAAGGTCAAACTAATACTTTGAAATGTTGATTTCTTCCGTTGCGAAGAATCATTTAAACGTGCTATAGGAGCTCTAGAAATATATATATACCGTTAGCAAACTACTAAAAGTGCTATTTCATTTGCGTTAATGGTATCTGCTCCCCTCTTATAAGTCTTAACTTGATGTATTATTGTCCCTTATGTACTCGTAGTCTTGACATATGTACATAGCTTTATGTAATTTGTATACATTATATACTTTTCTCTCTTACTAAGTAATTTTAAATAGTTGAGAGCTTTAGTGCGACCCACGAACTAGCTAAACAGAGCTGGTGAGTTAAGTCGCTAATGCTCTATGAGGTAACCGCATTCATCAAGCTTGATGTATGTAGGACTGTCAGATTACTATTTCAAATTTAATTTCATATTTAACATCAAGATGTTTCATTAACTTTACTGGCCTGTTGGTCTAGTGGTTAGTGACCCTGACTGCTGAGCCAGAGGTCGTGGGTTCGATTCCCACCTGAGTCTGGGTGTTCTTTGTGTCCGTTGTTTGTATGTTTGTAAAGTCCCCCGCGACACAGGAGTAATTCCTAATGCGGGAGTTGTCTTTTTAAAAAGAAGAAAAAAAAAGAAAGATATATATTTGTATTTGTATGTACATATGTACATTCTACATCATTGCTGTCCATTTCAAAATTTTCTTTGGGATCGGTGAAATGTGTAACATTGCAGAGGGTTTTTGGTTGGTTTCTTTTATGACCGGCCGCCTTCATGACGCTAACCTTCCTTGGAAAAGTAGTCGTTTTAAGATGGGAAAGAAGGAAGAAGTTAAATTTGTATAAGGAAAAGGGTAGGGAGAGGAACCTAGGGTAAGACAAACTGCAAGTCTCGGACTAAGACTGCAGTAGCTCGCAGAGGCTGGGGTCGTGTACCCAAATGTCCTGTATTAATGTCCTGTATACTTTGTACATATTGTTTGGACATATTTTCATGTTTAAGTTCATTCCTTTACAAAAATTCTAGTAAACTAACGTAGAACCCGAATGCCGCTCAATGAATGCATACACTTACACTTACGCCTCTGTTCCCGAAGAAGTAGGCAGAGACGTATTATGCCCTTACAGTTTACCAATTATAATTTTAATATTTTTTTGTTAATTAATGTTTTCTTTCAATTCCAAGTCTGCATATTGTGCTTCTGTGTTTTTGTTGGTGAGGAACACGAGGCATAAAGACAACGGAAGTACTAAGTGTTTTCCTTTTGATTAAATGTTACTTGTAGTGCCTGCCTGATAATATAGACCATTACCGTAAGCTATAGACACTATATGACCCGACGAGTAATTATTCGCGCATGACGACTCTCAAAAACAACAACCGACACAATGACGATGGATCGATCGTCACGTATCTTTAATAGTAGAAGAAACAAAGAAAAATGAATGTTGTTAACTTACTACAATAATTTTTCTGATTAGTTTAAGATGTCCTTCGAGAGATGGCTCTGTACTGAAAGCATCTTGCAATTAACGCGCGTTAGTCATTTAAATAATGTAATGTTTGAGTGTTAAGAGCAGACAACTCCAGGCCTAATTACTTTAAAAGTGATGTATTGTAGCCTTCTGTATGACGCGATTACAGTTTTTGTAAAAAAAAAGACAACTCCCGTATTAATAACATACATACATCACGCCTGTATATTGAAAGGGGTATGCAGAGGCATTTATTTTATTCATTTGGAACAAAAGACAATTATATGTTATAAAGTACAGTAAATTTAAATTTAATTTCTAAAATTGGTGAACATATAACCCACACTGTTGTTCGATATTTAACTAAGAAGATTGCGGTTATGAATAGAGAGAGGTATAAAGGTGCTACAGGCACTAATTAAACAGCAGATAAAAGTTCTATAATCCGTTGTTTAAATAGTTGCTTAGAAAGAGCAAATATATCGATTGCAATAATCTCCACGAGGAGACCAAGAGTTGCTCGGATCACTCCGTTCGTTTTGCAAGTACCTGTGTGAAACAGCCGAGTCACGCGCACGTTCCATTTATGAACAGTTTTAGGCACTACATAACACAAATTATTATTTATATCGAGGCAATTAAATCTGTTGTCACACAAAGAGGCAGAGGCATGTTAAACACCCACTTTTTGCCAACTATAATTTTATCCAATTCACGTAATAGGGAGCAAGCTTATTTCTGTCAACCGGGCTCTTCGATCGCAAATTGCTGAATAGTGTTTGGGAATTAAAGATGGGAAAATTAGGTGTGTTGAAAGGGAAAGGGGAAGGCAATAGATGGAAACCGATGTTGCTTATAAAGATGGATTGGGGGGTTTTAGCAACAACTCGAACAGGTCAGGGTCGCATCTGTCACTCGAACTGCTTGTTGCCGGGAAGTCTAAGGCCTTAAATATAATAACTTATTAATTAATATATGTTTATTTATTTATTTTATTTTATTATAGTTTCATAAGGACGCAGTATAATATATTTAACTTGTAGTTACTTATCCCAAACCACTATGCGACTCAAACAGATGACGGAGTTTATAACAATATTGTTAACTATCAGCGCCCCGTGGTTTCACCTAAGTAAGTCCCGATCCCGTATGAATATCGGGATAAAAGTAGCTTATATGTTAATCCAGGTCTCCAGCTATCTACATACCAAGTTTCATCGCAATCGGTTCAGTAGTTTTGGCGTGAAAGAGTAACAAACATCCATCCATCCATCCATCCAAACTTTCACATTTATAATATTAGTGGGATTCTGTAGGTAGGCACGAAGATTCATTTCGGTTGTTGTTAAATTCAAATTTCAAATTCAAAATCATTTATTCAATTAAGACACTAAGTGACATTTATGAACGTTAAATTGAAGCTAGAGTTAAAATCATAGATCGGCACAAACAGACGCCACAGCATGTACTGGATTGTCAAGGTAAATTAGGTGAAAAACACCAAAATCTACTGCCTGTTTGTGTCGATCTATAACTTCCAGTTTCCAAAATGCGTAGGGCCTTATGAGAAGGATACTGGCAAAGAAACTCATGGCCACTCTTTTTAAAAGTCAGATCTTCAGGTACAATAGTGTTAGTGTTACACGAGAGGTAAACAGGATGCAAGCTGATGCCACCTGAATTTCATTTTATTGAAATGCTCCAAAAGCTAACGTACTAAAAAATAAAAATCACTCAGTGATACCGTTGAAGGTTTGAACCTATTAAACATAGAAATCATTCAAGGTGCACATCTACTTTCATTCAGTTGCAAAATCTACTGTTAAAAATAATTCGTGACTGGATTAAGAGGCTAGAGTTGCAGTTGATCGAACCAAACTAAAAGTATAGGCTAAAGCATCGCTGACTAGGCCGACCAGTCACCCCAAGCAGCACCCGTTCACGAGTATGACGCATGGACCAGCCATCATCTCCTTCGCCATATCAGAGGGAAAGAAATGACCCGCCCCATGACGACGCCGCAAGCAATGACATTTTAGTGAGCATGACGAACCATAGTCGAGATACTGATAAAAATCACTAATAGTCAAATTACCATAATAATCGTCACGCATTACTTTCAACTGACAATGGTTTGTTAATAATTTAGCTTAATTATAAGACAAAGAAGTTTGTGTGTATATACCTAATGACACCGTAAGCCCAAGACTGTTTGTCGTTTAGATAATCGTTGATCGTATAGTAGGATTTCCTAATAAGGTGATTTTTTACCGTTCGCTTGAATTTATCTACAGGAAGGTCGATTACATGTATAGGAATTTTATTATAAAAACGTATACCAAGACCTTCGAACGAGTTGTGTACTTTATGTAAGCGATGATAGGTCCCAACGAGTTTAGACTTGTTTCTTGTATTAATATTGTGTATATCACTGTTTTTCTTATAATTATGAATGTTGTGCCTAACAAACATAATATTTGCAAATATATACTGTGATGCAACAGTTCAAATACCTATATCCTTAAACAACTCTCGAAGAGAGACTCTAGCACCTAAATTGTATATAGAGCGGATGGCTCGTTTTTGGAGAATAAAAATCGTTTCAACATCAGCCGCCTTGCCCCAAAGTAGTATACCATAGGACATAACGCTGTGAAAGTGGCTAAAATAAACTAGCCTAGCTGTGTCCGTATCAGTGAGCTGACGTACCTTCCAAACTGCATAAGCTGCCGAACTAAGCCTACCTGCAAGGCTGTCTATCTGGGCTCCCCATTGTAGTTTACTGTCTAATGTAATTCCCAAGAATACTGTTGAGTCTACAATACTTAACATTTCATTATTTAGAGTTAAATTGGTACCTAGCTGTTTTACATTTGACATAGTAAATCTCACACACTTTGTTTTATTTGAATTTAGTAGGAGATTGTTAGTTGAAAACCAATATAATACATCATTTAGTGCCTTCACATCGTCAAAAACTGTTTTCTTACGATCGACTTTAAAAATAAGTGACGTATCATCAGCAAATAGAACTATATCACAGAGATCTTTTAAATAATAAGGTAAATCGTTTATATATATGCGAAAAAGTAGAGGACCTAGTATAGAGCCCTGAGGGACGCCCATAGTAACCGGTAATCCAGAAGACCTCGCACCATTGACATCTACATGTTGAATTCTATCCTTCAAGTAGGAAACAATTAGTTCCAAAGCAATACAATTAACACCATAATGTTTAAGTTTAAGAAAAAGCGTGTTATGTTCTACACAGTCAAAGGCTTTTGAGAGATCGCAAAATACACCTATCGCATCTTGCGAATTCTCCCATGCATTAAATATATGTCTCAAAAGAGTTGCACCAGCATCAATTATTGAACGACCCTTTGTAAAGTCAAATTGTTCTTTGTGAAATAGATTATTTAGATTAAAATGGCTTTCTAGTTGTTGCAACATAACTTTTTCAAAAATTTTACTAATAGCCGGCAACATTGAGATTGGCCTAAAGTTACTTGGTTCAGTTGCACAACCCTTCTTGAACAAAGGTATTACTTTACTATACTTCATCAGGTTAGGAAAAACACCAGAATCAACACATCGATTGAATGTTATAGCTAGAAATGGTGCTATATCAATTATAATAGTTTCTATTAATTTAACAGAAATTCCCCATAAATCCCCTGAATTCTTAGAATTAAGAGACTTAAACGTTTTTATAATGTCTGTGGGGTTTATGAATTCAAATTCAAATAAATTCTTACATTCGTTTACATTGGCCCTTAACAACAATTCAGACCTTGACGCACAAGAATTCAAGGTACTGGTAGTACCAATTGGTATATTTGTGAAAAAGGTATTAAAAGATTCAGCTATGTCTAAGTTGTTTGTTATAAACCTATTATTAATTTTTAATTTTAAATCATTATCTCGAGGTTTACTACGTCCAGTTTCATTATTAATAATGTTCCATGTAGCTGTTATTTTACTATTTGAAGACTTAATCTTATTACTTATGTATATAGACTTTGCCATAGTACATGTTTTCCTAAAAATCTTTGAGTAATTTTTGACATATTCATGAAATTTTGGGTCAAAATTACTTTGTTTCATAGCATATAAATCATACAGCTTTTCTCTACTTTTGTATATTCCTGTTGTCGCCCAGTCACAGAATGTTGTTTTTGGCCTTTGCATTATTGTTTTTGACTTAAATATACTGTTAAATTCGATTTCTATCATATTGAATAAGTAGCCATAAAGCTTATCCGGATCTCTTTGAGTCCAATCTAAATTGGAAACCTTATCACTAATGTTATTACTAAAATTCAATAATCGGTTACTAGTCATGGGCCTGTATATAGTTTTGTTTATTCTATTTTCTTTCATACAAGGAAATGTAACAAATTGCCCACAGTGATCAGATGTTAAATCACTTAAAATTGACCTATTTAAATATTCACCATTGCTAAAGCAAGTTGCCGAGTGAGAAGTAATTCTTGTTGGCTCAGAAAAAAAATAATTCAAGTCAAATGATTCAAATAGGCTCACTAATCTTATACTGATAGGACACTTTTCTAATATATTAATATTGAAATCTCCGCAAACTACCAAAACCTTACTACTGACACATAAACGCTTCAAAACTTCTTCCATAACTATCTCTTAACTTACTATGACGTCCATTCATTTCCCTTGTTTGTATTCCTATGGAGTATGATTAGTTCTTGTTTGTCTTCCTTAACAGGTGTCGTGTTGAAAAAGTCAAGAAGCCAAAGAATACTATTTTACTATTTATGAGTAATGAAGTAAGACAGTAAAGTAATCTACGCTTTATTACTTGAAATTTTAGACTCTAAATCTTAAAATTTTGAGATTCTAATTCAAAAGCTGAAGTGAATATCCATTAGTCATTTCTTAGAAATTACTTCGAAAGTTTAACTGGCCATTTATGTGTTAGAATTCTTGAAATCGGCGGAGCTTTGTAATAAGACCCTGCGGATATGAGTACTACAGATATTATCTTTATGGAAGGTTGGTAGAAAATGTTTTAAAGCCAACAATTATGTAGCAAAAAACATTGTTGCTACGTAATTGTTGTGACATGTACATTTACAAGAAAAAAAATCAAATCAGCAACATGCGCCTGGAGTCGCTTACTCCATTCGGCTAAGTATACTCTTAACGAAAGTTAGATGTAAGTTAAAAGATGAACTTTGAAAATAAAGTTTTTTTAATTATATTTGGATTAAAGGGATGTTTATTTTTTTCTAATTTTAATCTTTAGCCTGTTAGATATTTTTTTTATACTTTAACAAATGGTCTGTCTAACGCAATGCAACAATATTTAAAAAATAGACGAAGATAAATGCCTCTGGTGACTTCCACATACGCGATACAGCAAAGACGAACTGAAATACGTAGTAACTACTAATCCTTAATAGTGCAATGAAAGTTCTCCCGCTGATTAGTACATATACAACTTCCTAACAACAACCGTTGGTCTGCGGTCCGCCAGGCATGATCTGGATGACCTAGCGTGGTCGGAGGATCCTTCTTTGTGTTGGAGGGACACAATACTCGTTCTGCGTTCCTC
The DNA here is from genome assembly GCA_949752705.1 of Callimorpha dominula. Taxonomy (NCBI): domain Eukaryota; kingdom Metazoa; phylum Arthropoda; class Insecta; order Lepidoptera; family Erebidae; genus Callimorpha; species Callimorpha dominula. The sequence continues at coordinate 3,792,863 of OX457005.1, forward strand.
CACATGTCCTTCCACTTCCACGAATTAACTGCAATTTATCTTTTAGTTACTCGGATGTTTAGTTGAAATGTATTCACCAGATTTGGAAGATGTTAACTTCATTTTTCATTCATAAATCGGGAGAATCAATTTTTTTATTTTATTTTATTATTTTTGGAGAACTTACAGCTAGAACAGTCTGCAAAATTAATAATAGCTAGTAATGGCCAATTACAAGTTTTCACATACAACTTTATAATATCGGTAATGCAACTTACAGGTCAACCAATATATGTAATTGTAAAAATTTGAAAATTTGTAATAATTATTCATCGAAAAATTTCCAAACATGAGGTTGTTTTTACTGAAATCTCCCATTTCAGTTATTTCGTCTATTCTCAAAAAATAAACCGAATCGAAGTTCAAAAATTTTGTTATTATTATTTTTGTTTTATTCCTATATTACATACATAACCTAACTGGAATACCTTAAAAGAACTCACTCAATTTGAAAGAAGAAAACAAGTTATTCACGTATTTTATTGTCAGTTTCCCATCATATTTCGAATTGAAAAAACATTATCTAACAATATAGTCTTCATGAGCAAGTCAACAACCCTATAAAAGGCTTATAATCTACTACTGAACGAGCAATTTTATCCAGATACGAATTTATGACGTCAAGTAACTTAGTATGAAGAAATAAATCAAAATATACGTCTAGAAAAACAGCCGTGAAATCCATTCAAGAGAGAAAATCTGAAGCTGTTACTTTGAGTGGTACCATAAAACCCATTCACCTACAAACAGAAAAACAAGATTAATAAAGGAAAGTCATCTTCAATAATTCGTCACAGATTTTGTAGAATGCCAAATGCTGAATCGACATCAGCACCACATGTGGTAGTCGTAAAATGAGCAAAGAACTCACGTTTGCCTCTGTGATCGCAAATTGCTAAATAGGGTTGAAAGCCCTTAAAATTACTTGCAACCAAGAAAGCATACAGAATGTTGTTCAATCAATCACGTCTTTTTAACTTTATTTACGACTTTAAGTCAAAGTATAACTTAATAAAAATTACCAAAGGGAAAATATTTTATTGGTTTGTAATAAAAATCTTTAAACGATTTTCATTTCGCATTCAGCAAAGTTAATCCGTGAGATCTCAATTTTCACTCTTGGCAACCCTGATGTAAACGCCAGACCAGTCACGGCTTCCTTCGGTAATTTATTGCCTTTATTGACCGTTAGCGCTGTTAAGTACGACCCTGGCGTTTTCTCAAACGTTTTCTTAGAGTGTTAACTTGTTCTAATTTAGTGCCTCAGTTTTAACACGAACGGGATGTGCAATAAAACATATGATACGTTGTCGGGGATTTGCGTAAAGTAGTTATGGGTATAGATTTTACGTTTTCTCAAATGAAGTACGTTTGGATTTAATCATCATTAAAGAATAAATAATAAGTATTCAATGCTATCTGATCGGTCTACTTTAATTCAGTATCTTAGCAAATCATTTGACAAACATAACAAGTATTGTATTTCAAACAACATAGTTTAGTTATTAGTTAACAAATACAACTTGCACTACTGTTTTGAATATTCATGTAAAATTTAACATCTTCTCACAACCAAAATCATTTCTTAAATCAGGTGGGTAAATATCACAATATTTTGATATTATTTTCATTTATATTAACTATTATAAATCTTGATATATTTATATGAAGTTTTCTATGCTAATTTTTTTTTTTTGTAAAGAATACTAGTAACGTTTGTCACACATTACTAGTATTCTTGTTAACCCCTCCAGCTAAGCTACATGCTGTTAGGAGTGGGTTCACGCCGGTAGTGCACTGGGTGGGGTTCGAAGCCGCAACCACTTGACCGCAAGTCCAACGCCTTAGCCATTACGCTACCGCCGCTTAAATGCTTTAATATTTATTTTCATTTTTGAATTTGTTACTTCAGAATTCACTTCTTCGATCCCGTTTATAACAGTAATTTAACGGTACGTAAGTAACAATAAAGATAAAGCATTTATAATATTCTTGAACTAGTTAATAACAGCCCTTAATAGCATTGTTATTACACCATAAATGTATCGGAAAACCAATAAATTGTGTATCCGAGATCATTTAAACAAGAAGTGACAATCCTAAAACCCACAATAACTTTTTATACCTACTTGTAAATATTAAGGGTAAAATGACCCTCAATTCATTCTAGAAAAATGATTAAACAAATGTAAACATATTTGAATCAAATCAAAATTATATTAAACTAGCTGCGCCCCGTAGCTTTACCAGCGTAAGTACCTCGTTAAGTTCTCTTGAATTTTCTAATTTTTATATATATATAGCAATCATCTAAATAAATTGTGGATGTGAAGAAGATCTATTGACTTGAGTGCGAATAGAGGTACGAACAACTTGGCAGTTACTGTTATTTAGTGATTTTCATGGTTTATATCAGTAGTTGTAAGACTGTTTCTTGGAGAATCATTATAATTCTTTGTACCTCTTTTTAAGAAAATTTCGCGAACGTAGTTGAATTTCGGAATATTTACAGTTTATTTATAGAAGAAGTGCAGAAATCTAATTTTTTTAAACTATGAATAATGAAACTACATGTGTCCAGTAAATGCGTTGACCTGTCATGTAAGTAAGTAAGTCGTAAGTAAGTCTATACAATGACAGGTCAAGTTATACTGGTCAAAGAAAAAACCATGGTCGATATTCGACCACACCACGCCATCTCTAGTTTGAGTAAAAACTTAAAATTAATATTTAAATAGAAATTTTAATAAGATCTAATATATTATTTACTAAGATAGGTAAATGAAAAATGAAGATGGATAAAGTAGAAAAGGTCACCAAGTAAACAGTGATGATACCTTTGAGTAAAACTCTAAGTCATCTAAAAAATATACAAAGATGAACTTCAGTAACAAAATCAAATATATATATACCAATCAAACTTTATCACAACCCCAAAAATATTACGTAGCTCTTAGGTAGGTACCCAAACAAATATTTCACAGATATGTAGGTAAAGATACCCGATTTTATCGCGTTCGCCAACATGTGTTCAAGTCGTAAGCTTCAAAAGTAGCCGTCGTATATAGCGAAGCCTATAAGTCCGAGCGGTCAGCGTCCGCGCTATTTATCGTTGCCTCCTAATAGTTTATTGCAGATCGCCTTTTATCGTAATATATTGCTTACTTGGCTAGTTCCGAAACAAAAGTTTTAGTTTGTAGATGTATTGATACAGTGACCTTCGAGAATTTGGGTATATAGCTTGTGCTGGGATTCAAATTTTTGTATTCGCTTTAATTTTACAGCACGAAACAGTTTTTTTTTAAATGATTCGATGCAACCTCTTCTAAAGACTGAAAAGAAAAATAATAAAAATATTATTTATATTTAAGTCGCTCCTGCTCTAAAGACTCTTAAAAAGGCCTTGCTACGCTTCTGTACAACATTACCCCGTACCACTATGCAACACTGAATAGACTGAAAACATGTTCAATGTTGACTTGAACTTGATTAAGTTGTGAGTGATCACTTATACATACCTTAAGTAAGAGTCATCAGAAGTATTAGCTCACCTTTACAAAAGTCAAAGCCCAGTATAAGAGAGATAACTACTAGATAACTACATAGTGTATAAACAGTTTAACTCTGTTATTGTAAATTATTTGTTCTGCAAACTTTAAACGTATTTCTTTGTAGGCGTTTCAAGATAGTCCAATTACGCATTTACAAAAAAAGGTCAAAAATTCACAAAAGGATCTTATCTAAGTAACATTTCATGAGAGTTCAAAAGGAATGACGCATTTTAAATCTATTGCTAAAAATTATACACAGAATTATTCATTTAAAAAGGCCCAACGAATGAAATGCTCAAATTTTTTCGGCCTCAAGGGGAATCGCTTTTCATCTTTTCTTCTTATCTTTTAAATAATTAAAATTTGGGGCCTCTCTGTGTATTGGTGTTATAGGATTCAGGAGTCTTCGCACTTGATATTCCATGTTTTTTTAAATAACGCAGAGAAAATGATGAATAGATGAGACAGTGCATAAGTATACAAGTAATTGAGGATGTTTATCATTGTTATCAATTTCTATACAGATAGTAATTAAGATCATTGAGCTGCATGACGTCCTAGAAACTGCTAGGATAGATAGAGCGCAAAGAAAACCCATAATTAAAAATTATACTTATATAAGCAATATAATGCACGGCAATGCACAGAGATAACGTTTGAACAGATTTTAAAACTCTCACCCATTTTTTTTTATTTCGATCGAATTGCACTGATCGTGGTTACACTGGTCACGCGTGGACTTCGATCGAAACTTCGTTTAATGTCAATATGGATAATATGTTCAATACCTATCGATCGTTATGTTTTCATTCTTAAAAGATTAATAGATTAAATAATGGCATCTATCTTTCTCATTGAATTTGAAGCCTTTATAACATGATCCTACTGTGACACTGACAGCATAAGAGTACTTATTAGAAGTTGATTAATAGGTATACTGTCAAGCTAAAAACAGTATAATATGTTATTAAAAGTCTGCATTAAATAAATGTGTTCAAGTTTGAAGTCGTTCGAAAGTCGAAATAATACAGAAGGAAGTAAGTATAGATGTTATTTCCACTTAATCAAATTGTTCAAGTGATTAATCGCTCCTGGAATTGACTCCATGCATACCTTAGAATCTTACCGAGACGCTTAGAACTTGGAATCATCGTACGAGCTACGCTTTGACGCTTTGGGATTTTGTAGGTACTGGTAACCACTTGGGATCAGGAATAGCAAAAAAACTCAGTTGGGCCTTCATCTAATTTTATTCTAGTCTATTTATTACCAACTATTCTCATCGACTATTATGCTTGAAACTTTCATCATCACTTACGTACAATACTCTTTCGTAAACATTAAACTACAGCTCAAGTTATTCGAAGAGCATCATAATAGTTCAAACGACCTGTGAAAAAACGGGTCGTGTTAAAGCCGAGTGGGGGTAAAAAGGGGGAAGGCTCATCACATAACTTTGTAAGATTTCGCGAAAGTAGTTCTTTGTGAGTAGCTGCTTTTGTCATCGCCTAGTTCCAAACTATCGTTGAGCACGAATACACTTGGTTTTTGTTTTATAGAAATCTTTTGTTATTGAGTCAGCGTTTTAGTTGCGATTTACTTTGTAATTACGCTTTTGTTATAAAAGAATTTTGTGGAGTTTTGAATTATTATTCTGATGGACTTATAGTTGTTGTGATTTATAGGTTTTTGGTTTTCTTTATTTAGTATTGTATTCGTTTAGTAGGTATAATTAACAAAAGTCTTTTAATTTATGTATTTTACAAGTAAAAAAGTAATTTAATTTTATGTTTATCGTTCTAATTTTGTGCTTTCATCAATGTTTCTTATTAAGAAACTAAACAAAAGAAAGCATAATAATATATACATTTATGTTTATTGTACCACAATTCTTAATATTAAAAACATTCACACACTTAAACTTTTTAAGTTAGTTCTTTCTGAGGTCTAGTTTTACGATTTATTTTACAAAGCGCTTCATAGTAATATACATACCGTCCACGTTTCTTTAAAACCATTTCGAGATGTTGTAATTAATACTTTAATTTTCTTAAATTTTTGTTTTTGTAAATTACTGCACAATACAGTCCTATTGCACTTGTAACTAATTAAAGTAATATTGCGTAATATTTTTGAATTCTGGACTACTTATATTTGACTTTCAAGATATAATAATTCATACCTAAGAATTCATCCTTAAAATAGAATGCTCATTTTCACTTAACAAAAGCTATCCATATCATCCATTGCTACGTCACGAACAAACTAATTTCGTCGTTCTATAACATTAAGATTAATGGAAGTTGCTTACATAAATCAAATCGCAAACATTACACTACAGTTCAAGCCTGACAAGCGAAATGATTTCAGGTTTCACAGTGGACCATCTAGCTAATTTCCCGTTGGCTACTAAAATAGTGTTCATGTTTTATGCGACCGCAGGCTGCTTTTAAATGTTTGTGCAAGCCAGCGGAACGAAGCGGATTTTGTTTTTTAATGATAATTTCTGTGTAATTTCTGAAACTGCAGTGATTTTGTGCACGACTTCGTTTTAGTTTATTACATTAAGTGAGGATTTAAATTCTTTTTTCTAAATTAGTTGCTTAATTTTCTTGTATGTAGGTAAATAATTCAGATGTAGTGGATATATTTTACGTACTCTTGTATCGTGTTTTGTGGCAGAACCATTTAGTTTCCATGAATAAAACAGTAAATATTTTGTAGTTTTTTTACTCGGATGTTGACTGTTCACTCTGTCTGTGTGTGTCAACAGATGCTCACAATTATTAATATAAAATATTTTTACAACACTTGTTTTTTTTTTCAATTAAAACTTATTAGTTATTAAAGTTATTTTTGTATATAGTTATATCTACAATCGTGTATATTTACATCACCTTAGGTTTACTGTTAGGGACTGCCTACGGCTAATGCCGTAGGCAGTCCTAATGGGAATAGGAACTAATGTTCCGCCTATGTATGATAATTCTGTCAAACAAATAAATAATAAATACTGACTGCACGGGTGGCGCAATGGTTTAAGTGGTCACCTCCCCACTACGCTGCGCCAAGTGTTGTGGGTTCAAATCCCACACGGGACAAAAATTTGTGTGATCCACAAATAGTTGTCCCGAGTCTGGGTGTTCTTTGTGTTCGTTCTTTGAATGTTTGTGAAGCCCCTCGCGACACAGGAATATTCCTAATGCGGGAGATGTCTTTTAAAAAAAAGAAATACAAATATGATGAACTTTTGGTTTGTTTCTGTTTGCATCTGCTAATGCTTATTGCGCTAGAATTGAAAACTCTTAATTTAATAGTGACTCTTGACTGCACCCATTAATAGCCGTATACTTACCCAAGAGCCGAGAGTATAATGTGAATGTTTGTGTATATATGAAATTGTGTGTATATTATGTAGTCGTAACGTTAAGAAATTTCTACATGTAAGTAATGTATACATCAAGTTTGTCTTCATTTATGAAATTCATCATCATCTTCCTGCTCTTTTCCCAATTGTATTTGGGGTCGGCGCAATGTGTTACATTATATATAAGGTTTTGGCTGGTTTTTTTATGGCCGGCCGCCTGCCTGACGCCAACCCTCCTTGGGAATGTGATTGTTTTCAGACAGGACAAAGGGAGAAGGTAAATTGGTGTAAGGATAAAGTATAGGGCGAGGGAGCTAGAGTAAGGGATACCGCAAGTCTCGAATGGGGGAAACTCGACTGAGACTGCGGTAGCTCGAAGAGGCCGGGATCGTTAACCGTTCTGTGATTAGGGAGGCCACTAAGGCAGGAACATCAACTTTTATTAAATTATTATGAATGTATCTTTGCACCAACCTTATAGAATTTCTGTCATTAGATGTGTAAATTGGGACTTTATCGCGATAACAATTACAAAGCACAATACCTTTTTTGGTTACCCGACGTTTTGATCGAATTGCACCGATCGTAGTCACGGGTGGACTATACTATGTATAGTCGCGAAAGTTTAAAAATCCTGTAATTTATTCTCTCTGCACGACGGTTTCCTTTTGATCGCTACTTTTATTCAAACTGCAAGAAAGCGAGTACAACCGCATGTAAGTGTACCTTTCTGCGCATGTAATGAGGTTGCTACCGGCGAGGATTAGTACCTTCGACTTAAACAACAAATCTAGAAAATCAATATGCCTATAACAAAATATAAATAGAATGACAATCATTTCGCATTACCAGGAAACCACTACCAGTTAAGAGTTGATTACATAGTTAATAATATATATTATTATAAATAGTACATGAATCACATATTTTACTTTTTATTATTTACCTCTCATATTTTGTGCCAATTCCTAAATATCATCCTTCTAGCGAATAAAGCAAAATATAATCTCATTCGCTATTCATAAGTTTCAATTTCCTTTAACTTTTACTAACGTAATATCACTTAGCTCGCCAGCATGTTTCGTATTGATATTAAAAGGCATAGAGATATGTACTAGGTATCTATTATGAAATGGAATACAATATTTTGATGTCCACTTTTAACAGTTGTACTAATAATTTACCCTACAATCATTTTTTAATAATAATAATATTTCGTTAATATGTCAATCTTTTCCTTGCTTCAGCCTTTTTTATGTCGAAAATTAGCCACTATTGACGTAAGGGGTAACTAGCTATTTGTCATACAACGTCTGCGAGGATTTTAATTTTTTTCAATATTTATGCATTCACAGATTGCATAAACCCCTACTAAACTCTTCTTTGACCTTTGGACACCAAAACCACCCACGTACATCGCTACACTTCCTGTAAATCCAAATCCAAGCCTGGAAAATATTGTTACTAGCTTTGCCCCGCGGTATCACTCGCGTTAATTTCAGGAAAAACCTACTAAAATATATTACATTACTTTACTAGTATTATTTAAGATTATTATTTAATCAAACATCACGCTATGATCAATAAGAGTTGAACTATAGTAAAAAATGTCACGGGAATAGGAATAATAAAGGAACGCTGGGTAAAAGTACTGGGGTCTTTAAAATCATCATCCTCTGCGCCTTTTCCGAACTAAGTTAGGGTCGGCTTTTAGTCTAACTACGATACGGCTGAACTTTGATATTTTACGTGAACCGACTGCCATCAGACATTCACAACCCAAGTACTAGGCGATATCGAAGTTCTGTTGTTAGACACACAGGTTGTCGGACATTTGAGGGCTCCAACTACCTATAACGAAATGCCACAGATGTTCGTATGGCACCCGGGACCGACGGTTTAACGTGCTCTCCGAGGCACGGAGAGATCTCAATGTCTTAAGGATGGTCACCCATCCTAGACTGACCTGGCAAGTATTACTTAACGTTGTAATGTGTTAACCTACTCGGTTACCACTTAGCCACGAGCCGTTTAAAATGTGGGTATGTAATAATATTACCTTCCTACGTTACGTTGCTTTATTTAGTTTACCTGATTATTATTTTGTGGCGGAGTTATTTTAAAACTATGACATCTAAGGTATTCATTGAAATCAAATGATGTCGAAGGCAATTTTGTTCCAAATTAAATACTTGTGATGAATAACGTATTTATTTGGAAAGGATTAATATCATGTTCATAAAAACACCATAAATAATGCATTATTTTAGAACCAATTTGTTTACCATAAAAAAGGTTTTAGTGAGTCAACCTTAAAAGATATATATATATATATAAATGCTGTCGCGGACTTTTTTTTTTAACTTTTAAAGGGGAACGACTCCGTCATTCTGTCAGAACGTTTTCTTTTTCTCAGTAAAAATGTATGTACTTGCAAGTAAGAAAAATTCAAGAGTTTCTGCTTTCGCTGAAACATGAACATATTAATATCCTTCCTTAATCCGTAAATGTACAAACAAAACTTGGCGAGAATCCAGGATCACGTCACAACTTTGATTGGAATTTGAGGATGGATGGCAGGAAGATTTTATCCAGGTTTATCGCAGTTAACAGTTTATTGTACAACAAGTATTATAATATAATCACAAAAGGGCGGTGGACGTTTATAAATAAATACATGTTGTGCAATCTAGAATAGTATGTTGTAGTCTTAATACATAACCTGACAGGTATACATATATATCTTTATATTCTTCTTTATCTTTACTTATTGTTAGAAGGAGTGAGGTAATATTCTAAATCTACACACGTAAAGTCCAATGCACGAATTGCGTCTAATAGTTTTTACTGTTCAACAGAGAGCACACTAAGACTTAGAATAGACTTTGCCTTTTTAGTTTTAGGGTAAAAAATCATTGAAAATTACAAACATTAATGCCTTTAACCTTTAACTCTTAGACCATTTCCCTTATTTTTTAGTAAAAGCAACTATTAAAACGGTAAATTTTGTTAAATTACTGTGTTACAACTAAACAAATGACCCTTAGTGACCATCAAATCTAGACAAGAGTTACAGGTTGTACCCATTTTAATATCCAATTCTGCAGAATGTAGTGAATGTGTTATATCAAATTCCAGTTAAGTAATCGAAAAATTGCTTAACATTTATTGAACACTCAATTTCCTCACTGGATTCACTGGAATTATTTAGAAAGAAAATTTTATCGCGTTGAGAAATTGAACAAATCGAACGTAAGACCCTATCAAGTAAAGGATTGAAAGACTTGATTGCTAATATTGGTTCTATAAAGGATGTTGCTAGTGTGTATAGTCTAACAACTATACCATGTGTTCTAGAAAGCAAAATAAACAAACTTCCAACCTGGTGATAAGCGATTAAACGATGCTTTTAAACTTAACATAGTAAACGGAAAAAATAGGTAAATTAATAAAACAATTATACGTTAGTGTAAAAAAAAAACGAACCATTTTGATAAAATAATAATAATAATAATACATTTTTATTTCGGTATTTAGAACCATAAGAGTTAGTATACAAATAGACTTAAAACTATTGTTAGTAATAGGTAAACATAAATGAACTATTTGACTGTGTGCAGCCTTACCCAGCGCGCGTCCCACCGGTCTGCCAATACACATACAAAACTTTATCTGAACGACACAGAGAAAACTTCGAAAGAGAGAGAGAAAACGTCTTAATTTTGTATCGAGAAAACTTCTTCTTACTATGGTTTTGTGCGAGTCTTTAACCCTCAGCCGAATATTCTAGAATAACTTAGTGGGTTCACAGGTAGTTTAAGTCGGTTGTATAAAGTAACCTACACCTAGTATTTAACATTTTTGAAATAATCTACTGCTAACATATTTCAAAATGAACTATAAAAGTCACTATAACAATGAGATAGCCATCTCCATGATGCCTCCTCTACACGATGGTTCATTGTGATAAACATCTGTAAGAGGCCATCAGATGACCGGCACCGTGGTGTTAGCGGGTCATTGGTGGCAGCAGACGTGGGTCAATTGGGCAAACAATTTTTATGAGGTAATTGCATTGCTTTTGTAGAACTACAGAAAACCCATACAGAGATTATCGACAAACCATAATTCCTTTGATATATGCAAGTAATCCCGCAGTGACCTATCGCGATGCCCAACCCAATATATCAAAATTGCTGCGAACAATACCTGTACGAGCAGAGCTTTCAAACCTTCGTTTCATTAATAAAATCTGACAAAAACCGATGATGAGTATGGCTCACGCCGACTGGTCAATTTTAGAAATATACCCAGAATAAATTGACCCTTTTTTTTGTATATAATTTTAGTACTTACAGGTCTGCATAAAATGGGGTTACTAAGAAATAGGTCAAATATATTTCCTGGTGTAGTTCAGTAGACCATTTTGTTTAATCGCCTCAGTAAGCTTGGGACTGATTTATAGAGAACAGAGAGAGGCAATACTTTTAGATTGATTTTCCCCGATGTTATCGCTTACACATAGAAAAGGAAAGAAAATATAGTAGTTTTTTGCTTTTTTTGCATTATATTTTTACCTGGGTTACAGAATTTTCCTAAAGTTTGTCGATTTTTTTGCGGGAATGTAATCTTGCTGTAGGATAGTACCTATCTAAATAAATTAGGAACTAAAACACACATGTAATTACGATAAAAGAAACTGATATATACACATATTATGTACAGTAATATATATATATATATAATAATAAATAATTGTACGTTGAAACATATTTACGTTCAAACACAAGTAATTTTGATCCCTATTTACGTATTTACAACTCATTGTAGATATATGTGTATAATTCGCATTAACGTGCAGTTGTCTCTAAATAAAAATTGTAAATGGGGACATCACGTAGACAAATAAATTTTATCAAAAATTTACATTAAACACAATTCTTGATTTTATAAATAAGACAGCAAATATACTTTGGTGAAATACTAATGACGACGTGTAAGATACTTAAGCTTTCTATAGAAAGTTATGTAAGTATGTATACATGAATATACTATACGAATTTTGTTGGAATATCAATTTTATAATTTATCATTTCGTTACACTTATATAGTTCGGTATATAGCAACAATTATTGAGGAGGGAAACAAAGAATGTTGATGTGATGGATGTTTCGTGGGAGAGCCATGCTTCGGCACGCCTCGACCGGAGTGATATCACGGCCTTACAGAAAACCGGTAGTGAAGCATTATTGCTTTTCGCCGAGGAGTGAGTGAGGTTACCGGAGGCCCTAACCCTTCCCTCTCCCCTTCTTCCCTCCACTCTCCTCTTCCGCCCTCTTCCCCTACTCCTACCATAAAGGCCGGCAACGCACTTGTGACTCTTGAGTTGCAGGTGCCCATGGACGGTGGAAGTCTTTACCATCAGGTGACCCGTCTTCTCGTTTGCCCCTATATCAGAAAAAAAATATCCTACACACACTCGCGTTCGGTGACAATTAAAAGGATGAAAACTAAAGTACCGCTGTTGATAACTTCTACAATTATACCTATTTGATTGTAATTGCGGTGGTGCTGTATTTCCGCTTATAATTCTTTAGGATTGTGATATTGGAAGTGTTTAGCGACACCGGTATCAAACGAAACGTCGCTAAGGCCTCTGAAATATTCTACTGTCCCATAAATTCCCACTCCGTCACAGTCCGGTAGTTTTACGTACCCCAATGGCCTCTTTTTCGCCAAACAAAACCAGAGCGATAGTTGGCAATAAAATATCCTACCACATAACATTAATAATGCCTAATAATATATTGTACGGAATATGTTAGTGGTATGGCCCAACACACCAAATGTGGAAAACAGTACTAACATTTAGCCAATTCTGTACCGTTAATTATTTGTCATTAACATTCAAATACTCCACAATATTTCGACCGTGGGATACTAGAAGTTGAGTACAAAATTGATGGAATGATTTATGCGGAGTTATGTGATAATAATGTTTGAGTTTTGTTGAAGTGTAATTTGTACAGCGGCGCTTTTATTACATTCTGTGACAATATATTAGGTTTTGGGTTATTGGGTTTGCTTATTTTGTGTTTTCTCTATAAAATTGTGGTAATAAATTTTATTCGGTTAGGTTTTCATTTGGTTTTTGAAGGAACGTGCGTAAAATGTATTTTATGTTTGAATATATACCTACTCTCCCTTACTTCCTTTATTTATGTTACTAGGGAAGGTGAATAGGTAGGTATTTGAAGCTATTTGAAGAAACCCGGATTAAGTTTAACTGAGGGGAAAAACGCATAATCTTGGTGTTTTTGTATGGCCAGTTGATCCCAATTTAGTTTTATTTGTATACATTCTATTAATTTAAGTTAATAAAATTATTTTTAATATGCCATAAAAAAGCCTTCTTGCTTATGAATATATGCTTTGTTCTAATTGTTCAATTGATATTAGTGATCAACTTTTACAAATCGATACTGCATGAGGTTTTAGGTTTGCTTCGAGGGTTCTTATTTAAATAAATAACGATTTAACGTCTGTCTTGCGATATAAAATGATGTGCAGAGTTTACCGATCGATCAGCCGCTGTCTTGGCTAAAAGCTACTAAATCACCGACTGCTGATGCCAATAGTATCGTGTGTGCTTTAGGTTTTAAATAATTAAAGATAATTTAAAAGTGGAACATGCAACAGACTATTATAATACCTTATCTGATCTCTAGAACCATAAGGTTTAATATAATTTGCCATAGAGGTACTTCCCCAGTTGGTGTTGAGTACTCGACTGGGTTTTGTAAATCAACCCATTATTTTGAAATTAAGGTTAAGTAATTGCGTACACGTCGATTTTATAGGGCACAGTATTATGAACGCGAAACCACGGATATACTTAATAGAGGACAAAAATGGCAATGTATTAGTTTTATATGTGTGTCGTTCCCAAACGGGTCGTATTTACGCGATACGGGGGGAAATGGGCCTCAATGAGATTGTGTCCACTGCTCTCAAACGATATAACTTTATTTATTACTATTTTTATGTGTGCTTGGATGATATTTTCATTTTAGTGCCTTATGTGCTTTAGTTTTGTCTGTTTTATGAGTATTATAACTGGTAATACTGAATGTAGCTAAAAGTTCTAAACAAATTATACTCATAGTTCTGATATATGCATATGGGAATTAGAACACAGAAACTTTCTTCTCGAAATAAGCACTCGATCGAGGAAGCGCCATTTCTAACGTATTTCCTTTAACAACACTAATTTGTAAACCCAGCCACACGATTCATGGTAAGACTTTAAACCTATAAACACTTGCAATATCCCCGGGTTTCACTTGTGCGTTGTCGACCTTATTTACATGTCCCGTAGACCTATAACCCTTTTCTGTAAGCAGGAGAAGATAAGAAGGCCTACAGTCACGCCCTCATTACAGAGTATGCCGCACGTACAATGCAAGGGGCTTAATGACAGTGATATTACTTAGAAATGTTAATCGATAGTAATGAGTAATGTGAAAAGCTCTCTCACGCGTAGCAATTAGGCACATATTAGATTGAATGTTGCACACATTAGGATATTTGGACCCCAGCGATATCGAACTTAATTCTTTTGTTGCTTTATTGCCGTTTATTCAAATGTATTGTCATAGTTAGCCTATAATCTGTTCTCTTTTCTTCTTAATATATCGTTAACGCAAAATAATTGAATACTGGGTTATTATAATCGTAATAATATACAATTTACTTTCACTCCCACGCTTTAAAACCAGAAAAGTCGAGGTTGAAAACGAATTTCATATATTCATATTCTTTATTGTACACAAAAACAACAATCTTATAAGTACAGGAAGGAAAATAGTATGTACAAAGGCGAGCTTAACCCATAGTTGAGTTTTCTTCCAGCAAACCTTGGGAGTGAAGTGAAGTGAAGTGAAGAAAAAAATAGATGCAAAGTGTGTACGTTAAAGGGAATTAAATAAACATAAAATTAAAAACCTAAACTATAGATACATAATGTATACCTACAGAATAACGAGCACTAACGAGTTTGCAACATAATACCACATACATATATTACCACATATACACTAAATAATATGTTAAACATATACATACATATAAACAAATTAACAGTCTGATTATTGCTGAGACAGAAAAAAGTCCTTGATTCTTTTCCTAAAAACAGTAAGGAAAGGGCTACCACGGATAGAAAGGGGAAGGGAGTTGCTCAAATTATGGAGAATTTTACTGTAGTTATAAAATTTTGATTATTTTCGAATAGGCTATATTTTACTTACCAGCTCATGACGAGCGACAAAAATTTAATTTTGATTCAGGCTCTAGCACATCCGATTTTTTAAAGGCAATGTGCGTATGGAAAGAAAATAACACTTTTCTTAGTACTGAAGTAAAATATTATCAATAGACTTACACACTCATGAGATCTCCCAAACTATCTAGAGGTTTGTGAAGTGCCAATCACCAATAGACCTAGAAACGTGGTGTACTTGGTCTAACCCCTCCCATACTATAAGAATCAACCTCTTTTAACTCAATCACGACAAAAACTTACCGTCATTTACTTCCCAAATACATATCAACATTTACCTGAAATAATGCTGTCTAAATGAAACACATTTCACATAACCTAAACGATATTTTCTTCGTGCAATGCTGTGAAAATTTCCAATTTTCACGAACAATATAGCAGTGGTGAGTTGTGGAACAATTTTGCGTGGTGACGTAGCAAAGGGGAACACGACATGTAGCTGTTTCTACTGTTAAATAAATTATTTTGCGAATAAGTGCAAGAAGTGAGTGTTTCTGTGTAAACTGGTTTCGCTACTTGACAAGGAAACTTGTTTGTGTTGATTTGCAGCGGAAATAAGATGACTTTGCTTATTTTGTTGATTGACTTTTTCTTCAGCCTGGTATTTTCTGATGATTCTCAACCGGTACCTGCTTTATTTTTTTTATTTTACCCGGTCGTCATCGTTTTCATGGGTTAGCTTATTAGCCCTGACTGATATCGTGCTTTATGATAGCCAGCTTCTTATAGGTCGACTGGCATGTTCGTTTTCATTTTCAAGTATAGCCAATTTACTTTTAAAGCTTGCTACAACCGTAACAAAGAAGAAATTTCTGGATATTTTTAATATGATACGTCACAAACACTGATAGATTCTGGGATCTGTGCAATTCATATTTGTCCAATGACCAAAATCATATTATAAGGCTTTCATTGAAGATGTTTATAGTAATAAACCGCCTTGCCGCATGTCTTAAGTTTCTAAACTTGTCCCAACATGTAATCGAATATGAAAAAATATATATACAGCAACACTTCTTTGCAATAACATTCTAAACTGCTGCATCATTAATTTGTGGTGCTCCAGAGACAATTTGCGGTCTTCTAAAGACATTTTCCGTAATAGGAAAAGTTTTGAGCTACGGTGAACAGGATTACTTAAAAATTTATTTCATTTATCTTCGACAGTATCAGGGAAAGGTTGAAAGATGTGAAAATTTGAGACTGCTTAACTTTGAAATCAAGTTTTGTTAATTTGTCTTTGACTGTGAGCGAAAGGGCAAAAATATTTGAGTTCAAATGTTTCAAGTGTCGATATAAATTAAAGGAATAAGTCAACTAGTTAAGTTACTTTTAAGTTAGTCTAAATTGGAAATGAAGTTATATCTACTTTCAAAAAAACAATAATTTAGCATAGTTGTTTCAAATTAAACATGCGGAATTAAATACCTTATTGGAAAACTGGTATGTCTTTTATTAGGTTTGTATGTAAAATTATAAAACATGAAGAAATCATAAAAGGCGTTAAGGTTGAATATCTTTCACATAAATCTCATGATCTTGTACGGAACCCTCTCCACGCAAAGTAAACTCGCACTTAGTTGATTTTTTTAATTTAAATATTAATTGAGGTGGTCATAAGGTATGCGACTTAAATCTTTTGAAATATTCTTTTCCATTATGTAACATTAACATTACGCTTTCCTACTATTCAGAGGATATTATAAATTGTTTTTATTCTTATATTACAATTTATGTACTATATTTTTGACAAATATTATATTTAAATTATTAAAAATGCACCAAATATTTTTTTAATTTGTAAATTTATATTTGTGTCTAGAACAGCTAATTTCAATATAACAATGTGTTCAATTTGCGCGATATAGAGCGTGGGAGCACAGCAGTCATCCTTAATAAAGGAGGACAAGAGGAGGGGATAAGGAAAATACTGTAATGGCCTGTTGGTAAATATTATTCCAGGAAATTGGTTGTTGGTAAATATTTTTACGGACCAGAGAATGTTCCATCCAACGTTAAGACTTTTGAATACGGTGACAGTAAGCATGAATAAATTAATATTGAATAACTCATTTCTCGAGGAAATTCGTCTGTCTTTGAAATGAAAACACAACAGTATTTTGGTTCTTTATACTTTTCTTAGAACAGAAATTCGAAACCAAGCAATGCCTAAGAAGGACGATTCAGATTTGTCATCTTATTATTATTATTAATCACTAACTAAGAATATATTTTTTTAAATTTCAAATAAAAGATTTTGAAGACTTCCTGAATGTTATTTGATATCGGGCAAACTAGCAGACGGGTCAACGGGTAGTAAGTGACTACCGCCGTCCATGCACATCTGCAACTCAAGAGTCACAAGTGCGGTGCCGGCCTTGAAGGTGGGAGTAGGGGAAGGGGGTTAGGGCCTTTTTTTTTGTAAGTGTGGAAACCCCCTCGGGCCGTCACCCCACCGGGGTTTTCGGTGGGGTGAACCGACTAAAACCACTCGGTGTGCCGTACCACGCCTTAAGTAGGAGGGAACAGATTTTCATTAAGACATCAGGTGAAGGGGAAAATCTGTCCCGTCCACCTGCGGCCACACTCAGGGCGACATGAGGATCGTCCTCAAGGACCCGTTCTGCCTCCTTCTGCTAGATGACATCCTCACAGAAGGTTGCCATCACGCTAAAATTCCTGTCGCGTGAGCGTATGACGGCCGGTAGCGAGAGAAGTAGACCGGGGTTAGGGCCTTCGGTAACCACTCATTCACTTAAGTCACTCATTTGACGAAACACAACGAAAGCATTGCTTTACGCTGGTTTTCTGGGAGGCCGTGGTATCAGTTTGTTTAACCCGGCCTATACGTGCCGAAACATGGTTCAATAAATCATATAAATCTCTATTTTACCCTTTTCTCCTATTTAGAAAGGTAAAAAGAACATTTGAACTTAGTTATTGTACATAAACATATTATAGTGATGTTACCCTTTTAAATTTAACGATTTATCATTTATCATCCTTTTTATTATTTAGCTATTTACATAACTATATCCAGGCTCTTACGCCTAGGAAATAGTAAAATACATACATATCATATTAAATTATCATATGTACTACAACATATTACAAATACGCGTGTAGTCCTCTTAGAGGGCTTTTAATATTCAGTAAAAAAACAAGATTTTATTCCTTTTAAATATGGATTTTACACACACTTCATACTAATATCCTACACATTTTCATAAAACGTATTATAAACATATTGTTATATTTTATATATTTCACAGACATTTCCGGATAAATACAGTTCTTCCTAGACTTCTAGCTTACGAAATATTAGTTTAAGCGGTAAAATTTCTACTGCATATTCAGAAAATAATATTTCACGAATATTTCTAAACTCTTCAGCGGTTTACTTTATTCACGGTTTCTACTATACGCCTATAAAATATCACTACACCTATTTATTAAATAGTGTAGGTATGCTTCTAGAAGACATATATATTTTGTTAAATGCTAAAAGTCTAAACATTTTTTATACAGAACGTAGCATTTACGTTCCGTATAAAAAAATGTTTAGAAAAATACAATTAAAACGTCAAATCTTTTACAAAGCTCAAAATTTCTACTAGGATATCAGCATCACTTCAGAGCTTACGTGAAATTAAGTAACTCCCTAAACTGGGCAGTACTGGTGCAGTTAGCGTTAATGGGTAACATTCCTTGCCCGGAATTCCTCGTTCACATGTTCCCTGGGAATTTCACCGAGTAACGTAAAGGAATTTTCCGTTCTTATGCTTACTAGTAGACATGTTATTGCACCGTTCCGTGTCATTGGATTTAGTTGGAGTAAGTGTTTAGTGAAGCGAATTTTTTGCAATATTGTAAGAAATTTTAACTATTTCAATAATATCATTATAGCATCAACTAATTGATTGAAAAAAAATTCGTTATTGTTGTACATTTCTTCTTTAGGAAATTAAAAAAATGATGAAAGATTAACGAAACGATCGGCCTGATGATAAGAAATTATTGCGGCAGCCTACGCACATGCCGACGGGACGTTTACAGTAGGTACTACTAATATCACTCGTGTCTTGCCAAACTGGTAAAATAAAAAAAAAAAAAAAACCCTTTCTTGGTTATCAATAGCCGAGTTTTTAGCTCTGATTTGTGTAGAGATATCGTTTTTTCCACCTGCCTTACGATAGTGAAAACAATTTTCAATTCGGTGAGGTGGCCCGTACTAGCAGAAGCCACGGGCCTAATACGGCTAGCACTAGCTTAATTCTAGCTTAAGAATAACTATCATCGTGATGTAAATATGAGTTAGTAACAAAAAAGTCGCTTTAAATGACATAGTTTTCCTCGTATGATACCACACCAATATCGGTGACGACATACATCTAAATCGAACCAATTTAGAACATCATGGTGCGTCATACTGCGCCTTAAATAAGTGGACCTTGCGTCGCGTCGGTGCTACTACGATAACTCCTCACCGGTCTGTAGCACTAGTCCATAAGGTAGAGTGTAGGTTGCGGCTACTACCATGAACATAAATCCTAAACATACGTAATAACAATAAAACTCATTAAAAATAGAAAAAATGTACGTATAGTTGTTTTATTCTGTACAACAGGTATGTGCGTATAAGACCGCATTTAGTAAATCTTACACATTTTCATGGTTCCCTGGCGAGTGTTGTCGCAAAAACTTATATAATTAAGGAGTCGCTGACTACTGCCTAACACACGTAAGAGGCGTTTTAAGCCTCTTACGTAACACGCATGTTGCCTAATTTCCTTTTCTGATGGGCAAAAAGGATGCAGGTTTGCACACGACACTACTATCAAAATAAATAATTGTCAGAACCACACTATACTTGTATATGGAAAAATATTAGTATTTTACACTTGACAGTTATATTTTATTTTATTTGATTTATTAAAGCGCCTCTTTCAACATTATTTTATTTTCATTCATTATTGTCGTGTTATTGTTTTATATTTGTGCGAAAGTTCCAGTAAATTGTCTATAATTGAGTGAATATTGAATTGAAAGAATTAAATTTAACACACGTTTAAGAAAATAATAGTTAAGTATATTTATTATTACTGTACCTACTTACTATTATACTTTTATAGTGTAGCCAAAACTTGTTGAGTAGGATCAAACGAGCGTATTACCTAAACGAAGCGTTTATGTGCACCGAAAACTGTTTACCCTCATCCGGGTCGAGTATTCCTTTTTCGAATTGAAAACTTGTTTATACACGTTCGGGCACTTTTGCACTTCGGAATGAGGAAAAGCACTGAACTCGCGTGACCGTCACGCTCAGGTACATATTATAAACACATGTGTGTGTATATTACGTATATATTTATGTTTTCACTTCTTACGTTATTAGTTTTCTTTATTATTTTCTACTAGCTTTTGCCTGCGGTTTCGTTTGCGGTAAAGCTATTTTTCTTTCCCTAGGAAATTTAACTTTTTTTGGATGATAGGTGTGATGTCGTCGACTGCACCACTGACATCGTGTTAGCTAAACTGACGATTAGTTGAGTAGATACGGCGTAACAGACAGATATAAACAGATAGAGTTACTTTCGCATTTATAATATTTGTATAGACTCACAACATATATAATAGTAAGCAGAGGTGTTTAGTACAGTTATATCTTTGGTTTTATGTAATAAGGGGCAAGCCTATTGCCACTTGGTGACACGTTTTCACACTACGTGCACCTATCGAGAGTACAATACTAACAGAAAAAAAATTCTATGTGTCCCACTTGCTATTCGAACCTAAAAGCGCAATAGTCGCAAACATAGGCGAGATATCACTTTAATAATAGAAAATGCACCTAAACAATCTTAAAGTAAATTTTAAGCACAATGTCAACTTTTAATTATATTAGAAACTTCGGGTGCGCACAGAACTCACCAGAGTACATTAAAATTGAATTTAAAATAACGTAAGAAACGAACAATAAAAATAATTCTAAATGTTAATAACCCAAACAGTGGCCAAAAACAGCCATTTATTAAACACACTCCAATCGTTAAAAGAAATATCTTCCTACATACATGGTACGAAGCTCGCACTTCAGCAAAACATTTTTCAGTGAACTCCGCAAGTAAAGCTAGTGCTTGACACGAACACACTCACTTCATGCTCCATTGGAATTTGAAATATCCGCATTTAAAGCCAAGTGGTATAACTGAGAGATTTGCGGTACTTCTTGCTTCTCTGTTCCGTCATTACAATCGTGTTACGGTCGCCGGTTCATTATTTGCAATGGAAGTTATTAGCCGGGATATAATTGGAAAACCAATTACAGTACTCTGTTGCGCATTTTAAAGTTGGAATTATATCAATAAAACGGTTACGGCGGTAGCGTAATGGCTAAGGCGTCGGACTTCCGATCAAGTGGTTGCGGGTTCGAACCCCACCCAGTGCACTACCGACGTGAACCCACTCCTAACACAAGCATTTTAGCTTAGCTGGAGGGGTTACCAAGAATCCTAGTAATGTGTGACCCACGTTGCTAGTATTCTTTTAAAAAAAAAAAAAAAAGATTGCGAATAAAATTGCCCCCTTTTAAAATAATTCTTGCGATAGAAATAATAAGCAATAATTTGATGATTAGTCCCACATTCGGCCTGAAAAGATTTTGCTCCCAAAAAGAAAAAAAAAATTATTAAAATCGCTTTGAAATAAGATAGAATAGCACATTTTTATGTTATCTATATTTGGTTCATTTTCGTTTTATTTAGTCCTACCTATTCATTTTTCCAATATTTTACTGCAATATTAAATTTACGCATCCACCCAACTGCAAAATACCCACTGTATAACATATTATTAGACAGCACAAGTCAGTGTTATTGCAAGAAAACTATAAGATTAGTGATAAAACTTTGAGACACAACAGCAATAAATCAGTAGCTAGCTATCCAGCTACCCATTATTAGGTATGTTAGGGTCTGTTTCTATGCACTACAGTAATATTTTCCAAGATAAGCCAAAGCTTAAGCAAAAAATATATCTCTCAACTATTTTTAATCTCCAAAACCAATCTTCGAACAAGCATGTAGAAAATCGAAATAACATCGAAAACAAATTTAAAATTACATCCGAACATTCGCACAAGTCTGTACTTTCTGCTCCCTTCTCCTATCTTTCTTCTACATTGTACTTGTCTCTAAAACTTGGTAGATAACAAGCAATGTCGACACTGTTATGAAACGTACAAGTATTTTTGGGTTGACTCTGTTGGCTTGTAAACAGATATCAACAAGACTTTCAAGTTTGTGTAATCTTTGGTGACATTTGAACTTTTGTGTGTCCGAAATTTCCCAATGGGAAAGTCTACTTAGTTTTAATGTAAAGTAATGAGTTTTTTTAAGAATTTAAACGTTGTTTTGTGTTTACTATATCACTACATTTTATAAAACAATGTCCCCAGCCGCGTCTGTCTGTCTGTTCGCGATAAACTTAAAAACTACTAAACGGATTTTCATGCGATTTCACCAATTTATAGAGAGATTCATGAGGAAGGTTTAAGTATATAATTTGTTAAGTTTTAGTGAATTTTTTTTTATTATAATGATGTTTGTTGAAGATGTCTCTGCTACCCGTGTGAAGCCGGGGCGGGTTGCTAGTTTGATTTATAAAGATCAATGATTTTCTAGACTCCCTTGCGACTCAAATTAAAACAAGACCAGAGACTAGAGAGAAAGAGATACCTGTCCCTTGCTTTACTGTCCCTTAAGATGACTAGGTACTGCCTTTTAAATACCTTCATTATAAAAACAATGAAATTAAAATAGCGTACAAAAATAAAATATTTTAATAAAAAATGGGTCAAATTCTACATAGCTGGACTTAATTTCAACCGAATTTGTTGTCGCCACATGAAAAACTCTTATTTATGTTAATAAAAAAAGGGACAAACTATAATAGATAACACAGTTCACTATTTAATGAAAATAAGTTAATAGATATTATTTTGACGGTTATACCGGTAACGTAATACTATTGGTCGATTGATAAATATAAACAAATAGTGGGATTACAAAAGGGTAGAAATATGTTTAGAACGATTGTTTTGAGTGCGAATAGAGGTACGAATAAGTTGGCAGTTACTGTTAGTTAGTGATTTTCATAGTTTGTATCAGTGGTTGTGAGACTGTTTCTTACAAATTCTTTGCCAGTTTAGAGGTTTAGGTGCGTGTCTATGAAGCTAGCGTAGCCAAGTCATAGGGCTTAAGTCTCAAGTCAGCACGACCATTGTTTTTCGGAAATGGCTATAGCAAAAAAATCAGTTCTTTGGCACATAAAATATCAAATAATTAGCAAAAAAATATACTGTAAGTTTTATTACGGCCCTATGACTTGGCTACGCTAGCTTCATAGACACAGATGTTGCAGAGATATGTAATAACTTAAACAAAAGAAAAAATCGTAGGTACCTTAACAGTACTAAAACATGTATAATTATATAAACTATACATATTATTAAAAGTATATACTAGAACCAGAACTATAATACATATGTATGTACTAAAATATTTTAGGTACGGATTGAGAATTGCATGGTCTATTTGATACAATTCCACATGTCACTGGTACGTACAAATCACAGTCACTTTAAGCAATGAAACGTCTCGAAGAAAAGCTTGGACAATGTAGTGGACGCATTCTGTCTTACTGTACGTCGTGCGGAATTTTTCACACTTTAACTTTATGTGCTCACTTGAATGGATCTTTTACTTGGCAGCACTTAGATAGCTCTGAGTATGATGTTGGAAGTGTAGGGACATGCTCAATGTAACAAAATAGTTAAACTTACTAAAAGTGATCGTGACATAAGATTTTGGAATATCCTACGTAAGAACTTCCCCTTTTTGATTGCCTTCTATTACTTAGGTGTTTAATATGCCTCTACCTTTCTCTTCGGGTATAAGGTGTGAGCTTCTAATAATAAAAACTTCAGACACATCATCACGCGAGATTTATTTATAATGATTGCCAACAAATTCTACACATAACTAATATGACAAAAGAAATTTCAAATACATGCCTTGTGCTCATTCAATTATAGGCAAACACAACTAACACAAACATAACTTATACCCTTAAATTAAATTATGATAAAATAACAACATACATATTAAAAAATAAAATATTCAAAAAAATAAAACATTAAAGGTAACATAAATCTGATTTTTTTTATTTATATTTTTATTTATATTTTTTATATATATATATATATATTTTGAACCCAAGATAATCTGTATTTTTTCTTATACTTAGGCAAGTTATCACCAAAAATATCTATATAACTCTAACAATCGAGAAAGTTTGTTGTGCGATTAGGTCATTCTGATTATTGGTGAGCTACGACCTAAGTTAGTCTTATATCTACATAAACTGAACAACTTGTAGACACTAGAGCACGGCAACCTACTCGGAGCTGTAAAATGGATCTTTGCCGTTGGTTCAAGACAATCTATATTATTGTTAAGGAATAAAAGATCGTGTAGGTTTCGTCTATCGTATGATCCTATACTATGGTAACCAGACTGCTGATAAACATAATCACACATAATAAATATAAACATAACCTATTGTAGATAAATTACACCCAGACATAGAAGCAGGTTAGCAGTCAGCCTAAGCACTAGACCAACAGGTGTATCTCTCAAAGGATATGTAGGTATGTATGATACAATTCTAAAATAATTTATTTAATCGTAGTTATGAAATTTAATAGGAGTAGATGAATGAGAAGAAATGAAATAAATGTTCCAAATAAGTTCATAAGTATGAACGTAGAAAATTTTAAGGTTAGAGAAGGGTCAGTAAAAGATTGATGGTGTGAAAAATTACTTAGTCAGAAAGGCAGAGAGTGATTATAAATAAGAGATTGACCGCTGTATTTTATCGAGATCAAGCCGAACCGACTTTATTCTTTACATGTGTTATATATACCTTCTTGGTTTGTAATTTGTTTAGTACTCATTTGTACCACGTGTCTGAATAAACAATTCTTATTACAATACTCCGTTAACTGTACTCTTGAACTGTATCCCTGTTTGAATTTAGATAAAGACTTTAGGTAGGATTTTAGGTAAGCCAACCACCCTTAGTCTCAGGCTGCAGTAGTGTTTCGATTTAATTAATGCTAGCCGACGTCTCACGTCACAAACGCCATATGGTGCAAACTTTAGTGGCTTTAAAGTAAACGCACTGACAGGACTATTTCGTGATGTGTTGCGGATACTAAAATGAAGATTTCCAATGTTGATATTAACGTAACTTTGTACTAATTTGGTTTTAATCTCATATTACCTAGTAAAATAAAATAAAGACAATGACATCGGTAGGAAAATAAGGTAAACTCGATAAAAAATTATACATTTGTAAAAATAGGAAATATCTATTGGAGAAAATGTAGAAAAGTTATGTTTATCTGTGTACCTATTTTCAGTGCTTTAAGATAAAGGACGAATATCGATTGTTAAAATATACTAATAAACTTATATTAACGTATACATAACAGAATGATAGAATAAGATCTAATTATTAAATTATTTCCCGGCCCTGGAGCAAGTAAAAGGAAGATTCCTGACATGAAAGCTAAAAAGGAACGAACATGAGACGAGCTTTGAGCTTGAGAACACTTAGTGACAGATTAAATGTACCTTTATGTTTAATTTACTTTGGGTAAGTCTGGCTTTCACTGTATGATAAAATACGAAGTCAAGCAAAAATTATTTCCAGAAAATAAATATCAGTAGATACCTAAGATACAAGAACTTGCTGTAGTTTTGAAATTTCCAGTTCTCATTGTGTCTACATGTAAGACACAATGAGAACTGGAAATTTCAAAACTGTGTCGTAAAATAAATTGTAGCACCAGTTTGGCACTAAGCCGATATCATGGAGTATCCGTGATGTTTTTATTACACGTCGATACTGCGAATATCCTGATTCTCTTTCTACGATTTATCTTTGCTTATTTGCATTACATGTCAGCAATGTAAATAATTAAAATAAATTAAATAAACTTTTGATATAGTAAATAAAAAAATTACGTATCATATTTCTTTATATGAATTTGATGATGAACTTCGCGAATACCTGTATAATTTATTTTGAATGCATTTGGTACGCTATGTCCATAATTTTAAATATTGGAGACATGAAAGTTTTGTTAGTCATAAGCATAACTAAAAATGATTTATGGTAATTATGTGGTTACTATAATTATAACGAATAGAAGGTAGAATGAAGATGATAGTGTGATAAATTTTGCCCAAATCATGGAATGAATATCAAATAAGATTTCTAATTACGTTCGTTGATTGGTGATTTGTTCCAATTAAAATAGCAAGAAAATTGAGTTTTTAATGGCGGTCAAACGAGCACATTTTAAAAATAATTTAAATTGTAGCTGTTATATGGTAATTATGCAATCATAAATTTCATTCCCTTTTTGTCCCATGTTTCCATTCCTTTTGAATTTTCATGAAGCGGTTGGATTTTTCGTATCATTTAAATGTTGTGCCCTATCCATAAGGGAATTTGCGTAAAACTTTAGGGAACATTTTAATTGCATAAATTATATTTTTCATCGCATGTAAGTAATGATTTTTATAGATTTACTGTTGTTGATTCTAACAGACAATAGTTACTGTAGTCAGAGTGTGGGTGGGATCAGTTGTATAAACAAATTTACTGTAACAATAAACGAGATACTTTTAATGCAACATTTTTTTTGTGTTAGGGAATTTTAAACTGAAGTAAATATTTGCCAAGTTAGACTAATACTTAACTCTTTGTTTATTTTAAATACCAACAAAACACTTTACAACGGCCTTTGTCCAAAAGTTCAGGGTTAAGAACAGAATTATCGACCATAGTCACTTAGTTTTAACGGTCATGGAATTGATTAAACTTTGCAGCACCCAGCCTCGTTAAGTTTGAACTAAGTTGAGTTTTTACTGTGGAATAAAACGATGGAAAGTTTTACTTAGCGTAAACTTTTCGCTATTCTATAAAGTTAACGAAGAATCGTTAATTCCGTCCTTCGGTTATATTTTTATTGTTATTCTTTATTATTATTTCTATTTTTTAGCATCATACTGTTTCATTTCTGTTGTTCTTAGAGGTTGTTCAAATTTTAAATTCCTTCAAAATTTGAAATAAAGAAATGTATTTTGCATTTATATTAACCAAAATCAGTTCATCCAAAGAACTTCTGGAGCTCAAAAGATGTGCAGTAACAAGAGTCCTCACCGGACACTGCAAACTGAACAAACATATGTTCAACCTAAAGTTTGACGAAAACACAATATGCAGATTCTGCCAAGAGACAGAAGAGACTGCAATGCATATTTTATGCTCTTGTGGCCCACTAATACGGGACCGAAGTATTAACCTAGGGTTGCACATCATGCAACCACAGGAAATACAAACAATCACTGCTGATAGGATCTGGAGGTTTCTCGAAGCCATAAGTCTGAGCAGTGAACTGCAAAGAAGAAGTGCGCTAAAATGACCAGAAATGGTCGAAGTAGCACTAGGCACTTAAAACAACAATAATAATATACATACGTACATATTATATACTAAAAATCATAAAATTGCTAACAAGTTTGAAATTCAATATCATAGGATCCCTATTAATTATATTATTTAAAAAAGTGGTCTACGTTTCATAAGTGAATAAATATAATTCTTCTACAAAAGTAACACAAAAGATTAGCTTTCACTCAGTCCATCTACAACAAATACGCATTCTAATAAGTACTACAAACTTCCTCATAGCATTTGTCGATTATAGTTAGTTTACTATATTCCTAGGACGTTGCACAAACACCAATGTTATTTTATAAAATTCAATAGAGTTGATGATCGTAAAATTGACATTGTAAGACCGAGGTTTTGTCTTCAATACCTAAGACATATCAGGCTAGAATTTGTTTAGTGCTAAGGTTGGACGATGTTTT
Organism: Callimorpha dominula; assembly: GCA_949752705.1. Taxonomy (NCBI): domain Eukaryota; kingdom Metazoa; phylum Arthropoda; class Insecta; order Lepidoptera; family Erebidae; genus Callimorpha; species Callimorpha dominula. The sequence goes on from OX457005.1 coordinate 3,821,165, forward strand.
TGGATATTTTACACATGCTATTTTAATTTCGGTGGAAACTACTTAGTAATCTGTGGTTTCGGCAATCATTCGATTGTTTTCCAAGATAATTCACTCTTATATTATTACGCTTTGTTAGTAACATTAAAACAGTGGCATGGCCCCTTTTGCGTTCTCTAGAAACAGATTACATAGTTACAATAGAAGTTTATTAATTACTAGTTTGTTGTATCATGTATGAAGGTTGATTTTATAGACGGTATGTATAAAAGTAAAAATGCCATTCAATTGAATATAGAGTATAATTTCATTCAACGAAAGCTATTGTTAACAATCCAAATATTTTATTACCTTCTTCATGCGTGAATTTTAAACTATTATTCTCTCTTTTAAATTTAAACTGGTATCATTCAAGTGCCTGGAAAGATTCCAAGAATATTAAGGATATATAACAAACATAATGATAATACCATTTATTTAGACTCTTTACAACTTTCTACATCAAGGGTTCGCTAGGACCGGACCTACACATTAAATATGACGCTAACCTATGCCTATTTGTTGACTGCGTATTGAAGAAACAAATGATTCATTCAATTGATCTAAGTCTCTTTGCTTAGCCAACTCTAGCATGCATCTGCTAAATTGAATGTTTTTAAAACTAATAGGTAGAGTAAGCTTTAAATATTTGTGTCTTTACATTAATTGAAAAATATAACTATTTACCAAAGAACTGTGCGAGTGATTTTGAGATTATATTTATAATCTATTCTGATGAATGTTTTATATTATAATCTTAACTTACTTTAAAGTAAACAAAACTATATAATCACAAACTGGTTCACGATAACTTTGTTGGTATGATAATAATCGTTACGTGACCAGCATCGCTAAGATGAGAATAAAACAAATGTTAAAACCATTTGGCATTCTAATCGATACGACATAAACAATAAAACTTGTACCTTCTCATAAAAAGATATGAAAGCGACTCAACGCTTTCAAATATTCTATTATTATGTAAAATTCAGGAGCGGCCGTCCTCTGCAAATATAATAAAATCATTAAGTAATGTTAATTCGTTTAGTGACCACGGTAAATATGATGAAAATATGCAAATGTCCAAAGTTGCTGGGTTGTTTTAGTTAAAATGAATTGCGCAGACTGACTGGCCTGAGCGTAGGGATTTACTGAGAGATGACAAAAACTCCAATTTATGGGTTCATGCTTGTTTTGCGTGAAAGGATGGACAGCGATAATATATTTGGTATCTTATTTGCTGTGATGTAATGTCTCAATTCGAGTTGAACTATTCTGTACAGTATTCGTTTGAAAACATTTATAATAATTATCGTACCTAAAAAAATCAAGGTGTTTTAGCAATGTACTAGGTATGTTTGCTTTTGCATTCCACATCGTTCATTGTACAAATCTTTCACCGTTCTTGCAACAAGTTTGTAGAATGCACTACCTATCGAAAAAAGAAAAGTTCAAATAAACGTATTCATAGCAATGGCGAAAAGTCACTACCTATACTTATAGCTCCAACACTATATAGCTATATGGCTTTATGGCGATGGAGCTATTGCTTAATATAGATATGTATTCTCTCAGTATAATAAGATTATATATATTATTATTATCGGTATGTATGTAAATATATATGTACGTGTATATTGCATGCATATGTATAAATATCGGTATATGTTTGTCTGTATATATAATTATGTGTAGTATATGTAGTACACCGACAGCTACCAGTAGCTCCAGCCACTAAATCCATCCTAATGTCGTCTGGTTGAGATAGCTTTTAGCGATAAGACCGTCAATTGTACTTAACACTAACATTAATGTTAAGATCAATTGTAGTTCTCTGTATAAGATTTACAATAAGAATATTCTGATTGATTCTGAGTGAGTGTGTCGCCTGATACCGTCGCGGCAGGACGCTTCACTCCTTGAGAAAGGGCCCCCGTCGGATCCGAAACTAGTCGGGCATCCCCGAAATACAAACGTGAGTAAAACCGTATAGTCTTCAATAAATAATCATTTCGATCTAGTTTTCAAAGCTTTTTAACCGACTTCAAAAAAGGAGGAGGTTCTCAATTCGTCGGAATCTTTTTTTTTTAGTATGTTCACCGATTACTCGAAGCGATTTAATGTAGCAGTCATACAAAATATAATTTAAATACAATACTGTAGCATGTTTTGTTATTTTCCTTAATCAAAGTAGTAATTAATACATTTGGCTCGATAGCCTAGAGTTTAGATCGTAACTTGATATCTTTTACATTTAAAAGTAAAACCGAAGCGATGATACGCTACGTGACATTTTAGTGATGAAAGCCAATTATAAAAACAAAACACACTATAAGGGCAACGCGACAATAGCGATTGAAGTATTTAATGAAAGTTTGTTTAATACATGTCTAAAATGTTTCAATTACATGACAAACCACAGTTGATTTAATTAAAAATTTTAATTCGGATAACACTGAACAATGGCTGGTAGCAACTCGATCCGTCAAATTCGATGAGGCAATCCCAAATGGAAATCTGTTGATCGGAACCTATTTGTTTTCGGAGTTTACTCATTACAGTACTTTTGTTTTGAAATAAAATAGCCTTTGTAATTAAGTGTTCAGTATTTTTTCCCAATTAGACCTAATTATTTAACATACCTAGATGTAAATAACTTTTTTTAATAATGAAATGGTTTGGCATGGAATAACGAAAAAAAAGTGTTTTGAGAAATTTGGTCAAACACATCATACATTCTTAGCAGGGTATCTTGTACTTTTTTTTTTTTAACGAGTGGAAACTCCCTCTGGCACAACCGCACGGAGCTCATACTCCGTGAAGTGGGTATGTCGGAATCAAACCGACTAAAACCACAAGGTGTTTCGTCACGGGTATCTATGGCCGGGGGTTCAGGTATAACCTAGGAAAGAACTCCGTGGACCCTCGACAAACTTGACTGCCTTCCCATTAGGGTGGTAATCTCGCAGTCGTAAGTGGGAGCCGTATCTCCTTCAGTTTTGAAAGCGCGCGTGGATCACATCGCAGCCACCGTCTCGGTCATTATTTTTTCCTGTTTCGGTGTCGGGCTACCGGCGCCTTCAGGCCAGTGCTGAGGAAAGCCATAAATAAGTCATAAGGTGCTCTACGACGCCTGGTGCATCCTCAGCAGGACGGGAACCTGTTAGTTCTCTCCCGTTCTCTTTCCGCCACCTCTTTGACGTACATCACCTCCTCGCAAAATGAGGCGGCGGAGTCCCACGCGTTCTTACAGAGTACCATAGCTGTACTGTAGCGGTATGTTGTACTAGCACTTCGGTTACCGAATAGATTTTCGTTTGTGCAAATCTTGTGTGGTGGTATTTTTGATTATATATTTCTTGTGTTTTTTGTATACCTATCCATAAAAAGAGATTATTAGGTCATGCATTAGTGTTTCGGGGGCAAAAGATTTTTCAATGTGGCAATATTTCAGAAGTACTATATTTCTGCCTTATACCTACATGTAATGTATAGGTTATATTACAAAGTATAGTAATAAAAAAAATTATGGCCCTTTTTTATACAACATAATATTGTCATCATAATAGGTTGTATATACTGATTTCAATAAACATTAATCGATAGTATAAACTCAATACGTGCAATAGACATATTATTCATAACTCGATATTGAGAGATTATTAAAAAAGTTATTGCTGTAAAAGTTCCCCTAGTCATAAAGGAGACTTATTTCCCTAATACATCTTCTGAACGGACGTAACATTTAAAGATAAAGCCATAAGACTTTATATTTATGATATGCGAGATGTAACAGAAAATATTCAACGTTTAACTTACAGTGACGTTAATACCGGGCTATATTCCTCCAAATTATCGTTGAGAATATTTATAAGTCTCTTAAAGTGACTATAAAAAGTTATATGTAGACTTCAAAGATACCACTTAAGTATCTTTTCATTTCATCATAGGTGGAATTTGAGTCGCAGAGATAGTAACTCACATTGCAATTAAAGCGAAATCTTCAATATTATTGGAACGGGGTTTTAAAAATGTGTCAGAAAAAGCAAGTGGTCCCTTTCAGCCGTTTTCGAATAAAAATGCAAATCTACCTTTTGCGTCCGTTCTAGGGCATTGTAATTGTGAAAAAAAAACTTTCCCAAAAGGCTACTATGTATAGCAGAGCCAGGTGCTTATGTACCGTCCAGTTTTGCATCACAAAAGTGTTGACAAGCAATTTATTTTAACTAAGGTCGGAACTAGCGGAACCAACTTTTTCGTTTACAGTTTTTGTTGATTTGCATATTTTCACTTTAATGAAAGTTGAGGGTTCTATGGCGTATGTAAATACATTATTATTTATCGTTAATTACAATTTGGGGTACAAAACCTTTGGGATGGACGGTCTTCGTAGATGGCTCTTTTGAATTATAATAATACAGTTACGGGTTTATAAAATAAATTTATATATATGACATCAAAAGGATTAATAAATGAACAATAACAATGAGTCATTAACATAAAATATATTGAGATCGCCAACACTAAATTTTACAACTCAAACTTAATTTTTATAACTTTGGTAAAATGCTAGACATGTCATAATATTCAATACGTGGGATACCTACCTGATACTATGAGACAAAATATTCTCAAATAGTCACATTATTTTTAAGGGGCTCGTGGCTAAGTGGTCACCGAGTAGGTTAGCACATTACAAATTTAAATAATACTAGCCAGGTCGGTCTAGGATGGGTGACCATTCTTAATACATTGAGACCCGTGCTTTGGAGAGCACGTTAAACCGTCGGTCCCGGGTGCCATACAAACATCTATGGCACTTCTTACGGGTAGTTGGAGCCCTAAATAGTCCGACAACCTGGTCTAACTACAGAACTTCGATATCGTCTAGTACCTGGGCTCTGGAGGTCTGATGGCAGTCGCTCTACGTGAAATATCAAAGTTCGGCCGTATCGTAGTTAGACTGAAAGCCGGCCCCAACTTAGAAAAGGCGCGGAGGATGAGGATGATGAGTTACATTATTTTGTTACATGCTTCCCTTTTTCGTCGTCCATTAGAATTTCACAAGCAAGTTTCTTTAGAAGAATTTCTTTCTTAACCCAAAACTAACCAATTTTTATTTTATTTATAGTTGTTTATTTCCATATAAAGGTTTCATGTAAGAAGTTGTTTTTAGCCACCCTTTCTACGTGTTGTGTTCTAATATAACCAATATTTTAATAGATTACCAATAAAGTTGATTTATATTTTATTGAAACTAAAAGTAGTAGAATATTCGTTAGACTCCAGATATTCACTCTAATGAGCTGCTTATTAATTAAAACGAATAATCCTTGAAGTCATACAATGGTCTAACAGCCGTGAGTCGATTTTCGATCGAAGAAATAAGACAAGTAAGAACCTTTAGTCCTATACTGTAGCAGTGAAGGATTTCTTCAAGCAAACGAGCACGATTCAGTTTATCTAATCTTTCAGTAATGATTAAAGAAATCCCATCTTTCTGATATCGCATCTAAATGTTATATAATCGGACTTAAAAATTAAAGGGCTGTGGGTTAACAAGAATACAAGTAATGTGTGACTGAACCAAGTTACTAATAATCCTAAAAACACTGACAGAAAATAATCCATTATCCTGAAGTATCGTGGCACTATTCTAAATTATATCCTCAAATTGAACTCTTCAATATTTCCAATGAAGTCTCAATGACGTCTTCCAGTATCAATAGAATTTCTTAAAAGATCTGTACCAATTATATTTTGAACAGATATTATTACGCCATTTGTCTTTACAAAAAGAACATAGAAACAAGTCAAGTTTGTTTCACCTGCAAATTTCTCTGATTCCCTTTGTGATTCTTCGTCCTGTTCTGTTTATTCCAGTTGTAGACGTTTGTAAGTTATTCCAATGTTTGATACTGACAGTGTTAAATACAATTATTCATTATTTAACACCGATTTTTGTGTTTTGATTTTTTTTGTGTATTGTGTCGTATGCCATTCTTTGCACAAACCACCACCACCGACACATAAATAATTTAATAATGGGGGAATAAAACTTACAAGTAGTGGAATATCTCAAGGATGAGTTGTTTTACACTTCCCAATCTTTATCATCATTTTAGCCGTACAACACCTCGGATTATTACGTTAATTTTTTTATTTGATAATTATGTCATAATGGGACTGGGTTTATTAATATCAAACAAACCATTAGCTTACAAAAAATATAATTACCCAATATGTCTCACCTTCATAATATTTTTACAGTCTAGGCTGTCTTTTTGTTTTAAATTTTTTGGAATTTTTAACATGTATGTATATTGACATTGTTGTTTATAATTTAGGCAAGAAGCCAGAATAGATTAACTCTAGCTATGGACGTGAAAAAATCAGCTTTTGAAACATTCAAGCTAAAGCTGATCCATGTGGCAGGATCCCTAAACAACACATTTTCGAAAGTAAGTACCAGAACTACATTAAAATTCAACATACTTGACTGTTTGCAGTACGAACTCTCTGACAGAAGTCTCACACGTTTAACTTGCCGACTGCTCAGACTCAACCGATTCGACATTCGAATAGTTGACGGAACCATTGGAGGCCTTTTGGCCCTGAATCGGCATCTATTTACCATCAATGCGACAGGCAGCTCTCTATGCAGAGGATGTCTCAATGTGGAGGAAACAGCTGCCCACGTTATCTTGCAAAGGAGTGGCCACACAACGGATAAGTATTTTTGTAGGTGCGAGGTCGCCCCTAAGCCTGTAAAAGTCCCATGAAACGTCTGTGCTTCTGGAAGGAGCTAGGGAGGCTCAACTAGCCAGAATTAACAGAACGTATAATGGACCGACTATGAGTCTAGATGCGGAAACAGAGCCCTCTACCGAAAATCTCTTGACTGTTCCTTGTATATTTATCTACGAAGTAGCCAAATTAGTAAAGTATAACAAGGAACCGTTTGAAATACAAAATAATATAAATAAGCGCAAAGTCACTCAGACACATCTAAAAATGCCAGTACCTCGATTCCAGATGTTTAGTGGGTTGTGTGTGTATGGCACCGCTTATCTATATTGCGCTGCCTGTAAATATACTTACTCTACCGTATCACAAATTCTGTCTAGCTTTACGGAAATGGTTGATAGAAGAGAGCTTTCATTCAGTCAATTATTTTTTTTTTTAATTCGCCTCTCGCTCCTATCATTTTAGAAATGCATTGTAATGTACTAATATAAACGTTTGTGTATATTAGACAAATACCAATTTAATTTCCTCATATAATTTTGCATGTGTGACACTTTTAAATGAATTCGTAACTGTGTTTATTATTTTTTTTTAATAATATTCAATGCCATCATAATATGTGCCTATCCAATATTTGCATGCCACTATGTATGGCTAAATGTGTCTTATGCTCATAATTCATTTGTCATCCTTTTACCACATTTTAAGCAAATAAAGATATTATTATTTATTATTATTACCAACACATTCAAACGAACTTCGAGAGTCTAGACTCTCGAAGTTAGGAAGTAGTTATATCATCAAAATTAGCAGTATAAATCAAGGCTTCGTCTTAAAAGAACGTCAAGACAAAAGTAGGCAAACTCAGTCCTCTTTTTCTCGTCAAAAATTTTCATTTCATTTATAGCCGAGTGGATCCCGCAAATTACAGGGATTTCTTTTTTTTTTGGCTTTTTGTAAAATTGCCTACGTCCACTTAAAGATATTAAAGGAGGAGACAAAGAAACGAATGTAAGTTAATCGTGAGGGGTAGTTTCTATTTATTTGTGTGTCTTGAGCTGTTCAATGGTTCCTTGGTTTTTATAGTAATTATCTTTAGAGGTTGTTTGGATTTCAGTTCTTTAAACGTCTGTTGACAAATACGGATCCCATTCTCTTCGTATTCGTACCGAGATAATGGTCGTTTAGCAAAAATATCTGCATTAGATGTTTTTGTAAGACGTCATACTTAAGTTCTTTCATAAAAATGGAGGTTGTTAAATTTTGTTGAAAACTGTTCTGTTCTATTCTAAAAAAATCGCAACAGTAAATAAGTCAGAAGCTATAGTTTTGAAGATTTTTTTTTCGAGGTTTCTATTCATATTTTCTATGCTACATGGTTCAGCAGGGACATTTGAAAACAATTTTTTCTTGGGCTCAAATAATTGCAGCCAACGATAGATGTATTTACGAAAACGCAAAAAAAAAATATAAATAAACATTTTCCATACTCTTTTAGATCTTAGGCTATATGACCAATAACAGAGTTTCATTAATATAACTAAATATGACTGGCTAAATGTGTTCCTAACCGCAAACCTCGAGAAAGGCTGGACCAACTTGGCTTTTTTTCAAATATTCGTTGCAGTCCGAGGGAGGGTTTTATGAACAGAAAAAATTTAAACATTCTGGCGCCATCAACAGAACTTGACTTGATAAGTTTATGGAACAGCCAGAGTACAATAGCTTTTGTTAGAACGATGTCGGTCAGGTCAGCCAGTTTGTAATATTTTTTTTTTTATGGTATAGGAGGGCAAACGAGCAGACGGGTCACCTGATGGTAAATGACTACCGCCGCCCATGGGCACCTGTAACTCAAGAGTCACAATTGCGTTGCCGCCCTTTAAGGTGTGAATAGGGGAAGAGGGGGGAAGATGGGAGAGGGGGGATTAGATGGGAGGAAAGGGGGGGGAGGTGAAGGACGCGAATAGTGGAGACGGAAGGGTTAGGGCCTCCGGTAACCTCACTCACGCGGCGAAAAGCAATGCAATCATTGTTTCACTGCCGGTTTTCCGTGAAGCCGTGGTATCGAGCGGAGTCGAGCCGGCCCATACGTGCCGAAGCATGGCTCTCCCACGTAATATTTAAGAATATAGATGCATTGTTTAGATTTTAGATTTTTTTCGAATTTTGTTTAGATTACTATACCTAGTTTAAAGCATCCGTAACCGGTGAGCGTGTATGAAAGGTCTGATAAATGTGGAACAGCTGCAAGCTGTATGATCGTGGTTAATGGTGCTCTACCGCCTCTGCCTACCCTGGACGGGAGTAAGGCATGAATGAGTGCCGGTATATAATATGGGCTGGCTCGAGCGAAGTGATACCCCAGCCTTACAGAAAACCAGCCGTTGTGAACCGGAAAAACCGGTGTGTTTCGCCGGGGTTACCGGAGGCTCTAACCATTCCGTCTCCCTACCCCTCCTTCTCCCCCCTATCTCTACTCCCACCTTAACGGTCGGCAACGCACTTGTGCCTCTTGACTTGCAGGTGCCCTTGGGCGGCAGTAGTCACTATTCGATTTAAAAAAATATTATAGGATTAGGTCATTTATTTATCTTAGTCTATCAACACAATTTGCCACGATTATCTGTATAGCATACATATATCTCATATTAGTTCAGATTTAATTTTCCTCATTGTAGATTAAGGCAAATAATCATTTTGACGCACCCAACAATTTCAGTGTATACGACATGGATAAATTTTCAATTACAACAGATACGGATAATGAATGCCGGGAACGAAATTGTTTCAACATTAAAATTGTGTCAACATTGCACACGAAGTGGATTATATTGGATATCAAATGTGGTATTCGACGTTTGCGTACAGCGTAACCCACAGATTAATGCATTTAATTTTATGCTATCTTTGTTAAATTAAATACATATTCTATGAACGCTTAAAACACCAAAGAGTGTCAAATCCCGTAAGACGTTAAGAAGGTAACCATGAGACTGTTTGGAAAAAAAACAAAATCATGTTTAGTACATATTATTTTATGGCGCACGTTTGGACAGGTCTATGTCCAGCCACACACACAGCCACACAGTGGTACATTAGCTTAAATTTGATTAAGCTATGAGCGAATGTACCACCTCTATATGCTTAAAACGATAGACGTGCGTAATTCCCACTAAACGTTTACTACAAAACTGATGGCATTATTGTTTGACTTTATATCCCATATCTCTTAAAAGAGTTAGATGTAAAAAACTTTTATTTAAAAGAAAGGTTGCATGAAAATGTCGAGTGAAATTTACAATTTTTCTTAAACACCGCTAGAAAACATAGTAATAAAATGTCAGCTAATACAATTACAGTTACCAGTAATATTCAGAACAAACATTGTAGAAGGGTAAAATGTGTTCAGAAATTCACGTTTCAATTAAATAAAACGACAGTTTTCATGCATTTCTCTACTGCCTTGTATACTGTTTGAATCGAATTAATTAACTTTAAATATACAATGTAAAATTACTTTTAGAGGCTTTTAATAGAGCATTTCCTTTTTTTGTTCATCGAATGTTTTGGACAGGGAGACTATTTTTTTTTTTGTTTAACACTAACATAATTGTCTCGATTCCCATTTGCATGTGTTTCTTAATTCTTAATCTCTCTTTATAAAAAATATTATCCGGTCTGGTTCGGTGTATTTACTTAAGTTGATAGTATAAAAAACATCTTTAGAAATATGTATATAGAAACAATATAACGTCATATCGCCAGCGATACGCCAAGCCTTTTCTAACATTTTAAAACACCTCTTCATTAAATCAACAGTTAACCGTGACGAGATTATCTCTTTTTGCAAAGCAAGCGTTCCGTTATCTTGCTTGATTCATTTAATCATCCCTTTACTCTCCGTCTGTAAGTACGGGTCCTATTTTAATTTAAAGATAAAATCAACATTTAAAAAGAAAATTATTGTTCTTATTTCAAAAAGAGGACAAGTCTATTTTTTTCCGTTATGCCAGTTTTTGCGCAATACTTTTAAATGAATTAAATTTAAATGAAGCAATTACTACTTAAGAAACGTATTTGATGTTTGAATATAAATATAAAGTATGTGCTATAACAGGAAAAGAGCTTGGTAAATTGTTTCAATATCCCCCATGTGACTATACAATATAAAATTTAACACAACGTAACACGGACTTATGCATGTTGCTTTATGCTGAACAGATTTTAGACCTCATTCAATTGAATCTTAAAATAAACACTTCCTTTAGTGATATCCATATTTAAATATATAGTTTTATAAATTTGTTTAGGGGAATTAACGCGATCATGTAATAGCATAATTATATATCATGGAACGTGAAACTTTAAAAGTTATAAGTATTGCACTCTCACATCCACTTTGTGTATTTTTTTAAGCAATATGTCGTTGGTGTACAATAAAGATTATTCCATTTTATTCTATTCTATACTACTCACGTCGTTTTAAAATCGACAGTGTGAGGTGACTGACACCGTCGCGACAGTAAGTACGAAGGATGCGAATACAACCGTATGTTTTTAATCAATTGAATCCTACTTCACTTAACTTTACTTGTCTAACAGAATATCATAAATTACTTTGTTTGAGATTGAAGATATTCAAGATAAAATCGAAAGGTGATAAAGTATGAATTAGCTGTCACTAATCGTATTAAACATAAACAAAAACTTCAATAATTTAAAAGTCATCGAAATAGCCATCATATTCTTTTATTCATCTGTTATCCTTGCCCTTTGTGACTGAGGCTAAAATACTTATTTACACTTGTTATAAGGCCCCACTGTATCAGTAAAACCTTTTGTTTCAATAAACAGCATTTGCCTTTGTCTATTGTATCCAACATTTAAAATAGAAAAGCCTTTTATGAAACTTCCTGTTCCACGATCTGTTCTCAATGATACTGTTGTTTGGTTTAATTTTACGTAACATTAAAGAAATCATCGCCCATTTATCTTTAAAAGCTTTTTAAAGTTTATAACCGTACATTATACAAAGGAATAACTAACTTTTTTAACAAGGAGGTTCATAATAAAATGATTCACGTAATAATAAGAGGTAAAAGTAATCAAGCTGATAAGTAGCGAGAACCTTCATCAGGTTGGCTTGTCAATGACCACATTGGTGTTGTGAGTGTTACTATTAAAAATAATAATTTAATAAAACACGCTTTAATAACGAACCAATTTAAAAAGTAAAAAAGAGTACCATTAACCACCATGGCTTCATCCATCAGACCATAGTTACCCAGATGATTCGTTTGGACTCGTTAAAACGAATCATATAAACCCAAACTCAAGGGGTTTATTTACTAGTAGCCACTGAAGACTTCCACTATCCATATCCTGGCTCCATCATCAGATCAGCTCCAAGATGCCAAATTATACTATTCTCATCCAAACGACATACACATTTAAAGTGTCATGTCGATACAACAATTAAAACTAGATTAAAATCGTATTCCAAGATTTGTTTACATATAGTTACAAGTTAGGCTAATAAAAACGTGGTAAAAAATCTACTGTTGTCGTTCCACAAATGTTGATAAACCAGTACTCCATTATCACAACCATGCAATGTCCGCTGTTGATTCTGTTCTGTGACGTAGATCTCTCTCAAAGATTTCCTCAATATATGGTGTCATGCAGCCCCGGTTCCACAGTTGTTTATTTATCATTGATACATTTAGTGTCGAACGATTCTTGCTGAGTTACGTTTCGTGGCTCTCACTCAATATTCTGTGTATTCCTACTTCATAATTGTCGGATTTTAGTATCGATTTATATCAACCCTTTACACGGAATGGGTTCTTAGCCAAGAAAAAGAAAACACTAAAACTATTTTGCACTTATGCACTGTGAACAGAACATTGAAACTTTTTACAATTATAAATGAGAGTGGAAATGAGTTTTGATATCCTCTAGTGTGCGTTGTTAACAAGTTCTAAATGTAAATGCAGGCGCTGACTTTCATAGTTGTTATTTTGTAACCTACATTTTCAATGTGTTGCATACTTAAAGAAAAAAATAAAGAAATAAGTAATCATTACTTAAATAATAAAGTCTTTCAGAGATGAGTATGTGCATTCTGTAACAAAATTAATAATAAAAATCAAAATCGGACCGTTTTGAATTATTTATTTAAAACAAAAGATGGCATTGTGTGTGAAAGACTACAAGTTAAATATTTTGTGAAAAGCTGTACGTAATAGAGAGATGTATTGTTCGATTCACAGGTAAGTTTAGAAAAAATACATTTATTGTGTGTTTCTCATATTGTATTATATCTATTATGTTTAAAATTTTATTTATTATTATTATAACTTGAACTAGAATAGCGGTAATTATATGTATGTTTCAATGGCCGTAGCAGCTGGACCATGCTACGGATGCCACGACCCGGTGTAATATTAATTAATTATTACAAAAGTATGTTAGAGACGGCTACTCTGCTCCGCCCGGGGGCTCGCTCCGCTCACGGCCTTGTTTAATATATATTGCTCTTAGTGAGCATCAGTAGGAGTGTGATGTATATTGATAAAAAAAATTACTAACCAAAAAAAATTACCAAAAAAAAAAAAAATCTAGATTATTCTAATTTTCCGATCTTGTTTCTGGTACTACCTCTAAAAGTATGTAAATTATAACTAATATCAGCAAAAATGTGTCTTTCTTGTCAATTAAGGTATTCTTGCGGTGTAGATTTATTAAAAACAAAAAAAAATAACTACATCTTTAAATGTCATAGAATAAAACGACTTAAAACAGTTTAAATCCAAAATGGAAGTCAAACACGAACTCGATTTTGGTTTATCAATGGATTTGAGTGCGCAGCTGACGTGACGACACCGAATGCGGGCGTGTAAACGCTCATTGTACGATGATATGGTGTCATTCGATGCGATTGAACGACGGAATAGAGTCTGCGGTTAATTTGGTAGCTCTCGATAAAGGATTTGTGTTAATCTGTAATGAGAAATTGCACGTACTATTTTAATTAATAGGTAGTGTAAGGCTAAATACACCTCAAAATATGCCTGGATAAATGGCGTGGATTCTAAAATGCAAACTAGTATTATGTCAGATTCTTATCTACACAACGTCTGTATACTACTGCCGTTTGATTTTGGTGAAACTTGTTATCATAATCATAAACTCGCAAAATTCTTCTTCCAGGATAGAGACATGATCTCTCTATTTGTTTTTTTTTCTGTTTTACATAAATCCACGAGATACCTCAAAATAAAGATTCGCACAAGCCAGATCCAAGTTCTTCTTGCCTATCTTATTTTTCAGAATGTTACCATTATCATATTATCATAATTTTTTTTTGTCGTTTTGCGGTAAACCATATTATATTGAACGCAAAACGACTAGCTCACTTTAATGTATACCATATTATTATGGATTCAAAAGACTCGTTAATTATCTATTCCTTATTATTCACCAATTTACTGATATTTACCACCAAGGGTACTGTCAACAAATGGCTATTTCTGTTGAAAGTATTCACAAGCCGTAGTATAAAGGACAATGACCATTTATGTAAAGAATTCCGTCTTAAGTTGTTGCACAATAAATCTTTATTTATTATTGACTACGCTTTATATATTACCAAATAAAAAGGTTCATCTTCCCACAAATACCCGAGTTTTGAAGTAATTAGATAAAACGAAGATACCTATCGTACAAACAAGGACCTACCAACTTTGTTTAACCTACACGCAACTTATAAAATAACCACAGATTACTCATGTACGAACAAAAAACAATGCTAGTTAAAAACAAAACAAGTCACCTGCTGCTATTTAAAAAACAAAACATGCCTATTACCTTTTCATGGCGTTGATGTGACGACATCGAAATAAAACAACAACTTCATTCAGTTAGAGAATAAAACACTTTCTTCTGGCGTAATAAAACACTTAACTAAATATAAAAACGTCCTGTCGTAAGTTTCACGAAACACGCTAAGTTGTTTAAAACAAATACTCAAACGGAGTTCCGTAAGTATTACTATTTAAATGGAGAGATTGTCACAGTGGCTATTGTCAATCGACACATAAACAGTAATGGCCGCGGACTCGTCTGTCATCTGGGTTGACAGTTGCGTGAGACGGAACACAAAAATAATAATTATTATAATAGAACCATAAAATATTAATTAAATACATTGTAAAACGTAATGAAATTACTAATTGTTTAGCTATTTTATGATATTATGAATTCGATATAATTTTTGTGCTGCTTTTGTTTAAAGGCTCATACTTACGTAGCTCGTACAAATGAAGAGAACGAACGTCAATATCATGACTTTATACGGAAATAATGCGTAGCAATTGTTAATGTACTGTTTTTATTTAAATCATAATTCCGGATACGAAAATAAATTTGTCTAATAAATGAATGCAATGGATCCGTGCATCTAAACTTCATTACACGGTGATATAACATCGTTCACTCCCTCAATGCACCCGATGCGGGCCTAGACTCTTGTACAACGTTTGAAAAACGAAACTCTAATACAGATGAGTAAATACAGATGGATGAATTTGAAATTTGAAACGTGTATACTTCACTAGGCAGATTTTTAAATGTCTTTATACGTTGAATAACGTGCAGAGCGAAAATCCTGTTTTAGCTTAAAGCCGTAAGGTTTTTGGACTTTTAAGTTGGTAATAAAGCATTTCACTCCATCCATTTACTTCCTGTTAAAAAGGTAAATAGCTAAACCAAGACTGTAAAAATGTAGGTGTATTTATAAAATTTGTAACAGTTTCTTATTACACATGTGGCGTAATGGTTAAAGTGGTCGCCTCACCACTATCCCGCGCCGAGTGTTGTGGGTTCAATTCCCATATGGTGCAAAAATTTGTGTGATCCACAAATAGTTGTCTTAAATCTGGGTGTTCTTCTAGCTAATAAGATTACACCGACATATTTTAGGAACTTATTACAATTTGCTAATATTTCAGCAGAAAATGATTTAACTAAAATGAAGAATTGCATCATAAGTGCTAGCCTCTCACAAAAAATAAACAATTTCTATTAATAACATTTAACCCAGTACTATAACATTACAAAACGTGGACTAATAAAAAAACTATGATCAAACTGTCCAAAAACATCAATGTCATTAGTTAATTTAATTCAATAAGGCCGACTTGTGTAACATAACTTAAATGCATTTAAGACGTTCCAAACGCATTTAAAAAGGTTAAACACGATAAGCGTCTAGCACAACGATAAATTTGACACAAAACATGTTTAAGAAATTGTCAAAGTTAATTACCGAAAATCGGCTATTTAACGGCTCTAAACGCGCTTAAGAACAACATAAATGTGAGTCAATTATGAATTTCATACTAGGTTAGTCAATTTTTGTGTCAATACATACTTATTTTAACACAAATATTATCGAAATATCACTACATAGTATAAAACAAAGGCCCCCGCCGCGTCTGTCTGTCTGTCTGTCTGTCTGTTCGCGATATACTGAAAAATTACTGATCGGATTTTCATGCAGTTTTCACTAATAGAGTGCTTCATGAGGAAGATGTACATCTTCCTCACAACTATTCCTATAAACTATCAAAATAACTAAATAACAGTAATTGCTATGTTGTTCGAACCTCAGTTAGCACTCATTGATAACAACTTATAAAATACATTCCTACCCTTTTATAACCCCAGTATTCATCAATATTTATCAA
Organism: Callimorpha dominula; assembly: GCA_949752705.1. Taxonomy (NCBI): domain Eukaryota; kingdom Metazoa; phylum Arthropoda; class Insecta; order Lepidoptera; family Erebidae; genus Callimorpha; species Callimorpha dominula. Next base: position 3,837,682 of record OX457005.1, read on the forward strand.
CCAACCAATAATGTCTATTAACCCATTTTTATTGAAAAGTGAACTGTTTTATAACGTATTATAGTTTGCCCCTTTTTTAAATAAAATAAATAAGAGTTTTTGATGTGGCGACAATAAGAGGTTTCTCTTTAATCTAATCTGAAACTGAAAATAATCCGTTCCATACTCATAATAACATGGCATGTTCGTTACGTCATGATCCATTTTAGAAGTTACGTTTAGAATATCGAAGTTTAAATCTTTAGATATCCGTTTAGAGTTATTAAATTTCATCATAAGTTGAAATTGGAACCAAAAACATATACACAGCAATCAAAACTGGACGGTATGAAACGCAAATAGACTCCGACAATGCTAAATGAACGCTCGTGTTTGATTGGACTCCATGCCGTCACCCGTGTTTGTTTGCTCCGCAAATCCGCACCGATTTAATTGAATTACCTGCTACCAGGATCTTGAGACCTCATACCATTTCTGATCTATACTTTGTTCTTTTCTTTTCACGTCACGGGGCTAATAATATATGGCCTACTTTACAAGCACATGGTCTTAAAGAACTGGCACTGATACGAACAAGTTGAAAACCAAAACACTTTGAGTATCAATAAAATGGAAAACTAATAACTTTTAAAGCTCATATTTAATTAAATGAATTTTCATGACTCCACGTTTTGTACCGTAATTCTCGAATAATTCATTTAAAATAAAGTGTATATAATAAAATGGACTGGCCTGTTGGTCTAGTGGTTAGTGACCCTGACTGCTGAGCCAGAGGTCGTGGGTTCGATTACCACCCTAGTCTGGGTGTTCTTTGTGTCCGTTGTTTATATGTTTGTAAAGTCCTCCGCGACACAGGACTATTTCCTAATGCGGGAGTTGTCTTTTTAAAAAGAAAAAAAATAATAAAGACGAGCGCATAATGTGGCTACTGTCTATCGTCTATCTGTCTAACGTATATAATTAAATGTATATAAATATTAAGTAAACTTGTAGTTGTACGTATTAGACAATATAATTTATCATGTTTTTCGTTATACGCCAACAATTACCACCAGTTTATTGAAATCGTTCTAGTCCATCCTAAAGTTGCCTAAGAGAGACTGCTTTAAGCGATAAAGCCGCCCTTTGTACATTTTCAATGCTATACTTATTATGTATCCTAATAGTCAGTAAAACTTGGTGTACAAATAAAGTATTATCTATCCATGTATCTATCATTTTAGTGAACTGATCCATCCAATCTCTCTGTATTTCTCTGCATCAGTATCCAAGTTACATCTAGGTTTAAAATTGTATTAACAAACAAAATAGTAGTTCTGAAGTAATCACCTTTATATTTTACACATAAACCATAATACCTTGCTAAAGTTGTCAGTTTTGATACTGTATTTAGAAGCTCTGATGAATATTCATATTTGATGAAAGGGACTAAGAAATATTAAATGAATACATCGTTTACTAATTCCAATGGATTTGTATCTGGCGAAATGAGGTTTAGATGATGAGTTAAATAACATATTTGTCTAATGAATAAAAATATGTTTTAATCTCTTATTAAATCCAAATTATCCCAAAACCAAACTTCATGACTTAATTTGTTATTGCTTATATTTTAAGCAGTTATCTCTTTGTAATACGGAATAATATGTTATACATATTTATGTCAGCTTTAAAGTAAATGTCAATAGATCAGTAACATAACTTTTTGAAATGAAGAAGTTCATTCCAAAATAAATTTTCAAAAGAACTTCTTCATGTCAAAAAATAAAGTATAAAGGTTATAATGGCAAATGTAAATATATAATAATAGTAAATTTTATTTTATTTGGTGCCTGTTTTGAATTTATCAAAGTGGCATATTTCTCTGTTTAATTCCTACTTCTTCGTTAAATATTAAGCTAGAACAATACAAAACAAAGTAAGTAGTAATAGGTACCATCGCTACCGATTCAACGTTTGTACATACGTCTAGCCTATAATACCCAATGAGTTCCATAGCAAAACCACTAGAGTACTGTTATAGGGGTTCGCAGTAACACCTGGACGTACTAACATTTTACTACCACCATCGACTTGTACGACATGTGCTTACCAAAACAAGGAATTACGCCCACTCGCACGTAGCAAGCCCTTATTTGTTATTGTTTAACGAGCCGTAACTCACTAACAAAAATATAAAAACAGTGCAGTTTCTGCCAACTAATATTCAAGTCTTCAAAGCCTTATTTTTTTCAACCGCATTTAAATAGTGTTACTGGTCAATTTATCGCGTCTTTTTATCACCGCATTGGATTTATCATCACTCTTTGAAGCTAGAAATGAAGCGTGCGATTCGACAAAGTTGTAGAATTCGATTTCAATGACACTTAAGTTATGTGGTTTTTCCAAACAATTACACTATGCGGACGAAAAAACAAACATACACGTGTTTATGTATGTCACAGAAATGATTTAATGTTTATACATATTTGAATAATTATAAATTAGTAGTTGTAATACTCACCCTATTAATTTTATAATTAAAAAAAAAACGTTTTTAAGTACCTACGTGTCTTAAGTTAACTAATCGAAAGCTAAATTCTAGATCATTTGATAGTTAACCCCGAAAAGAAGAGGATTGCTAAGTTTGTAAAGCATTAAAGAAAGCGTCATACTGTAATAATATATTCTTGAGAAATTAAGGAATAATTTGTATTCATTATTATCTTTTATAAATGACTGAATATCAAGACCAAGTGCAACACGACGTCATCCCGATAAGTGCTAGTGAAATTAAAAAAAAAAGCGTATTAATTTTCCAAAATTTTCAACACGCTTAAAATCTGTGGTCATTAATTTCAAAAAACTAATTTTACAATTTCCAGAAGCGAAGCAGTGAACAGAGAGCATAAAGTGGCATAAACACTAACCAAGACATTGTTTTGAACTGCATTAATATAACATCTATTGTGCTCTCTCCATCTTAGCTAAGCCATTTAATCGCTCTGCACTGCTGTGTAACCTATTGCTAGATTGGATTTGCAAAACGCTGCTCACAGTAGGTAATGTTATGAGCCTACAGTTAGCTATCAGTAATAAATGGATTTTATGGGTTTAGCTTCCTGGTTGTTGAATATTGTATGGTCATAGTAGATATACTACCTTATGAACTGTAAATTTTAGGTGATTCGGACAAATAAATGTTTAAACGTGCCTTTGTTTATGCTTTTCGTAAGCATATTTTTAAATTGTGTTTAAATTATGAGGTTTTGCCTTACAGAATTATAAAATTAAAATTAAACCTGCTTTGTATACGTCAATATTACATAGTGGATAATGATATTTTAAAAATGAAGTATTAGAAGGGCCAGGCTCAAGTAAATAATCACTACATGTTATAAAACAAAGTCCCCGCCACGTCTGTCTGTCTGTTCGCGATAAACTGAAAAACTACTGTACGGATTTTCATGCGGTTTTCACTAATAGACAGAGTGATTCATGAGGAAGGTTTAGGTGTACACATTTTTAAGATTTTGTGCAATTTTGAAATACGTTTATGATAGTTGAAGATGTCTCTGCTACCCGTCCGAAGACGGGGCGGGTTGCTAGTAAAAATTAAAAAATGATTGTGTACACGATCCATACCAAACCACCAAACTCTTGAAAAGGAAGTACTCGTCAAGACTTGCCTTGCTTTGATGAGTAGTTACAGAATGGAAGAGATTTAGGATACAAATTGAGACCTATGATGAAAAGAGGATCCTCTACTACGGAATCCATCTATCCAAGGAAAAACTATTGATAACTGTTTGATCTGAACCATATTAGAGTCTTACAACACAATGGGTTTTAATTGCTTTCATATTTGTAAGGTACGTATACGTCTCTGTTCGTAGTAAAAGATTTAGTTACATCCACTCACGTTGTGAAAACAAAGGTATACTGTTTATGTAACTAAAATATAGTTATATTAGGTAATATAGCTATATTTTAGTTATTTATAACTAACAGGTGTTAGTTATAAATAACGATATTAAAAATGAGATGAAGCATGAAGTGAAGTCTAAGGTTTTATATCGTAAAGCGAGTTGCAAAATGATAAAACTGCACTACATTGTCAGGTTTCCAGGGCGCCGCTTATCTCCTAGCACGACAGTAACCCACCCTCAGTTAACTTTTACGGCTTGGAGACACGATAAGCAGCTATTTCTATTTCGGTTTGGAAAAGGGAGGAAATGCAAAACCATGCTTGAGAAGCATCAGATATTCTGCAACAAACTCGTAGACCCTTAAACTGACACTATTATGTATTCTATGCCCTAAGTGAAGATTGAGATCTATTTAAGAGAACTTTTATTACATGTTGTGTTACATATAAATCAAACAACACGTAGGAAAAATGTGTCTTACTTAGAGACTTATATAATACTAGCAGCGTCAGGCGGTATCACCCGCGTAAATCCCGATCCCTTCGGGATAAAAACTACCCTATGCATTAATCCAAGTCTCCAGCTATCTACATACCAAGTTTCATCGCAATGGGTTTAATGATTTTTGCGTGACAGAGAAACAAACATCCATCCATCCACCCATCCAAACTTTCACATTTATAGTAGTCGTCAGTCAGCTATCCAACTAATAGGCTTCCATGCGTACTATGCGTATGACTCCTCATCTATCCTCAGTACTGTAGACTGGTAGAAATTTATTTTTGAAATTTTTATACGGCTTTTCATGAAGCTTAATATGTAGTCTATCCAATAAAAGTAATTGTCTAAATTGATTAAGAATCTGCAAAAGTATCCTGTAATAAAAAACCGGCCACGTGCGAGTTGAACTCGCTTGGAGAGAATTCCGTACGATCAACAGTTGTAGTAGAAAAAGATATGCTCCCATACATTCTCTCTACAAATGTAAGTTTGTACGCACAATATTGAGAGATTTACCATGTTATTTTAAGATCACGGAACTTCTTATAGGTTTTCCTGTAATCCAATTAAGTAAAGAACTATTTTTTTTTTTTTTAAATTATAGTCTGTCTCTGTAGTTTCGGATATATGGGGGGAAGATGGTCAGAAAGTAAAGCCCGTGTTCAATATTCATTTATTTAGGTTGCACATCTATGTTTGGGTCTCAAGAATCGATACGTGTACCAAATTTCAAATATAATCAGTTTAGTAGATTCGGAGCAAATTGGTTGTGACAGAGACGGCCAAACAGACGCACAAGTGATCCTATATGGGTTCCGTTTTTTTCATTCAGACGTATGGAACTTTAAAAACACAAATTTTGCTGAATTCCGAACCTCCTTCAGTTTTAATCCGGTAAAACAAAATAAGGCTTCAATGCACCTATGTAAGAATTTTGCAAAAATATCATTAACTGTTTTTCTGTGTCTCGAGTGAATTTTATTTTACAAGACCAAGACCAAGAAATAAATAAAGTTTCATTAAATCTGTTTACAAACAACAGAGATATCACGTAACATACACTCACGCAAATTGAAACTTTCTTTTTGAAGTCAGTTAAAAAGAAAATAGTTTAGAAACACAAAACAAATCCTCCTTATTAGTAACGATGTTGAACGAAAAAAAGAAACCCAGAATGCGACATCCATGTCTTAACTTATTAAATAAGTTCCTTTTCTTTGTACACGCTTTACGTCTTGACAAATTTTTCCTCCATGTTTCTCACTTAATTCATTTTTCGAACGAGACTATTAGTACCTACTAACAATTTATTTTCAGTACAGCATGACTTTGCAAAAGTTGCCTATTTCACAGTCTCACAATGCGATGATTAATGGTGGTAACTCTTTTAGGTGGCTATTCAGTAAAAAGTTCATTAGTCATATCACTAGCTCGTTTAGTTTGGGCAATTTTATATAGAAGATGTAGGTTAAATTCTAGATGTATTAGATGGATTCTACCGCTATAATCAAGCACTTGAGAGAGCTCATATCAAAGAGAACAATTAGTTCTGCTACGCTTGTATTTTCATATTGCTATATATGTTTGTGGTTTAAATATAATTCAATGTGTAAATTTATTATTCCATGGTTTTCTTTGTTTCAGGTAAGTGTCTTCTTTTTTAAGGACAAAAGGAACTCTATTATCTTACTGTAAGTTTATAGTAGATTCTTTTATCTCTCGACTACATTTTGATAGTTTATATGATTCTTACATACCTGCAAGCAACGAAGCAAAATGCCATATGTCAAAAATTAACAAAGTTTTATCATCTTATAAGTAGCCATAGTTTCATTCATGTCTGTTGAAAAGAAAACTACTAAACTATTTCTTATTAATTCACGAGAATAGACTCATTACCTAAAGCTGCACTCAATTAAATATTTCAAGCTGTCAAAATATTTAAATCATCTGTCTCTCACTTTCGTTTAAACCTCTTATATATTCTACTCTCTTAGTAGGTTGACTTTTCGAAATATGTAGCACGTCAATATCATATTAAGTAAATATTTTATGACGCGAATAACGTTGGCTAAACTTTATGGTCGAGACGTCAGTTCAAAGTTTACTGTGTGGGTCCAAACCACATCGCTTATAAACTATACTTTATGCCTTTACTTGTTTTTGATGGCTCCACATCGGAATTTTAGTGCGGTACTGTTGATTAATTTTGTTGCCCATAACTCACTTATGATGTTGTTCCGGAATATATAAACTACGTTGAGTTTCATTTGTCTAACAAGTCTTCAAATGACATTAAATTCCATTTAGTTTTATTTAATTACATATAATGTCATGTTATTACAAATAAAGATCACTTAAATATCTCCTGTAATACACAATACGATATTGCGAATGAAGGGTCGTCCTTCATAGTCCTCGCTCTAATTTTCTAGTCAGTATTCTCGCCGTAGGTAATACAAGAGTGGTAGCATCCACATACAGTTAATACACAAACATTTCTCAACAATAGTACAATAGTATAACCGTCTATTATACAGTGTACATAATATATAACTTCCCTACATCTACCGCTGAGCTGCTGTTCACCAGGCGTGATCACCTAGTCTAGTTCCTCCACACTATAGTCGATTGTGGCACTCTGTGGAATAAACATGCGAATACCAACATAAATACATAATACTCATTCATACTTTTGCATTACTAATATAATTGTTAGTTCAAGAATAGGTTCAAGTTTTACATAATATAATCGAATACTTTACACAAAAATAAATACTATCTCAAAAAGTATTTGATAGCTGACACTACACTTTATCTCAGAATAAAATATATTTATTCTGAAATATACGACGCGCCACCTAAACAGATTTTTCATAATTCTCAAGCCTCATCTTTTATTCAATTGTCGTTTAAAAACTCTATAGAATGTTCGAGACAAGGTACGTCATCTACAATTGTTTCGCTGTAGCTTATAAGCAAAATAATCACTAGTGTATTTTGGTATCAAAAGTCGTTAAGGAGTTGAAGGCACACTCCATTATGGTACTCGTCACAACCCTGTTATCGTCATAATAGAATATTAGATTCCGCTATAAACAGTCACGGTAGCGCGACCGATAAAAGTTGATCTTTAAAATTTGCCGCCTTACACCTTTTCATATCTAGTTGACGAAGTTCGGATGAGAGCGTGGTAGGTCATCCAAATCTGGTGGTCTTAGGCAATGTGTTTGCTGACGTAAACACCGTTGTTGAAGGGAAATTGCCGAAAGATGTTTGCTTCCACCGAAGTGTTGTTGAGACTCAAGGGGCTCGAGTAATTGGAAAATTCAATCTAAATTCTGTCAGATTTTCTTACCAATCAAATGTTGAGGAAAGGTTTTATTTGATAGGATCAAATTAGACAATTAGATTACCGGTGCTGCCTATGGCGATGGATCTTGAGTCAGCATAAACGCAGAGGAAGCTATTTACGTTCAAGTTTATGTACCCTAACGTGATTTCCTTTTAACGTTTAATTTTCACAATAATTCTTGCCAAGCAACTTTATTCGAAACGTGGAGCAGGGAAATAATTTTTTTGACTTAAAAACACAAATGGTCGTAGTTTTTTGTAACTTAAGAAGTCATGGCGTTGTTATAGTTTTATTTTTATGTTGAAAAGAAATAAGGTTTATCTTATTTTAATAATAATATCTTGGGACATATATTACACATCGCTGTCTAGGCCCAAACTGAACCATTGTATGTTTATTTTGACTTATCCAGGCTTATATATGTAATTACATAGACTTAGAATTCTCACGTATTATGTGTACTAACATATGATTCAGACAGGGTACTGAAAACCTTGGCCACTAGAGAGAAAAAGTTTTGCTTAGAATTAACTAACAGTTTTCTTCCTGATCGACGGGTACCAAAAAAAGGAGCATTTTCGGCAAATGTCCTGAAACTTAACGTGTTGCAGCACAAAGAAGCGATTTTGGGCTGACTGTGTCGTTATCCGCCTGAAGACGAAGAAAAAATTCTAGATTCTAAAGAGATCGTCCAATCTCTACAATTTATTTGTATCCAGCGGGAAGAAGAACGAGAAGGCGGAGAAGAAGACATTACACTTGAAGTTCCATCAGACAATTATTAATCGGACAAATAATTTTCCTCGATTACTCTAAAAGTAATATTTTTTATTTACTACAATATTATTTATACAATTAAGTAGGACCACAATTATAGATCGTGTTATAGGCTTACCAGGGAAACCACGTCAAAAAAACGCGTGTACCTCAAATGGTGGTACTCGCGTGGAAACGTGTGCATATTATGGCGAAAACGACGTTTTCAAACTTTTGAATATCACGGAGAAGTGGTCAGCAATGGTTCTTAGAAAAAGTGTCAGAATATTTTTTTATAGATTAGAAAGAAATTGAAGAATGGCATGATCTACAATTTTATTTGACCTATTTTATGATAAAATTCACCATTTGGTTGAAAAATACAAAAAAGCCCATTTTTGTTTTTTTGCAGAAGTGGTATCAATGGGAACTTTTCAAATATCGGACCAATTTTCACATCTATGCAAACTATTGTAACCTTGAAAGTCAGCCCAATGTCCAAACTTCTTCTGCTGAAGATAGATTATTCTTAGAGACGCATATAGAAAGTCGCTTTATTTTAAATCAATCCAAAAAAGAATAAAGTTAAAGAGGAAAACATCAGAGCCTTTTATTATTATTGTATACTGAATAATAATAAAATGAATAATAAAAATATAGCACAAAAGAGCAAAACGAAATAAAATGAAGTGAAGATTTACACGTACACACACATACCTATTACTATTAGTAGCAATTTAGTACATACTAAAAAAAAAAGAAGAAAATAAAATAAAACGTGCACATTCCCTCAACCACATCGAGGCTTTAAACATCAGCCTCTTTATTTGCTTACCGCCTTTATTCACACTGGAAAAAAATATTCTTTTAAGGAACCACCAAACAAACAATATTTACATTCCAGTGTAAATCTCTTAAGCCGATGGCTCCAGTATGCGCATATATTTTCATAATTTATGGCTGTATTTATGTTGGTCATGAGTAATCTCATACATTCTACGACACGCTGTAACTTAGTACATTGTTATTTATATACTTGACTTGTCATAGCGTGCGAGTAAGTTATGTTTGTGTTTGTTACTTACAGTTTATTTCCTTCCTTAGTGACTGAACTAGTTTAAAGCGACGCCAATAGTTGTTCCTTTTTCACTTTGCCTTCCAAAAATAAATAGGGTTGACCGGCAAAATGTAACCTTTACTCATTATGAGAACAGCAGTGTTACCTACTGGTAACTGGTAACAGTAAGAACTGAGGTAAACTTAGGTGGAAACAAATTAGTATTTCAATTTTATTTTTTAATTATTTATTTACCAATTAAAATGTTTTACAATAATCATAACTGGTTCTATACAAACTCCTTCGAATTTATTTTTTTCTGTTTTTCGCATTATTAATTACTTGCGTATACTAATATAATGCAAGCACCACTCACTGAGTAAAACAACAATACTATACTTAGTCAAAATTAATTATACAGCGTGTATCCGAATAGTGGAACACTTGCCCCTATTACTGAAATTGCCCGATTTCGGCACAAAGATACAAAATGAACTCCCGAAAAAAAAAACCATCCATCCACAAGCCATGACCGCACCTCCAGGCACCCTGGCCTTCACCCCTCATACAGCAGCTGGAATGTGTCAAAGATTTCAGATGGTAACAATTTAAATCGTTGTTACTTGAGGATTTTTTTTGTTTTTTTCATGGATTCAGATACAAAAAGGGAAATACAGAGTAACTATTAAAATATGTAATTCATGAAAACAATGGGCAAAAACTGATAGTAATGACAATTTGACTGGTTTACTAAAAAAGTATTTGTCATGTTTTATATAATTTTATATATTCACTGCAGCAACCACTTTCTCCACTGTTTGGAACATGCAGCAGTGGTTTTTCTTATACAGAAATTGATTATCTTTCCGATGAGCTTGGGTTTTTTGAGGAAATCGATCATACCTGATACCTAGATACGATGCGTCGCTTATCATGCTGCTGCCACTGATTAGGCCAATCAGGGTGGCTTGCAGCACTACATTATCGTATAGTTCTCCCCTGTTTCGAGGAACTATATATATATATATATATATATATGTATATATTATATCATCTGGTAGTCTTATCGAACTAGGTTTAGTGTCGTGGGCTCTTAGACTATTCGAAGAGTTGAATTTGACTTCGTATAAATGTGCTATTGTAATAAAATTTAACTTGTTGTGACTTTTGTTTAAGAAAATCAAGGGAATCGAGATTTCAATTCAATCATATTCTTATGGCAACTTTCGGGGGGAAATGCGTGAACAGGGGAATCATCCTGCGAACCCTGCATTTTTTTAATAACGAATACTAGCAACGCGGATCACACATTACTAGTATACTTGTTAACCCCTCCAGCTAAGCTAAAGTGGGTTCACATCGATAGTGCACTGGGTGGGGTTCGAAATCGCAACCACTTGATCGCAAGTCCGACGCCTTAGCCATTACGTTATCGCCGCTTTACATACATTATACTCTCTCTGTTAACCTCTCGCAAGCAGAAGCGATAGAACACTGTGCTGTCTTTGTAGAATGATATAATATACTTTAAAAAAAAAAAGCCCTTCTATACCTCTTACAATAGCTAATATTTAAAAAATTGAAAGCACTATACATGGGAAGTTTCAACCGTTTACAATGTAAGCATAAACTACACTGCACCTGTAATCATTGCCCTATTTCCGACCCTGTGAGTAATAATAATAAATTACCATATAAATATTTTCCTTTCCTTCTCTTCGAGCATGTAACGATGAGTAAGCAATATTCGTATGTTGTGTATGTAAACTAGTATAGTGTATTGTTAACTACCCCAGGAGGTGAATTGGCTTTTCGAGTAGTTTGTTTAAAATGTCTTGCTTGAGATCTCAAATAGATTGAAGTGGTATTTTCGGTAGTGTATTATAGTGAGGTTTTACGTTCTTAGAGTTACTGTGATCTAATTCCCTTAAAACATTGTTGATACAGTCAAGATAATTTATTTTTGTGTGCTGAGAGTGCCCTTTCAAAACAATAATAAAAAGGAATTTATTTCGTGGGAGAGCTTCGGCACGTATGGGCCGGCTCGACTGGAGTGATACCACGGCTTCAAAGAAAACCGGCAGTGAAGCAATTATTGCATTGTTTTTAGCCACGTGAGTGAGCATCTGCTTTTTTTCAATAAAGAAAAAAAAAACCTTGACTTCTAAACGCCAACACTGCAGACGAGTTACACTCAATAAATTTCTGATAATTATCCGAATTAAGCGTTTTTATACATATATATTACCTATAAAGTCGCCGCTATTAATTTTCTAATGTAAATGGCCTCTGAATTCTCCCTATCCAATTCGTAGGCTAGGTGATGAAGTTTGAAAAACCGGAGCCCAATTTATAAACGGATACTAAACCGCAAGAACACTTTGATTGAAAAATATAAAATTGAAGCAGGTTTAGTAGTTTCGATAGCTTTGCTAGATGGTAATGGTGCTTTAATACTTCAGTATTTGTTAACAGTACTCATAGTGTTAGTCAGAGATTACTAGTATTGTAAATTTCTCCATCCCCTTTGTATTTACCTAAGTTAAATGCTTGTAATAGCGAAGTGCTATGTGTCAGAGTCAGAAAATGTAACTATCAATATCCTGATTTAAGCAATAACTATTACTTACTTACTCTATTACTTAGCAATTTTCAAATAAATAATAACTAATTACAGTTGTATAATATCAAAAAATTATCAGACTTAGACCTATTTTGTTTACATAAAGGTAGAACCCAAGGCGAATATGTCTGGCTAATATTGTTATCATTATATATATATCAATTATGTCTGTGTTACGGAGAAGTCAGACTATTTTCGGGACTTACGATGCTCCTTAATCAATGAGAAAAACAACCTAACCGCAATCTCGTATTTTTTCTGACTATCTCCTGACAATTTTTTAACAGAAAAACTAATTAACAATTAGCCTAAACAATTGTTAACTGAACACCAAACTTCGTATTTGGAAATGAATATGAGCGAACTTCTGTCAAGAGATCAACAAAGCAATCTCTAGAATAAAAGTTGTTTTGTCCTAATAACCAGATAATTATTATAGATATACACATTGCCCGAAGCGTTCTCTTAACGCAATGAATAACAAGAGTTACACCACTGCGATTAAAGACATCGTAACCAATTCACCTGTAACATACCGAGCAATGTACTGTTAATTATAGCTCTCAGACCGTTAAGTGTGGTAGTTAACTGAACGTCGATGCTATGTAAGTACCGCTCGCTCCAATTAAGTTTAATTATATCAAAGACAGTTACTGAGAAAAATAAAATGGATTTACGATTACCTTCACCTTGATCTTTTTGCCACCATTGAGCACATACAATGACTTCTAAAGTAAATAATAACTTTAGAAAGTTTTTGAAAATAGTCGTTTATCCTTTACAGATATATATCTGAGCTCATACTTTGAATTCACAGATACTATTTCTGAACTGTTTAGCTATCTATGGAAGGGTCAACATTTTTGTATTAAGAATCTTCAAACTTTCATTTTGCCCTGAATTTTACAGCATAAAGTTGTTGTTGTTGTTTTACTCTGCAAGCAACAGCATAGTTTAAAATTTTAAACTATGCTGTTGCTTGCAAAGTTAAAAAAGGTTTTAACTGGTTGTCTTTAATTCATGTTTTAATTTTATTTAAGGGTTCCTACAAGATTAAATTTTTGTTATAGAGACGACATAAAATTCACATTCGAGAAAAATTTCAACTGCCTACCTATTACAGATCATGAGATATGCAGACAGACGGACAGACAGTGGAGGTTTAGTAATAGGGTCTCGTTGGTTACCCTTTGGGCGCGGAACCCTAAAAACCTACAGAACAAACCAACAGACCTCTTTAATATTCATTTTACTAAGTAAACAAAACGTAAATATTACACGACTATAAGATCCTCCTTACATAACTTTTACGTAAATATATAATCCCTAGGAAGATTACCCATGTAAAGGTAACCAACAAATCCAAAACTTTGTCAATGAACCTTACTTTCAAATTTCAAGATCCAATTAAAACTTGACACCCCGACGTATTATAAGTACCTGAACAAAATTAATACATCCTCCGAAGACTCACAACTGTCAATATCATAACCATGGTACACAACTGAAATAGCAACTATAAAAAAAACATTACAGACCATAAACTCATTTTATTCGATTCCTACTCATTTATGACTTGTCTAAGAACCTACATACATAAATTAGTTTATCTACTTTTATAACATATACTTTATTTTACCACTCAAAGTTATTATGGTGGGAATGACCGATGCGCAAAGGGTGGGTCAAGTTATTCTAGACTCTGTTCATATTGTGTTACACCCAATATAATATGAGCCAGGGGTCGCGTATTTTTTTCTCATTCATGTTGTGCTTACTTTTCTTATCCTGCTTACTTTTGAATGATAAAAATAATGTTTTTGGAATAGATTAACATAAAATTGGTATTATTTTTTACACATGACATGTAATGAAATAGAATTTGACACTTAATATAAGCAATATTTCGATACCCGCGATGATGTCGTGTTTCGAAATATACGATACGGGGAGTAGGTATGCCTGAATTCAACCTTCATAAAACTTCACGTCACACACATAACATTAACATTAATACATACTAGCAGCGCCCCGCGGTATCACCCGCGTAAGTCCCGATCCCGTGGGAATATCGGGATAAAAAGTAGCCTATATGTTAATCCAGGTCTCCAGCAATCTACATACCAAGTTTCGTTGCAATCGGTTCAGTAGTTTTGGCGTGAAAGAGTAACAAACATCCATCCATCCATCCATCCAAACTTTCTTCGCAAACCAAACGGCTTCGCTCGCGTAAAAGTTATTTTTCTATCGTTTGGGAACAGTCCTTTTTATTGGATGAGAGGTATCTCATTTATCTATTCTCTGCCCCTGTCAACGTATTTTATCCAAAATTTCATGATGATCGGTTTAAACAATAATCGACCTCACATTCAAATTTGTAATATCAGTTGGGATTATAGTGACGTGTTTGGAATTCAAGTAAAATTTTAATAAAGAACAAGTTAACTTCGGAGTTCGATCAGTAAACGGAAGAAAGCCGCCAGAGGGACCGGCCGGAGGAAGGTACCCTCAGGTCGTCAGTCCGTCTGGCCGGAGGGGGCGATAGATTACATGCGATAAGCAAAGGATCGGGTGCTATGGTGCACATTGGGAGAGGCCTCTGTCCAGCCTTGGACTGCTCAATAGATTGATTGACGTCAAGAACGAAAAATCCTTTAAAAAACTACTATTTTTCTGAATTCTGAATTATTAAAAAAGAAAAGAAAGTTGCCAATCTAATCTCATAAAGTTAGGATATTGTTATTAAATATACACTATATACAGTAGTGATGTCGAGACTTCCACCAAGTAGCTAATTAGCAGTAGCGTTGTAAGTTATAACAGAATATTATATCTAAACTAATATTATAAAGAGAAAACTTTTGCGTTTTTGTATGAATGTTTGTAATGTTTTCACACAAAAAACTACAAGACCGATTGCCATAAAACTTGGTATGTAGATAGCTGAAGACCTGGATTATCACATAGGCTTTTTACCCCGACATTTCCACGGGATCGGGACTTACGCGGGAAACCGCGAGGCGCTGCTAGTATAAATGTTTTTTACCAGGTACATCAGTCCTGGTACTAACCTGACTGACGTGGGACTGATCATAAACAAGGCACGAAGATTATTTAACTATTTATCATTAAACACTCAACTTAAAAAAGGTAATCTTCAACTAGAATCTGTAGTTGTGTGTACAAGGTTCGTCCTCACATTGACATTCAACGTAAAACATTGTAAAGTATTAAGTAAAACAATAATAGGAGTAAATCCTTAGAGTTTCAGAAAACAGGACATAAAATTTTTTATTTTACAGATGCTTTAATAGCACATGATCCTGGCCAGCAAAAACAATGAGATGAGGTATTATTTTATCTCTCATCATCCGCCGCCCCTTTTTCACAACTAATTTTGGGGTCAGCTTTCAATCTAACTACGATACGGCCAAACTTTGATATTTTACGTGAACTGACTGCCATCAGACCCCTACAACCCAAGTACTAGGCGATTTCGAAGTTCTATAGTAACTCCAGAACTTCGATATCACCTAGTACTTGGGTATGGTAAAGGTAAAAACCAGGTTGACGGACTTTTTTAGTGCTCCAACTACCCGTAGCGAATGCCACAGATGTTTGTATGGCACCCGGGACCGACGGTTTAACGTGCTCTCCGAAGCACGAAGGGGTCTCAATTTGTTAAGAATGGTCACCCATCTTAGACTGACCTGGCTAGTATTATTTAACTTTTTAATGTGTTAACCTACTCGGCTACCACTTAGCCACGAGCCCCTTGTATTACTTTATCTCTATTCTACTTAAATCATAAAAAAAGAAATAAAAAAATAATAATAATGATTACTTATAAGATAAAACATCTACAAATAGTGAGGCAAAATTGACAACGAAGTTCTTTTATCTCGCTCTATATCACAGTTATTGTTTCACAGAGATTAACGGGTCTCGCGAAGGCTGGTTGTTCGGCGCTTAGCTTTTTCCAATTTATATGTCAATCTAGCCTATAAAATGTTTGGCAAATTGTATAAGTAAATAATTAACTCTTAGAAATAGTTTCACCGACTTCAATGCAGTTAAATCATGGTAAATTGTATTAAGCTGTATTTTTCATTCTCTTCGAGGTGAAATATTTTCTTCAAATTTAAAGGGGACCAACCTTGAGTACAATCAATTCAATTAAAAAAAGAATGATTAAAATCGGTTTACAATTGCCAAGATATAGCGTAACAAACATAACTAACAAAAAATATTCAGTTGAATTGAGAACTTCCTCCTTTTTGAAGTCGGTTAATTAAGGATTGAATAGATGTATTTTTGACAAAACGTGTAGTTTCTAAGATTGGATTTTCAGCTTATAAAAATGTTGTAGCAGAAGTCGTATATTTTATGGTTCTTTTTATGCCATTAATATTTCAAACAATCATAAAGCTCGCTTGTTTGGCTTGGCTTCCACCAGTGTCAGGTGCAATTTCGTAGTATTTTTATGTTAAAACTAAAGAAATTATTGACGGTATAGAATCGTGGGCGTCGCGAGGGTAGACGATACTTAAAATAACAAATCTTACTTATTAACTTTAGTAACTGTAGCCGTAATGTTCTTGTTTTTTTTAGTTTTAATTTCATTGTATTTTCATTTGTCTTTTTGATAAATGCTTGGATGGTAGCATCCCACGCCGTTTGCTAACTAAAGTTTTACGTAGAAGTTAAAAAACTAACTTTATTTTTGACAGACCGACGCCACCACCTAGGGAGGGGGGACAGGCGCTTTGAAGTCGAACCGGCTAAAAATGTCTTGTGAAACTATGTCCATAAATAGTATCAGGCCCGGGACAACCTTCACGATCAGAAGGTCTAAGTAACGTCCAACAGCGCGAAACGTCTAATGAGCAGTAACGTAAATGTAGCAAAGCGTCCACTCAGATGGTCTACACCTACCTAATATCATAATTGTTTACACATGTTCTAAATACAACTGGTAACTGTCCGACAGAGTGAACCCAAAACGATTAAATATCGAAAAGCTTATTAACTTTACGGATATTAATATTTCACGCTGAAGGTGTCTCGTGGGAGAGCCATGTTCGGCACGTATGGGCCGGCTCGACCTCAGTGACACCACGGCCTGAGGTTACCGGAAGCCCTAACCTTTCCCTCCCCCTGTTCCACCCTTCCCCTACTCAAACCTTAAAGGCCGCCAATGCACTTGTGACTCTTGAGTTGCAGGTGCCCATGGGCGGCGGTAGTCATTTACCATCAGGTGACCCGTCTGCTCGTTTGCCCCCATACCATAAAAAAAGGCGACAGGAGACTGAAGCAAATAAACAACAAATAACTAGGTACATATTTTCTGTAATTATAAATTACAATTTGCGAGACCACATTTCAATGAACACACTACTAATACTCTTTCATTCTTAAATCTATCTTAACTCAATCAATTTTAAAACCAATTTAGTGTGTCAACTTATCAAAGCTACTTCTAAGGAAAAGCGAAGGACGGGTACAAGATAATAAGGTAGGGAATTATACAACTTTAATGTATGAAGGAGTTTCGCTTTGCAGTGACATTTGTAATGAATTCGTTGCCCGTAAAGCAGGGCTGCAATCAGTTGTGGTAGTGCAAAATGTTAATAGGATATGGCAACGTTGATTGGATTTAATAACTCCACACTCCACACATCTCACACACGGCCGACTGATCCCAAACTAGACAGAGCCTGTACTATGGTAACCAGACTGCTGATAAACATATATTTCTAAATACATACATGATATGTAGCAATAAAACCAGAGTTCAGAGCCAACTGTCGGTAGTTTATTAGAAAAAACAATAGTGGTACAAGTACCCACATTAACAGCAGAAATAATGACATGTATACATAACACTGTCCTCCCTTAAATCAGATAGGTAAATACTTAACATATATGAAAATGAAGATACGTACATTAAATAGGACTAAGTATCGATAACGTATTAGGGCCCTGTTTAAATCACAACAATTTTGTTACTTTTATAAAAAACATAGGCAAGTTTATTTTCTTGGCATAACAAGTATACAACCATGTATAAATTCGATACAAAATATAGTTTACATACTTGCAAAATATGAATAACTATTACCAGGTTTATTTACATGTTATAACACTTGTATTTATTTATACTTATTACTTCTAAGTTTTTCTACGCACTTACGAGCAGCCTCCCGGCGTATTCGTGCTGGCGAAAACGGTGACGACAGTGGCGTCGACATATTATTTGGACTTTCCAGATCTAATCTACACGATGGCGGCGTCGTTACGGGCGACGGCCTCGGCGAACCGTTTGGTTGTGAATTTCCCGCGGTACCAGATATCACTTCGCCCCCCTGCGTATCTGAACCCACATCACCGAGCTGACCGTCACCTTCCTGATATACATTTGAAAATCTCAACTTACTCCCTTTATCTGCGAGCAGCTGATCTACGTGCCGTTTGTGCACTCGTCCGTCGGTGGTCCTTACCTTGTAAGAGACCGGTCCCGAGCGTGAGACCACTACGGCGTCTGCCCATTTATCGGCGTGCGCGGAGTAGTCGCGCGACAGACAGCGGTCGCCGGGCGCGAGTACCCGCGCGGGGCGTGTGCGCGCAGCGCGCTCCTCCTCGCGCAGCTGCGCGTCGCGCACCGCCTCGCCCGTATCGGCGCGTACCAAATCGAGCCGCCCGCGCAGGCGCCGCCCGAACATAGCCACGGCGGGCTCCCGTCCAGTCGTGGAGTGTTCACTGTTCCGGTACATAAACAAAAACTTACTTAAAGCGGTATCGTCATCCTCATTCTCGAGGCACGCCTTCCTTAACACCCTTTTAATGGTCCTCACGGCGTTCTCGGCGGCGCCGTTGCTGGCAGGATGATACGGCGCGACGGCCGAATGTTTAACGCCGTTTCGCCGCAGGTAATCGGCGAACTCGCTCGAAGAGAAGGGTGGACCGTTGTCGGACACGATTCTCTTCGGCAAGCCGAACCGAGCGAACAGCCGTCGAAGACCGCTGATCACATTCGAAGCTGACGTGCTCGAGACTTTTTCCACCTCGATCCATTTCGAATGCGCGTCTACTATTATTAAGTAATATTTACCACGAAATGGTCCCAAAAAGTCTATGTTTAATCTTACCCAGGGCTCGTGTGGCCACGGCCACGAGTGAAGCGGCGCCGTGGGCGGGACAGCGCGCTGTGAGCGGCACGCTAAGCAAGCCGCGCATGCTTTTTCGATGTCTTCATCTAAAGTCTCCCACCACACGTAGTTCCTGGCGATCTGTTTCATTTTAACAATTCCCGGATGCCCCTCGTGAATCTCATTCAAAACCATCTCTTGTAATGATTTAGGTATCACAATGCGGTACCCCCAAACAAGGCAACCCCCATCCGCATGCAGTGAGTCTTTTCTTCGAAAGAATGGTTTTTCAGCTTCTATCGTGGTATCAGATGCCGGCCAACCGAACATTACAAACCCATATATTTTACTCAGAAGAGTATCTTTCGCCATTTCCGCTTTGATCTGATTAAAACTTACCGGTAATGTATCCTGCACGAAGTTGAGGTAGCCACACTCATCGCGCCCGCTCATGGCTCGACCACCGATCACCTCGAGTGGAAGCCGCGACAGCGCATCGGCCGCGGAGTTTTGTTCGGATCTTACAAATATAATGTCAAAATCATACGCTGCTAACTTCACTGCGTAGCGTTGCAGCCGACTAGCAGCGGTCACAGGCAGCCCTCTATTTTTACCTAAAATGTAACTGAGAGCTCGGTGATCGCTTCTAAGTAGAAATTTTCTACCATAAAGATACTGGTGGTGTTTAGTTACCCCAAAAACTATGGCTAACGCCTCCTTGTCAAGTTGCGAGTAGTTGCACTCGGCAGCGTTGAGCGTCCGCGAGGCGCAGCAAACGGCGCGCTCGCCGCCGTCTGCGTACCGCTGCGTCAGTACCGCGCCTAGCCCGTACGCGCTACTGTCCACTGATAGTATCAGCGGTAAATTTGGGTCATAGTGTGCTAACACCGGGGAACTGCTTAACATTACTTTTATTTTCCTAAATCCACTCTCACAACGCTCATCCCAATACCATTTGGTATTTTTTTTCAATAAGTTATACATAGGTTTTAATATGTCACTTGTATTTGGACAGAACTTAGAATAAAAATTAACCATGCCCATAAAGCTTCTTAGTTGAGTTACGTTCGTTGGCGCTGGAGCGGCTACGATCGCGTCCACTTTTTTTGTGTCTGTATGCAAACCGAACTTGTCAATTTTATAGCCCAAATAAGTGACCGAATCTCTAAAAAATTGGCACTTAGCAAAATTTATTCTAAGTCCGTTATCTTTTAATCTTTGCAAGACTGCCTTCAAATTAACCAAATGAATCGCTTTGGTGGAGCCAGTTACACAAATATCATCAGCGAAAACGGCCGTTGACGGCAGTCCACTTAAAGTCTCTTCCATTATTTTTTGAAAGTTCTCAGGAATGCACTTAATACCAAAGGGAACCCGTGAGTACAGGAATGTACCCACGTGTGTGGTGATGGCCGTCAACGGCTGTGAATCGTCCTCCAAAATACATTGCTGAAAAGCGTTCGATAAATCTAACTTAGTATATTGTTCGCCTCCGCCTAAGGTCGCGAAAAGGTCCTCGATCCGCGGTAGCGGGTAATGAAAGTCCTTAAGACGCGGGTTTATGGTGACCTTGTAGTCACCGCAAATACGAATGTCACCATTTGTTTTTACTACCGGTACGATCGGCGTACCATAGTCTGACCGTTCGACTTTATAGATAACCCCCTCCCGCTGCAGCCGATCGAGTTCCTTCTCGACGCGGCCGCGCAGCGCCAGCGGTAGCGGCCGCGCCTTCACAAACACTGGTGTGTCGTCACTCAGATGTAGTCTGATAAGCGTCTTACATGTGCCTAAACCCTCCGAAAACACCTCGGGAAACTCTTTTTGAAGGGACACCGCTATCGAGTCCTTTTCGATTAAACTGTGGATCGGATTTAATTCGTTTTTAAAAAGTGTGAGCTTCAAATGTTTCATCCAAATGCGTCCCAACAAAGGAGGCCCGCCGTTATCAATCACGTAAAGCTTTAGATAACCGGTTTCCGAGTCGCACTGCACACGCACCACAATATAACCTAAAGTCTCGATGACGTCACCCGTGTACGATCTAAAAGACAGTATCCTACTTTGGATAGGTGTCTTGGAGAAATGGTCGTCATAAAACTTCTTAGATATCGCCGATATCTTACTACCTGTGTCAATCTCAAATTTACACTGCACGTTCTCTACACGCAATTGAATATAATAAGGTTTATCACCAAAGTTGCTAACCAAGTTATAAAAATGACAATCATCATCTGAATCGGTATCGAACAAAAAGTACTGACCTTTCTTTGCACTAGCGTTACCGTCACTTTTTTTGCACATCGCCTTCATATGTCCTTTTTCACCACACTTGTCGCACGAATAAAACCTATACCGGCACCTGCCGGGCGCGTGACCTGGCTTGCCGCACCGGGAGCACGCCGAACGCACCGCAGCCCCGTCGCCCCCGCTACCGCCAGCAGCGGGCGCGGGCCGGCGCGCGCGCGCCGCGCCGCTTCCCCCGGCCACGCGGTGCAGCCCGTCGTCCGTCGAGGGTGCGCCGACGCTCGATGGCACCGTGGCCGGAGCCCCCGCTACTGATGCGTGCCGCTCCGCCGCCTCGAGCGCGTAAGCGAGCTCGACGCCCCGCTTGTAATCAATGTTTTTCTCAGCAAACAGCCTGGATCGCATGTCTTCGCTATATAATCCTGACACGAATTGATCGCGTAGATTCACTTCTAGCGACGTACCAAAATTGCAAGTCTTTGCCAGATGTTTTAGACTTTGCAAATAAGAGGCGACGCTCTCGCCCTGCGCTTGCTTCCTTTGCCTGAAAACGTGTCGCTCTGCTATCTCCGATCGCTGCGGTTCCAGGTGGTCTTTAACCAAATTCACTAGAACCTCGAAGGATTTACTTTCTGGTACTTCAGGAGAACATAAGTCGCACATAAGATCGTAACACTGTGGGCCCACAAGCGTCACTAACGTCGAAACGTGTAAAGAATCTTTAATTTCATTAAGTGCAATAAATTGTTTTACACGGCGCACGTATGTATCCCAGTTTTTGTCACTGATGTTAAAACTCTCTATTTTACCGAGTGGCATGTTAGTTAGTAACTTAAACGCGTAAATAACACTTAAAATCAATAAATTTTCGCCTCGTCGCCAGTGATATGTAGCAATAAAACCAGAGTTCAGAGCCAACTGTCGGTAGTTTATTAGAAAAAACAATAGTGGTACAAGTACCCACATTAACAGCAGAAATAATGACATGTATACATAACAATACATATCATAGATAAATTACACCCAGACACAGAACAAATTATCGTGCTCATCACACAATTATTTGTTCTGGGTGGGAATCGAATTCACGACCTCTGGCTTAGCAGTCAGCGTCATTAACCACTAGGCCAACAGGCCATTTGAATGGATTTTGCTTGTTTTTGACTAAGAATACAAGAAATAAGCTGGGAAATATGATTTGGAGCAATCATGGTGTTCATTAAAACTAGTTCCAATCAGAAATTATTTGAAACTTCAGACCATAAGTTTTGATTAGATTTAGTATATTTAATAAAAGTTAGTAGTAAACTATTTCATGGAAAACTATACTTCGATTTTCAGCACCTTACCACAGAATCATTCCAAGTACAGAAGTCTCACTCCGTAAAATCATTTACATAAATAGCGGCTCTTGCACCGACACAGTAAAGTCGCAATTCAAGCAGTACAGCACTGATTATCTACAATTATATTCACCTAAAAGTTGCCTCTCTTTCTATCGCGTAAAGAAATAACTAATTTGAATAAATAATGACCAGTAAATTATCTGCCTATTACTCTATTTTTGTACAAATAAACCTAGCTTAGGTACTAATTAACTCCATAGTCTTGATACTAACGGATGAAACAATGCAGCTAGTGAGTGATTATTGAATTAACATATCACTCGGCCTACGAAAGTTCTGTGATGGATAGTTTTACTCATTTCAGATTTATTTTAGTAAAAATTAAGTTATTATAAAAATCTAAATCGAATATTCATGTATTAATATGCTTACCTATAACTTGATTTTGCTCTACAAATATACCCTAAGTAGTTATTTTCCCTAAAAAATCGCGCCACCGCTTAGTTTCTCCCAAATTTGGGGGAATAGCACAAAGTTCGCAACACTAAGAAATAATATAACTTAAGACACGTAATATAACTAATACGAATATTCCAATGCCTCGCAAAGATTCAAAATAGCAACTCTCAATCAAATACAGGAGAAGTTTCCTGATTATCGCCAACTTATCTTCAACTAAGTTTCCCCTTTGCCATTATCTCTCAGTCCGCTGGAGTACTCGAGCAAAACAACCTTATCAATATCATTATTTGAAGTTGACTCTTATCCATGACGAATTACTGTATTTATTACTGTGGAAATAAAAAAAAAACAAAGAAAACACACTCAGTGAGCAGTATTTCCTGGGATACCTAGCTAAAATACTCTAAAATAAACAATCTGAACAATTTTAGTAGAGACAACTTAGTTTTAAATTTGACTGACATGTTGTTCTAGCGGTTAGTCATCCTGACTGCTAAGCCAGAGGTCGTGGGTTCAATTTCCACAAATGACAAACATTTGTGTGCTGAGCACGATCACTTGTACTGTGTCTGGTTGTAATCTATCTACAGTAGTAATATATAAGTATGTTTATCAGTGGTCTGGTCGGGGCTTTCAAATTTCACTGTGGAAAAAGTTTTTGATTTAATTAGTGTAAACTTATAATTTCTTAAAATATGTATTTCAAAGATATTATACGCATGCAAAATGTATAATAAAACTTGAGAAACGAGTATACATCCCGACCCATGGAAAGCCGTCACCATACCTAATCTATGGATGCTGATAAAGGTGTCACTTAACACATCTGTGTGTCACTAGCACGGTACCTAACTAGTACAAAAATTACACATAATTTTTAGAAACACTATACTATAGTCAATTTGAGCTTCCACAAAAAGGCACTTTCAATTGGCATTGTACGTGTTCATTCCCGTTTCTAGGTTTCCCTGTATCGGTGGATGGCGGTGCGATTCTACAATATAATCGTAGTATCGTCTTTGAAGTAAAGTTTTAAAGCTAAAAGTTAAAATAAGTGATGCATCGATCATCCGTTAAGAACTCCACGTCGTTTCATTTGTCGAAATCTATTCATTGCAGTACAAGATGAATCACTTTTGTAAACTGCTTTTAGCGCCTCTGTTATAATAGCATCTATAACTCAGAAAAAAGCAACAAAAAATAATAGCCATAAAATTTGCGACGACAAACATCCATCATAAGAATAAACAACTTCAAATCATTTTGTATCTTTTCACTTTCAGCGTAAAACTTTTTAAAACGACGAAAGACCAAATGTACGTCCCAGTAGGGTGGAGAACACAAAAACCAGGCGTTCACAGTTTGAAATACAAATAAGCGGAATTAACTACATGTCGGCATTCGACCGACAATTATTCTCTGTCTGACGGTTACATGTCGTTATTTTTCCCCACTGTAATTTCGACGTGTGCTGTTTGCATTCAACGTACATATTGCGAAGTTCTGATAATTTATTGCACCGTATCCACATTTATTGATAAACGACAGCGTGAATCGTGACGCGTTCGTGCAATAACGATTTAAAGCTGGAGCCTTTTGTTCGTAGTAAATTTATTGTATTGTGAACTGTACGGATTTTGTACAAAACTAAAAATTTTCGACCCTGAAGTTGAAGTATGGTAGTTCAGTTCTTTTATTTATGAGGTTTGGAACTTATGGACGTATGTTCTTGCTAGTTGAAATTTGTAGACTTTGAGTCTATGATAGGGATGGTTTTTAGTTTTTTTTTTTGTTTAGAAAACCTTTTGAACTTTACTCCACACTTTACAAAAAGAATGGTTAAATCGCTTTCCTTTAAAGTATTTTTTTTAGTTTTAGGACTTTATGTAAGGAGTGTCAAATTTTTGCACTTCGTATATTGCAATACAAATTCAGAATATGAAACTGACAGTCGTGTAAACCACATTGTGTTCAAATTGAGGATAGAATCGATGGACCGTGCCACCGCAAATCTGGTCAGTGCACAGCACACAGCTGTCTAATACAAACCCTCGCCTAAGAACATTGGCTTTGCCCATTCACTCTATTTAGTGTTCCGGTATTACACACAACCGTCATTGGTCTTTAACGATCATCCACAGGTTTATTGAACTTAGATTTGACACCAACATTTATTAACATTGGTTCTAGTTACAAATGTTCTTAGTTTTAATTGAGTTTGCTACCCAAGGAGCATTTGAGCTGAACAATTTGTAATGAACGTTAACTATGTAATAGTGTTTCCATTTACGAGGTCAGGCGTACGAAGTTGACTTGAATGTTGATTGAGATCTGAATACAAAAGTAATAATTATGATGTCAGTGTAGGCGAGGTTGATGAGGAATAAATCTTGATTCTTAGTGAGACACGAGATATAAGAAATATCTTATAGTGTGTATATAATTACGCATACCTACATTTATCGTTTCGCGCTTACGTAATACACATCTCAACGTTTTTTATTACAATAGGAGTCAAAATATCAATAACTTTTATACATTTTTATTTACTCCGTCCATATTGTGTACCAAAGAAGTAAATAATCCCAATACCGCAAACATAAAGAGCTTATATAATAGACAGCTCATTGTGATATACATTCGTTTCATCAGAAAAAGATCTCTAAGGAAAAATATATTTTTCATTGTGTTGTTGGGTAACACGTCATACGTTATTGACAGACACCAACAGGTGTTGCTACCCTAAATTCGTCACATCTTTGACAATTTTTGTAAATATGAAGTTATACCGGGTTTATATTATATTTTTTAAATATTATGTTGTAGGCATACTGTTATAGAAGTACGTGATCTGAATGTGTCATGTTTAGAAAATTATTAGGAGTAGTTGCGTCTTGCAGGGTTTATTTACGACCAATTGTTATTTGGACTGAAACGTCCGTAACAAGTTCAATTCCGGCTCGATACACTTCCTCGTATCGACAATAATTTTATAACGTCTATATCTATTGGGGCTCTGTGCATAATTTTCCTATATATATATTTAAGACATAAATGTTTTTAGTATGTTTCTAGAACTCATCAGAATCAGAATATTCTATTAATACGTGAAGAGAATTCAACATTTCGGGGACGGAGGAATGTGGAATACTTAACGTTTATATGTAGAAGTGCAGAAAGCTAAAAGTTTTAAACATATTGTTTAAAACTTTGTTTTTTTTTATAGTTTAGGGGCCAAACGAGCAGACGGGTCACCTGATGGTAAGTGAATATCGCCGCCTGTGGGCACCTGCAACTAGGGAGTCACAAGTGCATCGCCGGCCTGGGAGTAGGGGAAGAGGGGAGGGTTAGGGCCTCCGGTAACTTCACTCACTCGGCGAAAAGCATTGTTTCACTGCCGGTTTTCTGCGAGGCCGTGGTATCACTCCGGTCGAGCCGGCCCATACGTGCCGTGCTCTCCCACGAAATGTTGTGAAGTAAATTTAATTTTAAATTGAAAAAATATGTGAATACAACTACAAAAATCTACACATAGAGAAAGTATACACTGACAGTCCAACTTATACCGGTCAATGAAATAAAACAATACATCAAAGTATAACATGAGTTACGGTCGAAATTTGACCACCAAGTGATTTCTAGTTAATACTATTACATCGGTGTTTAATTTTGTGTTATAAAATATACAGATAATCTTAATGGAATGTCCCGATCGTTTTCTCGTCACACTTTCTCTTCTGATCTTTATAAATTTAGAGTGTTCAATGAACATTTCTTATCTATACCTAAAATATCTACATACGTATACATATGTATAGATCATTTAATAAAATATTATGGAAATTGGTTCCCTACTCCAAACGATAAAATGATAGAGCATGTTGCTAATTTATATGCAAATGCGTAATTCTTACCCAAACAAAATATGACACGTGTTTATCATCGTGCACACGAAAGTCAACTAGGAGAGAATTTACAAAGTCATGGAGACTATTTGCTTGTTACTAAAGAAAGGAAAGCAGTTGTAATTTGGATTCTAATACCATTTTATACCCAATACTTTATTGATTTATATTTTAACAAGTAATAGAAAAACTTCTCGTTTAATTAAAAGAATAACAAATTCAGGAGCAAGCCTGTTGGGTTTGCCTACAGAAGAAGACGCCGATGGAGTTGGAGAATAGACCGGTTATTTGTATATTCTAGAATTGTTTTAAACGTTTTGTATTTCTTTTGCCTGAATTTAGTTTAGACCGTTCCTTTTATATTTAAGCTCAACAAACCAAAAACTGAGTTATCAGTTCCTGAATACTCCATTAACCTATATTATGTTTAGTTTTTTGGTTGAACGCGCAAATCTTTGAAACTAGGTACCATTCCGGCCCACCGCCTAATTCGCCTGCATATGGAATTACCTTACTCTGCATTCTTTATCGTATTGTATTATTGGGAGTGCTCCGAAGAATTGTTCGGACTTATACCATCGGACAAAACTTCTATCCCCATTATTTGGATAACTGGCACTCTACCACAGTGCGCTTCTTACGAAACTTTTTGCGAGCACAATCAATCTGTAGAACAAATTGTCGCCTGCGGTATTTCCAGATTGATATGACCTACAAACCTTTAAGAAAAGATCATACTCCCACCTCAAAGGCCAGCAACGCACTTGTGACCCTTGAGTTGCAGGTGTCCATGGGCAGCGGTAGTGACTTACCATCAGGTGACCCCCTCTACTCGTTTGCCCCGTATAGCAAGAAAAAACGTATTTAAAAATTTCTTATTGTATTTGATAGCCTAATTCATTAGGGCGGTGATAGGCTATTAATAATTACGCTACAATCCTTAAGAGAAGAGTAGTGGCCATAAACGATAGTGAAAATGCAAAAAACTGCTAATTGGTAATTAATATAAACAAAAGAATAATAAGAAAATGGAACAGTACAGTTTTGGTAACAAGCAATTGACATCAATTTTAAGATTGCTTGATTGCTAAAGGTCCATGTAACTTTTTTAAATCTGGACCCTCAAAGTCGCAGGATTTGTTTGAATTCGTGGTGTATATTACTTCAGCAGGCAATATTTTAACTGTTAAATTTGTACACGTGGTATACATTACTTTAGGCCTTCCCTCCAACTAAAAAAATAAGCTCCTTTACATCTTGTAACATTTCCATAAAGCAATAATGTAATCAAGATTTTTCAAGGCAGACATACGAAAATATATCAAATTCAACCAACACTCTGATTTGATCCACATATATTTTCGTAACTAAAAATCCAATCACTCAAAATCCTATAAGGCTCCCTTACCATCGGATGTTGGTTCTTATTCCGGTGCAAAAATCGAACGAAAAACTATTTCCTTAGTAAAATTTTCTGGTGTGGTCCAATCGCTCACGTACTAACTGTGTAAATAACGTGTAATGGAAATTCTGGTTCGACGCGGATACGCAGGGCTGGAGTGAGAAAATTAATTTTAATGACATCCGCCTCAGATACGCATGGGTGTTATTATATCGTTAATCGGTGTGGTTTGGTGGTATTAGCTCGTATGTGCATATAATCAAATTGTGGTTTAATATTAAGTGTGTAAGAGGTGCTTTAGTTTATCGGTAAAACATATTTATCTGTGACTAGCAACCCGCCCCGGCTTCGCACAGGTAGTAGAGACATCTTCAACAATCATCATCATATTTCAACCAATTTACACAAAACGTTAACAAATTATACACCTTAATCTTCCTCATGAATCACTCTGTCTATTGGGGAACACCGCATGAAAATCCGTTCAGTAGTTTTTTAGTTTATTGCGAACAGACAGACAGACTTTCTTTTATAATAATAATATGTATTGATAACAACATTAACTTATACGACAATTTTATACGTGGGCAAGCCATGCTTCGGCACGTATGGGCCGGCTCGACTCCGCTCGATAAGGCCTTACAGAAAACCGTTAGGTAAACAATGCTTGCATTGCTTTTCGCCACGTGAGTGACGTTACCGGAGGCCCTAACCCTACCCTCCCCCCTATTCCCACCTTAAAGGGCGGCAACGCACTTGTGATTCTTGAGTTACAGGTGCCCATGGGCGGCGATGGTCATTTACCATCAGGTGACCTGTCTGCTCGTTTGCCCCCTATTCCATAAAAAAAAATACAAGTGTAGCAGTTATTCACAGGGTAACACCACATGCACTGATATTTTGATTATATGCTAATAAAAATATAAAAGTAAAAACAAATACCAAGAATTAGAATAATTTATCAAATTAACATGAACGAGATCACCTGTAAAATAAAAATAAAATAGCATGTCTGTTTTATTTATCAAAATATTATTATCATTAGGATAGCAAGAGATGTTTTGACACTATATTATGATGATGCTTAGTCATTACAATTGTTAAAATAATGCCGAATACAATTTTGTTAACACTATCAAAGTAAATGTCTATAAGATCGCTGTATACTATAGTAGATCTCTTGTGAAACTACACACAAAATATGTGTACTTAAAAAATATTTATTAAAAAAAATTAAGCGTCTGTATATATGATAAGTCTGTTTAACAACTGATTTTCCATATAATTAATGTGATTTGTTTTACTCCTTCAGTAAGATAAAATTCGGTTCAATTCAATATAAATTTTCTAGCTCATGCATCTTCCATGCACCCATCCGTCCCTGTCCTATAAATATCTGTATCCGCATACCCGCACTGACTCGGTTACGTGACGAGCAACCAACACAGCTCTAAATTGATATTGGGAAAATACAAATGAGAATTGGCTTAACGTATTAACGTCACTTGTCTTCTCAGATTCAGCACTACACATGTTTATTAAATTAAGAACAAGGGTTAAGGTTCGATCAATTCGTGTTATAGAATAGATTAGAAGGGATTCGGGGTGGAATATAATCTTTGCTTTGATGGTATTACTTTGAGATATCGATATAACGGATTGATACATGTTAAAGTTCTGTCATTTGACTTGATATGTATGGGATCAAGATTTTGGCTTCGTTTGTCGATAAGATTTTAATTTAGTTATGTCTATTTTCACGTTGTGGTGTCCTAGTTTATACCCATACAAGCTTGTACCTAATATAAAAATTAACAAATTTAAAATGAGTTCTATAGTTATATTATGAAAAGCAATAAGCAATACTTTAATATATATTGTTATCCGGCTTACGATAGTTTAGGTGTGTATATTATTGGTCTCTAGAAATAACGAATCGTTGTTTACCAGTAGTTAACCATTGGTTTTTCATTCATGTTTTTTTAATCCTGCGTAACGTCAAAACATAGTCTTATGTTCTTAGGGATGTTTTTGTTTGGCTAAAAACGCATAGCGGTGTGTTCGAGTTTCTAATTCCTGGGATGCACGGGTTCGATGTCTCTGTTTTCATTCAGAGCAGTTCACATGGTCTGGCACAAACACCCGTTCGTCCCAAATCAGACCGGCAACGATGTGAATCATAGCTATTTTAAACATTTTAACAAAAAGGCTGATGGTGCTGTAGTCGTACGGTTTACATTTTAGTCAACTTGATATCCTTTGTGATAAGTTATTTTGGGCGTATCAAGGTGATAAAAAAAGGAGTAGCCATATCTACTTAATTTCAATAATTTTTTCAAACACTTATTTGACTACTTTGGTTTCTTTTCAAAATATAGTTAACAAAAACTTGTGTACAAACATTTCTCTAAAAATGTATTTACATAATCCAGAGTTTCTTATGATAACATTTTGCAATAAAAATCGAGGAATATAATTAAATACATTAAAATAAACTAGAAAAGTGACCTGACTATAAATAAGAGAATATAAAAGTTTTAATGCAAAAAATCCGAGTATCCGACGTAATGCAACTTTCACCCGAAGACAGTCGTTACCGCACTGAATAAAACATGCGAATGTATTTTACTTCACTATTTCATCACAAGAGGTGAACGAACTGAATATAAACGCAATTTTTTATATTTAGAACAGTAAACGTTATTTAAATTAAAATCTATTTTGATTTTAACTTAAACGGATTTAGAGAAAATAATGAGTTTTATAAATTACTAACAGCGCCCCGCGGTTTCACCCGCGTATGTCCCGATCCCGTGGGAATATCGGGATAAAGCCTTTGCG
This sequence comes from Callimorpha dominula, assembly GCA_949752705.1. Classification (NCBI taxonomy): domain Eukaryota; kingdom Metazoa; phylum Arthropoda; class Insecta; order Lepidoptera; family Erebidae; genus Callimorpha; species Callimorpha dominula. Next base: position 3,869,233 of record OX457005.1, read on the forward strand.
TTAATCCAGGTCTCCAGCTATCTACATACCAAGTTTCATCGCATTCGGCTCAGTGGTTTTTGCGTGAAAGAGTATCCATCCATCCATCCATCCACCCATCCATTCATCCAAACTTTCACATTTATAATATTAGTGGGATGATAAGCAGCAAATATAATTTATATTAGATTAATATAAAAAACATTTAGGCAATGCCTATTGCAGCGATGTTACGATTAGTGAGTATTAGAAATCGCCTGGTGTTCGAATTTTGATCATAATTTATTACTATATTCAGTGTTGAATGTTTTGTTTTATTTCATGGACCAGTATAACTTGCACTGCCATTTCCACAACTTTCCGTATATTGACAGGTCAACATATATACTGGACGCATGTAGCTCAATCTAGCCGTTTTCATATTATTTAAAAAATTCTAGCCTTTACTGCACTTTCACTCTTCTACATTTCACGCTCCTCCAAAGGCATTTTTTTAAATGCGCACAAATAATTATCTTAACGTATTAATATAATTATTTATATACGAAGATTCTAAATGAAAACAGTTGTACTTTATATAACGTTATAAAAGCTAAGTAACTGTTAAATAGGAAACAACTATTTCGGAGTTGTTCTGCTTTTAAAGCATTATTTAGCTGAATGAAATGAACGAAAATCCCCACGGATAAAGTTTATTCGATTCTAGTTTTATTCTAGTCTGTTCGATTTATTGCAGGTTTTTTTTTTAAGACAACTCCCGGATTAGGAATTACTCCTGTGTCGCGGGGGACTTTACAAACATACAAACAACGGACACAAAGAACACCCAGACTCAGATGGGAATCGAACCCACGACCTCTGGCTCAGCAGTCAGGGTCACTAACCACTAGACCAACAGGCCAGACAAAAATTTTAACTGAACTGTAATACGAAACAGAACGTTGTTTAAGCTTTATAACACATGTTTGCATTTTTTGCTATTTTTTATAATATCATATTAAAATATTTTGAATATTTGCATGGGTCACTCCGATGTTATTGGCAACACTTTGAACATTAACATACCCTAAGACCCGAATAAAATGCGTGTGCTCTACAGCATGGAATAATGCCCAAGTTTGGTAGATGTCTGATGAGGTAACGTGATCAGAAAAAGAGATCACGTTTCCTGCGCTGTATTTTTTTATAATCGGAATTCTTTTATAACACACATTAACGTCATTTACTGAATTAATAATATTATGAATGTTAATAACAATTTTGTGTGTCCATCGTTTTTTATAGATCTCGTATGTACAAAAAAATATTTCGAATTGTAAATATATCCTACGTTTAACAGGGAATATTAAATCCAAGTAAATCCAAAATTTGAAAATATTCATAATTTTGAATGAAAGCTCCAAAAAAACTTCGCAAGGGCTTACATATTTATCAGGGCGGTTCGCGGGTCCCGGGAATTCAATTTTGCGAGACGGTGACGCACGTTCGTCTACCAATTTAAATTTGCGAGACACCGCACCATGAAGCGTATTATCGTGGTCACTTTAGTGCATGACCTGTGTGAAAAAGATGATGATGTGGTTTTTAGTTTTAAAAAGTAGGTTATTATTCATATTTACCGACTATTTTGACACGGTTTAAACTGATTAAACACTGATTTAAACTAAATTCTACAGTTAGATTATATATTTTTGAACAGTGTCTAATGTTTTCCAGAAAATGTAATATTAATTTCCTTACCTTCAAAATCTTTAAAATTTTGGTTTGCTTGCGAGAGAAAAAACATTTTTTTTTCAAAACTTTATTAAAAATATTTTTTTTATAAATGTAATGTGCTCTAACTCTTTAAATTTAGTGCAAGCATGTGTTTTATATTTTTGTAACCATGATAGCATTTGTTATCACATCGTGGCTTCTGCAAAAGTTATAACATAATATTAGAATCGGTAGGCTGCAACGTATAATAATATGTACAACCCCTTTCACTTCATTCATGGTCATAAATCACGTCACACCCTTGACGTTTTGCGAGTACACAACGAACCTTTTTTTAAAGACGATTAGGCATCCATAAGATCCTTCCATAACATCAAAGGAGTTGTATTATAAAAATATTTTACATAATCGACTTACATACATGGTAGATTTTGGTAGAAATTATCTAGCCATCATAAAACTCGTTTAGAAATAGTCAACAAATATGTAAATCAGATAATATTTGAGACTGTCTTTCAAGTCCAAGATATAGGTGATGACAGAGAAATTGAAACATATTTCGTACGCTTTTTTTCAGTTTTGTGTCTCACATAATTCTTATGTGTTCAAAACAAAGTACTTCTAGAATCTCAGTATTAGACACCTCAGTTGAATTATATTCTGTTGTTTTTACATACTTATGGTAAAAAAAAAAATGCTTGTGAAGATCTGCAAAATAAAAAGTTATTCATGTATTTATGTCATGCTTTTCTTCATAATACTGTTTCTATTATTAAGGTGTTCATAAAAATCGTATTAATCAAGAATTAGTATAATAATAATATTTTAATAAGTTCAGTTTTAATTATATTACCTACTAAAGTAAACTAATCAACCAGGCATTTTAGCGTTCGAATGATTATGAGGCGAGTCGTTAGAGTCATAAGAGTGTGTAGGTATAATTTTTTTATTCAACCTTTTCTTGATCGCTTTAATTCCCATGTAATTACATAACTATATCATGGAACGCGAAAGTTTAAAAGTTCTCTAGCTATAGCTTACATTCCTAAATCCATTCATATAAGCAATATATTTTTCCTTTCATTGCCTTACATTTTTACATACCTTCACTTCACCTTTACTTTCAATATACTTCCAATCTTTTATCCTTAAAGTGCCCGGTTAGCGGCAATAAGATTGCTTCAAATTATTGTATTTAAAGTGTGGTGTTTAATAAGTCTTTGCCTCTGCTCCTTCCTCGAATAAAGGTATGAGTGTGCGGATCACCGCAGAGAGTTTTTCAACTTTTTCATGTTCACCCACATAAACACGTATGTTTTTGGGGCCTTGGTAAAAGCCTGCTGTCAGGTCGGCCATGGGCTCTACAAGATAACACTGACTAAACTGATCCTATAAAACTGAACCCGAGTTTTAAAAGCAACCTGTTTGAATATATAACCAATTACATAGTAAACGGTATTGAATAAAAAAAACGGAGTATTTCTTAAAAACAAAACAATTTGTGATTTCAAAGTTCTTTTTCGGTTTTAGAAAAAGTTTTTAATTATGAACAATACGATCGCTATACCAGCAAATAGAGTCTTCAAAAGATTCCATTATCATGCTTTTAACAGATAAGAGTTAAGCAAATTTTCCATACTATACTAAAAACAAAAATAAACTTAATAGGTCTGAACCTACAATAAGCTTTACGACTGTAGGTACTTTTACTTGCACCTCATACCAATATATGTCAATGTGGTGTAGGCAGACATGTGCGGTATTATATACTTCTAAGTAGGACGTATACATAAATGGAGATCACGATCCGCCCTAAAATCCGGATGATTAAATTGGCTTCGGTCGGAATTTATTTGTACAGCGAAAATTAGCCTTTAATGGCTGTGCTTGCTTCATGAAATACGTGTATTATATTACGTAATTTTAGTAGAGTTGTATGTACATAGTACGATACTTATTACATTTTTAACAATGGAACAATTTGGGAAATTCAGAGACACATATTTTTGATAGCACTGATGACTGTGTCGAGAATTGTGAACATGATCCATTAAGTTCTGTTGTTTTTATGTAGCTAGTCTGAGTCTAGATTTTCTTTGTGTACTGTAATTGCGTGTTGTACTTTGTAGGGACTGTAGTATGGGACAAATCCTACAGGGAGAATTGTCTTTAGAAAAAGAATTTAAACTTTCTTATAAATACTATTGTTGGCCCCCCAGAAATCGAAAAACGACTGTAATACATTAAATTATGTATAAAAATAAATCTCCGACGAAGGTATTTAAAATAACAAGGTAGGGCACTCCACAAATATGGTGGTACGACCCGTCATGGACAATTGGTTAGAGTGGTGACATGGCAGCCTCTCCTAACGGCTGACACAGATACTCTCACTGGATACGGCTCTTTCGGTAAGTACTTGTGTCCTATAGGCCGGGAGCCTACGTCTTCGTACCATCACTGCGGACGCTGTTGCGAGGACTGAGCTGAGCACTCCACATCTTTAATGGAGTGCTCAGCTTTGACGCAGTAGTGTGTCAACCTCGCGATGGCTATCGGTGCGGGAAGCCTTTCACTAGAGATGATGGTCCTTTCCATGATCCGAAGCGAGAGTGCGTGCACCTCATTTTGCGAGGAGACAGGTGGTGTTGGCCAAAGAGGCGGCAGAGAGGGTACGGAGAGGACGAGTACTCTCCCGTCCCGTAAAAAAACACCAAAGCTCGTTAGCAGCTTCTAACCAAAAAAAAAAGAAATCGGTGGACAAGCAGAGGAGAAAAGGTACTAAACCATTGTCTTTAAATTTGCTTATAGATAAATTTAAAATATAAAATACCCCTAACTCAAAAATTCACTCAATCATTACAAAAAAACCTGATGATCTTTGAACGGCTGAACAGATTTTCTGTAATTATGGCTAAGAACACTCTCGATCAAATAACCTTTTAAACGATAAAAATTAAATCAAAATAGGTCCATCCGTTTAGGAGCTATGATGCCACAGACAGACATACAAATACACAGATACACATGTTAAACTTATAACACCTCTCGTTTTTACGTCGGGGGTTAAAATAGAAATGGGTGTATGATAATATTGTATACAGGGACAAACTTAGGTGGGCACTTATCAAGACCTCAAATTGCTTCACCAGTACTTGAGTAAACAAACTTGGCATTTAAAGTGATCCAGATTTTTAATAGAACCGCATTAAAATTGGTTAAGTGAAGAAATATTATGCTATAGATAGACTTAAAAGAGATGATGAAATTAAAAGGGAATCGATAGTACTTACTAAAAGAAAAGTCTTAAAGCAGACTTAAGTATGAGATGGTGTTAAAAGTATGTATATACCTACTGTGTTTAAATTTTTAATGTCAAAAGTTTCGACTCTATCGCGTAATGTGGACAACATTACATTCTAGAGTAAAAACTCAGGCTGTGAAACGCATTTTTTTATTGAGGTTTTATTGAAAAACCTCAGCAAAAAGGATTTCATACATTCATCTGAATAATTTTGAATATGGAATACCGTTTTAAAACTTTCCAGTATTGACTCTTGCTTACGAATAAAATAAATCGCTACTCAATTTTATTTTGCATTCATGCCAGACGCATTTATTGGCATCATCGTTAATGATTCTGAACGAAACAATATAGAACGTCATTAATTAAAACGAATATTGCATCTATATTTGCGAAGTTTGTAACGAGACCGTTAATTTAAATCGGAGTATGTCATATTTATATTATAACACTGTTTGCGAATGAAAGGCTTTTGTGAATTACGTATAATTATTTACTTAACAGAGCTTCGATGTCTGTTGGAATTACTGCGTGCTATTTTCATACATCGTGTATTTTTTTTAATTTTGTGGTATTAAATGATAAATCCGTTTAATATAATTAATTTTAATGCCGAATCATGTTCTTATTATTTTTATTATAAGTATTTTTTTCAGTTTATGTCAGTTTTCATTTTGATTGGTTTTCATTGACATCTGGCATATCACATTAAAATGCGCAAGGTGATATTAGAAAACTTAGGCTTAATTACAATAAATTGTTATGACATGCATAAAACATACATACAAATAATAATTGTTGGGTCGAAAAGCATTTTTGACGACCCCTGTGGTACGGAGCGGGTTCGCATCCCGCTGCAAATCATCGCAGTCATAGAAAAACCTCGGATTTGATTTTTGTTTTTGACAAAAGCTTACTAAAAACTTTTACTTTTTCATAAAAAAAAAATCATTTTTCAAAGCTCATACAAACAACAACATTTTCAGATTTCATTAACAGAAACAGCCATTTTTCAAATATTCCGTAAAACATCATTTGAAAACTTTAAAGTGCTCTCCTGTAAGGTTACTAAAATTCAAATCCGTCGTTTTTCTACGACACGACGAAGTATTTGTATTCACGAATAAGTCCATTTGCATTGCTCTGGGTGTAATAATAATAATAATAAGTTTATTTCTCCTCACAATATACATTTCAACTCAATGGGACATAAATAATGATGAGATGAATGATAAAACAATGATAGATGAGTAGTTAGATACATACATCTATGTATATGTGATTAGGTGGTGTCTGTCTAGAATACACAGTACAAGCGCTGCTTAGTTTGGGTCTAAACACCGTTATGTTATATGTCCAAGAATATTATTATTATTATCTATACTAATATTATAAAGCTGAAACGTTTGTTTGTTTGATTAAACACTCTAATCTCAGGAGCTACTGTTTCTAATTGAGAATCCTTTAGTATTGGATAGCCCATTTATCGAGGAAGACTAGGCTATATAACATCACGCTACAACTAATAGGAGCGGAGCATCAATGAAAAATGTTGCAAAAACGGGGAAAATTTACAAACACGGACGAAGTTGCGCGGGTCAGCTAGTTTAATATATTAATCTTTTGAAATACTATGACTCTGTACGTACAGTTTGGTGACGGTGTTGTAAAACTAGTTCAGTCGCTCCAATCTAAGTAGTAAGTGTATTGTGATTTTGAAATAACTTCATCCTAAAGTTTTCACCTATACCTTTTTATTAAATTTATTAATAACACAAATTCAATTTAAACACCTACGTACACATTACCAAATACAATACGTCGTTCAGATAAAATACATATCGGATGCCAAACGGAAAATTATAATGATCCGCTATATTGTCTCGTTGACCGGCTATTTTCGCCACGAAAAGAAATACGAAGTATGCGATAGTCAATAACACGACTATTCAACTTTTTCTTTTTAATGGTATAGGGGGCAAACGAGCAGACGGGTCACCTGATAGTAAATGACTACCGCAGCCCATGGGCACCTGCAACTCAAGAGTCACAAGTGCGTTGCCCCATTAGATGGGAGAAGAGGGGGAGGGAAGAGGGGAGAGGAGGAGAGGGGAAGGACGGGAATAGGAGAGAGGGAAGGGTTAGGGCCTACTGTAACTACACTCACACGGCGAAAAGCAATGCAAGCATTGCTTCACTGCCGTTTATCTGTGAGGCCGTGGAATCGAGCGGAGTCGAGCTGGCCCATATGTGCCGAAGCATGGTGTTCACTGAGTTAAATGTAAAAATAAAATACCATTTAAATAGACAACTAAATATTAAATAATTAAAAAAAAAATAAACAGGCTTAAAGCCGATGGGCTTAGTAAAATGGCCCTTGTAAGTCCTCCAACATTTCTTTCCTAACTCCATGCAGTGTTAACCGCTCCAAAATAAAAAGACCTTTACCTGACCTTGTAATGCTAATTTAACCATAAACAAAATATTCGACATCATGTTCAGATTCAGCTTATAAGCAGTACGCGCCATCACATACAGGGTGTATTTGAAAAAGGAACACTTACTTAAATCACTGAAAGAGCATGACTATAGCATGCGGTTACAATAAGAATTTAAAAAAAACTATCCGTTTACAAGTTGACCGTTTGAATTTCCAGTTATTTTTGCCGCCATTTTTAATAAAAGTAAGTGGAATGTGTAAAGTTAAAGATTTTAAATCGTACATATTTTTTTATTTTGTAATTTTTCATTCCGTTACTAAGAAATTTCATAAAAAGTGACTTCGATTCTTTTTAAGTTAGTTTTACGGATTTTTTCAATAGCCGAGTGAAATAGTCCCAATTAGTATTTAAAATCTTTAACTTACACGTTCCACCTGCTTTTATGAGAAACTGAGGTAAAAATGCTTGCTTGCTTGAACTTGTAAACGGATAGATTTTTTTTTAAAGATTCTTATTGTAACTGCATGCTCGAGTCATGCCCTTTTAGTGATTCAAGCAAATGTTTTTTTTCAAATACATGCTGTATATACCAGACTACTTAAATACATTGACTACTAAACCAACTCTTTCTCATTCATTTTGTTTTTCAACTGTAGATAAACACATGATCGTTTAACCTCCTTTCAACCCCCTTTGATCCTATAAATACAGATCAAGACCACTGTGACCCGTAAAGATTTGTGAGTGGTATTATCTCTTTTGTCACAGGGCTCGGGCAAAATCAATTTTCCTAGAGTACATACACACACATACGTACACAAACGATTGCTGACATACCATTCTGATTTTTATATATTTTTTGTCAATGGTTTTGATGTTATTTAAATTTAACCAAGAAAATAATTTAATGTGAGAAGAAATGAGTTACTGATTTGATGACTTTGTGTTTTTGGTACTCCGTTAGAAAGATATCAAAAGCGATTTTTCAAAACATTGCGTTAGTTCACTGCTCACTGTGAGCGAGAACTTTAAATTTTAATGGACAAAAACATACGTTCCTAGTATGATATGGTAATCTTGGGTGTAAGACAGCAACAGACAACTTGAACGTTGTCTCTTTTCTTTGTCCTGAACTGAGGAGGAGTTAGAAACATAAATACACTTCCCTTCTTAGCACGGCAAGGGAGTCAAAAGAGCAAGATAGACCAATTTTTTTTTAAATGGTATACGGGGCAAACGGTACCCCACGGATTCAAACATTATCAGTCTTAAGTAAACTATGTTCCTTTGTCTATAACTAAAACTATTTCAACCATGAATTTTTACATATCAAACACAAATAAATAAATAAAAAGCAATAACAAACAGATATGGTTTAAATGTTTTATTGAACTAAGATAGATTCTTCTTAAAATATTTATAAAAGTACTCATACGAATACTTTATTAACGTATCCATCATTCAAAATGAATTCCAATTACATAGGTATATTATCTTTCCATGAAAAACATAACGAACAAAGCTATAAACATTTTGGCTCTGTTTTGTAATAAATACAGAATTTTCAGTGCGTAAATTAAAAAAAAAACATTTTCGGGGCATCCATTATCCTCGGCTAGCATGCTGACGTAAGCTCAAATTAACTGGCAGCCTAGTCAACAAGCGTATAGAAAAACCGCGGGAATATATATGGCGTTCGCTGTATATTTTTACCCGATTCGCCTCTAATGGGGCGCACTGGGTTTTTGTTAATGTTCGTATGTTTATCTCGCTGATATTATATACTTAATATGCGGCAATCAGGTTGTTTCAATAAGGTTTTTGAGTTATAATATTCAATGTCACCATCAATTCGTATACATTTATTCGTATTTGGGAACAGTGTATAAACGAGGGATGGAAAATTGACACCGTATTTACCAACCACTTATTTTAGTTTTAGCGATATTTCCAAAATATTTGATCACTCAATCTCAAATCTCACAAATTTATTAATCAAGTGAAAACAGCTACATCAAGCTACACTAGAAGTTATAACAAAGAACATTTTCTACTAAATAATTACTCTAGTCTCTACCCTTATAATTATATACTAAATAATTTTAAAATGTAGAAAGTAGGCGCCAATAAATTGAGGCCAATTTCTGAGAGTTCTAATAACTTCAGAGAGGCAATTGAGCGAAAAAGAGTCATTTAACTCAGTAGAAATCGTGCATTAATGTTATTAATTCATAAAAAGACATGTCCTTTTACAAAATCTGTGTAAAAATAAACTTTTTGGTCCCGAACCCTAAGACCTTTTATACGTTCGGAATTAATGTAGAAAAGGTCTATCTGTTGCTAGGTTTTCAGTGCGTAGACAAAGTATAAGGATTTTTAAAGTCCTACTGGATTTCAGTACAATTGTTTTGTAGGATTTGCCAGAGGTGTCGCGATTTCTCTGGAAGTACCGTTTCACTATATAAAGCGTGGCATTGTGGAGTTGTTAGTTTAGTTATCAAGTCAGTGTCAAGTGAGTTAGTGATCAAGTGAGTTAGTTTCAAGTGAGTGTCAAGTGAATTAAGAAGTTTAGTGTAATAGTGATAATAAATTATTGTAATTGTGTTGTTGCTAGTTTCCCTGTGTATTTTGTGATCTATTAAAATAAATTGTGTCTATTTCGGTAACAATCTGGTATAATTCTCTAATCCCGAACCTCAGCTCGTAACAATACTGATAGTGTAAGACCCACGTAAAAAAATTTAAACTCTGAACATTTTTTATACATAACTGTGTAAATAAAAATGAAATGCTTTCGTAAGTAAGCGTACCAATTAAGAACGGTTGGAAGGATTTGCTTTCATGTGTACGAAATTGTCAGTATTTTTTTAAACAATTGAATAATTGTTATTCAATTGTTAAAGAAAAATTAATCTAAGACTTTTCAGTTTTTGTATTTTCGGTAGTGGACGAACGATATCTGGACTGACGATAGCATAATTATGTAAAGTCTCTATAGAATATTGACGAAAACATTGGTAGTAAAGTATACTACATATACCAGGGAAGACGACAAGTGTAGGCACATATACACACTATAGACGCATCAAATAAATGATTCTCATAGAGCACAAGAATATTTTATTCTTCTGTATCTACTTACTTTACCAAGACAAAATCATCAACAAGGTTAGATATCGGCTATTAATAATGTATTTATACACTCATGAGTGCCTTCTTTCACTCGGCAAGCTCAACGTTATGACAAAACTGCGTCATCAAGTTATAAAAGTCAGCTATTTCTATTGTGTGAGAGGTTTATGTGATATTCTTTTGTGGCTTATTGTATAGCCTCATTTTATCGCGTTCCCGCAACAGTTTTATGTATACTAATCCTGTTAAGTTACTGCTTGTTGGTAATTTATAAGCTGAACAAGCAGATACCTAGAATTTTGCACTTAAAAATATCCCTATTACAGTGCAGTTTTGTTAGTCATCTATGGTCTTGAAAAAGAGGGTTTAACGAGTGACTTACACATTATGTTTTGTTGAACCTTACTTGTTAAGGCTTTCTAAGCAGAGGTTGTCCCGCAGGTCTGACATTGTTGTTTTTTTTTTGGTACGTCTCAGGTTGTCATTTACCATGTTACCACATTCATTCTCTATTTTTAAACAGCCGATGTATACAAGAAATGATTACACAAGATCACATCAGACAACGATACCTTACAATATCACCAAGTAATGAACACTTGAAAATTTAAATAGACATTTAAATCTGAAAGAAACAATGAACTCCAATTTTCCAATAATTTAAATGAGTGGCTATCTCCCACTAAAATAAATTGGCAACATTTTAACGGCCGTTGGGGCCGAAACGCGATAAATTCTAAATGAACCCGTAAATTATCTTGTTTAAACTCAAAAAAGGTAAAGGGAAATTAATTTCCATACCGGCCACACATTGCGAAGGTGTGTTAAGGGTAATTGAGCAATTCTTTACAATGTTCCTGTTTTAGGAGATAACACAACCAGGTTTTATGGAAGGTTGTGCGTGAAAGGTGGATTACGTGTGATAAAAACATCTTCACCATGTTTTAGTTAAGTTTATGTGTGGGATACATCAGGTTAGTCTTTAGTCGAACGAAATTGAAAACTGAAACTGTGTAATATATGTTACTATTGTGGCAAATAGATGTAGTGTAGGTGAATATGGTTACCACAAATACGTCAGAAGAAAGAGATGACAACACAAAAGTGTCAGGATTTGGCAACTAACAAAACTGTGCCATTTGTGAAAAATTCCGTTTTCAAATATTTAGTCCCCTGGCAATAAGTGCATCCTCATAAATTCAACTAGAAAGAGATTTGATTGGTATTGAAATACAATCTCAGGTGGGTTGTTCTGAGTAGCGACACTGTCCACTTATTACGTTCAAGAAGTCATAGAAAATTACATACATAAACATGAAATGCCCATTATATTCCTTCTGTATTTGCATTATTTCAATGAATAATCTGTGGTTTATGACCTTTAAAAAAGTAGTAGATTGTTTTATTAAAATTTAGAATAGTGGATTCACGTGTGGCACGTTTCGTGCATCTTATGTAAAGGAGTCGGCACATAGTTTGGCCTCTGTCGCCCCCTTCTCACCATCTCCTTAATACAAATGTTTCACACGTAATTTGTCTTACATCCGATGCCATCCAGATGACGCTATCAATCGTAGCTTTTTATTAATTGATTCTAATTAAGTTTCTGTGCATGATATACATGTTCTATGTGTATACAACATATAACACAATATAGGCACATCCTGAAAGTAACAACAGTAGTACGTTATTTGAAGGTATTAAATTCACTCATTCGTAAAAAGGCAACACAGACAGGCAAAGTAACTTTTACATTATAAGAATATATTCAACTTTGAAAATAACCAACTTCAAAGCACATAGTTGGCGTTACTGTAATATGTCTGTCTAATAAAATATTCAATGAAAACCACGAATGCGCCCGGTCATCTTAACATATTTGCAAGCGTGCATTTTTAATGTTGAGCTTGCTCGTCTAAAAACGGTCGCAGCAGCCAATTTAAATGGAAAACCTGCTAGAGCTGAGTTATTACACTGCAAACTTAATGTAATTACTATAACTACAATATATGCGTGTGTATAAATGGTTTGAAAGAAATAAATAACACGTTGATATGGTTAAAGTTAAAGAAACGCGTAAAACTAAGTATCAATGTATGAATAAAACTTACAAAGTACTAGGATATGTTCCAATAAAGTGTTACAAAAGTACATCTTCCTTTTTCATAGGTTGTAGGGAATTTTGACAATGATTTACCCTCAGTACTTACATATTTAAGAGGCTGTTTATTTATGATCAGCATCTCAACGCCGAGCAGCGCGATATTATTTTGTAATTATTTATGAAAATGGGCATTGTTCTCGCAGACTAAAATATTGTGTTGCCAAGTACTAATATTAAGAGTGTCTTTCTTGTGCTAAGTATTTTAGACAAGATACAGAGGACAAGATACTTTATAAATAGCATAATTTGAGAATAGTAGAAGTAAAATCAGTTATATTATGTAATTAGACGTTTAACATCTGTGTTTCTATGATAAAATTATTTTTTTCTTATAAACACGTCTGTCGGTCGTCTGATGGTAAGCATGATCTTAGCTTATATGCTTGCAATTTCAGAGAGTTACATTTCGATGCCTCTGGTATTTTCAGAGAAAATAGAAAGCAGCACACTTTAAACAATGATCTGCCTGAAATTAGAGGCTACAGGCTAACGACCTCCACCCTAAAGCAGACATCGATTAACCAGGCTATATATTTCTGTGAGAGAGTTGTGTGCTTGTTTACCAAGCTTGCTTTATACAGGACAGTAAAACTACACTAGATAAATTATTTTAACTACAACCATCTATTTGAAGATCAGTCCAATGGAGGGGGAAGTGTTCCATATCCATACAAGGCTGTTCGACAGTTATTTTATTCCAAAATTATTGACTTTATCAATATACGTTACTAATAGGCGTTAACCTCAGCAAAATGGAATGCCTGGTAACATAAGATAATATATAATTAAGGGGAAGTCATACAGTGTCACCGGATACCCCAAGTTAATATCCAATCAAGAAGAACAAGAATTTCCTGTACAAGTTAACACAATATCTGAAGGGTTCAGAAGCCGGCGTGTCACACGCCTAATTACCATTCCCAAATGTCAACTAGTGATGTAAAGAGGAGATGTCTGTGCGATGGACGAGATAAATCTATTAATACTGCAATAATACCGATATTGTAGAATGACCATGGATGTGTTGATTAGTAGAGAGATATATTGGAAACATATGAATTAATAAATCTAATATGTTTCGTAGAGGTTCTATGTGGACATTTGTGTACATTTTCTATGGTGTTTAGTATCTTAAGGTTTTCGTACTTGTCAATATCTATTTCATACTAATACGTCGAGTAATTATTTTACTGTTTATCAATGAATGACCGATAATAAGCATCATTGCGATGTATCTAGTCGTTCTAAAAATATATGTACGGTCGAATTGAGAACCACCTCCTCCTTTTTTATTGTTGGTTAAAAATATACCCCTTTAAAAGTTATAGGTATACAAAGATCCGTATTTTAAAATAAATTTATAGGCAAATTTACACTATGCTTATTACAAATAGATCTGGGTTTTTTTTAATCAATGTCAAATTAGCATATTTGTGAATTTTGAACTATCAACAAAATACATAGACATCTATAATATGCACTGTGTTTAATTACAGCCGTTAATCTTTCAAATCACATCATACAAATGAGATAGTCTAGTTTCCACCATTTAGCAAGCGATAAAACTTTATTCTTTTAGAGAAATAAAAAAACTGCCATATAACGAACAGTAATGGCGGTCGCCCTGCCCGACGGATTACATAGTACTATTACAAGAGATATATTAGACACTGATGTTGGAATGGGATGTAAATTACTTTGTGTTTTTGTCTTCTTTTATACCGAGATGGGGATAAGGCGATTACACGTTGATGGGTGGGTAGTTGAAGTAAATTATACATTACGGGGTTCATTTTAAACGGTTTCTAGCGTGACCGTCGCCAGGGAAATTATGTTGCATGTATTTTTCATGAAGTATTTTATGCGCAAGATGTGGTTAGCTAAAATCTTTACTAAACGTTGATCCCAGATGCCAGTATCACAAGTATTTTTGCTTACTTTTGATAAACTGAGTTACTTGAAACAGGATTAATTAATAGAAAATGAATAAAATACCAAAAAGTGAAAGAAACCGTATGTAGAAAAATCTCAAATTACTGATTGTTTACAATATTTCACGTTAAAAGAAATGTAACCGAAAGTTCAGATTAATGCTGAATTGTTCATTTTGTTTAACAAAAGTAATATTTAATGTAAATAACCTAATATATACAGTACATACATGCGTTATTAAGTCTAACAGCATATCGACATCCATTCTCTCATGTAAGGCTTTGTCAAGAAAATTCATCAAAGACAGATAGATACTCATATTTATAACATTGATTCGTAGCATTTTTTTATTGACAACGCGAAATTCATTCTGTACAATATTACCTTATTTAAGTATAAAAAAACTATGTTGTAGGTTTGTTTAAAAAGGTTTATCAAAATAGTTTTGAGGAAGCGCCCTAGAGCTTCTATATGCTTAATATCTGTTCTGTGTAAGTCTTAGTTCACACTAATATGACTTCTTCCTGATCTCATTAATCGTAGATGACAGTGAATCAGACCGGCCCACTGTCAAGACCGGCTTACTCTACAGCAACGGACTCCCCTCATCATTAAGCTTATCATTTTTGGCCTCAAGAATCCCATTTAAAATATACCAAAGTGTCAGCAAAGCTATAATAAATAATATAATCTTTTGAACCATAAAGTAATATTGCCGGTCATTTGTACCGCCACATGGTACCCATGGGAAATAAGTGAATAGTTTCCTTGGACCATTTTTTTCTTCATTTAATTTCAACATACCATACATCGTCGGCCCTCATAGTAATGTGACAAACTAAGCTCAATTTGTCAAGGTGTTACGGTCTTTTTACAATCACATAATTTGCCACGATTACCCTTGCGACGTTCACATTTACTATAATTTATTTGCCTCGATTACCCCCAGCTTACACTATGTCAAGATGTAAGGTCTTTTGTAAGATTATATTACAAGCTCACTAGCATTTAGGTGAGATGTAAACATTAGGTGTAAAATTATGTTATTTAGACATAGCATTTCTTTGTACAACGTAATCTTTAAGGTATACTATATGTGTAAAAACCGAAACTGTGTCATGTGGGAAGTATATTCGTACCTTGCATAAGGTTTTCAGAGCTTCAAATCACTTCGGTATGAGAGTAATATTAACAACGAAGAAACTATTCTTCATTGCACTTTCAGGGTAGCTCCTTTTTCCATGCTTTTCATACATTTTACACACCATGTTGCCATCACCCAAGACGTATCGTAGTTTAAAAAAAAAACGACAAAATAACTCCAATTTATAAGCAACGATGTATCAAGTACTAGGGGATCATAATAAGGTAACAAGTACTGACATAGATTAGTGATATTTCTTTTGGTTTACTTCCTCGTACTGCTCAAAACTCCTCCTTACATCCTTGTGAAAAACGGAACGATCGGTGGCTCTACTGATACGGGGGTCACATCGAAAGTTTTTAGAAAATTAAAAACGGATTGATATAGAAGCCTATTAATATTTTTTTTGATTTTCAAAGTAGTTTCCGTTCCTTTCTAAGTACCGTCGCACGCGATGCAACCATTGACTGAAGTAGTGAGCTCACTCTTCTTTAGGGATCCCTTCCATGCTTTTTTAAATGCAGCTACAGCATCTTCAGGGTTCATAAAACGAACTCCTCTAAGTTTATCTTTTATTTTTGGAAATAAATAAAAGTCACAAGATGCCAGATCGGGACTGTAAGGAGACTGACTCATTAGCTCAACACCTACCTATTTTTTTTAACTTTCGGAAAATTATAGTCAAAACATAAATGTATGACATAAATTCTTGGTAGTATCCTTCGATCAAGTGGTCGAAGATACTATTATTAAGTTTGAAACATAAACAGTCGAACAATTAGCTAGATTCCATCAAAGTCAAAACGAAAGTACCAGGGCACCATGGTACCTTAAGAAGTCCATACACACAATTGAAATGAATAATCTTATGATCCGTAGATTGAAATCGTTCAATGTTACCCTCACACGGTCCCCTCGGGAAATAAGTGAATAGTTTCCTGTTTAATTTACTACGGACCGGAGTTCACACAACACTGACTTTGGTATATTAGTGGGCCGCATACACCAAAGATCTTTAAATACGTTTTGTGATAGCAAAATATCTTTTGTTGGGATATTATTGGTATGTTTTCCTCCAAAATATTAGGTAATAAAGGTTTTTTTTTATTTTGTTTACTGCCTCATCGTGGATCAAACAAAATTAATATAATTAGTACAATTTTGGATTAAGAGCATATTAGATTTAAAATAATAAAACTATATTTCTGTTTCGCACTGAAGACTAGACTTTTATTTATTCTTAAAAAGAATCAAATACATTTGTTGGAAAATGGGTGTTGTGTTCCTCCAATAGAAAGGGAGGGTCCTCCGACCAGGCTGGGTGAACACGGAAGGGTTGATATTGGGAAGATGTATAATACTCATCCGCGCAACAACTTTCATTGCGCGATGCAGGATTAGTAACTACTATGCAGTTCAGCTTATCTTTGCTAGATGGCATTGTATATGACTTTTTGCTGTATGTGGAAGTCATCACACATTGAACGGTAATAAAGAGAAGACAAGGCATTATTATGGTAGCGTGTGAAAATAAAAACGACATCTAGTGCGAGGATTAGTAAACAATCACTTTAGGCTTAGGCATACATGCTTACGGCTAAGTATAAAATCGAAATATATTATATAAATTGCGTGTCACATTGTTTGTTCGTTATGAACTACTAAATTATGAACCGATTTTAATCAAATTTTGCATAGTGTGTGAATTTTGGTCCATTTTTTTTGTTGCAGCAATTTCCCAAGCCCCAGTAAGCGTGGCGGGGTAGCTAATATTAATAAAAAAATAATTCCATAGAGGCAAGCTAAAGTAAAACTTCGCAAGCTCTCTGTAAGTTGTCTCACACTAAAACTAAAAAGAGTAACTTACTTTAAATTGTAAACAATTAAAAGTCGTACAAACCTATTTCAAACTGTTATTGGTACTTCGTCGAAGTAATATGACTGGCCTGTTGTTCTAGTGGTGGGTTCGATTCTCATCTGAGTCTGGGTGTTCTTTGTGTCCGTTGTTTGTATGTTTGTAAAGTCCCCCGCGACACAGGAGTAATTCCTAAAGCGGGAGTTGTCTTTAAAAAAAAAAAAATATATGTTAATTTGAAAGATACAGTACTGCAGAACGTTCTAAGTAAACACTCCGGAAGTTTTCTTAGTAGATAAACATCTACAAGTTGAAAGCTTTCGGATTCAACATAATCAAGATAAATTGCACCAAAAGCAATACTTCACAATTAAAATTTTCTACTCTTTTATTTTGTTTTTCTTTTTATGGAAAAGAAGTGTCTGATGATTTTTTTTTACTATTGAGGCTTTAAGATATTTCATGACAAAACATGTTATAAAAACACTGTGAGACCTCAAAAATCCTATAGAAATAAATGCTCTATTGATATATTCAGAGATATATTTAAAATTTATGAACTTATTTGCGGCAAAATGTTTGGAAATGTTTTTCGTATTTTTTGATAAACAAATTGAACATGTATTATTAGAATTATTCCGTATGGATAGAACTTTATTCCGAATAAGCAGTAAGTAGTAGGCAAATATAAATTATTGTCATTAATATTTTAAAATCAATTACGAGGCATTATTCAGTAAATTAATCCTTAAATCTAAAATACATAGTAGAAACTAAATGATTTAATAGAAAAGGAACAATAAGAAAATAATGTATCTAGGTAGCAAACATACCCATACGATTTTTTTTGCAACAATATCATTGATCTGTATGTTTAATTCATATTATGAAAAACTAAGCACTAGCTCTAGTGTACATAGACAACGCTATCCAATAGCATGGAAAATAATTCATTACTATTGTGACGACATCACCTACGACAAACATTATTCGAAAAAAGTCAGAAATACGTTAAATATTAATGTTCCTGAACTACGTCATGAGTTCTTACTCTTACTGCTACGCATACTGCATTGCCTAATGCCAACCTAGTATGTTAAAGTAAAGCAGTAGAAATTTTTTTTTTATGATATAGGTAGCGAACGACCAGACGGGTCACCAGATGGTACTATAGTAACCAGACTGATATATTATGATAAACAGATAAAAACACATATTATAGATAAATTATACCCAGACATAGAAGAAATATAATCGTGCTCATCATACAATTATTTATCCTAGGTTAGCAGTCAAGATCACTAGACCAAGAGGCCTGTCAAATATTATTATATCATTCTGTTATAACATATTAGATGTGTAATTCGGGACTTAATCGCGATAATATTTAAAATGTACAATACCTCTTGGTTACCCGACGTTGCACCGATCGTGGTCACGAGTGGACTGATGAGATGAGAGCTCAGCGACGCCTCCGTGAAGTGCGAGTTTCGGCAACTACCCGCACTTGGTCTTCACTATTTTTATTTTTAGTCGTACTCTCGGTATTTCGACATTTTCGACACACTACACTTACGACGTCCTTTGAATGATGTCGAGGGTGTACTCGCTGACGATAGCATTTGCTGATGACGGGATGCCAAGATGTTGATAAGCAGTACCCATCTTCTCGGTTGAAATTTTTATGCTTTTTTATATCCACCGCTTTACATACTATTCTGGAGAAATAGTGACGGTCGGTTGAGTCCCGAATTACACATCTGTTATAAGTTACCAATTTTCTCAAACTCTTAGGGTAAATCTCTAACATCTAATTATAAGCATTGACTGAAATACCTCACAAGAATATATAACTACTGTCACAATAGCTCAAACGATTTGGGTACGGATGCGACGTACATTAGCGGTTATAAACGATGTAAGTTGAGAATTTATTTGGAAACCACGCCATGGAAGCTGCGGAACGGACTACATTTCAAGTGCCAAAGGCAAAGTACAATTCTAATGAAGGGTTGGGTTTATTTCCTGAGGCAACTTGAGATATATTGACGATTACTCTTAATACAAAAAGTTAAACGTTTTAAGAAACAGAAAGAGACGGCATAACTTTACTTTTTTTTAAAGCAAATACCTGCAAAACTGCTAGCTTAGCGTATTTGTGAAATACAATACTTTTTTTAATTACCCGAAGTTTCGATCGTATTGCACTGATCGAGCGATCGTCGTCACGGGTGGCCTGGTGAGAGATTAGCGACGCTTCTTTGAAGTTCAAGTTTTGGCAACAACCCAATTCGGTCGAAACGTGTGGTTAACAAAAAAGGTAGTCCCTTGTAATTATTATCGCGATAGATATCAAATATGTATAGACGCAAAAGTTAAAAGAAATATTCGTAAACTGTATACTATTTTTGTTGCTGGTATTTCAATAGGGCTCCCATTTACCAAAAGGTTTGCCTTATTCTTCGTTCTCTCGTTAGTAGAATGAAAGTAAAACTAAGGAAAAGTTGCTCCATGATACTGCAAACTTAAATTCGACATTGAAATTCCACTACTGTACTAGTTCTGTACTTATTTCTTTATCGAAATGTTTAACGTCCATTACTTTCTGTTAGAACTAGCTATTACCGTTTGATTACACACACCCCGTAATATGTAGAGTATCAACAACGTACGCAAGCAGAAGACTGTTGTGCGTCCATGTGCAACATTATAGAGTTCAAAGCACACATTAAAATGCCTGTATGCGTATGTGCTCAGCATAAAGCTATAAGGACACTATTAAATCAGTATATAACAATATAATAGAAGTCGCAATTAAATCTCACAGCTTTTGTTAGTTTCTTGAAATTTAATAGTAGGTACAAAAAAAAGATTTATAAAGTACCTAGCACATAGTAGTATAGTATAGAAATAAGGTACTTATTATATTTATTGATCTAAATCCCTTACAATCCTTAAAAAAAATTACAATATAACAAATAATATTTGATGAAAGAAGCGTACAGAGTTTTGTACAAAGTTTTGGATGTTACATTACAAAAATATAAAATAAATTGTAATATGAGGGTAAAAATATTACGGTGATTACTGTGTGATTATATGAAAATAATATAAAAACGTAAACGCTTTTTCTACTTGGTTGGTTTAGACACACATCCAGATTTCATAAAGCAGTGTTTAAAGATAATTTATCAAGCTTCCTATTACCCCCACATTATCTCCATATACATGATTGCTGCGGTCCAAATCACAACGAGACAAAGATAAAGGCCTGAATTCTAATACACGTCAGCTTAAAGGATTCCAAGGGCTAAAATCAGTTAGCAGAGCCTCCGCACCTGCGAATAACCTTCTAAATTTTAGCGACCATTAAAAATATTTTAAAGACCTTTGTCAGAGTCCAGATTAAGTACCGAGTGAGTTATCTGTCAGATAAAACAGTTGAACCTTTTTGGAAAATTTATAAATCCGGCCAGGTTAAGCCATTATTTAAGTGTTGTTTTATTTTGCTTTTTAAGGATTATTTTTAAAGTCTCAAATTTAAGTCCTTAGCTTTTATGACTATGTTCTAACGTTTTATTTTTCTCTTGTTTCAGGTAAGCAACAGAGAAAAAATACAAGAATTTCAATATGCTCTTTGACAAAGCGTCGTCTTTCGGTGGCCCGAAATTTATAAACGAATTCTCGCCCGTTGACCAGAAACTCATTTTCACATTTTGTTTGCAAATAGTTACATATACCGCTACAGGAATTGCATTCCAAATTCAAACACACGTTGCCATTCGGCACGTTCATGCAGAATTTCAATTCGGTATGTTTCGTCTTTGCTCGATTTTGCCACATACGGCTACGAGTTAAGGATAAATTTTAAAATTAGGATTTCAAAATTTAAAAGCGAACGCTTAGTTTGCTGAAGTAAATGAAATTAGTAATTTTGCCTTTTTAAAGAAACGAAGCATCTTCGGATTCCAAATTCGAAAGTTCATTTTTACTTTATGCTTCCAGCGATTTTATCCGCTTTAGTCAAACGAATAACTGATGATAACGAATTTCTGAGACTTTTTTGTGTACCATACTAAATATAAAAATATTGTTAGTGACAATATTGGATTGATTACATTGCCGCTTGAAATATTACTAATCGCGTGCGAGGCTTAAACTAGACAGCCAAATTAGATCTACAAATAAAAAACAAAAATGCAATGAGTACTAAGTGGGAGGATAATTTTGAGTAAGTAAAGAATAACTTTCACAACAATTATTTCCGCTAAACACAGGCTAAATTATATAAATAATTGTTCAATCCGGACGATCTCGAAAACTACTTATTTGTTGTAAAAAAAAAAACAGATTTCGTTTGCTTTTACATTATTTTGACCATTTTGACCACGCACGTATAATTGATACCAATAAATCAGCCTCAGATCCATCAGATCATTTGTTCTGTGTCTGCGAGCAATTTATCTATAATATTTATTTATTTATTTACACTTTATGCACATCTGGTACATAGGCGGACTTAATGCCTAAGGCATTCTCTACCAGTTAACCATTGGGTGACGCAGAAAAAAACAGGAAGTAGGTGCGTTTTAACTAAAAGTAGTTTATAAAACAAAATATTATCTAATCACACTAAATATACTACGTATTATGTTACCATTTACATAAATACCATACATATATATATATATATACCACATACATACATACATACCTATATATAAATATATATGTATACATATACCTACGCATATATATAATTATAACAACAATAGATGAAAAATTATGGGCAGGTTGATTCTGCCAGTTGTTTAAAGAGATACTCCTTTGCTTTCACCTTAAATGAGTAATTGTTGGTGGCAATCCTGATTTCAAGGGGAAGCTTATTCCAAAGAACGGACCTATATATTAATATATAAGTATGTTTATCAGCGGTCTGGTTACCATAGTATAGGCTCTGCATAGGAATTTGGGATCAGTTGGCCGTGTGTGAGATGTGCCAAGTTATTATTATTAATATAATATAGTAACGCGCGAGAACTGCTAGTTCATACTAAAGCACTTGAAATTCTTAATATGTAGCCTAGAAAGTAGCATGAATAAAGGATACGTAGTTGAAACCGATAAAAATGTGTAATAAACTAAATAAAGTTCCCAATTTATTAAATTAATTCAAACCACTACGAAATTCACCGAATTTAACAAACAAAACCCATACCGTTAAACTTTCAACTATTTGAATTTAATCCATACTAGAATTTGAATATATTCAAGAACAAAGATTCATATTTGGAACGCCTTCTGATTCCATAATGGTTTTAAGTGGATATACAAACGCCATTTCAGAATCGTAACAGACACTCGGGCGGAAAATCGGTATTTCTGAAGCTGATCTCACAGTACCTTCATTGTAATTGCAGTTGTTTCTTCTAAAAATCTAAATTAGTCAGCATGTAAAATTAGGTACGTAACTCACATGATTAAAGCATCAGCTTTACTTACGTGGAACTAATAACATTTTATGTAAATGAAGATAAATTTTCATAATGTTCTAATATTACAGTTTATACTCAGAGTTGTACAGTTTACTAAATTAATCCATTATTATAACAGACAGTCTAAAAAAAAAAAACAGTAAGTGGAGATATGGTCTCCGGAACCAATGCAGGAAAAATTCTTTCATCACTCACGTATGATTGATACCAATCAATCAGCCTTTCGTACTCTACTGCTGGAAATAGGCCGCATCCAGTCCATCCCTGCTATCTTCTTTAGATTGTTGGTTCATTCATACCTTCCGTTTACCGATTCGCGGTCTCTACTCTAAACCCGTCTGCTCCAACGGCTATTGGTCCTTCAGCATTCGTGACCAGCCCTTAATTAGTATGAATACCACTCCAAGGTTTTATTCGAAAACGTATTCATACTATTCACGCATATAAATAAATGTTCTAGGCAAGAATAGAATCCGCGACCATTGCGCTGCAACGTTGTAGCCGAATGCTTTACCGCATAGAGCTTGTCATAATAATTCAAAATCGTTTCAAAATAACGAACATAAGATATTTAACGGGAAAATTATGACAATCCTGTTGGTTATTAGCAGTTACCTTTCAAAATAACGAATATAAGATATTCAACGGGAAAATTATGACAGGCCTGTTGGTTATCAGCAGTAACCTTTAAAAATAACGAATATAAGATATTTAACGGGAAAATTATGACAGGTCTGTTGGTTATCAGCAGTAACCTTTCAAAATAACGAATATAAGATATTTAACGGAAAATTATGACAGGCCTGTTGGTTATCAGCAGTAACCTTTCAAAATAACGAATATAAAATATTTAACTGGAAAATTATGACAGGCATGTTGGTTATCAGTAGTAACCTTTCAAAATAACGAATATAAGATATTTAACGGGAAAATTACGACAGGCCTATTGGTTATCAGCAGTAACCTTTCCAAATAACGAATATGAGATATTTAACAGAAAAATTATGACATGTCAAGTTATTCTTATTAATGTAATATGATAACAACCAAAAATGACAGTAGTTCTAAACATTTCGGATATTAGCACCAACAAAAATAATATTGAGAATATATGGGATGGTGTGCAATAGGAATTTTCAATCTGACCAACTATTTGAATATTTCACTGTGGTTCAGCGACAGAACAGCAGTATATCACGACGACAATGCGTAGAAAACCTATTTGGAACTAGATTTATTTTATATTGTCAGCCAGGCTGGTTTTAATGTCTAGTGCAATATTTCATTCGATGTACTTATATTTTTTGTTTAAGTTATATTTTAAATTTTAATTTATTAACATTTCATAATAATTAATTAACAATTTTTTTTATTAAATCCGTTTTGACAACGTTTTATACTGTCAGTATAAATATTTCTAATTTTATAATCTCTCCTGCAATGTACTTATTTGGTTTATGGCACCCGGGCACACTTAATTTTCTATATTATATTTATATAGTCCCATACAAAAAAAAATCTGTAGACTAAGAAAGTTTCCTCAAGTCTAAGAGTTACGTATCACGAAGATGGAAAGTGGGTGATATATTTACCAATATTTTTAGTTATTTTCGCATTGGATTGTCATAAAATAATTTTATATATTTAGTGATTATTTCCATTTTTGACATTAATTAGTCAATACTCAATAGGTCCAAACCTTATTAGATTTATTATCACTATCTAGACTATTATGGACTACGGATGAATATAATACATTTTCTTCTTTTGTAAACAATGTTGTGTTTTGTTTGATCAATGGAAATAGTCATATTCATGCATCTAACTAAACTTAGCGGGAATTAAACCCGTGGCAGTCGAATGCACTAACGCACCATGGAGGTGGTGTAGACGTACCAACACTTCAAAAGACATATCTTGTAAATTACTACGTAATTAATACGTGAGGATAATTCTTTGTACGCATTTTTTAAGCAAACGCTCACAGATATATTGTGAAATTTGGAACACTTAAAGTTTACGCGTAGAAGAAGTGCAGAAAATAAAAAAAATTATACAAAATTTGCTATAAAGCTAAACTTATGCAATAACGGTATTGTGTTATGAATTATTGAAATAAATTGTGTCTATTTTGGTAATAAATTGGTGTAACTTTCTAATCCCGAACCTCAGCTCGTAACAGTATTAATGAACTTGCAGCGTTACATTTTTTTGGAGAAATTGATCCGCCTGTCTGTCAGTTTTGATATCTATACTTATATAAAACCCGGGCCCGCAGCAGGCCCGCAGAGGTAGATTTCGTGTTTTTTTTATTTTGAATAGAAACATAGAAAATCTGCCTGCCTTTGGGGGAATATTCATGACCTTAACCTTCATTTTTCCCTGTTGATTTGTCGTCCAAGTTTAAAAGCAATCGGTGCATAATTGCGACCTCTATCGTGCCGGTAAAATTGAGCTACATACATATTTATAAATATATAAACTTTTAACGGTTTTATTTGGGGTCTAGGGATCATAACTAGACCCCCTGTGAAGAATTTTTTGGAAAACTCGACAACTGGTACCAAACCAAACTGGTACAAAGGGTGCAAAGAGTTCTCTTCACATATTGTTGTACGTTTGTTCATTTGTTCAGAAGGTTAACATTTTTAAGATAACGTGACAGTTTGATGATAGAAATCTTATTGTAAAAACCTAATGTTCAGCAGTAGACATCCTATATCTGTAATTCTGACGACGCTAATAGTAATAAAATCCCTCAGTAGATTTAATTATGTTGCTGAATTGTGATTTCACATTGGTACATTAAGTGCCCTTGTTATTGATTCATTGTTGGTTAAGTTATAGCAACCTACTGACATCTATTAGATAGAGCCTTGCACTTTAAATAATTCATACTAAAGCTCTTGAAATTCTGGGTATGTAGCCTACAAAATAACAACAGTAAGGGTTGGAATAATAGTATATAGTATAATAGTTAAAATGTGTTTATATTATAAACTAAGTAAAGTTCCCAATTTATTGGATTAATTCAAACAACTACGAAATTCACCAAATTTAACAAACAAAACCCATAGCGTTCAACTTTCAATTATTTGAATTTAATCTATACTAGAATTTGAATATATTCAAGAACAAGATTCATATTTGGAACGCCCTCTGATTCCATAATGGTTTAAAATGGATATACAAACGCCGTTTCAGAGTCGTAACAGACACTCGGGCGGAAAATCGATATTTCCTTATCAGTGCGCTGAAGCTGATCTCACAGTGACTTCATTGTAATTGTAGTTATTTCGTCTAGAAATCTAAATTAGTCTGAATTTAGAATTAGGTACGTAACACACATGACTAAAGCATCAGCTTTACTTAAGTGAAACTAATAACATTTTAGGTAAATAAATCAGCGTACCTGAGTGTTCTAATTTTACAGTTTGTATTCAGAGTTGTATAATTTACTAAATGAATCCATTAGTATATAATTACGCAGTCTAAATAAAAAAACCTATGGAGGGATGATCTCCGGAATTCCATCTAGAATTTTTCGAACATTGGTCATGTTCGAAAAATTTTTTCACCATTTGAAATGTACATAATTCCAGTATATATTGTAGTTAAGATATATTATGTAAAAGTTCAACCCCTATGATCCATTTTAAAAACATAAATATTACTATAATCCTGTCAGTGTACTTGAATTCCTCCACATCACTAACGGTATGGTATAGGTAATTTATATTTTAAGTCCTTAAAACTTATCTTTACATAAACTATAAAATAACAGCTTTTTAGTCAATTTATTTCAATGTTTACACAAAACATACCTAGAAGTTTTCATAAAAAGCTATATCTAAATTTGAATGGGGAATTTAAAAGCTTGTGAAGATTATTATTTAAACTATAATATTGTATAATATGTCGTAAAAAGACGTGAAAAAACTAACAAACTATTAGTATTTCAAAATATACATAATTCTTAAGTGAAACATGTTTTATTTATAACCTTATATCCATCGCCATCATTACTATATCAACACACATGTTATACAAGTATTATGTCGATGGACGAAGTTAAAGAATTACCAACAATACAATATCAAGTAAATTCATAAACAATACTTAAAGTTATTTTCGGTAAAAAAGAATGACGTATTTTTTTTGGGTGTTGGCAACACTCCAACATTTTAAATACACAGTTGACATGTTGACTTATTTCTCATTCCTCTGTATCTGTCGGTTTCCTCGGGAAGATATATTATATCGTGGAAGAGCCATGCTTCGGTTCGTAAGGGCCGGCTCGATCGTAGTGATACCACGGCCTCAACGAAAACCGGCAGTGAAGCAATGTTTTACATTGCTTTTCGCCGAGCCAAATAGCCACACGCGTACACCCGTGGCTCTAATCGCAAAAGTAACATATATTATGTATTTATACGGTCGTAGTTCATACTATAGAAATATTTTTTAACCTTGGCAATACTTTTCTCTACATTATTTTAATATAATACATATTCTATATTTAAAACAAAAGTTTACATTTTTTATATTACTATATATTAACATTATAAGGCAAAGGTAGCAAACGGCTGTGTCCGACCGAAAATAAATGAACATGTACATACATAACGATGGAGGGTTACATTGTACTAACTTTGGCTCGCACGATGCTACGAGATGCCAGGCTGTGTGGAATGGATCGAAGCCAAATCCCATCTAGAGTTATATTATATAAATAAAATATTGCATAACCGTTCACTGCTTGCACTTGATGACGTGTATATTTTTAACTACACATTATTTTTCTAAAAGAAATACCTACTTCATGGATTCTTTTTTAGAGTTTGCAATTGTTC
Source organism: Callimorpha dominula (assembly GCA_949752705.1). Classification (NCBI taxonomy): domain Eukaryota; kingdom Metazoa; phylum Arthropoda; class Insecta; order Lepidoptera; family Erebidae; genus Callimorpha; species Callimorpha dominula. The sequence goes on from OX457005.1 coordinate 3,897,248, forward strand.
ACAATCAAGCATATATTATGTTAGTTGCTTTTGGAGGAATTAAATAAAACTTAATTTAATTTAGCTTACATTTTACATTATCATTATTAAAGCATTTACATCATTGTTTTACATCATTTTATATTTCTATAAATATAAAATCGAGATGGGTCTTTCCTTAAAACATTTATGGTGTAAAAACACCTGTGGTAACACAACGGCAATGCAGATGTAAATAATAACATTTATTAGAAATTGGTCACTCATTTAACATTACTTAATATTATTGATGTAATTGTGTTACCATTCCGATAGATAATACTAAAGGTATTTAATAATTGCTTCTCAAACAGGAATTACCTGTAAGATATAAACCTAAATCATTGTAAACTATCTCCTAAATTAATTTAAGATAAGATCGGGTATGACGGTCCCGAATTGAAATTGTTACCACAACTAAGCACCATTTTCAATTCATATAACGTGTTACAGGTAGGTATAGGTAATTTTAGGGTTACATAGTGGCAGTGGGCAGGCGACATATCATGTAGAACATAATATGGTCGATTTGGCCGAAAAGTCAGCGTAGGACGTCAATCAACAAGGTAGACAGATGACCTTATAAAAATCGCAGGTTTTAATAATAATAATAACTCCACACATCTCACGGCCGTCTGATGCCAAACTAGGCAGAGCCTGTACTATGGTAACCAGACTGCTGATAAATATACTTATATATTTCTAAATACATACATATTATAGATAAATTACACCCAGACACAGAACAAATTATCGTGCTCATTACACAATTATTTGTCCTGGGTGGGAATCGAACCTACGACCTCTGGGTTAGCAGCCAGGGTCACTAACCTCTAGATCAACAGGCCAGTCAGGTTGACGGTGGATGTAGACCGCTTCGAACCGGCCTTCGTAGGCCTATGTCCAACACTAGACATTCAATGGCTGAAATGATGATGATGATCGTAGAACCCTTGAATAACGTGGAAACTTCTAAAATAAGTAACATAATCATTTTTTATACAACTTTATTTTGTATCTGTAGGTAACAAAACTGAATATGTTGATAGAATATATTTCAATGTAACTATATGGAAATTGAAAAGACAATAGTAAGAAGTGTGCATCAAAAGAAAGTCCACGAATATTTGCACAAGCTCTCATACGAGGATACAAAATTGCTACTTAATAGGCCAATTTACTACTGTAATATACGATATTCAGTTCTTGTGTCACTTGATAATAATTGGATTACTAACATCACTACTGATACTTCAGTATCTTTTTCGATACCAGAAGCCCATGATATGTTAGGAGCACAAATTATTACGCATTTACATTTCAGGTCCTGACAAACACACACACTTAATTAACCAAGATAATTAGTACATCGTGATATCTACCACATGATCTCAGTACCCAAAAGCTTCGTCTGATACGCATCGTTGACTCCCAAATATATAACGAGCCAGATTATCATGATTATTTGTCGTAGTTGGGTGTATTTCACTGAACCTTGAAACTCGCTATCATGGGGTGTATTTATCGAGAAATGAAAGAAAAGCAAAACAATTCAATGTATTTGTTGTATATGATTTCATAACATCTGAGTTGTTTCGAAATTTAAACTTGAATTTTGGATTTTCTACGGTTTATTAATTTTTTTTTAATTTGATGTTATATAAATACTTTTTTTTGTAGTTGGTAACGCTCAAGAAATACCCCATAAAACAAACATAAAAATGATAGTTTTACTATAAAGATTACTAAATATAATACATAATATATTGTATATTGACGCAAATTTTTTTATACATACTGATGACTGATATTTTTTAGTTATTTTTTATTATACGTTTTAAAATTTAAAAAAATGTTTTTTTTTTACATTGTAACGTATAAAATATCAACAACAAAATGCTTTAATTTACCTTACAACCGGCCAATCACTCATTCCACTCCAAATTGAATTCCAACAAAATAATAATTCGATTATGTACCGTGCAATTCCATTTCACGTAATTTCAGCCCGGCAGAAAGTTTACCACGATATGTCATGCTAACGAATTCACGTTTATTTCTCGCTGTAAATTATAAACACTTGCTTAAAGTGGTTCAAAGGGTTAACTCACGATTCATATGTCTATATTATTTGAGCTCGTGTGCAATATTGAATTTAGACATAATATTTCAACTTTACTGTAGTCTCAGTCCGGTTTCCCCATCCGAGACTTGCGGTATCACTTGCCCTAGCTCCGTCGCCCTATCCGTTTTCCTTACCCCAATTTTCCTTCAAATCCAGAGGACTCGCATATGTGTTGCTGACCCTTTAACCTATACACTCCTTTCTTGAAGAACTCCATACTGTAGTCCCTCGGGAAGACCTCGGCAGGGAGCTCATACCACAGCCGGAGCGTTCGCGGGAGGAAATTCCTCTGTGACCTTACCGTGTGGTGCGGTGGTAGAATGTGGCCCAGCCCATTACACAAGCGGTAGAACATGCACAAGGAGGCAAAGTCTCTCCTTAGGCTTAAAGGTTCAATACCGCTTGTGATCTGTGGCCTATCTGAATTGGAGCGGCCAAGGCCAACGCATCTAATGATTGGATTACCTTTTGTTATACAGGCGACCAAGTCCCCAGTTTAGTCAGTTCGAGACCGGGATACAAATTTGCCCTTGACCCCGGGTAGGTAATGATCCGTGCCGGGTTTTCACACGTGGTTTGAAACATTTACATGAATCAAAATTCAACCTGTGTTAGTTTAGGAAAATATTGAGATAAGATATAAATGATTATAATATACATATTATAATTGGTATCTAACATTTTATAATCAAACCGTCTCACATCGACGACGCGCATATCATATAAGTTTTCGAAATTAAGTAGAAATTTTAATGTCATCGGCCCAAGGTTCCTAATTGAAAAAGTTTTCTTCCTCCACGGGAGAATGTGCTAGGCGATGTGTTGAATTAATAAAGAGCTCTGTCGAACATTCCGATTTAATAATTGACGTGTGACATGAGTTCAGAGCGAGTTTTTAATGAGTTCTCTTAGTAGGCCTCCGTATTTTATGATTATTTAAATAAGGAATGTTTGTTTAGTTGTTGTGATTAAGTTCATCATAATTTATACAGCTTTCATTTGTCTCTGCTATCCGGTTCAGTTATATTTAAAGAGATATAGGACATGTAATTAGCATTGTGGTTTAATCAATCTCATCAACAGTTGCCTCTCGGCTATTGTAGTTTGCGTACGAGACAATAATTTAGTAATAATAGTAAAAGTCTGAGATCATTAGTTTCTAGAAGTCCATGCGGTATTCAGAGTGTATTTACTGACATAGTCTTGTTAAACGAAAAAAAATTACGACAACTTCTTCGTAGGGCATTGAACCCGTAATCGTGTATGCTATTATGGGTACCACACAAAAAGTACTATACCGTCTGTGCGTAGGAATTAACTCTTGAAATGTTCTTACTGTCAAATAATATAGGTGCACCCGGTCCCTCTAAAACACAGGTCATAGTTGTAGGAAGCCCCAGGATGATATCTCGAATCGACTGGTCACAATTACCGAACATTGTGTTTAATGGTACTGTGTTGCCAATGAGCACTACTGTTAAGGATCTAGGCATTTTAATTGATAACACTTTATCCTGGGGCCCCCAATTGCGGGAGGTCAGCCGTAAACTATTCGCATCAGCGGGGTCTTTGCGAAGACTACGCAATTTCCTGCCGACAGTCACTAAAATTGCGCTTGCACAATCCCTTCTTCTCCCTATACTGGACTATGGCGATCTCAGCTATCTTGATATCACTGAGGAGCAACTTGATAAACTTGAACGCCTCCAAAATTTTTGTATTAGATTTATATTTGGTTTACGCAAATATGATCACGTATCAGAATTTCGCATCTTGCTCAAGTGGCTCCCAATTCGCTTTCGACGGAATACTCATATTCTCACTACACTTTATAATATAATGTTTAATCCCTGTACTCCAACTTATCTAAAGGAACGTTTTACGTTCCTCAATGACACTCACACAAGATCCCTGAGATCGTCGGAATCACTGGAACTGGCAGTACCTAATCATTCTACCAGGTTTTATGGCAAATATTTTAGTGTACAGGCTGTCCGGTTATGGAATGCATTGCCTTTACCTATTAGACGTGCCCAATCACTGGCCATATTCAAGAAAATGGTCAAAGAATATTACTTGGCTTCTTAATCTTTCTTTTTTGTCATTTGCTGCATTTATCGGATATAATCTTTTTAATCTAGAAATATATATGTATTATTTATTACATATTTTTATGTGTGTATATGAATATATTAAATGTTACAAAGTGATTACACTTGTTTCCCTGCATTACCTATCTAATTATATTGTTTATGTTTATAGTTATCATTTACTAGTTTTAAGCCTAAGACGTTTTGATTCCCACACCATAACTACCCATTAAATTATTTGATTACTGGTCATTATTTTTCCATCCCAAGGTTGCCTGGAAGAAATTGCTTTTAGCGATAAGGCCGCCCTTTGAACATATCAAAATTGTAAAGTAACCTTAAGCAATATGTACTGGTGTACAATAAAGATTATTCTATTCTATTCTATTCTACCCGGCATGCGTTGCAATGCCATTTTTTTTCTTTTTTTTTTAAATAAATTTTTCATCACAATCTGATCAATGGTTTCGGAATGCATAGAGGACAAATATACCAACATTGATTTTTATTTATATAGATCAGCTGGACCCCGCAGTTTTGAACGTGTTTGTAGTCACCGCTCTTATTCTTCGAGTTGTAGCGCATGTTCAATAGCCTACCTCAAGACATGGGCTATGAAACGCAAAAAAAAGAAAACAAATCCGTCTGAACATTTTAGAAGTAAAGGCTTGTTTGCGTTAAACCAAAAAAAAAAAAACAACTATCAACTTCATTATATTATTAGTATATGTATATATAGGATGTTACAAAAAGACGTGATCATATATTAGGGTCGTAAAGTATATCCAGTACAGTGAAAATAACGTAAAGCGCTAAGAGTAAAACAAAAAAAAACGTTTTTTTTTAATAAAGAAATCTAACTTTTAAACTATCAAAATTAAACTTGAAAATTCACCAATATGGCTAATATTTTGTAAGAGAGAGGGCTCACATGAATAAAACTGGGTATTTAACACCGAGGATAATAATGGACTGATCCCGATTTTTCTGAAAACGTCATCATTCTCCGCGCCTTTTCCCAACTAAGTTGGGGTCGGCTTTCAGTCTAACTACGATACGGCCAAGCTTTGATATTTTACGTGAAGCGACTGCCATCAGACCTCTACAACCCAAGTACTAGGCGATGTCGAAGTTCTGTAGTCAGACCAGGTTGTCGGACTTTTTAGGGCTTCAACTAAATGTAGCGAATGCCACAGATGTTTGTTTGTATAGCTCCCAGGACCGACGGTTTAACGTGCTCTCCGAGGCACGGATGGGTCTCGATGTGTTAAGAAAGGTCACACATCCTAGACTGATCTGGTTAGAATTACTTAACTTTGTAATGTGCTAACCTAGTCGGTTACCGATTAGCCACGAGCCTAGCCTCTTCTGAAAACGTCTACATAAAAAATTAAAATACAAAATAATTGAAAATGACATGGAAATTCATAGTATGTGGTTTAGAACTGTGCACATACCACACCCTTCTGTAACACACGTATACATAATAGGTTTAAGTTATCCGTCCCTGCACTGACGCTATTCATGATAATTATTTATCTATCTTCCTCTTTTTTGTTCAATTCTGTAATAAATTCCACACATCCACCTCAAATTCCACTATCCTTTCGTAACATTCCTTGAATTATCACTACACACTACATATTATAAAACAACGTCCCCCACCGCGTCGGTCTGTCTGTCTGTGGCGATAAACTGAAGAACTACTGAACGGATTTTCAAGCGGTTTTCACGAATACATAGAGTGATTCATGATGAAGGTTTAGGTGTATAATTTGTTAACGTTGTGCGTAAATTGGTTGAAATATGATGATGATTGTTGAAGATGTCTCTCCTATCCCCGCGAAGCCGGGGCGGGTTGCTAGTATTTTCATAAAAAAACAAAATTAATCTAAAATTATTAGCAGCATGAAAATAATAAAAATATACTTTATTGTTCAAATTATCCCGGATATTCGACAATGTAAGCCTACAAATAATCCCGGCTTTGACAAATGACCTTTCTGATTAATTGTATTCATTTGTTTAACAAAATTACGTTCGTTTTGCGCCCAAACTTATGGCGGAGAGAATACTTAAGAAATATCTTATAATTGTTGTTCATTGTTACACTAAAAAACTAAATAAATTTCTATAATATAAAACGAATTAGTTATTTTTAATTGAAATATATATTATGATATATTTTTTTAATTCTATCGACCTTATACAATCAAAAATTGTCAGTAAATATTTTAATTAAACCCTTTTATTTAAAATATAATTAAAAATATATGTTCTGCTCCCTAATAATATTAATACTAAGATTTATTACAAACTAGCTACCCCGACAGACTTCGTTCTGTCTAAAGTTAACCACGACTTCAAAAGTTTGACAGCTGTTTTTAATTATTATTTACTCTGTGATTTGTATAAGAAAAGAAAAATGTTGTTTTTACTATTTTCCTCGCAATTTTTAAGTTTTTTCTCTCCATAAAAACCTTCCCTGTGCCTTAACTCAAATATGATAAAAGAAATTAGCCGAATTGGTCGAGCCTTTCTCGAGTTTTGCGCTTAGCAACACATTTGGCCATTCATTTTTATTTATATAGATTTAACAACATTGAGGTACCTAAATTAAATCTAGTATAAAGAACTGGACTGTCGGCACTGCATCGCACACTACATGTCTATTCGAGGTGTGTATGGCAATGCTATAAAACATCTTAGGTGTAAGGACATTGTTTTCTCAATCTTAATCAAATTTAAAGCAAAGATACCTTTTTTGTTCAAACATCTTTGGTAAGTTGACCTAATTATATTAAGTTACATTAAAACCAAACATAACTACTCAACAAAAATTCTCACACTGTTTACTGTCCACAATGTTCTCATCACATATTATAAAATAATATTCTGTATCCTACGTCACAGGACGTGACGTCGTGAGTTATGGGCCGCGCTCTAATTAAAGTTTGTCTAATTAATCAGGGGGTGCGAAGTTGGCGCAAATATTTCTTGTTTTATATTTGCGTGTAATCTCTGTAGTGACACCTCAAAACCATCAAAATTCAACGTTTTTATAGTAATTTTCTTAGAGTGTAGTTTGTGGAATTCAGTAGGTATTTGATTAGAAACAATTGAGGTTTAATTTCTAATGTATGTAAATTTTCAGGTTATTTTTAATTAAAATGTGACTATATATATACTCACGTACTTCACTATAGATTCTTGTAATATCAAGGCTACCCCATGACAAACTTGTTGGTTGTTTGAAAAAAAAAAGCACTCGCTTGACAATAATTGAGCCCTCTGCTAATTTCAATTTACAGTATACACCAAGCCGCTTATATGTACGTTGACGCTATACAATAAAAATGGAAAATTATACATTTAATCAACACATACTTAGATTAAAACACACTTAAATTAATATAAAAAAAAACATATTTAGATTAATACCTACACGTAGATTACATTAAATTAAGGATTACGATTATTATTTATAAATTACATTTACAAAGAAAACATATTTAGTTCATTGTAAAATATTAGTTCTTGCAGTTTTGACGTTTATACTTGTTTTCGGGCCGCTCGATTAGCGACGCAACTCTAACGCGCAGGTATTTATACAACTTGACTTTGGCGAAGTGAGGATACCTCCTCTTTTTTACTATTTCGGCTAACTGTTTTGTATAAATTCATAGTACTATAGTGTTGGGGTAATATGTCTAGGTAACCCATAAGTACCGTAACAGGTAATCGCTTCCTCGTACCATTGGACCGGTCTTGTACTTGTATGCCAGCTTACTTAATTAAAATTATCTAATTGCTTAAGACCGACTGATTAAAAAAAAATAATATAAGTACTAGGATATTATACCGAGTAGTATACATATATTATATATTGATACTAACTAATCCAATATAGAGATAGAAGTCATAAAGCGACTTGCATTAAATTAAAGCTTTATTTAAAGGTATGTAAGTAAATTGTATTTACGTACCTTTTAATATAGCTGTTTTCAGAACAGGCGCAAATAAAACGTAACATGATAAAAAAAGAGCTCCCAAAGTTACAATAAACAAACAACTCGAATAACTGTTAACGTTAAAATTTACACAAAAATGGCGATGACATCAAAATAAACTGTAAAAACAAACTCAGTTAACGTAACTGCAGTAAATCAAATGTAATTTTTGTTTACAATAACAGTGTTTGCGAAGGTCTGAATTGACTTGCGTGTAACGGTTTAGTTTGGTAGGGATTGTAATAATATAACCTCAATGCTCATATATTTTTTTTTCATTGCTGTATTGAAATAAACTAAATATAACTAATAATAACAAGTAATAATAACTTGAGACATCTCACACAGGGTCGTCTAATCCTAAACTAGACTGAGCCTGTACTACTATGGTAATAAGACTGTTGATAAACATCGTTATATATTACTACATACATACATGTGCTTGTGCCAACTTAAGCCAGTCTAAGAAACAAAAATGGACCTTATCACTATCAGTTTAAAGTTCATCAATATAGATCGTAATTATCAACGAAATTGCCGAGTATTACAAACAAATGCTTGTTTACTTTGTTTACATATAAAACAATTCCCCGACTTGAGGAACATTCTTGTATCCCTTTTACTAACGTGTAATTATCGAAACTAAATTACACTCGGTCCCTTTCCCAGCTCCAACTAACAAAATATTTATGAATCACATGAATAATGGCCTCACGTGGGGATCAAAGTTACAACATCAAGTTTGCAATATTGGTGAGAGGTTGCCTTAAAACCATATGTATCGTAACAAATATCACTTGCCTTTTTCGTTTAAGGCGTGCGTTCAACATTCACAGATGGCATACAATTTTTTTTCTAGTCTTCTAGTCTAAAAGTGTTTAACAAAAGGATGGGTGCTCGGTGATGCTTATTTTGAAGTTTACTGTTTTCGAATCAAATCTATATTTATGTTGTCCACGCAGACTTCTGTTCAATGTTCACCTCTACGAGCGAAGACTGCTAGTTAGAATCTACCCTAATACTAAACAAAATCCGTTCCTAACATATATACCTATCTATATAACTGTCAGCACATTTCATTGCAATTTTTATGGTCGTCTCGTGAACTATGGTCTAGTTATATTAAAACTATTTTGATTTATAAGTCTGCCAGCCAGTTTATGAAATATAGTTTCAATATAATTTCGCTTATTTTTAGCTGGTGTGTGTTATGGCAAAGTTTAAGCCGTAAATAACTGGGATAGTCTTATGAAAAAATTTAAAGTATGACAAGTGTGAGGTTTTCGGATTTTAGATAGTTAGAATTTAGAATTAACACGTTGTATTCTATAAGTGTAAAAAGTCTGATATGTGATTTTTAACAGAATGCCGAATGAGGTCGCCGTTAAAAAGAAAATAATGACCCTGAATACTTCGCTGATTGATTTATTTAGACACATAATTTTTTTTATTTACTACATACAAAGTTATCTAGTAAGTCGGCTTACGTACGAAAATAATATGTTAATATTACTATACATATATCTACAGTACACTTACATTTAGAATTATGTATTTACAAGGGAATTAACGCGATCACGAAATAGGTATTACATACTTTTGAATTGTCTGACGTTTCGACTAGGTAGGCACTAGCCAGTGACCACGGCCCGTGTAAATACATAAGTAATTATATCATGGAACGCGAAAGTTTAAAAACACATATGTCTACCCGAGAACGCAGGCCGTTTGTAAATCAGTGCTCCAAAATACTGGTGGTTAAGGTGAAGACCGAAAGCGTAAGTTTTGGGGTTATTCGGTCAATCGACAAAGAAAAGACTAGCAACTTGGTTTCTTTTGAAAAACTAAAAAAAAATGATTATTAAATAAAAAAATTGTGTACTTCTTGCCAGGTTGTTGTCACAATAACTAAACACCTAGGAACTAGTCCTTTCGTTTTTTAATGGTGAAAATGATATGCAAAGTATAGCAATATCATTAAAAGCTTTATAGCGAACTCATAAAAATATTTCTTACCATAATTGTAAATTACTAATAGCAACCTAATTTTAGAAATTTAATACCGAGAGACTTTACGCCCTCTAGACATAATTGAATAATGAACTTAAGTCATTATAAGTTATGACTTAATACATATTTAACAGCTTTCTAATAAGAAAATTATATTATATAATATCTAAGTTAGTTCACTTTACATCTAGTCTCCGAGGTCATACTCGATTTAGTATGGATATTCCGAGAGCCTCTAGGGTACAGTCGATTCAAAGATTCAAACCAGTTAGAAGTCTACAGGTTAAGATTAGGTGTTTACATTAAGAATAACTCGCTAGAATTGTGAGTGTACCTGTTTATTATTAACTTAAAATATTATTAACATCAAATGTAATCGTTTATAGGTTGCGAGCTATTCATATTTTTTATCATTGCAACACTATCCAAGCTTTTACAACGCAAGCCTTTTGCTTTTAAAACTGGCCAACTGGCCGTATAGATATTTTCCAATGCATTCAACCTTTCAACCCATTCAAGTTCCAATTTTAAAAATAAATTCTCTGTCAAAGACTGCACGGTAACCGCATTCGAATTTCGAAATTGATGTAAAAAGTATTCTGTAAATAGACGGGCTGTCTTCACTGATTGAAAGTGTGCGGTGAGCGAGCATCATCTAAGCTTTTTGCTGCCATCGACGAAAAAATTGAATATTTCGTTGCTTTATTTAATAAAAAAGTTTTTTACGGCACGTTAATTAGCATGACATAAAATAGACTGACCTTTTTACTTTTGATAGGTAACGCACAATTAGATTTTTTACCACCAAGCGAGCCGTGTCATTGCCAACTTAATTGAAAAAAAAAAACCAAGGCAAGCTAAAACTACATTATCATTAAGTTGTCTAGCTTCAGTCGTCCACACGAATTACACCGAGTAAAGTTTCCTTTGCCTAGTTCTGGCACAAAGAACCCTTACAATTTGCTCATGTCCGTTCTATTCTATCTATCCTTCCTGTCCGTCCATTTACTGTGTAACCTACATTGTTCTGCTATCATAAACTTCTAGATTTTATTGTGGCTAAAAGAAGGCATTAAGTGTAATTAGTGACCTTGAAATTCGTACATCGAATGTTTGTGTATACTTATATAAATCTAAAATTAAAGTTTGGTGTCCGTCTACGAAACGAACAAAAAGATGGCGTCAAGTATTAATGTAATATGTATTTTTCGTAATAATAATAAATAAACAAACAAACTCACATTCGCATTAATATTAATTCAGATTCATTTATTTCACACAAAATACAGTACAAAATTGGTCTTAATTAATATTAGTTTCGTCTATTTTATTGATATAGAACATGTGAAATGTCAGGTTAGATACTACAACTATGATTATTATTAATAATAAAATAATTATTTAAAAAAATATTAGGATTACAATAAACTTTTAAATAAAAGGTTATCGTAGAATATGTTTATCCGTGTTCGTTGTAGTACAATTCCCTTGAACACAAGGCATATAATTAGTACAGTTAAATTTACATATATAGAGTTCAGTATTGTTCATATCATGTCCAAATCTAAACTGATAACGACATATTGGGTCTTTCTTCTTTTAACTGGCACTAACTTGCCCTTTTGTATTTACCGGGTTTACAAGCGCCGTTCCAATATTAAAAAAAAAAAAAACACTTTTATTATTTTTAACGAAACACGAACATTAGAAAAAAATGTACCACAGGAAGTACGACTTCAACATGAATACTCACTACACATTTATATCTTTAAGTTAATAAAAAAAAAATAACAAAAAAAAAACATAGAAAACCAATGTACATATTTTTATTGTTGAAGTAAAAATCATTCAAATTTTTAGTACTGTTATGGAAGAAGAACGACCCAATCTCTCACTAAATTGTCGTGTGCACTTACTGACCTGGCTGGCTGTTCGACGGCATCCATCACGTAGGTATATTAGAAAAACTCGCTACTGCATTTTATTCTGATACTACAAAGTGCTTAAATCGGATTAAGGAGCGTTGATATACGAGCCGTAAAATAAACTCCTATCCTTAAATGTATACACGGCTATCCCAAATAATATCTAATTAATAATTATGTTCCCAGGAATTAACGTGATCACATAACTTATACCTTTGAATTGCCCGAAGTTTTGACTAGGTTGCACTAGCCGTCGCGAGGATACTGCACTCCACACTTTAGTGGAGTGCTCAGCGTGGACGCAACAACGCCTTGACCTCGCGGCGGCTATTGGAGTGGGAAGCCTCTCACTGGAGACCATGGTTCTGTCCATGGTCCAAAGTGAGAGTGCGTGGGAATCCGCTGCCTCTTTTTGTGAGGAAGTGATGTCAGCTAAAGAGGCAGCGGAAAGGGAACGGGAGAGGGCTAGTACTCTCCCGTCCCGAAGGAGAGGCACCAGGCGCCGGAGAGCGCAGAACGATCTCCGGCCTCCATGAGCGCTGGCCTGGGGGTAACGGGTGAGGCTGCCCGTTACTCTAGCAGAAGCAGGCCTGAGACGGTGGCGCGCCGTGTTCCGCGCGTGCCTCTCTACACTTGAAGGGGGGCAAGGCCCCTCGCTCGCAAGGGCGTGGCTGCCTTTTGTTCAAGAGGCGGCCAAGGTCTGCCAGGGTTCTCGGGGACTTCCTTCCTAGGGTATACCCGAGTCCCTGGCAATAGACTTATTTATGACGGAACTCCGTGTGGTTTTAGTCGGTTCGATTCCGACATACCACCTCACTGGCAGCCCCAGTGGAGTGATGACCCGAGGGGGTTTCCACACGATAAAAAAAAAAAAAAAAAAAAAAAAAAAAAAAAAAGGTTGCACTAGCCGTGGTATTTTAAATATTAAAGTGTCTCTATATCTTTAAATCACTGAAAATCACGTTATAATTAAAAAAAAATTTTTATTTCAATAAAAATCGCGATTTAAGATTACACTAAAATCAAATACAAAAAAATACTTTTAGTGGTATGCGTTTATCGCGAATATTTGTACGAATATGTTAAGTAAAGTGTCGCCTTTATTTATTTATAAATGATGTTTTTAATTTATAAAGACGGTAGTAATACTCGAAAGGAAGTATCTCCAATCTCTAAATATCACAGCTAATATAACCTTGCATTGTGTTGTGCTAAATAAGATTTCAATAACTTCTTAATTGCAGCAACTATTCTATGCCTACTTAAGTATTAAGTAAGTTCGTTTTCTATTTAACAAGTATGAAAATACACAAACAAAAAAAAAACATTATCAATAACGTTGTATTCTCTTCTATAGGAAAAAAAATTAATACAAATTTAATATACCCAATTAAAACAACATTTCCCGAGGCAGACTGTACTATCAATTTGCAAAGCAAAAGGAACAGTACCATTTTAAATATAGAACAGAATGTTAATATAACTGGACGTTATGCAAATGACTTTTCACGGACGTATTGGACGGTATGGAATTTAAAAAGTATTCATTGAATTTGATTCGTTGTCAAATCTATGGTATTTCATAACTGAATTCCAGTGAACCAGAATTTTCCAAATTTGAATTTACGCACCCGAACAGGCGCGTGTCGATTGGATGTATTTTGACATTAAATTAATTGGAAAAGTTTACTGCCAGAAGTTATCTTGTCTGGCGGCCGTTTCTGAATTTTTAATTTGCATGTTTCGCTACGGGATCTTTTGATCAACACCCGTAGGTTTGTGAGTTTTCGATTTTTGATTAGGTGTTTCAGTCACCTCATCAAAGCATACCATAGTATCCTAATTTTATTACATTTGTCTTTTAATTAATTTTATAATTAATAATAATTCATATGCCTGTTGTATGGGTAACAAAGTATAGTTTAAGAGAAGTAAGTGATGTTGGTACTTCGACACACTACACTTTGAATAAAATCGAGGGTGTACTCGTTGATGACAGCGTTTGCTGTGACGACGGGATTTCAAGATTTGATAAGCGGTATCCATCTTCTCGGTTGAAATTTTTATGCTTATTTATTTCAACTGCTTCACGTACTATTCTGAAGAAACAGTGACGGTCGGTTGAAAGGATCTGTGGTTAGTGTAGGTCAATCCAGTGGTTTTGAATTAACTCCGGCAAAAAGCTCCTCGATCGCTGACTTGTTCAGTTCGGCGGTTTTATAACAGCTGTGATGTGTTTTTGACCCGTTCTGCAATTGTACGTTTGGCCTGTCCGATGGACGAACGATTGGTGCAATTCGATCGAAACGTCGGGTAACTAAGGGGTTATTGTTCTTTTAACATATTATCGCGATTAAGTCTCGAATTTCACATCTAACAGTGATACACAGCGAAAATTCGGTATTATCCGAGTTTACCATATGTATCTCATTACGTTTATCCATTCATCTATTATATGTTATCGTTATTAAAAAATATCAATATAGATTATACAAAAATAACTTTTATTTTTGGATAATCTGACTCCGACAGGTTTAAGGAAAAAAATACAACATGAAAGTGATAGCTTTTAATGGTGGCAAGCTATAAGTGAGCCACGGATATGCCGTCTTTGGAAGGAGCAATCATGTTCTTGTAGAGATAGCCCATCACCATCACAGCTGTTTCCAGCCAAAATATATGTTAAAAATATAGCAATCGGTTATGTTACAGATTTTTAACAAAACTATAGATACTTAAAATAATTGACTAAATAAATATATTTAAGATAATATGACAAATAACATAATAAAAGTATTGTAAAATTGTGGAAAGAAAATAATGCCTTTAAAATAATTTATTTCCATAACAGAATCCATCCAAAATGTAGAGTGTAGATAACATAGGCTCCGGTTAATTCGTGTTACGTGGACCAAAATGACATTTAATTAAAATCACAAGTAGTCCAAGAGCTTGACAAATTACCCTCCACGTCGCCAACAGCTGAGTTTATACAAGCCCCGTTTAAGAGCAAAGACTAACTAGTAATTATTTGGATTCTTATTTTGTGAAACGGTATAGACAATATTAAGTTTTTTTTTAAAGACGTACTTACTTATATTATAAAAAACGTGTGCGTCTCGGGACGCCCGACAGAAGTGATAACTTAAACTAATCTAAGTTGAACTATTGAGAAAGGGAAGCCAGACGTACTGGCGCCTTAACGCGTTACGTAACGAAGCGGTTTACCCTCCCATAAGAAGTTATCACTTTAAAAATTACGAAATAAATTTAAATTGAATGTAAAAATTGAGTTGAGTATGATTTAAACCTAATTTAGCAAAAAGGATTTTAGAAAATGAATGAACAATCAGTAAGTAAAACTACTATTCATCTATGGATACTATTTTACTGAATATTTTACCTTCAAGATAGCTAGTCTGTTTTGTTACACCCAGATGCGCGTTTTGCTACGAGGATTGAGTTTTATCATACATGTTACACGAATGTGCGTGTATGAAAAATCGACGGCCCATACGTATAAAGCGACATGTCAAAAGTCGTGGTTTCCAGGAGAGCGTTTTAAAGTGTCGAACTGATATGACATAAAAACAAAAAAATGCTGATATGTAATATTCAATTTACGTAGTTTGTAATATAGCCCAGTCA
Organism: Callimorpha dominula; assembly: GCA_949752705.1. Lineage (NCBI taxonomy): Eukaryota > Metazoa > Arthropoda > Insecta > Lepidoptera > Erebidae > Callimorpha > Callimorpha dominula. The sequence goes on from OX457005.1 coordinate 3,913,074, forward strand.
ACCTAGCTGTTTTATGATAAAAATGCGCCGACTAAGAATTTTGATACCCGCAGTCTGGACAAGTGGGGCGTCATTTTTTTTTTACAATTTAACGAAAATAAAAATAGCTTCAAGAAAGAAGTTACCCGTCCTTGTCATCGTTTCTTGATTATTACCAGGCATTAGTGGTCCAATATCTTGGACATCAACCCTATAGAAACTCTGGTAAGTTTAAAAAAGTCTTCAGTAGTTTGAAGTTTTAACCATTAGGATGGCTCCAATACTGATAGAAACTTGATATACTTTCTGCGAATGAAATATTGAACCTGTAAAATAAAAGCCAGCATACGTATACTGTGAGCCAGCCTTGAATTTAGAAGTGGACTGTATGTATTTAAAATATTAAGCCAAAAAATATGCAGCTGTTTTGCACAATAGATAAAAAGGAACAGGAAGAACGCTGGCGGGGCTGCCAAGTTTTAAAAATATTGATATGAACATTGCCAGTGGCAAAATTAAATTTTACCTTATTGACCACTTAATTAAATTCAGATTATTTATAATAAGATAGAAATTCATTTCTAACAGAAACTTTCGCTATACAGTAAGAAATTTATGAGAATTTTTTTAAAGAGATCGCCTCGTCGAATGTCGACTATAATTAATTTTTAGTTTATTTAAATGGCCAATCTAACTTGAAATGTCATTGTATAGACTTACTTACCATGGTCATGTCAACATAATAAATATACTGGACGCCTGTAGCTTGATGTGACCTTTTTTACGTAATGTTTTAATTTGTTACACATTTTGTTTAAAAATTTTAGGTTGCTATTTTTTTCACTTACCTCCGTTGGCGAAATTTGCTTAAGAAGGGGTACAAAAAGTTATCTTCACCTATTAATAGTCTGTTTTTCTTTCATTCTGTTCAAAACAGTTTAAAAATATTTGTTTGAGGGATGTGTGGAGGAATGGGTGTTAAGTCCCTCCAACACAAAGGGAGGATCCTCCGACCAGGCGAGGTGATATCCCACTGAAGCTAAACCTCACTGTAATTCGTAGACTTACATCAGTAAATCGCATCGCAAGAAATTCTATTTTAAATTACATTTTAATTATGCCAGCCATCTTTACGACAGTTTTTGACAGCATCATTTTGTGAGGCAGTCATTACTTCCCGCTAAAACATATTCCTTCCATACTAATGTATAAAATTAATTAAAATTACGTCGTGTTTGATGGGAATTCGCGAGTGCGAGTGAATTAATGTCTGACAATGGTACATCACTCTTTGTGTTTAAATATATACCTACATAGTATATGTTGTGTATGTAATTAAACAAACTCAAAACATTTCAATCTGGATATTGATTACACTTCTTGTTGTCAGAGAGCCAGACGGACTACGAAGCCGTATGGAACAAGTTGTGCCATATGCTATATAATTAAAATAAGTATTAATAAACTATATATGTTTATACAATAATGTACCTCAATTTTACCGGCACGATAGAGGTCGCAATTACGCACCGATTGCTTTCAAACTTGGACGACAAATCTACAGGGCAAAAATGAAGGTTACGTTCGTGAATTGGGAATATTCCCCCAAAGGGGGAGATTTCCAAAAATCAGTTTTTTCAGCATAACTTCTTCCTATGGAAAATTTTTGGACCGTTTAACATTAATAGCATGCCCATAGTAAATACGAACATTTTTAATATGAACCCTAAATGATTCCATCCTTAACTTGGGGAGGGGGGGAGCTCCGAAACTGTAAACTGAAAGTTAATTTTTTTTTTCTCTACAATGTAGACTAAAAAGTTTTTAATGCGACTTATATTGTTGGAGATAAAAATTAAAAAAACACGAAATCTACCTCTGCGGGCCTGCTGTGGGAAAACTCGACAACTGGTACAAAACCAATAGGTAGACTTTTCTTTGAAAATCTACCTAAAATGTACAGCTTTGGATTTTGGTATCATAATAAATTTTATGTATAGTTTTTATTTAGATATTGTTCGAAACTCTTAGAGTTAGACTAAACATATGCACGTAAGATTAGCTTATTTATTACTTTAGATTTAAATCATGTATACCGAGTGCTTAGGTATATGTAAATTTAGAAATATATGTATAAAAGGCGTCCTTGTTATTGAATATTTTATTTATACCATAGAGGTTGCAAGCAGACGAAGTCGTGAACAACAGCTAGTTTCGAAACTATACAACAATATTAATATTAAGTCACAGTTGAAGAATGAAACGAACCAAACAATAGTTAAGTCTGTGGAGAGCGAAACGTCAACTGTATTAAATATTCAGAAAGGTACCGCTCGTCCAACGGTTAGCTTGTAAATGTTAAGAGAGCTTTACGAATTTATGATTGCCTGGTTCTAAGAAAGTTGATCACGTTTTTGACAGTCTGAATGTTTACCGTAATTATAGAAAGGTTAGGTAGGTACTTGCGCGATCTTCACTTAACATATTTTTATGATAATTTATCTATCTGGATAAACTTGAAAAAAAAAGGAGTAGAATTAAAGATTCTTTGAACTTTCTTAGATAATATTGTGTAAAATAACCAATTATTAAAAGTTATAGGTACCATAATGACGCACACAACAGTAATGTCAAACGTTATACAAAGAGTAACAGTTTAATTTTTCACCTTCATGGTTATCAAATCAGCCCTCGGATGTCCACTGTTGAGCACCTAGGCCTCTCCTAAAGACTTCAAACATAAAGTACAGTATTATACCGACTTATACCGTGTTACTATAATCAAGAAACGATTCGTTTTGCTTACGGAATTTTACTGTCCGTAAGCAAAACGAATCGTTTCTTGATTATAGGAACGCGGCATAAATCTTCCAATGCCTTTTTAACAAAATCTCGTTCCGCCTTTGATTCATATGAAAAAAAAACGTCCTGCACTTATGTATTCAGAAAGTGTTACATGTCTATAGTTTTTAAAAGCCAGTAATAAGGTGTAAGAGCCTCTAAACATAATGTTTTATTAACATCCTTCAAACAGGTGCAAAACTAAATAGTAGGGAACGTTTACAACAAATTCTACAAGTAAAACCGGAACCGCATGATAACTCTTCCTTCGGATCGAGCTCCATTCTGCAAATCCCATGTTCTCCTGATTGGTTCATACAATGTAATTCCGTACGGTTGGCAGCACCGTGTCTGTAAGATAACTGCCAACTGCATAAACTTCCACCGTATTGCTCTGTTTTAACAAAGATTTATACTACCCCTGTCGTCGGACATGCTTCTGTCTGTGTATATTTTAAAGTTGGATGTGTTTTGCGCTGGGGAGAGATTGTTGTAATATTCATGGCGAGCTTAATTATCTAGTGAAGTGTTGTAATACTTTGTTAATATTATATAAATGATGTTAATTACGTTTACGTTTTGAATCCCAACTTTTAGTCTTATATCTTGTGTGGTAGTAATTAAGACGAGTAGTAGTATTGAATTTCCCTCTGAAACTGGAGCAAATCGATTCCGAATAAAATGATTAGATCTATAAAGGTTTATTATGTTAGCTTGGTAACAGTTTTTTTGTAATACCAGCAAAACATCCATTTTTTTTTTGTTGACTTTAATTTTCTTTGCCTCAATGGTTATCAATGGTAAATTATTTAAAGGAATTTGACTTTTATAATTTGACATAGTGAGGTAGAGAGGGAGGGAAGAATGATATCAGTTTGCAACATTTCAATAAAAAAGCCCCGTCTTCCAAACCCCAGTAGTTTTGATGAGACCAGAATCTTCAGTAACAAAAATATATCAAGGTTTGTATTTGTTTACTATGTCATACATAAAACTGTTTATATAAATTGACGTTCAATTTACAGTTGCGCTGTCCTTAAAAAAGAGACAAACATAAAAAGAAAAACCGAGTGCTTATAATACAGTAGCTTTTTTGTGTTAAAATCATCACCTTACTGAGGCTAACGGGAAGGTGGTATGTTGGGTTAAAACCGACTAAAACCTACACGGTATTTCGTCACATGATTCTATTGTCGGGTCCTCAGGTGTACCCTAGAAAGTAAATTCCTGTAAAGATATACATAGTAGCTACTACTGACTGCACGGAAGGCGCAATGGTTTAAGTGGTCACCTCGCCACTACGCCGCGCCGAGTGTTGTGGGTTCGAATCCTACACGGGACAAAAATTTGTGTGATCCACAAATAGTTGTCCCGAGTCTGGGTGTTCTTTGTGTCCGTTGTTTGAATGTTTGTGAAGCCCCCGCGACACAGGATTATTCCTAATGCGGGAGTTGTCTTTAAAAAAAAAAAAAGATATAATAAATGATAACTATTTGTTTATGTTTGTAAAATATATTAAATTTTTCTTTATATTTGAATATATCTTTGAAAAATTTACGCCATATACTCTTTTTTCCTAAAAGAATATTCATAACAACTTTAGCAATACTTTTGTAAGATCGTTGATTAGTGTAATGTGTCCTCAGTTTAAGAAACTTAAATAAGCCCTCTAATTTCCGTTCACGTAATCAAATTACAGAAAATATTGTCTACATACAAAAATGAAACAACTTACATCTACGTCATCAGAGCAGTCATATATCTTAGATATCATACTTGGCATGATTCCATTTGGAAGAAATTCTTTTAAATGCCTCGAGATAGGAGAGACAAGTTGTTTTCCGACGTTCGCAAAATTAAGATTATTGGCCCGTGTAAAACTATTTTCGCGACATTCCTTTAAATATTTTTTTATACTAGTTGAATATTTTTTTATTCTGCTTTCTTACTTCTTTGGATTCTGCCTACTACTACTTCTTAGGACTAGAATTAGCCCCTTTAGGTTTTAACTTATATCATTACGCTTTAACCTATCATTGAGGTAATCAATTTACAAAAACAAACAATTGTAGCAATACAATAAATAAGTTATCAATATCAATCCAACATAAACAAACATTTAAAAAATCCAAAATTTTGTATTGATTGCAAATAAATTTGAAAAGTGTTTACATTGCACAGGTGTGTATAATGAAAGTGTTTACATTGCACAGGTGTGTATAATGAAAGTGTTTACATTGCACAGGTGTGTATAATGAAAGTGTTTACATTGCACAGGTGTGTATAATGAAAGTGTTTACATTGCACAGGTGTGTATAATGAAAGTGTTTACATTGCACAGGTGTGTATAATGTTTTTATTTGGCGAATACATTTGTAATTTTTTTTATTTGTAAAGTTGTTTCAATATTCTGATGATATGTCAACAGGTAGTGGGTTTATAACATTAGGCACAATATTGAACGGCAATAGATAGACAAAAAAAACAGAACTACAAGATCTGGGGGTTTATGGCAATAACTTGCAAAAACATTTAGTGGGGCTTATAAAGCCTGTAAACTATGTAAAAACCAATTAAAACTTAAATTTAAGCCTGTTTAAGGAATTGAGAACCAGAAACTAGAAATGGTATGATTGACGGTATTTAGTTCGGTAGCTGATGAGCTCAAGTAACGAGTTATATGTATTTTTACAACTGAAGATCACAAAAGTCTACTTTACTTCCACACACATTGAACAATTACCAAAAAAAGTTTAGCTAAAACCTAATCATGATTGGTTGACCAAAAAAGAACCACAATAAAAATGTAATATCCGCCTCTAAAGTATACACTTGTACAAAAACAGTTCATGTTCCTAATCGACTGTTTGACTGTGTCCGCTTGAACGAATCTAAAGTATTCTTCCTCGATCCGTACAAAACAATTTTATTAACAAAACCTCATTGCACAAAATGGTTCATAAAGCCTGTAACAGAAAGGTAGGACGAATTCTTACGGGGTTAAACGGTACCCGACCTGACGTCCAACCTTTCCTTCTCGATTGGGTTGCTATTGGACAAACATAGATATTTTTTTCTTATTCGCCTTTCCAATAAAGTATTGCTCTTTACGACGTATTGGTATCAAAAAGAAATATTGAAATTATGAGTATTTTTTTGTCAAAGAAGTTCGAAATAAGAATCTTTGGTTTCGTCTTTGATATGTTTTCATAAAATTTTATATATTGCGTTCTATGCCATTTAAAAGAATTTGGCATGTAATATATGAAATATTAACATAGGTAAAATTTAATATTGGCGTATCAATGTGATTTCATTTGATCCCTTTCGATGTTATATTTAAAATATCATCCACCATCTGATAAGGTGTTTCAATATTTGTTGAATACGGTAGTGAAATACCAAACCATTAAGTAACAATATTATGTTTCATAATTATATTATCACATCAGACTTTTGTATCAACTGTTGTAGGTATAAACAAATTTTATGTTGAGTGTGTGTACATGAAGTATAAAAACAAAACTTGAAAAGAACATCGTCTTGTTCAACTTCTAACAACGGTTCAAAAATATATTTTATAGTTTCATACCAGTCTTCATTTCAGAAAAAAAAGAACAGAATACTAGATGATGCATTTATTCTAATCCAAATTCTGTATATTTTTGAGTTTTGATCCAGTTACAATAATTCTATTTAACTACAACAATATTTTGTTACATCAAGTACGGAAATCATTTAATATGTCTCTAACTTTAATTAGGGTTTTTAATTTTAAAATAACAATAATAACTTGACACACCACAACACAACCACTTAGTTTGTTGTTTTTTGCCACTGAGAACTTCTTTTTCATTTCATTTAGTATTTTAATTTAATTTCCTACTTTCTTATACCACAATGCCTAAAAAAACTGCAGTCGTGAAAACCTTAGGTTTCTAATGTTACCACATACTATCTACGTATCATCTAGGCATAGTACAAACTAGCGACCCGACCAAGCTTCGCACGGGTGTAATGTAGATACTAATGTGGTGTACATTTATCGTCATATGATTATACAAATTAACACAAAATTATATTAAGCTCTACGTATAAACCTTCCCCTTGAATCGCTCGATCCATTGGTGTAAAAAGAATAAAAATCCGTTGCGTAGTTTAAACAATCTAAGCGTAGATACCGCGAAAGCAACTTTGTTTTATACTATGTAAAGATGATTTGTATCACACAGATAAATAAGTACTTTCGTAATTTATTAAGTTTAATAGCCCTACTTAAAGATTCTTTGATCACAATCTTACTGTCTTAGTCTCTAGTATCAATCTTGATATTTTTTTTTCATTTTTCACCTTTGTGTGCAGTGGGGTCTGAAATTTTCTCCCTATACACTAAGTAAAACAACACCAACTAAAAACATAGCTATAATGCTAAGACCACTACGAGAATTACACAATATCACAATAACAATATAAGTACAGCATTGACATAGCATAAATAACAGAACCGACATTACATTCCCCTTCACAAGTCGAAGGACCGATGGCGGAAATCAAATGAACCGATCCACGGATCTGCTTCAAAAGCGGATCCTCGCAGATGATGTCGTTCCCAGACTTCCTGGCAACTACGACGTCTTGAATACCGATACAGAGATAATGTTTTGTTATTCTTGTATATGTTTACATTTTTGTGGAATGCATTCGAGACCGTCCAGATTTTGTGTGCTGTGTTTGAAAAACATGATTTATTGTGTTTGGCGTTCTTTTGAAGGTTTAATACCAGCTAGTCATACTGAAACATTTGTCAAACTACATTTAAGAAACGAATAATATCACAAAATAATCTTACTGCGAAATAGTATTTCTCTTTTTATACAAAACTGTAACATGCGATAGAAATATGAGATGCTTTTGCACATACAGATCCCGACTGAAAAACAAATAAGTTCTTAAATTAAATTTGCAAGGAGAGTGATTAAATAGTCGTTGATTAACCAACACTTACCTGTTTATAACACTTATCTGTTTACTTACATGTTTACTTGTTGACTATGGAGGTATATATTTATAATGTAAAAAGCATTACTCCTCAGTACTGGCTCCTGTTTCATCTTTTTTTTAATTTTTATTATTTTTCACGTGACGTCAAAATAAGAACTAAAACACAACTAGAAAGAATTTAGTATTCACATTGGTGAATTAGTGAAATACTAAATTTAAATTTTATTTGTGAAATACCTGAAAAGTTACTTGACCGTATGTTTTGAGGTACTCAAAATCTATTAACCCTAGGGTCACTATGCCCCCTGAAGGCTGAGTTCTAGGTCTTTTGGGTAAATTACTGCATAACAATAAGGCGGAGGAATTATATAACGCCTGCAAAGTGTACCTTTTATTTCTGCCTATATTTTTTTGTTATTTTATGATATTAACTAGTTTCAGAGTTATTCATTTTATCTGTTAAAACTGTGACCAGGGTAAAACTTTGAATGGAGTCAGGAGTAGGATTTTAAAAAGGAAAGCAATTAATTGAGTATGAATACCTTAAGTGGCAGAAAATTGTGTAAGCGATAAAAACACCTTTTATGCTGCTATTAAAGTCTGCACAAATGCAAATTGTAATTTAGTAATTTTAAATCACTCGTTTAATACGACAGTCTTTTATAGAACAAAACATTGAAAGACATTTATTAAATTAATAAATTGTTTTCACCAACAAAAATATTTTGGTAGAAGCATCAAATTTTAATGTTTAACTTTTATCGTAAATAGCTTTTACTGTTCGATAAAGGGTTCCTAGAATGTGTACCAAATTCGCGATTCCTTTGTGGAGTATTTGAGCCGAAAGAATCCAATATAAATCGGTCGACAGTCCTCTGTCGCCGTAGATACACATCAGTAACACAATTCCACATAAAAAACTATTGGGAAATCAGATAAAATTGGATATGTGAGTATTTTTATATGAAATCCTTTTTTTATTAGCTATATAGCTTTAAGTAGTAAGGAAGGGGGAAAATGTTTGGCGAGTCCAGATGTAGGAAAAATAGGATTTTATTCGATAAGAGGTTTTAGTACACTTTAATGTAATTCATTCAATGCTATACAAGTATTTCTATAAAACATACATATTTATAAAGTTTAAAGCAAATATATAAATTCAAATAATAATCAGGATCACATTTTTGTTTGGAGTCTACCCTGTAGGAAGCGGCGAAAATACTACTACCGTAGGACTATTCCGCTGAAACATCAAAAAGTCGAGCTAAACGCTTTGACAGCTCCTTTTCGGTTCAAGAGGCCAAAGCCTCGAATGAACTGCGTGCGTCTATTTGTCCAATCAAATACAGCCCTAAAACATTCAAGAGTAGAATAAATAGGTTTCTTTTGGATAGGCGTCTACCATCTTCGTTTGCATCGACACTTTCCATCAACTTATATGGAAGACAAACGCCTATTCCTATTACTATCAACAAAAATAAAATTAAACTCTTTCCTGTTGTACACTTTTGGCAATTCTTTGTAGAAACCAGTAACCTCTATCTGTCAAAGAGGCCTCGCTTGTATGCTTGAAAGTTAGCCGAGACGTGAAACAAAAGCCTGAATAGCAACAGATCGACATTCATTAGGTAATTGCCCTTAATTACAAGTTTTGTTACAGATAGCGCCACTAGATCGTTTTCTAAAAATAAACACCATATCAGTGGTATCGCTTGGGCAAGAAAATTTGTATGAGAGAAATTCTACCAGACGAAGTCGTGGCTATCAGTTGATATTTAAATAAATATCGACTCTCGCTTCAAAGTAATTAAGTGGAATTTATTTCACAAACATGTAATGCCTAAAAGTTATATTTGACTACGGCTCATGGACGTCACGCACACACTGTTAAATATATAAAACAGATCTCCTTGTAGTGTAATTAATATAAATGTCAGATGATAAATTTGAACCGAACGTTACGTATGAAAAAATATCTAGGTATTCTATTTTACATTAAAATATTAAATGAGGACAATCATATTGTTTTAGTGTTGAAATTAACTATGATATATTATATTATGTATAACAGCAAATAAATGCTTGCTTGATTAAGAGCGAAAAAGCAAACACATATTCATATATATATTCATATATGTAAATACATGTAGGCGCACTACAGGACCGAGCATATTTTTGAGCTGTACCTCATATTTTTGGATTGTAAATGAGTTTTTTCCTTTTTGCTTATTATGTTTTGTTAAGTTTGAATTTCAGAAAATTTTAAATGATTACTATTGATCTTGACTACAAAGGTATTCGAATGATCAGTAGGTTCGGTAGCATTAAGAAGTTAATATGTTCTTGACAGACATAGAGAAAGCAAACAATGAACGAACTATACGCAATGCAATTACTACGTTGCATTGCGTGTAATCCAGATTTGCATGTGCAGTGTGCAGACACACACACTTACAGACATACAAACACCAAGCATCACCCGGTCGGATGTGGTGGCGGTGGCGTGACGCTTGACAGACACACACATATCTAATCACACAACAGTATACATCAGTAGTATCATCACTACATATTATATAACAAAATCCCCCACCGCGTCTGTCTGTCGGTTTGCGATAAACTGAAAAACGACTGAACGGATTTTCATGCGGTTTTCACTAATAGATAGAGTGATTCGTGAGGAAGGTTTGGGTATATAATTTGTACCCGTGCAAACCCGGGGCGGGTTGCTAATTAGGTATAAGTAAATAAGTTCATATGATGTCTATCAGTATAATCACTTAATTTAAAACGAAACCAGTTAATCTAAATCATGAAGTGAAAATAAATAAATATCCGTAGCTGAACGAATTCAACCGTGCCAATTTCAAAGATGTCCCGTTGTTTATGCAAACTAATTAAATAAAAGGCCTATTCAAATTTGTTGGTTTACTTGGAAATGTGCGTCAAAACAGGCGGCCTTAATTAAACAAAGAGGGTGGAAATTCAAATGTTGTTTTAAATAAATTATTTTGTATATAGGCCCGGCTTGCTTTCAATATTAAAGTGTGGATCAGTAATAATAGTTAATTAGCGATGCTAAAATAAGCGTAATATTTTATTAACTCGTGACTCTTTCGAATTTGGTCGAGCGACTAGCACTGAAAACTACACAGAAAAACTTCCACAAGGAAGTGAAATGTGCTTTAACTTTTGATATGCTTAAGTCTACGTATTTTATTTATTTTTAACTTCCACAAGGCGGACTTAATGCCGTAGGCATTTTCTCCCAGTCAACCTTTGGGCGATGCAGAGATGTGTGTGGCAGGTGGGTATTTAAGAGTAATGAGATAAGAATCCTAAGAATTGGTTACGTAAATAAGCTTCTATAAAATGTACTACATATAATATACTACATATACATAAAGTTGTAACAAATATAATTATATACATACATACAGAATAAAATAAAGACTTATATAACTTTAAAAATCTTTTCAGCATAAAATTTCAAGTATGTTGATGATGGCGTCGATTAAGCAACTATAGATTATTTAGAAATAAAATAATTCATTTGAACTCGAAGTATCGTTATCTAATAAAAGTTGACACTCGATCAAATTATTATGTAGTATAGTATAAAGAAATAAATTAAGGGTAAATTAGTCTTCCAGCGCTATATTTTAAAGAAAATCAATATTACGGTATTTGGAACAACGAATCAACGAGCCGAGAAAGATTACTAAGTATTACCACAGTATAATATACATTATACTGTGGTATTACTAAGTTTTACACGTACTTATTTGGTTGAGTGTTGACATGACGATAGTCTCAATATTATTTGACAGTAGGGTCTCAATTGCTACTTTCTCAGTTGCAGTTTAATGGTCCTATATAACTTAATTAAAAAGCAATCTGTTTGAATTTAACACTAGCAACATAAAAAAAAAATTAAATAAAACTTTAATGGTCAATTAGATTTAGCACAATGAAGAAGTGCTGAAGTAGAACTTCAAATCGGGTAGATATGTAGTTCTGCTTCAGCATTTCTTCATTGTGAATCTTACTCTACTTGATGGGCTCGTGGCTAAGTGGTAACCGAGTAGGTTAGTACATTACAAAGTCAAGTAATACTAGCCAAATCAGTCTAGGATGGGTGAACATTCTTAACACATTGAGGCCCCTCCTTGCCCCAGACAACACGTTAAACCGTCGGTCCCGGGTGCTAAATGAACATCTGTGGCATTTGTCACGGGTAGTTGGAGCCCTAAAAAGTCCAACAACCTGGTCTAACGACAGAACTTCGACATCGCCTTGGGTTGCCAAGGTCTGATGACAGCCGCTTAACGTAAAATATCAAAGTTCAACGTTAGACTGAAAGCTGACCCCAACTTAGTTGGGAAAAGGCGCGGAGGATGATGATGAATCTTGCTCCACTACAAAAAAAAGACAAAGCTTAGATCGTTTTAGGTTCACTACTTTTGGGGCTAAAATTTAAGTGGCATATGGGAATCAAAACGTCTAAAATCACACAGTGTTTATTCACGAAGTCCTAGGCTGAAATCCGAAGCCAGATATTGAACATCACCCTAGACTATATTGTAAACAGTAGAAGACCATATCTGGGGAATTATATCTACTGATTTCAATAATGTATAATATCTATAACAGCCGTTCATGTAGCATATTTTCATGAAACAAGAAAACGGTAGCTCTATTTAAAATATCGACAACCCTCAATTGATTAACTTTATTATGCAAACAAACAAATTGCTCTTTACAACGTCGAAGCAAAATTACACCCACCATTTCACGATAGAAATTCGATTTAAATGCTATAAATTACTGTCATGCTTCTACGAAAGCTATTCGAATGAAATATAGGAGTGCCTCAAACAGTAAAGATTGCGACACTGATGAGAAGATATAGGGATAAGATACTGGATAAACATATGTATTAAATCAAATACTTCGAGAATGAGAAGGTAATTATTTGATGCTATTTTCAATTCCCCTATTAACTTTTGTTTTTCAGATTGAGTATATCTTTTACATCATTACATATTATTAAACATATTCAAAGATTTTTTCCTCAAGTGTAACATTGGGTTGTACACTGGCAACACAGTGAAAACCGGTAACTTAACACTAAATAAAATATAACGTTCAAGAGATTAGATAAATACGACTTAAAAAAATTGTGAAATTCTTTTACGCGTATTTAGTATTCCAGGCAAATATATTTAGCATTTACCAAGGGAACTTCATTTAATGCCACTTATTTTCTTGGTTACCCGACGATTCGATCGAATCGCACCGGTCGTGGTCACGAGTGGACTGATGAGAAACGCACTTTAATCTTCACTATTTTTGTTCGTACTACGGTATCGGTTCGGTACTTTGACACACTACACTTATGACGTCCCCTGAATGATGTCGAGGGTGTACTTGCTGAGAATAGCATTTGCTGATGACGGGATTCCAAGATGTTGATAAGCGGTAACCATCTTCTCGGTTGAAATTTTTATGCTTTTTTATTTCAACTGTTTCACGTACTTCTATTTATTAATTACACAATCACACAATAATTACACATCTAACATGTATCAAAGTCGCGAAAGTTTAAAAACAATTAGTACAGAAGTAGTACAGTTTTAAAATTAATTATTTAACATTCACCAGTTATTCACATAGTTCTCGTTACAACAACAGTAACAGAACACACATACAGCTGCTAAACCTTCTAAAAGATTTCTTTAATTAGACTAATCCGACCGCCGTGTCCCAAGAACCAGGGCAGCCCTCAAAACCCGCGGAACGTCTATTCATATTTAATCTTTACTAAGCCGATTTTCATTTTAGTAATCCTCCGAATTCCAACAATTGTACTTGCTAACCTAACAAGGGGAGTAATTAACAATAATTTATAAGGGTAACATAACTTATTTTGACGTCTGATCTTTGAACTAAGCGCTCGAACGCAAGACCCTTGGAATTAAGCTCCGGCGTAGTAAATTATTCTGTACTGATTAATTGAAATCAGTTACCTGGATTTTCCCGATCCCTTGGGAATATCGGGACACAAAGTAGCCTTTGCGTTAATCCAGGTCTCCAGCTATCTACATACCAAGTTTTATTGTGGTTCAGTGGTTTTTGCGTGAAAAAGTAACAAACATTTATCCATCCATCCATTGATCCAAACTTTCACATTTATAATACTAGCAGCGCCACGCGGTTTCACCCGCGTAAATCCCGATCCCTTGAGAATACCGAGATACAAAGTAGCCTATGCGGTAATTCAGGTCTCCAGCTATCTACATACCAAGTATCACCGCAATCGGTTCAGCGGTTTTTGCGTGAAAGAGTAACAAACATCCATACATCCATTCATCCAAACTTTCAAATTTATAATATTAGAAGGATTAGTGGGATTAGTGGCATATTAGACCAGTATAAAACTGTTCCAAAAGCAAATTATTCAAGCTCGTTGATTTTTTGTTCGCGCTGGAGGTTTGGTAATTGAAGGCTATTTTATTGGTAAATATGTTTAAGTCCATGTTTGATTTATGTGTATTTAAATTTTTTAAACCCTAACCTAAAACTCCCACAATAACTGTAAATAGCTTCAATCAGTCAATGAGTTGATTTGTTTAAGAATACATACGTTACAACTTTTTTTTTGTTGACTTAATTTAGTCACATTTGTTTTTGTTACATTTAATTAATATCTTGTCTTACTGTATTAAATTATTTTACTTTTCATTATTTAAATAGGTTTACGTTTCCAGACTTTTTTATTTTAGATCTAAATCTAGGGTTATATTAAAACTTTTCCTTGCCTTGATGTTCGTTTTTAAGAACCGATTGAGAAGACCGTTACATCCAACGCAAATCAAATTATTTAACCTTATTCTGCAAGAAGCAAGAATAGACATTGACAACGGACCAACATGAAACTAGAAAATACTAATGGAATCTGGTTCACTCTTGATTAAATAGAAATATTTTTTCCCGACTAAGGAAAGGCAACGCCGCCCACGATCCAAATAGAATTTGGTTTTAGTTCGTCTCGTAAAAATAAACCAAACGACTTTAAAATCAGGATTCTACGTAATCTCTTTCTATTACCCTAGAGAGATTTAAATCTCTTCCAAAACGAACCTTATTTTAATGGATTTAGAATGAAAATAGCCTAACATGTGATTAAATCAATTATACACCAGGAAAAACACTTAAACGCAAAAAGGTCTTTATTTTCTCGTCGATTGAGTTGAACTTTGAATATTTAGTTACAAATGAATTGGTTTTACTGGCGACTTTCAGTTTTTCAAACAATATAATAATTATGCATTTTTATAAATGAATATGATTGATGTTTCATTGTGCCCTTTTTACGAGTCAAAAATAACGTATGAAAAAATCCTAACAAACGCACCAACCTTTCCCTACTCCTACTTTTCTACTGTTATGATTAAGATTTGCGTAAACATATTTTATAGGAGGCAAAAAAAGTTTAAATGTTTTAGTTGTATATTGAGCTGAACTAACGAATTATTCAGGTTACCGAGTAAATAAATTATCTGAATATTTACGAGTATAAGGTACACTAATTCCTAAATAACTTGGTTTAAATACTATACCGCAAACGCGTAACACCTCAGTGTTTACGACAGTGTATAAAACTAAACTGAATCACAATTCGTAAAGTATTAAAAATATATATATATATATATATAAACAAGGAGTCTTATACTTCTATATGAAATACGTTACCTAGCAACAGGATCTAACTCCTCAGTACGTTAACACTAATATTTTCGTCTTAAAATATAATAATCGTATGTTTGTATTCATTATCTATGTGTATATGTTTACACAGACTATATATATGTACTAGTGAGTATATATGTATTGTTAGAACTGACTGTTTATACATATATGTTTAATTATTTTTATTATTTATTTTATCACCACATCATATGATATAATTATGCTATATTATAAGTATGTTATGATTCTTTAAAAGAAAAATATCTCCAATATCAGCACTTCACACCAAAACTACCCATGATTTTATCTATTTATTGTCGATTTGTCCATCCAAAGGTTGCCTGAAAGAAATTGCTTTCAGTGATAAGCCCTTTGTACATATTCACCTGATGTATTTCTTGCAAAAACATTTTTGTTGGTGTACAATACATTTTATTTCTATTCTATTCTATAATCGTAGTTATTAATTAAGAACGGGTTACATGACGAAACAGCGCCAACAATATTTTATTTCAAACTTTTGATCGTTATTAAATGAGATGTTGACGATATCTTAATATGACATTATTAGGTTAAAATTGCCCAAAGACTTACCTAGTTACTTTTTACAGGAAACAGTAATAATAATACGGTTTAGGTTCCTTTGTGACACACATACGCGGTTCTTGTGATCATCTGAAAACCTGCAACTGAAAATTCCAGCGCATTCTTCAAAATTCTCCAATAAATCTTTTACTGTTGAAGGCTTGAAGCAGTACGCCTTTGGAATGCACTACCGCTTTCTATTATATTAGACGACTCAGACTTTAGTATCGTTCAAAAAATATTAAAGAATACTATCTGCTAAAGTAAATTTAGACACGCGATAGCGTTTCAAGCCAGCCGTGTGTTATATTACACGAACGCTTCGGAGCCACTTTCGACGTCTTCATAACTCAAAATCTATTTAACATAAACCCATGAAACTTGGTTTATTTATTAAAACCCCTGAGACTAACTAGAATCCCAAATTTCATAAATACACCTCCAGTCATTAAGATACTGACGTCATAATATCGTAATTTTTATCACTGACTGACTGACATATAGATCAAAAACTAAACCCACTTCCAGGTGACCTAGAAGGTTGAAATTTTGGCGTACAGCTAGGTAATTGTGGTAATTGAAAAAAAAAACTGAATATAGAGATTTGAAATATTTTCCAAGTAAAATTTTTATTAACACTTAGCACCTGTGATCAGTAACATTAAGTACTGCAGTATTCTCTACTTAGAGCAAGTGAAGTGAGTCCGTTGTCAACTGCCACAACATCCCAATGCACCTCCACGTTAACAGAGAGGAAGTAATCTCTAAGATTGCATACATCGTGGTTATGGAGTATCCTGGCATTTAAAAAACCATGACCTACACATTTCCCCGGGATACAATCTCATTAAAGATGAACGTGGATGGTGCATTCGGTACGCGGTTAGCAATATACGAACTCTTCTATCCAGGGCATCAAGTTCCATCTGAATCCATCTAAGTATGCCAAAGGAGTAGGTTAGGACTGGTATAACCCAATCTTTATAGA
Source organism: Callimorpha dominula (assembly GCA_949752705.1). Lineage (NCBI taxonomy): Eukaryota > Metazoa > Arthropoda > Insecta > Lepidoptera > Erebidae > Callimorpha > Callimorpha dominula. Next base: position 3,930,220 of record OX457005.1, read on the forward strand.
CCTGCACCTTAAAAGACAAAAGACTTTTGTCGGGTGGTAAGAATTATCGACTTCTGTTATAATTATTTTTATAACGTTAGAAACATGATGAAACACTTTTGAAACGACATATACACGACAATTTAACCAAAAACGACATTCTACATTCAAATCGTTTACTGGAATCATACCACACAAAAATATAGACTCCATCTACAGAATAAATATACAAAATCCTTCAGTTACCGGCAAACCAGGTAATGGTTTTTGGTTGCAAAAAAAAAAAGTTACTGAAACTGTTTATTTGTGTAAGATACCGGGTGTTACAGTGTTATAACGGTTCGGAGCGGTCGTTAGCAAGATCCCACCGCACGATATGTTTAACGTAAATAAAATTACTTAAACATAGCATGTTGTGTTTAACAGTGTGTTCAGAACATAACAGAAGAGAAATATTGTTTATAAGTAGGTACTTGGTTTCCCTTTTATATATGATACTAGAAATTTTAGGGCAATTTTTACTTCTTTTTTATCTAAAAGCGTTGCAAATTTGTTCTGAAAAATATGTATATACCATTTTCTTAGTATACTAACTTATAAGTACATAAGCATAACGACGTTTTTGGAATATTCAGAAATGGATTAAATATGTCTACATTTGGTCAGGTTTTATAATTCCCATATGACGACCCTATTAGTTCTAATTAGGACAATTCAAGATTTCTATCACATATTAGCCACCCGAAGTTGGAAATAGCTACACTTTGCACAGAAGATTGCGGTTAATTAACACTACCAGCAAAAAAATGTTTCTCTGCTGGTAAGTACTGCAGGCAAAAATCCATTGATAGGGTTGGTAGGTATCCATTGATAGGGTTGCCAAAACCCAAATGATGCCACTGGTGTTTAGCATGTTTATTGGCACCGCTACGCAAACTTTGTTACTTGATATGCCAAAATGCCAAAATTTTCAATTTTTTTTTTCCAAAATTTTATTTTTTAGGAACTGCTTTAGGATAAACAAAACATTAATTGAAAAACGTAGTCTATCCTTTTTTATTAACCAACAGTACATAAAACGCACATTCCTTTCCTCCCGGGACGCAGTATCCAAGCTCTTTAGTTTTATCTAACTTACCGCAGATTGATTTATAGGGGTACGTTTTATTGTGGCTTATCCTTCTTTATCCAGTAATTAAGTCCGACTTTGAGCGTAATCCGGGTCCGACTTGGTCAACTTGCCTCTTACCAATTGCATTGAAAATGTATTTTCTGTAAAATTTTAAAAAATATAGTGTACATTAATTCGCATTACATACACTTTATCTGGCTATTTTTACGTATAATATGAATGTCTTTACAAATAAAGTGGATAAGTGCGATTCTCACTCGCGCACCGAGGGTCGTAAGCAAATAAAGTTATATGTAGATAGATAGTACCTCTATCTGGAGAATCGATTCTCAAAGAAGTTAGGCAGTTTTTTTCGTAAGACAAACTTAATTTTGCAGTTCTATAAATACATTTCCATACGACATCATATAAGACAAAGTCAACTCTCCAACCGCAAAATATAAGTTTGTATACACATTTTTTTACGTGATACAGCAAACAATTTAACGACTTTCTGTTTTTTTTACTTTTACTTGTGCTGTGAGACCTTGCTTCTTCTAAACTTCATGATCCTAGGTCAATGGGAAGTACCCGAAGTAAATCTAAGATTTAAATCGCGTCGTCCGTCCGTCCGTCTTTTGATAGCTTCTTTTTTTACATTCTGATTTCAGGTGAAAATTATATATGTTACCGTAAATGTCCGAAGCGAAGTGTATGTTAAGATACACTGGTGTCTGTTAACATCCACCAAGCTAGCTGGTGAATGTCCGTTATTTATTCTTTTCATTATTATTTCCGTCATTTACCAGTTAATGTTATCATACACCTTGATGACGTGCTGTATTTTTATTATGAGCGACGGTAATATGAAAATATGATTTATAAAAAGTTAGTAGGGTAGGTCAGTTGAACAGAAATGGCTGGGTTTAGGTTATATATAATGACAGTTATCATGCTTGTTTGCATGCATGCTATCATTATAGTCTGTATGATTGTAGTAATACCATTTGTTGATAGAAAGTTGTAACGAAAAAGCACTTATCATATCCAACCTACATAAAAGAAATAAAGCTTGCTTAGAACAGATCCGGCAGGTATTCAAATTACAGTATTACCAAGAGTATTATAAACAATCAATGCCCCTACACTCTTAAACAAGTCTTAAGACATTGAACTGTGGATCGTTACACTGAAATATGAGCAACAAAGTTTTGACTGCTTTTGCATTATAATTACAAAGTTTAAAATGAAGCCTTTAAAAGTACGCCTTGAATATTACTTTGATTATAATCTCAAATTGAAGTTGTGTAATGGCTCCCAAATCGGAAATACCTGTTAATTAATGATATTAAACTCTTTGTGAAAGCCTGAATATTCACAATTAAATAATAACTTGAGTAGGATCGCGAAAACTGCTTAATAAATAAGTTTATTTGAAATAAATTAGGAGAACTCAAAACAATTGTTCACTTTCTAAATATAATACATTAATTTGTACCTGAATTTTGTTCTGCTCTTCTTATATCACTATTGATTGTACACCAATTATTAGTAAGCAACAAATAAAAATGGTTGCCCGATTTTAAGTTGTGGGAAACTTTAGAAGTATAAACTGATATACTCTAGTCTGGCAAGGTTTTTATAGTAGTAATTTCAGCACCACTACAACTTCCAGGATCAGGATCCAGAATATATATTCTTGGATCGAAAGTGTTACAGGATATTCTTATTTTCACTTCGTCCCTTGAAATCCTCGAACATTGTACTACTATTAGAAATAACTCTCTTATGAATCTAGAATCTGCTGTAAGACAGTTACAAAGTTTTAAGTCCAAATTTGTCCAAAGTTCGAACGAACTACGTAGCTGCTAGCAACTTTTTCTGTCTAGAAATTGGCATTATCAACTTTAAATCTGGATTGACACTACGTTGAACCCAGAATAGGTTCTCCAGATTGCTTCTACGAGTAGAAAAGGGATAAGTTAGCTGCATTAATATCCATGCATCCCTTCAGTTACTGTTTATGTACGCGTCATCCGAACTGAATGAAAATTCATGATTTTGGTCCATTTTGTCCACATAGAAAATATCAGTGGTATGTAACATACAAAAAATTGTGAATAAAATTTTTAGGAAAAGGATGAGGTTTCTAAACTCCTGCCTTTTTAGTCTTCCGGGACTTAATGCTTTTCATTCTAAAAAGAAAGTCATGATTAGATGTATGAGGGAACAATATTTTTTTAATTGCATTGATACCTTTATTCTAAAATATAATCTATAGTTATAAGTAGATCTCATCAAAGGTAAACCTAGTAAGGTGCTTTCTGATAGAATTTTGTCCGTGGACATGTATAAATATAAAAGAAGCTGTCACCAATTAGGACTGCTCAAACCTAGCAACATAATTTAAATGAGCAACAAAATAAATTTAAAGTTACTTAACGAAAAATAATTGTAAATATTTTCGGAAGCAAAAGATGTACACGATATTAAAATTAATTGAAAAAGTTTCATACTTCATTCTTGGGTTGTTGTGCTGCTATTAGATATTTTATGGACGTTAATAACTTTGACACTGGATCCTCGTTATAATTTGTCTCATAATTATCAGGTAATTCAATTCGATATTAATATAAATTGCTTTTAAATAACCAAGGACTCCGTATTTTGTTAGAGCCACATTTAAGGACTACTAGGGGCGTATCTTTAATATACGTCGCTAATGAGAAGGTCTTTACTGGCTGGGCTTCAGTAGTCCTTCTAGAAATGGCATTAGAAACTGCGAATCAATATACCAAGCTACATAACTAATTCTGTTTCTACTATAACGCATTATTTCTGTTAGGTACTATTTTCTGTTTATGCAAGTCCGTATATGAAATGTTTTGTTTGATTACTGTACATTATAATAAGGATTTTTAAGCCTGTAATGTTTAGTAATAAAAAGTTTGTTATGAGTTGCGACTTTAGCATTTAATTAGTAGGTACTTGATATTACTTCGTCTGTATAGTCATCATCAGTTAAATAATTTATCTCAGCACGATTATTCTCACGTATGTATCTTGAGAACAGACGCCAACATTCAGGCCTGATATACCTTTTATTCAGGAACAAAATAATCTTTCGCGCAAACTATTTAGTAATTATAAATGCTAATTACGGTAGCAGTGTGCAGACTATTGGTATTGATATAACCATAAATCCGCTAAAATTATATTACCTACGTGAAATCATTTTTGTCTAGTAGCGGTATTACTTTGACGATTTTATTTTTGATGAGAAATAACAATGTTCTTTCTTTGTTCCAGGGGTGGTGTTAGCCTAAGATGGTGTTGGCGCTGGTGGTCGGAGTCCTGTGCGTGTGGGGCCGCCTGAGCGTCGCAAACCCTGAAGCGAAGCGGCTATATGACGACTTGCTGTCCAACTACAATCGCCTGATCCGCCCTGTGGGGAACAACTCTGATCGGCTCACGGTCAAGATGGGACTTAGGCTGAGTCAGCTCATCGACGTTGTGAGTACTTATATCAATTTATAGTTAGAATATTGTTTATTTTAATGGGATACTAAGTTGAAATGTCTGTTGTTTATTTCTGTATTGTTTTTCAAATAGTTATTTGAGCAATATGTCACATCGAAGTTGTAAATGTATTAGAAATAGCCACTTTATCAAAGTATAGCTTGTTTTATGGCGTTTTAGCTAAATACTGGTTTATTGATAGTACTGATTATATAACTGGTAAACCGAAAACCAGCAATGAATACATTTGCATTTACTTTCATTTTATGAGTTGATTTTTCTTAATCTGTTTATATTAGGAGCACGGTGTATGCTAATAAGCATTACACTCCAGACTCCAAAAGTCGCTTGGACGGGTTTTATTCCTATGGCCATATAAATATTCTACATGAAACACGTACAACATCTATATGAAACACTTAGATATTTTAAAATTAAGACTGGCAAAAATTTATTCCAAAGTATGTAACTCACAGGCACAGATGTTATATACATACATAGTAAAAGCAATAAACATGTCTAATATATATATATAAAAGTTGTCTATGAAGTAGGTAATTTTCTTAAGCACTGTTCATTTTTTGTCATAAAAGTGGCCAAAATCTTGAAATACTTAAGTATTAAAGGACTTAAGAGTTCTCCTGAAGTCCGAATAAAATTAACGTGAGCTAGAGAAATGTTTTCTTTCTTTATTTCTTCGGACTTGGAATATAAACTCACTTATGGTATCATTGTTATTAATTATAAGTACCTAAAAACCCGAAAACCCCACAACCTTATATTGGATGATACATTTTTATGGCTGGCTTGTAATCAGCTTTGGATGCCTCATGGTAGCGATCGTGACAATGAAAGTATATCACCTACCGTTATGGAATACACTTTTTAACGACTCCTGCAGGAACTTAAATTCAGTTGATGAATATTGAGTGAACATTTTACTCGTCGCATCGTCATTGAAACCAATTGAACTTAAATCCATTTTAAATTGTATAATTTCCAAACGTTTCCAAAAGTAAATAGGTTCCATAATGAAATAGAGGGCTTAAGCAGATGTTCATCCAATCCTTCCATTTTAAATAGGCTTTGCGTTGCAATCTTGTTTAAATTAATAAAAAAACAGCTGGGTGAAATCGATGAATAAGGTGAATGTTGACATTTTCCTCTAAAAAATTGCAGGTATTGAAGTAATTTCTACTAAGAATAAAGTATAATTCAACAAAAAAAAAGACGTAAATAATTAAAAAGTATTTTGGTAAACACAACACACGGTAAGCGGTTACCTGTAACTAAAATACTTACCAAATCTCCTGCCTTATTAACAGTTTCACCAGTAGTGATAATGTAGAGAGGAGATACAGCTTGAATGCTTGAAATACTTTCTTTTGATCTTTTAATTAAATTCATTAAGTCACACTTCTTCCTAGCACTAAAACTTAATAGAACGAAATGTTATTTGAATGAATTTTTTGGAGATTATTATTACTTCCTTGGTAAACAGAAATGTCATCTCAATGTAAACCCGCTCCTAATACAAGCATTTAATTTGGTTGTGTTTCCTCTGAATTGAACCCGTGAAACTAATGGAAAGGTCTTTTATTTATTACACGTGTTTCAAACATAAAATATTTTCTTATATTAAATAAAAATATTAAATGAAATCAAGTTGACGGATATAAGAGGAGAGGACGACCAAAGAAAAAACGGATGGACTGTGTGAGAGAAGATATGGCTAGAAAGGGTGTAAGCAGTGAAATGGCGAACGATAGAGTAGAATGGGAGAATAAAACATATTGCACTGACACCAAATAAAATTCGGTAGGCAGATGACGAAATATGGTCACCTGATGATAAATGATTACCGCCCATGATCACCTACAACTCAAGAGTCACAAGTGCGTTGCCGGCCTTTAAGGTGGGAGTAGGGAAAGGGTGGAAGAGGGAGAGAGGGAGGGGAGGGAAGGGTTAGGGCTTCCGGTAACCTCACTCACTAGGCAAAACAATGCAAGCATTGCTTCACTGCCGGTTTTCTGTTAATCCGTGGTATCACTCCAGTCGAGCCGGCCCATACATGCCGAGGCATGCCTCTCCTATGATTTAATTGTATTCAAATGATATGACGACAATAATGCTTAATAGTACATTGTTGCACAGTGAACTATTTCTTTTTAATTATTGAAATATCAAGAACAATTGTGGTTTCATATTGTTTCAAATATTTCATGGTACAGTCAAATGTACAAAGGCGACAAATTTTCATTTAGTCCCGAAACTTTTGTCGACGAAAAGTTATAACGTTTGAACGGAACTAGTTCCTGTCGTTCACTTTCGGTTTTTGAATTTAGTAAACAGTCATTAACTTTTTGTGGTTAGGAATTGCCAACTTGTAACTTTACCCTTTTTACCTTCGTCACGTAATACCTTTAAACAACAGGTATATGTTACTATTTTACACGCTAACGATGATAGGCGTACCTATTTGATACATCCATTGTTTCACAATCTCCGAGTAAAGTTGCGGTGTAGCTATGTGATGAATACTAAACTATTAAAATGATTTTGAAATGTAATTTAACCTTTGTATAATCAACAGTTATCGTTTGAATAACTTGATTGATCGTGAAATAGCCATTTTTGACACAATACTACAATAAAAATCAAAATTATTCGGCAAAGTAATTTAAAACTATCAACATGATGCATTTTTTTAAACATGAAGTTCAACAAACATATGAGGTTCTTAAGTCGTCGCGAACAAGATTTCTAAGTAAATTTTCATGATATGTTTGATAATGGAAAATAGAACTATCTTAGTAAACTTTTACTATCGTAATAATAGTATACTATCGTTATTTTTAGGGTTCCGTACCTCGTAAGGAAAAAACCGAAACCGAAACCGTTTTTTTATTTCACTTAATCTAAATACCAACTGTGACTTATAATAACTAACTAAAAGCTAGTACTGCCAGCAGAAATAAATAAAGTCCTTCCACATATTAGAGTGACATTCAATCTGTTCATTTGAAAATCGATTTAACTTCCTCGTGTGTCAGACCTGAACTAATCCAACTAAACCATATGGTAGTTAAATTGAATGCAGATATCGCTCTATTGATAAATAAATGGAAAGTTGAGAACTTTGCCGTATGTATGTGATTGTACCGTTGCAAGTTAGAGTTTGGAGTATTTTTAGAGTTCCGTACCTCGAAAGGAAAAAACGGAACCCTTATAGGATCACTTTGTTATCCGTCCGTCTGTCTGTCTGTCAAGATCATTTTTCTCAGAAAACGCGTAAAGGTATCAAGCTGGAATTTGTATCAAATACTCAGGTCTACTGTCCATTAGAGCTGTGAAAAAATGAAACTCCTAAGCCAACGCTATCATAAGATACAGCCGTTTATGCCGCAGATTTCCGCAAATTTTCGACACTCGCAAGGGAATCAAAACCTACAGGGTACTTCCCGTGAACTCAGAATCTTGAAATTTGGTACGAAGCAACGTCTTATAGCACAGATAAAGGAAAAATTGCGAAAACTGTAAATTTTTAGTTACATCATATAATAAAAATATTTTACGGAACCCTCGGTGCGCGAGTTCGACTCGCACTTGGCCGGTTTTTTATATTAGTTTTACTTATGACTGACTAACTATGTTAACAAATCTTGGAAGTTAATTTTAACCAGTTTCTACTTGTCGTATTGAAATTAAACTCTGTATGTATATGCCTTACCGCATTCAATACGCGCTAGCCCTTTTTTAAGCGTATTCAAGCGGAGAACCAGGGATTATTTTCTCTCCAAACTCAACAAAATCAGACTTAAAATATGTGTATATTTGTTTTTATGTATTTATATGTTTAATATAATATATTACTTCCTACTAATATTATAAACGTGAAAGTTTGTGAGGATGTATGGATGTATGGATGTGTGGATGTATGGATGTATGAATGTTTGTTACTCTTTCACGCCAAAACTACTGAACCGATTGCAATGTAACTTGGATATAGATAGCTGGAGACCTGGATTAACATATAGGCTACTTTTTATCCCGATATTCCCACGGGATCGGGACTTACGCGGGTAAAACCACGGGGTGCGGGTAAAACCACCAATTTCATAATGAGTATACTCGTACGTGTATTTACTTTATTCAAGTATTCATATTAATTATTATTTCTAATTAGTTGAACGTAAAAATTACTTTGAATAAATAGTTTGGTATGGTAGCTGATTTGATGATTGAGTCAGGAGGTAAATAGTGGAACTCTTCATCGACTAGTAAACCTCTCGACTATAGGATAATATGATTCCTTTTGACGATTCACATCGAACGGGCCGCGCCGGAGCACATTTTTAGTACGGTAATGGAAATTGAAGTTTATATTTATTAATTAAAATTCATTTTTGGATGGCACTTCTTCGCTGCGGGCGGTTGGCTCCACCCACTTGCGCCCGGCTACCGAGGCGCGACTCGACGCGTTCCGGCGCGGCCCTTTCGGTGTGAATCGTACTTAACAGATTGAGCTTGGTAACGTTGTACATTAAAGTAAAGTACATTTTTTTATTAATATATTTCATACAAACAATATTTTTATTATTTCAAATAGCAAACATATCAACTGCCATGATGCACTTTCAAATGTAACAGGAGTTAAACATTTATATGATAGGTACGCTCATTTTCTTAGCTGGAACAAACAGACAGATAGACAGACAACAATTTGTAAAAACTGATTTTTAGGCATAGGCATCGTGCATATACCTGGGTTATTGAGCTTTAAAAAACTATTATTTTGACATTACAAACAGACACTTCAATTTTATTTATTTGTGTAGATAAGAAATATGCAAACATACATAGAAATAAAACACACAATTCACATACTACATCGTCCTTTTTTTAATTTAGTAAAGTAATGAATTGAGAACTTTTTGAATTTGAATAAGAATTAATAAAAGTGCAGTATCGACACCACAGCGTGGTCAGCGTGCTTAAAGAGCTCCTCAAGAGGAGCTCTTTAAACATTTTAGTGTCAGTGACTGGAAAATTCACCACAAACAATAGAATGCGACTTCACTATTTACACTAAGTAAGATGCTAAGTTATCAAGAGCTTGCTTCAAGCAAAAAGAGTCTTTCATTTATTGAAACAAAGGTCGTTTTTTTTTATCTACGAGATGGTATCTCGAAAACTACACCGTTTCCCTGAGCAGTCTAAGATACTGGGTTTCAAGGTTTTCGACTCTTACATAAATTCTTAAATACCACGGACTACTGTTATTAAAAGTTCAAGTAGAAGTCGCCACTATAACTTGGTAAACAAGCACACAAGCCACTGCATGGAAAGCGGTTACCGGTGCCTACATACAGAGCACTAGTGGTGTCCCCATGTTTGTTGAAAAACTTAGCCCCCTTTCCTCCATCCTCACCAGAAACAAGTCATCATTATCCCAATAGTGTAAAATCCGCCATCAATATTCCTTTTTTCAATTTTATTATATTGTGTTGGATATTAATCGCAAAGGTATTTTTTTTCGTTCTGGCCATTCAGATAACTTCTTCGAAATTAGTCTTTACGTTGATTGCTCTTTTTAGAGAAATACCTTGATTGGTTGCTTATTTTTTTCTACTAGCGTTTTGGAATTAGGTTGACCTTTTATTTAAATAACGTTGTTTTTGACGATGGAATGGATTCTGTTACAATCCTCTTTGTAAACAAAAAAGTTTTTTCTCTTATTTTTTCCTCAAAGAAATTATATTTATTATTAAAATGGCCTCCAGCTGTTTTGAGAAAGTTTGGTGAGCAAATGCTAATACTCATTTTTTTTCCTCAATTAATAACAATACATTTATTAGCGTCTGTAACAACCAATACGATATGTGTGAAATGTGACCTAATAATCAACTATTACCTTTATTTTCTTAAATTAAGCTAGGCAGATCTGTTAATAATGATCTAGAAACTAAAATATTTTAACCATAAACAATGAAAAGGTGCTTTCAAAAATAACATTCCAAATTTCGAATTTAATATTATGTAACGTCTTTTTTGCTCGTTATGAATTGATCACCTCTGATTCGCCCATTTGAATATCGATTTTGTACTAAAGCCGCGATATTTAAATTTTAAAATTCATTACGTTACCCTCCTTCCTTGTCTCCCTTGGGGTCACGTCTTTGTCTTTTTTTTTTCGCCGCAAAACTGACGGTTATTGTATTACACCCGTGAATAATTTAAAAAATGATACCTTCTAGTAGCAGCTTAATATATTACTAAGCTAATGGTATTTTGAAATTTCTCGATCGATTTTATGTTTAATTTATATGGACTCTGGTTTCGATAAGGGTGTAAATTTAAACATAATCAATAACAACAACACTTCTTTTTTTTATCAGTGGCAGGTCTTTGCATATTGCTATTTTAATTTAATTATTTAATATATCATATTATCTTCTAAAATCGAAAATTTATTAGTTACGTCATTGTTTTTTTGATTGTCGAAACAATAGCAATAAAATCACCACTGAAGTATTTTAAAACATTGATCATTGATTTAAAAAGAAATGAAAAGTATATATGTTTAATAAATAATAAATATTCCTACTATGATATGTATCTATTACATGTTATTAACATCCAATATACTTCTGTTTTATTCTCAACACACCAGAAACTGCCCTATATAATTCCTTTTTATGACATAATTTATGTTCTTCAACTTATGGTTGTCTGTAAGAGATTACCTTGTGCCATAAGGCTGCCAGTTGTATAAATTACTTAAAGCTATTTGTTAGTTATTGTATTGTAATAGATAGAATTTTTTTTGTCGTATAGGGGGCAAATGAGCAGACGGGACGGGTAAATGACTACCGCCACCCATGGGCACCTGTAACTCAAGAGTCACAAGTGCGTTGCCAGCCTTTAAGGTGGGAGTAGGGGAAGGGGGTAAGATGGGGAGAGAAGGGGGAGAGGGGAGGGTTAGGGCCTCCGGTAACCTCACTCACTCGGCGAAAAGCCATGCAAACATTGCTTCACTGCCAGTTTCTGTGAGGCTGTGGTATCACTCCAGTCGAGCCAGCCCTTACGTGCCGAAGCATGGCTCTCCCACGACAAAGACAAATTTAAAAAACGTACATAGCGTTAAAACAATGTGTAACTACAGTAATTATACTTAAGAATGTGAATGAATAACCCTCATTAGAAGTCCTGGACAACAAAACAGAAATGTGCAATGTAACTTACAAAACCTTAACAAAAGACGGTAGGATTTAGTTTTAAACACAGCACCAGTTATATATCACTGCAACTATGGGGCTATGAAATACGTTTTATGCGCTAGCAATAGTAGGTCAGTATGAATACTAAATGCTTATTTGTGTATTAGACTGTATACTTAGATTTATAAAGAAGATAATTATGATAAGTACTACTGATTATTATTTTATAAAATTTTGTAATCAAAATTATCGCTAATATGTTTTTACATACGTACACCTTTTATATGACAAAAATATTTGCTTTAAAATACTTCTAGAAAGAAAGAAATAAACATGTATTTATTTTAACGCGCAACCATTTGTGCGATTATTGCTGAAGGGACGGACTGTTTGAAATCATTTCCGGTGGACAAAGAGACATGTATTGCTATAATGGTGATATTACAATAACGGTGAACTATTTTTAATATAAATTACCTTTATTTTAATTTACATGGTTTAAACTTTCGTATGAAAATATTTAAGGTATGCAAGTATGTTAAGTAAATAATCAAAATATTAACTTGAGACACCTCACACACGGCTGTCCGATCCCAAACTAGGCAGAGCCTAAACATACTTATATATTGACTGGCCTGTTGGTCTAGTGGTTAGTGACCCTAACTGCTAAGCCAGAAGTCGTGGGTTCGATTCCCACCCAGGACAAATAATTGTGTGATGAGCACGATAATTGGTTCTGTATCTGGGTGTAATTTATCTATAATATGTATGTATTTAGAAATATATAAGTATGTTTATCAACAGTCTGGTTACCATAGTACAGGCTCTGCCTAGTTTGGGATCAGACGGCAGTGTGTGAGATGTGTAAAGTTATTTTTATTATATTACTAAATACATATTATAGATAAATTACATCTGAACCCAAAACAATAAGTAGTAGTTTTAATTGTATAACTATTGTTAGTGTGTTTTTAACCGACTTCAAACAAAGGAAGAGGTTCTCAATTCGTCGGAATCTTTTTTTTTTATGTATGTTCGCCGATTACTCGAAGACACCTGAAGCAATTTAGAAAATTCTTTTTTTGTTTCAAGGGTATACTTTCCAGGTAGTCCCATTTAAATTTTATAATATAAATATCTTAAAATTGTATACATGGATGATATTTTCGTTTACTCCGAAACCTCGCTGTCTCATTGGAGCAGTGCGTTTAGTTGGCCTACACACATTATATTTAAACAAAATAAAATTTATCATGATTTAGGCACATTGAAGTCGGTGATGCTTTTTTTAAAAGATAACTATTATTTGTATGAAAAGTAAATAAGACAGGTAGCTCTCAGTAGATCTAAACTTTATAAATTTATTAAATGGTAAAGTTGCTATTATTAATTTATCGATAGTAAATGATTAACAATGATAAGCTACGCTTTTATACCTTTTAACCCGAATTTTTTTTTTTTTTTTCATACTTATTATTTTAGTTCTTATCGACTGCAACCTTGACCAGGTTAAAGTTGAACGCCGTACGCTCACTACGTTTTGTTGTACCATTACGGCAATTACTCATTTTTATATGTTACATGATAACCCTCTGTTAGAAAAATAGTGATTTGTCACATCTTCGGGATTTACTAACGGCAATGTTCTCTGAAAATGCTCTGTTGATTTTGACTTTTTTTAAGGTTCCGTACCTCGAAAGGAAAAACGAAGGAACCCTTATAGGATCAGTTTGTTGTCCGTCCGTCTGTCTGTCTGTCAAGACCCTTATTCTCAGGAACGCATAAAGATATCAAGCTGGAATGTATATTAAATACTTAAGTCTACTGTCCCTTGGACCGTTGAAAAGATCAAACTTCTAAGCCAACCCAATCAAAAGATACAGCCGTTTATGCCGCAAATTTCCGCACATTTTCGGCACTCGCAAGGGAATCAAAGCCTACAGGGTACTTCCCGTGAACTTAGAATCTTGAAATTTGGTACGAAGCAACGTCTTAAAGCACAGATAAAGGAAAAATTGCGAAAACCGTATATTTTTTGTTACATCATATAATAAAAACCCTCGGTGCGCGAGTCCCTCGCACTTGGCTGGTTTTTTTTGTACTAGATTACATTTAATTGCCTAGTTGCAGCCTAGTTTACATTTCATATTATACATATTACCTAGTTGCAAATTATTTATTTAAACGTCTTTATTGAGTAAGTCTAGTTTGCGTTAGTATCTATCATACATTCAATGTGTTAACATACGTGCGAACAGATTTCACTTCTTGTTACCCTTTAATATCTGAATATCTCTTGATAGTGCAAATTTTATCTATAGGAGAAACGAACCATAAAGTGCCTTACGGCAATAGCTCTGAATACGTTGAACAAATCTCCTACGAAAGTGCAGCGCACTTTGCTATTCAAGTAACCTATACTGTAGCGCAATGACTAGAAATTTCAGCGATATATCCGCTTTGATGGCATTACTGGAATTCTGTTTTATTTCTGTAAGAATTCGTTTTTTTTTGGTAAGTGACTACCGCTGCCCATGGACACCTGTCACTCAAGGGTCACAAGTGCGTTGGCGGCTTCTAAGGAGGAGGAGAAAGAGGGACCTTAGGACCTCCGGTAACCTCACTCAGCAAAATCTAACGCAAGCACTACTTTACTGACAGTTTTCTGTGAGGCCGTGGTATTAGTCCGGTCGAGCCGGCCCATACGTGCCGAAGGCTCTCCCACAATAAAAGATTTTTACTTTAAATAAGAATACTAGTAACTTGAGTCACACATTACTAGTATTTTTATAACCCCTCCAGCTTAGCTAAATGCTGGGTGGGGTTCCAATTAGCATACTTTCACTAGTTAAAATTCAAATTATGTTGTAACTATCTTGTAGTTACAACATAATTTGAATGGATAATAATTAACCTTGATGTCCCTCTCCTAGAAACTTCTCTAGGACGGACATACGAGGACGTGACCTCTACCTCTTCGGAGTCCTGCAATGTCAGTCCCGTTTCCGCAGACTTGCGGTATCCCTTACCCTAGCTCCCTCGCTCTATCCGTTTTCCTTACACCGATTTACCATCTTCCTTTGTCCCGCCTGAAAATAATTACATTCCCAAGTTGAGTTGGCGTCAGGCAGACGACTGGCCATAAAGGAAACCAGCCAAAACCCTTTGCCATGTTACACATTGCGCCGATTCCAAGTAAAATTTAAAAAGGTCAGAAATATGATGATGGCTTACTGAACTTTCCGTCTCAACTAAACGATAACCATAGAAGCTAAAGTATTGATATTGAAAGCCTCAAGAAGAGGCTTAAAGAACAAAACAAAATGCGTAAATGATATTGAGTTACAAGTAAAAGGTGAAGTATTGTTACGTCATCATATACCGTCGTCGGCTACAAGACTTGAAACCCATTACGTGACTCTGAGCCACTTTTTCCTTCACATGAATTGGATAATTCAATAAGCCGGTAGCTAAAATATATTTTTTTCCTCAGTAAGTTGTTCACTCACAATGTTTATGTGAGAAGTCAGAAGAGAGAAATTAGTGATAAAAGAACATTGAGACACCTTGCGTAACATAGGTACGTACATTTGTACTAGTGCAGTACTATGATTTTACGTTATGTGGAAAAGTACAAGACTGAAGAAAATATTAATAAGTACATCAATATATAGTTCTCAATATATTCTAACAAACAGTGAGAGAGGTAATTGAAGAAAAAATCTAAACTAATATTACAATACTAAAGAGTTTATTTGTTTGGTTGAACGCGCTAATCTTGGAACTACTGGTTCGAATTGAAAAATTCTTCTAGTATGCCATAGTCCATTTATCGAGGAAGGCTATATAACATCACGCTACGACCAATAGGAGCGGAGCAGTAATCATAAACATAGGTGAAACTGCGGAAACGGCTAGTACCTAACTCAGACTCCAGTGAAACACTTGATCGTAGTAATTTCGATAACATACGATATCGGCTTATGCCCGCGGCATCGCTTGCATAATAGTTATTGTTGTTTATCCCTCGGGAAGAGTATGTTTTTACGGGATGAAAATTACCCTATATCCTCTTCTGTGCCCCTGACAAAGTATATGCAAAATTCCATGATGATCGGTTCAGTAGTTTATCGTGGGAGAGCCATGCTTCGGCACGGATGGGCTGGCTCGACCGGAGTAATACCATGGCCTCACAGAGAACCGGCAGTGAAGCAATACTTTTCGCCAAGTGAGCGAGGTTACCGGAGGCCTTATCTCTTCCCTCGGCCTACCGACTCGGTTGCGGCCTACAGGCCCATCGTGTTGCTGGACGAGGTGGGTAAATTTTTTGAGAGGGTCCTCTCTGCCCGCATCGTCCGGCACCTTCACGAGGTCGGCCCCGATTTGTCGGACGCCCAATTCGGTTTCCGGGCGGGGCGTTCGACGGTCGGTGCTGTGTTGCGCCTGAGGGCCGTGACCGAAGAGGTAGTGAGCTGTGGCGGCGTGCTGTTGGCGGTGTCGTTGGACATCGCCAACGCGTTCAATAGTCTGCCATTTAGCTGCATCAGGGAAGCACTCCACTATCACGGAGTGCCAGGGTACCTGAGGCGGCTGGTGGCAGACTATTTAGAGGAGCGTACCGTCATGTACGAGGACCGAGACGGAGTTTTGAGTCGTCGGCCCATGTCGTGCGGTGTTCCGCAGGGGTCTGTCCTTGGACCACTCCTGTGGAACATGGGGTACGACTGGGCCCTTCGAGGCGACTTCCCCCCCGGGCTGGGCGTAATCTGTTACGCCGACGACACACTGGTCACAGCCCGGGGGGCGAATTTCCAAGAGGCGGCGCGTTTGGCCACCAGAGGTGTCTCTCTGGTGGTCGGTCGCATCGAGGCGCTGGGTCTGCGGGTGGCCCTGGATAAGACGGAGGCTCTTTTATTTCATGGGCCTCGTCGTGGTCCACCCCCTGGCGCCTCCATCGTAGTCAACTCGGTTCTCGTACCGGTTCGGGCCCACATAAGGTATTTGGGCCTGATCCTCGACGGTAGGTGGCTCTTCGACGAGCACTTCCGACAGCTTGCTCCGAAGCTGGTCGGCGCTGCGTCCGCCCTTGGGCGACTCTTGCCCAACTTGGGCGGACCCAGCGTCGCTACAAGACGGTTGTACACGGGGGTTGTCCGGTCAATGGCACTGTACGGTGCACCGGTGTGGGCGGGAGCTCTGACCGCCCAGAATAGGGCGCGCCTCTGGCGCCCTCAGAGGGTTATGGCGGTTAGAGCCATACGCGGATACCGCACCGTGTCGACGGAGGCGGCGTGCGCGTTGGCCGGAACTCCCCCGTGGGATTTGGAGGCGGAAGTGCTCGCCGAAGTATATCGGCGAACGGCTGAGTTCCGGGCGGGAAGCGGCAGTCGGCCCCCGCCCGAAGAGGTACGCGAATGGCGTGATGCCGCTCGCCGAGCCACCATGGCTCGTTGGTCGTCCCGGCTGGAGGCTCCACGTGCTGGCTTTGCCGCCGTGGAGGCGCTCCAGCCGGTCATCGTCGAGTGGGCAGGGCGGCAGCACGGGACCCTTTCCTTCCGACTGACGCAGGTTCTTTCCGGGCACGGCTGCTTCGGGAAGTACCTGCACTCGGTCGCTAGGAGGGAACTGAGTCCCGCCTGTCACCACTGCGACTGTAGTGAGGACTCGGCTCAGCACACACTGGCGGTTTGCTCCGCCTGGGCGACGCGGCGTCGGGCCCTCACTGCAGTCATCGGAGGGGATCTCTCGCTACCGGCCGTCATACGCTCCATGGCCGGTAGCGACAGGAATTTTACCGCGGTCGCGACCTTCTGTGAGGACGTCATCTCGCAGAAGGAGGCGGCGGAAAGGGTCCGGGAGGACGATCTCCACTCGGACCTGATTCGCCGCCGGCGAACCGGGCGGCGGAGGCGCGCTTACCAGCGCCTCATGCCGCCCTGAGTGTGGCCGCGGGTGGACGGGACGGGTTTTTTCCCCTTCACCCGCTATAGTGGCCCCCCGCGAGGAGGCGGCGTCCGCGTGTGCCTGGACGTCGCCTAATTGAGAGGTTCTTCACCCGTAGGTGGTGCCCGCGCTTGTGCGGGCAGGCGCTAGGGGGGGTCCGGATGTCTTAATAAAAGCTGTTCCCGGATCCCTCCTACTTAAGGCGCAGTACGGCACACCGTGTGGTTTTAGTCGGTTCGATTCCGACACACCGCCCCACCGAAAACCCCGGTGGGGTGACGGCCCGAGGGGGTTTCCACACGCACAAAAAAAAAAAAAAAAAAAAGGCCTTATCTCTTCCCTCCCGTACCCCCTCTCTCACTCAAAAAAAGTATAGTAAAAAAAGAAAATAATAATTTCCTCTTTTTACTATTTGATTTGATACTTTTTTTTTCATAATATTGACATACGTGATTAAGTACATTAGGTATATTGAAGGGTTCTAATGCTGATGAAACACAAAATGTACTTACTAGTAAGATTCTCTTCAGTCATATCGTCTTTATTCTTAATTTCGTTACTTAGGTCAATGTAACATTTAGATAACAAAAGAAGTGAAAATATTACATTCCAGACTTCGTAACATGGTTACAATACTATTGTAAACCGCTTTATTATCCAGAGCCACAATTCAAAGCTAAAATATGTAACAGCCCAATTCTATTCTGCCCACATTTCTACTGCTAACGGAAAGCTTTCTTCGGGTACGCGCGTGACTTCGAATAGCAATGTATTCATTGGTCTGGGGCTAGGAAAACCACTAATTTGTTCAACTCTATTTTATAGTAGAAATAGTCAAGCGGGTTTACTACTATAGATTCTAGAGGTACTTACCTTCTAAAATTGAGGAAATTTATTAGCTGTTATGTGATTTGCTTACTTGAATGCATTACAATCTTAATATTATTGGTAATAGTGTCTGTTTGTAATGTCATTTTAGTAATGCATTCGAATGTTTACAGTACATATACCATAAAATCAATATTTTTAAATTTTTGTCTGTCTGTTTGTTTGTTCCGTCTGATCTCCGGAACGGATGGACCAATTTTCACGGAATTTCCACAGGCTTTTTTTATTTTATTTTGGAAAAACAATTACGATTCCGCGCAAAATATATAAATATTAGCACACGAGCAAAGCCGCGCGAGGAACCGGTAATATTGAACAATTTTTTTTAAATTTGACACAATTCTGGAATTAAAAAAGAGGTATACAAAATTCCAGGCGAAAGGAATCCCAGATAAAAGCTATTTTGTGAAAACCAATTGTAAATCAACGGGCCTGTTAGTCAGTGGTAAGTGATCCTGACTGCTAACCCAGAGACAGTCAGGACAAATAATTGTGTGATGAGCACGATATGCTTATCAGCAATCTGGTTATGATAGTACAGGCTCTGTCTAGTTTGGGATCAGGCGACGTGTGTGACGTGTCTCAAGTTATTATTATTATCTACATGAGAAACAAAGAATATAATACTAAAGCAAGATAAAAGAACACGCTAACCAATTAAACCAAATTAAAACGAAACCATTTCCTAAGAAATCGCCTATCTGATAGCCATACAAATTCACATGCATTTCCTTACCGGAATTCGCAGGAGTGGCCTGTGAAAAACTACCTTCAGTTAACTGAGTAATGGCTCTGTACATAATGTGGCATACGTTCTCTTGCAGATAGATGAGTGAGCCTTCGGAGGGGTTAGTGTAAGATGGAGAGGTGTCGCTTCAGTATGCACAGCGTGTTTGTTTTTATTTTCTTACTTTAGCGGTAGGTTGTTTTATTCTTTTATTTTGTTAAAGTAATAAAAATTCCACTTTAACGTTTTATGTTACCGTTACCTAGGAAATTAACCAATTTCATAGAAAAGCTGTTTTTTTAAGGTTGTTAGTGTTTCAAAAGAAACGGTCATTGTTCGACCTTTTGAATGAAATTGTCATCGTTTCTCCACTTTTTTAGAAACAGTAATAAAAAATACAGATATATAAAAAATTACCTATATGCATATATTTTTAAACTCGCGTCTTATTGTTATAATCCACATAACCCGTATTTTGCTAAATTAAAATTATAAAGAGGAAACATTTGTGTGTATGTTTGTAATGTTTTCAAACAAAAATTACTGCACCGATTGCGATGAAACTTGGTATTTAGATAGCTGGAGACTTGGATTAACGGAAAGGCTACTTTTTATCATGACATTCCCACGGGATCGTGACTTACGCGGGTGAAACCGCGAGGCGCTACTAGTATTTAATAAAAAAATAAAATAACACATTTACCCAAAAGCATATGCAATTATGTAAATCTCTTTTGGCTGCGCTACGAAAGGAACATTATTATTTAGAATTTAATACGTAAGCAGTGTCGGACACCATATGGCACCAGTTCTCACAAATACAAATTATACGCTCCTCTCTTCGAAACAGACTGTACTAAAACATGCTTTGTATGTGTGTTATACATTTATATGTAGGTCTATAAGGGAGACATGTGACGCTGTACACGTTTCTTAAATATGAAAAAATGTTGATATTTTAAATTTAAATTTTTTTAAATTAAAAATAAAATTTAAAGTGCAAAAGCTTTTGGAATTAGAATTTAGATTAAGAATAAGAGTGGAGACTACACCACAGGGATATGTGGTGTTTTTTTAACAACTATTGTAATAAATATTATAATATTATATATGTAATAATTATATTGCATATTAAGTGGTTTCTGTCACTAAAATCACAGTTTTTATTTTCATATCTTACTTCTAATTGTTTAGGAACGGTATGGTTTTCATCATTAGCTCAGTTTCACAATATGATGATTCTTAAACGCAAATACCTGACTAAGTTATGAAAAGTAAACAAAAATACTATTCGTGCCCATGAATTTCGAGGGTTTCTCTCAATTTTATCAGGATTCCACCATCAGATCCTAAATTACTTAACGTGGAACTACTCTTGTGGTATACCCTATCTAACAAAAACAAAAATTATCAGAATCGGTGCATAAATAACGGAGTAAACATTCATAAAAAAATGTAATTATACGGTCGAGAACCTCCTTTTTTTCGTCGGTTGAAAATCATGTAAATATGTTTACGATTGGCATAACATTCACAAAAAAATAAATATGGTTGAGAACCGGCCCTAACTAATACAAAATAAACGTTCGTCAGTTAATCATATACAGGAATTATAAGGGCTCCGAAGAAGAGAAAGCTCTGGGTAAGTGCACAACTAGAGCATAGCTTTGTGGGATGATTCTTCGCTCTTTTCCTTCCATCGTTGTTAGTAACACAGACGCCTTAAAAATTTAAATCATGTCTTAAAGTAAACTGGAAATATTGAAATCCTTGCTTGATTTAAACAATATAGTATTTTAACGGCCGGTTATAGATCGACACCGACACATACAGATACGGTATCATCTATACTAATATTATAAAGAGGAAAGATTTGTATGTAAGTATTGTTTGTTAGTTTGTAACGAATTGGCTCAAAAAGTACTGGACCGATTGCGATGAAACTTGTAGATAGCTGGAGACCTAGATTAACGCATAGGCTACTTTTTATCCCGACATTCCCACGGGATCGGGACTTACGCGGGTGAAACCACCAGGCGCTGCTAGTCTGTTATAATTTTACATTTGACAAAGCAAGGTATTGTTGCGGTGACTCAGTGTCTGTTGATCTATAGTTTTTAATTATAATTCTTTTTTTAAATTGATAATTTCGAATAGTTGATGACCAATTTTATGAAATAAAGATGTTGAATTTAAATTTAAGGCCTTCGCGGACGAAAACATTACCCTCCTCAGGCTAGCTTGGCAACATGATTGTGATGCCGCTGTAGTCGCCAGTATTTATAGGCACCAGTAACCGCTTACTCTCACTCCTGTAGGCATATTAAACACCCACATTTTGCGAATTATAATTTGGTCCTACTCACGTAACAGGGGCCAAACCAATTGCAGGAAACCAGGCACTTTGGGAATTAAAGATAGCAAATTGTGAGTATATTGAAAGGGAAAGGTAGGTAAGGAAGGGATTATTGCTTATACGGATGAATTGGGTACTAATAATAATAATAACTTGACACATCTCACACACGGCCGTCTGATCCGAAACTAGGCAGAGTCTGTACTATGGTAAACATACTTACTTATATATTAGTAAATGAATACATATTATAGATAAATTACACCCAGACACAGAACAAATGATCATGCTCATCACACAATCCTTTGTCCTGGGTGGGAATCGAACCCACGACCTCTGACTCAACAGTCAGGGTAACTAACCACTAGACCAACAGGTCAGTCAGGTCAGTACAGTACGCAATAAATCGAGCAGGTCAGGGACGCATACCTGTACATATGCTTCATTTTCAATTTGCTAATTAAATATTTAAAGTTTACTTTCTCAAAAATATTTCTGAGAGTATCAAATGACAATGGAACATAAGCGTGAAGATCCTGCCACCAAATAATAAAAGCTAACATTATGTAAAATGCACGAACTCGACACCTATTTTGGTAGTAACGTGAATAGCTATTGAATTTTCTATTGAAAGCACTTAAGAAACTACTGCTAATAGATTTTCATAGTCAACGTTTGGCTGTAATCGTTTCTAAGATACTTATAGTATAAAGTTATATTAGTGTTTAAAATTTTATAAAATTCTACCGTTCCGGAGGTACGAGAAAGTCGAGTCTTCTCACAATTCGGTGATATCCAACTAAGGGACTTTACTTAGGAAATATGTCACCTTTATTCCATATATATAATACTACTCATCTACTTCAATGATAATCACAAAACTTACATAATCATTTTCTTCCATTAGTTAAGCTTCAATAGTTGTAAAGATCATAACAAATGGTGTACTGATAGCGAGAGCCCCAGCCTATCGCTTATCTTTAGAACTAGAAATTAGAAAGCCATAATCTACAAACCTATCTAAACCTATAAAATCCTACTCACTATTTCTTTACGTGTCTCATGGTATCACCATGTGATACAGCTATGCTAGCGTCTTCGGGGAATATAGACGTGGGTAATTCTAACTCTATGCATCGTTGGAATGAGATAACTCTGAACACAACTTACTTCAGTTGACAAAAACATATCAATACTACATTTTGTCTTTCAGCGGCGATATTATATTCATTAAAACATTGTCAGAGCTATCATGAAGTCTATTTCGTTCAACTAAAACATTAAAAGAATACTAGGCACTTACGGAGATCGCGCTCCGTCGAGGGACACTTACAAACTTGAAACGGGACTTGAGACGTTTTAGTGTTTCGTGGTACAAACAGAGGTGGGGGGGAGTGGTGAATATGACATGACACAATTTCGCGAAAGAGCACCGAGTAAATGTGCACTGGAAGATATATTATATCGTGTGGTAAAGTCAAGAATAATTTTAGAGGGGTTGGTGAAATCAAGAAAAATATAGAAAATGTTTTGTGAAATGTTTACATATCCTCAAAATTCAGGAATAAAATAAAAATAATAAGTAATTTTGTAATTGGACTTGAAACTCTAGAAATACATATCTCCATTAGTAATATTAATGGCCAAATGTAACCTTGCCATAAGTAACCAAGAACAAAATTGATCTTATTTTATTTAAATATGATGTTACAGCAAGGCGTGATCAAATTTTATGTGTAGCCGACAAATAGTTGATTTAGCTTTAAAAAATTGATTTAAAAATATTTTTTCTGCGGAAGATACTTTTCCTGGTAGGTGCACATTTCCAAACTACATAATTATTTCGACTTGTCATGTCAATTTGAATGATGTGTTTTTTTGCAGACATTTTCATAAACATCTGGACATTTCATGAACATTATGCCTTCACACATAATGTTCAAATTCAATTTATCACTTTCAAACTAAGATTTCTGTGTTAAAAGTCAAGAATTACAGGAAGGACACATTACATAAACAAGATGCTAATTCGCTTAGTAAATCACCGAGGGTCTGGATGAAAATCACCCTATCTAGTACATGCTAAAACAGGTTTAGTTTGTTGCTACGTAAGCTCTCTAATCTGTTCCTGCAACCTGGATATTAGCTTGCTATTATAGGTGCCTAAACATTACTGAAATAATTATTATCTTTCTATATATAAATGCCTTAATTTTGAATAAACAAATAACATAAATGCTAAGAAGTAATATATTCCGGTGTGCCCATTTATCAGGGATCGCAGCTGGTTGCACTGGCTGACTACACACTCAACATACTAAATGAGGGCGGCGGTATTCTCCATCTTTTGCGACCTCATGTTGGACGCGACTGCATCGTTAATAAAAATTCTTAAAGTTTTTGTTTTGGAATTCTTGTGCGCTAACTGCACCAAAACTGCAATAGGTACACAGTATATCCAAAACATAAGCCTCTCCTAAACAAAAAATATTCCAGACAAAATTTGACTGTAATTCACTCCTATCTACACCTGTTGGGATATACTCAAAACACTAAATTGATTATTATACTAATTATCTTTAGACATCACATGTGAAATATTA
The DNA here is from genome assembly GCA_949752705.1 of Callimorpha dominula. Lineage (NCBI taxonomy): Eukaryota > Metazoa > Arthropoda > Insecta > Lepidoptera > Erebidae > Callimorpha > Callimorpha dominula. Next base: position 3,954,566 of record OX457005.1, read on the forward strand.
TATTTTGTTCAAAGTCAATTTGAGATAGTAGTTGAAAAATATACTGTGTGGCCTTTATTTTTTTTTTATTATACCTACATACGTGGGTATTATACAACATACCACTTAAGTTTTGGACTTCACTTAGTACAATGCAGCTGCTACCGAGGGAACGTGCGTTATATCTTGCAGGTAGGCACTAAACTTTGCCGCTACGTGTTAGAAGTTGCAAATATGTTAACAGGTACATCGATCTTGCGGTTGGCGGTCTTGGGAATTGTCTGGGTGGAATTTATTAGAGGTTCGCTCTCCCTTTGGGTTATGTCTTCCAGCGTTTGTTGTAAGAAGTTTTAATTTGTATAAAATGGTTTTCCTTAATACCTTTTTGCCTGCTGCTTCGTTTGCGTTAAACATATTTTATTATCACTCAGGAACAATACTTTCCTTTTCTGTAGCCCTTATAACGTGTATTTGCAATGCTAAATTTGATGATGATTGGTTAAGTAAACAAGGCTTAACAAACAAAACCGCATTGCATTTATAATATAAAATAAAATTAATGTGTTTCATACTTTTTATATAAAACAGATCTGAAAATTTAACGGCATATATCAAACCCATCGTAGTAAAAAAGGCGAATGAAGGAAAATAAGAATGTCATACTCTCAAAGATGAGACGTCGGCTGATGTAAGAAAATGAAGTAAAATGAAAGCTGATTTACCATCACATCATAAAAACTGACGGTAATATGATATTCAAATGGTTTTCGTTGCCCGTCCGGGAATAAACGAAGCTAGGGAAGACCCAATGTTTACAATGTTCAGGATTAAACATTAAAGAAAAAGTCAAAGAAAAATAACTGAGCATTATATTTCTAGATCTATTTCCCATACATACGTTTTTGCGTGCAGCTAAAAAAAAATAGTCAAGTTTTATTTGAGCTTATTTTTCTCGTCTAAAATTGAATCTGTAGCATACGATCCGGTTGATGTCATTCGGTTAACAGCGCTAATCAATAAATAATATGGCAACACCAGCGCTATCGACTGCGTTTTGCCGTCATTATCCCCATCCCGTAGAGCTCTGGCAATACTACCCACAAATGCCAACACACTTTTGGGTTTTTAACATGCTTTTATTAGCTTCATCTACGTCTTGGAACTCAATTTTAACATATTTCTCGAGGTGAAACTTTGTAGTTGTATTAATTATATACTTTGGATGACATTACTATAATTTGGCATCTTGGATCTGATCTGATGATGGAGCCAGGACATTTCCTGGCTATGGATAGTGGAACTCTTGTGTGGCTACTAGTAAACCCATTGAGTTTGGGCTCGTATGATTTCTTTTGATGAGTCCAACAGATTCCGCGTAGTAATGATGGTCTCATGATGAGGCTAGAATAGTAGAACTCTTAGTTTTTAATTTGTTTCACTATTAAAGCGTGTTTTTTTAGTTTTTCTAAACTTTAATTTATATTTCTACTTACAGACAGTATTGTTGTCTGTCGTCCTACTATTTAAATATTTTTATTATATTAATTTAAATAGTCCTACTATTTAACTGCCTGTTGACTGTGATGTGCCTGTGTACTAGTTAACTACTGTTCTGTATTGCGGAGGAAATTTCTTAACTTATCATTACTTTATGATCAAAACATCTTTTAGATAATAATACTTTTTAAAATATTTTATTACTATTATCCATAATCACCACTCCATAATCTCATCTGTTTTTGAATAAAAAACACATTTCTTGATGTAATCACTACATATTATAAAACAAAGTCCCCTGTCGTGTCTGTCTGTCTGTTCGCAATAAACTGAAAAACTACTGAACAGTTTTCATGTGGTTTTCACTGATAGACAGAATGATTCATGAGGAAGGTTTCAGTGTATAATTTGTACTCGTGTGAAGCCGGGGCGGGTTGCTAGTATTATATAAATAAATCTCAAAAACTTAGTCATTGTAAAACTAAAAAAATGTCAATGCCAGAAATAAAAAAAACCAACGAAACATACATCTGCCATGGGGTGATAGTGAGCTTTACCAAAATTAACTTCGGTCATTTAACAAGGCGTTGAAGCATTTATCACGCTCATTTTAAAACTGAAAGGGATCGCAGGAAATGGGCCCATAAATTGATGTTGGTCCTGGCTTACTGTACGTTTTCAATCCAACCAGGACAAATGTTTCGTAGTGTTATTTAAATGTAATTAAATGTTGGCTTTGCTTACGTCTGTGCACGTCATAAAGTCCCAGTCAAAGTTAAGCTGGATCCTTTTTCGTTACCGTCGCGAAACACCTTCTTAGTATCTTAATGGTAGTAGTAGTAAATCTAAGTGGTATGTAATATTTTTCTTGTCTTATGGGTTTTTTTCTTGTGTTGCTAAGACTATAAATAACACATAAGTTAAAACCTAAAATATGAGACTAAAACCCCTTAGATATAGTGTGGAATTAATTAAGAAATTTGCTTGACGGCTACCAACAATGAATAAGTGATATTTAATATCTGGATGTCAGGGACAAAATTAATGATCTGTTGTGTGGCTTTTCATATTCAGTTGTCAAACAAAACGAGTCTAATATTCAAGATATTATAGAAGTGGCTATATTCCTGTTTAATATCCTATATAACAACTATGTAGCTGTTTTCTTAATATAAGGATATATTATAAATAGGAAATGTAATCTCTTTAAGACACTTCTTTCGAATCCTTTTAATTTTCTTCATTATTAATTAAAATTGGCATATTCTTTATGTGCGTGTGCACCGAGGGACCACACTGGGGATTCGCAAAACAACTTACTAAGGATTTAGTAGTAGACTTAAAACAATTGTAGAACGAATCTTGGAATTTGTAAAGAAATATATCAAAAACTGCAGCCCTTTAAGTGTGGTCCCTCAGTTTTCACACACTGTTATCTCGATCCCGGTAAGTATCTTATAAAATAACGTAGTGTGATTTTTGTAATCAAATCAGTAAAGAATTTGCAAGACCTATTTACTAAATAACATGTCACAAAGCGTTACAAATTAAAAGCAAACAATTACTAAACTTTGGTCCCTCAGTCCGCATAAAAAATATTAATTTTAGTTTAAATTATTGAATTAAATCAATAAAATCGTACTCTTTGCAGTTATCGTTTTAGTTGAAGCCTTAAAATACTTTGTGAAAATGAAATGGAGATAAAATATGTGCACAATTTGAAGATAGCGATTGTCTATACTGGTCCCTCAAACCACACGTCCACCGTCATATTGTGCGTGTGTAACTGTTTGACAAATGGAATATCAGAAAGATAAGTGTCGTACCTTTTAAAAAGATTCTACTAAATAAACGAAAACTTACATTGTATATTGGTTACCTATTAGCTGATATAACATATTTTAATTAATCCCAAGAAGACACACCGAGTAGTGTAACCACACAATGAAACAATATAATATACAACATACATATTTGAGCATATACTTACGAGACATTTTTTCACAAAAAGTATTAAATACTTTTTACTACGTCTTTTTTATACGTCCTCCCAGTCTAGCGAAATTAAAAGGTACGTTGCGTTTTTGTCTTTGAATTGTTTTTTTTTTTAATATTTGGTATAGGTATTTTAGAAGAAGCTATGAATAACCTTGATGAAGGAAATCGAAACTGTCTTACTTCTCATGATCAACTTAGTAAGAATTACGTACTGTCAAAAATTATATCTTTAGAATTGAATGGCATCGAAAAAAAACCTTGTCTTATGTCCCTGTAACCATAGCAGAAAAGAAGAAAACCTACAAAATTATAGGCCAACTGAATTTATTCCAGAATTAAACACAGGTCACAATTACTAAATGTTTGTAATCACACTACGTTCTTTTATAAGATACTTACCGGGATCGAGATAACAGTGTGTGAAAACTGAGGGACCACACTTAAAGGGCTGTAGTTTTTGATATATTTGTTTACAAATTCCAAGATTCGTACTACAATTGTTTTAAGTCTACTACTAAATCCTTAGTAAGTTATTTTGCGAATCCCCAGTGTGGTCCCTCGGTGCACACGCACATTATTCTTTTTCGTAACTTCTAATTATTAATAAAAACGTTGTGCGTTTTCGAACTGTTTTACAACATAAAGGGACTTCATAGAGTCAATTTCTTCAATGAACCAAAGGGAAACACTAATATTGTTGACCGATCTATTGAACTATCTGTTCTAAAATAACAATACCCCTTGCAGTTCAATTCCTTAATAGAAGCAATAAGAAAAATACGTCCACGTAGTCCGAGCGGGCGCATTAAGCTGTCGGACTACGTGGTCACTGGACTTAGAAAAGTGCTAGATGCACTTTTCTAGGTCCAGTAACAGTGACAAGAGGAAAAGCTATTTCTAGAGAAATTACATCTTTTTTGTAGATTGACTCAATTTTATCGACTATACGTAACGACCCTAAAGACCATTTTCTGTAACAGTTTGTTTATAGCTAGCTATGTATGATATCAATTTCATTTATTACTTTGTAGATATACAAACTAATTTATATCATTTACTTTGTATGTACCAATGCAATTAACTTATTCTATAGCCATAATTTGTTATGTAAATATGAGTTCAAACGGAGGCTAAATAATTCCTGTTAGTATTTTTATATATTGACACCTGAACGTTTCAAGAAGTATTACACGTATAGTTTTTGGTCTTATGAAAGAGAAGGAAAGCTTATAGAAAGCACATATGACTATTTGTCCAGCCCAGGAATCAAACCTATGATACGTTTTAAGATTAGCCCATACATACACAGCAGTGAACATCCAATGGCTGAAATGATGATCGCAGAATTACCGTTCAAGTGTTAATAGAATTTTTCACATTCGAGGTCACTAGCATTTATAAACGGTTAAAATGTAGTTTTTTAGTCAATCAAAACGAATAAGTACCAGGGCATCATAAAACGTAGACTCTTTAAATTGTTTACCTATAAAATCATTCTAACGTATTAGAATCCAGTCAATTTAGAAGCAAATTCTAAAACATGCATGTTTGATGTTAGTTTTCGTTAACAACGTCTGCGATCTCTCACGAGACATGTTTGCCTGGTACATGTTTGACATATGCCATTCATAGTATCAGTTCAATATTTATGCAATAAAGGCAACTAGGGTACAGCGGACCTTATCTGATATTAAAGTGATGTGTTTTGTTTCTGTTGATGAAAGAATTTCGAAAGGTTAATTTTATTTCGGGGAAAATATTAATTTAAATGTTATGGAAAGGAAAAACGAAAATATATACCTATGGGTTTAAAAGAAACTGGAATATAACAGATTTTTGCTTGCAACTTAACTAAGTATATACAACTTTAATAAATAAAACAGCATTACTAGTAATACTAATATCGCCTCTATTGATACTGAGCTAAGCACGCAGGGACAATGTAAGCAAGCAAGTTAGTAAGGAGCACATGACACCTTTAATTGCAAGTGCTTATTATTAGGCTTAAAGAAAAAATTATAAAAAAAAGGTAAAAATATTATTGCTATTATTTTCACTTTCATGTAGTTATCAGATATAGTCATGACTGTTAAAAATATACATTTTGTATTAAAAGTTACAAAACTGTTACTGAAAACAACAACTAACAATAATATTATTGGATAGCATCGTGTAAAAGCCAATTAACTGTCGGTCACGGGGTTTGTCATACAATATTAAAATTTATTTATCAAATAAAGTATATATACATATACTTATGTTTAGTGATGAAAACCCCAGTACTCCATGTTTGTAAGTTCCATGATGTACTCGTTTAAGCCACGAAAGAATCCCACTAATATTATAAATGTGAAAGTTTGGATGGATGGATTGATGGATGTTTGTTACTCTTTCACGCAAAAACCACTGAACTGATTGAGATGAAACTTGATATGTAGATAGCTGGAGACCTGGACGACTGGAGACTTAACGCATAGGCTAGCAGCTTTTTATCCCGATATTCCCACGGGATCGGGACTTACGCGGGTGAAACCGTGGGGCGCTGCTAGTAAGAAATAAAAGCAAGAAGAAGTCTTACATAAGAGCAAACGCTCGTGTGTTAAAATCATGCGAAGACCCGCAATATTTGGTACTACACAGTAATAATTTTTGCATGTAATGGAGTATTCTGAACTTAATCCGGTCTCCATATAAACTAACCATAGGGATATCTTCGTTTGCTTTTCTAACTTTGTGTATATACGACTAACACTTTAATCGAGTTAATTTTTCTCTCAAATATCATTATAGTCACGTTCGGTAAAGGTAAAGCCATTCAATATATATGTATATTAATGTATTACATAAATATTTCCTTCTTTTATTAAAAAAGAATAATAAACTATGAGTTTTAATAATTTTCTTTAGGAACATTCTAGAAAAATTAACCATTAATGAATTATATTTTATCATTTCATGATTTATCAGATTATCATGACAATTGATACATTAAGTACCTATACATATAAAACAAAAGTGAGTGGGCAGACAGGAATGTTGTATGACTTCTTTAAAAATACGCTTGACCAAATTGATGATTTCCAAAAGAAGACCCGAAATTCCCGAATGTCCCTTGAAAAATCTGTGTGCAAGAAATAATAGGCGGTAGGTCTTGTCTTGTGAATTTACATAATAATGTATTAACGTAACTAAAACCAACTTGTTTCTGACACACGTACTACCCTTTTGTTACGTGTACGAAAAATTTTAAAACTACAACGGTATACAAATATAGGGATCATGATGTATTGAAAAATCTCCATCTAAACACAAACATCAAGCAGTGTTAAAATACTGTCACAGAAAGGTTTACGCGACTCCAATGTGGAGACCGCGGCGCAATTTACTATGTATGAGACGAGACCCAGTTCAAATGTGTACAGTCACTTTAGAGTGAAAACTCTTAAAGTCCTCTTCGAGCTACCTCAGGTAGGATTTTTATTACTTTTATTTATCACTGATACACTTTCCAATGACTTTGGAAGTTGTAACTGATTTACTTTGTTCCATGTTTTCAATATCACTTATTTTTATTTGTCACTGTTTTCTTTTTAAATATGTTCCGTTTTTTTAAGGGTTTGATTATGTTTCAAAGAAAACATTTTGATGTTACACGGTTTGTGTAACGTTACTACAATATCCCTAATTCCGTCTATTGTTTCTTGTTGTTTTATTGCTTGTTGTACGTTAAGTGATGTGTTTCCTTTTTGGGTGTTTTCTCTTTGTCTTGTTGGTATAAAGCAATTTCAGTAGCATAATACTCTTATTCTCCGAATCATGCTTCCCTTCTCAAAGGTCTCTAGATAGCCGACATATATATCATATATAAACATGTTATTCTGCCTATGCCTGCAATTTGTGTTCATATCTTGATTGTAGGTATGAATTACTTTTAACTATGCTTTTTTTCTTTTTATGACGAAAATTAAAAGCTTAAAATTTATGTTAACTGTTATTTAATGTTAATGATATTTTTTTAATAGTATAAGTGAGTGAAAATTATTACGTATATTTCTACTTCTTTCATCTTTTCTTTGCATTTAGGATAAGCTTGACAAAATAGAATATAAGAGAAATCCCAAAAAGTAAAATTTCAACATAGTTCTAGAAATAATCCGAGCATGCCGCGTCACACGTCCGCGGATCTTTGTTCTAACAAAATAAATCACGTTTACTTGCTTAAGTAAGAAATAACTTACGCGTGCTCTTGGACTTTCTCATAGGTACAAGTGTATAACTAATCAAAGCAAACATGTTTTCTATTAATAAACTGTACTGTTTTCACAATGTAACTTTACCTCTGTTTGTAGTGTTGATACATTCACCACTAAGATGGCATAGTAGTCTATCAAAATAGTTCCTTTTTTATATCAAATTCAGTAGACATTGATCATTTTATGAGACTTGTTGTGACAACCATAAGAGACATGCTCTTTATGTTCATGTAACATTTTATTGCCTTTTTAGTAACCATATACCACACCTCTACTACTTTAGTAAGTACTTCTTAATGAATATCTCGACATCGACAGAAATAATCATATTGTAATAACCATAGAACTAATAATTTTGCTTTTGAAAAGACAGCTACATTCAAATGGATTATGACATTCTACACGTTGCTAGTATTCTTTCTTTAAATAAAAAAAAATTACATTCTAAATATGGACCATGGCGTATTACCTATCCTAACGAATATAAAAACTGTGACTGTTTGTAATGCTTTCACACCCTAACAGCTCAACCAATCATCGTGTTATTTGCATACAAGTCGCCCAGACACAGAATAGATTATTAAGTACCATCAATCTTGAAAATAGTATAGTTTCCGATGGGTAGAAAAGAACTTTAGCCAAAGGCGAGAGCTAGTTGTGAATATAGTAATTTAAACTAATGAATGAACGGTTTTAAAGCATCACATGATATCAATTCCAACTTTTCTAAACCAGCGATATTTTCTATGTACTTCGCAGTTCTGCTGTTCGTTTTTATTGTGACCACTTGTTGGTAAAAACTTTCTATAGTAGAAGTTTTCTCACCTAACGTCAAAGTAATTATGAAATAAAAGTTGAAACTAACAAGTAAGAACACTGCGCGGTCTCTCACATCTCTAACTTTTATTTCATTTCACTTCGTTTTCAATATATTGCCCAGAATATGGTTCCTTGGGATGATTAGTTTTGTTTTGCAGGTAAAAGAACCATGGGCTAATAAACTATGTGTAGTAATTCCAATACTGTATAACTATAATTAAGCAAATGTTCTAATCAGGAAGATACAAACATATATATATATATATATATTATCAAGACCTAGCAGCTCTAACTCTAATAAGTAATATTATAACACAATAATAATATTATCATTATGTTATAATATGGAGATAATGTAAAGATAAGTTTTGTATCTATTTATTAAAACTTTTTTTACATGTTTTAGCGTACAAAGGTGGAGAAAATTTTCCAATCTTCTACCAGTCGACATTGAAACAAAATCCATACTTCTCTTTCTGCAGTGATTATGATGGGAATAATAGCTATTTTCATCAAACCCAATCGTTGGGTTTCCTATCCTAAACCTAAGTATTTTTATAAAAAAATATACATAATACAAAGTGTGTTGTAAAATAAAGGAAGAAATATTAAAATGACATTACTTTTCTCTGGGTAACTATTATGTCAAAAAATGCATCTTTCTGTAACACCGCGGCTCCACACTCTCCGCAATATTTATCAATTAAAGTCTTATACTCGTAATAAGACACGAGACGTTCCATTATCATCAAGCCGGTATTCTGAAGTCCTACTAACTTTGCCTCTGTGATAAAAAGCAACGCAACACTTAGTTTCTCAACTTAATGAGAAAATGTACGCCACGGTAACTTTGCCATTCTACTGTTTTATAGTTTTAAACGACTTAGTCGAGTCCGTAATTATGACTAAACAAGCATCCTTCGCTGCTTTGTCTACATTAGTGTTAGAATTTAAGTTTGCAACTTTGTATAAACGTTTTTAAACCAAGTTTTATGAAGAATATAATTTCTAAGCAGGAATTAAATTACTGTGGTCTACGGCGAGGAGATAACATAAACGAATCTATAAGTAATAAATGTCTATAAGTCTTAAAATGTCAATTTGTAAAATATCCTACTAATAGTACAAATGTGAAAGTTTGTGAGGATGTATGGATGTTTGTTACTCTTTCACGGAAAAACTACAGAACCGATTGCGATGTACGTAGATAGCTGGAGACCTGGATTAGCACATAGATTACTTTTTATCCCGATATTCCCACGGGATCGGGATAAAAAGTGCGCAGCTAGTATATCATAAAATAATTATTGAAATTGACTTCGACATTGAAAAATCTTGTTTAGATAAATCTACTTGAAAAGGGGCATGTTTCGAAGAACTTTTAAAATTATTTTAACGATTATTTCTTTTTTACTAAATTTTATGAACATGACGATTCTACGATTCTATAACGCAACCACTTCATTCTGTAGCACGAGGTACATGAGTTCAAATCTCCATTCTTCATTCGTGTAATTTGTTATGACATTATTGTAAATTTTAGCTGAAGCTGCAGATATCCGCTTGCACTAATTGAGACAGGTCTCTAGTAATGAATCATGTTGCCTCGAAAATAATTTACGTTAACTATCTTGTATGCAACGCTGAATATAACATTAGAACAGTTATTTGTGTGCAGATATTTGTAAAACGAAAACATGCGTGAGTGGTTTTACACAGCTCCCGTATCACTACAAATAAATAAAATTGAAGTGTCTCTTTAAAAAATCTATTATTTTGACATTACTGTCAAAATAAAAGATTTTTTAAGCGTACGGGCTTAAAAAAACTATTATTTTGATATCCATTCAGTCATTTGCACAATACCTATGCCTAAGAATGAGTTTTTAATTTTTTTTGGCTTTTTGTCTGTCTGTTTGTTCCGTCTAATATCAGGAACGGGTTTACCGATTTTCACGGAAGTTTCACTAGCAAATACCTGGTGTTATAAGGAGTAATTTAGGCTTCTTTTTTTTTGTAAAAAGGATTAAGGTCCACTATAAATATGTACTGCTAGTCTTTAATATGATCATCATCGTCGTCGTTGAGCCATAACATGTCCACTGTTGATATAAGCTTCCTTCAATAACTTCCACGAAGACCGGTTGGAAGTGACATTGGGAAGGTCAAAAATGCAGCATGGATATCAAATGTGGGTACATTTGATATCCAAGCTGCAATTGATATGCTGCTCAGTATATAGTAATACTAGCAGCGCCCCGCGGTTTCACCCGCGTAAGTCCCGATCCCGTGGGGATATTGGAATAAAAAGTAGCCTATATGTTAATCCAGGTCTCCAGATATCTACACACCAAGTTTCATCACAATTGGTTTAGCAGTTCTGGCGTGAAAGAGTAACAAACATCCATCCATCCAAACTTTCACATTTATAATATTAGTGGGATGATTGAGATGGTTATTTCAGTGGGCTCGAACTGCCGGGCAATAGCCAGTTCGACTTAGAGGTATGTGACCTTGACCTTTTCGAGCTATTGTTTACACTTCCCAATCAATCCCTATAAGCAATACCGTTGTCTGCCCTTTTTATTTACCTTTCCTTTACAATATACGCCTTATTTTCCCATCTATAATTCTCGAAGTGCCCGGTTGTTACCCATTACGAGAGTGAGACCAAATTACAGTTGGCAAAATGTGGGTGTTTAGTACCTCTCGGCCTACCCCTTCGAGGTTACAGGCATGAGTGTATATAGTAGTTAAAGTGTGTGTTTAAATGGAACCAACGCAATAGTACCTAAAAAAAATCATTCTTTACTTAAGAAATTTAAGGAATAGCGTAATCGTCTAGAATCTAGATTTAGAAGGAAGAGCAACCACAAAGACGCCAGAACAGAGCGCTTCTGTTAAAGTACTTCCACTATAACATTACAAATAATGTTGTTTTATGTTTTTGTCTTAATAGTATGTACCTAAAAGTTTACCCAACAAGGAAAACTCAATGAAAAAGAAGGTGACCTTTTCATCAACCCGAAATTATGACAGGACAGTCAAAGATTATTTTTATTATCATTTCTTCTTATTCTTTCTTATGCTTATGAAATTGTCTGATACATTTATATTTATTGTCATGTTTGAACACATGACAATAGGTACCTATAGACAAATGCGTAACTCGTTTGTCTTCTTGAGTTTTTAGACAGTAGTTCCTTCCAGCTTATGTTTCTGTAGCATTGTTAAAACACTAGGAATTGATTGCTTATACCCAGTAGTACAGAAGATCTATTTGACTGCTTTCCTAATGATACTATCCTTAACTAGGCCCAAACTTGTATTTTGAATAATACTATTTATTCCTGATACATTTTACTCTATATTTATTTAACAATAATGCTAAAACCGTCGTCATAAAAAAAATACGTTTTCATAACGCAAGTTCAAGCTTAGTACATATAATAATTCCGTTCTAAGCTAGCGTTGCTTGTTATGTATTCAATGCCAATACCACCCGATCTAAAGCCTCATATTATAGCGTACCTAATTTTAATACACCGCCGTCAATATTTACTGTCACCGAAATTGGTGTGCGTCACACAAGCGACGCGACGGTAGCGCACACAAAATGTTGCCGTATATTTTATCCTACATTTGCGCCCTAAGGCGTTTCTATACTATCAAACTTGAGATGCATTCCTCATCTTGCTATGTTGATACTATTCAAATTAGAATTTCTAGTTTTAATAAAGATAGTCCCGCATTATACAAGTGTTTATCACGAGGTCGAGCAGAAAACCTCATTTCAGCGATGCAAAATCGCTGAAATGAGGTTTTCTGCTACCCTTTTAATGGAAATCTGGACAGAATAAGTTTATGAGAGTTTAATTAAGAAACATTTAAGAAATTATTTTAGGAAATATTAAACAACTTTCTTGATGAGAATAATATATCTTTATTACTTTTTGGTGTCATGCAAGCGAAATAAAAGTCCGTGAAGTTTTAGACTACACTGGAATAATCAGTGCTATTGAAGCGATCAACCCAACAGGAAAAAGACTTAAAATAAAGAGTTAAAATTTCTTTGGATACTGGGAATGAAAAATAATTAATAGTATTTATTCTGTTTTCTCTACAAAAGCATTCAACATAAGATCAAGTATTATTTAATGATATAAAACAGTTTCCTAGTAATCAGCTGTGAAAATAATGAAGAAGGTGGTTAGGATAAGATACAGCTTATTCTGTTTTCTACAAGACAGAAGAAAAATAAATATTACTTTTTTGCGTCATTGTTATTCACATGTTTCTGAGCCTTTGTACTACACCAATTATAATCTTATTCAAAACATATTTTTGCTGTCATTAAGATTACACACCGTTTTAATGAGCAAATTAGAAATATCTTCACGATTTCTCAGAATACATATTACGGTACATTACTTTTCTTATAATTAATTCAGAACAGATTTCTTTCTCATTCTACTTTGTTCTTGGTTTTTACAAAAGAGCTCAATGCTAAACTGGATTAATTCTAAAACTTAAATTTCTGTTAAGGCCAACGTAAATCGGCGTGTCGGTAACATAGATTGGGATATCCATTTTATGTAGACTCGACACCCCTTCGCTTTTTGTAATCTGGGTAATGTAGAATACACTTGTTTGATTCAAAATTTGTTATTTTGAAGAGCATATAGATGTTAGAATTGGTAAACTAACTTTAAATGAAATCTCAACTATTTTTTATTTTCGTTTAAAAAAGACAACTCCCGCAATAGGAATTACACCTGTGTCGCGGGGGACTTTACAAACATACAAATAACGGACACAAAGAACACCCAGACTCAGATGGGAATCGAAGCCACGACTTTTACGTCATTTCCAGTCATTAGATGTATGTAAGAAACAGTCTCGAAACCACTGATATAAACTATGAAAATCACTAACTAACAGTAACTGCCAAGTTGTTCGTACCTCTGTTCGCACTTAAGTGAAGTTCTCATCTTATTTCTACCTTTTATAATCCCACTTTTCGTTAATAATTATCAATCGACCAATAGTATTGCGTTACCGGCATAACCAGTCAAAATAATGTCTATTAACTTATTTTTATTAAGAAGAGAACTGTGTTATCATCTATTATAGCTTACCCCTATTTTTAATAAAATAAATAAGAGTTTTAAATGTGGCGACAACATGTGATGTTCAATATCTAGTAGCAAATTAGAATAAAATTATGTTTTAGTCACATTTTTACGAGTAAAAGTTTTAAAGAGTTATCATTATATTCATACGTGCAGAAAATTCTTTGTACCTCTTTTTAAGAAAATTTTGCGAACTTAATATACGAATATTTACAGTTTATATATAGAAGATGTGCAGATAGCTAAAATCTTTAAACAATATGTCTTACAACTTTAAAAATTATATGAAAACAGCTTAATGAAATTACTCGCATCCAGTATATTATGTGATTACCTGTCATGGTAAGTACGTTTGTTAAATGATTTGGCGATGTTCAGCATACAATTTAAAACTTTTTTTTCTTATCTATTCTCAGTTCACTATCAAAGTTCTCTGAAACTCTTTCAGGTTTCTTGATAATACCGAATAGTTCTAGAGGTGACTTTAGGGATACTGTAATTCGTTTAATTAACGAACTGAGTTGGTAATTCATTTGGTGTTCTGATTATTTTTTAATTTCTGCAATGAAATGTATCAATGAGACCATTTTGGTCTCAAAGACTAATGGTCGATGCAGATAGCGGTGGGGCGGGTGTGCTGGTCGTAATGTACGCTATACATTTCAACTGCTCACGCCGCGTCACCGTCCCGTCCTGCCAGCTGTCTGCCCCAACCTTAAGACTAACTAAAATATATAAGTACTGTTAGTTATCAATCAGAGTGGTTCGTTAACATTTCTAAAGTTAAGTCTCATTTATAAAACTGAATGTTTTAAAATTCGGTGTGCAAAAGTTAAACGTGTTGAATAAATTGCCAGTACTTGTAAACTCACCTTCCACAATGGGACGGAAATCAATGAGATGATAGCCTCGGCTCGTTGACGTCGATCCCACCTCACCCTAATTAAATTCAATGGTTTCTACAGTGTAGCGTTTTTAATTGCTTTACTGTGTTATATTCTGTTGTATTTCGTCTAAATGTAGCTCTCTTGTTCCGGGTAAATTGTGTTTGTTTGTAAAGGCATATGAAGGTGAAAATTAGGATGGATTTGTTTAGATTTTACGTACCTGTATGTTTATGAAATCCCGAATTATTCATCCAAAAATGTTTATGTGTTTGTGATAAGGATTCTATTTTTTTAATTGGGTAAAATGCAGAGAAACTATTAGATATTAAACATACAGGAAATATTAAGTCTTTCTTTAGAAGTTTCCTTAATGTACCAATACCACTTAGAAATATAAAGAAGAAATCAAAACGTATAAAATAAAGATGATATCTTGCCAGCTTTTTTTTTTGTGGAGCGTACATGATTATTTGTTAACGCCCGGTTTCTGAAAGGCTGATCAACGCAAAAATTTACTAATCGTGTGTCAAACCTGTAATTGAGTTGCTGAAAGCATGATTATACACTTTGATTTGATCATCGGATGAATTAACAGAACTTATGCTTTATGTCAAAATTTACTGCAAAGTCTTAAGTCAAATGCCATTCGAATGTTCATAGGTGAGTAAATTTTTCTTTGATCAACGCGTCAGAAACTCGAATTGATTTGACACTACTGTTGATTTGACAGCTCTGTTACTTGAACTGTATTTTGATCAGCCTTTCAGAAACGGGGTAAAGCGTCTAAAATGAAGTATGACACATAAAGTGGTTTAGTATATTAATAAAAAAATTTATGAATATATTTTATAGTATTACAAAAATTTCCTACGGATTTTTATATTTTTACTAGCTACTCGGCCACGTGTTGCTGTGGCTAAGTAATTTGCAAAAGAGAATTGTGACTTTTGAGATAAAACTATATATGTATAGGAACAAACAACGTGACATGAATTTTCTTATATTTAAAGAAGGTATTTTCTAAAGTTATTTAAGTATTAAGATATTTGAAAGCGTCAGTTTTCATATTAAAAGCTGCAAGTAAATTCTTTTTTTATACAATAAGAAATTATTTAGAGACGTATACGCTATGATTTTCTTAAACAGTTAAAACAAATTAATTGAGATATATAAATTATGAGGTTTCAATAAATGTATATAATATTAATCGTATTAAGAAGTAGGTACGTATGTGTTCATATGGTATGGACATAACCTACAACACCTATGTTGTTTCATCATTATCATCATCATTTCAGAAGACCGTTTGGAAGCGGCCTGCATCCACCAACGACGTGTGATCTTTACAAGGTCGTCTGTCCAATGTTGTTTACATAAATTAAATATCTTTATTATAAAAAAATTTAGAATCTTATGTTTACATTTTAATTATTTTCGTTGTAGGGACTACACTCATCACGACGACCCATCTTATCTTTATACGTTGACAAAGACCGATAAGTCATTTGCAACACCGATAATAATTCTAAACCCACTTTGCACAGTAATAAATAATAAGTATTTTTTATCAATATCTAAAATATTCTTTCATTACTATTTCTATATAAGAAACGCCCACAGAACCCAAAAAAATGTATATTTTTATACGTAGCAAAATTTCGTAGCCAAACTAAGGGAGGCGAATCACCTTGTTGCCCTCCGGCATACAAGGGCCTCACAATATTATTTTCTCTTTAGGATATTTTAATCAAGTGTACCAAGAAGAAAAGATAGGTAAAATATATTTTTGGAATCAATAATGAGACTAATATTACATACTTTTTCATTGGTGGATAAGGCTTCCATTGTATTTGAATTGATGAATAAAAGGGCATTGTTGTGAACTGTCTTACGCATACGTTATGTGAGGAGTCAAATTTACCCATAGGGTTTTGCTGAAATATATGTTATCTCATTATCAGTCTCCGTGAAAGAAATATTAAATTATATACATACATACACTAACGATTTTCCTCCTTCGAGATAGGTAGGGACAACCGCCCGTCACTCGCTTCTATCCTTACATAATTCACGAACTTCCTCTATTGTCATTCAACATTTCACACAAGACCGCTGGTTTAGGGTAGTTCTGATCAGCCCTTTATCCAAATCGCCAATTTGGTCAAAGTATGTTCTGCCTGTTCAACCCCTAGATGTATGATAAATCCTACCTAAATTATAACTTGTGACAATAGTTATTATTTGTGGTTTCAAGGCTGGGGCAATTAGCGGGCGGGACGGGACGATGACGAGGCGTGAGCATGTTGAAATGTACTAATTAATATAGAAGATGTTACACAGCTGCGTTGCGTTCGGCACTCAACGTTCGACTCGTAGATTTCAACCACTCACACCGCTTCGCCGTCACGCCCCGAACGCTGTCTGCCCCTTCAGTGTCTAAAGAGAGCTAAATCGACCATTTCTGGTCTTTTTTAGCCCACTCTGACTTCATAGTTCACTGCTCAGACTTATGGCTTTAGATTTTAGGAACTTAGGAACCTCCAGATTTAATTATGACCAGTGATTGTTTAATTTCCTGCGGTTAGTAGTAGTAGGTAAACGGTCACAAGAGCATAGAATATTCAAACCTATGGTCTTTAGGTTGAAACTTGTAAGAATATAATATCACATCATGTATCTGATACAAAAATGATATTATTCTGGCCTGAAGTTAAATTAAACTTAACTTAGCTAACTATAACATTTAATACCAATAATCAAACGTGTCGAGTAGTAGTAAGGACACTCTTCACACTCTACTATTGAGGGCACTCCAGGGTGGCATTTCATCTCATTCCTTTACGTAATACTTTTTTTATTTTTTACTCAATCCGCTATTACTAAGTGATACTTTGACACGTATTTTGCCTCTACGCTAAGACTCCTCAAAACGCCTCCTCTACAGTAAAATAAAGAACCAAAGCCTTAAATATTATATTACACCTAAAAATATTTTTAAAACATTATAGTGAGCGGTAGACCGGCTTATTCAATCCTAACGACCATGACTTTCGCTCTTTGGCTAATTAAGATAACCATTATTCATTAAATGAGAGCTACTGAAAGGGAAAAAGGATTTGGACCATCTAAAAGTGAGGCCTCCAACATAAAACGGTACAGGAATGGTTTGAAACTTGCACAACTTGTACAAATGTTTACAATAAATACTAACCTTTTCACGGTAATATTTGTAAAAAAGATTGTAATACTGTTTATTGCACATCAAATATACAAGAATCGGTAGGAAACAATTAATGGACGGTCTTTTTGCATCTGGTCCTTTGCGAACTTTATTTATTTTTTAACCGCCGACATAAAAACGAGAGGTGTTATAAGTTTAACATGTGTATCTGTGTATTTGTGTGTCTGTCTGTGGCATCATAGCTCGTAAACAAATGGACCAATTTGGGTTTAGTTTTTTTTTTGTTGGAACGGTGACTTGATCGAGAGTGTTTTTAGCTGTAATTCAAGAAAATCTGTTTAGCCGTTCGAAGATCATTAGCTATTTTCTATTCGTCGATGGGATTTTTGAGACAAGAGTATTTTAAATTTTTAATTTATGTTATCAGTTTCCATATTTTATACTCTAATTTTAGCTTATTAACTTTTAAATCGACTTAAAAAATGATGAGGTTCTCAATTCCGTTGTATGTTTTTTTATCTTTATAACATAACTAACCGTCCTCTCAGTTTCACCTGCGTTTATGATCACTGGTCCGCTCCTATTAGCCGTGATGTTATATAGCCTATAGCGTTCCTCGATAAATGGGCTATCCAACACTAAAATATTTTTTTAATTTTAACCAGTAGTTCCTGAGATTAGCGCATTCAACCAAACAAACAAACAAACTATTCAGCTTTATAAAATTAGTAAAGAGCGCACAACAGAACACAACAATCTGGTTATTTAAAAGAGGGGCCATTAATTTATTTGGCCGATTTCTTCTTACAAGGCTCAACCATTTGGTAAGGGACAGTTATAGATCGTCACAGGCATGTACGATGTACGGTTGTATTTGTTTCTTTATTTGCCCAATATTTTGGTCGAGTTTCTGTTTGATGTCACGGGCATATTAAGCAATACCGTAAAGTGCGACTTTTGCCAGTTACGCACCAGTTTTTCATGATTTTTATCATATTTTACATGTCGTAAAATCGTGTGACGATTAATTTCGTTGTATTTATTTGGTTAACTCACAGCATACTCGTATGTATCATTTATGGTAAAATCTAGGTAATAAGGTTCTGATATACATGCCACTTACGAGCTAACACAGCATTCACAATTTAAACAACATATTAAAACAAAATCATATTGTTATATAGTTATTAACAAAATTAAAAGAAGAAAAGTAGAAACATTAGACATATATCTATACTTATAATAAATCTGTAGCGGGATGAATTCTGTACATTGAATATATTCAAAAAAAATCGACTGAGGGGTATTAAGATATCGATACTGATGCCGAAAATGCGATTCAAACAATTTTTGTCTGTCTGTCTTTCTGTCTGTCTGTTTGTATGTTCACGATAAACTCAGAAGTTACTGAAGGGATATGCTTGAAACTTAGTATGATAATAATTTGAGTGCCTGCGCAGGTTATAGGGTACTTTTTATCCCGGGTTACACTTTGGTTCCTACAGGAAAATCAATGAAAGCTGTAATAACATTGTAACGTTAGTAGAATGTATATACTTATTTCGAACTACATTACAGCGAGCGTTTAGCTTATCTGGTGTAGAGTACGATTTCTACGAGGTTGGGTGCCGGATCGAATACCTCTTTGACACTGTTTTTCTTTTTTCGCACTTTTTTTAAATGTATAAACTAATTTACTTTTAAAATTAGGTATCGTTTTTCACCGACCAAAAAAAAGGGGGTTCTCAATTCGACAGTTTATATACATATTTCTTTTTTTTATGTATGTTCAGCCTTCTCCGTTATTTATGAACCGATTTTGATTATTTGATATTTTTGTTAGATAGGTTATACCTCAAGGGTGGTCCCATGTCAAGGAAGTGAGGAACTGATGATGGAATTCTGATAAAATTGAGAGAAACCCTCGAAAATTGTAGAAACGAATAGTGTTTCTGTTTACTTTTCATTACTTTATGAGGTATTTGCATTTAGAAATCATCACATCATGTAGCCGAACTGATGATGAAAAAAATCATAAATAATAATCTTTGTAACAAAAATTTAGACCGAAGAAAAAAACTAAAAAGCAAAAAATAAATAAAACTTTTAAATTAGCTTTATACTTAAGACTTAAAAGGTTTATTTATTTTTTGCGTTTTAGTTCTTTTCGTCGATAATTTTTTTTTATATTTTTTATAAAACCACTCAATTTAATCAACTAATAAATATTATTAGTTACATTAGATTATACCTGCAAATAGTCATGTCTGTTTGAAGGATTTCGAGTGAATGTATATTTTCAATCGTAGGATATCATCGTGCTTTTCTGTGGTGATTGCTGAAGCAGCAGGAGTTTTTTTTCTTTGTTTGGTGATCCCAGAGTAATCGATAGCTGGTTCTTGACTATGCCAACGAGCTATTTTGCCTATCGCAGCCATTAAATTCATAAATAAGTTTCACGGCATTAATAATCATAACAACTTCAAACACCTCATACACGGCCGTCTGATCCTAAACTAGGCAGAGCCTGTACTATGGTAACCAGACTGCTGATAAACATACTTATATATTTCTAAAGACATACATATTATAAATAAATTACACCCAGACAGAGAATAATTTGTCCTGGGTGGAAATCGAACCCACGACCTCTGGCTCAGCAGTCAGGGTCACTAACCACTAGACCGTCAGGCCAGTCCAGTAAATATACATATATTTTTAAATACAGTTTTAGAAAAAGAAGATCCAAACTTTTAAACTTTTGCGTTCCATGATAATATAATTATGTTGACGAATCGAGATGTTAGGTCGTCACAGTTGTTTTATGACGATTTTCTGCAAAAAGAACATCTCGCGCAAGGAGGAGGTGACGGTGTGGATTCGGTAGAAAAACTTCCAGGTTGAACCTTTTCACTCGCGCTCTCATGCGTAAGCTAAGAGTGGCCGTGGGTGTATGAGACGAGTTTTATGTTCTTAACCCGAAGCAGTGTCTCCCGTGAAGAGGGTGTCTGGACATCGCCCAGTTGCCATCCGCTAGCCAGCGCTGGGTGGATCATTAGAGGCAAAACGTCTCCGTACCGACGGCACACTGTATGGTTTTAGTTAGTTTAAGCCTGATATACGGCTTCACCAATAGCCCGGTGAGGTGAGCTACCACACGAAAAACAATTGAGTAATGTTACCACGGCCAAATTATGTGGTTATTTCAAAGTGTAAGCTACCAAAACAATCTTTTTTGTACGCTCCAGGTTGTTTCACCGCCAATACAGTATAAAAAATCCTGCCTGGGAAGGAGGTACTATGCAACAAGCGACAAATTGCTGTTTTCCGAAAAAAAACGCGAACGAAGTCGCGGGCACAGCTAGTATGATATAAGATCTAAAACATCAATTGTTTTAGATTTAAAAAATAACATAGATAGTTTAAAAGATTCATAAAAGATATAAAAAAAAGAAAAACATAACATAACATTTTACTTAATTTAGCGAGTTTAGTGGTTGTGTTTACGATTAGCGCGTACTTTTCAATATAAATTTCCAAATTATTTCAGTATTTTTACATGAAACTGGTTTTCTCTGTCATGAATAGTCATGATACACATCAGTATCAGGCACAGTCTTGAGAAACGAATTTTAAATCCGTACACATTCTATCTAAAGGTGAGTTTAGATCAAGGTTAATTTTGGATAAGGGTACAGTAAAGAGATTGCAAACAGGATTACGTGGAGGTGTTCTGGGTACATTAATGGTTGAAGTTAATTAAATATATATAATAATTAAATATTCACCATTAATTTTATTATGCAACACTCTGTGGATAAACATTAAACCATGCATCAGTCTTCTATCAGGAAGAGAGTGCATTCCATAAAATGTCGCCGATCCATACCAGGATCGGCTTACATTTTATGGCATTTTACGCCTAATATATCTTGGAGATATATTAGGCGAATTATAGGCAATATGACGAATCAAGGCTCTTTAGATAATTTCTACGTACGTCTGATAATATTTTTTTTGGGAAAACAGCGTTATATTCTACCCCAAAAGCTTACAGACCTTATGAAATAAACCTGTAATAAGTTAAATTTGTCCTGAACTCCCGCGAGAAAACACTCGAACCTACCATGTGAAGCTAATAGGTGTAAGTTACAATATTTTACCCTGCCTTAGCAGAAAATATCGACGTCTCTAGACGCTCGTATATTTTAACAAGATTCCCAAATAAAATTAGTTCATAGACCTTTTAGATACTAGTCGAAAAAGTAAGTATGGTTCTGAAAGTAATAGTAAAATGTCACAATATACATAAATCAAGGGTTTACTTGGTTGTTTTTTGTTTTTAAGTAATATTGGCAAATAGCTGAATAAAAATAAAGTAGATGATAATGAAGATATGGATGTCATATTGCACAGGGCAAAGAGACACGTATCTGTGCTCATGTGTACACCCCGACATGGACGGACACTGCAAATAAAATACTTTATCGATATTCCTTTCATATAAAAATATTTCAACTACATAATATTATAACAATTACCTTAATTAATAATGATATGTACCTACCATTAAACGACTTACCATTGTTATAATGTTTTTGACGTAACCACTATTTCCGCAAGGAAAGGCAAAAAGAGGCAACTCTTGTTACATAAATACGGCTGGAGCATTATCTCTAATTGTACATGTTCTTTTGCCTATTAGAGTGTGTTTATTAAGGTAACGATATTGCTTAAGGAATATTCTTTTTACTTCTTATTTTGCTTAGATACGTTTTCTTTTAACATTCTTTTATTTGAAAAACATACATAATGCATTTTTTTTCGTGTGGAAACCCCTACGATTCAATACCTCACCATGGCTACCGGTGAAGTGGTATGTCGGAATCGACGTGACTAAAACCCAGGTTGTTTTGTCACAAGTGAGTCTATTGCAAGGGACTCGGGTATACCCTAAGATGGAAGTCCCCGAGAACCCCAGCAGACTTTGGGCGCCTTTAAAACAGAAGACAGCCACACCATTGCATACGGAGGGCCTTCCGGTTTAGAGAAGTGCGCGTGGAACACGTCGCGTTACCGTCTCAGGCCTGCTTCTGCTAGGGTAACGGGCAGCCTCACCCGCTACCCCCAGGCCAGCGCTCATGGAGGCCGAAGATCATTCTGCGCATTCCAACGCCTGATGCCTCTTCTTTGGGAGGAGAGAGTACTAACCCTCTCCCGTTCCCTTACAGCCGCCTCTTTATTGAATATCAAAAAGAAATGGCGGATTCCCACACACTCTCACTTTGGGCCATGGACAGAATCATGGCCTCCAGCGAGAGGCTACTACGCACACCGAATAATAATACATAATGCATAGGTTTCGTGATTCATTTAAATTTTCATAATTTTGGTTCATATAATTATAATTAGTTTAATTCTCATTAAATTTATAATTTTTCTTCATTCATAATCATAACATTTACAACTCTTTTTAGCACTTCGTCTCCATAAAAGCTTGGCGGCAACAAAAATAAAATAACAATAACCAAAAATAAACAATTTCTTCACTTTGAATCCAACCCCCGTTCTATTTATTTCCCGATTGAATCCTAAGAACTTCAAAAGAAACACTCCTTTGCCATTCAAAGTACAATTCACCCTAACGCGGCATTCTAAAAATCTTTCTGCATTTTGCATGCATATTCAATATTGAAGAACAAAATAGTAAAAGAGGACATGGAATAAAAATTTCCTTTCAAACAAATCGTTTCTCGATTCAAGTCTGTATAATGGCGAGGAGGTTATACAATGGTGCATTTCTGACCCGACACAGCGTCTCGCTGGCCCGAGCTGTCGCCTTGATGTACCTACTTCCTCGTATATTCTCCTAGTATCTCCGCAAAATCGTTTATTTATTGTGCAGACACTATCACTTCAAGATATTGCCTATTCTGAAGATGTTAGCTTAGGCTAGGAATTTGATCAATGAAATATGCAAATATATTCATGGTTGGTTTCCTACAAAGTTTGAGTAAAGGAACTAAAACTACAAATAAAATTATAGTATTGAAATTTGATTATTTTTTTAAACTAGTTCTGTTAGTATATGTTAATTGTTTTGCTGCTATCTGTTATGGTTTTAGAGGTTTAGGATTTAAGTTTCGTAATGTTTATTCGTTTGGTAATTTACTGGCACACACACTTTCAACTTTAAACAGTAGCACAAGTCAAAAAGTCCTGAACACGGCCTCAAATGTGCATTCCTTGCCTAAAACACTGAAACACAGGTACTGGCCTCATAAAAAGGCTTATATTTGTCCAATGAGACATAAGATTAGATAAAAATAATGGTTAAGAACGAAGAAATCAGAAGGAGAATCAAGAAAACAGGTAAGAAGAAGAGATAATGACACTTAAATGGGAGTACGATGACAGCGTTGTTCACGGATTAAAATGCACTAAGCGTGAATTTTTCATCATTCATCAAAAAGTCTAATATTTACTATAATAATCGATTACAATAATTATATCAGGTTTTACTGAGTATACCGGTATAGTTTTGTAATAAATAGAGATCACCAGGTCGTCGATTTTTGAACATAATTAATTACTATATTAAATTTTTAATGTTTGATTTATTTTATTGACCCTCATAACTTGAACTGTTATTGTATAGCTATCCGACCATGACAGATCAACATATATACTGGATGCGTGTAGCTCGATGATAGCCGTTATCACGTAGTTTTTTTAATTTGTAACACATATTGTTGAAATATTTTAGATTTTAGCACTTCGTCTATAAATAAGCTTTATGTATCCAAATTTCTTTCTTCACGTATTAATATACAACAATTATGACATTGCTTTAATATTTTATAAGATACTGCTTGATCATTCTACATAGGTGACAATTTACTATCTGGAGAATATTTGGTTAGTAAAAAGGCAGTGGATAAGGTTAAAATTTAATAACTTGTACTGGCAATACATAATGAAGATGAAACCTAGATAAGAATCGTTATAATAGCCAATTACAAAAAAAAATGTTTTGTATTTGACTCGTTCTACCAAAAAGAAGCTTTGTTATGCTGCCGTAATAATTCCCTGTCTATTTAAATTAATATTTAAGTTCTTTTTACAATTAAATGTTTAAACAGAATCTAAGCATTCACAAGGCAACCACAGCTATTGTGAACTGTTCCGGAATAAACACGTGTCGATCAACAATATTGTGATCTTTCCCATGCCAGTTATCCGCTATGTACATTATTGTACATACATATGTTTAAATGGTTTATTTTACAAAATACACAACATACGGTTATCGGACATGATCGGGATCAAATATGTCAACACGTGTTGTTCTGGAGATATAAGTTTTTATTGAGAGAAATATCTGGAGATATTATTGTTAACATTGTTTAACTCATTTTACGAAATAATATTAAAAAAGGTTAAAACTCCATTCGTTTTCTTTTAATTCATTTCAAAGAAATACGGTTTAGGATATGCATTCATATTTCAATAAATTAATAGATTTTTAAATAACGTTTCGATCACTGATCAAAAGCAAATATTTATTTACTTTCTGAATACTAAACATGAACGAGTTCATCGAACGACTTGGACAGGAACATTTCGTGAATTTCGTATTGTAAAAGTTGTGTGCTACCTTAGTCAACCTTTAACACTTTACTATACTTTAAGGCTCCTACGCCAAAACTCTTCAATACCTCACTAAATTCCATTACATAATCCCATTAATATTGTAAACTAGCGGCTTCCCGCGGTTTCACCCGCGTAAGTCCCGATCCCGGGGAAAATATCGGGACAAAAAGTAGCCTATATGTTAATCCAGGTCTCCAGCTATCTACATACCAATTTTCATCGCAATCGGTTCAGTAGTTTTGGTGTGAAAGAATATCAAACTCCCATCCATCCATCCATCTATCCATCCAAACTTTCACTTTTATAATATTAGTGGGATGTCAAATTTTGGATGCATGGATGTTTGTGACTCTTTCACGCTAAAACCACTGAACCGATTGCTATAAAACTTGGTATGTAGATAGTTGGAGACCTGGATTAACGCATAGGCTACTTTTTATCCCGATATTCCCACGGGATCGGGACTTACGCGGGTGAAACCGGGGGGCGCTCCTAGCATTTAAAAAATAATGTTCACAAAAATTACTTAGCACGTCCTCAATAACTAGGGGATGGCGGATGCAGAACAATATTCCTTGCCAAAGTCCTCAGTCGTAGAAATGACGAATGAAGCTGGAAACCAGCCAGGCCATTTTAACAATGAAAAATCTCTTTACAGCACCAGTTCCGTATATACTGTAGTATACATTTTATCAATTGTGTCTGATTCTGTAATCGGCGGCAGCCTTTTCGAGAGTATTTAGAATTGCGATATTTTAAAAGTTAAATGTAGTGGCATCCACCGTTTGTGTGTTTTTGGTTTGGTACATTAGGTGATGTAGATTTATTATTGTGGGGTATTCATGTTTTCTATAGTTAACGATAACCTACATTTCTATAGCTTTATCAGCTACACCGACTTAACCAGTCACGCTTCATTTACGTTCAACCGATTCAACTTCTAATACCTACAAGCTTTTGGCTCAAATACAACCATAGGACTAGAAATTACAAGAGATTCAATAACTGCTTCAGATGATCCTTAATCCCCTTCTTTAAAAAGTTCACAACATTCACAAAAATACCATCACCTCGTTAAAACCATACTCCAATATTGTATTTTGTCATTTCGACCCGAAATACTAAAAAAGGGCCGAGTCTTTTGAAAGGGTTCTTTTTATAACCGATAAAGATAGACCCCTACCGTTAATGTAACTGCTGAAACTATTAAGAGAAGTTAGAGGTCTTGTTAATATGGAAGTTGTAAACTACCCTGGGTCACGTATGCAACAAAGGAACTATGATGGAGGTCCCGTTTTTATTAAAACGTCCAGTGCTCTTGAGCCGATTTTATTTATGTCCGCCCCTCCTAATGTACTTGGGTAAAGTTTTGAGCAAAATGTGTGTAAAATGTTTTGTTCTATTTACTTGAAGTATTTTAAACGTGGTTACTTTTCGACTGTTGCGTAGCGATAAAAATAAGCACAGGTTTAGCTCAGTTATATAAAATTATTAAGCCTGGGTATGACATAAAGGATTTTTGTGCCCGCATTCAGAATTATCAATTTCACGCTGCAAGATCTGTTATAGGAACAAACTTGATTTTTTAACGATTAAAATAAATATTAAAAATGTGTGAAGGTATTTACTCCGGTTTTCAGTCACCCATTTAATAATAATAATAATATATCTCTTTATTGTACACCAAAATGATTTTGAAGAATAGAAGCACAGCAATGTTTTGTGGTAAATACAATTGGCGGCTTTATCGCACTGAGGCAATCTCTTACAGGCAACCATGGGATGGAGCGAGCATAGGATATCGATTCAAGGGCAGTATGGTGTACGCTCAGTAGGTCTATTATACAGGTAGGACATCCATTGTTCAAAAAAATTATAAACTGCCAAGGTTATGTTCATCCATATATGCTTCTACAGTATTATATCTTCCAAAGAAACGAAGGACAAATGGCTAAGAAATAAATTAGCTTATTACAAACCTTAATATTAATCTCAGATTTGTTCCTTTATAACGCTTGATGTATCTATCTCAATACTGTAATATCTCGCACGTTCCTAACTACGAATATATTACTTACATTTGTAGTTCAAGGATTCTGGGGAAAATAAAAATAGAAAAAAAACATAAATACTTGTGTTAATGTACTCAAGATTTCTGTAAAATATATATAGTGTTGAAATATAATATGACTAACAAACAGGCACTATGAATGATGAGATCATAAGGGGAAATGATGTACTTACAGCTCATTAAAATAAGTGTAATACAAATTCATTGGTTCGCCTAGTCCTTGTTGATAATAACAACAACAATTTGAATATACAGGGTGTTTTTGAAAAAGGAACACTTACTTAAATCACTGAAAGCAAAATCTAAAAATTTTCACCATTTAAAATCTTTAATTTTACACATTCCACCTACTTTTATGAAAAACGGAGGCAAAAATACCAGGAAATTCAAACGGCCATAACTAGTAACCGATTTTTTTTTTTTTTATTCTTATTGTAGCTGCATGCTAGAGTCATGCCCTATCAGTGATCTAAGTAAGTATTCCTTTTTCAAATACACCCTGTATATATGTATGACAAGAGATGTAGACTATAATTACAGGAATATGTGTTGAGTAAAATACGTTACCAATCCATATCGGTGAATGTGTGGCGACAGTTTGAAATCCCAGTTTATTCACACAAAAATAGTAAAATAAATTCAGAACAATAAGCAATCAATAGAAACAAATCAAATGAAGCAAGCTAGACTGTAACGTAAAATGTGTAAAACGTAAAATGCTAGTGAATTCACAACCGAGTGAAACTACATCACTCGTTAAATCATTTTAGGGTTTATTGTTTATGGCTGCGACAATTATCGTGGATTCCTGTGGTAGGATTTCACAGGTTATTGATGTTATCATCGGCGCAAACATTTATTGATTTATAAATAGTCAAAACTCTTCTGTTGATGCTGGCACTGGTAGAACAACAAATTTTCTAAAAAAACCTTTTGTTTTAATAAAACTACATATATTACAAAAGTAAGTGTTATGTGTTTAGTCATTAATATTTTATAAAGACAAAAGCTTTTTGTAGATATATTTTTTACCTATGTATTAAAAAAAAGATGAAGACGTCGAATAAGAGAAATACGTAAAGATGACCAAGAACAACCACACGAAGCAATTGATTGTATAATAAAAGTTGACAGATGTAGATAATTCAAAGATTTGGCACTGGAGAGTGGTGATTTTTAAATTCAAATTCGATAAACACAGGGCAATTGAGTGGTGACACAATATATCAGTATTGTTACAAAGTTACTCTATTATGATTTATATCTTAGCGAAGTGA
The DNA here is from genome assembly GCA_949752705.1 of Callimorpha dominula. Classification (NCBI taxonomy): domain Eukaryota; kingdom Metazoa; phylum Arthropoda; class Insecta; order Lepidoptera; family Erebidae; genus Callimorpha; species Callimorpha dominula. The sequence continues at coordinate 3,983,313 of OX457005.1, forward strand.
ACTCCGTGGCATTGTTAACACTGCTTTGGCTTATTAAGTTATCTAAGTAATACAAGGCTATGTATCATAAACCCTTCAGTAATATTGGATTAGATATATGTATTAAGGACATGATAATTACACTATTATCTAACTAACAATGAACTTAATGCTAGATATTTCGATCTAATTTGTGTGTATGTACTAACATATTATGGATAATAACAGATTATATCAGTTTCTATATAATTTTACTTAATGTCTATAAAACTTTGTATGGAATTTAATAATTCAGCAACAATTATAAATATATATGATATAGTAAAATTTGTCACTTAAACAACAACTTCCCGAGACTAAAAATCTTTGTCAATATTTGTAGAAAATTGTATTTCATTAAAATATTAATCTGATCAATGTACACTGATCACGTGTTCAAATCCTTTTTAACAAAAAAAAGTTAATAATAAACCAGACCGTACAATGAATGTTTCTCTGAATATATGTTGTAATAGTTTGATACAATAACTGCAATATATAGCGTCTGCAGTTTATTACTCACCACAACGGAGCGTATTAAACTCGTGGTACATTTTCCTCACGCACGCTGACGAGAGTGAAAAGGGCCGGTACGCAGCTACGTATTTCAAAAATAACGAACTTTTTAAATTATCGTTTGTTATAGTGCCATTATGATACTTAAAAAAATAAAGCTTTGATAAAAAATATAATTCTTATCGAAAGTATGACGATCCTTTTAGAATTTTTGTCCTACATCTGAAACGTCACACCTCTATTGTGGGCGCAAAGCTTCTGATAGCTCAACTGTGCTTACAACTGCATTTGAGCACAATTCAGTTGGTGCAATTTTTTGAGCGCCAAAGAAACATCTAATATATATATTCAACCAAAGCAAAAAGTGTTTTGTGTGTTTAACAATTTTGGTACATTATGCTGAAACGTTAATCAATCACTAATTAGAAATATGAACCTAAGTGCCAAATTCTGGAAATGTACCATAATATATGTATCTACATAGTATAAGTAACTACCATCGGCAACGACATCGTTGTTTGCAGTAATCTAGTGTCCGCAGCGATGAGTAATTAAACTTTACAATTGGTCTGGGCAAGAACATAGACACAGGGTTACAGGGTTTGAAAATATTTCGCCATTGTGTTCAATAATTATGACTCACAGAATTTGAAACAGATTTAGAACGAAGTGTGTCTGTGTTAATATCGATATTAATCTAGTTCTTTGAAACATTTTGGGTAGCTCAGTTGTCAGACGATGTAATATTTTTCAAGATAAATGGAACTGATATCTAAAAACCAACCAAACCACTGAAATGATGATCAAGTAAAAGCTATTTCAATAGTCAGATAAGCAATCGAAGAATACTTACACCTAGATCGAAAAAATGCTCAAACTGTATCAGAACATATTTCGGGCTTTATTCGCACGCTTATGATGTACTGAAACGAACTAAAATTCACTCGAATCCATTTATACGCTGAAGGATTTTATGAGGTCATACATAACCACGGTCTAAATCTCCCTTGATCTCGACACAAGAATTGAGTAGGGTGTGTGACAGTTTGGATTATGGGAAACGTCAATGTGTAGTTGACGGTGGGCCAGCACGGTTTATGTATTTTGAATGTGGGTTGCACTTGTAATGTAACAGATAAAAACTTACATACTTTCGTCAATATACTGTCCCATGTAATACGTAAGTACTTTTATACATTTATCATCTGTTTTACACATTCAGTAATTTAGACTTATATTTATGTAAAGTTGTACAGATTAATAAATGCAAATTGAACTGTATGGATTTTGTTAAATTACTTATAGCTGCTTATGCATTAAAGATTTGTTCGTATCTTATTCGCCACTCAATTGTTGATATACTACCTTAGTAGGTATCCAGAATAAGTTAAGTCTTTGTTCTGATTACTATGATCTAGATTGCTTAGATTCGTTTGAACTTTTAAAACATCACAAATCCCATTAAAATTTTCCACCGCCTTAATTACAAAACCTCATTTACTATCGTCCAAAATTGTTATAACTCAGTGCTTTCGTAAAGTATTTTCTAGTTCGTCGCCTCCACGTCGCTCCGAAGCCAATTACAAAGTTTAATGAAGCGTCAGCTTGTCCCTTTTACACTTGCTCACTTACTTATATTGTACAAATAGTTAAAGTTGTGAAATTAATGGTGACTGCATTATGTGGTGGAACTGACTGATACGCAACAAACCTTGGCTACTCTTGATAAGGGTTATCAAAATCTGAGTGCGTGTGTTTCACAAAGCACTGAGCGTGAGTAACTGGCAGGGGAACACCCATATTAGCATCAGAGGGTAGGAGATATTTGTTCATAATACCTTACTACAATGCAGAAGGGGCATTAATGTAATAGCTAAGGCGTGGTAGATCGTTTACTAGGATGGAGAAAATTCAATTTGAATGATAATCGTTTTAGAAACAACGTTTATTTTTATTTTGTTGAGTGTTTGTTGCGAAATAAAAATAACGATATTGTAGGATAATAGGGTTATCGTGCGCTGTGATAGACTTACGTAAAGACTGAAATATATGAATATGTAAGTGACAACTATGTCTGTAGGTGTCACCTTGTAGAGCTAAAGGAAATAACAATATGCGGATCTCAAACCGACGAAAACTACATGGTCTGCCAGCACAAGGTGTTATTGCCGGGATATAGGACCGAGTAAGAAAATGCCCTAAAACCCTACCGAGATTGTTCCAATTAAAAACCGTCAGAGACGAGAGAAAAGGATTATGAAGAACAACATTTCTTGGCAGTTAACCATTTAAAATACCTCCTTCATAAACGATTTTACATCATCAGAACAGGTCACAACAATTTTATGTGTCGTTCATTTTACGACTCGCGGCAACCCTATAATGGTCACAAATCCTACTGAGCAGTTTAGGGCTGCCTATTACGGTAAATTGGTAATAAAATTATATGGTAATATTAATTTGTTTGTGTTTACTTGTATCGTGTTTCTACGTTTGTGGTTATAGGATTACAATATCTGACATCATTATGGAGTAGACTTATCCATTTCTAGGGCAGTTTTATTACTAAATCAATATCTACAAATGTATATAGATCAATAATATATGTAGAAACAACCATGATTACTAAGAATATAATTTATTTATTTTTCAATTAATGATGAAGGGTCAATATGTCGTTCTTACTTACAATATGCACTGTCTTCCATAAGATTTTCATTATGACCACTTTTAATTTAATTTAAAAGTAATTAGACAAGAAATAGGAAACATTTTCAGGGACTAGACTGTTTTAGCTGCTCGTAACACCGTTTTTATTAAAGCAGCGCCCTGCGGTTTTACCCACGTAAGTTCCGATCCCGTGGGAATATCGGGATAAAATGTAGCCTATGCGTTAATCCAGGTCTCTAGCTATCTACATACCAAGTTTCATCGCAATCGGTTCAGCGGTTTTTGCGGGAAAGAGTAACAAACATCCATCCAAAACTTTCACATGTATAATGTTAGTGGGATTACGCGAATTTATTTGTGATCACCTGTGATATATTTAGCTACTTCATAATTTTCTAAAGTAATATTTACATTTTACACGCAAGTAATTTGCTGCGGGGTTTAAAGAGCCAGGACCAACTTTAATTTCAGTTTTTTTTAAATTTGTTTTTAGTATCAACAAGTGAAAAATAAAATTTGATTGTGATACACTCACGACATTATAATAATGAAAATATACGATAATTCATCACATAAAGATGATTTACGGCTCTGACACAAACATATTTATTCTTTTAAGAAAGAAGAACAGCAGTCGTACTTTCTACAACAGCTGACCAAATGGCTTGAAGATATAACATTACTTTGAGTTTACCCTGTATATCATACATTTAATTTATAAACAAGCTCCTACTAAAAAGTATTTGTTATTTCTAAAGGAAAATGTGTTAGGAAAAGCTAAAATGAACAGTACCTAAATCCAAAATTGAAGTAAAGAAGACTATTAGAAAATGTGCATGCTGGAGAAAAGGAATGAACGAATAAGTAAACATGATTCGGATTCCACTCGCCGTACCAAAACGTTCGACTTCAAAAGAATGCAATTTTATCTGATACTGTCTGAACTAAGGGTAATTAAAGTTAAAAGGAATCCCAAACTTTGCTCGGTGCAACGAACAATGAAAGCTTATGTTACAACTCGGTGTTTTGCAGCGTCTTTGTAAGACTAACTCTATACTTAGTTCAAAGTTAGAATTCTTCATGAGAAACTACATTCCATTACGGACCAATTTATTTTATTTGAATTTTATTTTATACTTAAACTTCAAACCAATGCGATTGAAAATAGTTAGGGCGGTGAAATAGGTAACACTTTAGGACCGAAACGTTGCCCAAAACTAACATTTTGTTATTAAAGGGCTCACGTTCTCAAGGTCGCGAACATGTGAAACAAGAGCCGTAAATATTAATACCTCTAGGCTTAGTATTTATTAGACTTACTTAAAATAATATGACAGTAAAGATTTCAGAAGATAAAGCAAGCATAAGCGCTCCTAACCAGTCCATAGGTTGTTGCGCTGAACAAATTGTACATCTTTATTGTTAACTAGAATACCTACTCCCTCTTTTAGTAAAAAATGGTGGCCATAGGCTATGGATTTTTGTAGTACCACGGATGTAACTGCGCATTATTACCCTAATTAATGTTAGGTTACTTTCGTTCACATCCACCAAATGAACATCCACACTTACAGTCACTACTTTAATTTCCAGCGTTTCAATTAAAATTTCCACATTTATAATTCAGTCGCGTTTCCGAGTTTAATTATACAGTATTAAAACTGAATTAAGCAAACATGGAATAGAAACTAAGTCGTATGATTTAGCAAACGTAGTATGCAGATTGGAGTATCATCTTGGTGGATTAGACGGTGTTGCTAATACAAGTTTTGCTTGTTCTTATAATAAGACGAAATGACATAATATACATATGAGATAGTTCTCAGAGCTACGTGAGGTTTTTTGTGCGTAAACTTTGATATTTTACTAGTAGTCGATATCTAATCGAACATGATATAATAATGTTAGTTAATAACTTAAACTTGTCATTTCTTTAAAAAATTTAATTTAGTTTAATGTTTTTCATGTCAGTCACATGTCAGTAGCCGGATACTGTAACTCTGAATTACTTATAAGCAAGTAAAGATTATTCATTATGGTATATAACCTGTTGAACCAATTTTGATTAATTTTGGTATAACGATAGAACGGGCCTTTGAGAACGACAGACGCTACTTTTTATTGCAAAAAAAAAATCTTGAATGGGGTGAAATACGGGATATAAGTTTGTATGGAACGAAATCGCGGGCACCAGTTGGAATAAAAAAATTACGTGATATAATTTACTGATTCATTATATTTTTAGTCACCAATCGTGCAGTTTAAGGATGATCAAAAGTAAAAGTAGGGGTCATGAAAGTCTTTAAAGCCCTGTATACTAAACTATACCATATTTCATCCAGGCCTCTTTATGTACCCAGCACTTCATTGTCTAATATCAGATCGTTTAGTCTAAATAAATATACTCCTCGACACAATAAATCAACACATACCCTAGTGCTGCGATAGTCACTATGGACCCTATTTTTTTTCTTTCGTTTGTTTATTTAAAGTCCATTCTTGAGACTAGCATTTGGCATCAATTCAAGCATTTCACCTCACAATGAAATAGATATCAAAATATTCAATAACTACCAATAAGTTTATCCAAATATGAAATATCTATAAGTTGCCCCAACGTTTATCGAGGTTTTCAAATCGCAGCAAGTTAGAACGCTAGCAACCAATTAGTCCATGTTGACAGTAATCCGGTAGTTACCATTTTGCAGCGTTTGTTTTAATCCGATATTGGTAATAAACATACGAAGTTTGAAATTTGAAGTTGTTTAAAGTTATTAAATTTTTTGGAAAGAAAACTAATGTTTTGAAGGTACAACGTAAGTTGAAAGCCTGTGTTTTATACAAATACTATAGCTAAAAGAGTAAAAGTTGGATACAGAATTATTTAAAGCATGCCCTTTATGTAGACAAGGCAATCACAGATACAATGCAAGGTAACTAACTACATAGGCCAAGAAAATTACCCATAAATTACACGCAGTTATCATACTTCGTCTTAAGTGTGATAGATGCATCATACTATATTGTGACACGAAATATGTCACAGAAGACTCAAAAAATATAAAGCGAATATACAACGCGATAGCAACAGGCATAGTTTGTATAAATTAAGCATTATGAAAGAAAATATTTGAAAAGTTTTTTAAAATATCTTTTTTTTAAATTTTGTCATGAAGTTATTTAATGACAACACTGTATTTTGTCAAAGGCATGTAAACTCACACTCATTATTCTATATTATAGAATATAATATATATGTTTATAATATTGTAGTATTCAAACCTCATTTGAACTGGTTAGAAGCTGGCTGGTAACATAATGTCTTAGTCGAACATGTTCTAAATCCTACTATATAATCCCACTAATCCTACTAATATTATAAATGTAAAAGTTTGGATGGATGGATGGATGGATGGATGTTTGTTACTCTTTCACGCAAAAACCACTAAACCGATTGCAGTGAAACTTGGTATGTAGATAGCTGGAGACCTAGATTAATGCATAGGCTTTTTATCCGGATATTCCTACGGGATCGGGACTTACGCAGATAAAACCGCGAGGCGCTGCTAGTATACAATAAAGTCATAGTAGTAACACCGCTTTACTCGAGTACAAATCTCCTAGCCAACCGTGTGCTACAGTATACATATAGAATATATTTTTTTTTTATAAAATCAACAATCTGTATAATGCCATTCCAAAACAGGATAAAAGTTTTCAGAAGTGTGTTAGTGTAAAGTATGAAAGAAAGAAAGAAAGAAAAATGTTTATTTCTCCAACACAATACATATAAATGATAAGTCTAAATAAATTGTATTAATAAACTAAAAGATTTACACGCACTGAACCTAATAATAAAATATGACTTGTGCCAGTCAGAAAATGTCCCCGCCTCAGCATAATGCTTCCGCAATACAAGTATTGCCAAAGCGCTGATTTTCAGGCAAGGGCCAAGACTACGTTACGGGTGCGTACACGTTACATAACATAATCTAAATATTGCTACAAGGTTCATATTTATGTATAGTATACGCTCATTAAGTTTTTAAACAAAAATTTTATATTTAAAATGCCCATACTAAATCATGCGAAGGACATGCCTATTTTTTATAAATTGGTAAAAGCTAGAATATCAATGTTCTCGTGGTGAAAAAGCGTCATAATTATACTATAATATTAAAAATGTTATATTGTCGTTTTTTGTTAGACTTAGAAATATATATAGTAAATATCTCGTGGGAGAGTCATGTTTCGGCACGTATGGGCCGGGTCGATCGGAGTGATACCATTAACAAGGTGTATACAACATTTAATGACATTCGGTTGAGTAGTTAAAGTGTAACAAACAAGTATGATACTCTGCTGTAGTAGACATTGTTTGACACTTGTGGTTCCTTTAAGACAACTTATTATCGTCTTGGTATTTTGAAACATTCCTCACCATCTAACTCGTAAAACAATATTTACATACACGAAGCACGTTATGTACATAAACTCATCTAAGTAGTTCGTCAAGCTGAGGAGTTTCTACACCGTGTGGAGTTTACATATTAATAACATATTATTAACAAAGTTTCAATCAACTATTTGTGAAACTTTAGTATAATCAGAATGATGATATAAACATGAAATATATCAATTTACCAAATTATGTATTCTAAGAATAAATATTGAAACTATTAATCATAATTTATTAATTACAGTACAATACACTCAAAATTCGCAACTTAATTACCCCAATAACTTTGAGAATAATGTGTGTGTGAGACTTACTGCGGCATCCCTCACCGACCTGTAAAAATATGCTCCGACAGCACAAGCCTTATGTATTCAGAATTATTTTATGTTTCTTTTTTATTATTTTATTCATTTGTTGAAAATTTGTTTTTTAATACCTTTTTACACCTTTCATATGTAATAATAATGTGTCTTCGAAAATAAATAAATAAAACAAAAGGGTTTAAAATAGCCGTGCCTAGACACGTCGCAACGCGGCGCGGTGTACCTACGAGTAGTGCTCGTGCGTAATTGAAAACCGCTATAACTAGTAAAGCACTGAATATTTCATAATAATATCGTTATATATACACATATCGAAATCAACTTTGTGAGTTCTACATAAGGATGGTAATATTAATTTAATACTTCACTTATTAACTTTCCCTTTCCTTGCGGACGCCATCTTAAAATCTTGTACCCTATGTCACTTCCACTATTAGGACCTGAGATTAAGACGATTCAAATGAAAACTCAGATGTCGAAATAAATCAAGCCTCATACATACACTCGACATGCATAAACCTCTTCCTTGCGTAGTCGGGTAATAATGGTGATCATCTTGTCTTACCAACTAGCACTCCGATTTTGCATGTCCATTGTCTAACAATAAACGTAGTTCACCTCTTTCAGAATATTAACACATAGCAAGTTGAATAAATTTTATCCTCAATTGTAATATGGTCTATCAAGTATATGTATGAGTAGAATTATGGATCATTTGTGTAAAGCAAAATTTATGATTAATAACTATTTTATGGCTAATGATTATAATACATATAATACCGTTTCTCACAAACTGGAACTAAATCCCAAAACCATTTCAACAAGTTCCTGTACGCTGCCAAGTCGCCTAAAATATGTGGTGATTCAAAATTATTGTAGTAACCGATGGACCGTGCATCGTAAACCTGGCGCTGAGAGGTGCTAACTCAAATTTTATTGTACGACTTAAGAGTCGGCTTTGCTCATGACATATTGACACGGACAAAAAGTATTCTTAAAGATCTGTGCTATTTATAACGGTAATGAACATAAACAACTTTTTCGACCATTACTGGATAAATACAATCTAGCACTTGAATTCATACATTTAGGCAAAAGGACAAGTCAATTATTCGTACGATCCAACCCACAGCTTTTGAGACATTACAATTTTTTTTGTACTATCATAATAATATAATCGTAACATGTTTAGTTCCCTTCCTTTTTATGCTTATTGATAAAAAGTTACTTTGTTTTGCCATGTTGAAACCACTGCATCTAAAATGTATTTAAATCTCATGAGCTAACTTCCAGATATACGGGGATGTCAACCTAACGCAGTAGTTAATTTAGGAGTCAGGAAGACACAATCTATTCTATTTTACCGCAACTACACCCGGAGCGGTACAAGACGCAGGAATGTTCAGCTCCGCCACCTGCTTCGCAAAATCTTATCTTCTTGAATTGTAAATATTTCTTAGCAGAAAAAAATAAAAAATCTATGCTACCCAACCAAGGATCAAGGTCCAGACCCTAAGTCCGGCACTTGTATACATTAAACGATTATAGGCTTTATAATATTTAATTCCATATAATAGGTACAGCTTAGGTAAAACTTCTCGATTTTCAAGGTTCAATGAAAATTAACAAGTGAAGTGTAATAATTTTAAAGAGGGTTATATTTTTAGGGTTCTTGCATCTCAGTGACCGTCACTAAATTTAACTCGTCGTTAAATAATCTTAAATGGCTTTTAGGATACACACTATCATACTGTACTATATTTTTATCTTTACCTTCAATTCACTAACCTTCTTTTATATCAGTTACTAGTGGTAAAGTTTTATTATGATGAATCATCGTACCTTACTTGCTACGACATCGGTTGATACTTAATAGTTATTTGGAGGAGCAAGTAGGGATATTTTTGGTATTGTTTGACTGATAATGATTTTGGAATGATGGAATTTGAATATAAATTCTTATTTTGAGCGATTTTGTGTAGTGTTTTATTGTTAAATAATACCAAATTATGTCTCAAAACCTTTTACTTAAAAGAAACTGAGTGACCTAACTGACAATTTCAGCAATAAAAAGAAATATATTAAAGAAATGTTTTTACTCCAAGTTTCATACATGTAAAAAAATATAATTTGACCTCCTGTATCTTGTATCTGGTTCCAGAATTCTACAAACTAGTGTTCTACAGGCAGTTATTAAACATATATAATGTGCAATTTCCTTTCGTATTGGGTTCACAGGAAGATTAACTTGCTTGGATATGAATACCAAGTCGTAGAAATACAATTATTATTTATGGTATTTAGTAAATACTACTGACTAATTCATTTAACTAAAATATATTTTTCTTTCTTTTCAGAATCTTAAGAATCAAATCATGACAACGAACGTGTGGGTAGAACAGGTGAGTAATTTACAGCATACTTTTTTATAAATGTTGTAAAGTACTTAGTAAGTAATTAGATAAATACTTGTAGCATTTACATTGCTAATTACTTCAGATCTCAAGAAACTGTAATAAATAAAGCCGGCACTGTTATATTTACGAGCAGCTTCTTTAAAAATCAATCTGCTGTTGGTTTGACGCCAATGTTTTCGATTGTCATACGGGATCCACTTTTCTTAACAAGTGGCAATCCGATTCAGAATCCCCATATTTGTGTGCCTTTTCAATCAGTTAAGGTAAGCTTCGACGTAATTTTGTTGTTGTTCAGTGTCTTTATCTATCAATTGCGTCATTTTATCTCTTATTTTAAAAGCTGCTGCTTCTTTCAACTTATATTGGCCATGGTCCTTTTTTTTAAGACAAAAATTTCCACAACGGAATCGATCAAACCAAGCACGTATTGTGATTTCATTTGCTGTGTCTGTTTCATACATGACATTGATATTGATTATTATTATTGGCTATGCAACGTTCTTACCACAACGACTCTTCTTACTACAATGAAAGACATAGTACTAATCATTTTTAAAAATTAGCAACTTCCAAGTAGGGGCCAATATAACCAACTTATTTCAATGTTTAATGTTCAGGAGTAGTAGACAAATTATTTTATTTGCAAATAAATTACACAAACAAAATATTCATCATCAACATCCGTCCACAAACAAAAACTTATATATATATATATATATATATATGACTGCATAAACCCTAAAAATAAAAGTCTTAATATTAACGTATCCTATAAATAATGAGTTTTACAACCATAACATCCTTCCTATTGCAACTCATAGTTCCAATGTTACCTAGTTAAATGTATGACCATAGTTAGACCGTGAATTGACTTCGCTACGGACATTTTAAGCTGAAAATCTCCAAGGACCTCTTCATAGTTCCTCCATAGACCTCTTCCTCGACCATGGCCACTGGCGTAATAGCTTTTAGAGAATCTAAACCTGACAAAGGACCTTTAGAAAGCATACTCCAACAACTAAGTGTCCTAGAGGATTAGTATCTTCCTTGACAAGAGATACAAATTTTAAGTGCGTTTTACACTGTTATACGGTCTAATCAGGGGCAAAAAAATACTAAATTTATATAATTATGTATAATAAATTTATATGAGGCCATCTTAGGAAACGACTGACAACGACGATGTTATAGTTTATGGTTTTTAAATAACACGCAACATGAGATTTGACGCAGAGTTAAGGTGCGACGCCATGAGCAATTAATAAAACGAATTTGCACACATAACATGATTTTTCTGTTAAACTTCTATTAATACTGTTATTTACAAGATTTAAGTAAATGTTAGAATCATAAAAAAATCAACCACATGAGATCACAGGTGTAGTGAAAATGTTACAAACAGGGCGTATCTCATTTCCGTCTCAGCACAACAGACTATACATCATTGACAAATGGCTTACCCGGAAGGGACAGCGACTTGTCGACAAGTAGGGATTGTCATTCTTTCAACGGACAGCGGACACCCGCCTGTCAATTTGAAAGTGATTAATGGAATACCCGCATTTGTTTCCTTTAAAAGACTTGTGAATAATTGTTGAGGAAACTCGGAAACTTAAAGGAATTGAAGGGATTAGGATGTGTGGTTGGTCGATGAATGTGATTCCTTTGTTGGGGCGATCGTTGTTTGGAATTGGAAATAATAAGTGTTAGGTTAGAAAGAAAAAGTGCCTTTTATTAAGAGTAGATTGATGTAAAACAATAAATAAACGAAATAACGAAACCTGTGTAAAACATGTATTAAGAGGCCATTCGGGAAATAGCAAATCACACTCTTCAATTTTTCTAGGTAAGTATTTAAAAAAAATTAGCATTGATAATAAAGAAAATAATTTAATCATGATTAGCATTCTTTTTTTTACTTATTTCTTACATCTCATTGCAGAACACATATTTAGAAATTAATTTAACATTTTTACCTTATTTTCTCTTTTATTTCATTTATTTCGATAACGCGTTCCACTTGATATATTTTATAAAGTGTTATGATATATGTGTGTGTATTCGTCGTTTTATGCAAAGCATTTCACAAACTGTTTTGATAAATATATTACTATCTAATAGTGTCTGACTAGACATTCAACCGATATCCAAACTTAAGAAGTTGTAATTTATCTAATTGCCTTAAAAGCGATGTCAAACAATATACATCCACCTGTATTCAAATAATAACAGTTCTGTTTTGTAACATAATAACTATAATAATAATAACTTCACACATCTCACACACGGCCGTCTGATCTCAAACTAGGCAGAGCCTGTACTATGGTAACCAGACCGCTGATAAACATATTTATATACCTATTTTAAATACACAAAACAAATGATCATGCTTGTCACACAATTATTTGTCCTTGGTGGGAATCAAACCCACCTAACCACTAGACCAACAGGCCAGTAAATTTTTACTTTTGTTTCACTTGTTACCAAAGTTATTTTTGCTTGTGGACATGAATATAATACGGGTTTGATGTCACAGTTCTAGGGTGCATTTTACAAAAGACAAAAAGAGGCTACTATAGCTAAATTGCTATTTAGACTATATGATTTCAAGCAAAAAATGAGAATTGGTAAATTTCACCGTGAGTTAGAACAGATCGCGTCAATAGGACTTATTTGATAAATAGATCATAATTTAAATTAGGGATTCTATTCAAAGCTAACACAAAGGTAGAGACCAAATTTAAATAACTATAGTTAATAAATAACATATTAACTATCACCTAATCTATTAGTTACTACGATTAATGTAAAGATAAAAAAAATATAACTAGTTTTTTTTTAGGTTGAAGATTAGTGTAAAGTTTTGGATGTGCATTAGCCGTAGTATTTTAGGTCTAGTTGAAGTTTAAAATGGGTGAGTGTCACTAATACGACATAATAATAATATATATTTGCCTATAATTGTAACCGTATTACAATAAATGTGTTGTATTATATCATGCATTATCATAGAGAAAATAAATGGTATTCTAGACACAACCCTCATAAAAGTATAAAAGTCTTACCATAAAGATTTTAGTTCGGCAACTTTGTATATTTTGGTATACGCAAATCATACCAACAAGGAAACATATCTGTTAATATTATTTTCTACTCCATTTGGCGAGGAACAAACATACGAGATTTATATTAGTCACACTAAAAACTTTTGTTTTATCGCACACATAAATTTTGTTATGTAGGATGACGGTTTCAGAATTTCTGGAAGATTTTATATAAAGATAAGTTGCACAAAAATTGTTGCGCAAATATTAAAAGTTTTCTACTAGTTGCTTTCTCTTCGGGAGAGTTATTTGGGTTATACTGTTAACTTTACTTTTATAGTTACCAAGTACTTATTGACTAATAAATTATTACCGCGGAATGGCGAAGTGACTTACTCAAATGTCTTTACTTTATAGTGGCATCGAAAGTTGAGTAATTTCTTTGCCGGCAGAACTATTTCTTATACTTGTGAAAGTGTGATAAGTCTGTGAATAATGTTGTAAGAAATATAATAATAGGATTAGTAAGAAATCTGTTGTAAATTAATAATTTAAATTTGAAGTGCGATTCCATTACATCAATTGTGAACAAAATCTATAAAGTTTTAAAGTAAATTTAAAAGTTTTGTCAGCGCTATGTTAACGCATCGTGCTATATCGCCTTCTCATGAAGCTCAGATTTACTAGGAAAAGATAATACGCCGTTAATTGTAAAAAAATAATTGTAACACTATTGTTTGACTGGCCTGTTAGTTTAGAGGTTTATGATCCCGACTGCTGAGCCAGAGGTCGTGGATTCGATTCCCACTCAAGATAAATAATTGTGTGATGAGCATGTGTGGTATCTCCTCGGTGTTACTAGCACTAGCACTGTAAACTAGCTTCACGACCGACTTATACTGAATGACTCCTCCTGACAATTCAAAAATACCTACAATTTGTTTACTTGAAATAAATAATTTAGTTTTTTTGTAATGGCGCGTTAACGGCTTTGTGGTCATAGTCGCTGAGTTTCGAGTTTCGTAGTCCATAAAATTTCTCGATCCCTTCGAGTCTCGAACCCTGAGGTAATTGCTCGCTCAGCATTTGGGCCTCCCCAAATGCTGAGTGAATACTTTCAACCCCGAATCGCATTCTCTACTGTGCGAGTGTTGAAGCTTCGGAAGTCGCGTCGTATCAGCTTTCTTTGGTTTAAACCTCTCGTATCTGACGAAGGCGGTTGAGTGGCTGTCAGCCTTCTTTTCATATGTTCGAGAGTTTCGGGCGAGGATTTGGACTCTTGCGTTTGGAAACAACTTTCGAGACACGTCCTGCAGCATTTTGACATTTTGTCGGTTTTCTTGTCAACGTTGTTAATGGTTTCCAGCGTTGCTAAGTGATTTTGCAGATACCCTAGAGATGCTTGGAGCGGCGTTGGTCCCAGAGTCGGCCGGAGATATCATCCGAAATCGTTCAGCCTTTAGGTTAATGTTTAGAGTGCCTCGTACAAGTCCTTGATCACTACCGGTATTATACCTGTTGAGCACGTAGACATCTCTAAATATGTATTTCCTATCCGTAATAATGAAGTCTATCTCGTTCCTGCTCACGTTATCGGGGCTTCGCCAAGTCCACTTCCTGTGGGGCTTCTTCTTAAAGAAAGAATTTACTAGGAAGAGTGTGATTCTAGAAAGTTGACCAGCATTTGCCTACTGTCATTTCTGCGATGCACTCCATAGGGAACGATTTTCGTTTCGCCGCATTCTTGTGCTCCCACTTTAGCATTAAAGTCCCCCATAACAACGCGTATACTATGTGGCCTTTTCGGTACAAGACAAGACAAGACCTCGGTGGTTTCGTCAGAGTAAGTTGAGGTCGGCGCCTATACCTGTATCACCTTGATACGAAGAAAGAAATGATTATTCCCGATTTTTTGTACAAGGTACGAAACCCAGGAGAGCCTGGTAACCTTCTCTAAAGTAGAAGAGGTTGCCGGACTCGAGGGTTATCGTGTCTTTCCCCTGTCTTTGGATCTCGGATAATCCCAATATATGTCAGTTTATGCGGCCTAGGTCTACATCGAGTTCAGTGAGGTGTTGATCCAACCATAGGGTGTTACAGTTATAAGTAGACAGTTGTAGTTGTTTGTGGTAGCCTCCCGTAGCCACTAAATTCTTTGCACCCCCTGTCCCGTCGTTACGACCGCTACCGTAATCGGGAATAGCGGGAGTGCCGGGAACTTGGGGCCTTTCTTGTGGCTTTTGTTCATTGGAGGGGTAAGCTAAAGCCTACTATTATCACATTGGTCAGACGGGTTGGTTAAAGGGTTTTGTTTCGAGTTTTCCTTTTCTTACAGTGATATTATCTGCCTGATTTGTTCCCTTAGTCGGCTGCTACGACACCCATGGGACGAAAAGGGGTAGTGGTTTGTGTTCCAAGCTGCCACTACACGGCACGGTGTGTGGTGTGTCAAGTTATTATTATTATTACTATGTTCTTTTAAAAATATAATATTACTAGCCAAAAATTAAAACACAGCGCACTTAAAAGCAGTAGGAAATGCTTTGAATGTTGACAATTGCTTGTTGGCATTTTAAAATACCTAAGTTCAGAAATGAATATTTGTTAAAAAATAAAATTTCCTGATTTTGATTTTTTTGTGAAAATTATGATTAAAATATAAAAAAGCCTAATCATAATATTGTTTTGATATTGTACGGACATGTTGATGTACATATTTTTGTATTGTTGAAATTATGCCAAAATATTCATCTTTTACAAAAAATGTGAAAGAAGAATAGCTTCATGGTAAAACTAGTTCAAAACGTGGTTTTATGTATCAGTTTTATTACTCCGAGAAATACAGGGGTCCCCATCTTTACGACCGCAAATTGGGACAGGCAGCTTAAATTGAAAATTTAGGACTGGCAACATTATTTGCCAGTTTTTATTATTCTCTTTTTTATTACTTTTCAAAGTGCGATGGCTTTTCTGTGGATTTAACGATTTTGAAAAATACCTTTCATATATAATATTTCATTCAATTTTAATGAAAATTCCGACTACACACAAAGAGACAACTGAAATATGCACATCAGCAATTTAGTGACCAGTCCAAAATGATTTCTTAGAAACTGGGACCGATCTTTTAAACTAGAAAGTTTGTAACGTAATATTTTCTGCTCGCAAATTATTAGTATTCTTACAAATAAATCTTAATGTTAGTTATGCGATCATAACTTATGTAGTGGACAACAGACTTAGGATAGCCAAAATGAGATGCCATATGTTTTATCGTAAAAGTGAATGAGATAAAACTATGTTTAGAAGGACCAAGTTGAGTACTTGATAACGTAAAATGGTCTACTGACGTACATCTCACTATCCCACTAATATTATAAATGTGAAAGTTTGGATGGATGGACGGATGTTTGTTACTCTTTCACGCATAAACTACTGAACCGATTGCGATGAAACTTGGTATGTCGATAGCTGGAAACCTGGATGCATAGCATAGGCTATACTTTTTATCCAGATATTCCCACGGAATCGGGACTTACGCGGGTGGAACCGTGTGGCGCTGCTAGTGTTTAATAATAATAAACTTCAAAAAGTATTTTAGTTTTTGAAGTTAATATGTTCAAACATGTTTTCCACGACATTCAGATCATAATTTTCATAAGTCAGCTTCAGCTGTCGTAACCAACGGTTCTTTAAAATTAAATACTCCATATCCATGTTGCTTAAAATAGCCCAAGCAATCGAGGCCAGTCATCGAGATTTCCTCAACTTTCTCATTCCATGTTGGTTCCACCCATAATAGTTTCAATGTAACGACGAGCGAACTTAGCAAGAAACATTTTCGACGAAATAATATTTTTAGATATAAAAAATAAGTTTTAGATGTGTATCGAAACAGACTGGCGGCCGAAGGGTTTTTATCCCAACCGTCCCCTGTACGGTATCATAAATCAACCCTCGGTTGGCTCATCCACTAGTTACCACACTTTTCAACTACCCCTTGGATGTATCTTTTCCGTCATATATGATACATAAATATTTATGTTATGCAGTCACATATTTATTATGTATGTGTATATTGTGATTATAGTGAATGTTGGAGTGCTAAATATTAAATGAAAGAAAGAGTTGGAATGTATAACGGTGTAAAAATTTTACTCATTCTTACCTCACCTTTTAATGCATTAACCTTAATATATCAATTTTTTATATAATGTTTGTATTGCCTGAGAAAAGAAATAAGATATTAGTTCCCACTGCTGGCAAACGAGAAGCATAAGATAAGACACAATTACCTACTCTTTGAATCCACTTCAAGATTTCACTTAAATCAAAATCTGTTTTTTTTATGTTTAATGTGTTTATTTGTTGCAAAAAAAAGGCCACGGTCTTTAACAAGAACACAACGCATCTAGTATTACGTGTATTGTAAAGACTTGATGAGTTGCGTGTAATCCCAAAATTCTACATAACAATCTAAGTACGGGCCAAATCTTACAGCTTCAAAGAAAAGAAAAATAGGTGTTCCCTATTTTATATAAATTTAAACAATAGTAGTGTGCCAATTGTGTTTTCTATGAATTCAAATCATTTATCACTTACTCCCAGTAGCCCGGTAAAGCGAGATTGGAACTGAATGTTTTCTAACACTCCTAACAGACAGAAGGCGTTAATCAATCTGTTTCAATAACACAGCACATTCAAATCAGAGACAGGTTACCACAATTCACGAACGTTAAACCGTCAGCTATTCCGCCAGTCGCGTCATGGTTGGTATCAGGCGTGACAGTCGTTACGGAGATATCCATAAATTGAATCCAGTCAAAGACGCCATGTTGTCGAAATCATCACAAATAAAATAAAAAGTTCTAATTTAAAATTTTTATTGAGTTTTTTAATGTGTATTTAAAAGCTACCATTGCCCAAACTTGAATGAACTCTTTTCGGTAATGTTGAATGAAACGAGTCAAGACAATTAAAGATTTATAAATTTAGAATAAATGTAGTTTATATTTTCAGTTCAGGTCTATAAGTTCCTTTTTTAATTGCCGTTTTTCTTTGTTTCCTTTTTTAATAGCAAATATCTAGAAGATAGAATAAAATTGTACTAAATGAAATATTAAAAATAATTATAAGTTTTCAATTATGAATAAAGAAAAAGAAACAACAACTTTAAACTTTGCTTCCATGTCCATATGCCATTCTAATTTTTTTACTAGTAAGTAAAGCTATAGCGCAGTCAACCTAGCTGTTTTATATAAAAAAATCGACATTTTGATTGAAACGCGTATTGATTTTTGAATAAATAGGAAAAAAATGCCTTGGTTAAAAATTTCAATACCCTCAGATTTTTATTTAACAATTTAACGAAATAAAAACTTTTTTTCACATTTCCTTTGATATCTCGTTTCCATTACGTTTTTCGTCATATGTGTCCGTTCTGAAAGGTTTAAAAAAACACTCTTTTTTAATTTTGACCTTTATTTGCTGTTAAACAAAAGCACTTAGGGACTTTAAACAGGTCTCATTTTGTAGGTAATTTTATGGAGAACAAAAGAGTTGTAAACACGTATGGCGAAAAACGTACTGGAAACGAAATATCACACGAAATGTCCAAAAAAGTCTTATTTTTTGTTAAATTGTAAAATAAAAAAATTACGCCCCACTTGTCCAGACGTCGGGTATGAAAATTCTTAAACAGCGCATTTTTTAAGTATTTATCCAAAAATAAAAATTCGCACTAATCAAAACTTTAGGTAGTTTAGTTCCTGGACTGGGCCTCTAAGCTATTGCTAACATGTACTTATGTAATAAATCATTCTTGAATCGCTTTCACGTCGGTCAGAACTTTTAAATAGAATCCAACTCTCCAGTCAAAGTTCGCCCAGTTTAAGGTGAAATTGGCTTCAAGAGATTTTCTATAATTAAAAGTTCTTCAAATTTTTTCGTCGTCTCTCTCTTTCATTGTGTTAGATATCTTTATTCTTTTGTGCCCTTAAACGAAAAACTTTGTCGTTTTAAAGCTAAATCGGTTTATTAGATGCGTGAGATTGATACTAAAACAATATAAAAAGATGGGGGAAGGACAGAGGAGATAAAAAGTTGCTTTTTTAAGAAATTAAAGGTTTAAAACAATTATTGAAAAATATTGTTAGTTGTCCTACCTGTGTGAAAATATATTAATACAAACGAACATATCGAAATTCGATTGTAATGTATTAAATTATTTTTAAAATAAAGCTCCGTCGAAGGTTTAAGAAAACTGTTTCTGAATCTATTTTATTGATACAAAAGCTCGTTCATAGCCACTCGATAGGAACACAAGAAAACAAGATAGTCAATAATTGTGTCTTCACATATTTCAATGTAGATAATAATATACCAAATAGTTAAAACATTTATTTAGAATGATTAAATCGATCGTCTTGTTACAAAAGCATTAAGGTTTAAAAAAACACTGTATCCAAACGAATACTTGTGTCGGATTCCTGTCGAGTTACCGGCAAGGCCCTCTTTCAACATTCCAACATTTTTGTAACCAACAATCTCTCGTGCTATCGTTTGTTTTTCGCTTTGTTCGTGATATTTGGCTTATTCGCCAATGCGAAGTTATTTCATTAATTCGTTATTCATCGTTCAAAATGTTTTTGTAAACAGAAAACAACACTTGAATCGAACTTTTTCATTTGGATCATTCTGTTTGTATTCTTAGTTACGGCAAAATTTCAAGACAATTATTTTCCATTTAAATGTTTTGTTTTCAATTTAAAACATTTTAGTGGCATGATTGTGGCAATTTGTGGCATGTATCGTGCACCCCCAAAAATATTCCGTACGCCAATTCAAAACATTTACAAAAAGGACACTTGCAACATCACAACAACATGAAGGGGACTGAAAATAAACTGAGCTTTCCAGTACAAAAGTGGCTACCGCCCCAAAAGATTGGATGAAAAATGCCAAGCCTGAGGAAATTGCGGGCACGGTCAATTGAACTCTTGACAATTTTGCTCACAACGCGGACGTGTTAAAAACCCGTAAAATTTTAATATTATACAGTTTTTGTATAAAAATTAAAGGCCCTTGTAGATTCGGACGTTCAGATTAACCCGAAGTTTATAATAAATCTCTTAGCATATGTATCAAATGTCGATAAACAGTGACTAGTAGAGCCATCTAGCCTATATATTTAAGTGGAACAAACTTTAGCTTTCCTTGTTAATTATGTTTTCATGTGCAGTTTATAATTTCAGATAAATAAGTTAGTATGAATAGGAACTCATTAAATCGCTGCAGTTACTTTAAGAACATTACAATTTGAACGCCCTTTAATAACAAAATAAAGACAACCTTTATAGCACTGAAAGGCTTTTACGCCTGCAATTCGCGTAAAATTTAATTTGGTTTTAATGAATCATAAACTAAAGGTATTTTGGTTAAATCACGTAAAATAAACATGGACCCTTAACCAAACACTGAATGTGGTGGTAGCAAATTCAGTCCTATCACAATATGCTATGTATTACTTATTACTTTTAATGTAATATTTGTAATGTTTCACATGGACTAGCATAGTTTGTGACAGAAAAAATAGCCATAGGTTACTACGTTTATGGGTCAGGAATTAGTTCAATCTATTTTAAATAATATGACTACTGTTGGATAAATAAAATTGTCCAAATCATATTTCTTAATTTCATGAAATTCTTTAAACTTGTTTAAAAACGTCTTTTTTTTTAATTAAAAATTATAGATCAACAAAAGTGTCACTGCAACAATGCCAATGTCGGTCTATAACAGCCCGTTTCCAAGTAGTTGAGCCTTGTGAGAAGGAATCGGACAAACAAACTCATAGCCACTTAACAATAACTATTTCGTGGAATAATGTAATACAACACTATTGTATCGTGTTCTATTATGTTATGAAGATTAAAAGTAAGAAAACAATTAAGTATTGAAAGTATAGATACTGAAAACTAAACAAGATAAAAATAAAATAAGAAAAGAAAGACATAACAGACAGGAGATGAAAAACATATTACTTAACATTTGTATTCAGTATTTAAAATAGCTGTCTTAGTACAATAGTAAATATGATTTGTTATGATCTTGAGAGAAGTAATTTCATAATATTGATAAAAAAATATTCATCGACTTGGAAAAAACAATGTTTGAAACTATAATTGTTAGTTATTTTCCTATACTAGGCAGAGACACGGCACACTTGATCGGGCCTTATACTGAACACTTACGTGCTTAGTGCCTGTATATACATATTTAAAAATAGCGATGGTGATACTCTTGTTCTGCTTTTTTTGCAACGGGCTTCTAATACATTAAGCCTAAAAGCATACAGTCATGTTGAATTTGAACTTAGTAACTTTGCAGTATAGTAGGGACCAAAGGAATGTGTTCATAGATGATATGCCTTAACCATCCTCTTACTAATTGGCCCCTATTGGAACATCGGAATTGAACTATTGCTCCAATTGATTGGTGTGAAAAACTCCGGATAGCATCCAGCCATGACTATCTAAATTAATTCATGATCTACCGGAACTATTTTGGTTTAATAGGTCGGTCTAGTAATTTATCTACAATTACCAAAATATTTATTAAGTAATTTCTCTTTCCTATTAATGTTTCTATACGATTAAGTGCATCAATATATTTGGTTTGATACGATTGGAATCTAGCAGTCGGAGCATACGTGATACTAGTACAAAATAATAGATTAATATTATAATACCAATATATGCTAGAGACGATGAAAAGAATTTGAAACTTTATTTGATAGTTTGTACCGTCAGAGAGGTCTAATAATTAATTTAAAAAAACACCTCATAAATAACATAAATAACTAATAGTAATTTCCAGACATAATTAAGACGCATTAAATGATTATTTAACTAATGCCACTAACTGTCATTGCTTTCATAATAAGTATACATCATACCATACTTAATACAACATAAACACAAGTGGTAATCAAATACTTGGAATATTAACACGGAGTTAAAAATTAAATGTCATTCTACAACAGTAGTTTAATCAAGAATGAAACTATTGTTCTAGAATACTATTAAATTTTGTATTGTATTCATATACAATAACCCTTTAAAACTGGTTCAAAATACGTACTCACTCTCGCTTGGTAGAATATTACCCGCAAGCAGCAGAATTTCGAAAACTTGAAATTGTAATACCGTATAATTTTTACATGAACCTACTTTAAAAATAATAGCAACGAACTCATTAGGGATAGTTCAAGTCTGTGAAAATATTAATTATTTTCAAAGGGAATAAACTTTTTATTACACAAAGACAATGTGAGACATGAATGACATTCAAAGATTATTGCTTCAAGAGGCCAAAATTAGGCGCGGGCATACGCTAATATGGGATTCCATTAAACACTCAGTTACGTAAGAGGGGCTTTGAAACCATCAAAAAATAAAGCGTATCCGCTGATATATTAACCGATTCGAAGCTGACTTCACTACTCTACAGTTCAAATTACAACATTTTGAAATGTTTTCCACATGAAAAATACAAGACGCACGTGAGTGCCTCTTGTAGTCTTAATTGTAATCTCTGGGTGTCCACGCTCAGAACACAATGCACCTGAACGTTACCGAAAACCGAGAAATTGTGCAACTGGATCACCAGTTTTCTTTCATTAAGATCGGCTGGTGTCTCACAAGGCTGTGTGCTATCACCCCCGCTGTTTCTTCTGCATATCAATGATATGCTGCAAATCAGCAGCATTTATTGCTATGCCAATGATAGCACGAGTGATGCCTTGTATACTGGCCGCGTTAACATTTCTCGGGAAAACTACACTGAGAGTCGATCCAAACTTGTGACTTAATCTAGTCCAATTTAACCCAACAAAGACACAGGTGTGCGGGTTCACCGCCAAAAAGATACTGTTTGTCGTATCATCTCGCTTTGAGAGCACATTCCTAACTGCCACAGCCAGCATCGAAATCCTTGATGAATTCTCGATATATCGAAGTCCCGTTTCGCGGTTACTTAGAGGGTAAGACCAAATTAGCCTCAAAGAAGCTCGGTGTTCTGAACAAATCGAGGCAGTATTTCAACCCGGCCCACCGCTTATAACTTTATAAGGCGCAAATTCAGCCGCATATAGAATACTGTTCTCATCTCTATACAGGAACACCCCAGTACAAGCTTCTTCCCTTGGATCCCCCCTTGGAACGGAGAGCGACTCGAATCGTCGATTGCCAGGATATTTCAGGTCAGCTTGACCCCTTGGCGTTGTGTAGAGATGTAGCTTCACTCTGCATTCTCTATCGCCTGTATCATAAAGAATGCTCCGAGGAATTGTTCACACTTACACTGTCCGCAGCGATTCGCTGTCGTTCAACGCGACAAAACTATTATACCTATCACCTGGATAATTAGCAATTCACCATTGTCCGGTTCTTCAAAAGTTTCTCTTTTTGCCTCGCAAAACCAATCTCTGCAACAAATTGTCACCTGCGTTATTTCCGGATCAATACGACCTTCAAACATTCAAGTAAAGAGCGTAGCGTAGCGTAGCTCCTATCTCAAAGGCTCTTGTCTTTGACTCTTGAGCTGCAGTAGTCTATGGGCTCCGGTAGTCACTTTCCATCAGGTGACCCATCTGCTCGTTTGCCCCCTATAATATAAAAAAAAAGAACAGACAGAAAGACAAACGCTTCCGGGGACTTTGTAGTTGTAGGGTAGTGATATTGGTAAACAAGCATACGACCTGCGATTACTGGTCTCACTTAGTTTACTAGTTGGGGAGTTCAATGTCGAACAGAAATCAGAAGTGTGTATCTACTTATATGATTCGATTTTGAGCTCCTTTAAAATCGCTATATGTCCGCTTAACCAGCTTTATTTTCGTGGCCCTCAGTCGACTATACACATGCAAAGACGCTCTCGAATTAAGGCTACATCGACAAATTTAAATTGAGTTTTGCAACAGTAATTCAGCCTAACAGAGACTACAGAGCCAAAATAATAATTGAGTTCAGTACTATACAGAACGATTCATTCTTGCGCCAGCGTTTTAGTAATAAAATTGAGATGGCAAATATATTTTAAGTGTTATGGCGTATTATGAAGATACACGTATACTATGTATATATTGGTATTTTTCTTTTCACAAATGAATTAGGAGTATTTGAAGTTCCCAACCAAATGGACCATCGCACTGGTCAAAATTTCAATGGGCATTTAATGATAGTGGAGCACGACCCTGAATTTTTGAGCCATGTATTTGAGCAAGGCTCATGATTTTAACATTAGACGTTTCACGGCTAAAATGATGAGGATGAAGTGAGTTGGCAAAAAGCGGCCGTTAAGTTGCCTCTAAACTCTGATTATGGGGAGTAGTATGGTGTTCTAGCAAATACTCATTAGAATAAAATGCTAGTAATACTGGTTCATCGCCTTCTTTAGATAATTTTAAGACATGCGTATTAAATAAAAAAGATAGTTTGCACTAGTCACTTTATTAAAAAGCTTTAGCTTAAAGCCAGCCAAATATTATGTTACCTTGTTAACCAGGCAGTTTATGTCCACGGAATTTAAACGTTTCATTCTGCAATGTCATCCGAGCTTGCCAAGTCTACGAATTCATGATATTCAAATCATTTTCCACTTTTTTAATTTTTTTAAATAATAGAAAAGTCTTTTTTATTTATGTCTTCAATATAAAGATAAGCATTATACATAACATCTTGTTATACATGGCATGATATGTAATATTATATATGTATGTCCAGTCAGTTGGTATTCAGTGCTAGTCTTAGTCCATTATTCTTATACCAAAACTAATATTTAGTTTTTAGTGTAGTAAACTCGTGGTTCACAAACGAAGTGATTCCTTCAAGGTCTCAAAGTTCCATCCATAATATAGTTAAAAGGGCCCCCTTCGGGAAATCAAATCCATATTCACTGAGTTATTTTATAACATTTCTCAAAAAATAATAAGACCATACAAGTAGAAAATTTCATTACGGCTCCGGTACGGTTAGGTACCAGTGATATTATCATTTAAGAAAGCTTTTAAGACGTCATGTTGAACTCAATTTCGTGTGTCACGGTACTTATTGGTGTCAGTTTAGTCCTTAAGAGTAATTTAATATAAATTATTCGAGGTATACTCTTATACCTACCTATATTATAAATTATATTTTATTAAACAAAAAAGAAAAGTTCCAAAACACAACAAACATTAAAATTTTCTTTGCGGCTTAATTTTGAAAGCCTACCAATGAGGGCCTTAGCTAGCTTGACTTCAAAGAGAAATCCGTATTTGTTCGACTGGACACTAAGTGAGAGGTGGCCAAGTCAATTTTCGCTCACAGTCCTAGATATTCAATAGTCCCCGCCCCGCGGCCGGAACTTAATAAGCTACCGCAATTTCCGACGCCCAGCAACGGATCTCAGTCAACAACACGGTTTTATACGTCTTCAACGAAAATACTTTCGAAACGGTCTTTGGGCTGACTTTGACTTTGAAGAAAAACTTTCTAAAGTGGCATTTTTGGAACTTTAATTTATATTCCGATCCAATAAGAAGTATGTCTTGCCATGAGACAATTATTATTATCTATATAAGTTAGTTACGTTTTTAATTCTTATTTGGTAACCTCTACTACTTTGTTGGCAGATTTTATTTACCTGCTCTTGATGTACACTGAATAAAGTATGCAAAACATCACAATGTTTACTATCCTCATTACTACTTTCAATGACATTAATATAATTCATCCATAATTAATTTTAAAAAGCATTTATAAAGGTGTCCTTTTATTTACAACCGTACATAACTGATTTATGTACTCTTATTTACTGTATGTGTGTATCATCAGATAGGCTTAGATACGTATTTTATTATGATTGTACGGATGGCGTAATGGTTAAACTGGTCTCTTCGCCACTACGTCGGGCCACTTCACCGCGCCACTACACCACGCCACTACGTTGTGGATTCGTTTACCACTCGGGACAAAAATTTGTGTGATTCACAAATGGATGTCCCGAGTCTGGGTATTGTTTGTGTCCGTGGCTTAAATGTTTTAAATGTCCCCTGCGACACAGGAGTTATTCTTAGTGCTAGAGTTGTCTGTTGTCTTTTAACCAAACTAAGTCTTTAAGGGTTATAATAATCCCATTTTATTGTTACAGGAATGGAATGATTACAAATTAAAGTGGAATCCCGATGACTACGGCGGTGTGGAGACTTTGCATGTGCCTTCAGAACACATATGGCTACCCGATATCGTATTGTATAATAAGTGAGTATTATAAGTATTAAAAAAGTACTAGGAATGGGAGCACGTCGCTACTGGCTAATGTACTGGAAGGGTTCTAGACCTGGTACCAATACATCGCAAGTCTGACGCCCAAGCTGTTACCCTTACAGCGGTTTGCAATTCTCTATATATATATAATATTGTATTACTTATATCCTACTAATATTATAAACGTGAAAATTTGTGAGGATGTATGGATGTTTGTTACTTTTTCACAGAAAACTTACTGAACCGATTGCTATCAAACTTGGTATGTACATAGCTCGAGACCTGGATTAACACATAGACTATTTTTTATGCCGATATTCCATCGGACTTACGCGGGTGAAATCGCGGGGCACAGCTAGTGTATAATATAAATTATCTTATTACGCTATTTGTATTTTGCTCTATTCGGTTATAATATTGTTCATTTATATCCAAATATATTTAAAGACAGAAATTATACACTACTAATGATATTATTAATCTATTTGATGAAAATCATGTTGCCTTCTCATATTAATTGACTTTGTTAGAAAATAATATTAGCTCCATAAAATAATGCAATAATCAATTCAAACTTGATATTTTCCTAACGTGGCAGTATAAAGTGAATAAGTTCTTATAAACGGTCACGAAAAACATTAATCTCACTCCAAGAGCTATTTACGGGCAAATCAATTTAAGAAACTTTGAGGAAACCTGTGTCTCCAAGTTTGATACTAGTCCCATTCTTTCCAATGAAAGTTAACTTTATTTTCTCTTGTTATAAACTCTTCTTTTAAGACCCTTATCTCTTCATTTCCGGGTTGCGAACAAAATTCCTATTACTTTGCATTATCAAGACATCTTGACGAGACACTGCGGGGTAAATCCAGATGTTGAGACAAAAAGTATGTAACTAATCTGAAGTTATGTGGCTAGAGCATATTATATATTTCGGCTAGTAGCATCTGTTTTTGTTTGGTAATACATTTTTGGGGGTGTTGACTGGCTTTTGCCGAACCTTTGAGTAGGTATTGAAATAGATAAATTACAAGCGCAATATAGGTCCATACTTTAAGTAATTGTAAAACTAAATCAACAAATTGCAATATACTCGTATATCTAATCAATAACCGCACTTTTGGCAAACACTCAAGTACCTGAATCGATCTCAACACACCCTAGTCGTATGAGACGACCGTTTTAAAAATTCTTACACAGCAGCGGTAACCATCATCAGTAGCAGTTCACCGCATTTATATGCATTAACGCCACGTAAGCTTTGAACTTTGCTGAAAGAGCTTAAGCTCTTTGAAATAAAGCTGAAATTTGAATGGATAGTTCGTATCTAGGTAAAACAGAGAATGCGCCCGAAGTTGGCCAGGCGGAAGGCACGATAAGTATGAGCTTTAATCTAAATAGCATCAAGGTAGCGTCGAACCGAACACGCCATAGTAAGCATTAATTATTAACTAATGTTTAGACTTTAAAGTCTGTTTTTAAAGGAAAGGTAGCTTTATATTAAATGGGAGCAGCAGTGTTGTGCAATATTACAAAAAAAAAAGTTGTTAGAACGTTGGTTCTAATAACAAAGACAAAATTGTGACTTGTATGTAAACTTGAAAATATTCAAGTGTACAAACTAGTCACAATTATATGCATCTTTGATGGCCTTGTAGCTATGAAGATATGTATGTAGCTTATATTTCAGCTTATTTTCATTTGTTTTTATTTAACTTAAAGCTGTTCAGCAAGCCAGACCTACCAACAGTATCAAAATATATATCAAGGAAAATAACGTAATAACAGTTTATAACTTTATAAATAACATACCATTCCACGATTTTTTGCCCATAAAGCCCGACATTTTTGACTTCGAAATTTATAAAACTTATCAAAAATAAGTTATTTCTTACTAAAATACAAAGGTATTTTATTTCACAATTCAACGTTTACAAAGTTCTATCCATAAACCTGTTCGTCTCACTCGTTTCATTGTTACTTAAATATTCTGTTATAAGGGGCGTTACTCAACGGTGATTACTGCTTCTATCTATTTAGATCAGCATTTGACATTTCTGCTTAACTCACATTGAAGATTTTCGCAGGTTCAAGGCAACAAACATTAAAAAATGAATAGTACCCAAATAAACTTTGTATTATTTTATTTTATTTATTTTAAACTTTATGCACATTTGGTACATTGGCGGACTTAATGCCTAAGGCATTCTCTACCAGTCAACCATTGGGTGATGCAGAGAAAAGAAGAAGTAGGTGCAAATAAAAATTATGTTAAATAATTGTACAGTAAATGGAGTACAAACTAACATTTATCCCCATAATACACAATTAATACGTATATATATATATGTATTGACATCGGTCGCAATTTTCATGACTTTATTTGATGTTTGAATCTAAGCTTTTGCACCTGGATAAAAATTACAAGCATTCTCTTTAGGGCAATCGGAAAGAAAATCTCATTATGATTTTATTTCGGGCAGGGTGAATACTTTTACCAGTACTAGTAACTAACTAAATGTGTAGCCAAACCCTGACTCTGACCAAAAATGTACAGAAGCAGAAGCTCTTCAGGGCTTCAGGGAAAAATATCTTTATAAATAATTAGCCAGCCTTGAAAGAGCAGTAGCAGTGTGCAAAGAAAAACCAAATGGTACAAAAATCGTATATCACAGTGAATTTTCTTGTAGTCTCCAAGTGTCAATGTGTGCAATCTGGATGGCGCGGCGTGTAGTAAAATTATGTAAAAATAAATCAGATGAAACTCCTTGTGAAGGCCTACTTTAGTATATTAGGGCATGTACCGAACGTCCAATAGGTTTTAGAAAATGTCGAAATAGTACGTTTCGCGTAACAGTTAACAGGTAGGTGACCTCCAACTTAATGTTTTCAACTATCGGGCAACTAATATATCTGCTACTAAAGATATTAATTTATCCCTTCTTTATATTTTTCAGACAATTTATCTGGTGTCTGAGATTTCATGATTTGAGGTTGTTTTTAAATTTCAGGGTCCAAGTAAAAAACTTATTTTACTAAGGATAAATAACTGTGAATATTCATTCTTAACTTTTAATCTTATTATCGTGAAAACTATACCCGATTACATAACTATTTACTGCTCGTGACGTTTTGAAATTATACTCTCTCATACTATTTTGATTGCGCTGTAATTAAGTAAGTGATTATTACATTTCTATTTCATCATATTACTATTGCCAGCGGCAAGTTGACATTAATGTAAACCACCATTACTTCTATTTTCATCTTCTTTTTTACCTTATTTTATTAAAATATTTTTACTATATGTATATATATCTTCTATAAATAATTTGCTCAAATCTTGTTTATGTTTACTTACGAATTATGATATATTTGTTTCAAACATAACAACAAATGTTCTTATAATGTTTTGCAAAGTTTGTTTGTTTCGCAAAGTTTAATAATAAGCATTCAAATTTGGTGAATCGGGCTCAATTCCCGCCTGACACAAGTTAGCAATTGGATTATCTAAGTTTGATAAGGGGAACTATTAAACTACTGCACAAAGTTATTTTAACTTTATAGTTTATTGCAGATGGTTTTAGTCTATCAAGACCAAAACCATCTGCAATAATCTTTGATCTATACTTAGAGATAAGAGACACACTCACTATTTCTAGTTCAAGAACTCAGTTTTGTTTATTGTCTAAGGTTGCTTCACCTTCAGCTTATCTGCGGTAACGGTAAGCGGTAAAAGGTAACTGAAAACAAACTGTCCGTTTAATAGTAAGTAGTATTTGTAATAAACATTCAGAATTACTTGCAGTTTGATAATCGTATCCAGAAAATATTTTGCTATACCTTAATAATACTATAATTGAAAAATCAATCCTCAATTGTAAGAGTGTACTATGGTACACTCTTAAAACCACTATTATAATATGTTTAGAAACTCTATTCACATACGAGTATTCAACGTGTTAGAAGCTCTCGTTGACGTGACTGTAATATTTTTAAATTTAACCAAATAGAGGGTAACGCTTTAATGCACCTGTGACTTTCCCCTAAAAGCCCACTCCGCGAATATTCAGTGCTAACTTTATTTTTAATGGTACAGCGTTAGCCTAATGGAAGACAAGGTGACCTATTTTACGGTACAATTTTCATGAATGCGCAAAAGTTGGTTATGACAAAGCTTTTAGAGGTTTCAACGTCAATTTCGTACCGACAACAAATGGTGGGATCAAAAGAAAGGGCGACAAATTTTAAATGAAAAGTTTCATATAATTTTACATATTAATTAGAGAGATAAGGAATTGTGTTGCTACAATAACTACTGTCTTGAGTTCGACTACTAGTTCTTTCTTTCAAATTGTGAGTAAACCTTACATCGGCATATTTTTTGTTTGATTGGTTGTTCATCTGTTTAATCTCTATAATTTGCAGGTAAAATTGCGGGAAATGGCTATGTTTTATAAGACTAGTATTAGGCCGTACTAGCACAAATTCACTTAACAGATTCTAACTATATTATTGTAAATACATTCAATAATTATAAATTAACTAGTTAATTAATGGTGCTGCTATAAATCAGGCACTTAAGTTTGACAAGTTACAAGACATCCCATGATCCATTAGGCTGCAGGCTATTGATATAGTTCAACAACTGATAGCCATGAATCTCATGTTATGGATTATATAAATCATAAAATTACTGACTGAAATTACATTCCCCATAATTTATAATGAAGAGGAGTATAAGTAGAAAACATTTAGTAAAAACAAATAAATCAGGTCGATAATTTGAACGTTTTATTTTGAAATGCACTGTACCCGAAAACGGAGATATCATCAAATAACCTCGTGTTTTAAGGTTAAACTTAGCTCTCTCCTTCCATCTCATTTATTAGACGATGATAATTGGTCACACTATTTAAGTGTTTATTTATACAGAATGTTATGGAAAAGTGTAGTCAAATTTTAGGACCGTTATGTGAAGTCGTCAAATAATGATTTAGCTTGAAAAATTTTTTTTACAGTTAACTTTTATTAAAAGTAATGTGTGTACAAAGTGTTAGAAACAGTCTCTTTACCACTGATATACACTATGAAAATCACTAACTAACAGCAACTGCCAAGTTGTTCGTACCTCTGTTTGCACTTAAGTCAATCGTTCTAAACATATTGCTACCCTTTTATAATCCCACAATTTGTTAATATTTATCCATCGACCAATAGTATTGCGTTACCGGTATAACCAGTCAAAATAATATCTATTAACTTATTTTTATTAAATAGTGAACTGTGGTATCAATTCATCTATTATAGTTTGGCCCTATTTTTAATAAAATAAATAAGAGTTTTTGATGTGGCTACAACAAAAGTATTATTTTCCTGCTTCTCAAGGGTGCATAGACTTTCAGTAATAAAAATTTGTGAAACTACTTTTAGTTTCATATATTACATTTGTTATACATTAGCCACTCCCCGCAGTTTCCGCCACTTTTATAGTCACTGCTTTACTTATAAGGACTGTATCGTGATGTTACATAGCCTTTAACTTTCCTCAGGGAATACGCTATGCAATACAAATTCACCAATAATATATTAGTATAAATTCTCTTAAAAACACCCTTACTTCGCCAAAAGTGGTAAGATTGTAACAAACGCTAGGTCCCCTACTAAACACCTACAAAATCGTATCGTGAGAGAGCCATGCTTCGGCATGTATGGGCCGGCTCGACCGGAGTGATATCACGGCCTCACAGAAAACCGGCACTGAAGAAATGATTGCATTTGCTTTCCGCCGAGCGAGTGAGGTCACCGGAGGCTTTAACCCTTCCCTCCCACCTGCAGCTCTTCTACCCTTCTCTCCCCCCTCCAATCTTTCTCTACCCCTCCCATCCTTTTCTCCACCCCACCCCCCTTGCACCCTTCCCACCTTAAAGGCTGACAACGCACTTGCGACTCTTGAGTTGCAGGTGCGTTGTCAGCCTCTCATGATCCTAGAAAAACAGCACTACCCTAATATTTCTGGCTCAACGCGATCTACGATAAAACGTTAGATTGAGAAAGTACTTCTACTCTACAGTGGAAGTACTTCCTCAGTCTCGCGTTTTCAATGCACACAGAACTCTCTTTTACCCTAACTTCTAAAAAGATTACTTCAACTCCGTTCTTCTACAAAGTATCGGTAATTACTCGGTGGTAGGGCCCTGGTTTGATCGAGAATCTTTTGTTGTCCTTATTTATACCATAAATAAATGATGCAAAAAAAAAACATAACCCGCACGATAGCGATGAAGAATGCATACAAATAATTTAAATCTGGTAAATATATGTAGGGCACAGTATTCTGTTATTAATACTGCATTTTATACTAATAATACTCTGTTACTTCAAACAACAATAAAAAATATTGTTTTTATTTGTGAGCAATCATAAACTTGCGCATTATTATTAATAAAATCAAATGTAATATTTTTATAATAGATATCGGCAAAGACGCTCTAAATTTTTGGCTCTCTTGGACTTGAAATTTTAAAATTATTAAAATTTCAATCCCGAACTTTTTTAACTTTACTAATTATTTTTCAGCGCTGACGGTAACTACGAAGTGACAATCATGACGAAAGCAATCCTTCACCACGACGGGAAAGTGGTTTGGAAACCGCCGGCTATCTACAAGTCGTTCTGCGAAATTGACGTGGAATACTTCCCGTTTGATGAACAGACATGCTTTATGAAGTTCGGGTCTTGGAGTTACGATGGCTATATGGTACGTAAAAATATCTAACACATAGCTATATACTACAATACAATATCTATGCTGTTCCTTCTGCACACGCTTGAATTTTGGAATTACCTCCTTATGAGGGCTTTTCCTCCTAGGACGATACTCTTTACCCACCTTAGTGCTAGAAGTGCTATTTAGTTTTAATAGACCTTATTTAGACTAGGCGTCAGCTTGACATATCAAACCATGACAAAATTCGTGACTGTATTAAAGTGGTTACCGAAATTGCCTAAATATTGTATTCTTTCTAAATATTGTATTTTTTTTGAGATGGGACAAATCTCCATGTGGATGTTGCCCAAAGAAACTTTAGTCAACGTTATATGTGCTATAAGTAAAGCAAGATTAACTGTGCTATAAGTTAAGGTAAAATAGAATAACTCCACCGATACAGCTAAAAAAACCTTACACCCACAAACACTATCGGTGATCTTTAAGTATCCGACAAAAAAATTTATGTGAAACCGAGAGTGATAAATTTATTACAAACTTTGCAACTGTAAGCTCAAAACAGACGCATTCACCTGTCGTGGTAAAGAACCTAATAAATCCGTGGTTACCTACTTTCCCATAAATTAAGTTGGAGCTTACATCTACGTCTTATATCGCCCGTGTTAAGGTTCCCGGGGAATTCGGATAAAGTCGTTCTCTTTCGCACCTTTAAGACTCATGTGAGATAGCAATAACAGCAATTTGTAAAGATTCGCGCGAATGGTTTGATTCCTTAATAACGGATACTTGGGCTGTTTTATTGCCTTTACAGTTCGCTTTCAAACTTATTCATTCAGGTTTCAGGTTCAAATTGGATGTCTATTTTTAAATTACTCGTTATATATTTTTTTCCTGTACAGGTTATATTGATTATTAGTCACATTTTTTTTATAGAATTCTTCGACACGTTTTAAAATCATTGTGAGTTTTTTTTTCATCCAGTTTCTATTTCTCTTAAATTTGGCTGTTAGAATTTTTGAGTTTAGTAACTTATAATGGCGTACTAATTTACTTTTGTTTCTAGGTGGACCTTCGCCATTTGAAACAGACACCCGACTCCGATCGCATAGGAATGGGAATAGATTTATCCGAGTACTATATCTCAGTAGAATGGGATATTATGCGGGTCCCTGCCACAAGAAACGAAAAATTTTACTCCTGCTGTGAAGAGCCTTACCCTGATATCATCTTCAACATCACCCTTAGGAGAAAAACACTTTTCTACACGGTCAACCTAATCATTCCTTGCGTTGGGATCTCGTTTCTTTCTGTTCTCGTTTTCTATTTACCTTCAGACTCTGGAGAAAAAATCTCACTATGTATTTCTATCCTTCTATCGTTGACCGTGTTTTTCTTACTGTTAGCCGAAATTATTCCACCTACATCGCTAACAGTCCCATTGTTAGGAAAATATTTGTTATTCACTATGATGCTAGTTACTTTATCAGTAGTTGTCACTATCGTGGTGCTAAACATAAATTTTAGGTCACCGGTCACCCACCATATGGCCCCGTGGGTGCGGAAAGTCTTCATAGATTTTTTACCCAAAATATTGTGTATACAAAGACCCGAAAAACCGCCCGATGATGATGACGATAATGATAAACCGACCGAGGTAAGAAATTTTTCATAAATCATCAGTGACATGAAATAGAACAAAAGATCTGAAGATATTCCATGACAAATCATTTACCACCAATAAAGAAACCGGCGTTAATCAAAATTTGACATACGGTTTTATATCACTGTTTCATTAGGTTTTAATTACATCCGTAAAAAGCACTTATAAATTAAGTTCTTCAAGTAGAATTTCTTTCAGAATGAAACAACAACTAGGCGCCCTTACTCATTGCGTTTCCTCCATTCAAAACATTTTCCATCGGAACGGATTCAATACAAACAAAACAGAACGCTATTACAGCCGAGTTGAAGCCGCCCTCAACAATAACCATTTTAATTGTCCTCAGCCGCGGGACTCTTCTGGGAAACGCTCCTTTCAACGATATTCTAAATCCATTGTACTCTGTGTGTATCGTGAAAATATCGCTTCCAGCCCAATTTCATTCCATTTCGATTTTCCTTTATTACTCAACGCCGGGCGGGCTTAACGAGCGTGCGCGGCCTCCGTTATTTATGTTCCCCTGGTGGCTGCGGATGGATCGCGCGATATATACGATGCCAGCAGGTGCAGTCCGAACCGAAACCTCCACTCTGGCCTAATTGTGTACCGGCTTAAGCTGCTTCGATACACTACCCCTCGCGAAACGCACACTGACGTTTTAATCTCTTGGCATTTCATCCGACGATCAATTATTGCACCCAAACAAGCTCAAGCACTACTCTAATTTTCTCTGATTAACATAAAGTGACTCTCTTAGTATCTTTCTGATTGATTTTGTTTTTCAGATACTAACTGACGTGTTCGGTCCGGATGACGACGGAAAGTTCAAAGAGTGGGGTTGTGAGGAATATGAACTGCCAGGAATGCCTCCCTCACCACCGCCCCCTCCGGGGGGCGACGATGAGCTATTTTCTCCTCCGCCTGGATCCCCTTGTCGCTTAGACCTAGACGACGGTAGTCCATCTCTTGAGAAACCTTACGTAAGAGAAATGGAAAAGACTATAGAAGGATCTAGATTTATTGCACAGCACGTCAAAAATAAGGATAAATTTGAAAGTGTAAGTATGTCTTATATTTTGTGATGAATTTTAAATACATGAATTTTAAAGGTGTTAAGATTATTCATATAGTCAAAAAAAACCAACAAAGCTCCATTTTTCCGTTTTGAAAATAACTATGAAACCGTTTAAAATAAAATTTAAAAAGTTATTTACATTTATTTAAAGTTGTATCGAAAACTTCAAAAAACCTGTGTAGTTTAAGTAAGTATTTGTATTCTAAATCACTTTTTTTTAAATCTTACTACTTTGGCAGTTTAGCTAGTACTGGTACTACTAATAGGTACTTAGTTTTTGTCATGTTTATAAATTACAAACATTTATTCCTGGTGCGTTCCGAAAGTCAGCCGCTGAACTTTTAAAGTATACAAAAATATTAATTCTAGCTGTTGAAAATGTGTTTAAAAAATAAAAATATCTCAAAGAAATCACTTTTATTACTGTCACATGAGTTAGGTATGGGAATTATTTTATTATAACAGTATTCACAATTGCACACAAAAGTGAACGGGCCTGAGACTAATCAAGAAAACATTTTTCATTTGATAGCATAAACATTTCATTTTATGACACAACTTTAGTACATTGTTTATTTACCATTTATCCAATCTGCAATCGCCACTACAATACAGTGGGAGAGCCATGTTTCGGTACGTATGGGCCGGCTCGACCTAAGTGTTACCACGGTCTCATAGAAAACCGGCAGTAAAGCAATGTTTTCGTTGTATTTCCGAGTGAGATTACCGGAGGCCCTAACCCTTCCCTCTCGCCCTTTTCCCCCTTCTCACTCACTCCCCCTCTTTCTCTACTCCCACCTTAACGGCCGGCAAAACTCTTGTGACTCTTGAGTTGCAGGTACCCATGGGCGGCGCTACCGCCGACGAGCAGACGGTCACCTCATGGCAAGTAACTATTCACTTACCATCAGGTGACCCGTCTGCTCGTTTGACCCCTATCCTATAAAAAAAGCAATAATAAAAGCACTTTTAAATGAGACCCTACATTACAGAATTTAAAAAACACTATTCTGTTTTAGGTGGAGGATGACTGGAAGTACGTGGCAATGGTATTGGATAGAATTTTCCTGTTCGCGTTCACGATAGCTTGTGTACTCGGTACAGCTCTAATCATCTTCAGGGCACCTACGTTCTACGACAACACAAAGCCGATCGACATTCTATACTCAAAGATCGCCAAGAAGAAGTTGGAGCTGCTAAAGATGGGGTCCGAAGGGGACCCGGGTCTCTGAAATTCGTCTTACGTCTTCGGCCACTCGCCGCCGAAGACGTTCTGGGAGCTGATCGTCATGTGGTGGCACGGATGATCTGTGTAAAGCTCCCAGTTGGGAACTGCCAGGCGAGAACTATGTGTGTTGTGCTCAGTGTGGTGCCTAGCGCCCGGAGCGCTGAAGGACGTGTACACGCCGTTAGCGTATCCAAAGCCGTCTTTTTATATAGAATGATAATGAACTTGATGTCGAGACAGTGTCCGTCGAGTTCAAAAGTCGCAGCGACCTCAAGCAACGGCCGTTTTGTGTTGAAGCCGAATCCGCCGCAACTATTTTTATATTAGAATCGCTGTATTGAACGTTTATACTTTAAGCAAACGTATTAATTTACATTTATTAACGAAATATTTATTTTCCAGGTAATCATTTGATATGAGCGCACAAACATTGTACAGTGTAATGTTAGGTGTCTGTATTTATTTCTCGCGTTAGAACATATTCATTCAGAACCTTAACAGGCATGATAATAGGTAATAGATAATTACAATTAAGGTTTACTTCGAATAAATCGAGCTCAAATTCGTAATGTCTAAGTATTGTAAAGTGGTAATATTCAATCAAAAGTCGATTAGCATCAAACATTTATAATAATAGTTACGAGCAAACGTCCTCGATGAGAGCCGGACTATTTAGATTATATACTTAATTATGGTGTAATAAATTTGAATTATACATTATATAATATTTAATAAACTGCGTACTCGCGTAAAAATCATAAGGACAATATCGATTATTGACGAATGTAATAATTCCCTTTTAGTAGTAATGTCATAAGGGATTGTAGATCCAATTAGGTTAAAAGCCTAGTCATCAGTACGTCGTAAGATACACCTATCATAATGCCAAAAATAGTTGATAGCCACATTGCAAACGTGAGACATTACTTTACTAGATATGTTATGTAACACAATTGACTGCCAATTGTAAGAAATAAAAACGTTTTTTATAAAAATCGGATATTCTTAGGTAGTTCGATAACTTGTTTTGTTAGATTTTTTAATACAGAGTGCCAAATCCATCAGTATAAATGACGTCATACTTCCGAAGTTTGCCAACAGACGGTGTTGTTTTTCTATGCGCTAGTTTAATTGAAGTTAGATGTATCTTTTCGGGTTCGCTTGAATAAATTCTGATGTATTTATAAGTATTAAAACGAATGCTTGCCCAAAAATGTAATGACTGATAAATTCACAACTTAAAGCTTAAGTTTTGTGCGCGCCCGGTAAATCGGTCGAGCGCGGCATTACACCTCTTTCGTAATGTTAATATTAACAGTAATTTCACTATAAATCCTAGAGTACAGGGTAAATTTAGTACACGAATATCTCTTGATTTATATTCTCACAAATTTTCACCGAATGTAAAGTCTTTACTCACTTATCGGCACTTTACCACTTACACTATTAGATAATAAATCATTGTTGAGGTTTGTGACTTAAGTAAATAAGTTAGGTTACATTTCATTAATTTATACCTAGATTAGATTCGTATTAGATATTACCTTTCTTTTCTTAAAGTCATGACTCACAGTTTTTTTCTAGTTGATATTGTTTGTAAAGGACGCGTAAAAGCGTTTTTTCCTCACTTCAACCCATTCTGTAGGATATTTGTAGCAGTCTAAAGTAATAAAAAATATTTCGAGCCGCGTATTTGATATGTCAAAGTAAATCATGATAATGTTTATTAGATAAATACTTAGATAAACTCAAAGTTATTGATATTAATGATGAAAAATCCACAGCGAGCAGTTAGGAAAACAGGGATGGATATTGTAAAATAAAAAAAAAAAACAAATTGTTTTGTGTGGTTTGTCTTCGTAATTATAAGTGTTATTGAATGTGTATAGCTGTTTGTGTCTGACGTAACGCATAAAAATGGCTAGTCTAGAATTAGATGATATGTAATAAAACTAGAAAAAAAAAACGGTCTAACGCATTAGACGTTATGGAAAGCTCGCTAAAGGTTGAACGATGTTAAATATTAGCAGACGTACGATACGCTAAACGCTGTATCACTTACGGACTGGCTCTAATAAAGCTCTACGAAGGAATTCTTGCATGGAATTGTAATGTATCCTCAAAACTAAATATTAATTTTTCTAATTTACACATTCACGTCGTTTAAAATAAAAAGTAGGAACGTGCTATTGCACCACCGAAACACACCAATTTAGTATTATGAAATATTTATCAATAAATAAGTTAAGTCCACAGGCTTCCCACACTATTCCGTAATCATCCGAACTTTTATTGTAGATATTTGCTAGATAAAACGGTCTGTTGTTATTTTTATATGACTGCAAATTAATAAGAGTTAGATTTCCTAATACACTATAGGGTAATGGTTTAGAAATGAGTGACGTACTGTATTAAATATTAGAAGGTAAGCCAGTACATTGTATATACTTACTGCAAGCATGAATTATGAGTAGTAGATTGATTAAAGGTGTTTAAGGCCTTCAGATACTATTTTGCAACGACGCAATAGACCATTTAAGTAAATTCACTTAACACACTGCAGATTATCCTTTTTAAATTATCAAAAGTGATACAACGATTAATGATCCCACATGTTTACTTAAACTTCCTTTGGGTTTCAATTTGAAACTGGCCCAACATTATTAATTAGTTTTACCGAACTTATTAATCCCAAAGACAGAACTTCAGGTCAGTGTTACGGACCTAATCTTTATTATAATTATGTTGACGGGAATCAGCGCGATCACGTGATTAAAAGGTATTACATAGGTAGTAACCAAACAGAGGTAGTACATACTTTTGATTTACTTGACGTCAGTCAGCCTGTGAACACGGCCAGAGCAACCTGGTCGAAACGTTAAGCAACTCAAAGGTATGTACTACCTTTCAAATTCGTGATCGCGTTAGTTCCCGTCAACATAGTCATATTATAATGGAACACGAAAGTTTAAAAGTTAGTATAACTTTGTGTATGGCAACTTATTTTTAATTCAACTCTGTATTTTGCTTTTCTATTTGAATAAAATTTTCTACTTTATCAATGATTACACTGCACTTAAAACCTTGACTTTTTAGACTTCTTAAATGTACCCATAGAGATGATTTATTAAAAAAAAAACGTTGTACATTTATATTTTTATTTTACCTCGTTACAGGAAAGTTAAAACAGCTTCATTATAGCTTTTGCAACGGTACTCCAAGTTAAAAAGTGTACTCCATGTTGTAGATGCATTTAGCTCAATAGGACTACGTTAAAATGAGTGGATCTCAGTCTGTTACTTCGGCTCTAAGACCTTTAATGTTAATTTTATTTTAAATAACATGTGTCACATTTTATTTTTTGAAAATCGTTCGTTTCAGACAATTAGTCTATATAATTGTTATAATATTTCGGGTGATAAACGGGTAAGTGAAGTAGTGAATTTGGTCATATAATTGACACTAGATAGGTCATAAAACAATAAACTCAAAAGCTAGAACACTCGTCAATAAGATTAAAATGGGTATTGTATATTAAAATTAAGTGGTATATTATTATAATAAATGATTAGCTTCTCAGTGTTTTTAGAGTTAGTCGACGAATGAGTCAACTTGCCGACACGGTGTCAGATAAATTTGTTATAAACAAGTGTTTTGTGTTATTTTAAAACTATTAAGTGAATATGTTGAAAGTGTGCCAAAATATGTTATTTCTAAGAATAGAGTAGATTCATTGTTATGTTTAATAATTATGTATTCGTGCCATGTTACAATTTAATATTTTAACAGCAAGTTTGTCTACATCGGGTATCAGAGTTGTGAACTCATAGTCAGCTATCACATGGCTGTCAATAATTTTAAGAATCAACTTAACCGAAATGTTGACGTGTAAATATAGCAGATCAACATAGAAATTTAAATAATATTTATAATTGACAAGTTATTTTTCTACGTTCCTTTCACGTTACCCTTAGTGCTAGTGAATGTAGTGGATGGATGCTCTAGTGTTATTGACCTTTGCTATGTCAGTAAATGTTGATACAGCATTAAGATATTCACTTCAGTTTATAAAGCATTGAATTTTTCTTACATGTAAGTTTAATATTATTTGAAAGAAAATCAGTATAATAATCCGAGACGCTTTATAATTAGGTTGATCGAAATCTAGAATTTCGTATAGTCATTTCTTCTACGACACTTTTTGGATATGCTTTATTGCACGTTTTCTTAGGTTTGCTTTTGAAATCGTTTATCTAATCTTTACATATAATACTCTACACCTATAAATATCTACATAAGTTAGGCGTATTTGCATGTTTAATCGAACGTCTTCCAAAGTGACGTAAGGTATTTTTATTTCTCCTCTTATTTGTTTATCTTATTGCCTTTGTTCATTAGGTACGTCCTATTTCTTTGTTTGAACACTTTCGTGTAACTTTTCCTCTGTCGTTATTTTTACTAATGTACGCAGTGGTCCGATCTGGCAGACACAAATGTTCCCAACAATATTTGAGCAACAGACATGAAACGATTTTTTTATTTAATGAAAACATCCTTCTATTGTACTTTATTAGTCTCAAAGATACTCAAGTGAAAACATAGTAAAATTTACTAGATAATTATGCCAAAAGATAAAAAAAGATAACTAAAAGATGAAAATCTATTAAGTTTGTGTCACTTACGTAAAGTAATTTAAGCAAACACGAGTCAGAAAAGAATTTATTATATAAGATAAATGCTTACTAATACATCGTTATTGATACTCGTATGTCAACATCATGAAGATACTAAATATTTATATGATAATGTCAATTCATTCTCAGCCTTAAAATAATTGTCCCTACAATATATGAAAACAGTCATTTCTAAGTAGTCGAGAACAATAACTGTAATGAGCAATTATTGAAATAAGACAATGTAAGTAAGATTATACATTAATCTCAAGATAATGTTTACACAGAATCACAGTCATATTGAATAAATATTGCATACATCAATATAGCAAAAATACATTCCTCTTTAGGCCGGATCACTGCAAAAAAATAATTTATATCTATTATATTGTTATCCTCTTCTTTGTCCTTTTATTATCTTCATAGTTTACACATATAATATACATAATAAATTAATTATAAATGTGTATTAAATAAGTAGTTGAAACCACACGAAATTTGCGTTGAGCTTCCAACACGATTAGATGTAAATACAGAAATAAATAAACCACTTTCTCAATATATAAATCTTCCTTCTTTTGTGTATGAAAGAGAAAGTATTATATCAATATCGTATATAGAGGCTGATAATTATAATATCTATGGAATACCAAAGTTCTTGTCTAGTCAATTTATGGTAAGTGATTTGAAATTTAACCGTGCGTTGTGACAAAATACGTACGTACACGATCATAACATAAATATAAAACAAAATTGACCCTAATGAATTGAATATTTTAATTCATTAAAAATAAACGGATCCACTCACGCGTGTACTAATAGTTTCGTTTTCATCAAGGAGGTAAGATAAGGTGACCTCTGGCGAGACGCCAAAAG
The DNA here is from genome assembly GCA_949752705.1 of Callimorpha dominula. NCBI lineage: Eukaryota > Metazoa > Arthropoda > Insecta > Lepidoptera > Erebidae > Callimorpha > Callimorpha dominula. The sequence goes on from OX457005.1 coordinate 4,026,309, forward strand.
TTTTTATTCTATACCATTATATTAATTTTGATAATAGTAATGTGCTCATAATAAAATTCACCCCTGATACTGATTCTTATTGCAATCTCATCAACTATTAACAAATAATTGTCAGCGACTATAAACGGTCTTGTCTCTGCAATGAATGTCACATTATTTTATGTTCGAAGTTGGTGTGCCTTATTTCATTAGTTCTTATGCTTTTTTACCGTGGCAAAGATCAAGTAAGGATGTCATTATATAAATGACATCATCACGTCTTACGCCGGCTAATAAATATATATTGAACTAATTGATACTGAAAATCTAATTACACACTACATTAGACAGAATATACAGGTTCAATTAGAATTCGTGCGAATCCTTCTAACCATATTGAGATTAATGCTGACCTAGGAAGGCCAGACCAATTTATTGTCCGTATTTTTTTATTGGTTTTTGATGATAATGACAATGATTTAAAAAAATATTTTAATCAAAAACATTTTCATTAAAACAAGAAAGGAAAGAGTGTTATTATCTAAACATATTTTATTTTCTAATAATGAAGTATGATAATGAGTCGTATAGAACTTTGGTGAGGGTTCCTTCATACCAGCAGCTAATCACTCGGATTGAAGGAATTACGTTAATGGAAATTAAACCTGTATACACCATGGAAATTCTATTTGTACCGATTATTCTATGTGTTCTTGGATCTGAATTTCGCAGTCACATTTCATCTCATGCCTTTACCCCGTAAAAACTTTTACGTTTACTTGTATCCGCAATTAAGTGGGGTAAAACACTATCAGAGAACAATGGTATTTTATACCTTCACCACACATTATCGCTTTACTTCTAGCGTTGTGCGTGGTAGAAGTCCCGGTGGATATTAGAACACCGAAGTGACGATGTCGATAGGACAAATCGCATAAATTTATTCACGCGAATGACTCTAAAAGGCTTGCTCAAAATGTAATAATACAGATATATTCCATGTATGATTTTTTTATCTTTTCCACGGTAATACGCTATTTCAAATTTAGAAATATTATTCCTTCTTGTGTGCTTCAAGTACATTAGTCATTTACGTAATTGACGAAATCCAGCTCATTACTTTAGCGATGTCTGTCTACGGACTTAACTATATTTAAGATATTTGTGTATTATTAATTTTATATCAAAAGCAATGGTAACTGATACGTTAGGTATTTTGTAATAATTTGTTGTCGTTACGACATAGGATAAGTATATCGGACTTTTCGTATCTCAATATTAATTGTTAAGTGTAATAAATGTCCTCTATTACTAGTAATATATGGTAATTTTTTGTTGGTTATTGAATTACTTTTCATCTTTCTAGTCACGAGTAACGGTGTTTGCGTGTGTAGGAATTGAAGATGGCGTCTTTGAGATATACTCGTAGGTATTCTAAAATTAAAGTTTATGTAAATTCCTTTCTTTACTAGTAATATATTTATACATATATATGAGTGTATCAGAACAATATAGTTTCATACTTACATTATATTATATACAAATAACAATGTCGGAGATCACAAAAATAAGTATAGAAACCCCCATTGATCAGAAAAGACAAACAACATTATATTATAATACTATTATATGTATATTACACATAATATGTTGAATATTATCAGAATCTATAAAAAAAATATTTATGTGTTTTTACTGTACAGTTTTTTTATTGTTTTGTTTTTTTTTACTACTTTTCATCTCACCTGACTAAAAGTAACGATGAAGGTCGAAAACTCCTATCCAAAAGAAACCTATTCACTCTATCCTTGAACGTTAAAATAAAGTAAATTTATATTTATTATAGTTTAAACCTTTAACAAGTAAAGTGTATCAACAATCGACAATTGCTACATACACAATCTGACCGGTGAAAATGACAAATGTGCAAACGAACACCACACTAATAATACAAAATATAAGTATAGATAATTACATGAGAGTGAATTCCTAAATAATAATTTATATTAATATTAAGGTAATAATGTACGTCATTACAATAATAGACTTCTACGAGAATAATCTCAATATTCACTTATAGAGTTAGGAAAAATAGTCGTCTTTAAGAACAGACACATTGACGTAAAAGTGCTGAATAAGCCGCGAGTAATCTGTACCAAAGCTGACTTGAATAAACTTTTTGAAAAAGAATGGTTAGGTATTTAAGTCATATGGTAAAATATAAGGTACGTGTAAGTATTGATAACTTTGACAAAGGCGTAACTAAGAATACAGTCGGCTCTGATGATGCGTCAATGTGACCGGACCTTAACCGATCAATCACTTGTATCACAAAATCATTGCCACTTAATACTTTTAAGATTTATGCACTATGCTATAACATACATGTATAAATATAATAATATTCGTACCGTAATTTAAGTCATAATAGCTCAATAATTTATAAAACTCTATGAAATTGTAATAAATAGTTCGTAAGCTAAAGTAAAGTTTAGGTGATTGCAAAGTTATTATAAGGCGAAATAATATACATAATAAAAAATAAATAATTTAGACCTTAAGTTATAATGTTTAAGTTCCATTTTGTAATGTTAATTAAAAATCAAAAATCAAGCACTCCCATCACCATTCTGAATACACTCATGACTTCTTACTGCTAACATTGAAATGTATTATAAATATGAACTATAAATATTAAATGTTATGCGTTAATAATAAAAGTCAGCGTTTTATTCATTATATTTTCTTGTAAAATTTCACCATTTACACAACTATACCTACATTTTAGCCTAAAATAGGAATATTCTCTCGCTCATTTTTATGAGACAAGACAAGGAGCCTTGTTTTTTTTTTTTGAGGAAACCCCCACGGGTCATCACCTCACCATGGCTATCGGTGAAGTGGTATGTCGGAATCGAACCGACTAAAACCACACGGTGTTCCGTCACAAGTGACTCTATCGCAAGGGACTAGGGTATACCCGAAGAAGGAAGTCCCCGAGAACCCAGGCAGACTCTGGCCGCCCTCAAACAGAAGGCAGCCACACCATTGGTAGCGGAGGGCCTTGCCCTCCTTCCGATTTAAACACGTCGTGCCACCGTCTCAGGCGTGCTTCTGCTAGGGTAACGGGCAGAAGACAAGAAGCCTAGTAAATTAAGAAAATGACACACTTATTTTAACAATATTAAACTGGATTTAAGAATGGAAAGTCAACATTTCACTAAGATTTGGACCCAGTACCTGCTAACGTACAAATAAAAAAAAATTTCGACATAATGCCGATCTATAGAAGTTATTATGGAAATAAGGTCAACATTTAACGTTGAAGAAAGTTATTTTGAAGTAAATTATAATTTATTTACTCTGAAATGAGAACTTTAACTATATGTGATTTCTGCAAATATTTGCATAGCCAAGATAACATTATAAATTACCGTCAGCCAGTGAGTACTATGTATGGTTTGTGACATAGACTTTCGATACAGCTCTAACAGAAAACGCACCATGGTTGTCTTATGCCCGGTTCCTATAATCGAGAAACGATTTGTTTGGCTTGCGGGCGGTCGTTATCGTCCTTAAGCAAAACGAATCGTTTCTTTATTATAGGAACCGGGCATTAATCAGTTTTGAACTCACAGAAAAGCGAGGTTTCAGTTAAATAAAAAAAATCAAGATTTAAAATAACATTTTTGGTTTTGTTTTTGAGGTTCTGAATTTGACCAAATCTATATTTTTTTATCAGTTTACTACCTACCAGAGTTGGCTTGGTAGTAAAAGTTGGTGTAGACTACATTAAGCTTTTTGTGTAAGTGGCAAACAGTAGACATGCAGAACTTTTACTCCGTCTAATACGTCTGAAAGTTGTGTGCAAATAGTAAATTAAACACAACTAACTAACTTTCTAGTATCTGTCTTTAATGAAAACCGCCGGTAGCGTACTTAATTTCTTAATTAGGTACGACAATATATTTACTGTCGTACTTGCGATGAAAAAGTTGCAGGTTTGAACTCACTAACTACCGATGCGAACTAACTCCTTACAAAGCTTACCTAGAGGGTTTATTTAAATATATTATATAAATATTTTATTATTTGAATAATATATTCACAAGTTTGATTTCAATAGCATCTCAAAAACTACGAAGCTTTATAATAATTGCTATGGGTAAATCCAGATCGATAACTCAGCACTAACTAAAGTCTTAAGTAACTAATCTCTCACTCAATTAAAAATTGGATACAAAATAAACAAGACAAATAGAAGTACAACACAAAATAAACAACACAAAAAAAATATTATTGTTACTTGCAACTTGGTACAGTATTGTAGTAGTTGGTATATTATTGGAAAAAATAATCTTAATTTAGATTTTAAAATTACTTCATTGTTAATGAATCTAGGAATCAAGTTCTCAGTTGTTCGTTCACTGTATATATATATACATACTAAGTTTATGATAAATACAGACTTCGTACTGTCAAAAGTGAATGACGTCAAATGTCTGATAGCTGGGGACCTGTGTTTTAATTATTATTTACTCTGTTGTTTTTATAGGAAAAGGAAAGTGTTGTTTTTACTTTTTCCTCGTAATTTTTACGTTTTTTCTCTTCATAAGAACTTTCCCTGTGCCTCAACGAAAATATGAAAAAATAAATTAACCGAATTGGTTCGGAATTGGCTTTACATCGTAGGTAGGTATGTGACCAGTGTTACTATCTAAAACTAAAGATGAATTCAAATATTAGTAATGATTCCTTAAGAAAACAAGTAGTTAAAAAAATCGCACTAGCTTAAAGTTTGTTGTTAAACCCAGATGATAAATCCGACCACGTTTATATTAAACGATATATTTAAACTTCCATAATAATTGATTTCTTTATGACCTTTCATACAAACTTACTGGTCCTTAACTAAAACTACTACTAAATAAGGTCCAAGGATTCAACCTCGTGTTCATCGTAGGAGCTGGTGCATTATAGTACCCCTTTATTAAGTCTATTAAAGATATCGGACACTTGAAACGATCGCAGTTATCCAGAATATGACCAAGGCGGAAAGCCGAGTCGTAAATTGCGTGTTCCAAAGGCTCTGATGCTAGGACTTTGGTTACTGGAAGTCTGAAAATAAAGAAAATTGTGTTAGAAAGGTAATTAGTTCTTCTAGTGCAGACATAAGTCTTGTGCACATATATTATATACTAATATTATTAAACCGAAGAGCTTGTTTGTTTGACCCAAGGATCAAGTCAAAATCAATCAAAATCAATTATTTCAATTAAACCACTATGGGTATTTTTGAATTGCCAGGAGAAGTAGTCAGTCAGACTAAGTCAGTCGTGAAGCTAGTTGCCTGTTCCAATTCGTAAATCCAGTGGAGAAGAACAGCCAAGAAACTCTAAGGACACTCTTTTTTAACATGTTTTTTACAAATCTCTAGTTACATTGCTTATATGCGCAAGTTAAATGTGAGGACAGTGTAACGTATTGTTCTAAACTATTAACTACTACTATATGTAAGTAACAGCAGTTTGGAAATGACCAGTCTCAACCAACGGCTCTCGTTTACGAGCATGACGCACGCGCTATATCGCGCGATCATACGTGCATGGCTCTCCCAGTATATAAATTTATCTTCCAAACCGTTAGCACTTGCAAGTATAACGATTTAATTCCCACATGTGGCAATTGTTTCACGTTTGATTTACACATACATGGTGTTTGTTGATAATCTGTAAAGGACCCTGCTAAACAAGGATATGGCATTCAAGCCTAGTGGATGAGTTACCTTTTTTACAAAATACACAACAAGACTTAAAGAAAGAGAGTAGCAGTGAATGTTACTTGTCTGTTTTGACTTGAATGTCTGTGACTTATAGGAAGGAAGTAAGTATTATTAGATATACTTACGAAAATAAAGTTCTAAACATTTCTTCAATCATATTGCCACCGTGAGGGACGAGCCTCTGGGTCGTCTCACAAAGCGTCTTCAGAATGCAGTCTCGACCATTGTAACCCATACTGAAATAACATCATGAAGATTTTAGGTCAAGATACATCAAAGACTAATTTTGGGTTAGACCTGATAACTTGACACACGTCACACACGGCTGTCTGAATCCAAACTAGGCAGAGCCTGCACTATCGTAACCGGACTGCTGATAAACATACTTATATATTTCTAAATACATACATACCACTACATCACTACATGTTATAAAATAAAGTCCCTAGCCGCGTCTGTCTGTCTGTCTGTTCGCGATAAACTGTAAAACTACTGAACGGATTTTCATGCAGTTTTCACTAATAGACAGAGTGATTTAAGAGGAAAGTTTAGGTGTATAATTTGTTAAGATTTTGTGTTAATTTATTGAAATATGTTGATGATTGTTAAAGATGTCTCTGCTACCCTTGCGAAGCCGGGGCGGGCTGCTAGTTATAGATAAATTACATCTAGATACAGAACAAAAGATCGTGCTCATCACACAATTATTTGTCATTTTTGTATTCAGATTAAATAAATCCCAGAATAATTTAGATGTACTAATTCAATGAACTTAAAAATCTTCAAGGACATAAGAATGTGTAGCTGTCACTTTCAAATCAAATGAAAATACAACCACTCACTTATCCATAATAGATTCCAACTTCTGATATAGTTCCCGTCTATTCCTTCTTTGTTCCATAGGTTTTCTTCTGCCCTTGTTTCTTCTATAGAATATAGCAGTCTCTGTGGCATTAGGCAGCTCGTACGCAATACCCCAGTTCAATCCCCAAGTGAAAGTGCCAGGAGAAGTTGATGGAGCTGGTTGGCCAATAACACCCACAGTGACGCATCCAGCACACTTAAAATAATAATTTTATTTGTTGAAAGAGACAGAAAGAGCATCTTCACATCTAATGTTAAACAGTGGTATAGTGATTTCTAAGGCGTCCGACTTGCGATCAAGTGGTTGCGGGTTTGAACCCCACCTGGGTTCGAACCCGCAACCACTTGATCGCAAGTCTACTACTAATGTAAACCCACTACTGACACAAGCATATGGCTTAGCTGACGAGGTTAACCAGAATACTAGTAATTTCTGACCCGTGGTACTAGCAGTCTGTGTTATATAAAAAACTAGGTGTGTGTTGTTAGAAGAAAAATTCATTCGAAAGAGAATAGAAAAGGATTTAGCTCAGAAAAAAAACCGCTACCCAATTCTTTTTATTTGCAAATATTGCAAAGTGACCCACCAACTAATTCTAGAGTGAAAGAGGAATTTATCTTGTCTTAATACATTCTTAAGTTCTTAAGCACTTCAGATTAAATTACTGATTAATAACAAAAACCCATTGTAATTGATTTTAAGAGCACAATAAGGTAGTTGCTCATTCATTGACAATAATATCATTGTCCTATATTTAACGGATCTATCACAGTATACATAATAGAGTATGAACAAGGTTTCTAAAATAATCGTTCGGTTTCCTTGAACTGAGTTAAATTTTATTCCTACAAATATTTTGTTTTTCTCTACACAATAATGTCTGCTAACTTATTTGCTCTTGTGGCAGGTACAGTAGTAAACAAGCATATTTCTATGAGTATATGTGGTTACATTTACAACATAAACATAAATATTGTGAGAGCAACTCAAGCCACCTTCAAAATGCGTCAAAACTTACTTAGTATCCAAGGTTAATAATAACTTTTACTTACCAAGTTTTTGCATAAGTTTACAACACCTGTCCTAAAAGCTTGTTGCGAGTAATTTTATTAACATAAGTGGCTACCGAAGGTCTTGATTAATAAGAAAATAGAAATGTTGATCAAGTACACACATATAATATTATAATGTATCGCTTTAGTTAGAATTTATATTGTTTATAACCTGGATTAGTCAGCAGACGTCTGGATATACTCGTTTATAGCTCCTTCGCAATATGGTCCAGATAGACAAATTATTCATGCCGAAAATTAATAGGTGTAACTTCCTACAGTCATCATAACTAAATATTTTTGTATGTCCACGTTTTCAAGATCGGTTTTTTTGCAAACCGTTGAGATTCAACAAAAAATTCATAACGGCGAAAAGTAGAATTGAAAGAAAAAACACATTTTCCTATTATTACAATGCACAGACTAATTATATAAGGCTTTTTATCACTGTCGGAATATTAAGCTTGGTATTAAAATAACACAGGCCGTATCGCAACAGGTACTATCAGTACTTAACGTGTTTTCATTGCATTATTCCATTACATCCTCTTAAAGACTCGGTCCTTTAGCTAGAGGGATAAACCTCCTCCTTACATAACGCGTTCCATTACAATTTCAATTCCAGTTTCGTTCACTACCTGTGAATGGCTAAAACTGTCGAGCAACTGCGGTAGGAGACAAAAAGAAACCACCATTCTAACTTAAATAAATATAACAAAAAATGTATATGTATCACAAGTACAAGTGAACATAAACTTGTATCTTAATTCGTCATTAATTACGTGCGAAGCAAATAAGACTAGAATAATTTAGATAGAGAATAAATGAGTTTATAAAAGTTTATGTTGAATGAGTGTGAATGTGAAGAGTGCTGAATGTTTCAATTGTGGTTTGCAGCCAATAAGCGTACGCGATTAGGAGAAATATTATATATACACAGGTTAATTGTGATATCAGCTAACGAATATTGACATAGCTTTTGTTGAGTAAGAAAACACGTTCAAACTTAAACGGTCATGCGCTAAACCTAATGTATGAAAGTAATTAATAAGTAGGTATAACAGGCCTTGGAAAAAATCTTCGGATTTTACCTAGTCTTATAGAGAGAAGGATCTCTACAGAAGACAACCACAGTACTGCTTTTTAGCTAGTGTTATAGAAGAAGAAAGTGGGCAAAGTAGAAGTAACACAACTAGTCAACTGAGTGTTTACAAGCATGGGTAACCGCTTGCATGAGCCTGATAGCCAAGTTACTGTAAAAAAAAATGGAATATCAAGACCTGCTACGCATAAGTGTGCATCTGTTCAATATATTCTACAATTGCATTTTAAATTCTATGCCTCTGAATCTATCTATAAGTTTCTGAACAAAAATTCACAATCGTGTATGTATGTTTACAAAGTTTATCTGAAGAATGCACTACATACATATGTCTAACTGTATCAGTCATTTATATATTTCTACATCGGTCAGCAACATCGGACCAAGGTATGAAAGTTCATTTGATATCTATTTAGATATGCTGTAAAAGTAAGTACTGTTATTTTAATTTTTAAAAACTACTTCTGTGAACAATAAAATTATAGTTTTATTAATTTAAAATTACTTTACACGACAATTATACGAAGTTTTCTTCTATATCTTCACAGTTATACATGTATTCAATGGGATTTGGTTTTTATTTTTATGGTATAGGGGGCAAACGAGCAGACGGGTCACTTGATGGTAAATGACTACCGCCGCTCATGGGCACTTGTAACTCAAGAGTCTCAAGTGCATTGCCGCCCTTTAAGGTGGGAGTAGAAGAGGGGGAGGGGGGAGAGGGGAAAAACGGGAATAGGGAAGAGGGAAGGGTTAGGGCCTCCGGTAACCTTACTCACGCGGCGGAAATCAATGCAAGCATTGCTTCACTGCCGGTTTTCTGTGAGGTCGTTGTATTGAGCGGAGTCGAGCCGGCGCATACGTGCTAAAACATGGATCTCCCACGTTAAAAGCCGCTGGTAAGCCTATTGCGCTCAACCGGGCACTTTGGGAATTAAAGATGGGGAAATTAGGAGTATATTGAAAGGGAAATGAAGGTAAGAAGAGAAGGTAATGGAAGGTAAGGGGTATTGCTGATGTGGATAGATTGGGGAGTGTAAACAATTGCTCGAGCATTGAGTGTCGCACAACTGTATGCCGTCTATGACGCGGTAGCTTTTGCTTTAAGTACGTGTACGTACGATGATATCTCTTTTTGTCTTGAAAATAAGGTACTAGAAGCAAAAGAGAGTAATTTAAAAGATGCTCTATTTATGCATATGGCGATGGTTACGCCTCCAGCCTATTGCGACAGTTTTAGTTTAATCACAAATTAGTAAAAGAAAAGGGTGGAACTAAGGCATGACTCTCAAATCCATTACTAGTAGTAATAATAATATATGTGATTTTACTATAATATCAGCAACAATGTTAAAGGTTATCCTTACTATGCACGCCGTATCGCCTTTTATGTACCTACCAATTTAGCGTACCGTCGACGGTATAAGTGTCATTAGGAGCGACAACGCGTACCTGAGAGCACGCCCGGCAAGATAGCATTCTCCGTAAATAAAAACCATATGCCAAATCGAACTTATCTTATTGGGCGTGGATGTGTTTTGGTATTGATAAATGAATTTATTATGTTAAATTGCCTTATTGCTAGATGTAAGTGATCTGTTAAATCCTTTAAAAATAAGTAGCAAAATGATTTTAGTAATTACTTATTTTGTTGATATAATTTCAAAAATATGTTACTGTATATAAATATTTAATATTTTTCACCTTGTATACTTATGCATACTCATGTTTAAGCAAATAAAATTATCTTATCTTATCTTTAAATGTAGTTTATTAAACCGTAAATAATAAACCCAGGCCATGACAGCTAGGAAAGGTGACCAACTTTGTAGGTGAGGGCTGCTCGCGTATTTATTTGATGTAGGCAAGGCGAAATATCTGCTGCTTCTCTCACACAGTATATTTGACTACCACGTCATAGAAAACTGTCGAGAAATACATTACATTGTAAATGGTTGGTTGTATATCACTATTTTTCGTAAGATAATAATATCGCGAATGGCATATATATAAAAATATATAAAAAGTGGCTTATGTAAAAGCCATAAGTAAAGTGAATGATTGAGTTTAATACTCACTCACTTCACTACACTGGATTTCGTGATTAGCTAGTAGATGAGCTACTAGCTAATCACGAAATCCAAAAAATTCCATGAAGATGAAATTTGGCAGAGAGGTAACTTATGAGTAGGATACGTCCATTATGAACGGATTTTGCGACAGGGTTGGATTAAAGGGGTCTAAGGCCCTCGCAAGTTTGTTTGAAAGTCCTTGGTTTTTGTACTGGTGACCGGAAATTTAACGGAGAGTGCAGTATCTGTCGGTTCAGCTATTACAATAGTAAAAAAATCCGGTAGGCACTATAGGTTTTTTATTTAAATGGCTCGAGGTGGACCTGATTCATTAATTTAAATAATTCGAAGTAATTGCAATTTTAATTTATTGAAATCTTTAAAACGCTTTTTTATAAAATTACCTTATCTCAGTTATTATAACCGAATAGGCACATAGTTTTCGCCGCTGGTGTCAAAATGAACAGTAGCTATTTTAAAAGAAAGCTCAAAAATACGTCACCGGATAAAATGGAATGATATGTGTAAAAATATGTATATACGACATCCTGTGTAAAACATAAAAGTGCTCTTAACATTTTTTGAATATAAAATTAGGAAAAGTAAGTAATCTACCAAGTTTTATGAGTGTCAGAGGCACGTTCTTTATCTTAGAGCTTCGCTTAAAGTACACATATTATGTTCGAAATTTCAGAGGTTATAAAATTTCCAATTATATTTTTATTGGATCCAATCAAACAATATAATGCAACATCGAATGTGTAAAGCCCCGAAGGGTAAAGCTTTGTATCATCAAATAAATGAAGTGTAATACATTCCATTTATCTACCCGTACTAAGTTAATACACGCCGCTATCAGATATTAATTATCGTGTGATTCACATCGCCATACACTGGTGAAAATGAGAAATGGTGAGAATTGAAGCTGCACAAAATTGTATTGAGAAATTAACGATCAATGTTTCCTGTACTGAAATGAATGATTCGTTGTTATATATATACGTAAATGCTGTGATAAAATACTGTTATATTCCACCATTGCACCCTTCATTTGTAACTAAAATGTAACCTAAAAAACCTTATATATTTTATTAGTGACGGCATAAAAGTAGCATTCTGAACACAATCTGCTATGACGCTTCTCGACCTCACTAATCAGTTTCTCCAATTTAGGCTTAAATATATGAAATAAACTAATAGTTTTTTGGGTCGTTCGAAATTAATCAGTTAATGTCATGTAGTTCATTAGAACTGCTGCAATGCATAATACTATAAGAGGCATTTATTAACGTTTTAAGTGACACAAAATCTGTTCTATTTAGAAAAAAATAACGTTTAATGCTGCATTACTGTTCAACTTTATATACCTTATGTACAATGCTTAAATACAAATATTTTATTTTAATAGTTTTTAATTTTGTTAATTCCATTATTAGTAGTCAGGGGTGCGTTGTATTAATACTTTGTTTGTGTACGAGCCACGTTATACGCTTCTCGTATCATGCAGTTATACTTTGAGCCGTGTCAGCAACCTACTTTATTCATTGCTTTAATCATACTTAAAATTAGTTTGCGTTCATCATCGACTATCAATTGAAGTGTCGCGACTCACCTATATCATTATCATTAATATAATTTTTATCTATCAATATAGTCAGTTAAATAAAAAAAAAATTGATGTACACTAGGGTTTTAGGTTATAGGATAAATCAGTAAATTCAGAAATCTATTTAATGAATAATATATTGATAGATAAAAATGATATTAATGATAATGATATAGGTGAGTCGCGACACGTCAATTGATAGTCGAATATGAACGCGAACTGATTTTAAGTATGATTAAAGCAATGAATAACGTAGGTTTGTATGAATTAATACTATATGGCAACGAAAACAAACAAATATCAATTTAATTGAATACAAAACAACCTTACTTAAAGTAAGTTGCCAAGTATTACTATTTCATAATTAAAACAACTTACTGAAAAACTTGAACCTTCAGGAAATGCGACGTAACGTTTTCTCCTAGATAATAACTTCGACGCATCTTTTGACGCAAGAACACCACAAAGGTATACCAGTATCAAAACATGCAAATAACCAAACTTCATTTTGGAGACAGGTGTGCAACCTTTCACAGATTAGTATATGAATGGAGTTAAGGCTTACCTGTTAAGCCGGGCGAGGCTACATAACGGTAATGGTGATATTCATGTATTACATCTAATAACATTGACACGAAGTGTTTGACATAGTGAACTGGATTCTTTAGAAAATTAACGAAATACATGAAAAACTTTTATATGGATGTCATAGAAGAGATTCATTTTGACTGTATTTTTTTAAAACTATTCTGAAAAAGCAGAGCCAATATAAACATATTCTGTATTGTTACTGTATCTACGACATATATGTACTTATAAGCCAAAATATCAGTGCCTCGAGTCCAAAACAGATTAAAAAGATTTATGCAGTGTCCTTTTTATTTCACGCACCTACTTATTATTTTACGTAACATATGTAAAGGTAAAAATTTTAGTAGAGGCCTAAATTATTTTTCTATTACATAAAAGTTCACATTAATGATCCTTGACTTACTTACAAATGAAGTAAGCGACTTGTAAATATACAAGCCGCTTACTTAATTTGTAAGTAAATATTACAACTTAAAAACATGCAATGAATCTAGAAACACAATGAAACACAAAACCTTAGTTAGTTTAATGAAAATTTAAATTTATTAATTTGGCAATTTTGTTAAAATTTATTCTTTAAAAGAACAAATAAAGAGCTCTTGCTTTTAAGTATACAGTGTTATTTGGTAAGTCTGTTTTGAAATACCTTTCACAACTCAATTGCTGGTTTATATTAGGTTTAAACTTTTTAAAATGCTGGCCAATAATGCAAAAAAAATCACATTCATTCAATTAGAGAAGTATGTACAAGAAAAGGTGTGCAAAATTACTTTTAAAAATTTATTTTAGTTTGCTGCACTCAATAAAACCAGTGAAGAAAAAGGATTCTTAAAGAGGTCTTAGAAAAAACTAAAAGTAAATCAATATATTTTAGCTTTTTACAATAAGATTATGTATATACTAGCTACGCCCCGCGGTTTCACCGTAAGTCCTGATGCCTATGCCTGAGGGATAAAAAGCCTATGTGTTAATCCAGGGCTCCGGCTATCTACATACCAAGTTTCATCGCAATCGGTTCAGTAGTTCTTGCGTGAAAGAGCAACGAACATCCATACATCCTCACAAATTTTCACGTTATAATACCAGCAGCGCCTCGCGGTTTCACCCGCGTAAGTCCCGATCCCTTATTAATATCGGGATAAAAAATATTCCTATGCATTAATCCAGGTCTCCAGCTATCTACATACCAAGTTTCATAGCAACCGGTTTAGTGGTTTTTGCGTGAAAGAGCAACGAACATTCATACATCCTCACAAACTTTCACGTTTATAATATTAGTAGGGTTTTGATGCTACTGGAGAAAAATGTGTAAAAAAAATTTTGTTATATCACATCGTACATTTTTGATGGTTATTGCAATACCTCAAAATTTTCATTAAGAGTTGTTCCTATTGGCAACATTTTCTAAAGCTGTAGTGAAGTTGCAACTTTCTAGATACTTTATCATTTGCTAGAATTGTGCAGAAATGCTGTCTTACTCGTACAACGTGTGACGACAAATTATAAAACAGCCATCGCATTTACTCTGCTGCTGCAACAGTTGGGCAAGTGGCACGTCTGACGTCGACGTTATAAATAAAATCATCATTGTTAATTACTTACACTTAATGTCATAATTGTAAAGATGGCACCACATGCAACAGTGACATTATATTATAAGAGTTCCGGTTTTTCATCGGATGTAATACCGGACCCTGAAAATATTGCGCTTAATTTCCACAAACGTCAGCCTGAATATCAGAAGTTGATTAATGTGACCAAAAACACACTGAAAGCCTTTCATAAGGCTTTATTGGGGTTTTCGAGTTATTTATTAACCCATTACTACACACACTTATTACTGTTATATACCTACCTACTAAACATGTGTTGTAAAGGCATGAATTTTTACAACTAGTATTTTTTTATGACGCGTTTGCTAGTTTAAAGGAAGATATGTTATAATGATAGTTGATTGGATTATTGTGATTTTATAGATTAAATATATGTTAGGTAATATTTTTATCTTAGGAGAGCCATGCTTCGGCACGTATGGGCCGGCTCAACTGGAATACCACGGCGTTACAGAAAATCGGCAGTAAACCAATGTTTGCATTGCTTTTCGCCGAATGAGTGAGGTTACCGGAGGCCCTACACCTTTCCTCTCCCCTCCTCTACCCCTGACTCTTGAGTTGCAGGGGCCCATGAGTGGCGGCAGTCATTTACCATCAGGTGATCCGTCTGCTCGTTTGCCCCCAATACCATAAAAATAAATAAAAACTGTTAGTCGTGGGACTGCATATCAGAAGTGAAAACACACACACACACACAGGTTATATGTATGTAGCTGAGCGTGACGGTCACGCGAGTTCAAAACTTTTTCACCATACCAAAAGTGTCAACGTGCCTAAAGAAGTTTTCACTTCAAAATGCCTTCTTTATAATAATTGTGTTAAAAATTGTTAATGAGTAATTGTGAGTTGCCGATCAGAGGTGTTCATTTCTGAACAAAGTGGTGCCATCTACTAAATACAAATTTTGAATAAAGGTTTTTGCTATTGAGCACTATAGCCGTTATAAGTTTTCACCTTAATTACAATTATGTTTTTGTTTATTTTACCATATAAATTGCGCACACAATGAGTACCTTATTGAACTTATTATATTTTTAAAGATTGATTAATAAGGCCCTCCCCTCCCCTAATAAAATAAACAAAGGCCCTAAACTACTGAACGGATTTTCATGCGGTTTTCAATCGCTAGTAATATATATATATTACTAGCAACCCGTCCCGGCTTCGCATGGGTATAAATTATACACCTCAACCTTCCTCATGAATCACTCCGTCTATTATTGAAAACCGCATAAAAATCCGTTCAGTAGTTTAGGGCCTTTGTTTTATATAATATGTAGTGATTAGCGTGACGGTCACGCCACGCCATAGCAAAAGTGTTCACTTCAAAAAAATAAAAAACGCGAAAAAAGTTTTGTAAACATAATTTATATACGTTTTAAATGTACATTTGCACGCCAATCGCTAGTATTATTATATGATATTGAATTTTATTCTACATAAAATTAAATATCATATAATAATACTAGCTTTTGCCAGCGTAGTTTTTCAGGGTGATCAGATAATCAATCAATGGACGAGATTATTACGGGTTAGATAAAATGTAGGAAATGTTCCAATACGTAATTTATTCATTACTATAGCTAAATAGAGCTCCTGAAGGAGACGCAATTCATTTTTAATTATTTTCAACCGCTTTAGGTTAGAGCGTTATTCAAAATCGTATTCTGTATTTCTAATCCCTACTTTTATAACCAAATATGTAGAATGGAAGACATAGTTATAGTTTAGCGACATTATTTAATAAAAATAAGCACAATTTTTTTATATTATTACTACCACGTGCTAATGTGTTTTTTTTTTCTAGCCTGTATTGGCTGATAACTTCCAGTAATGAAATGATTACTCTGAAGTTAATCTTCAGAGTACGAATAAATACATAATAATCATCATAGCGTTGTGTTTTTCTATATTTCACCAGCAGATAACAAACACGTCTTCATATACAATGCTGTATGTTTTCCAGAGGCACATCAATATGACGGTTTTACATAAAAATAAAACCGATATTATGTGCGGGAAGGAAAACATACAGCATTGCAGGAAGTTCTTCCTGGAGAAGCCTATGACAATTTCAAGTAACAGCGTTCCCCGCCTTGCTGGTGCGACAGTGCTGACATCTGTCAAATGTCAGGTGAATTGGAACTATAGAGACCGCATATAAAGCTAAGTATACACTGCTTCTTCATATACAATGCTGTATGTTTTCCTTCCGGCACATAATATCGGTTTTATTTTTATGTAAAACCGTCATATTCGACGTTATCAAATTGTATTTATTGCAAAATAGCAAAGACCTACATTTTAGTACTGTATCAGAAAACTATTAAAAATATAATCTAGCCTTTAGAACACACTCTAAGGCAAATGAAGTTAATTCACATATTAACAAACATTATAATTGCTGTTTGTAAAACACAGCACAGTAGTAGGTACATATTTATCTTGTATTTACATTATTAATGATCGCGTTTTCAGTGTAGCTACCTATATGCAATTCCCAGAAATTTTGATTAAATACTGTATAAAATAGTGTTTGTTTTAAACATAACATTAACCACAAATATTGTTAGTATTATATATTAATTATTATATACCTATCAACATGTATGGTTATTACAGGTAAACTTGTTGTAACCTGTAAGTTCACTTAGTTAAGGTTTCGCCATTAAGTGATAATAAGTTCTGCCTGCTACTCCATTATACACGTGTTTTCATAAAATTAATAATATGGATTATTATCCATATTATTAATTTCAGAGATCTGTTGATCTTTGAGAAACGAACACTGGTTAAGGCTCATTTGACTCATAATAATTCTTATAGTTTTAGCATGCGATACACTAACGATTTGAGGTTTATTTCAAGTATTTCCTCTGAATATTGTGTTTATGGATATTGTAATCATTTAATTTTTTTTTCATTAAATCCAACTGTTCTTCGACATGTACGTAATATAGTATAGATACATATTAGGTTTATATTTAATAAGTAGATATATATTTCGATATATATCTTTACTCATTCAAAGAGAAAATAAAGGAGTATTTTTTCGAACAACTAGCAGAATCAACTTGCCCATAATTTATCATCTAAATAAATATATGTATATGTTATCTTTGTGTACATATTTGCATGTATGTTTATGATATGTATTTTATCCTATATACTTTGTTTATGTATTTTTGTCTGATATTTAGTAGGCAAATTTACCTAATAAACTGTAATATATTTTTATTGCACCTACTTCCTGTTTTCTCTACGTCACCAGAAGGTTGACTGGCTGATTGCCTATGGCATTAAGTCCGCCGCTGTACTCTATGTGCATAAAGTTTTAAATAAATAAATAAATAAATAAATAAATATTATTATAATATGTAAGCCTGCATTATATACAGAGTGATGCTTGGAATAATGTTCCACAATATTGTTCATACTTGTTTGATTCTTTGATTTTTAACACCAGAACCACGTACGTATTATCCGCCTATAGGGCCTATAGGGCCGCCGGAATTTATGATATCAGTTTTTGTATGTTTGGTTTTATTTCATGAGTTCTTATATATATTTTGGAACATTTTCTGATAAATTTGTTTAAAATAGACAGATAACTAACTATTTCTTTACATGGGTACTAATATGAACAGCTATTTCCAAGGTACTACCCACTGCTGTTAATTGTTTTTTTTTCTTTTAATATACGTTCCAGTACGACTTACGATTCATTTTTTTACAAGAACCTGGGATGTGTCACTATTATATGTCAATATTACTTCACAGAAATAAATGGCATATTAGTGTCCCTTAGATATTCATCCTACTTTTAAAAATACAAAGGAAGAAAGAGAGTTGTTTAATTTTTCCTGTGTTATATCACCCGTTTGTGCAGATTTATTATTTTCAATAATGTCACTTCAAGCTAGGTGGTGAAAATACAAGTTTTAGTGTCCTAATATTTGTTACAGTTTTATTGAATACCAGCAGTTCCCGCGCGTCTTCTCTCGCGTGTACATATTTATATTTCTAATTCATTCCAATTTTTTTCCTAAATAAAAGTAGCTTAAGTTACTCTTTATAACACCAACTGTCTACCAGTGAAAGTCCTGTGGAAATCGGTCTACCCGTTCCGGAATTAGCCGGAACAAACAGAAAGACAGACAAAAATTTTAGAAACTGATTTTTAGGAGTAGGTATCGTACAAATAACTGTATGAGCTTAAAGACAAATATTATTTTGACGTTACAAACAGACACTTCAATTTTACTTATTTGTATTGATGGTGATGATCTGAATATGTATCTGTTTAGCTATTAAAACTGTTTTTGAATTCGGCATCATTAAGATTTTAATTGTAGTCTCTATATATATAATTGTGGTTCATTTAATCAATTTTAAACGCAGTTAGTGTAGTCATAGTTTCATCAGGGAACAAACACATTATGTTTATTTATTTATTTTTTGATAGGAAACTCAACAGCTTTTTTACATTACACGTGAATAATTTAGGATAAATTAAATTCATAAGCCAATTATTGAGTTTCACGACATTCGTTATATAATTATGAGTTATAATTAGTTATAAACTAGAAAAAACAATAACAACATTACAATATTAACAATAAACATAAAATAATTAATCATAAACCATTAAATTAAATTAATCAAATCAAATTGAAATTGCATAAAATAGTATCTTATCTATTTATTAGCGAATTTACTCGCGATTACTTTCCGATATGACTCCTTGGTTAATTGAAATATATCTAGAAACAGTCGTGTCATAACAGCATTTTGCAGTGATTAGGTATAGATACTAAATAGGTGGGTGTATCTGGCGCGACACTTTGGGGTACAGAATTGTATACATAATAGAAGATCACTACTATCGAGTTCACCGTGTAAGATATACAAATAGTAGAACCATATTAATCATCTTACGTCTAGCATCGAGAGAAAGAAGGTGATTGTGTTTACAGTCCACGGAATACGAGGCATGAAGTTCTGCAGACCTTAAGCTTTCACAAACCCCTGCTGCAAACTTTCTAGCCTCGAAATATAAACATCCAATTGGGGTGACCAAAACGCTACGGACATGGGCATACATCCACTAGAGGCGTTGAGAACAAGTCATTAACCGTTAGTATTAGACAAGGATGATGAGGGTCTTTGCGGAGCAAGGGGTCATCGCTCCTGCTAATAAAAAGAGGTGTTGTTAAGAAACAAGTCTAACATTCTGCCATTGGAGTTAGTGATAGGATTATAGTGAAACCCAGAACGCTAATGTCATCCACATAAGTAGTAGCCGCAATTCGCTAAGTCAAACATGGCAAGTTGAAGTAGTCACCCATGATTATACAGTCATGACATGCGATATGTTAGTTATGGTTTGATCAATTAAGACTAGCGTGAAATATTATTAAATGCCTCTAACACTTGAGTTCTCATGAGGTTTGAGAACTAAAGTGTTGGAGGCATTTCATTAACGTTTGAGGAAACGTTTTGATAATAAAAAGTTCATATTTTCCATAGTCTATAAAAAAAGTTAAAACTTTAAGAATGCAAAAGTTACATACATTACACAAATAGGGTAAATATGATTGGTCGTTACTCCCTATAAATGCAAATCAGTGTCGATATAGACTATAAACTCTTTGAGATCAAAAATACGTCTCTCCCGCATTTAAAATGAATCTAATAGCACCTCATCTGTGGAAATCCGTGAAACGGTTTAAGCTGTAGATCACGCTAAAGAACACACAAACGTCTTCTTCGAAGTGGTAATTTTAGCCTCGGGAACACGGTGCTTGGTCGATGACATTCTTTTAAAGCTCTTGCACAATTATAGTTTTGTGCAAAAGGTTATCATGGTGTAAGATCAAAAGAGCTCAAATGTACCCGAAAAGAGAATCGAAAGCAGGTTGCTGAAGATGTGATTTCCCGTGTTTCTATGGACGCCACCTTAATGATACGCGTAATAACTGGAACGAGACATAGGTTTACAGGTTAGACATTCAAACAAGTCGACAGTCTTCAGAACCACGCATTGAAATCGAACCGAAATTCAAAAAACCACGCCAAAGTCGCTCTAAAATCAGGGGGACAAACATTTAATAAAGGATATTATTTTGGTGTCATGAGGCATTTGTGAGAGAATATCCACCGAAAACGACCAGCTTTGTGGAACGACAGTTCATGGATTTTACACCATGATAATAGACCTTCGCATAAAGCCGTCATTGTGCAAGAGTTTTAACCAAAAACTCGACGAATGTCATCAACCAAGCAAACCAATTTTTCTTTTCCCGAGGCTAAAAAGAGTAAGAAGCTAGAGCTAGGCTTAGGCTAGCTAGCTTTTAAAGTAGGATGAATATCTATTGGACATAATGTACCATATTTATTTCTGTGAAGTAATATTACAATAGTGATACGTTCCAGGTTCTTGTAAAAAAAAAACTTAAGTCGTACTGAAACGTATATTAAAAGAATTAAAATAATGGCTATGGGTAGTTCAGCCCCTCACAATCCGCTCTTGCGATACAGTACTTCCCTCGGACAGCCCAGTGCAAGAATGATCAGGCCTATAAGGCGTTCCATGGCTTATACTTGTACAGGTGCTTGTAGCCGCTACAGTTCCAATAATGGAGAAGCCGAGGTTTCCAAGCTAATATACAAGCCTGAACGTAGTTCTCCAATTTTAGGGAGTTACACTAAGTGTATTGATACAGATGCTACTGTATTATTAGGAGACTTAAGAATACAAAAAAAATATATTTTGAAATATCTGAAAAATAAAAACAACTGAACAAATACTGAGACGCATGACGCATCGCGCTAAGTTAATCTCTCAACTGGTGTCGACACCGCTATCTAAATAATTTAGATTTTTGTGGGTGTCGACCGGGTTCATTTCGTTCAGTTGACACCAAAACGTATAACGCTGCAGTACTGATATACAAAAAGAACTATAAAATCATAGATATCCTGCTCCAATTGTCTACAACACAAGTTAATCATAATAAATACAGTTTCTAACTTTTTTATTTTATTTTATTAAACATACATACATAATTATATACCTATTGAAAGGAACTGCTAAACAAAGACCAAGGACTTCTTGCCGCGTCAACAGTCGGAGAAGGAGCATTATAGTATCCTTTCATCAAGTCCACGAGCGATATCGGACATTTAAATTGATCACATCCATCTAAGATCCGCCCCAGGCGATGTGCTGCGTCGTAAATGGTGTGCTCCAAAGGTTCCGTAACTAGTACTTTTGTTGGAGGTAATCTAAAAATAAATGAAAGTAATAATTTATTTTATTTTTTCTCATATAATTAGTTTATTACTTACAACACTGACATCATATTATTTTCTTGACATTAATTAGCGAAATAATGTAATAAGTAAATCACTACATATTATAAAACAAAGTCCCCCGCTGCGTCTGTCTGTATGTCTGTCTGTCTGTTCGCGATAAACTACTAAAAAGATTTTCATGCGGTTTTCACTAATAGACAGAGTGATTCATGAGGAAGGTTTAGGTGTATAATTTGTTAAAATTTTGTGTATATTGATTGAAATATGTTGATGATTGTTAAAGATGTCTCTGCTACCCGTGCGAAACCAGGGCGGGTTGCTATTGCATAATAATTATTATGTTCATTTAATATTTTGTTTGTAAGATTGAAATATTTACAAACCATTGTTATAGTAGAATGTGATTGACCTAAGTACTATTTTTATCACCATTATGTTAGCACATCTCTCGTAAATAAATGAATCTGAATCTAAGTTTTATCTAAATATATTTCTAAGAAATCATCTACTGGCATTTACTGGTTAGTATTATGCTACTTAATTAGAAAAATTTACTTAAAAATAAACAAATTAAATATGTGGTATTTTAGGAAACACACTAATCAAGTACTTGGTAAATGGTGGTCGGAAATTTGAAAAAAATTAACCAACAAAATTTTACCATCACTTTATTTTGATAGAAATTTGTGGAAACAGCGCTTTTTAAAATCGGTCTAACAATTTATAGTATAATTTATTAGTCGTATAGTATAATAGCCAACCTTTCGATTATTAGATCATAGATCGACTTGCCCACTACAGAATACCGCAGCTAAGCAATACACCTCCCAGAGCATTGACTTTGTGTGTATGAATAGGGTTACCAAAGCCACTTGACGTTCGGGGTGTCGAGTGTATGGGTTTAGGTTTACTTAAAATTACACAGATCTGTCTGTCTTGACTGTAATTTAAGAAGTTAAAATAGTTTATTATTTATTCAGAAACACTTACGTAAACAAAGTTCGGAACATTTCTTCAATCATGTTATCACCACGAGGAAGCAGCCTCTGGCTCGTTTCGCACAAGGTCTTCAAAATACAATTTCTGCCGTTATAACCCATACTGAAAATACAAAAGAGAAGATATGAAACAGATTAAACCGAAGTTATCAAAACCATCAACATTATCATTTTTGCCATACGACGTATGCGTACACAAAGATTTCACAAAAGAAGTTTTTTGCCGCCTTCATCAAACCAAATCCAGGCACAAAAGAATAAACAGAAAAAAGTGATCAAACATCATGCGATAATGTCCCAATCTTAGATGTTCCCATTGTATAAAAGAATATGAGGATTCTGTAATTGAGCCATCATATATCTATATTAAAAATCAAGACCTCTTTGTGTTCCAATAGACTGGGAAGTTTCTTAAAATAAAACATGAAAATTGTCTGTCTGTAAAAGAAAACGCGAAATTTTATGCTAGGTGTTCGAGCATTATCTAAAAAACATCTAAAACATTAAAAAATTAAATATTGTACTAGTAAAATGAGAGTTGGAACGAAGTACTTTATCGTACGTTACACTTAGTTTCAGAAGTCAGACGGGGGGGTTAGACGGAAAACAGTGTTAGCGTAACGAAAAATGCTGACCGCGAGTTGATTCATTTTATTTTTTATGATCTGTGGATTCTGCGCGATACTACTGTACTTTGATGTTGGTTGTGTATACTAATCCTATTAATATTATAAACGTGACAGTTCGTGAGGATGTATGGATGTTTGTTACTCTTTCACGCAAAAACTACTGAATCGATTGCGATTAAACTTAGTATGTATACAGCTGGAGACCCGGATTAACACATAGGTTACTTTTTATCCCGATATTCTGACAGAATCGGGAATTACGCGGGTGAAAACGCGGGGTGCAGTTAGTTATGCATATATCAGTTCAGTAATTTTAAATACAATTTATTCAATTCATTAAATATATTTATATAAAGCGAAAGGTAATTCGTTCCAACCGGATGTCCCAAATGTCCATTACGCTACCGCGCAAATCTTAGCATCAGCGCCGCCTAATATTAAGCCACAAAAATTGATAATTTAACTTTATGATAGGAATGTGCTTTATTGCATTATGACCTCTTTATAATTTAGTACTTCCTTTGACTTAATGTGTCGCTCCGTAACTTTTGATATTTAAAAATATTAATTCTTGACGAACGACTGTAACTTAAGTCCTAAAAACACGAAAGCGGCAGCTGTTTATCATAAGCGAATGTCGTAAAAGTTCATTGAGAATAACTTAAGTGTCTGCTAACATTTTACAAAGTTACTTTGTCAACTTTTCACCTACAGTCAGCTTTGTCACTTGACTTGCTTAGTGGTAAAAATTACACAATAAATACATGGCTGTTGGCGTCTGGAAAACCCACATCGCTAAGCTCTTACTACCGATTAATGTGCTACCTATAATTATGATATATAGATAAATGCCCACATATGAAAGTAAACTGGGTATCTATATCAAAATGAATAAGGAACAAAAACTTTTTTAATACTTGTAATTAAGCTCGGGTAAAAAAGAGAGTTAAAAAGAAAAGTGACAATCAAACCCGAGACTCTTGACCTCGCAGTCGAACCTAAAATTGCTACAGAAGTCGTCTTGGAGTCCACCAAATATTTTACTGTATATACTCATAGTTAATAACTATAGTTTCTTCAACACAAAATAATGATCCTTTGATCAGGCTATGTGACGGTGCTTCAAGCGGATTTCGACCCAAATGTTGATGATAGGAAGTTGTTTAAATACTAATCATGGTCAGGACTACCACCACGTACTATATGCTGATCTGCGCTAGATGGCATTGAGGCACCAGGGCAATAATGAACTAGGGTTCCCCATGGCATATATATTTAAAGGAAATGTAACCTTTAATTAAACTCGTAGGTCCATAGAACCGTACCAATCATACCCCGGGGTGAGTTATTCATAATGATTTACAAAATTGTATGACTATTTTCCACATAGTCAGGATGACTATTTTCTACCCAGAATTGCTTACTCTTTCTTATTGTCACCTTAATTATACACACTTACTTATCCATAATGGTTTCAAGTTTGCCATAAAGATCTCGCCTATGTTTCCTCTGTTGCATGTGCTGATGTTTAAAAATTTTACGTTTATAGGAATGATAATATCCGGCAATCTCTGTAGCATTCGGCAACTCGTAAGCTATCGCCCAGTTCAAGCCAAAAGTGAAGGTTCCGGGGCTTGTAGACGGAGCTGGCTGACCGATTACACCAACTGTCATGCAACCTGCTGTCTGAAAGGAGACAAAACGTTGTTGTTTATTTCAAAGTTGAGGGGTTTAAAAGTCTAAAAGAGTTTACATATCAACCAAATTAAATTAAAATAATCAATCAGAGTAACCCGTCCCGCATCGCTCCCAGCGCAAAAGTGCCCATGATACTGGTAGCGTTGCCTCATTGAATGGCAACGGACAACCTTTGCACTAGGAAAGACCCGGAACGGGATTCCTATCCCTAATCCGCGATGATCCGCGGTGTTTAAAATTGAAATAAAATTATTTATTTAACCAAAAACTAAAAAAACATATTGAGTCACAAGACTACGTAGTAAACTCTTAAAGAATATTTAGCTGATAAGAATTTTAACTTAGAATAATTTATTATTATTATTGTAATTAAATTTATTTCCTAATGACATAATTAATTTACATAACTTACGCATGAAATGTAATTATTTATTATTTGACTTTGTTTTAACTCTGACCACTTAATATTGATCTTATTGAATTTTATTGCAAGAAATTGTTGACTGCATGACATAATATTTTTTATATTTATGTTGCCTATCGTAATAGGTGGATGATGGAGAAATTTTTGATATTTTTTTAATTTGGGAGAGCCATGCTTCGGCACGTATGGGCCGGCTCGACTCCGCTCGATACCACGGCCTCACAGAAAACCGGCAGTGAAGCAATGCTTACATTGCATTTCGCCGCGTGAGTGAGGTGACCGGAGGCCCTAACCCTACCCTCTCCCCTATTAACGTCCTTCCCCTCTACCCCCTCTCCCCTCTTCCCACTCTTCCCCCCTCCCCCTCTCTTGAGTTAACATGGGCAGCGGTAGTCATTTATCATCAGGTCTGCTCGTTTGCCCCCTATACCAAAAAAAAAAAATTATAAAACCTTTTTACCATTCTCACAACTACAGAAATTGAATTGAATTGAAAGTTTATATCGTGTAAGAAATGATGATGACCACAAGGAAGAAATATCCTAAGGCAACTTATACCTGAAAGTTATCAAAGGTTTTGAGAACCTTTAGCACTCTGATTATGAAAGGTGTTCCACAGTAACAGTTTCTATACGTCTATCATATTATAAACTTTAAGAACCTGCAAATTATTACACTATTGTATAATGTGGACAAATGACGCTGTTAGAGCAACCAAAAAACCCAAAAAGCAGGAAGTAAAAAAATGTTTATGCAAAAAAATTATTTTACATCATAATACACAGATGCCTAGAGCTTTTTCAGTCACAGATAAAACAATTTGTATCATGCATCACAAAGCAAAAAGAAAATTAATTAGCATAAAATTAAATAAGTCATTTACTTAAATGGAAGTCTAATAATAAAAACAGCAGATGCTTGAGTGTGTTACATTGGGATCGTGATCTCCATTTGGTTTTCTTTTCAGTACGAGAATATATTTCAATTAAAATCATTTTTGTCCACATGACATTTTGTTGTCTGATTGGTTTGCGATATTAAGGAACGCATCTTTAATAAAATAGTGGTATTTACACTCATGCTTTCAATATTTATCAAAAATCTTTTTGTCATATTTTTCAAAATCCACTACTACTAATATTTCAACTAATTCAACTTATTCACTATCAATAATAGTTATTCACTTTCATTTAAAGAGTTATCTTATTTGAATATAGCTGTTTAAACTAAGTTAGTAAAATAGTTTTTCACTCACCGAAATACTAGATCCTTCCGGAAAAGCGACATAACGTTTATTTCTCGATAAAATTTTTGATTTTAAACCATTATTAAGTGATTTTGTTTCTAAAAAAACACCAAACTGAAGGCAACTTAACAATATTACAGTGAACAAATTTAGACAACGACGCATTTTTCGTACAAAACAATGTTTCACAACCAGTTTCAAGGCAAGACAAAAGAGAAATTCAATTCATATTAACTATGGAAAGTATAGCTATTGGTCAACCTTAGGCTAACGGTTATCTATTAACAACATTTCATAGAAACAGGCATTACCAAAAAATCGTTCAAATTGCTCTCAATAGAGAATTAGAGTCTTTGTTTCAGAGACGCAACACACGCGTCATATTACATTGACCCAGTTTTTTTATACTATGAACATGTCAACTTAGTAGAAGCCGACGGACTGTTGCATATGCTGAAGCTATACTGAACTCGTCTAGATAAAGGTAACATACCATTATAATCATTATAAACAAGCAATATGAACTGTCTACTGCTGGACATCAGCCCAATTATCTTTACAATCCGCCGTCTTCAATCACCACAAGTTTCTACCACTGTGATAAAGTCAAAGGTAAAGGTCAGGCAATCATGAATCTTCCTTCAAAGATCGTTATCCATTCTCCAGCCTACAGGTCAACCTATAACCTAGTGTTTTAATTTTAATTCTTTGACAACATATTATACAAAAAGCTAGCCAAGACTCTTTTAAATTTTTCCCTAGCTCCTGCTTCGAACACTAAAAAGTACCTGTGGAGACCGTACCAATAAAAATATATTACATTATTTTCTTAAAATGTACATTGTTGATGTTTTTAAAGAGATCTGTATTTGCATATGTACATGACCTATATTATTCTTTAACCGTTGCCAAAGTCCTCCCATAATAAAAAAGGTTACTTTTAGTACAACATTACTAATGAACCACTAACTATATATAAAATCAACTGCAAAGTATATTATATGACTAAATTTGCGATGCAAATTCAAGCACACTTTGCGTCTAATAAGTTTAGAGCACACAGTTTGCATATTGGCGTTAGGGTAAAAAAAAAGCTCAGGATGACGGATCGCAGACATTCCATTAGGCGCGTTACACACGAGGGGGATATGTGAGCACCATTACCCTAAATCCGTTTGTATACAAATCATGTCTGTATTACTTTTGCGGAAAAATCGATTCGATGAGCATGATGTGGTGTACCGGTCCCAATTTTTATGGTTGTGTGCGACTTATTGTGGAAACTAATAATCTAGCTACATGTGTTACTTTAGAACATTAGCGCATAACTAACATTGGCCTATTTAATACGTGCAAAGTGAGTGATTACGATGTACGTTAAATATACCTACACTAATATAAAACAGATGTTTTTTTTTTGTTCGAATGCACTATTCTCTGAAATCTTTTTCAGTCGATAGACCAATTTTAAAAAAAGTTATAGGCTATGTAACATCACGCTATGGTCATTAGGAGCGCGGCTGTGACCATAAAAGCGGGTGAAACTGTCAAGGGAGCGGCCAGTTATATTATATTTACCGAGGTTACGTCCCCGTTCAGAGAGAAGATAATAGGACCCCATTGATCAAGTTTGTTACAAAAGAGTACAGCAGATATCACGACAATTCAGCTATACTCTCCTACCATTACAAAAATTAGTAGCAATCAAGGATGCTAAAGATATAGAAGTTGCATTTCTCCCCACAGTTAAGGCTAAAGCTACTTTTATTCTGGATACCTCACATGAGACTTGTGACGTGATGTAACGTCAGAGCTTTTATACTTGAATACCATCTAATTTATACGTATCAAATTTATGAGTAGAAGATACTTTACGTCACCTCATTAAAAGAGGAACTCTATTGAAGTTGTAAACAGCCAGGCGTCGAATATCTTAAGGTGTGAGCATCCAACTCTAAACAGAAGATTACAAATTGAAACGGATGGTTCACCAAACAAATTTTCACAGTGTTTAGTGAGACTAAAGAGGTTATCTCTAACAGATAAAGCACAATTGTACATAGTGTGTTACACCATTGGGATTTTTATTTTATTGGATCACAAAACAGTTCCGTAAATATTAATAACTGGTTTACATATCTAAACCCTATATAAATAACTAGCAGCGCCCCTCGATTTTACCCGCGTAAGTCCTGATCCCGTGGGAATATCGGGATAAAAAAGCCTATGTGTTAATCCAGGTCTCCAGCTATCTACATACCAAGTTCAGTGGTTATTGCGTAAAAGAGTAACAAACATCCATCCACCCATCCATCCAAACTTTCACATTTATAATATTGGTGGGATTAGTGGGATTTATACGATTAATTATTAATACAGTCAACTTCAGCTTCCAGCTATTAATTCCTGTATAAGGACCCCATTCGCCTATAAGTTTAAAAACCCTCAAAATCTATTTAAAAGTGTGTCTAATCAAACTGTGTTATTAGAATTTTACTGAATTTTCAAACTTCTTATATTGAACCAGAAGTTTTTATGATATTTTTAGAGCTACATTAATGTCACTATTACCAATAATTCAGTATGCGAACATTATAACCAAAAGGTCACTATTAAAACCGTAATGACCTTCATTATCACCAGTTAACGATCCAGAAGAGAGTTAGTCCTTCGCACTTTATTATAGGAAAGATTATGTCCGATGTCATTAAAACTCTTTGCAATAAGAATAAAATTTCCTTTTAAAACATTACAAAATAAATGGAGGATGCCTGGATACCTACGTTTATTGATGCATAATAAGACGTTAACAAAGGAAACAATTTGACCATTTACTTCAATTGATACCTATAAGATTACGTTAAAACTACACTTAATTGAGGTCAAAAGATTTATGAAAACATTCATCACAGCAACTTGACCTCCCCTACTCAACACCCCCACCACTCTCCCCTCTCTCTTTCTTCCCTCCCTTCCCATACTCCCACCTTAAAGACCGGCAACGCACTTGTGACTCGAGTTGCAGGTGCCAGTAGGCGGCGGTAGTCACTTACCATCAGGTGAACCGTCCCTCTCGTTTCCCATAAAAAAATAATTACATATAGATGAATTACACCCAGACACGGAACAAATGATCTTGCTCATTATGGGAGTCGAACGCACGACCTCTAGCTCAGTAATCAGGATCACTAACCACTAGATAACTAGACACACAGTTAAAATTTGAATATATATGTATATTTCGGGGATGCCCGACTAATTTCGGATCCAACCGGGGCCCTTTATCAAGTAGAGAAGCGTCCTGTTGCGACATTCTCAGGCATCACACTCTGACTCTGAGTCCTGAGTATGACGCCTAAATGACGTTAATATGAATGCCAGTCACGAAAGTTTCTATTCTAATATATTTAATACTTTGCAAGCTACTACTGTTTTTTTTTTTAAATGTTGTCATCATCTGAAAACTTGATCACCAACAGGGATCTGAGCATACTGAGAATTTAAGCGCTGGTAGCATAGTATTACTGTGTTTTTGAGTAGGTAGATTCGCTAAAAGTCCATTGCGTAAGGTTGGCAACGGGGCAGTAACACCAGTTGTGTTGGTAATATTTATTGACTTTGGTAACCGTTACCTTCAGACTCTTCTAAAATTTTATAGGTAGGTAAATACACTTTTTTTATTGTTTGGAAACCCTCCCCTCTCAGTTTGAGTCACCAGGTGGTGACATAATACTCCACTGCTAACCCTGGTGACCTCACCAGGGTTAGCAGTGGAGTATAATGTCGGAATCGTACCGAACAAAACCACACGGTGTTCCGTCACAAGTCCTGGTAGACACAGGCTGCCTCTTAAATACGTGAGGATTCAAACTATCCAATAATCCATAACCAAAACCATCTCTTCACCCACGGTTCGTCAACCCCGATATACGCGCCGTAAGCTACATCTTAACCACCAACGAAATGTGATAGAAAAGGACGCCAAACCGAATTGGCTCTGATCTTAATTAGTATGCTTACTCCAAGAAGCAGGTACAGTAAGCATGAAAAAAAAAATCTCAAGCTAAAATCTTCTAAACTTTCTTAAGCGCTAATTGATCACTGATTTACTTTAGTATGAGAGCTTCTTGTGAAACTGTAATCAGCTTCTTTAAAGTTTTCGAAAAAGAAAGGGAAATGGCGAAATCATAAAATACATCTCCTTCTGCAACTAAGAGGATGTATTAATAAACCGACTTCAATGTAAAGAAACGACGGTAACAACATTGTGATATGTTTAAATAGATAAGATAGTGATGTGATCATGAGATGAAAAATAATAGAGAGAAAAGATGTGAGCTGTATTAAATTTAATTTCGCTATGTCGTCATATCGGACCGAGTATGCAGGAGAAAAATATAACGAACAGATCCTAATTTTATTGTTGACTGTGCCTCCAAATCCACAACATGCTTCTTCTACTGTCAAGAAGTGAAACTTAGACACGTATATATGAACTCAAATGAGACGATCCTTACAAATCGAGATTGTGAGTTTTGAGTTCCCCTCTCAATTAAATCTTTCTAATGAAATTCGGTTTTGATGACATATATTTAAAGCTATAAGGGCGGTGAACTCATTTAATTAATATTGATCAATTTCATACTAAACATGAATAATAAAAAGTCAATTATAACATACAGGGTGTTTCATGATGGATATTTGATGCAAATAGGCGTCAGTGTAGCAAATATGATCGATCCTAATGGATGTCCCGTTTCCAAGGGTACAAACCTTCGTTTGGCCCAAGGGAAAAGATCAAAGAGTTTATTGATGGGACAATGTTTTTATCGCCCGAGTCTGTGAGTATGTGTATATCGTATCATTAACATCATTTAAACATCGTTAGTAAAAAGCTTTTGTTTAGCTCTATGGTCAAATAAATGAAGCAAGCAAACAGCCGGTTCAATTTAACAGCAGCAGATCACGGTGATGATGAGATGAGATGCAACTGTTCAAAATTCTACTGTACTACGGGGCTCAACCGGCAATTTCCTAAAAATGAAATAAATAGATAGGGTGATTCTGTCATCACCATCCAAATTCACACAGTAAAATATTTGATGAAAATTATGAGAAACCCGTTTTTGTTTTGATATCAGTTAGTACAAAAATGTTGAGTAAATTCACAAAATTGTCTCAACATAGTACAGTTTATAGACACAATGCACTCCGTGAATGCTAAGTGTCCATAATTGCTCTATCGGAGCTGCATTTATTTTTACGTTTAACTAATTGACCACGCAGCTGGAATTTTTTTTAAGGAAACATTTTATCCTGCATTTTTTTTGCAAAAGCACCAGCGCTTGAGTGATTCCTAGTGCCGAGAAAAATTATATGTATGGTGATGACAAATTCACCCTGTAAAGCACTTCGCTGTACTGAGCACTGTATACTTAATATATACCAGCTTGAAATCACACTAAAGACACTAAACCTTACATCACATTAGCTCTTGGAATACCTTTCTTGACAGTCAGAGGTATTTCTAAATATTTATCTTCTATAAATATATATAATTAATTCTATTCTATTAATTCTATAAATTATATAATATAAATAAATGTAACACTAACCCCGGTAATTTTATAACTTGTGACCAGTAATCCATTTGACTACATAATTTTCGTAACCAAATAGAACATTACGGTAAAATGGAAATTTATTTTCAGGGCAATCAAGCTATCAGCATGTCAAGTTTATTGAAAATAGTAAATAACGGTTTCTATGTCCTTCCAATACAAAAATAATATACTCTGACCAGGCTAGGTTAATAAGGCATTATGCATAATGTCAAGACAGTATAAAACATGCCCAATATGAGTGTGCATTATGATAAAAACGATTGAAATAAATGAATTGATCGAGGTGTATCAGTAATGTTTCTCACGTATAGGGCAGACAATAAATATATGTGTTTTATTCAACTGTTTTAATACAAATACTATTTATATGAAATCTTAAATAAACAAGTATCATTTTTAGGGTTTCTTTACCCAAAAAAAGGAACCCATAGGATCACTTTGTTGTCTGTCCATCTGTCTGTTTATCTGTCGGAACGCGTGGAGGTATCAAGTTGAAATTAACATCAAATGTTTGTCTTCTGTCGTTTAAAGATACAATAAAATCAAGCTTGTTAGTCAACACAATCAAAAGATGCGGTTATGTAAGTCTTATGTTTTAACGCTTAGGGCACTTCCCATTAATGTTGTTTTATCACATTTTTTGACAGACATATTTTGCGCTTGGTAAATTGACTGTGATATATATTGACGTATGGGGATATATTTAGAAGGGCAAAGTAAGCTTTGTTTTTCCAAAAACATAATCTTCGAGAATCGATTCCCCAGATGGACGAACTATCTACATTAAATTTTGTACCTTCAAATTGTGGAACCTTCAGTGCGCGAGTTAGACTTGCACTTGTTCAATTTTGTTTTTAACATGGTCAGACTTCTGTTAAACAAGAAAAAACTTAACGTTTATTTCAGGTGATGACACGTCGTTATCACTTGGCATTTTGAATTTCACCGCTTGTTGAGATTAAGAACTACCGTCGGAGTTGTGTCGTCACTTTACCGAAAGAAACCAGGAATACATTGTGCCCCTTACTAATCAAAAAAATATACACAAAAATAATGAAAACATTTTTTTCTCTGAGCCCTAAAAAAACTAGTCACGTAAAGCGCATAACAATTGTTATGTCAAACGTTTTCGGAGTGACGGAAGAGCCCTATATGAAGCAATAGACTGCGATAGGTTGATTGATTGATTGAAACTGCGATTCATCTGAACGCCAAATGGCTTTATTACAAATATATAGAGAAACAGTAATGTAAGCCAGCATTTTAGAGTCGTATCACAGCGTCTACTAGCATCTTTGTGAAAGGTGAAGCAAAGAAAATTTTAGGTAAATAAACTAAGAATAAAGATCTGAGAAGACCTGAGATTTGACTCATAACATTGATATGTCTAACGACAATGCTGATATAATTGAACTATGGGCAAAAAGCATGAAAGATGTTATTTGAATCTCTTGGGGTTGTTTGAAAATTACCAAATACTTTTAAAGTGAATATATCAACATATTGTTAACATGGAATAATAACAAAAAATCTATATAAAACTATTTATCGTCTACACACAATGATATTGAAATACGAGTATAGGAATATATTTTGCAACAGATTTATACAATCTGTTAGACTTATACAACCGCACATGGACACCTGCAACTCACTTGTCACAATTGCGATGCCAGACTTTGAGGTGGGCGTACGCTCTTTTCCTAAAGGTTTGAAGGTTGTATCATAAATCGTAATAATAATCATATAACTGGTTTCCAAATTTAGTTTCAACATTTTACTTCAATACACCCGACTAAAGAGACATGACATCCCTAATCTCACCGAAAGATTCCTTTAATGAGACAAAAAGAAAGTTTCCTGGATACGATTTTTTCAACAATTTAAGGCTCTCATAGATGACATGGTGATATGTATATCAGTTCAGGAAGTCGTTGTTGTTCAGTCAGTTCGTCAGTTGTTCCTGGGACAGATTGCCATGAAGCAGAGTCAACAAAAATTAAAAAGTTTCAACATTTTAACATCATTCACCTGTTGTTGAACTTATGTTCCCACTGTAAGAATTTAGAAGAAGAGCTGGTAGACCGCTATCTTTTGTAAAGGTAAGGTACCTTTTGTAAAACGCTGAGCGTTATTTCCTACGTTAGTAGAGAATAATTTACAGTTCATAAAAAGGTGAAGACATAATACATTCTCCCTTAACCTAACTTCGAATTAAATATTATTAAAATATGACATGCAATTTCACGCCTTCAAAATGTCAAAATCAGTTGTTTGCGCTTCACGCATTTGTCGCCTCGATGCGCTCCAGCCGAGTGGCAATGCTACCGAACTTAACACGTGCTCACTTATAGCCACGAAGCAAAAATTATTACATGGTTTGAAAAGATTTTATACTACAAAGTTTTAGGCACTTAAAGCTCACATGTACTGCGAACAGCATCAGTAACTCAACCTACAACAGTCTAAACATACGCGAGTTCGATGTATAGTTAATAAGTAAGTAAACAGCATTACAAATATCATGTTAAATAATTTTAAAACATTCTTGACCTGTGTTGGCATAGCAAAATATAATTCAGCGTTATCTGCCGAAAACACCCTAAGTAACTAACTAACTAAGTACTGCTCCTGCATCGCCCAATAAAAAAATTCCCTCCGATTACTATAGTAATCAACTGGCCTGGTCGGAGAATACTCTTCATACATAAATTACAGTTCCTACACAATCCTTAATGTAAGATAAAGGAAGAGGTTCAATAATTTCTGTAAGCCATAGAAGACAGATCTATAGTTCCTAATGATAGGTGTTACTGGTAAAAAAAACATTATAAATCTAATACCCAATTCTCACCCTATCTTTTTTATACAACTAACCTGTAAGCAGTCAGTAGTATCTATATATTATACACTCGCACTCTTACCAAGGGTGTTACTCATTTGTCTCCAACCATATCCCCTTAACTCCCATCAGACTCTAACCTTCAAAACTGCGGTCTCCTTTAGGTACTTCTCAAATCGCGTGGCTTCTAAAATTATTGAGATCAATTATATCCCTGCCTCTTTTGCTGATCAAAGTTAAAGTGAAGTGCCTAGTTTTCAAGTCTAGACAGAATAGTTACCTGGTTCATGTACGTGTTCTATCGTAAACCATCAGTTTAAATAAAAAGTAGTAATTAAACGCGAGCCTATTATTAAATCAATTAAAAGTATACATCAATATAAAGATACTGGCGTGTATAAATAAAACCGATAAATCCTTTGCAGAAAACTCAAGGACGAGAGTTTTGTTTGTCCTTTGTAAGTGCACAAAACTTTAGACTTTAAAGAAACATCTAGCTACAAAGTGAAATAAATCGGGCAGCGTGCAGTCCACAGCTGCGCTCCCTACTAGCTAGTAACGATAGAATAATCGCCTATAAACTATTCATGGCCCGTATTATGAACAGATGGTGACACGCCTTAGTGCACTGCTCCTTTTATTATTTAATTTTGTTGCTGAGAACAACACATTTTAATAGCTTTGTGTATTTTGAAAAGAGTACCGTAAAACAGAATAGGCCTTTATTTTATGTTAAATAAGTATCATTGAGTTGCATATATATATCTATAACAAAGAAAATAACCGTTATGAACAAATTGTCGTAACCGGAAGACGGAGCTTTTCCTTGCACAGGGATTTAGCCTTTCCATTCAACTTGACAATGCTACCATAAATAGCCCTTAGTGTAGTTAATAATTAATTAGAATGTTTAGTTTCATTTATTGTCTTTAATTTTAACTAAGTTAAAGATCATTTTACATTGTAATAAAACTAAGGTTTAACAGAAAAAAAAGCACAAATAAGCATTATGTATGTATTTGTAAAATAAATATATAAACATAAATATATAAATAAATAAAGAAAAATTGGTACATAAACAAATTGCACGGTATCAGGAGCTTTGCCACTTAAGAACTCAAGTACATTTTAACAGGAAAGTGACAATGCATTCCACAAACGGATGACTTCCCAAAAACTTGTGGGATGCATCGGCACTTTCAAAATCAATTTCTCTGACAATCTAATTAAACTTGAATGTGTGTTGTGTTCAAAGCGTTCTTTGAGATTAAGAGAAGTGTTAGGATTGAAAGGTGTACTAGTAAAAGTAGAAGTGTAATAGTGGAAGAATATGGATATTCCGGCGAAGGCGTATAGGTAACCAGTTCAGCTTTTTCTGAAGGCAAGGGGGCAAGAACAATAACTCTTGCTCTGTTTGATTTGCTGACATCAACCGAACTTCCTCTAAAAAAAAAGAAAAAATGGCAGTACAAGTTTTTTTTTCTATCTAATAAACTCATTCAGCTGAGTGCTATGCCTATATTGAAACAATTACGTTTGCCCTACAACATTCCTGGAGTATTAAAAAGAATAAGAGCGGTAATATTTAGTAGTATGAGTAACATTTTTAATATCAGAGATAAGTACAATAAATTTTCAACGTAGCGGGACCTGGCGCCTCTCGGGCGAATAGGTGTTTTTATGATGCATTACCTACTACAATTCGGTTGAAATATTATTATACAAGTTTAATCGTATTCTTTATAAGTTTAATCCATGGAATGTATTATTAGATTTATAAATCGTGACTTAGTTTAAAGGCTCGGAATTACAATAAATATAAGATAAGGCTAAGCCGTAGGACTTGCGATCGAGTGGTTGCTGGTTTGAAACACACCCAGTTCATTACCTACTTGGACCCACTCGTAACACCAGTATTTAGTTCAGCAGGACACAAGAATAGTCGTGTGACGCAAATTGTCCAATTCAAGTTCATTGGGTGGTAAGGACAAATCGGTTTCTGTGGACGCTAATCGGCCAATTTGATAATTTAGTCTGCTTGCAAGCGGCATACTGACCGTATGTGTTCTGATTTTTATTACAGACGTGTCTATTTACGCGTTATTAATGCGGTTCATCAGTTCGTTGATTATATTTATAAGATAATTTATATTATAAGACCAATACACGTAACATTTATTCAAAAACAAAAAATATTACGTATGTCGTCTGTCCAGCACAGAAAGTAAAATCAAATGAAAATGGCGATTTAGTTGTTTACGTGTGGACGCGACATCTGTTCATAATTCAATTCAATCACAAATTCGATCAGGTAGTAAAATTCTATCGTGTGGATGCCGTTTTAAGAGTATTTGACAACGGATATAGTCTTCAAAATTAATACTTTGAGACTTTGATCCAAAAAACTTTTTGTACGTTATCTATTTTACGCATATAATTCTAAAGACTATGCAGTAGTCGTGAAAAAGACTCAATGGACTTCCCTACAGATTCTATTCTCGTATATTATGCTGTAAGTAATTCCGCCTTTTCGTAGTACGACTGCGTATTATGACATAATCCTGTAGCGTATAAATGTCACGTACGTGGATTATAAGGCAATTAGAGGGATACGAAATTCAGCAATGACGCGGGTTATCTTATAGCAATTATTATCTATGAGTTTGAATAACGTTGTAATATTTAAAGGCAATTTGGAGGGAAGGGCTGCGATTTTACTTTAGATGTATATGGGGAGAAACGCAAAATAATTATTAATAACCGATAAAGGTGCTATATATATATATGTAAATAAATAACAACATTAGTAACCCGTAATAAAAAAACAAATTAGTTCGCACAATAATCGGAATGCGCAATTTATTTTGAATCAAACCACTATACTCGTAATTCCGAGCCTTTAAACTGAGTCACGATTTATATATCTAATAATACATTCCATGGAATAAAACTTATAAAGAATACGATTAAACTTGTATAATAATGTTTCAACCGAATTGTAGTAGGTAATGCATCATAAAAACACCTATTCGCCCGAGAGGCGCCAGGTCCCGCTACGTTGAAAATTTATTGTACTTATCTCTGATATTAAAATGTTACTCATACTACTAAATATTACCGCTCTTATTCTTTTTAAGACTCCAGGAATGTTGTAGGACAAACGTAATTGTTTCAATATAGGCATAGCACTCAGCTGAATGAGTTTATTTGATAGAAAAAAAAAACTTGTACTGCCATTTTTTCTTTTTTTTTAGAGGAAGTTCGGTTAATGTCAGCAAATCTTATACAGAGAAAGATTTTTCTAATAGTTGTGAAACTATTAGAAAAATCTAGGAAAAAACCTAGGAAAAATATATTTGCGGGTAGGCAAATACCTCAATGGTTTGGTTAACGTAAACGACCAAGTGGCAAAAATGCACACCTTCTCACTGGCATTGTCTATCTGTTGGTGTCGCTTCTGGAGGCACCAAAAAAAAACCCCCGCTGTTTTTCTCGAGTGTTATTTAAAACCATCTTCTTCTCATACAGCCGTCCGTGATATCAATCAATCAATATATTTATTGTTTGTTACAGGCAGGAATCCATTAGATGTTATAGTTAGAATAAGTACAATCGTAACATGCCTGATTAGGCGTACAATACAATATCGTAAGTATAGGCTAAATTGGCTAAATTTGTAACTGCTTGTGTGTAATATGCAATTACCCAAAGAACTTCTATATTTTCTCAACCATTACGTCCTTTAATGAAATTGTTCTCCAACTTTATCAGCTGGATCAATACATAAATCTAATGAAGACTTTCAGGCCCTTTTTTGCTTTCGTCGTTCGTGTTAAAAAGATGAACTGCCTATACATTCGATATTGAAGAACTTTACCTACTAACAGAAGTAGTCAAAACAATGTTAGAACTTAGGAGTGCAAACGGCAAGTTTTCGGGCGAAATGAACTCAAAGCAACTACTTAACTACAAAGTACGTAAGTGAGGATGGTTCGTTAGTCTCCAAGGTTTGTTCGTTGTTTTACTGTTTAGTTCAATTGCGAGTTTTAGTAGTAATTCGATTACTATGTCGTTTTCAACATCGAAAATATAATAATACAACTCTATAGTATTTTATGTTACATCGAAACAAAATGTTAATAAGTTTTCTAGTTTTAATCACCATTTTTAACCGACTGAAAAAAGGAACGGGAATTAAGTCGGGTTTTGAGTAGTAGTTTATAGCTATTGCTGTAATATTGTTTGATTAAAATAATGTGAATTTAGAAACTATTATTATTATATCACTTTATTATAGGTAAAGGAAACCATCATAAAGAAACCCGGGTACTTGTTGTTTGCATGTTCTCTATAATGTTCTCAAAGGTTTCTGTAGTTTGACAATTGGCATCAAATACACGGCTATCGAATATCAAGTAAGTTTATTATTTATAATGTATTTATTTTTACCCCCCGGCGCAAAAAGAGGGGTGTTATTAGTTTGACGTGTCTGTGTGTCTGTCTGTGGCATCGTAGCTCCCAAATCGTAGCGCAACAAAATTCGGAATGAAGAAATCCGTAAGAGAGTTTAAGAAACTGATTTAACTTTTATCCAGGTCATATAGTCCGGGGAACCGACAACCGATAGGGTAGAAACTACTACTACTACCAGACTACGGACTAAAAACTCCCAAAATATCTGTACCAATATTATGGGTACCTGCCGTTAGATAAAAGAGAAGTATGATCGCTCATAGTGAAGTTTTTGGGGCAGGCAGATGGAGTGAACCACTAATGACTGAGATGATATTAATTTAATATTCCGAAATTGTTACGATTTCTCCTCGGAGCATGTAATGAGTGAAAACTCGCTGCTTATTTCGATTTATTTCAATTTATCTTTTCCAGATGAAATTCAATACACTTTCTGAAAATATGTTATTCAAGACGAGCAAAACCTAGACATGAGCTTACTAAAAGATATTTTGGATTAGACCAATTTTATTGCGTGTATATATTTACAAGCCGTTTCTATGAATCTCGTGTAGTGTGTCGACTTTATCAAGAAATTTCTGCTCCATTTATTATTTTTATGTTGGATACGATTTCCAATTCGAAAAATATGAAATTTTAATATAGCATACGTTTCTTATGCTATATTAAAATCAAAATCATGACTATTTATTCCATTTGAACATGTTTGAACCATATATAGGTATTTTTAAATTGTCAGGAGTAGAAGTCAATCAGACTAAGTCAGTCGTGGAGCTAGTTGCCTGTTCCAATAAGCAGATCCTATGGAGAAGAACAAGCAAGAAACTCCAAGGACACTCTTTCTCAACCTGTTTTCTAAAATTTTCTGGTTATTACCAAGCCATGACCAACGGCACCCGTTCACGAGCATGATGCACACGTCAGCCACCGTACAGACC
Organism: Callimorpha dominula; assembly: GCA_949752705.1. NCBI lineage: Eukaryota > Metazoa > Arthropoda > Insecta > Lepidoptera > Erebidae > Callimorpha > Callimorpha dominula. The sequence continues at coordinate 4,067,160 of OX457005.1, forward strand.
AACCATAATGTAGGGACCAAAGTACCCGACGCATGTACGCCACCTTCGGCAGGACTTCCAGGCGAGCATGATATACTTAGATTTTAATATATTTCTTTTTATTAAAAATATACAAGCATACGAACCAGCGTGCGTTGAATTTACGAGTTGCGAAAGGCTACTATTGGCTTATTGCGACAAGAACTTCTGTTTGTGCGGTGACGTCATAGCCATTATTTTTTATCGATTGTCTTTGCTACTGGATCATTACAAATTTTTCCTTAAAATAACTTCCCTTAACTGATTTACGTGGCTTACAAGTTTTCTATTATCGCGTCCTTATTCCTTTTTGTCATTTTGGATAAGGCTGTATGACAGAGCTCTTTACTGTTATATACAGCCTTAACTATCATTTTTCACGTGACTGTGTAAAACTAATATCATTTAAGTAGCAAAGCTACTGCGATGGAATGTGTGTCCACGGTAATGTTCGCAGGTAATACTGATACAGTCTGCAAGCTATTAATTATAAGGGTAACTACGCTGTTCATATTTGCAGTACCGTGATTTTTATAGCCATATTTACATTTCTTCATAAACAGACTACCAAAATAAAGTTCTTAAATCTGATTTTTAGAACCCAAGCTTAGAGGTTCAAACAAATAAATCTACAAATCATTTAGCTTTATAAAATTATTAATTACAAATAAACTTATTACGTAAAATCTAAATCTATATATTGTCTTCTATGTCTGGATTTCTAACATATTACAAACCAGAATTAAAATCACTGGATTTCAAAGTACATTCCTTTTCAATTTTCAGTTCATTGCCATTTTCATCACCATTATAATGAGTTGTAAAAAAACCTACAACTATGACGACGATTGACGTAAAGTTACATGAAAACAGAACGTGCCACAAGTGTATACTTACTATAACGTCATAAGAGCAATTTAGTATTGGGACACGCACACATCACGCTCAGGTCTTTTGAAGGTACCATCGGCTCCATAATTGACCTTTCAACTGTGCGAGCATGAGGAAGTCTACTAAATACTTTTTATGAGTGAACTAACCAAATCTATGTATCAAAATAATTATGGTAAATATTGTAAAAACTCGAAATTTTAATTGCGCCATCTGTGAAAGGTGCCCGAACAAATATAAGGATAATTAGTATACAACCCACATCTAATTACAATAGTGTCGCGCAGATTCAAAAGCTGTTTATCAAAGCATTTTTGTTACGCTAATACTTTTTTCCTTCGCCGAGCGTCTGAAGTGTAACGTGCGATAGAAAACTTCATTTCAATAATATTATGAAAGACAATATTACTACAATAACAACAATAATTCATTGAGATTGTTGTAAAATATCCTGGAATATATTCCAGTGCACTATTTAAACCCAAACTAAGCATAGCTTGTACTACGCTCGAGAATACGAAAAAAAAAATTATAAACCAACATTCAGGCCTATGAAATGTAAATATTCATATAGAGATACTTGCATTGAGCGGGAATCAAACCCGTGACACACCTCAAAGGTCATCAAATCAATATTGTAACAACAATCACATATTGTATACTAGCAGTTGCCCACGACTTCGTTCGCGTGGAAATTTCGGTGTAATCATTTGATAAAAAGTAGCATATGTGCTATTCCAGACTATGATCTATCTCTGTGCCAAATTTCATCCAGATCCATTCAGCCGTTTTTGTGTGAAACAGTAACAAACATACATTCATCCATCCATCCATCCTCAAAAACTTTCGCCTCTATAATATTAGTAAGATTTGTAGGCCTGTCCCTGTCAGTACAGTACAGTCAGCGAGTACACCCTCGACATCATTCAGGAGACGTCGCCGTCGTAAGTGAAGTGTGTCGAAGTACCAACAGTACGAATAAAAATAAAAATAGTGAAGACCAAGTGCGGGTATTTGCTGAAACTCGCACTTCCCGCAGGCGTCGCTGAGCTCTCATCAGTCCACTCGTGACCACGATCGGTGCAATTCGATCGAGACGTCGGGTATCCAAGAGGTATTGTACCTATTAAATGTTATCGCGATTAAGTCCCGAGTTACACATCTAATAAGTAAGTACCCTTAAACATAAAATGCACAATGGGCGGTCTTATCACAACAAACAATATCTTCCAGGCAGCCTTTGGATGGACAGGACTGTAATGATTTAGTGTGGGTGGTTATGGTTTTATCAATTAAAGTATCCCTCGAAAATATTACTTATTTAGTGAATGAAAGGTACTCTCTGTCCATATCTGTACCACTATACGTATAATGCTGAATTTCATAATGATCTGTTGAGTAGTTAACGCGTGAAAGCGTTACAAAATAACAAATCCACATTCGCTTTTAAAATATGTATTAGTTAGTGTTAAGATTTATTTCACAAACAAATATAACGGGTGTAAGAAATGGCCTGCTGAATCTTGAAATAGTAGATTCTGACCATCATTCTGAGTGGAAATTCATTGAAAATTTGTGCCGGAAATAATTTTTTTTTTTTGCTTAAAAGTAATATCACAATCAAATAATTAAACAGAACATTTAACAAAAAAAAACAATAAATACCCCATACGGACAAGAACTGCAATGTAATCAATTAAGCAAGATTTATGCAATCAGCTGCTTCGATGGCGCCGAACGTTTAAGGTCATTCATTCACATTCACCGCACTACACAAAAAGAATACCGCGTACATTGCGTATCGCCAAATGAAACTAATGACTATAAATGATCTCGCATTTTTATGATGAACTGACTTTTGTATTGTGATAAGTATAAACAGAAAGAGGTTTTTGTGAGTTTTTCGCGTAGCTCAAACTTACACGCTGTATACTGGATGGGTGTAGCTTGACTTAGTTATTTTTAAGTACTTTTAAATATATAAAACTTATTGTTCAAAAATTCTAGCTTTCTACATTTCTTCCATTATACGTAAGCCTTAAGTTATCCAAATTTCACGGGTTTTTTTTTTAAATTTTCTTAAAAATGCATAAAAGGAATTATTTATCTTCACGTATTGATATATATATATATATAGTATGCAAGTAATCTTTTCCATCTATGAATGATCTATTTATTAAGTGCGAAATTCAAACTGTTATTAACGATGTTCATTTATAAACAAAGTCAAGGAGAAAAAAAAAACATTTTATAGAAAAAGAGCTAAATAAGACATTACCATACGTCACAGCTTGTTGGTAATTTACATTGCTTTGTTTATGGCTCGTTTATTCAAAGTGCCTTCTTTACAACGTAGTAACGTTTTAAGCACCTGTTTTTAAGGATCATTCGGGTTTTTTGAACTCCGTTTTACCTGAGAAAAATTATCCTCGCCCACAGACGCTACGATGTACAAAAGTAAGAAGGCTGGTAGGTATCGACCACGCGGGACATACCTAGATCGGATTAGTAATATTGTATCTTGAGACCCGTCAGCTGTAACCGAAAACGGAGGGCTTGTAAAAAACTTTAACGACGAAGTACCTCTGCCTACCTCGAAGGAAGAAAGGGGGATATTATGTATGTATGTACGTACAACTGTAAGACTTCAGTATTAGCCTAAAGAATAGTTTCTTAGCTCCCCATATACGTTTGCTGTATTGATTTTAGGGGTCTATTGTCTCCACATAAGTGTTTCAAGGGTGCGTTATTCGTCTTCCATTAAACATAGTTTCCTTAGTCTATAGTCGAGTGCAATTAGGCGTTATAAATGAGACTTGACGGAAATCAGCTGTAGTGAATTGATTTGAATGACCTTAAAAAGTAAGTATTACGGGTACCGGTAAGTATGTATAGTGGAGATCTCGAGCAGCACCGGTTATCCGCTTCGTAAACAGTCTAGTACCGTGTATCGTGTTTGTGTACACGTTATTTTGAACATCTTTATAGGCATTATTTTTAATTAGTTTATTTTTGTCGAAATAATGAATGAGCTTATTTCAAAGTTCCATATCCTCTTCTCTTTTAATTTCAACAAAAGAACCTACATTATTAGTGCTCTGAAATCCAAGTTTTTCGCAAAAGGAAAGCAAACTTTTCTTCTGTTACTATTCATAATTAATATTGTATTTGATTGAAATAAGTACTCGTACAAGTAGGTATTTATTTAATATGGCAATGCTTTTTTGGCTATAATATTTAAAAGAAATATTTTCGTACGTTTTAATTGAGGCGTAAATATTTGTCAATATTCAGTCTTAAAAAAAGGGTGGTTTATTTATTAAATCTACGAATCAAAAAACACAACATGTATTTTTATTGAACACTTCCTATTTCATTCACAACAAATTTAAATTTTTTTAATAAAAAATATACTTATTTTAATATTTACAATCACAAAACTAGAAAAAAACTCTTAAATGTACTAATAAAAAACACAACATGTATTTTTATTGAACACTTCCTATTTCATTCACAACAAATTTAAATTTTTTTAATAAAAAATATACTTATTTTAATATTTACAATCACAAAACTAGAAAAAAACTCTTAAATGTACTAATAAAAAACACAACATACACTTCCTATTTCATTTACAACAAATTTCATTTTTTTTAAATAAAAATATATTATAAAATTTACAATCACAAGACTAGAAAAAAACTCAAATAGGTAGATGAAATTAAAATACTGTAGCCCGCCTACAGTATTTCTTTCGCGTTTTTATGTACCGCGCGGCTATAGGTAACTATTTCAAGGACAGCGCCGAATCACAATACTGAATAGATAATATTACCGTGGCCAAGGTGGCATAACCTCTTAATTTACCACTAATTATATTTAAAGAAGGTACCCTTAAAAGAAAGTGGTTCCATATTTCAGTTACTCCGTTTGCTACAAACCAGACATATTTTAGCTACTTTCACCAATTTTTTACACTAGTTGACAAAAGAGGCACGCTTTTTGATATGTTTTAATTAGTTTGCGCACGTATTAAATTTATTAAGCTGGGTGGACGTATAGGTAAATTAATGTCATAAACACTTATTTTTTTAGTAGCTCCTTAAACTAACAAAGTTCATTAATGGCAAGATTTCTGGACACCGACTTACTTCAAATTATGCAGAAAATTTTTGTTTTTTTTTTCTGTATAATGGCTTAATTTAGGTTTTTAAAAACTTCTGTCAGAACATCTTCTTATACTTATTTTATAAAGTTTTAAAATTCGATTGTGTAACATCACTGCATAATTCAGATTCAGATAAGAAACTCGGGAAAACCTTATCACCACAAAGTCGTCGTGAAATGTACTGCATGCGTGCCTACCGCGTTCAGTGACCCGGGATGTTGGATCAAAGAATTAGAGCCCCACAGTCTCCTCTCATTAGCTCAGTCACGAATCACACCTCCTAGACATCTTGTGCAACAATCGTTGCAAAAAGGAATCTAATGAACAAATACATAGGGTCGATTTTTATCTCATCGTTTCTTTTCGCTTCATGATGAACGACATACTTGCAAAGTCATTTGAAATTTACTGTACTTGAAAACAAATGTGTGTAATGTATATGCCTTGACAAACCGTAACATACCACCTACTAAAAGTTGCTTTGAAGCCGACACACCTAAAATGCCTGTCTCATTTAGCAAAGATAAGCCGAACTTGTTAGTAACAATCTAAATATATAACTGATTCTACATCGCGCAATAAAAGTTCTTTTTTTTTATATTATAGGGGGCAAACGAGCAGACGGGTCACCTGATGGTAAGTGACTACCGTCGCCCTTGGACACCTGCAACTCAAGAGTCACAAGTGCGTTGCCGGCCTTTGAGTTTGTTATACGACATCAGCCTTTGAAGGGACGTCACACTGTGTTCCTCCACATTTAAAAAGTTTGTTCTTAGTGGTGACCCGGGAGTCACATTTTTGATAGATCATTATTGATTTAGAACACTATTTTGGTAAACAAGGCGAACCTGTAAAACGTATGCATGTTAATCTATCACTCCTATCAGAAATCTAGTCCCCGTCCTTGTGACCAATAATCTATATTCTGCCAGATCCATAAATTCCGATCCTATGTTTACTGATATTACGTAATACAACAGTTTAGTTAAGTTCGATAAACAAATAGACTCGATTACCATCTTTCTCTGCGTGTCTCACTCATTGGCAAAGGACATAGTGGAAAAGTGGCAAAGGTTCAAGTTCATTAAATTCTTTAACTGACACAACCTCCGTTTGGCTCTAACCGGCGACGGGGAAACCATGGCGCTTTATAAGAAGAAAAATCCTTCAGTAAATATTACTCAGGCTGGTGGGTGAGCTTGACTTACTTGGAGACTTCGCTTGGAGACAGTTGTCTGGGACATCATCTTCCAGAGTTGACAGGGTAAGATAGAAAATTTGATTTGGTTTATCCGAAACCAGACGCACACAGACCTTGACTAAACCGATTCTTTGTTTGTGAGATTTTCAAGCGTTGTCAATTAGAAATAATTTACTTACCTTTTCAAAAATGATTAATGGGCTTTTCTAAGGACTAAAAATGACCTTACCTACAATTTTTTGTTTTATTTTCATATTTTTATAAAATGACTAAACGTTATATTTACACATTGATGGTACAACTAATCTATTCTATGGCAGTTAGTTAATAAAAAACAGCATTCTAACGAAATTTATTCAAGGATAAGATTATTTCAATCAATGAAATAGGACATTCGTGGGTTCTTTCGCAGATATCATGTTCTAGTAGTTCTTCATAAGTCTCGTTTATTTCATTCTTGAACTCCTCCTCGTGGACAGGAGCACTGAAATAAAAGCATTAATCTGTACTTGCCATTAGGGTATTAAATGTGAGGTTCAGCTGTGTTACACAACGAGAGGCTCTTATGAGTTAATGCAGATTTTCAGGGATATAGATGTTTTGAAAACTAAGTTTGTACCTTTGGGAGTAGACGATGTTACATTTAAGGGTAAGAGGTAGTTATTTATCATAGAAATGCGTAACTTGGCAGGGGCGATGACTTTTCTCTAGTCTCAAAAATAGTGTTGGACAAAGTGAGTTGGTATTAAGTTCAGCCTAGTTGACTCACTGATTAGCGAATTTATTTTTTCTTAAGACTTTACAAACTCAGTCTTGTACAATATGTCTGCAGATCAAGGGGTTTTATAGATTCTTAAAATCAATTTACAAAAATAAATATTTATGAAAGTAAATTGGGAAAAGTATTTTTCGACGCCTAGGTCTTAAATTACCCATAGTTTTTGTTTTAATTAAGGCTTAAACGATTTTAGTGTAAATTTTAACATTGCAATTGTACGTGATCCAAACCAGTTTGCTTCTTACACAAATCAGAATAACCACTATACAACAGATACAGATAGGTGTAGTATTATTTTAGGATCGTTGTTATATCCGATGAAAAGTAGAAAAAGGGTGTGATAATGCACAGACTTAATTCAGCATTCAGCAGAATCTCTGAAAGCTAATTTCCAAGATTCTGCTTTAGTGCGTATTCGAATGGATACTCAGTTTCTATGTTCAGAGGCAATTTGCAAACGTTACGGGTATCAACATGTCTTCCTAGGAGTAATCCTGAAATTTGCACAATATCATAGCATGCAGATAAGATCGATTCATACAAATAAATCTACTAAGATTTACTTGTATCAAACGATCTTGTTTGTCTGAAGCATGTAAAACCTTCGTGCCATTCAACCATACCGTCAATGACATCGTGAGTGTGCGCTTTGAGAAGTCACTCTCTCTTTGAGATACTACTCGTAATAGATTAAACTGTATATTCTATATACTCTTCGTAATCTTCAGAGCGAAGGCCACAACACATTGCTTAAGACAGCTTCGAATATATTTTCTTCTTGTATCTTATTGTCTTCTGTTCAGAAAGGTATCCCATACTGAAGACAAAATTGAATGCAAAAAAATGTCGAGTACATCCCCAAATTTTTTCTTCTGTTCATTATAAAATTAACATTAAATAACTATAATTGTTACAATAACAATATATTTTTTAAGCAGCCCATTTTAGAATATTTTTTATAAAGTAAATATTTTATGACGATTGAATCTATGCTAATATAATTGAAATTTAGTACTGACAGATATTATGTTTTATGTGTAGGTACGTATATATTAGTCTAGTAGGTTGACATAGATGCCTTAACTAGGCTAAGAGCCTGTCATGTAAGCATTAAACATCTTCCCCTGACGCATTACAAAAAGCGAGTGACCTTATACCAAACAATTGCTTACATCATCACAAGACAATAGTAATATTGATAAATTAGTTTCTAAAAATTCAATCAGTAAAATACAAGAATAAAATATATAAAACCATATGTATCGGCATGCAAGTGTATAAGTGGGTGTATATGTGTGTGAGGGTAAATTTAGATAAATGTTGGAATGTGTGTATATATATGTGCGAGTGAATTTTCTGTGGCATTACAATCGAGTACATGTAGGAACTTATAGAATGAAGATTTTAGATCGTGATATATACATCTGTGCATCCTTATTATTATTTATTGATCTTGTTGTATAAATATTCACCTAAAAGGCATGGGAACATATATGTATAAAAGATCTTAAATTTTGTCAAATCAAAGATCAGTCTCGACTTCTACTTTTATTGTAGAAGCATTTTATTTTCATCCCTCCCGTGGTATGTATAATGAATAATCGCCTTACAGTTAATACTGATACAAAGTTTTGGTAGGCTATGTTGCTCTTTGAGTTTGTTCCAACTCCTTTTCCAGAATATGCCAACTGTTTCATCGGCGAAACTTATGAACTGAATATTTACTGTAAACATTGCATAGCTAATTTATACTAGGAAAACAGTCAGGCCGAGTATGCTGCCTTGTGGGCCGCCGAAGTTTACATTTAGAGGATTACTGACCCCATCACCGATCTTTAAACTTTGCCTTCTAGCAGTTAGGTAGTTCTCAAATAAATTTAGTGAATGAACTTCGTACTCCCACACATTCGCGCTTGTTTAGCAATAACTATATTGACACTGTATCAAAAGCTTTTCTGGTATCTAAAAATATAAACAAGCATTCCCGACCTCAAATGTTTATAAAACCGTATTGTAAAATAGAATATGGCGTCAGTTAGTAGACTTCAGTTTTCTAAATCCGTATTGAACTATGTAAGTTGTTTGTTTAATATTAGCTCTAAAGTTTTTGATATTGATATTATTGGCAGAATTAATATGGGACTAACTCAAACTATATTTGTCATTTTTATGTATAAGTGTGACGATAGATTTCTTAAAAATATTAGGAAATTTGGGTGTCGAAATAGCAAGGATTACAGATGTGTACAATATGTAGGATCCGCAAGGAGCTTTTTATATTGTTTAACAATCTTCAGTGAATCGATAATATTAATAACCTCAGTCAAGTCAGACAACACTGAGTTTTCTTCATACTTTCTGAATTTTTTTTTCCAATGTTTACGAAGTTTTCATTTATGGAATCGATTCATCCCGTTCGTATTCTAGTTTAAGATTCCTCGGTACGTGACTCACTGATCATAAGATACAGCCCATTGACAGGCAGACGGACGGACGGACGGACAGCGGAGGCTTAGTAATAGAATACCTAGAATAATAATAGAATAATTAAAGATGTGAACTCATATTGTATCTAAGGATTTGATTATCTGGTGCCGTTTTAATTTGGAATGCATTCTATTTCTCAAACATCGGAGTATACGTGGTCACTCAAGGTTTTAAAGGAATATTGTGCAGGGAATTTTTTACGTATAAGTACTGTTTTGCACAGTTTCAGCTCACTAGAATTAGTGGAGCTTAAAACTGGTTGAAAATATGTTTTTCTCTAGTCTTCAGCGACTTCTTGATAGTTTATTTTGGTAGAAGATTGAAAGTAATTTTTACGATAATTACACTGCTTGGTTTCTATGGTTAAAATACAGAATCGTGATCAGTTAAAGCTTTAAACTATCACTTTAAAACTACGTACTTCATAAAGATCAAGGTTCGTTGTGTTGGCAAAAATGATTGATGTTATCTCCTCTTAGTGTAAATCACTAGAAATGAGGAAATCCCAACTGGCTCACTGATCGGTATTCAATTAGAATCACTACCTTAACATAATAAGGAAACACGTAACTCCTTACATTAATCAAATCTACCGTCTGCAATGTTCCTGGAATGGCAATAAGGTTTCACGAGATGTTACTTGATGTAAATTATCATCTCGATTGTCATAGCAGTGATATATGTGAATAAACTTTTAAATTTTAACTATTTTTTAACCAAATGCAACGAATACTTGTATGTGTGTTCGATTCTAAGTATTTTTTCTAACTACAAATATCGCAGGGTTTACAGAGTTTACAAAAAAATCTAATTGGTTGAATTTAGGCAGCATTATGGGGTACAACATCACATTTCTCTTGAGTTTCTTTAAATACTTTTTGTTATTTGACCCTACTTATGTATGCGTAGAAGTCGTGTAAGGTTAAAGTCAATAATTTCATTTTATAAAAAAAAATGCTTACAAAAATATGGTTCTCAGAATATCATGCACTAGTGACCTCCCAGGTGGAGCTAAGTGCAATTTTGCCTCACATATGCTTCGATAAATACACGACCGCCCGTCCATGTTGTAACTGAAAAATTAAACCACTAAGTTAAACAAAGCCGACAAATCTAGCGGGTACCGTAGGCTATGCAAGATTGAATTGTTTGAGATTCAAGCCTAAGGCCACTCCCCATCGACATCTTCCCTTAAAAGTCTACTCGTAAATGTTCTTGCCTGTGATCCGACGTATTTATAAGGATGAATCTTTTAAATGTTTTTTGCATCACAATAGTAAAGAACTGAGCGAGTGAATTAAATCTGTGGATGTTTTGAATTTCACGCACTCTTTGTGTTATGAACCTTTAAGACATACTTAACATTATGTGTGTCTAATAATGTAAAGTATGTCTTGCAATATGATCAAATATGATTATAATCAGAAGAACTTGTAAACAAAACATTGTTTACAAGTTCTTCTGATAAGATAATCATTTATTGATAATAGGCAATAAATGTTTATCTTATCTTCATATGATATAATTACTTACATCTAACGGTTTGAAAGGCAAAATCGTAACGAGTTCCACGAAATTCACATCATGAACCCGTTTCGCCCGCTTAAATATACTTTATTCCTTTTTAACTTTTTCCGTAAAAATAAATTTTTCGTCCTGATTGATAACCACTTAGTTCATAATAAACTTTAATCATATTCAAATGTGGTATATTTTTAATTAAATAAGTTATAGTACTGTAAATCATCATAATAAAGCAAAAGTCTTTTTTATAAAACCTGAAAGTTGACCTGCTCACGTGCCCTATAATAGTAAGACAGTTGGCAAGTATTAAGTTTGGATCATGGTGGCTTTGGCAGATATGATCAGCAAAGGTGCACAAAATTCGGTATAAGAAACCTCCCGATGCCCCCAGGCACCCTTAAAATTTAATAACTTGTAATTTTACTTTCGGCATAGAATAAAAACGTATTTTACATATAGGTTCCTTTGGTAACTATTAAAATGTTTCCCAAGCAGCCAGAAACTTTCACCAGTCCTAACTTATTGCCAGACAGAGTTGAAGGTCAGCCCTAGGCGTGAGGACTGAGGCGATATACATTAAAGTGAATGTGAATCAAGATGTTTTTTTGGGTGTCCTAACTTTTTGCCCAAACATGAGCAGAAAAACTTTCAGCTTTCATAAAATTACGAAGGTCTGGCGATCACGGGCTCTTGGACTATAACAATATACAGATATTTTACCATATTTAAATCTTCAAGAAGGGTTTTTGCGAAGCAACCCAATAAATCGGTAGTCCTATATCGATATCATATACGGCAGTAAGAGCACTATACTATAAATATATGATATTATGTATAGCTGGTCGCTTAACCATGGCAAGTCCCTTGAATTTCCTAGATTATTATAAAATCTTACATGATGATTATAAAAACAAAAAGAATATGGTAGGTACCTTCCAAGTGCTGTGTCAATAGTTTCCCAAAGTTCTCGCTTTTGTCGATGATGGATTTTTTTTCTAAAGAACGCATTTATCATCTCTGGACTCGGCATGGGATATATTACGTCGATTTCTATGGCGATATTCCAACCAGATGGGGCGTGAACCATTATAGCCTTTACCAAAGACAGCGTCAACTGGAATTCAAATAATATTATTGACCTTATGAAGTGTTGTAAGATATACATACTATTTACACTTACGCATTTCACTCTTCAGGGTAGGAGGAAACAACAACCCGCCAATTGTTTCCTCCTTACATAACCACGAGCTTCCTCAACTGTCGTTAAACTTTTATATAAACATAGTCATATGTATAGGAATAAAGAAACTATCCCACTGTTTTTGCGCAAGTTTTTCAGTATAAGTAGACTAACGTAGTCCAATACGTCTCTAGGAGTATAAGTTGGCAGACTTTTGCGGAACTTTTATAAAATTATCAAACCAAAACTGAAAGACTACCTATTGGACAATAATTATTACCCATTATGCCATGCCATTTAAATATTTGTTCTTCTTGTATTCTGCATGACATGTAAAAAGCGGTGGTAGATAATGAGGTAAGGCGTCGGACTTGCGATCGAGTGGTTGCGGGTTCAGACCCCACCCAGTACACTACTGACGTGAACCCACTTCTACCACAAGCATTTAGCTTACCTGGAGGGGTTACTAGTAGCATTTAAAAAAAACAATTGATTTTCTTTTTGATTATTTAATGTGTATGTGAATTGTAAATTATATTTTTTTTTTCTCTCTAATAAATAAAAGGGACAGGGAGTTTATAAGATGATCATCAGACCTGCCGTACTGTACGGATTTGAAAGTTGGTCTACTAAGAGAACAGACGAGAGACGCCTGCACGTAGCTCAAATGTGAATGTTGAGATGGATGTGTGGTGTGACTAGGATGGACAAGATGAGAAATGAATGTATTAGAGGGAGCTTGAAAATACCACCAGTGGATAAAAGTTGAGGAGCAATAGGTTACAGATACGGTGGTATGGACATGTGATGCGGAGGGATGAGCAAAATTTTGTGAAAAAAGTTTTATGCATGGAATTTGATGCCATTGATTGTACCCACAAGGTAAGAGGATGACCAAAAAAAGATGGATGGACTGTGCGTAAGAAGATATGGCTAGAACCCTTTCTAGCCCTATATTCTTTCTACTCTTTCTACTCTTAAGCAGTGAAATAACGAAAGATAGAGTAGAATGGAAGAATAAAATATATTGCACCGACCCCAAATAATATTGGGACAATGTTAATGTGTTGTTATTTTTAAATTTATTGTATCATTGTTACATTTTGTAATGCTTTCAAACACAATTGTATGATTTGTATGTTTCTAAATAAATGAACTATGAACTGAAGCATAAAAACTAGTATTTTACGTATTGTTTGCTTCCTCGTCAATTACATATATAAACATATTGTCTGATGGTTCCCGAATGTCTTACTTTTACGAATTCAACCTAGATTTACTTATTATAAGTATAAGAGGTTGGAATGCTTCAATTTTTATTTGTGTTAACAATCAAAACTGAGTACTATACAAATAGTTTTGAGCTTGCTGCAATTTTACCATGCAATACTTACTACTGTAATCAAGTATAGCGCGGCCGTTTATTTGTTTGTTCATACCATGACTCTAAAGAAGACCGCAGTCTCCTTTAGTCACTCACAGTCACTCTGTGAGTTTGTGAGTAGGGTCAACAGATATGGATAGAGATCGTATAGAATTAACAATGTTTTTTTTTAAACATTATTTGAACAGTATCAAGGTTGCAAACAACTCTGCTTCTTAACTAATAGTAACAGATTACCTGTACCTACAATCCCTGAAAATAACAGCAACTCTGGCAACCCTGCTCATACTGATGACAATCCTTACTAATATTATAAATGCTAAAGGGAGATTGTTTGTTTCGTTTTCACGCCTTAACTACTCATCCGATCATCGAGAAATGTTACATTCACGTAGTCAATGGTGCAGAAAAATACAAAGGGAGGGGAAATACCTTCCGTCCCGAAAAAAGTAGTGTTCCCTAGTGATAGTGATCTAATTGACGAAATCTACATTCAAGCGAGCAAAGGCGCGGACGAAAGGTAGTACAATATATTATTGACACCAGTTCGAGCCACAAATAAAGTGTAGTAAGTATACGAAATACCCTTGTGATTAGTTTATGCCGAGACACATTTTAGTATATTTTAAAACACAAGCACTGATAAAATATATGAAGTAAACAGCAAGTGTTCAATCTTCATAAAGTAAATGTGTGAATCTCCGTATAATTGCGAGACAAGAGCGATAGCTTTTCACTTCCTGTTGTTTCTGTTGTCGTTCTTCCAGTTTACAGACAATCACACCTAAAACTAACTGATTTGTATTTCTGTAATGGATTTAGGAGTTCTCTTCAAGCAGTGCATTATATCTTCTTGTTATTTTGACAAGGTATAGATATAGCTTTTCATTAATATTGAAATACTAAGAATTCTTCTGAAATCTTCCTAAATAATAATAATAACAACTTGAAATCCCTCACATACGTTCGTGATCCCAAATTAGGCAGAGCTTGTACTATGATAATGATAATTGCTGATAAACATACATAAATATCCCTAAATACATAAATTATAATAGACGAATTACACCCAAACACATAACAAATTATCGGGCACATCAGAGAAATTTTATATCCTGAATGGGAATCAAACCCACAACCTCTGGCTCAGCATTCAGGATCACTAACCTAGTGGTTACCTAGACCAACAGACCCGTTTAAACTAAATTTACTTAATTATGGAGTTTTTATTTGTCATCCAAAGTCATTAAAATTAGGTATATTCAAACTAGACGTATTTATGTATGTAAAGATCCTTGTCAGTGATCAGTCATCCTCCTCAAGCTACTTATGACTTCAAAATTAAAAAAAAATATCAAAGTCACTTACAACAACGGCAGTCCCAGGCGGAAACGTCAAATGCCTCTTTTTCCTGAGACCTTCCAAAGGAGCCTTTACATTGGCACAACGATCCTTAGCTCCAGTATACTCTGCCACAGATTCGAGCACACTCATTACAAGTGTTATTAGAAGAAAATTTATCAGATTCATATTTCTTGTTCAATACTTCAACTGGTACACTGGTTTAAGCAATGTGAGAACCGACGTTTGTGTTCTCGTGACTGTTCGATGTTTGAACGTTGGAATTATACGGAGTATGCTATTTTATTTTTAAGATGGAAAATTTCTTACTTATTCTGTCCTCCTAGTACATAACATATAATGTGTACTCTTTTTCTTTGTGCTGTAAATATTATTTATTTGTTAGTTGACCATCTTCACAAACTATTGTTTTGATTATTCTGAATGTGCTTATTTTATTTTCAATATGAAAACTTCTTACTCATTCTGATCTCCTGGTAGTTTGGCTTATAATCACTATTATCTTTTTGATTTTGTGTGCAATGTTTATTTATTAGTTACTAATGACTATCCTCACAAACTTGATGTTTTTTTCTTCTTTGGTTTTCATTTATTTGAATAATTTATTTTATTTATTAAATATTCTTCTAACTGCTATACGACTAGTTTTATAATTATTTACCATAGCACAGACAATATTTCCAGCCTTAAATCTTAACTTAACAATATATTCAGCAAAACCGTGAACTTGCGCAACTCACACTTTTATTGGTTTTGTGTTGTATCCGTTTCGTTTAAGTCAAAATTCTCACGTGATTTTACAAATATGGTAAGTTCGGAAAGTCACGTAATTTTTAGCATTCCGTCAGAAAATAAAGAAACTAAGCGAGTCTGTTAAATAACACGAATTTGTTCATATTTTTAATGACTAGATTTTAATAATCCTAACGAAATAATTTTACTTTTAGATAATATTTTTATAAAAGTTTTATACATACTTAACCTATTATATTTTATACAATATATTAGGTACAGAACCGAAGCCATGGTTCGGAGCGAGAGTGCATGGAACGCCGTCGCTTCCTTCTGCGAGGAGGTGATGTCCGCAAAGGAGGCGGCGGAACGGGAGAGAGAGCGGAGTACGACTCTCTCTGCCCGCAGCAGACGCACCGGGTGCCGGAGGGCGTTCAATGACCTCCGGCCACCTTAGGAAGCGGCCTGCGGGCGACGAACTTTTGGGGAAGTCGTCGTCCGAACAGATACAGGCCCGAGAGGTAGAGCGTAGTGTTCCACGCGCGCTTCTCAGAGGAGTGCGACCCACAGGTGACGGTCGCACCGGGTGACGGGACCCGTCTAGGGTGAGACGGGTCAATGCCTATCGGGGGTTGCGGAAGAATGCAATGGCGATTCTCGCTCCCCCGATCATAAGCAATTAGCAGAACACCGGGGTGGTTTTTAGTCGGTAAGAGTCCGACAGACCCCTTCGCCTCCCCAAAGGCGGAGGACATCCATGAGGATCTTCCACCCCGTCACCAAAAAAAAAAAAAGATACAGAACCAATCCTTCAGTGTCTTTGCTTCTATGATTTGCTTTTCTAAACAAGACGCTAATTGAAGGACAATCCAAATTCAAATTAGTTCGACAAATATGTCTGCTAGTTGTATTATCATACTTTGTTATTTGTTTATATGACACTATCAACCCGCCCCGGCTTCGCACGGGTAGCAGAGATTTCTTCAACAATCATCATCATATTTCAACCAATTTACCCAAAACCTTAACAAATTATATACCTAAACTTTTCTCATGAATCCCTTTATCTATTCGCATAAAAATCCGTTCAGTAGTTTTTGAGCTTATCGCGAACAGACAGACAGACGCGGCGGGGGACTTTGTTTTATAATATGTAGTGATGTATAAAAACTAGGCAGACTGATGCTGTTACGGAAAAATAAAAACAGTTAAATAATTTTCGTCCATAAACTCATTACTTGTATTTTTAACAAATAGCATGAAAGAATAGATGATCGCGTAACCCGGTAATCTATAATTTATTATTCAATGAATTCATTTCATCAAAATGATAATGACCGGTTATTATAATAAGTTTTACTGAAATAAAGTCTATTATCATAACCGGCCATAATTTTATTAACTAAATCCTAAACAATATTATAAATACGAAAATAAGTTTGTTTGTTACACTTTCAGGCCTTAATCACTCAATCGACGATCATACAATTTAGCATACCCGTATTCACGAGCACAGAAAAGGATATTGGGTACCGTTCACCAAAAAAAAACGGTTTCCGACTGACGAAAAATTTACAATAACACGGGCGAAGCAGCGGGAAAAAGCTAGTCATAATATAAAAGAACAAGAACTACCGAGCCTCGTGTAGGAAGAAGGCTCTGGTTGTAGAAGGAGAGGAAACTCTTCTTTCCTATGCGGCCTCGAAAATAGTTTCTCCAAAATGTTTGGGTTTTGGTTGCCTATTGACCGGCTTCATGTTGAAGTTCAGTTATTATCACAGATATTAAAATTTGTGAGAAAAAGAGAGCATTTTCTAAATCAACTAGCAGGTATTTAATGCAAGTATCTAACACTTTGAGGAGCAAAAATATAACATAACAGCATTTCTATTCGAGTATCGAGATTGATAATAAACACCCTATTTAGAGACCCAAAATCCAAAAAAATAACGCCATAAGTAGGCTGATCGTGTCTCTCTATCGCTTGTTCCGCGCTCTCGCTTGCACGCTCGGCTCAGGTGAAACGTAACAATGAGTCATGCTTTTCCATGCGTGCAGCCGGAGTTCATCGATTTATAAGACGTTATAACGTCAAAAACACTTTTTATAAATTAAAATGTACGACCAGTAAAAAACAGCTGCTTCCATACTTGGTAACGCCCCACGGACTGTCTTCAAGATTAATATTTGATCATGTAATTAGAGTAGTCTGTCGTATGCACTTTTTAGCCACTAACAGTAAATTTGCGGTTGTGAAATGTAATTAGTACCTACTATCGATGCGACTTGGATGTTTAACTTTCAGAGGAAGTATCTGTCACATATGACTGAAATGCTAACATTTATTTTGGGTATACATACCCATACATACTTAGAATATTTATCTTTATCGATTCAAATGTTGACTAAAAATATAAACTCGATGTTGAAAGATGTTTTAGGTGTTAGAGTAAGAAAGAAAGAAAAAAATCTATTTAGGCACAACGGGAACTTCCTTGATTAATATGAGGATAAAAGTAATAAAAAATAAAAAAAAATACAGAAGATGACATACAATAAAATTAAAAGAGGATCAGCATTGCCTGGTACGAATAGGTACCAGAGCACATAGGTATTATTGTCGACTAACTGCTGCTGTTGCAGCAAGATAAAAGGAAATGGTTTATGAAATTACTACATATTATTATTGCGGAGGATTAGTGAAGTCATGTCAACGTGTACGCACAATTATTTTATTTCTCACGATGTGCGATGAGAAAGTCATAGACGAGAATGAATTACTTAATATCTGTTAATCGATTTCAATGTTTTATCTATTTTTCATCTTCTTCCTTGAAAGTGAAATTTAGTGGCTTTAGGCAAGGAGCGTCCTTGATCGTTCCTTTTCTCTCAGCACACACTGTGTTCATTGTTTAGCTCGGGTCCCACATATTCATATCAAATATTACTCACTTCGTTGGACGACATATTTTGGTGAAAATACAATTTACCACACACCTAATTTCATTGCTTAGCGTCAAAGTTTATTTTGATGTCATAAAATTCCTTAAAACTTGCATGAAATGTTCTTTTTTTAAACTTAAAATTATAGATCAACAATGTTGTTTTTTTGTTTTGTCAAAAGTTAAATTATTATAACAATAAATACAAATAGTACCGTATTGTAAACAGTTAAGATCGCTATCATGCTGAATTGGGGCCGTTTTTGCCACTGACGGTAAATAAAGCTGCAAGATTGTTTATGTTACCTTTTCTATATGTTGCCAAAATAAACATTTTCTTTCTTTCTATCTGCTAGCGTCGATAACTGCTCGTTTCCAAATAGTTGAACTTTGTGAGAAGTAAGAAGAACAATGCTTGGAAATCTTAGGTAGGTACTTCGAATGGCAGCCAAAAATCTAGTGTTGATATTTATTTTTACGTTATGTTTCAAATATCAAACTCATTCTAAGTAACTGAATATCCAAAAAAATTACCTGACGTTGATCAATACAAGCAAATATTAATAACAAAAACAATAAAATACTAATTGCATTAAGTTTATTGCTAATATAAAACTAATAAAACAAAATTAGAACGGTACAAAACATATAGTAAGTGCAATATATCTGATTACATTACAGGAGAATGTTCACAATTCGGGTACAAGTGCGCACAGTCTCCATTGGCCCCGTGGGCGTCGTCGTATTGGTTATGAACTTCGGACAGGACGTGGACTTTCGGTAATCTGAAATTATGTTGCAAGTTTCGGTTTGGTGTTTGCTACATACATATATTAAACTATTTGCTAAGAACGAAAGTTATCTAAGTAGATTTAAATTTTTGGCCTTACTTGGAAGCTCTTGCATCTTTTCCATGCATCTTTTTGAGACTGAATCACCTTAATTTTAAATTTATTCATTCTTTGCTATGCGACTTACTAGAAACCAGTTTTGTCTAATAAGTAATAAGTCTATCAAGACCGAAATTTTCCAAAGACTAAGCCTTATTCCTACTTTACCACATTGACCTACTCTATTTATAAGGGGCACGGTGTATAAGTGGTTGCGTAGTGATCAAAATTTAACAGTAATTAATTAAATGTTTCAGTTTATCGTAATTGAAGTTTTCTTGTCAATGTTTTAAAACATTGCATATGTCTATGATAAATTTAATAATATCTTTGACATTGATTGAATAAACTTAATGTATGGATTTATTATTACTTCATGTGTATGAAACTCTTTGTTTGTTTGATTGTTATGCTTTCATGCCTTAGCTACTTAACCGACGAGTTACTGTTCACGAGGGATACTAAAATGTGTATTAACGCAAGCAAAGCCGCAAATAAAAGCCGGTTATAAATACATTTAGATGTCTTGTTCGTTCCCTTTATAAATGTTTAATGTATGCGTATAAATCTCACAAAGCGGTAAAATATTTTTAACTTATATATTATAGATAAGGCTAATTTAAGTATGTTCAGAAAGAATTTTAGTCGAAATTATTTTTTAAATTAAACTTACGTAAACACGGCTCTATAGATTTCTTCCATTAATGACCCTTGGGCAGCTTCTAGTTTTCCTGTTTGGCAAAGCATCTGTAATACACAGCCTCGCCCGTTCCATCCAAGCCTTGAAAAAAACCAAAGAACACTGTTATCGTATAGTAGTAGATCAAATCAACTTCAGCGTAGAGCGAGAGTTCCGATGTCTTACGTCCTTAACACATATAAATGTTAAAAAGAAGAGAAAGAAAATCATTATCACATTAAAACAGTCTTCTTATTTGTTCGATACAAAGTTTCTACTCACGTACACTTCAGGAAAATATTCAATATATTTAGGAATGTTACTTACGCTTGTAAGAACTTTTCCAGCTTTGCATAAAGTTCCTTCCTTCCTTTTCTGTGAAAAGCTATTTCTGTCGCATCAAATTCATCCAGATTGATTTTATTATGTTTGCTACTGTGCATTTTTTTTATATAATTCGTTACAATTCTATTCTTTCCTTTCGTGGAGTCCGTGCTTCTTTTAGCAAAAGCTGGATTAATAATGATTTTCCTGATGAAAAAAACTATTTTCAGGGTTTAACGTTATTTCAAACCATAGTCTATGAACGTATTAAATAAATATACAATTCTAATAAATCATCATATTCTATATGCTTCTGCAAGAGAAGCATAGCGAAATGTTAGACCACATATATTTTGAACTACAATAAACTTTTTATTATTGAACCAGAAAAGTAAGACGAAAAGAGAAGAATATTGAGATTAGACGTAGTACACATCCCTTATTGTGCAAGGTAATATCTTATAGACAACCATGGGCTAAAAAGAACATCATCTTTAATTGGGAAACCCAATTTTCCCAATTAAGTTTGGGTCGGCTTTCAGTCTAACTACAAAACGGCCGAACTTCAATATTTTACGTGAAGCGACTGCCATCAGACCTTCACAAGCCAAGTACTAGGCGATATCAAAGTTCTGCAGTTAGACCAGGGCTCCCACTACCCGTAACGACATGCAATGACAACAGTATGATAATGAAAAATAACACATTTTCCTATTATATATATATATTATTAGTGATACTTTCCTTAAATCTTGCCTATAATCCTAAATATCAATATATTTACCTTCTGTACTCTCTCGCATCAATCACTTTTCCTTCATCATCTATGTAGTAAATAAAGTCGCTCTTGCGATTTGCTTCGTAAAGCTTATGTTTATCTCTAAACATATCATATACTGCAGGATCGGTTGGCAACTCCCAGGCTAGAGCTGCCGTGGTACCGAACCAAACAATGTCACCGATTTGAAGATACCCGTGGTTTTGAGTGCAGAAAACTGAAAGATTTCAATGAAATTGTCAAAGAGCCAATAGTAAAATATTTGTAAATCTATGTTTGTGCTCCTTAAACAAGCACAATTATAGACAAATTGGACTGGAAATATTTCCAGTGTAAGGTTAATTATATTTTCATGAGATAACCAAAATTTGACATCAATGTCAGTACTGCAAGATCAGCGAAACTATTACAAATTGTTTGCTCTTCATAAACAAAGCAATACTCTTCAAATTCACTTAAGAATCTATAATTCTAACGACCAAATATCTCTCTCCATAGCTTGTTTAGTGATTTATAGGTTTGGATATAGGAATGCATAATGTTGGAAGAGACTTATGTTCAAGAGTATATATTTCTTTAGAACGATGATGGTTTAAAAAAACTTAATTTGAGCATTAGTTTCAGTTCATCCTACCTATCTGAAATGAGCTGCCATCGGGAAAAATTAAAAACCTCTTCCTTCTTGACAAGATTTCCGAAATACTTTGGTTCTCGATCATGGATTGATCGGTTGCGATAGTTATATCCACTAGCACTGTTAATAACAATATTTGAAACATAATGTAGATCATTTTCGAAATCTGTAAGTGAAAAATTTGATTAATTCATTAATTTCTTAATTGTAGAATAAAACTGGTAAAGTGCGAGTTGGACTCGC
This sequence comes from Callimorpha dominula, assembly GCA_949752705.1. Taxonomy (NCBI): domain Eukaryota; kingdom Metazoa; phylum Arthropoda; class Insecta; order Lepidoptera; family Erebidae; genus Callimorpha; species Callimorpha dominula. The sequence goes on from OX457005.1 coordinate 4,089,375, forward strand.
ACACAAATGGTCCCCTACAAAAAATGTTTTGTATGTTTTTTGTATTAAAAAATTTAAGGTCTTAATTTCATTAAATTGTTATGTTGTAATAGCAGCAACAGAAATACACACTATGTGAAAATTTCAACATCTCATGTTCTGTATCTCCTGAACCGTAACGGTCTACCCATGCACACGGTTCATGAGATACAGCCCGTCAACAGAGGGACAGGCAGTGGGAACTTAGTAATAGGGTCCCGTTGGCACCCTAAAAATGTAGAAAAAATATCCTAGAACTTACTGTAACTTTTTGTAAAACGTCGGGTACCACAACCGGCGATTGAGAGAGTAACCTACCTGGGTAGAATTTTTGCCCAATTCCAGGGAACCCACTTGGATCAAAGTAGATCGGTGAATAGCCACCCTTCCAATTTTACCTGGATAATTCTTTACTTATTAATTCCGCCAACCACCGGTCAGGGTTACTGATTGTATAGACAGCGGTTTGTGTCGTATAGCAGGTTCATGGGTCCTGTTAGGTAATTTTTACAGTGGTTTTTCTTCCTATCCCCAAAGAGTACCCGTTTCCGTTCCAAGAAGGCCAGAGATGAAATACAGGCCTTCTCAAGACACAGACGTAACTTAATGATTAGTCTTTTCCAATCTTCTTTTTATGATTCAGTAAGACACGTGGAAAAATAGAGTGCGTGAAACACTTTGTTTTTTTGTATGTCCTTAGCAGTTATGTCAACATACATATTAATGAAATCTGAACAGCTATTTAGCTGTAACCACTTTTTATTTCATTGGTACAAATTTTATCATGTGCCACACATTGTTTAGTAATGTTATTTTAATCCTAACTTTAAAATCAAAACGGTAGCCTATTTCGCAGTTCAAAAGAAATTTTCTACTGGGGACTCTGCCATTGTAGTATGTTCTCCCTGGCGTGGTTTTCTATGGAGACTACAGAATGGGGTTCTTTAAGAAGGGCTAAAAATATTTTTGAAAGACCACCATCCGTTTCGTGTCCGTGTCACCATCCGTGTCATTTACCATCCGTTGAGGGTTAGACCTAAGATTTGTCGGAACGAAAAACTATCCGAAGATACATTGACGGTTAAAGGAGAACCGGAATGTCTAGAAATGCGGGGCATCTCGGAAGAAGCAGAATCTCCTAGGAAGTAAACAGAAAAGACGTTGCGCTGCTGTTGTCCTGAGTGCATCACGAGGATGTTTCCTCGGGCTATTGATTAGTTACAGTATTTTTTATGGAAATGAATACAAATGCGTATCTTTTTAACATAAACGATTTTCAATTTCGGTGCGATTATAATAAATAAACGCTATATTGATGAAGGAGATATTCGAAATTTTGTCTTTATAATAAATTTTTTATTAAAAAAATTAAATGAAAACGCTAATAAATTATATAAGATGTTAAAAAAGGAATACAGTGTATATCTACAACAGTAAGTTAAATGTCCTTAACAAGAAGCATAAAACTTTATTCCTTCCCCGAAAAGAAACATTGACAACAACGCCCTTTATTTCAACCCAACCCATGTACTTACGTTTCTACTTAATGCTCCAAGAACGTTAACCCTTGTGAGTTCCAAGAACCAACTGGCTTGAATTCCTGCACAACGGGCCCGTCTGTAAATGAGTTTGCATAAAATTTGCACGTTAGTACAAATAATGACAAGTTGTTTTGAGACGAATGCTAATGAAAGCACAACGCGCGTATCTTCGTACAATTAGTTAAAACAGAAGAAGTGTTTGTTTGTTCATTTTTTTTTCATGGGTGGTTGGTGTCGTTCATAAAAGTGATGAAAATTAGAAAATCGTCGTCAGTTCAGTTTTTAAAGTTTCATGTCATACTTCAGTTACTACATCGGGAAATAGTTATAATGGTATATTGTGTGCACTACCACAAATCATTTTACATCTATGCCGAAACTGAAATATTACACTACCACCGGCCTAGAAAAGGAATCTCTGCAACAACGTCATACAATATGTCAGCATATATTTATGATGAATTTATTGAATAACTTTGTAGACCTTACCTTACCTCCCGTAAGTTTAGTCCAACGTATTAAGAGGCGTATAACATATAACATCCATGCTTACTTGAAATTCTGAAGTCTAACGGTTGATGTTCAAATAGAAACTTTAGCGTAGAATGAAATATATATATAAATACGAGAATTAACGCGATCATGAATTAGGTATAACATACATCTGAAATGCCTGACGTTTCGACCAGGTTGTACTGGCCGGATAAATAAAAGATATTTATTTTGTTTGGGTATTCATTTGTTTTCTTTTAACCGATGCATTTACGTTTTGTTGTTTCAGTATCTAACAGATGTTTCCATAAGTAATAGTGGATTACTTTACAAAACAACCTACATTAAATATACTACAAGTTGACTATCAATTCACAAATGACATTAAAAATCCTTTTTTTTTCAAATTTAAATTTTTTAAAGCATGTTCTAAAATAAAAGGTAACGGGCAACATTTAGTTATATAGAATGGTCACATCGTTACTTTTTCCCCACTTTTATCTCCCGCTTTGTTAAGGATAGAAGTGGATTTATTACATTTCCAACTCTTCTAACTTACTGCTTATTAAAGTCGTTGCAGTTCCAAGGCAGTATAACTTTCTGGATGCCATAGTCAATGATATTGATTACGGGGTAAACGAGTAACAGCAATATAGTATGTAGTGGCAATGGATGAAATTACCATTTAGCACCGGTGTACATTATCAATATTAGGTAGCAGCTGTATCGTATGTATCACTATGATATCTAAACGCAAAAATATTCAAGCAGTTAATATCTTTAATCCGCTAAAGTCAGGCTAATAATAATCACTTGGATAATATCAAAGTCTACCAGCTAAATTGCCGGTAGCATTATTGCTGACATTGCTAATGTTTGCGGTGAGAGCACAAAACCTGACAAACTGAATGTTAAAACCAGCCATTAACAACAATGGAGTTTTAATTCCCAAACAAATAGCTCTACGATATGTCATGTGAAGTGCCTGCATGAAGTGAGCCACTTAACATCTCATCTGCCATAACAGACCTCCAGTATTGATGTTAAAGATATTTACCATTCTGTCAAAAAGCATCGAAAATTGATAATTTAATTCTAATTCATAATGTAATGTGCAATATTGTCATTAACAAAAAAAAATTACCTGGATGACAATGTAGTGTAATCCTTACTTATTGACTTATGAGTGTGTAGTGCTGGTAAACAGTTGTAAATTTGTTTGAGGCGAAGAGCTTCATCGCGGATATTGGCCGCCGGATTAGGGATAGGAATGGTGACTGTGATTCCGGGTCGTTCCTGGTGCAAAGGTATGCCATTGCCATTCAAGGAGGCAACGCTGCCAGCATCATGGGCACTTGTGCGCCGGGAGTGATGCGGGACGGGTTACTTTGACTATTTCAATTTAATTTAACTTATATGTAAATTTTTTTTTGGATGTACTATTATTTTTTAACACTTAAATTAATTTAATTACAAAAATATACTACATATTTAAATTTCTTGTATAGCTATGAACGTTAACTCTTTTGACTAAATAACACCTGAAATAATTCGATTGCAGTTCGTTGCAATAGAAGTTCCGATTTGCACTGAAAGCTATTGTGTATTTACTGTATTGTGAAAGTGAAAAGGGGACCAATTTTCAGATAATATTTTGTCACAAATCAGGCCCTAAAATTATTTTATTTACACTTTGCTATTATATTCGAACGAAGATTATTCGTTTTATAATATTTTGCTGTTACCATGGTAGGGGTTGACAAAGTGAGGTTTTATAACGTAACGCCTAATAAAATTTGCTATTCAACAGAATCAAATTACACTATCTGCCACCTGATAAATAAAATATAGATGTACCTTTGCTTAAAGCTGAGAGTAAAATCTTGACTGATTAGTAACAGAGCTAAGCAATAGGTTAATTGTTTTTATTTTAGGGCTTGCTACACACTACAATATTAGACTGACGTTGTATAACATTTACCTTGTACCACGAACACAGTAGATAACATCATGCTCTATTTGACAGAGACTATTAAACATTTGAACAATGAATTAATTACGAACGGAGATCGCTAATCCGTTTGTCAATTTATAGCGTTGACATAATTACAGTGGTTGTGAATGTCTACATCATTTGTAATTTGATGATAGCGTTTTGATTGCTGCTAGCTGCGTCGCATATAATTAAATATTAGAGAAAATGGATATATTTATCGTTTTTGTCTAGGGTGCTTAAGAAGTCTTCGGTAAATTCTTTAACACCATAATGAATGTGGAATACCGTGACATTTATCTCAAATAGATTTAGCAGGCATCATAACCTAGCAAGGTGGAAGTATACCATTGCGTTAGAGGAATATGACATCTGCTCCTTCACATTTCATAAATCATTAGTGGATGTTGTTTCAATGAAAAATATAATAAAATTATTATTAAACAACAAACTGCTATGCAATTTGGGAGATTTATTTGATATAAAAACTTATGCAAATGTCGAATTAAAAATAAATAAATGAAAAAATAAAAAAAAGATTGTCCATCTATTCCAGTAAATTGATTTGAATATGCGACTAACAAAATATGTAGTTTATGAATGGGCACTATTTTAACTTACCTACTTTGTAGAGTATTTTATTTATTAGATAAGTGTAAGGAAATGAGTTTAACTCATCAAAAAAGTTAAAGTTTATATTTCTTACATTCTTTATATAGTGTTGAAAAACGAACATTTAGAAATATACTATTATACATATTATATTGTCCTTAACATATCCTTAGCTAATATGGGCGATGCCACATGACAGGAGAAAAAATATCAAATTCACGGAATTAGTGCCCAACTCTTTATTTATAAATATGGTTATTAACTTTCTACACAGCCTGGGTACCTCGTTGAACAGTCATCAGAAGTAGTATGTGCAGCATCGTATTCCTTATGTTCTTCAAGCTGGAATTCCTCACCTTTCGGAAGACTGGAATAAAATAATGAAAAAGTTTGAATTAATTTTACGCATTCGATTAAGTTGCATTTAAGATTTTCTTGGAGAAAGAAAATCAAAATCAAGTTCAGCGGATCTCATTAAGGGATAGTGGATTCTACTTTTTGTCAGGAAAATATTAATATAATATGTAGAATAAATAGTTTTTCCAGTCCTAAATATGATGTAGGTATAACAACCTTCTAGATAAACGTTAATATCAATGTGGTCTATAAAAGCAGGCGTTCTTTATACTATTTTTTCCTAGATATTCGGTTTGAGTGGAACACTTTGTTTAATTTTTCCTGAGTTATATGACCATAATTCGAGTTATCTAAATTAGTAGTAGATAAATCTAATTACTCTCAAATTGACTAAAATTTTTGTTATATGCTTTACATTTTGTTTAGTATTTTTCTCCTTATCAAACGTTACAAGAATTAAAACCAAAAATGTTACATCACCACAAAGGAACACTGGATGAAAACAAAATGTGACCGAGTCACAAAAAATCTTAATGTTATAAACAAAATACTAAGCAACTAAGCTCGTGAACAAAATCGATACTCACGTGAAGACAACAGCGAGGAATTCCTCGAGGAATGTTACCTGCCCCCTCCGGCGTTGCGCGGCCTCGCATAGTTTATAAAGAACGCATTGCCTCCCGTCTCCACCGAGCCTGCACAGATTATAAACGCTGCTTAGAAATGCCTGGACTGTCTTAGTGAAATTACAAAGCGGGTGTTGAAGCGCGAGATAATGGTTGTTATGGTAAATTTAACTACGAAGTGGTTATTATTTCTTGCATGGAATATGTCTCACCGAAATTGTTCACGGTACAATAGAACCAGTTGAAAATTATTAATGATTTAAATGCGAGTGCGACAAATTAGAAAGGTAATGTGAAATTGATAAACCTACATATCATTATTTGCTTGATGATTTTTAATATTTATAATTTAATAATATATAAATTGCGATACTAGGGAAAATACTATTTCTGTCGTATGCTGCTACGTATCGCTTCTAATTTTAACTATTTGAGACTACTTTTTGCAAGTTACCAAAATCTGTCAAATTTAATTTACCCTTGTTAGTAATGTATGTTTCCCAAAAAAGTTCACTAACTATAAGATGATGCAGTTGTGTCTCTTATTTTTAATCTATATTTAAATTGTAAGTTTGTTTTTAGATTATTTTTTTTCAATGCATATTGACTGCAAAGTCTTACCATGAAATGGCATCCTAATGAAATAGTCAAATTACAATTGTCATAACTCATGTTTTTTATTACCAATACAAATACGATTTTTTGCGTTCACCAGTCTTTCTTTAACATTCTTATAAATAAATAAATACTTACCCAGTGAACAGCGTCTCCAGTTTTTGATACAACTCTAATCTATTACTTCTGTGGAATTCTATTGCATCCTTGTCCATATATTCAGTTTTCAAGTAGTCCCGATTCATGTGTCTTTCATGCATCTTTTCCCTATCAATCTTTATTTTTAATTTCTCTTTATATGTTAGCTGGTCGTCTTCTACGCTTCTTTTTGCGAAAGCTGGGTTTATTATTAATTTCCTGGAAATAAGGATTTAATGAGTTTTTTGGATTTTATTTTATATGAGTATGTAGTTGAGTTACTACTTGGAAATAAAAAGGTCAATTTGGCTCTCGGCTAATGCAAAAAAAAAAAAAAAAAGTTGACATTATTATACCTTTTTGCTAACTCTTTAGGTATTTAAAAATATTCTTTTTAACCAACATGTACGACGGCTAATAAAGTCGTTAAATTTTTTTATGCAAGCATTGACTTCTATCACATGATGGACGATGGATAGATGGATACACATGGCCAACCAGTATGTATTGTATTTGGTGGTATATGAACAAACATTTTCTATATTACTAATTTCAACACCATTTTTATTATATAGGGGGCAGAGGAGCAGACGGGTCACCTGATGGTAAGTGGCTACCGTCGCCAATGGATACCTGCAACTCAAGAGTAGCCATTATACTACGGCCATTCTCAACGCAAGTAATTAATACAAAAATCAGGAATACGAGACATAAAATTAATATTAAGATTGTACTTACGGTTTGTACGGTACTTTTGCAATGATCCTGCCATTTTCATCCAAGTAGTTAATAGTCTTTGTCACCTCGTCACTTCTTCGGAATGGGGTATCATAGTTTTTAAACATATTAATATACTTGGGATCTGTAGGCAACGTCCACGCAAGGGCTATAGTGGAACCGAACAAGAAAATATCACCAATTGGTATCAATGCCATTTGCTGTGTACAGAAAACTGAAAATAACATGAAAAATATTATGACAGGGCGTGGCTTAGTACTTGTAAATAAAGATATTTTAATTTTTAAGGCAAGTTCGAGAAATAAAGTGCTAAGAATAGATGAATAACTGAAATGTCTATTGCAATATGTGCCCAATATGAAGGTAATAGTGCAATGTAAAAATCTAACTCTTTACATATGAAATTGATGTTTTATCAAATTGGCCACTTCGATCTCAAATATCTGGGCGTTGGTTTAAAAATTCCAAATTTAAATTAATTTAAATAAATTTAGGCTTGATTTTTCTGTGACATCATTTTGTTCACAATATGGAAAACTTAAATATCACGTCATCTACGAAAACTAGTTCTGCCGTAGTACTAGCTCTGCCAAAACAGTTCGAAGGATTAATGATGATATGTAAAGGAAAGCTACTGCAAATGAAAATTGGGTTTGTTTTAGAGTCCAACGTTTTCGTTCTGGAAATTGTAACCTACAAAATAAACCTCGTGGACGGCCGGAGACCCACATTGTCAATGAAGAATTAAAAGGGATGGTAGAAGCGGATCCATCACAGACCACATCATATTTAGCGGCATGCTTCGGTGTAAGTGTTAATTGTGTTGTTAATTGTTACTTGTGATAAAGAATGAATCCTGTACGATAATAGTTAACGCTCTTCACAAAGGTTGAACCTAAGAGAACCGGCCAAAGCTTGCCCCAGACGAAACTTGACTCAAAAAAGGTACTGGTTAGACTAGTGCTGGTGTTGTTCAGTACAGCTTCCTAAAATCTGGCCAGACAAGACGGTCGCATAATTAGAGGAAATGCAATTAGAATGTCTCTGACCTGACCACGTTTCCTGAACCTCGCTCCAACAGGTTATTGTTATTGTTCCAGAATTTGGACAATTTCTTGCAAGGAAAAAAATTCAATTCCGATTAGGTAGTCCAAACCGCCTACAGAGATTTGAATGCATAAATCATGGCTAACAAAAAGTAATGGCTTCTGAATAACAAAATTATAGCCTCGTTTAAGAAAAGAGGAAAAGACAGTAACAAAATAGCGTTACTGAAACAAATAACCTCATATATGGCTGATATATTAACAGTTCTGAAAAACTGTGGTTTGTCAGTACACGTCATCATAATTAATGTATAGGAAAGTTGAGAATTCACCGCAAGAGTGATTCACTGAATCAGAAAGAATTTTTTTAAAGATAAATGGAGAAAGTCAAACGGTTATCTGTTCTTTGATCGTAAAATCCATTCAATGGATTGTGTTTAAAAGAATGCCACGTTGACAGCACTTAAGAATGTGTATAGTCTTTAAAATTGTAGTTCCTTTTAGCTTTGGGCGTGGGAGAGCCATGCTTCGACACGTATGGGCTGGCTCAACCGTAGTGATACCACGGCCTCACAGAAAACCGGCAGTGAAGCAATGCTTGCATGCACCGGAAGCCCTAACCCTTCCCTCTCCCCTATTCCCGCCCTTACTCTCTCTCTCTTCTCTCATCCCCTCTTCCCTACTCCCACCTTAAAGGGTGGCCACGCACTTGTGACTCTTAAGTTGCAGGTGCCCATGGGCGGCGGTAGTAATTTACCACCGGGTGACCCGTCTGCTTGTTTGTCCCCTATACCATAAAAAAAAAACAAAACGTTCCATGCATCATTACATTTATTCAAGAGTTATCTTTCTTAAGTCAAATCGAACCGACTAAAGTTGCGTGCCGTCTCCGATATTAATTTTTGTGATCCTTTCTCTTCCCTCCCTCTCTCTTTTGTGATCTCCGATATTATTAACGTGTTGGATGCTGGCCGTTGCGACAAATAAATCAACCAACATTTATTGTTTGAATACCCTCAAGTGTATCTCTAAGCTTTTTATACTTGATACAAGATTTAAAAATAAGAGAGTTTTAAGCACTTCTTATTACTGACTGTACAACATGTGCCTTAGACCAACTAACGAATTATCAAAACCTTACATCAATAGTTAAATACAGCCTTTGCATTAACAATATAAACATAACCTCAATACTAATACTAATTAAGACAAAGTCCACAAATGTCATATTTGCATAAAAGTATTTCTACTTACTGTGGCATAATTAAATAAAAATATCAACAAAGGTTGAATAAATAAAGTTGGAACATCAAAGTACTTTATCTCATTACGATCTAAGTATTTTACAGTTTACTATTAACGTACCGAGTTGTAAGGAGCTTCCTTCGGGAAAAATAACGAATCTTTTACGTCTCGACAACGTTCTTGATACTTCATTCTTCTCGTGTAATTTATTTACAGTACTATTGCCGCTCTGGTCTTCGTATTCACTAATTACTGTCTGAATAACCAAGAGTTTTATTAAAAATACTAACCAATTATTCATGATAGTAACTTAAATGAAAATATATTCGAAGTGTAATGATCATTTGAATTCAGAACGCGGATTTATAATATTTAGAACCGACCAAAGATAAGACACTGATTCTAAATATAAATTCAAGTGGCTGAGTTGCCAGTAGTAAATCATAGAACACACTGTCCAGCTCTTCATGCATTGGACACATAAATGTTACAAATGAACTATAATTTAACACTGTGTAAATTGATTTACTGTTATTTTCGTGTGACAACTTGCTAACGTTTAAAATTAATTGTATCCGCAAAGAAACAAAGAAAGAAGTGACCATTAGAGAGTTGTTCTGTTCCATATTCGGTATCTTGAGTGACTGAGGTATCGTTTAATAAATAAAACCACATGCGTATTAATAATTTATTAGACATTTTGTGTACCACACTGTGTTATTTTCTTAAATATTAAATAATTACAACATCGTTTTTTTATTACCTTTTTTTCTATGTTGTAGTGTGACATAAATAGTAAAAGAAAAAAGTAATAAAAACCCGTATAACAACCCTTTTTTTTCCGTAAAACCGTATCATTAATGCCGCGTTCCAATAAACAAAAAACGATTCGTTTTGCTTACGGACGGTAATTTTTTTAATTGAAAATTAAACGAAATTTTACCGTTCGTAAGCAAAACGAATCGTTTTTTCAAGTCAAAGAAGCACTCGACTTAAGTAAGGCCGTGTTAAATCGTTACCGGTGCCTCCAAACTCAAAATTCGCGGAATGCCAAACTATCTTTTCAACTTTCGCCTTCCATCATTGAATACATGTAAACGGGAATTAACACAAATGCGAAAAGTCAGGCGATTCAATTGTATATAATACCTAGTAAGTGATCGCGTTAATTCCATTTTTTTTAAACCAAAAATAAAAGCTACCTTCAGCTACGCTAAATGCTTGTGTTAGGAGTGGGTTCACGCCGCTAGTGCAGTGAGTGTGGCTCGAACCCGCAACCACTTGATCACAAATCCGACGCCTTAGCCATTACACTACTGCCGCGAAATTAATTATATACCTATCACTCATTACTAACTCTATATCCTCTGGACCTGCACTATTACCGTTGAAAATAATTAATTACACTAATTAAATAATTAAACACAGTTTTCTTAAGTATTGAGGTACTGAACTCGAGCTAAAAGGAGCTCTAACTTATGTTTTAATGAAGATTTAGGTAAGCTTTGAACATCTTTAAGCATTTATTTCTTCTAGCTAGGCTAAAATGTAACTCCAGAAATACTGCAAAATATCTTTCTTGTCCAGAATATGCTGAACCACACACTTTGGTAATTAATATGTATAACTAGCAGATTCAGGATCCATGAAAGGTTCACCACAGTCTGGATATAAAACTTCGCAAGACTCGGTCGCTGCTTGTGCTGCATCGTACTCACTGTAGTCATCTTTAGCCGAGTTTTTGGGTAAACTGTAAAGAAAAAGTTGCATTCATAATTTTCCCAGCTTTATTTGGGGTCGGCGCAATGTGTAGGTAACATTGCAAAGGGTTTTGGCTGGTTTCTTTTATGGCCAGCTGTCTGCCTGATGCCAACCTTCCTTATGAATGTAATCGTTTTCAGACGAGGCAAAGGAAGGAGGCAAATTGGGGTAAGGAAAATGAATCGGGCGTGGGAGCTAGGGTAAAGGAAACCTCAAGTCTCGGATGGGGAAACGGGACTGAGACTTCAGTAGCTTGAAAAGGCCAGGGTTGCGTACCTGAATGTCCATCTTGTGATTGAAGAGGCCACTAGCACAGTAACATCAACTGCCCAAAATATGTTAAAGAGAATACATCCTCCTATTATTAATACTCTTTGTTCTGTTACATTTAATACAAGTCTATCTAAACCCAAATTAAGTATAGGTTGGGTTCTAGAAAACGGATAAAGATTAGAAGAAGAAGAAGAAGGAATATTAGATATTTTTTGTAAATATAATACATACATATACATAGAAGCACAGACCAATGTAAATAAATATATGCATGCATAATAACATTTCCACTGAGCAGGAATCGAATCCGAGACCTCTGACGTCTAATTATAAGTATTATTACTAGGTATATGTAGTTAAATTTCTTAGGCTGACTAAACACGGACATGCGATCAAGTGGTTGCGGGTGCAAAGCCCACCCAGTAGGAACACTATCGACGTGAACACACTCCTAACACAAGCAATTAGCTTAGCTGGAAGGTAGTGTGACCCACGTTGGTATACTAGTAGGGTGTGACCCACGTGGCTAATATTCTTAAAAAAAAAATATAAGATAAATTAATATAATTTTTTTAGGATCAGACGGCCGTAAGTAAGGTGTTCCAAGATAAAAAAAAATGTATAATTTGCATCTATCCAATTGAGAAATGTATGTAGTCCAACTCTAGATAGGACTTGAGAAGTAAGACAAAGACAAGGACCCTATACAAAAACTTGGACTTGCCCGATTGGTACTTCCACTTATCAGTCCATAGTACCTAAGCAAACACATCCACTTGAAGAAAGAAAGAAGGAAAAATCTTATTTAGGACTTATTAGTGACAGGAGTATTATTAGATTTCTGCATAAAAATAAGAATAACATAAAAAGAAAGTAATAATAAATGGAATGAATATTGACATTACCGCTGAAGCCTTTACCGGTGTGATAAGAGTTTTATTAAACTTCTTCTTCAAGGCACAAGGGATCTCAATGTGTTAAGAATGGTCACCCATCCCAAGACTGACCTGGCTAGTATTAATTAACCTTGCAATGTGCTAACCTACTCGGTTAATAATAATAATAATAATAATATAACTCTTTATTGTACACCAGGAACATTAAAAAGCAAAATTTCTTAAAATTACGGTTAATACAACTGGCGGCCTTATCGCTCTATGGCAATCTCTTACAGGCAACCATGAGATGGAGAAAAAGAAATGGAGATAAATTAGGGCAGTATGGTGCACTTTACTAAATTATTTAATGACGTAAAATATCTCACTAGTATACATACAAGTAAACTTTAAACATATAAAAATATAAGTACATGTGGGAATATAAACGATAGGTAATATATAATATAGGATACAGCGGCACAGTGACTTTAAGGAAAGGGCAAAAGGGAAATTATGTGCTGACATCACCTAGTGATAGGTAGTAGTTCTTGACTAGTTTTTTAAAGACAGGTAGTGATTGTGCGCGTCTGATTTCCACTGGCAGGGCATTCCAAAGCCGAACCGCTTTAACAGAGTAGGAATTATCCATGAACTTGGTGGAGTGTCCAGGCATTTTTAATCTCAGGTTCTCTGACGATCTCAAAGACCTAGGATGCGTATCGTGCAAGAAATTAAACCGTTGTTTAAGGTAAGGTGGAGATGAGGGGTTAAACAGAATATTATATAACAATGAAAGGATGTGTGTGTGCCGGCGAAGGCGTATAGGTAACCACTTGAGCTTTTTGCGATATTCAGAAACATGATCATATTTGCGTAGTCCAAATACGAATCGTATACAAAGATTTTGGAGTCTCTCAAGCTTATTAAGTCAGCATAATCAAGGATGGGGAAAAGAAGGGATTGTGCAAGCGCAATCTTAGTGGTAGTAGGTAAGAAGTTGCGAAGCCTACGTAAGGAACCTGCAGCGGCAAACATTTTGCGACTCAGCTCCTGTAGCTGAGGCACCCAGGACATACAGGTATCTATATATATCCCCAAGTTTTTGACTTTGTCACTATAAGAGAGGTTAGTGCCATTACAGGTGATTTGTGGTAAAAGTGACCAGTCAATTTTGGAGATCTGCCTGGTACCTCCAACAATAATGACCTGAGTCGTTCCCGGGTTTACCCTCAGACCGTACGAATTGCTCCAATTGCAAATTAATTCTAAGTCTGTATTAACCAAACTAATAGCCTCCGTCAGTTTATCTGGTTTAGCCTGAGAATAAATCTGGAGATCATCCGCATAAAGGTGGCAGGAAGAAGAGAGATTATTTGTGATGGAATTTATAAAGACAGAGAAGAGAAGGGGAGATAGCACGCCGCCCTGTGGTACACCAGCCGTAGTTTCACACCATGAGGAAACAGTGTCTTCAAAACTAATACGCTGTCGGCGACCAAACAGGTAACTATAAAACCAGTCAATCGCTGTTGCAGATATGTTAAGAGAGCGCAATATGCCAAGTAACACCTCAAAATCCACGGTATTGAACGCGTTACTGAAGTCCAGCAGAGTAAGAACTGTAAGCTCACCGTTCTCCATAGCTAATCTGATGTCCTCAGTAACGTGAATAAGGGTAGTGGTAGTGCTGTGACCAGGACGAAAGCCAGATTGAAATGGATTTAAGAGTAGGTTTTTGGAAAGGAACTTAGAAAGTTGGGTGTGAATAAGCTTTTCGAGGACCTTTTACCTTGACCTTGAAATAAGCTTAGCTTAAGCTACAACAAGCTTTAGCATTTCTTATAATCAAGATACATTAAAAATATATATATTTGTATAATTTCAACACAAAAATATTGCACATAAAATAAATGAAATAAAGCGCGAATCATTGAAACATTTTATTTTCAATTAACCATCGCGTAGTCTGTTCAAACGCAGGAAGTTTTAATAGGTATTAACTATGTGCTGACAATGTTACATTACCAATACAGCTCTAGTTTACGCGTGTCAATTCCTAATGGGATTGTTTATTCATTGAATTTAGTTTCATAATCCCACTAATCCCACTAATATTATAAATGTGAAAGTTTGGATGGATGGATGGATGGATGTTTGTTACTCTTTCAGGCAAAAACCACTGAACCGATTGTGATGAAACTTGGTATGTAGATAGCTGGAGACCTGGATTACCGCATAGGCTACTTTTTATCCCGATACCGCAGGGCGCTGCTAGTAATAAATAAATTTATTGATCTCATCACAATAGTTATTCCTATGCTATTATTTGCAAGAAGTAAATAAATACATATAAAGTTTATTTTGTAAGAGACTGGATCCTAAATAAATTAGTCAACAAACTAAATTAAAGGAACTGAAAATTAATGGGTATCAGAAGCCTTGATAAAACGTGTTAGTAACTTGTGGACATTGCTCTTGTTTGTAAAATGTGTTGGTGTGTTTGATGTAGGTATGTGTACTGTGCGATATCTAAAATACATAATGAAATAATTGTGTGATGGGCATGATCATCTGTTCTGTGTCTGTGTGCAATTTAGATATATATAATATGTTTGTATTTAGTAATATATAAGTATGTTTACCAGCAGTCTGATTACTATAGTACAGGCTCTGCCTAGTTTGGGATCTGACGGCCGTGTGTGAGATGTGTCAAGTTATTATTATTCTCTTTATTTACTTAAATATACGTATAAATTACATTTTTAAATACATTCAGATTATATCAAAAATACATTTAAAAATATAAAAAATAGTGTCCCACCGGTATCGGGTACAGGGACCAAGCTACCGGTGGTTAGGGTTCCAGAGACAGAAACCTCCTCACTATGTGTGCCGTATCGAGGAGGACTGCCTTCTGCATAGGCTCTTAATCCAACTGCCTAACGTGAAGGTGTTGGTCGAGGCTCTTAGCAATTAACCTGTGGGCCGAAATGACTATCGGCACAACGATTGCTAAATCCACATGTCGACAATCTCGTGGGCTAAGTGTAAATATTTTATTTCTTTCTGTTTTTTTAGCCTTCAAGAGATTGTCATCATAGGAAATGGTGATGTCAACAATCATTTCTCGGCGCTCTAATCGGTCTAGCAACACTATATGGGCTTATTGGCAACAATAGTCCTGTCAGTGATGATAGATCGATCCCAGTACAATGTTGCACGACCATTTTCAAGAACTGGGTCGACACATACATGTAGTCCCTCGACAGTCACAAGGTTATATTTAAGAGCAACTAATGACCCTTTCTTGTTACCCCGCCACGGAAGCAAAACTAGTGCTGCAGTATCACTTCGTGTCAGCTGAGACCTCTTTGGAACCTTCTAAGGAAGTACGGTCGGGGCTTTGTGTATGTATTTTTATTTAAATTAAACCTTAGCGGTTCCTACCTTTGCGGTTGACAAACCGATCGTGAGGGAAGGGTTTCACTAGTTAATTACTTTTGTACTCATTATAATTTATTCTGTCAGGCTTGTTGTTCGTGTGGATAGTAATAGTGACTGCCTGAGCCAGAGGTTGCGCTTTCGATTCTAACCCAGGTGTTTGTCGTTTTGTGATGCGCACGATCACTTGCTCTGTGTCTGGGTGCAATTTATCTTTAATATTTATGTTTCAGAAATATATGTATATATATATAATATATTTACCAGCAGTCTGGTTAACATAATTTGGGATCAAATGTGTGACATGTGTCAAATTTATTATACGTGATCAAATATTTTAAAAATGATATCTCATCATCTAATTTCATAGCAAATAAATTAGCGGTTAAGTCTATCCAACATTCCATGGTTTAATTACAAAATGATGCAGCCTTTACAAACCAGCCTGTATCAAATATATTTTATAACTCAGATTAACTCTAATTATATTCGTAATTACTCATTTTGCCGTCTCTCAATTAATTATATCTGAGCACAAGATACACAGTGACTGTAATGTGATATATCTATTTCTCATATAGGATCCTACGGCAAAGAAAATTCAATATTACGTGTTAATTTCTTAGCTGCTCATGAGATGTCATTTCTGATTGTATGTAGCTTGAGCCTTAAATATGATTATTTTTATTGAGCTCAACCCCACCCATACTCCCACTGCTAAGTTCATTGTACACCAGGATCAACAACAATAAACACCAAACATGACACTTGGGCCAGTCCCAGGGTAATTGGACTGTCTTGGATAAAGCAACGAATATCATCAGAAATATATTTTGACTGCACGGATAGCGCAATGGTTTAAGTGGTCACCCCGCCACTATGCCGCGCCGAGTGTTGGGGGTTCAAATCTCACACGGGACAATGTGATCCACAAATTGTTGCCCTGAATCTGGGTGTTCTTTGTGACCGTTATTTAAATGTATGTCAAGCCCCCCTCGACACGAATAATCTTAATGCGGCAGTTGTCTTAAAAAAAAAATATTGCAGAGGTTAGAAATATAGGACTGCTTTCCCGTCCAACGGCCAACATTTTTAATTTTATCATAAAAATTCCACAATAATAAATTATTTAAGTATTTTTATTTCTACATGAATATGTTTTTAAATCTCTGGCCTGTTGGTATAGTGATGAGTGACTCTGACTACTAATCCAGAGGTCGTGGGTTCGATTAACACCCAGGACAAATAATTGTGTGATGGATGAGCACGATAATTTGTTCTGCGTCTGGGTGTAATTTATCTATAATATGTATGTATTTAGAAATATATAAGTATGTTTATCAGCAGTCTGGTTACTATAGTACAGGCTTTGTCTAATTTGGTATCAGACGGCCATGTGTGAGATGTGTGGAGTTATTATTATTATTAAAAAAAATCTCTTGCAGGCATTACAGTGGGATCCCGCTGTAAAGGTGAATATACCGCAAATTTTCAGCTCAAATAAAAGACTAGTTAGAAATATTATAAATCCACTTGCCTCCATATCAAAGCAAAGACAATAGAACAAAAAATATTTAATACCTAAGGAAAAGACTAACACCGAATCGAATAGTATATTAATTGTTTGATTCCAATAATAATAACTTGACACATCTCATACACACATCTCTATGGTAGAAACGACTAAACACATAAACTAAAGTTCATTTGGTTTCTGTTGGCCCAAGATCCTCAAGTGTACGACTCTAGTAAACTATTAATTCATTTTAATAAAACCTACACTTTTAAAGGACGTGTTGAACTGATCATGCATAGGAACCAGGTAATGGACGTTGACACAGTAGAGAGAGACTTGGAAGGATTTATATCGACTTATCCTTACAAAAGAAAAGTATATAGAATATGCAAGAAAGATCGGTATTATTATTTTTCTAAAATATTAAACACGAAACTACTAAGGTACTAAGTACAGGCTTAGTAGGTAAGATTGTAAAATTTTCTTGCTCATACCTTGTCAAACAAAGATCTATTTAAGGCGGAAAATGTTGAACGATGTTATAATGTTACTTACGTGAAAACCGCTTTCATAATTTCCTGGAAAAACATCGCTTGAGGACGCTCCTTTGCTAGGCCGATTAGACATAATGTTTTCTTTACACAGTCATTACCGTTTACACCCAAGCTAGAAAATGTTTTACATGTTATTATGGAATTAAATCTATTACAAAATACTATATAATTATTACTTAAGACAATTTGTGGTATGAAAATGGAAACCAACAAAGAGCTTTTCTGCAGGACTTCCTTTCTAAGGTATTCCCGAGTCCCTTGAATTGCGATGGAACCCCGAGTGGATTTAGTCGGTTAAGCAGCTAGCCCTGGTGAGGTGATGACCCACGCTTATAGTGTGTAAACCCCATGAGGGATAAAAAAATACAAAAAGTTTACAGTTACAGTTACTACTTAAAACAGTGTAAAGTAATTTTAATAGTTTAGCAAACGAAAACTCAAAGCACCGGGCTCGAACTCATGGCATCACGTAACTGGGGTGGTGCTCTAACCAACCGAGATTTTTTTATACTACGTCGGTGGCAAACAAGCATATGGCCCGCCTCATGGTAAGCGGTTACCGTATCTACCTTATATGAACGCTTGCATTTCCAGAGACGCTTTAAAAACCTATACGCTCCTTTGTTGTAGAAACCAATACTGATTTCGTCTTGGTTGCTCATAATATATGTATATTTATCTCAATTCTATTTACGGACATGTCAAAAGCGCAAACAGTTTAAGTCATCATCATCTTATTGCGCTTTTCGCTGTAACGCCCTGGTTAGTTGCTGACATGGTTTAAGACCCGTTTGAAAAGATTTTTTTTTTCAAAACAAGTTAACCCTAAAATATCGCGTCAAGTGCTTTTTTGACAACTTGAAAAACAAAGACAATCAACGTTAACTCGTATTTAATAAAAAAAATCGGCTGTCTGTAAAGTCGGTTCACTGACGATAGTTGAACGTGACAACGTCATAGGAACGTCGACGTACGAAAAAAGATACATCAAACTACTTAAATCTTTGTTACAAAAACTAGAAACGAAATAAAAATCAAAATAAAAAATTGCTTAAAACGTGACAGAATTACTCTGTGGAGGATATAATACTAACCCGCGAAGCATTGTTTCTATTTTCTGGTAAAGCGAGGCGCGACTGCTCCTGTGAAATTCGACGCTCCGTTGCTCAATGTTTTTCAAATATTCCCGTTTGTTTTCCGAGTCATGCATCTGTTGCCTGTCTATTTTGAATTTCTCTAAAGTTTCTTTTTTGTGTAGCTCGTTGACGCTCCGTTTCGCGAATGCGGGATTCACTATGGGTTTTCTGAAAGTTTTCAATACACAGTTAATGCTGCAACATTGCCTAATTTGTAACTGATGATAAAACTAAATCCAAAATGTCACCAATAGAAGTTGCTAAGTTGATATTTCCAAAATGTTGAAAGTCGCCTTTTCTTTTGCGGTGCATCATTAAGGTTCAACTAGTATAGTTGAAGCAATGTTATGAAGGCGATTGAACAAATAAAATTTTAAATATTCCTTTTAATAATATAGTCGATAATAGCGACAACAACGGCACGGCATATGCAGAGGTGTATTACAATACTCAAATTTCTCTAATTACACTTTTGGGTCATACGTAATAGAGGGCATGCCAATTGCTGGAATGGGCACATTTCTCGCCTTCTTTATGTGACTTATCTAGCAGAAAAATCCATAATCAATATTACCAACCCGGGAAAGGAACCCCAGACCTCAAGTTCAGACGGAAACATAAGCGTAGACTTAAGCGTCTGTCACGAAACTGACAGTATGTATTTTAAAACGTCAGTAAAATATATTACTGCACGTTACGAAAACTTACCTACTTAAATAATATAGAAAATCAATAAGTAATATTTAGAAATTAATTTACTTTATGTAAATTAGTTTGTAAATATGTAAACTGTAACAGCTGAAGTAAAAAACGGTTCGACATAAGCTTTTTTCATTTTGAAGACACCGACACCCGAAACTCTAGTAATGAGAAAATATTTTCGCTTCCAATACAATTTTGTAATAGTTTCGTTTCAGTCTACTTCCGACTGCGATATTATAGAATTGGCGTTGTAATCCAGTGGGTTATGTGTAGGTATTAAAATGCTATTACTCAGTTCAAGTTTCTGCTCTTAGGTAGTTTGCTAATTTGACATTAATTACTTCATAAACTTGACTCGAGCATGTTAAACTACTGCACTTCAGAAGTTATGTCCTTAGTCCGATCTCTCTGTACATTCGATTTATATTCTACACGATAAAAGTGATGTGAAACAATGATGACTTCTTTTTTTGAAAATTAAGTCGTTCATTTAAATTTCTATTGAACTGCCATTAGTAGATATATATATATATACCAGCACTCTAGTAGATGTATTTCTAGTTTTGAATAAGAGCAGGGTGCTTTTTAACAACTTGGTATAATACAGAAAAAATAATAACAACCGCGTATTATCTATAATAAAAATAATATATTCAACTACCTATGCAATATAAAAGACAAACAAAAAATAGTTAAATTTAAAAAAGTCCACCCCGATCCCCACCTGACGCAAAGCTGCCCATTACACAGGCCGCGCTATATATATATTATTTCTAAATATATATATATATATATATATTTAGAAATAATATATATTTTAAAGATGTATAGGTACACTTTTCAGTTAATGATGTTTCATGATGATTTCTGTTAATTAAATCGAAGCCGAAGTTAAAATCTCTAAAAATCTACCTACCTAAAAGGTGAATAGATATTTTTTCAAACAAACTGATTAGGAATTCGCATGACATCTTAAAACGCCATTTTCTCTAAATATAGTATGTGTGACTTGACACTGTGTTGCTTATCAGCGTCCAATTATGGTTAGCAAAATACTACTGTTTAAAATGCCTCTGCTGAGCCCTTCGGGGATACAAGTGTGATTGTATGCACGTACGTAAATGCACGACCTAAACATAGTATTAATTAAAACTTAATTAAAAAACACTTTTTTCAGAAAATCCGAAAAACGAAATGCTGTGTCCCCGTGCACTGCTGGATTTTTCTGTATAGATTTATGTTTTTCATATGCAGCTAGAAGACAGATATTGTAGGAATCTTGTGTTTTAATCATGTTTGGGCTGAAAATTGTATTTTTGTAGTTATTTCCCTATTGCTTAACAATGTATGTAAAAATGTTATTATTTTGAGTTGAGCCGGTCTTGGTGAATTTAGCGTCTAGCGTCAAGTAGTGCTGATATTTTTAAATCTGGTTTATTGATCGGCAGGTATTGAGATAAGGAATGTAATGGTGTGCATAACTCAAAAATTTAAATTTGTGAGTAGCTCCCTTTATACCTAGGTGTGCAATATGCAAACAATAAAACTGTATATAATAGGCGTAGGTACTATGTTTCTGTCTTCGTTTTATCCATAGACTCTTTTCGTTCATATTTTTATTTTTATAATATTTAATTTTTGCTTGTTATTCTAATGATGATATTATTTGTTTGCATTCGATAACAAATATTTAATGGAGTGTAAAGATTCCATTACATTCAAGAATAAATGGTATGAAGTCTCGGTTCCATCACACTTTGCTCCACTAATGCCTTACGCTCCACGATGAGAATTAGCCAAGATGAGAATTATTACAGAACGAAAGTTAGTTTCTCCGCAGCCACGGCTGACGGAAATTAGCTCACTATATTATTCATTTAATCTTCAACTATGCAAATCTACTACCGTAGTCTTAGATTTTTTTTTTATAACATAGGAGGCAAACGAGCAGACGGGTCACCTGATGGTAAATGACTACCGCCGCCCGTGGGCAACTGTAACTCAAGAGTCACAAGTGTGTGGCCGCTCTTTTAATGTGGGAGAAGAAGCGGAGGGGGGAAGAGGGAGAGAGGGGAAGGACGGGAATAGGGGAGGTGGAAAGGGTTAGGGCCTCCGGTAACCTCACTCACGCGGCGAAAACCAATGCAATTATTGCTTTACTGCCGGTTTTCTGTGAGGCTGTGGCATCGAACGGAGTCGAGCCGGCCCATACGTGCCTAAGCATGGCTCTCCCACGTAAAACGTCTTAGAATATCAGTGCTAGATAAGAATGTTTATGCTGACTATATTATTCATTTAATCTTTAACCATGCAAATCTACTACAGTAGTCTCAGAATATCAGTGCTAAATAAGAATGTGTAGCTTAATGGTTATGTAATTCAACTAGTTTTATGCATTTCCTCTCTTCTCATTCTGGCTCTTTCTGCAGAATGAGCACCGGTGCGCTAAAGGGGGGGTAGGCTTATTTATATGATTATTAATGTATTTTAGGAGAATAACAACAAGAGAAATGAATGAAGATTATGCAGAGATTGGGATACTATATCCCTATTGGCTGCTTGTAGTATTGAACGTTAAGTGAAGTGCATTTTTTGAGTATACAATATACTGTTTTATTGTAAATGTGTAGTTTAGTCAAAATTAGTAACCATACAAACTAAGTATTCATCTTACATTTCCCTGCATTTGTTAATTTTAAAGTGTACGGTTTACGTACACTTAGGTATAATATTGTTTAGCTGATTACGCAAATCGGTCGATTCTTCTCCGTCGTAATAATTTATTTGACCCAGTGTACACTTTAACTTACTAACTGAAGTACCTATGCAAGAATCACTTTATATTATATTATACTGTGTTTACGTAACTACTGACCAATAAACTTTGCAATACTACGAGAAGAGTTTCCTCTCACAAGCACACTCACAACTATATAACTTTCAAACCAACAGTAGTGTACAGTTCACTACATTGTACATAAAGTATCTCACATGATAACTTTTTTTAATAGTGGCAGGTCAAGAAACCAACGCAATGCAATTGTGAAGTGGTTTAGTTAAAATATATATATATATACATATATATATATATATGTATATATATATATATATATATATATATGTATATATATATAAATATATATATTTTTATACCTGTATTAAAACGGTAAAAAAACTTTACTTAAAAAGCTGTAAAAAATCGTTAATCTCCTCGATGTCAAGGACGACAAACCTATTTCGACAACCGACATGCTGCCTTCCAATTAAAAGCTAACATGGGATTTTGATTGCCAATTTAGTAAGTTCAATAACGATAAAATCCTTGACAGAATGGTTTACGTTGAGGTGTCCTGTATGACTTTGTCTGATTAGGCGTTATCATTGCCTTTATAATATATATTCCCTTCATTGTGTGACCCACGTTCCTAGTATTCTTTTTTAGAAAAAATAAAAAAAAAATTACCTGTGATACGGCCGTTTACCGATAACCTTTCCATCTTCATCCGTGTAGTATACGACTTTGTTGTCCACTCTCCGATGTAGTGGATCCGCGCGATGGTTAAAAGGTGAGTAAGGATCTTGGGGCAGCTCCCATGCCAAAGCTATTGTGCTACCATATAAGAAAATATCTCCTATTGGAATTAACATCATGTACGTAGTACAGAATACTGCGAAAGAAAAAACAAATTAATTTTTATTGGGTATATCTAGAACTATTATAATTTATAATTCAAGAATGTTAGGTTTTTTCTGGCATTAGGTAGCACCTGGCACACTAACCGGGCTTATATTGATGTTATTAAATTGAAATTAAACTGATTAAAACCATAGCAGCAGGATTAATTTGACTGCTAAGCTGTATTCAATTTTAATGCCCACTACAAAACAAGACCCATTACCACTACGAGCTCAATACCGTGAGATACACGAGCAATTGAGTAATTTTAAAGTGCCGTGTAATTCGAAAATCATACAAGACTCCAATTTTTATAAGAAACCATCAATGAATAACAGTTACTACTTAAATTTTTTCACATGAAGGTCAATAAGTGCTAGTATGTTTATAAACATGAGGAAACAAATATGTTTAATAAAAACCAAACGGACCTTAAGTTCTTACCATATTTTGTTCTGTAATTTGATTTTATCTGAGAATCGCTTACACAATAATAACTACCTACTACTACACTACCAATAACAAACAGATTTTCACAGAATTTCTTTTTATTAATTAATTTCTCTTCATTGTACACCTTTAAATCTAAAGTAATATTATAAAGAGGAAACATTTGTGTTTTCGTATGTATGTTTGTAATGTTTTCAAACAAAATCTACGGGACCGATTGCGATCGGTGGTCTTATCACACACGGCGGTTTTATTCCAGACAAAATTGTCGATACAACAAAATATTTTTCGGATTCATCACACCTGTACTAATATTAACTGGCTATTCTACTACGTAGTGTTTGAGTAATTAAACTATTAGATAATACTTCAAATGATTTTAATAACATCAAAATTTACTCACCTAACTGGAATGAACTGCCTTCTGCAAATATCAGGAACCGTTTCCTTCTCGATAGTATTTCACCTTCGTTGTGTATTTTTAACTCAGTAGTTTTATTTACTTCTATTTGAGCTTGAGCGCCTATTACAATAAATATCAATATCGAATTTAAGGTTAAAAACATATTAAATTATTTATTTTATCTTTTTTTTTGTTATTCTCTGTTAAAACTTTTTTATTATTTTTTTATCGCTTTTTGTGTACAATGCATGTGAAACATTTAACTGTAGCTTTGTAGTGAAGTGATTATCCCCAGAAACCGTTCAGTTGATCACGACTTACAAATAGTGGTTTACCGTTAAGATAGCTTTAACAGGGTGTTCTGTTTAGTGATTTTAATACATGACGCAAACATTAAAATTACAAACATTAATTTCACAGGTAAAATTAATTAGTAATGGCAGCACATGTTTAAGACATGTGCCTTGAAAAGTATGAATTAGCCCCTAAACCCGCATTATATTTGTATAAATAAACTTACTATTGAGTACTCTTCTTGTGTATTAAGAAATTACTAAGTTTAAGTATAATACGATTTTATGACAATTATCGTGTAAAAAAAATATAAATAATATAGTAACACAAAATCAGTAAAAGGCTGATAATTATATTTATTTTTAAAATACCAATAACACTGTTCACAAAATACATACACGTATTCTTGTTATCCTCTCTTGCTAAGTTTTTTTAAAGAGTTGGTTCGTGTCGGTAGTGTACTGGGTACACTACCGACACACCTCAGACATTATGCAATTGCAACTGCTTTTAACCTTATACCTCTTTAAATACATCTTAATATTCGGCATTGTATTAAGATCTCGCTCGCTCAATTTCTTTACCGACTCCTACTAACATACGTAGAGAAATTGCGAACATTCTGTATAACTGGTACCATGTGTATAAAGGCGCACAATATTCAATACACTCAAACGTCAGATGTGCTGATTCTATTCCCCTACAAAACCTTCATGTACAGACTTTGATGCCAAACATTTATATCTTATATTCTGAGTACTTAATATAATGTTACAAAATATTTCACGAATCCATTCAAAGTCATTACCATATATATGTCATCGTAAGATTACACATTTAATAATAACTTGACACATCTCACACACGGCCGTCTGAACCCAAACTAAACTAACTAAACTAAACATACTTATATATTTCTAAATACATACATATTATAAAAAAATTACACCCAGACATAGAACAAATTATCGTGCTCATCACACAATTAATTGTTCTGGGTGGAAATCGAACCCTTTCTTAGCAGTCAGGGTCACTAACCACTAGACCAACAGGCCAGTATAAATGATTTTCTTCTCTTTTTTTCATTTAGAAACTCCCCACGGGTCATCACTGTTATCAACAGTCTCACCACCACTGCTATAAACTTTTCAATCACTATCTAACAGTAACTGTCATGTTTTTTGTACAGTACTCAAGTAATTGTTTACACTTATAATTCAATCTTAGCCTTTTATAACCCCATTAATCATCAATATTTATCAATCGACCAATAGCATTGCTTTACAGGTATAACTAGTCATAATAATGTCTATTAACTCATTTTAATTAAATAGTGAACTGTTTTATGATCTATTATTAAGTTTGCCCCTATTTTTAATAGAAAAAATAAGAGTTTTTGATGTGACAACAACATCACCTCCCGGAGCTTGATCTCGTGATATTATAAGCTGACGAAATATTATACAAAATGAACTACCACCAAAACCGACCAAATAGGGATACCGTTAACAATTTTACGGATGATAAAACCGTACAGATTTATTAATCCGTCAAATTTGTTTATAATTATAATAGACTATAAAGTATCTAGAAATAATACCTTAAATTGTAAATGGAGCTATAAAGAAAAAAAAAAGAAACAAAAAACTATGTTTACAATCTTGATATATGTATCATGTATCATCCTGTATAGCTGATATTTTTTGTCTGTCAAATTGTATATCTATTTGATTTTTCATTTATGTACTTTCCTGTCACCGTAAATAAAAAAATAACCGTAGCCTACTTTCCATTTAAGACGGTTTAACCACGTTTACTATGTCGTACATCTTACATTAGTATATTGAATATAATACGATTATCGTTAGTACGTGTGTTAGTTGTCGTGTAAGTTTTGAACGACTAATTGAGATCATATTCTCACGATATATTTGTTTTCTCGAGACAATGGTTTAGAGCCGTTTAATACGTTTCAAGTCAGCTACAGCAGTAGTTGTAACTTTAACGTGTGTTAAACAGTACAAATAGTTATAAGTGTTACTGATAAGTAATTAGTCATGGATAATATCGTGTCATTTAGTAGTAAGTGATGGTATTATTAAACACGCGAATTAACACGATTACGAATTTAACGTTAGATAAATCAAATGTATAATATACATTTGAAGTACCTGATCGCGTAATTCCCGTCAACGTGATTATATGTATAAACTTTACATTTTTTTTTGTTAAAAAAGACAGCTCCCGCATTAGGAATGACTCCTGTGTCGCGGGGGACTTTACAAACATACAAACAACGGACAGAAAGAACACCCAGACTCGGGTGAGAATAGAACCCACGACCTATGGCGTAGCAGTCAGGGTCACTAACCACTAGGCCAATTGGCCAGTCAAACTAGTAACACCTAATTGTGATCATACTCGTTATTACTATTATTTAGACCGGCATAACATAGTTCAATGGAACACATAGCTACACGCTAGGGTTTGCATTTACAGTTTACTTCTTCTGTATCGTGTGCTAACCCTCATGGAGCATCACCTCACCTCAGGGACTAGCGCTGAATTGGTATGTCGGAATCGAAGCGATTAAAACCACACGGTGATCTGTCACAAGTAAGTCGACTCGTCGTACTCGAGAATAACCTTGGAAACAAGTCTAGAAAGAAAGTATTTTGTCTGTATACTTTTTCTTGTAAGAACTTTGACAAGCACCTTCTTTTTTACTGATGTTTTATCCTCAATAGCTCTGAATCAACTGCTGATGTGAATGTTTTGTATTGTTTTAGATATCTTCTATCTTTAAAAAAGACAACTCCCGCATTAGGAATATTCCTGTGTCGCGGGGGGCTTCACAAACATTCAAACAACGGACACAAAGGACACCCAGACTCGGGACAACTATTTGTGGATCACACAAATTTTTGTCCCGTGTGGGATTTGAACCCACAACACTCGGCGCGGCGTAGTGGCGAGGTGACCACTTAAACCATTGCGCCATCCGTGCAGTCAATATGAATCACTGAAATTTTTGAAATATGCACAAATTGGTACCGAATATCTTGTTATGTTCAATGTATTTTGAAGCATTTGTTCTGATTCTTATTTATGAAAATAGAATAATCTTTATTGTACACCAACGATATATTGCTTAAAAAATACACAAAGTGGAAATGTACTATAGGCGGTCTTATCGCTAAGAGCGATCTCTTACAGGCATCCTTTGGATTGCTATTGCATGCAGGTTATTTGATAATTTGGTATTGCACGGTGTGGTCGCCTGCTGATCAGGCGACCAACTCTGCCGGGGTTCTCGGAAGCGTCCTTCCTAGGGTATCCCGGGTCCCCTGCAATTGACTCACTTCTGACGGAACACCGTGTGGTTTTAGTTTGTTCGTTGGGGTTTCCACAAGATAAAAAAAAGACAGCCGAGGACAATGTCCTTTAAGGAACTCTTAATTATAATTTACATTTTTACATTAAATAAAAATTGTGTGAGTAGATTACTTTTAAGTATTTAAATTGAACAAGGAAATATAAAGTAGACTTACTGTAATATCATTTAGTTTCGATTAAACTTTTTAGGACTTATCTGAAAATTAAAACCGTTTTCAAATATTTTTTATCTATTAACATGAATTAGAGTGGTTTTAAAAAAATCTAATTATAAGTACAATACTTATAATTCACATTGAACTAGGGATTAGTTACTCTATTAGTCTCTCAATATTAAACACAATCAAGAATCATTAACGATCAGTATGTTTACGTGTGCGAACACCAATAATCTCAACAACAGGAATTAACATTTGTTTTTTTTCTGTGTATTTCAGGAAACAGTCATTAGCAACGGAGCGATGGCACAATGTAACTACAAATGAATGCGACGAGTCCGTCTCATCATGTCCCTTTTCATTGTTAGATGTTTCACCTTACTGATATTTCATGACATCTCGCCGATAATTATACCTTTGAGTGTTTACTGTTTATTTATTTTAACCAACAAACTAGTATTAATAGCGTAGGATATATTTTTAAGATTAAAACAGAAATAAAAGGAAAAATTAAGCGTTTGTATTACAGTACAGTCTAAAACACTTATATCCAATATCAATAATAATCTGTCTTCTAGTCTTACTCTAAATTATTAGCTTTAAAATATTTTTTTCGGTTAAAAAATTAAAACCTTGTTCAAACAGTTGTGACAAGTTCATTGGAAAATTAAAATGCCTTTTTTTGGAAATACATATTACATTTTACTATTGTCATAGAAATGATAGTATTGATACATATTTTATTATAATTAACAAAAGAACACATAGATTTCATTCATGTGTTTTTTAATTTTTAGGTACATATTTTTATATCTCATCGCAAGTTTTCACGAAATAAGGTACAGTGAAAACTAATATTTATGTCACGTTGAAAGTCGAACTTAACCTTTCTGCCAAGAAAAAAGGAACTACAATAGATATGTGAAAGTAATGTCATCTATAATACGGAGGCTTTAACATGCCACAGTAGCCTCGGTATCAACTAAATTTAAAATTTTATGTATTTTAATAGATTTTAAATTATTTCTAGCGTCCTTTCCGAACGATTTCCTAATCGTATCTACTATTTCCAAAAAGAGCCAAAGAGCGATCCGAAAGGCCCCCAGCGGGTAGTTTTTTTTAAGGGTTTTTCTTCTTCGGAAAAGAGTCATTTTGACGTACATTACCAGGATGATGTTTTGCACTGGAAAAGGTCAGGCCTTACTCTTGCCGTTTCTTTTGTAGAGCTTCAGCTAAAGAAAGGGACATGAAAAGAAACACAAAGAAAAATATCTACCCCAAAAGAAGAAAATGCCACAGAGGGGGGTCTTCTAGCCAAATGTCTCTGGGCTCATTATTTATTTCCCACACAAAAAACGATTCGTTATGCTTACGATTAACCGTCCGTAAGCATAACGAATCGTTTTTTGTTTATTGGAACGCGGCATTAGAGACGTATTTAATAAAAAGTATTAATATTTTAAAAGCTTAAAGTTAGGGAAAAAATGAAAGGTCGATAAGGAAGGCAGTCTGCTGTTGACGAACACTATTTGCGTAATATCATCACTTTGCTAGTAAACAAAGTCACCAGAGCTTCAAATAGAAGATGACAGAACAATACTAGTGCCGTAAATTTTACATTTATTTGCTTCATTCAGCTGGTTCACATTTCTCGCTGCCGAATTATTCGATTATACTATTAGCCTCTCTTCTGTGCATATTGTTAGGTTTGACTGCTTCTAGTTCTCTAGTAGATCTTAAATAAATCATGTAGTGCCTTACGCATTGCATTAGAACTTACATTATCGTTCTCGCTAGCGGAACCGTCGGAGAATGAGGAGTCAGGGGTACGGAAACGGACATAGTGTACCTACCCTATGTCTGTTTAAATACCCGTGATAACGTGTTTGTCAAATTTCAGAATGATCGATAGACTAGTTAAGGCTTAAAAGGGTAACAAACAAATAAACTTATATAATATATACTAAATATTCCCATTTACAATATTAGTTAGGATTGTTCTCCCTCCTCCCTCTTATCTCAAAGAACGTTTTAGGTTCCTATGTGACACACATTCGAGGTTAATCAGAAAACTTGAACTGCTGAAGCAGAAAAAAAATCCAGTGCATTCTACAAAGTTCGTCGATAAATCCGGTACAGTTCTTCAACTGTACCGGATTTATCGACGAACATGGTGTGTAAAGAAAACAGAAACAAACAGAAAACAAATATTCGGCCTTATTCCAAAAGGCAATATATTGGAGGCAATCTTTGGATGGACAGTTAAAGAGTGGTGGTGCATTCCAAAGGCGTGCTGGAAGCAGCACGCCTTTGGAATGCACCACCACTCTTTATCAGACGAACCAGTTCAAGCTTAATGCTAATTCACAGATTGTATAAACCCCTATAAAGCTCTTCTTTGACTGTCCATCCAAAGATTGCCTCCAATATATTGCCTTTTGGAATAAGGCCGAATATTTGTTTTCTGGTGTACAATATAGAATACTTACTTACTAATGTTTTAGCATATTAGTTATATTGTCCAAACCAAATAATAATAATACTAAAAAATAAATATTTTCGGATTTATTCCTATACTTTGCTGTGAGACCTGATGCTTGAAGAAATTTCATGATTCTAGGTCAAAATCCTACAGGTATTGGATTAACATGTGAGTATCAAAGTATTTGGCAAAATAGCTGTAATATTTTATTGTCTTGACTTAGAACCTTCATTACAGTTCTAAGGGATAGTAGTATGTGATAGTGGAAAAAAATGGGTTGATAAATAGACCTACCTACAGGCTGAAAACGAAGTGAGCCTACAAGAATTATTTTTTCGTTTTCTCGTTCCGTACCCCAAAATAACACGGTTACTAATAAAGTTTAGCGAAGGTATTATTTTTTACTCAAAGTTCCCGCGCAGCTTCACTCGCATGTACATATTTATACATCTTGCGGGGAACCCTAATTATTTTTCAGAAATAAAAGGTGCCTAAGTTACTCCTTATAACACCAGCTATCTATCAGTGAAAGTCCCGTGAATGCAAATAACTTAATGAGCTTAAAAAAAATATTATATTGACGTTAGGTTTCAATTTTATTGTATTGATTCAGATTGGATATTGCAGAGACAGCAACGTAACAGGACTACATATCTTCAATATAATATTTAGTGTATGTCACATAGTAACAATGATTTCAAATTAAATTTATACATATGAGTAAGTGTGTCTGTATCTTTACTTTTTTAGTTTTCTTTTATAACTGCTAAAACACAAGCGGACACCTCATTCCTTGAACTAGTTCAGACAAACCAAACAAAATAATTGTTCATAAGCAATATGGTAAATATAACCTACTTTTCCTCGACTTCTTGATACATTCGCGTTGTCCCTTTCAATGTTACTACATTATTGGACTTACGCGTTGTGATGATATTGTGAATACGAAGAAATAATGTAGCATTTATAAAGTGACGAGTGACTTAAATAAATTGGAAAAGTTTTTTTACTGAAAGAAAGTAATAATAGTTGTTTAGAGCTAACTATACTTTTATTCAGTTTTGCAATACGAATAGGACGTATACCGAACTTATTAAATATATAAATATTAAATTTATAATAAATAAATAAAAGACTACATAAAAATATTAACAAATAAATAATATTGTTTATTTTTTATTTTATATAATTAGTGAATAATTTTAAACCGAACATTGCGTCATATCTAATTTAAATTAATGAAATCTATTTTTTTTTAATTTGTAATGTATTTTAAATAATTGTAATTGAAACTTACTAATATTTAATAGCAACAAAATGCACAAATACATACAAGTTTGTTGTTTGTGCTACATCTGCTTAATAACATTTATACTGATAGATATGGGAAATGCAAATGGAATGCATCACGTGCAAAGAAGATTCATCCGCATAAGGAACATGTCGCATTTCTTCGTAAGTATATATTATTATTATCATTATTATTGGTACATATTTTACACTTGTGGCAGATTAAAGTACCTCTAACTAGTAAAAATTAAGGTATGTTATAAATAGTTTAGAAATCACTTTTGGTACATGAATGAAAAATATTCTGTATATTAGAATTTTAGCGGTCGACGGCGACGTTTCTAAAGGGTATCTCAGTAAGAGTGCACTTTTTAAAATTGACCCCATTTTTTTCCATTGGAGGTTGCTGCTCTGATATTCGACAGCTGGCATCAACGATTGTTCCGATTATTATTTAATGATTATATATATTATATATTTAATGAGCGCTACACAACTGATCAACGCGTTATCATTGTGAAAACTCATTACAAAAATGCAGTGACTGTAAATGGCGTTCGTTACAGGAACATGCTAACGGAGTTCTTGTGCCTTAACTGGTTGGTATGGATCTAAACGACATGTGGTTTCAGCAGGATGGCGCCACCTGTCACACCACGCATGGACCAATCGATTTATCGAAGCAACGATTTCCAGACCGAATCATCTCTCGAAATTCCGATGCCAATTGGCCCCTAAAATCGTGCGATTTAACACCGTGCGATTTTTTTCTTTCTGGTTTGTGGAATCTGGATATTTTATTCCATACTTAATCGGAACATGTCTTCTTTACAATACAATAAAAATATCACAACTCTGTCATCAAATACTTATTTTTATTTTAAAATGAAAAAGTGCACTCTTACTGAGACACCCGTTAGGTTGCGTTTTTGTGGTGCGGCAAACAAATACCTATCGATCGCAGTTAATAGCTTTGAATCAAAATGTAATTTCTGACCTTACCTTTTGATTTAGAACAAGTTTTTAAACTTTTTACCAAGAGAGGCAATTTTCACTCACCGCGGTTATGCTCACCAGCTCGCAGCAGGTTCTAGTGACCAATAGTAACAACCCCTTCTACTTTTAATAGGACTCCTCTGCTGGGCTCTTGAGAAGCGCACGAAAGACACAATTGTGCTGTAGATATTACTTAAAGAGCGACGAGCGTCTCTTTCCTCCATCACAAGGCCATGTATGGTTTATGTATGTTTTTGAAAACGGGGTTTCTCCATTGAAACCTGAAAGAACCTGTGAACGTTTTTTCTTTACCCTTGTTGACCGTAGAAACTAATAATGTGTTTATAGCAATGAATTACGGTTTGCAATGATATTATATATGCTACTAATATTATAACCGTGAAAGTTTTTAAGATGTATGGATGTATTTATGTTTGTTGCTCTTTCACGCAAAAACTACTGAACCCATTGCGATGACACTTGGTATGTAGATAGCTGGACACCTGGATTAACACATAGGCTACTTTTTATCCCGGTATTCCCACGGCATCGAGAGTTACGCGGTTGAAACCGCGAGGCGCAGCTAGTACTAGATATTTCAGCACCATAACAATTTAATCAATTACTTATTTATAACTTTATTGATACCTTCCAGCTTCGTTTGAACTTCAAAGCAAACATGGTGCCGTGGACGCAAATATTTGCTCAAGCGCTCGGATTCCGTATGAACTGGGATGAACCACCAGACACCTTTCATCCTTATAGAAACCATTACATACATAGAAGAACTATTTACAGTCATTTGGAAACTTTACTAGATAAGTAAGTACCAACCTACTTAATATATCTTACATACCTACATGTGTACATCAGTGTCACGATGTGTGTTGTTATGTTGTAGGTGACTTCCACACTTAGGTTCTGGGACTAAAGTCAGGGTCAGACGACACTGTTTTCTTCTAGAAATACTAAGAGACAGTTTTAAGCGAAGAAGTTTTTGCGAAGAGTCTTTCTTCTCGTAGCCAACCAGTTCGGGAAGTATTTCCATCATACAGAGGGGCACGGTTAGGCGGCCCTACTAGTGTAATGGTATATTTCTGTAGTAGCCAGTAGTAGAAACATGTACAGATGTAGTAGAAAAAGGCACCGTGATTTTTTAACAATCGTGCGTTTTAATGGGCTTTTAAAATTCTAATCAAACTTAAAAAAAAAACTAAACAATGATAATTTTCAAGGCGAAAATAGATTCCTAAATTTTGGAAAGATGGCGTAACATGACAATGTTTCTTTTTGAAATCGGTTAGTAATTCTGGAAGGTATGGAAATAAATGTTTGTAAATAAGATTGAACCAAAGTATCAAAAAAGTTATTTTAACAAAAGATAAATGTTATATAAAAGCTTAGACTAAACCAAAAAAAGTAAATAATTACATACACTCGACATAAAATTTACTCTAAATAAGATGGCTGGCACCATTTCAATATTGAACTAAATCTATGTCTGAGAATATTTAAACATGTGGGTTGGAAACGCACGAATGATAACTATAGTTTTGAGTGTTTATTGGTAACTGTATACCATCACAGATGCTTGGATGAGTTGATATCAGCTACCCTAGAAGTACGTAACATCCCACAACAAACGCGTACCCATCTTAAATAGCAGATTCGACATACAATCTTGTATATATCATCGTCACATACCATTGACGTAAAATCTCAAACCTAAAAAAAAAATATACTTGTATACTTGGTACATTTATCTTCTACCGATGTTGTGTTTATCTTTCTACTAAGTTGCAGACCCGAAAAGTAAGACATGTTAAAAACGTAAGCGTAACTGACATGAACCCATTCTCATATGAAGGTCAATAAACACTAATTTACTTTTGGGCCGCGACCGCTCCCAAAAGACCAAGCTAAGTAATACAAATAGCTTAAACCAATACGTAACTTTCTCTTAGACGCCAAACGATCTTTTGTTTGTTTTGATTTTAACTTTTTTTTGACCAAGTGACCATTGGACCCAATCCGAGTAGACCTTTACTGTGGCTTTCTATTAATGGATTCTTACAACGGAACAATCCTTTTTTTTATCGTGTGGAAACCCCCTCGGGTCATCATGGTATGTCGGAATCGAACAGACTAAAACCACACGGTGTTCCGTCATAAATGAGTCTATTGCCAGGGACTCGGGTATACCCTAGGAAGGAAGTCCCCGAGAATCGGAACAACACCTACGTTAGCAGTTGTAATCATTCATAGTAGTCATATCGAAGTAGTAAAGAAATCCTCTGTAATCCATGAAATTTACTATTGGAGCGGATTTTTCTTTTATATCTATATTCAACTATCAGGAATTGATTGCAAGTAAAATTATAGCATGATATTGTCAAGTAAGGTGCCAAAAAAATGGCATGGTAAAAATCGGTTTCTCGCGTCACGGGCCATAACTAAAGCTCCCAAAAAAAAAAAAAACTCAAATGTAAGAATTGTGCGCAATAAAAAACCAAGAGAATGAGCTCCGCGAGTTATAAGATTTCAGTTTTCCAAAAAAAAAGTGTTTTTGCGATTTGCGGGCGATCCGATTTAGCTCTACCGGAGCTCATTCTCTTGGTTTTTTTATTGCGCACATTTCTTATATTTTTTTTTTGTAGGTGCTTTAGTTTTTGCTCGAGCCACGAAAAACTAGTTTTTACCATCTTTGTCATTTTATTTGGCACTTTACCTAACAATATCATGCTAAAATTTTACTTGCAATCAATTCCTGATACTTGAATCTTGATAAGAAAACATCCGCCGCAATAGGAATTTGAACCAAAAAATTAATTCGATTTGACTATAGATACTAAGTTTAATAAGTTAAAGCATATGGTAAGGAATTTGCAGATACCTTTTATGTTTCTGGATTCTGTTGAATAAAAATTTATACAACCAACCAACGAATTTTGCAAACTTAAACATACATACGCCAATACTCATGCCTGCATCCCGAAAGGGATAACCAGATGCATATTAAACACCCACATTTTGTCAACTGTAATTGGTCCCACTCACGAAATGGGAGGCCAAGCCTTAACCATCAACCGGACACTTTGGGGATTAAAGATGGGAATATTAGAAGTATAAATTATGAAAATAAGGTAGACTGGTAAAGAATGCTTTTGGCATTAAATCCGCTTATGTACAATTTTTGCATAAAGTATAAATAAATATATACCTAATAAATAAATTTGGTGTAGTAATCCCCAATCCATCCCTATAGATGGATTGGGGATTGTTAGCAATAGTTCTAGCAGGTCAGGTGCAGGATTGCATCTGTGTCGATCGAAGTGGAGTCCACGTACTCGTACAACAAATTTTATCCTTCTGAGTCGTTTCTACAAGTGTCTTCCTAAAAGAATCTCCTGTTAACGTTTCTACCAAGCTCAACATAACATAAATTTTAGCGCTACATTCATAATAAGCATATCCTGCCTAAATAAAATAGGCATCTTTGAAATCCAATAAATTAATTATCACCTAAACCATAACCAAATAAATTGATTGCTTCAGAAACGGCCTGAATGGATTCCAGTGCGTCCGGCGAGCAATTTGCGAGATGAAAACGATCCACGAACCACGAAATATATACCACAAACTTTTAAAAATGGTGTTCAGGTAATATAAAATGACATTTTTAATGAAAATACGATCATAGCTGACGTTCGGTGAAACGTTGAAATTAAATTATGAGCAATTTTTACTGAAAATGGACTTTAGGTTCGAACCGTAACGTTTTTTTGTACCATTACTTTTCGGCTGGCACGTTCTAGAAGCTTCAGTTTTATACAACGGGAGGTATTAATTTAGGAATAAAATTGTTATTAAAATATGACGGTAAAATTTGTGTAAGTAAAATATATATTTACTGCTCCTTTTCGCCTTTTCTCCCAAGCACACACAAGGAGATATATTAGTATATAAATATCATCACTACCTACATTACACTGAATAAACAGTCACACTATAAGACCATCAATGGATTGTGAAGTATTATAGAATTAAAAAACAAACGGACGGAGTCCGACTCGCGCACCAAATGGTTCCGTACAAACTTGAATGTAGATAGTTCGTCCATCTTGGGAATCGACTCTCAAAGATTTTTGCCCGTTTTTCCTGAGCGACAAACTTAAATTTGCCGTTCTAAAAATACTCTCTCATAGATTGATATATGTTACACTCAATTATTCAACCGCAAAACATAAGCTATCAAATCGCTAAAAAAAAAAATACCGAATTTCGAATTTTTCTTTCACTTGTACTGTGAGACCTTGCTTCTTACCAAATTTCATGATTCTAGGTCAACGGGAACCCATACATGGCTTAAATCGCCTTATCTTTTGATTACATTGTCTTAGAAGGTTGATTTTATTACAGCTTTAAGGGACCGCTTAAATAAGTATTTGATGTTAATTTCAAATTGACACGTCCTCGAGTTCCTGAGAAAAAGGGTATTGACAGACAGACAAAAAGGGGTATATAGGGGTTAATTTTTTTCCTTTAGAGGAACAGAATCCTAAAAATATCTACGTTCTATTATATGGTGATGACATTTGATTACAAACACTGGAAAAGCGATTCCTCCAAATTATTTAATAGCCTCCAAAAAAGCAAAAAAAATACCTGTGTAGTTTGCGTTACTCGTTATTGGCGTTGTGCGTTATCATACTGCTATTATTGAAGTATAGTTCCATATAATAACGAAGAAATGTTTCCTTTTGGTATCTTGCAACCTTTTGGTATCTTGCAACCTTTTGATATCTTGCAACCATTTGGCATGAAACTGGTTTTGCTGTTTTTTTTCATATATCAGAAATCATCTGTGGTCTGTGGCTTAAAGAATATGACTATTACAATTATGTCTATTTTCAGGCAAAAGTCTTCAGCGACAGACAAATGGCACAACACGTCTCAAGACTGCGACTACTCTTTTTCAACGTGTCCATTTTCGATGCTTGGTGTTACACTTTATACAGACGTTACGTAGATGCGTGTTGCTGATCAAAAAGATTTAATGTCAAATAAATTTTGTGAAAATTGTTATATTGCTGATAAATTGCGTATTTAAATAATTTATTGAAACGGATTTAATAGCAAAAAAACAGACGTGCATCATCGTGCTAAAATTACAGCGTTATAAAAAATGTCTATTTGGATTCATAATATGAAGTGCATGATGTATGATAACCATGAAGTCTATATTTCAAAACTTTTTTGTGTTTCCGTAATTGTTATTCTTCCCCAATATATTGTGGTTAAAATTATATTAAGTGTTTTATTAAACCTTCTTAGGCTTAATTGGGCTTAAGGTGATGTTTTAAACTTTTGAATTTGTAAGTTAGGATGAAATGGGTAATTTAAAGGAAAGAGTTACTTATCCAATTTTGAAACTCTTTGTCACTAATAGGAAGCTGCATTTTCCATAGTTTTGATTTTGCATATATGTATAGTTCCTATTTTGAAAAGTATTAGTTTTCGATAAGAATTCACAATATAGGTCAAGGTAAGGCAAGTCATAAAAATAAGTAAATTAATTTCCTTTCTTAGTTTTACAAAGAGTCTGCGACCTTTATCTAAATACAATATTTAGGATACGGTAACGGTGCGGTAAACTCAGGCTATACTGATACGATTTGAAATAATATTTTATCGTGGAACTAAACATAATATAAAATCACGCAGTAATTCCTAGGAGCAAAGCAGTCATCTGACTTTTAGAGCTCAAAAGATACAAAATCTGTGCAGTTACAAGAGTCCTCACCGGACACTGCAAACTGAACAAACATATGTTCACCCTAAAGTTGGGCGTGAACACAATATGCCGATTCTGTCAAGAGGCAGAAGAAACTGCAATACATATTCTATGCTCGTGTGGCCCACTAATGCCGCACCGAAGTATCAATCTAGGGTTACACATCATGCAACCGCAGGAAATACAATCATTGCTGAAAAGATCTGGAGGTTTCTCGAAGCCATAAGTCTGAGCAGTGAACTGTAAAGCAAAAAGTGCGCTACAAAAGACCAGAAATGGTCGAGGTGGCAGTAAGCACTTCAAAAATAATCACTAATCAGGAGCAAAGCAGTAGCCATGAATGTCAATCAATCTCAACAACCAGCGCTGCGCACGTTGTTAGGTGCAGCATTGTGCTGAGACGGTGACTTTTCAGGCCCGCACTAAATAGCAAAAATCCTTTTAGATTTAGTTTTTTTTTTTATTTCTTTCTTTGTTATTTATGTTATGAATATTGCCGGTTGTGAATAAATATATTTTCTTTTTTTCTTTCTTTAATCTGCTAAACTATTGGCAAGTAAGCCAACTGAGATGAATAATCCAAAATTCGACAGGGATGAAACCACCACCAGAATAAACTTAGAACTTCTACGTACCTAATGATATTATAGCATAATTCTAGGCCACCAATAAACCCCTCCGGCCCCTCCCGGATACCAGCCGCGCAGAATTGCTGTTTTTAATTAAATTACACTCAAGATTTTTAGACTACAATCTAGCCGTTCCGGGGATCTAGGGATTTTGCCCCTTTTATATTCGTAAGTTTTGAAGAGTGTCGAACATGTGTGCAGAAATATTTTCGAGATTATATTGAAAATAATGTTAATAAGGGCTGGTGTGTACATTCTTACCATTTCTTTGTAAAGTGAGCTTCACAATATAATATTATTGAAATTGTAATAAATACAAAATGTTAAAAGAGCTGGCGAACATTCTGGAGACCGGTGGAGCACATTTCTTTTTTTTTTTTTTGACGCCTCGGAGTCCTTTTTCATTTCATTTTTTGGATACACATATGAAATATCAAAACTGAAACTCAGCAGGTTTAGATGTCACAGAATTCCTCAATATCGATGTCCACTGGGAGCATGCCCAAAAGGCTGATAGCGGCGGCGTGGCTACATTGAATTGCAAAAAGCAAAAGCCAATATTTATAAATATTTGTTCGATATTGAATATTTGATTTAAAGTAGTATACTAGTAAAAATCAATCAAGACTTAATCATGATTCTGACGCTTCACGGAAATAATAATCTCAATTATTAATTTTAACTTATTAAGCATTAAGAAGCGAAAAGGAGGAATCCCTAGATCGCAGGTTTCAGTATCTTGCTGGAGAAAATCATATGATTTGTCTTTAGATTAGATATTATTCTTAATACTTTAAAATTTTATAAAAATAACATCGTTTGTTATTAGTTTAATAATAATTTATGCATCTAGTTCAAGTGATTTCGTTTGGTAAATTATATTTACTTGTGAAACGATGACGATAGTATTTTCCTGATAATAAAAACATTTTTCCCTCACATGTATTTGCTGCCACTTCCCAAGAGTAACAAATACCCTAATACCCTTACAATTGACATGACAAAATCATTACTACATGTAAACCGCACTACCATTTCCCGTCTCCCTTTTCCTCTGGAAGATTATATCTGCATCTCTGTCTCCAAGGACGGTAATGAAAGCTCAGCGCTTGGTAAGCACAAAATAAATCCAGTTAGTTACTATTGGACCACTCAATAAATTCTCGAGGCGTCTAAATCGACTACTATTCAACTGATTGCCCATCGGGGCCTATAAGCCACAACCATTTCTACTCGAATTGGAACTCGTGTCAGAAATTTGTAAGTTCCTTTAAGTTAAGTCAGTATAATTTGATCTTTTGTGTGTTTTCAGTGTATTTTTAACGTTAGAAGTTCTAAGACATTTTTAAAACACACAAATCGTAGGGTATCCATAATATCCTAAATAGGATTAGTCTTTTAAAAATCTATGAACTCATGATCAGTTAAACATTTTCGATTTCATAGTTTGAAAAATATTCAAAATGAAAATTGTAATATACATTATCTAATATAATTTATTTAACAATTTGAATGAAATTAAAAATAATTATTGTAACTGTAAATAATTATTGTCTTCCAGTTTTTAAGTCTCAAAGATTAGCCTCAACAACAATCTGAAACTTACATTGTTTTAAACGCTTATATTTCTAAACTATCGTGAGAAAACTACTAACCCGATCTTGATAAGACTTGGTGGGTATTGTTAAGGCTATAGCTTAGTATTAAATACAGAATTTTGTATTAAGCTCTTACTGTAGTGTCTGCGGACCGTTACAAATTTGATTGTGAATATCGTGTGGCGATAATGGCTGGGCGTCGAGGCTTGTAACAGATGACTGCATAGATATCAGAATAGAATAGAATAATAAAAATAATATAAAAGTAAAGAATACACTACATCTTTGTGCTGACTTCTTGATCGTCGATACGCGCGCGCAGCGGCCGGCTGATGACACGCTTCGCATCTCTTCCTCCTCACCGTCGTGATCCAACTGGTTGAATACATGACTCAAAAAACACCCCAACAACAACACCCAAAAAAACATTTTATTAGCATGCACGGTCAGCCACACATACAAACGTCAGACACTACGGTCTTATTATTATTATAGCTATCATAATAGGGCCAGCGTACTCCAAAGCAAGATGGCTGGCTATTTTTGGCTTAATATTTTAAATACAGTCCACTTCTAAATTCATGGCTGGCTTTTATTTTACACAGTTAGGGTACAGAAAAGGACATATATTTCATCTAGCAAAAACCTGTATTATATAACAAAACTTACACGATTGCCAGCGAAATCGTATGCAAAAGCTAGTTTGACATATCTGTGAATGTAAACTTATTACAAACTGAATCGAGAACCAAAAGTTGTTCCAGCACTAGGTCAATGTAAATATTCTAGCAAAAGATAGCTTGTACGTGCCTGGCTACATATATGAGATTTACTTAATTTGTCGCTAGAAGACTGTCCCAAAGCAAACAACGAAGCTTTCCTTTACATTATAACCGAGACTCCATAGGATCAGGCTGCCTTACAACATATCTTTGATAAAAGTTTCACGCACCCCAGTATTTTTAAATACAGCAATGTGTCATTATAATTCATAGTGTTTAATTTTAAATTTACTTACTATTTAGATGGCCTTTTGGTGTAATTTAATACTGATTAGTTTTAGACCAAAAGCCTTTCGAAGGCATACGGTCAGTTTACCAATACCCTCATGACTATTAGGTCAACGATATCTGGTGCTAATTATAATATTTCTATTTTACATTTAAAATGGTCGAAATTCTACCGGCAGGCAATCTCCAATATAAATTAAAAGTAAAGTTGGAAACTCTAATTTATTAAAAAAATACAAGAAGGTACTTCTCAGTCAATTTAAATTTGATAGTGTTATTTAGTATCGTTTGTCTCTATTCTTCTCTCAACACACTGAACATCTCCATGACACCTTGACCTTCAGGACACCTGGGATATATGGAGGGACAGTTGAACATCTGCCTGCCAGCTATTGCAGCATCATAATACGGTGACATAAGATCTTCTAAATCCGGATCCTTATCATCAAATGGGCTTTTGCCATAGTCTGGTCTGAAAATATAGATTTATGTTTTGTTAGTATTTACGAGTAGACGAAATAAAAAGTAAACTAATGTTTTGATTAACTAAAAAAATGCTCGCCTTTCAATTTCTACCAATAACACAATTAATGAATTCTTCCAATCTATGCGTGCATTATTTTTCTAGTATATGTACCACTAAATATCATTTGCATATTTATTTTAAATAGTTTCTATTGTAAGTTTGTCAAAGCGATGCAGTGTTTTATGAATAGCTTTCTCAAAAATGAAGTTAAGTTTAATAACATTAAGTGGTTTATGATATTAATATTGGTCAACTCTAGTTGTTGAAAGCTTTTGAAAAGAAGTCTGCAATTGTACAATAAAAAATGAAAAAAATAGACACGTTCTTCCTTAAACTAGCTTAGTGACTGAAAGGTTATATTAATTCCTATTTGGAATTGATATAATATTTTTATGAATATTTTTTACATGACGTAACGTAACGCACCGGGAGTCATCGGCCCTACTCTATGGACACTTGAAACATCAGAATCGTCACGGCGAAAGCCAAAAGAAAGTTAAAATAAGAAGTTAAAGTCTCCTAAAGTAAAAAAAAAATTCCACTTTGTGAGATTGGGATGGTTGGCAAACCTTAAGGCTCTTCCTTATATTGAGTCAAATTGCTTCGGCATTAAAAATCAGTACTCCATGTGTGGCTAGACTTAGGACTTATAAAGAAGCCTTCTACTGCTGCTCTCTGTTGTTTTTAGATGGCAACTAAATTAATTTAGTGCTTAATCTTTTAAGTGTCTGAGGAACTATAGCGTCACTTACGATCCCAACACAAACTATCCCAAAGCTTTTGGATATTACATATATTTTTTAATGACTAACACAAACACTTGTGTCCTAATGTAGTGAAATCGGAGTACATAGTTACATCTATATGTACTAATGTACTCCTATGTAATCTATGTTTGTCTTGGCTAGTCAAACGCTAGTCGGCCCGATTTCAAAGACAAATGAAGGCTTCTTTTATTGTATAGTGAGAAATATTTGGAAGACAGTCAATTGTAAGCTCCAAAAGCCCATCGTCAGTTGATATAAACACGTTAAAGTAGTTTATACATACGTAAGTAATATATGCAGTATTTCTCCCACCAATCCCTCTTCTTCTACAGGGTATTGTGCTGCTTCACAAATTGCTCTGAATACGCACTCATCACCTTCCATGTTCTTTCTACAAAACAGAAATATAGACGATGAACTGGTATCACATCAGTACTGTAGGGTCAACACCAGTAAACTATTTGAACAGTAATGACACTAGACAAGTTTTAGGGAAGTTAAATTGCCTCACAATCCGCAATTAAAAAAAAAACACTGAATATTTTCCCATTATCGCAGTGCAAAACAAAAACTAGATTAGCCTTTAGAAAGCTTTAAGAGGTTTCTTATTTAAATGGTCTGAATTCGTGCCCATTGGCAAGATTTACACAGTATACCTGTTCAGATGAATCTGTTTTACTTCTCGTAGTAAAAAAAAACGTATCAACGTTATCTGTAAAATGTCATAAGTTATTTTTGAACAACTGGCATTAACGAAGCCAGGGCCGACGGTAACAGCTAACAGAAAACATTAGAAGAAACAAAATACATTTATTCAATTAATACTTACGATCGTAACATATCCGCGACAGATCTATAGAATGTATATCTCTCATCCCTTCTTGCTGCTAGATCAGCCTCTCTTTGTTCTCTGGACACTGTCTTAATGAAGTAATATTGCGAAAGTTCACTTATATTTTGAAACTGTAAATACTGATACTGAAAGTTAGCCGCAAACGCCAGGTTGATGTAGTCCTCTGCTTTTACTGGGGCCGATATTCCAATGAGAAACTGGAATGAAACCATAAAGACATTGGTTAAAAAACATTTACCTAACGTTAATTTACAGATTAACAGATTATAGTACACTGAGGATTCATGTAAACAGGACAACATTGGACTCCCTCTCTGTTTGCGGTATGTAACACAGCCATCTTATGCAGTTTCAGTATGTTTATGGTTCTGTTCCTCAACAGGAAAAAGGAACCCTTATAGGATCACTTTGTTGTCCGTGTGTCTGTCTGTCTATCAAAACCCTTTTTCTCAGGAACTCATGAAAAAATTGGTAAAATTAACATCAAATACTTATTTGCGCGCTCCCTTAAAGTTGAAAAAATCAACCTTATAAGTCCAAGTAGTTTAAAGATACGGCCATAAACCTTAGATTTCAACCTATTTGATCATTTCAAAAATACTTTTTTGGCGAGCTTACGCTTTGAAAACTGACTCAAACGTTTAAAATTTTTATAACAGCAAAGTTAAGTTTGTTTTAAAAAGGGAAGAGAAAATAAATATTCGTGAATCGAATCCGGAGTTATAATACGGAGTTATAATACGGAGTTATAATACG
This sequence comes from Callimorpha dominula, assembly GCA_949752705.1. NCBI lineage: Eukaryota > Metazoa > Arthropoda > Insecta > Lepidoptera > Erebidae > Callimorpha > Callimorpha dominula. The sequence goes on from OX457005.1 coordinate 4,134,135, forward strand.
GAGTTATAATACGGAGTTATAATACGAATACAAGTTTGTTCGGAACCTTCAGTGCGCGAGTCAGACTCGTACTTGTCTGGTTTTTACATCATATGTAGTCATAGAATAGAGGAATATCATACGGCATTCCGTCACAAGTAGGACTATTTCAAGGCACCCGAGTATTCCCTAAGAAGGAATCCTTTGGAAATCCCTACAGACCGTGACAGCCTTTTGATCAGCAGGTGGCAACAACGGAGTACGGGACTTTTGCAATATCCAGTTCAGAGAGACGAGAGCGGAACATTTCGCACCATCGTCTCAGACCTGCTTCTGCAAGGGTAACGGACAGGTCACCAGGCCCTGTCGCTCAAATTCTGAGATCAGTGCTTTTCCATGGAGACATTATATTTTAATACGAATGCAACAATTCAAAACTTGTCAAGTACTTACCAAGCTTTGCCAAGTATTGTATTATACCTAAATTATACAATAGTAAGCATATAATTACCTTATACGTTGCACCATAAGGATATACAAGGGGTATGTTATTAATTTGTCGTTTAACCATATTTTTGTGTTCCTCTTCATCCTGCGCAGCTGAACCTAAGAGGTTGCAGGCCAGTGCTAAGGCAATCCATTTGTAACTGTAACTAAATATATTAAAACATTATTTTTATAATATCCCCCGTCTAATTTAACCAGTTTGAAGTTAGCAGCCAAAGACGTCGCAATAAACTTTTTTATTTTTATGACGCAAGGTGATGTTTTTGTACGTTTACTTAGTATCAATCACAATACATCTAATATATGACAGGTTGGATTTAGGTTCGTAAAGGACCATCTAATACAATAAGAAAGAAAGATTGTACAGAAGATGTTAGCTCATACGTCATAAGCTGAATATTTTTTTTCTTTAACCCTAGGTTTTATATGATAGAAGAACAGAAATTATTTTTCTTCTATAAGTGTAAAGATGTTTGCAACTCAATCACGCTAAACGGGTTCCGCAATCCAAGATCCACGCTCAAAGGAACTATTAGTCATCATCATCTTCTTACCCTTCTCAGTCTACTGTACATATCCTTTTCTCGCAAAAAAAAGAGTTACTATTGAAACTAATTAAAATAACAGCATCGCATACAAAATCTTGGGTTTCCCATACCTATGTCATGGAATCGTTGTTAGAAAAGATAAACAACAGAGAATTAATTATTGAATTCAACCAAAGCAATAAATACTATAACCAAAGTTTAGGATAATATTATTAAGTTAATAAAACACAATCTTACCTCATAGTACTAACGTTGTTAGTTAACCAGCAACTTAACACTTCGATATTGGGTATCACTCTTTGTACGTGTGTCAAACCGACCAATGAATGTTTGAGTGAGCGTCAATGCACCTTCCGTGCTACAGAATTATAAAGCTGTGTTTACACTTCACTGTAACTCAATCACTTGGAGCCATATTTGTCCTTTACGAAATATGGCTAACTCACAGTTAACAGGATATTGCCATATCCGTACTACGTGTCTCGTGGATGCAAATAGGTTGTAATATATCACACCGTCTAAACTAACTAGTAATATATATCTTTCTTTATCCATACAAAAATCGTTTCACGTTGTTTGTCCACGATGAACTCCTTAACTAATGAACCGATTTTCATGAAATTTTGAACACTGTGTGCAGTTTGGTCCAAGTGGGGAGACAAGATAGTTTTTATCTCAAATTAAAGTAACAATATTGTTTTATTGCAAATTCCTTGGCCACAGCAACGCACGGCCAAGGAATTTACTGAGTAATACATATAGAAAAGCGTACATTCGTCATTATAAAACGTATTCCGTTAAGTAATTTATTTGATATAGCAGCGCCTCGCGGTTTCACCCGCGTAAGTCCCGATTCCTATATACATACCAAGTTTCATCGCAATCGGTCCAGTAGTTTTTGGGTAAAAACATTACAAACATACACACGAATGATTCCTCTTTATAATATTAGTAGTATTATATTATAATATCTTTTTTTATTATATACTAGCTGCCCCGACAGACTTCGTTCTGTCAAAAGTTATTGATTGACGTCAAATGTTTGACAGCTTGTATAGTAAAATAAGAGTGTTGTTTTTACTATTTTCCTCCCAACTTTTACGTTTTTTCTCTCCATAAGAACCTTCCTTGTGCCTTAACGAAAATATGAAAAATAAAATTTGCCGAATTGGTCGAGCCGTTCTCTAGTTTAGCGCTTAGCAACACATTTGGCGATTCATTTTTATTTATATAGATTATTATATTCTTTATAATATTAATAGATAAGTAACGATTTTGGAAATTAGACAAAAAGATCGATATTCCGAAGAAGCTAGTTGGAGCTTGCTCTTCAATGCGTCAATTGATTTATTGGCCGGGAAATTATTGGATCACGTCGGTAATGATTATTGACTCGTGATCAAAACATCATTTGTCACACTAACATTTTCAGATTCACACAGATTCTTCCACAAGGTATTCTAAATTCAAAAATATGTAGAAAATGTAACTTTGTTTTAATTTTTATTAAATAACCTAGAGCCTCAAACTTACGAAACAAGATTTATATTCCGGTTATAATTAAGAAATACGAGTTAAAGTCTAATACGCAAAACAGTTATTGTCTATATCAGTACTAACCAATAAAAGCCTTATACTCATATAAGGCTCTTTTTGGAGACGCTCTACTTACGTCACTTCCACTAAATACTCCTACATGTACTAAGTGTAAACTGGTCCTTGTTAGAAAATTCAAATGATTATGTACTGTGTCACTTAAATGTTTACTCAACGTCAGTCACGAGACGATATCTAACACAGTTGTATTACGTATTTAACGAACTTCGAGTCGACTTTATCGTTCTACCTATTTACTCAACTCATTACCGAGTACATCACTATTTGTTACCCTTTTTTATAAGAGTACTAGGGACTTGGTTCATACGGTACTAGTATTTTTGCTAAGCCTTCAAACTGAGCGAAATGTTTGAGTCAGTTCTGGGTTCGCGTCGTTTCTGATTTGCGAACACTTCAGGAAAAAGTTACCACCACTTTTAAATGTCTTCGCTTATTTTCTTAAGTGTAACAGTTGTATAATTATGCATTTACACGGGAGGTAAACGGTTAAAGGTATTACATACCTCTAAATTGCCAGGCTTTTCGACCTGGTTGCACTGGCCGTAGTCACAGGCTGACTCAGTCTGTCAGTGTCAGAGTCAGATTATAACCATGGCCAATGCAACCTGGTCGAAACGTCAGGCAATTCAGAGGTATGTGTGTGTAAATACATAATTATATCATGGAACGCGAAAGTATAAAAGTTAGTATAACAGTTGTGTTAGTTCATATATTAGTTTACAGAGCACACCCAAACTTCTAGCACAAAAAGGTCGTTAAATGCTCGAAACAATACTAAGATGCTACCAGCTACTACTGCTACGTGCTCATTTATTTTTTTACAGTTGTTTTTGTCTGTCAATCTGCTTGTTGCTGCTTGTTCATCAAGTTGTTATTCCGTCGTTCATCATTATTGATTGCTGATTGTACTGTGTGTCTGTTTTAGAATTTTTAAGAGGATACAATGATGTATAGTAACCAGGCTCCTCCTCCTCCTGTTTTAAAATAAGAAGACAATCTAAGAAGATAATAAGAGAACAAGCTTTATCTATACGAGTTTTCATGACTATTTAATAACGTATGTAATTTATATATGTGTATATGTTACCCAGACGTGTACTACTAGTACATGTACTGGTGTGTATATTTGTATTGCTAGGACTGCATATATATGTTCAATAACATTTATTATCTACGTTTTATCTATATCAAATGCTATATAAGTACCTTATGATTATTTTAACAAAATAAAAATATCTCCTATATCAGCACTTCACACTAAAACTACCCGTGATTTCTTCTATTAATTGTCCATTCAAAGTTTGCCTCGAAGAAATTGCTTTGTGCATGCCCTTGTGGGGTTGCCCTTTGTGCATATTCACCTGAAGTATTCCTTGTAAAAACATTTTTATCGATGTATAACAGTTTATTTCTATTCTATTCACAAATAATGTTTGTTTTCTGTACCATAAAAATAACTTTTTTAAGTATACATACTTACCATGATCATTTAAATAGTATTTCGAAGGTTCTGAGCTTTAAGTTAAAACAAGTTAAACTTCATACAAACAGAAGTACGTAAGCCAATAAAAGTCTTGAACGTCATAAGGTCTAGTTATATTTGAGCCATACGGATGCTTCATACCTCATTGTGGCGTACCCTAGGCAACGGTAACACGTTTTTATCTTTTCGTTAGATGAGGCATTGCTGCTCTGGACAACTCTGTTTCTCAACGCATTTTTGGCTATGGGATCGGACTATCTTACAGAAGAATGAATATGGCCTGAGAGAAAGCTTTAATTTCCCAAAACCGCAACCTTACCTGTTAGATGATGTACGGTATTTCTTCGTCTGGCGACTGATTCTTACAACGGTTAGAGGTTTAGCTTTCTTCCAAGTATACGGCGTCATCAAAATGACGACACAATGCTCAATTATTTCAGAATCAGAATTTTTATTTGCCAGAGAAACATAGAGGTCATATAAAGTACAGAATGTTTCACGAACAGTCATTTCTAATGTTTGTGTCCTATCTGGGTCATAATTATTTTGAAAAATATTTCAATTCTTCAAAATAAAATCTAAATTAAATATTAAAGATTTTAAATCAGACAAATTAATAACAGTAGTATTATCTATGCGACCGTTTAATTAACACCAACATTAAACTATGAACTTTATACCCCTTGCTGTGGGCGCAATGTCTAAGGTCCGATGCTTGTTTAAATATAGCCAAAGTTCATATACACTTCCTCTAAAAAATCTTGCTTATATCACTAATTCCTTACTTCACAAACAGTAATATAACTCGTATGAAGAACAAACTGATACACTCGAAATCTCTTGTTTATTCCTTTACTAATAAGTGTTCATTTATATGTAGATATGGATCAAAATGCTATACACAAATTGAGTTACCGTGACAGGATACAAACCTGTGCCAACGAGAAGCGACCCTAAGAACAGCTGTAGACAAATCTTAGCTTAACAAGAAACGCAAACTCAGTGTATCTGTATCACCGGTTCATATCCCGTTACGAACTCCAATTACCATCTCACTCGAAATCAACACGCCGCTTCAACACCATGTTTTCCAAAAACAATATTTTGATTCTCAGTTTTGTAATAAGTATGCTTTTCACTATAAGTGCGAAAGAGATGGACCTATCCAGTGAAACTCTACACAGGATAAAGAGGCAGCTATTATTTCCAAATAGTACTCTTCTGCAGGTATGATATTTTTGTTATATAACCGTATAAGTACGTTTATTGAAACCAAATTGTAAAAAATCAATAAAATATTTTCTAGAGGATGTTTTTAGAAATAGGTAACCTTAAATAAAAACTATTCATTTATATTCTAGTCCTCTAACGTTATTCATAATTTCTTCTTACAAGCTTTACGCTCACAGCGACAATATGTTTAACCCGGTAACAAATTAACCTACGACTCGATCCAGACCAAATCTTATCGATCCGTTCCTCCATCATCAACAGAAGAACAAATCAATAAACTCACTTTCGTATTAATATTATTATGTTTTCTATACAGCTAAGGCATCAAACTAAGCGGAGTAAGAAATTGCCTTGTATATTGACGATAACAGACACACAGTAACAACGATATGATCAAACAGAACTTATATAAAGTTTTCTGAAAACCTCCATACGTAACTCTAACGGGTGACAAACATAAACATTACTCTTCTAAGAGAAAACCTTAACCTTTTTTAAATTTCATTATTTTCTTTAAATTTAATTTAACAAATTAAATGGCGATAGTCGTTTTGATCTTTTTACTACTGGTAAACATTCTGCCAAATCCTGGTTAGTTAAATATTTTGTTGATAATGTATAAATGTTGGTAACTACTATTGGGTCAATTTTGTGAAATTATCTGTTAAGTATCTTTTTCATAAGCTGTTCAAAAATGCCATCATGTTGCAAATTAATTGTGGAAGCTTGTCATTGGCATTTATTGATCTAATTCGTACAACTATTTGTATGTAGCTGTAAGCTCCCCAAATAAAATAAAAATGACCTAAGAAAAACGCATTAGGGACTTGATTGTTGATTAACTTCTTAAGAAATTTAAAAACTAATAATATAAAAGCTGTATTCTAACATTTAGGTACACTTTCAGCACGAAATCCCTTAGTTAACCAACCTTGTTTTTTTTTTATTACATGATCAAAACTTTGATTCAATACAATGCACACAAAACGATCAAGTAATTTGTGTAGCATAAATGCAAAACTAATCGTTTGCTTACGGATACACGGATAGACATGACTAAGTGCCGATGCCTAATACTACACCAAAAGTAAACAACAAAATTTAAACTATACTAATATTTAAAAACATAATGCGAATTTAGTTTGTGTGTTTGCTAAGGGAGAATCTCTTTAAATACTGCACCTATTTGATAAAGTATTTGATCATTTTTTAAGGTATAATATTCATGAACAATATATCGTTTAGAAATAATTAATCCAGGAGAAGTTAGAGTGGTCTGCTAGTTTAAAAAAAAAACAAAAATAAATCGTGATAACTTAATCATTTATAGGTCTAAAAATCCTAAACCAATGCATCAATTCCTTGCAAGATAGGAAGAATCAAAAGTCATTTACTTTTTTAAATTCTATTGATGTATATAGGTATTTAAAAGGAATACCCCTTAGGGCTCGGTTAGACGAGACGAAAGTTTCATGCGGTCACCGTGCGGTATCTGCGTTTTATGTTATGTTCATTCAAATTCCTATTAATCGTGTAACCGCGCGAACACCGCACGTCGACTTCACGGTTGCCGCGAAGACTGAATTAATGTCTCTAATTTAGATCGTAGTTGGCAAAAAAAAAAGAACGTATTTTGCTAAAACAACGTGGTTCCAACGAACGCGTTGGGTTTAGTATATCTAGATCGGAATAATAATTTAGAAGCCGATTTCAGATAAAGTAAAAGAAAATTAAATTATCAACTACCAATTACTCTGAGATAAAAGCCATAGAATTTTTCACGCGAAATTTGCAAGGAAATAAAATAGCAAGTCTGACCCATACTCATAAGTAGTCATAAAGCCTCGTCGTTTCAAACCCCTGGAAACTTTAGTACTATTCCTTAAGCTTAGCTGGAGGAGTTAACAATAATACTAATAATGTGTAACCACGTTGCTAGTTTTCCATATAAAAAAAAAGAACTCATGATGAATCAGTTGAGTAGTTAAGGCGCGAAAGCCTAACAAAAGAACAAACCTACTTTAATATATATATATAACTGAACATTCCAATATTCCCTAATAAATAAATACAATCATCTCACCTCGAATACTTCAACATGAATCTTGAAGAAAGAAAAGTGCCATTTCCTCTCCCCTGAGAAGAATAATTGAGTTAGACGCGCCTTTGCACCAGGATATGGCGATGTAATATCTATTTATTTCATCAGGAATCATAAATAAGGCAAGAGCAAGCTCTGGGTTTGAAAGGAACATGGTTTACCTTTTGTTTATAGTCCTGCTGGAATTATAAATTACCTATATTTCTCACCCAGGCTGCTTATGGTTGAAATAAATATTAATTGGTCCATATTCTGGTTCATAAAATAAAAAAATGCCACTACCTTTGATTAGATTAAAAATATGTAATAATTAATTTTATTATAACAAAACTTATTGTATGAGAAAAATACGGATTATTTTTATTTGAGCAATTTATACCACATGTACAACAGGCCACTTGTAATGGCGACGGAAACGTGGAGTACAATGCACAATTTAATGATGAAAAATAATTATAGTTTTGGTTTCAGTATCAATTATAGAGTACTTCTATTTTTTTTATTTATCTTCAATGTACAGAATTGGACCTGTTACAGTTTTATTATAACTATAGATAAGATACTTACGTGAGAATTCAAAAGAAATAATAATATATATTAAGTAATGGTCACCAAAATTTTACTATTATTATTGTATTGTCACCGAATATACTTATGTACACCAAATTTGAGCCCAATCGGACATCGGGAAGTGGTTCTGATTTAGCTTCCAAAATTCGTGCCGAACTTACATACATATACACATATTTCTGCTCCTTCTTAGATGTTCTTTTTAGCATTATTTGCACGTATTTTTGGCAAGACTAGTCGAAGTCTTAGAGAACAGAGACGAACATAAAATAAATAAACATAAAAAATAAACATAAATAAATTGTTTTGCTTTCATTAAAAAGACTCTACTTTCCAGTTTAACGCCGGTATCGGTTTCCCCAGCACGGTGAAAAATATCAACGTGAACTACGCTTTTCAAGCCAATTTTCAACTGCCATGGAATAGAACCCAGATTCCTATTGATATTCTGGATGCAAATTCTGGTTACATAGGAACTGCGAGGAAGAAGAGAGAATTGGGAATCAAAGACGAAATGCCTTATCAAGATGATGCCAAGATTTATCATTTTTATAAACTCGTTGAAGGAGTGTTAGATAGGTAAGACTTTCACGTAGACCACCGCGTATGAATGCTAATAAAACGCTTAAATATATAATGATACAAATAACCAATAGTATAAAATATTATTTGATATCAAAACACCTGATGAGATCTTAAACTATTGCTGATCTCTAAATACATTAATGAACATAACATTATGTTTAGAGTAACTGTAAGTAGATATGAGACATATTAGGTCTTTACATATAAAATTGGCGTTTTACATGACAAAAGTAAAAGGTTTTTTTTTATGAAGTTATATATTTAATTCAATAATTAACGGACGATAATAATAATAACAATAACGATGAGCAACAGTTGTGCAGTGTGGTCTAGCGTTATCCTTAAGTAGCAATGGGCTAAATCAAGTGACTACTCTCGATTGTTTAACGGCTAGCTTTTCGATCATTGTTTGCAATTGATGACAATACACTTCTGCCGTAATTATCTCTCTAGATTATGGGAAGCTTTAGTGAACAACACCAGCAGTGATTTATTTTTTTAATTTGATGTAAGTGAATTAAAATTGTTTTAACACTTAACTGGAGCCTGCTGCTAATTCTGATGTGGTTTGCAATGGATCCACTTCTACGATCCCTTTTAGTTCTTCATTGCCAACTAGGGTCTCCGGCTGTACACGAAGTTGGTTCTGTAAGTTAAAGTTTCTAGAACGAAAACATTGGATACACATCATTAATCCTTCGAACTGTTTCAGCAGTGCTAGTGCAACAGTGGAACTCGTATTCGTAAACGCCATATTTTAAATTTTTGATATTGTGAACAAAATGATATCAAAGAAAAATCAAATTGGAAACATACAAGCCTAAATTTTAAATTTATTTGGATTTGGAATTCCTAACCAAACGCCAGATGTTTGAGATCTGAGTGGCCAGTTCGACAAACGCCGATTTCATGTGTAAAGACCTAATATAAATATTGTAGAAAAGTGTAAAGTTTCTATTTTGTCTTAATGAACTACTAAAGCCGGCTTTATAGCAAGCTTTAGATAGTGCATTAAAATAAGTTAACATCTTGACCAGTTTAAGTAAAAGAAATACTGGTATTTCTATCAGTTAAAGTAAACCGCTCTAAAGCCGATCTCAATTAAACCCCAGCTCAGTTTCTTGCCGCTAATCAGTGTAGTTAAGAGTGGTACAATTTGTTAGCTAAGTTAACACTCCGAGCCTGTGGCACGTTGGTCCTAACGATGTATTGACGTCACAAGATCACGACTTTCATACATACATTGTATACGATATATAAAAATATATTGTGGATATAAAAAGTCAACTGCACGTATTTTTATGTTTCGCATAGTGTGTAACGATTAAGCCTTTGAAAAGAGATAAGCAGTCTTTAACGCACTTAAATATATTAAAAGTGATTTTCCACTGATTTGCACGGGAACCGAACGCAACCTCGTATGTTGCAGTTGCAGCGTCATTGTTATCTAAGGGGACCGTTTGTTAAACATTTACTCTACTTCTTTAGTAAAACACTATTTGGAATCGAATCCGCACCAATTAGGCCAACCCTAGTAATGCGTGATCTAAATGATAACAAAATTTAATAAAGAAGTTTCCTAAACCGGATATTCTTTAAGTTTTTAGCGGAACACTGTTATATATGTAGTGTGCCAATCGTTGATTTGTGCCAATTGTTGATTTGGGCCGATCGAGATCTGACTAGGCAGGTCGTGATATAATAACAATAATAACTCCACACATCTCACACAAGGCCGTCTGATCTCAAACTAGGCAAGGCCTGTACTATGGTAACCAGACTGCTGATAAACATACTTTTTATACATAACATATTACATTTTTCTAAATACATACATATTATAAACAAATTACACCCAGACACAGAACAAATGATCGTGCTCATCACACAATTATTTGTCCTGGGTGGGAATCGAACCCACATATGCTGCCACATATGCTGGCCTTTTGTGATTTGGCGGCTTATATCAGGTATTGAACACATACGAAGTGAGCAACCTATTTATCGATTTGCCCAAATAGTCCCTTGGCCACCTCGAGATATGGTTGGGCGCATCGTAGTTTAGTTTCGACCCTAGTGGCACTGTTTGCGTTCAATCAGCTATATGTTTACATGCGAGAAAGGTGGCGGCGTCACATTATAAAAAATTATGACTTTTTTGTATTTCGTTATGTTATCTAGGTGGGCGATTTATAACAAAATGATTTATTTTTATGTTATCGAGCATATAAAAAAGTAGGGTGTAGAAGTAACGGGATTCTTCAGACAATTACTTGAGCTCTCAATATGAAATAATGGGAATTCCAGGCGAAGAATTTTAATGCTTCAAAATAAATCAAATTTTTGATCACCCTATAAACTATTTGTCCAAACATGACCAGGCAAACCTTTATTATCGAAAATATTTTATTATTATCTACACTATATTCTAAAGGTCTTTTTACTGTCTAAAGTTCATTGTATGTTCATTGTATTTTATATCACCGATGAACCCAAACATGGCCGATCAAATTAATCAATCAAACGTCAAGCTTTGAACGATATGGCGGGTACCAAACAGGCAAATCAAGAAATGCCGGCGTATCATGATCTGGTTAGGCTGATCTCGATCGATCTTGTTCAACCTAAAGTTCCAAGAGTATGATTAAAGGCGTTGACAGGTATTTTAAAACTTACTTATGAAATGTCTTTCGAACATGCAAATTTTCTACTGATCGGGGCATATAATAACCGATATTTGATTTGATTGATGATGTTTTGACCCTTGAAGCTAGGGAGATTTTGATACCATATTTAAGTGTTTGTATGAGACATATTTATTACAGTGGATTCGAACCAACTGTTTGTTAAACCATGTCTACGACATTTAAACTATTGTTCTCACAGGCGACTTTAATACAAAACTGCGGAATCCTGGCGAGTTTCTGACAACCTCCTCGTTTTAGAGGAAAGAACATTCCTCCCATCTAGCCTCCAGATATAAAAAATATTTCTAACTTATGTTTAATCGAAATTGTCTATTAAACACGATTTCGAAATTGACTGACTTGTGATACACGATTTTGATTCGAAATTCAAAGGACAAGCCAGTCAATTTTTATAAAAGTTGAGAGATACTTTTATTTCTAAATTTCCAAGTATTTTTCTTACATTCTACCTTTATTAACATAAAATTTGTCCAAGCTCATTAGAAAAATAGGTAATCGAGTGAAATATTAAGGTCAGTGGCAATCCGTCTGTTTATTCACCTGTCTTCGATCGACATTATTGAGAACTCGCAAGATATGAAAATCATAATTTATTTTCAACCAGACCTTTTACTGTTCAGAACAAATTTTCGCAGAAATTGATTTCGTTAATACCCATTCCACGAATGTCAAATTGTTATTTATCGCTGTTTACTGATCCGCAGCCATTTTAATTAACACCGTTGTATATTTAAATTTTCTCCTACAGTAAACAGTTTGACGTTACATGATAGATTTGACTTAGAATACGTTAAAATTAGCAAAATATTTATGATAATGCCAGTGAATCTGAGATGGAACTTTGTCGCTTTTGGTCGGTTTGAATTCGACATACCACTCGACCCTCGGCTCCGGTGAGGTGATGACCCGTTTACACACGATAAAAAAATTCAATTTATGTTTGCTGTCAGATTCAATGCAATGCTATATTCGCTTCTTGTCTGTTATATTTAGGGGTAGGACGTTTATGTAAACGGTTTTATCCCTTTTTAGATTTCCGTACGTCCGAATGATAAAAACGGAACCCTTATCATATATATCACAACCAATTTGCTCCGAATCTACAGAACCAATTAAGGTGAAATTTCACCTATCAATTCTTGGGACCCCAACACAGACGTGTAAATTAAATAAAGGAATTTTGAATATAAGTAAACATAGACACATACATGAACATACATCTAAACTTACATTTAGAATTCATCTCTTCGCGCAAGTTCAACTCGCACTTGACCGTTTTATTTTTTAAACCAGGTTCCACTTCCACACACTTATTTTCTCTTGTTCCTCATATAAACAAAACAAAACGATATCAACTGCGTACTTTCGAGACCTTACTTTTTTGGTTTACTCTATACTGGCATTTTAATTTTTGACGGCATTTTTTAACAGAGCTTGTATTTGATGGTTCCAGTTCTGGATACAGAGGTCACTCTTGTGTATTACAAACACTCTGTCAACTTGGAGCCGAACCATTACACTCCGAAGATGAAGAGGATCTATTACATGAAATGGCATCATTTGTACTCAAGTAAGTATTAGACCTATAAAAATCAGATTATGGTACACATCACATAGCATACATACCCACTCTGTATGTATGCAAGGTGATATCTACGCCTGTTTCCCCAAAGGGGTAGGCAGAGCTGTATTAAGCACTCACATTTTGCCAACTATGATTTGGTCTCACTCACGTGATAGATGGCAAGCTGTTGTTTTGGGAATTAAAGAAGGGAAAATAGGGAGTATATTGAAAAGGAGAGGTAGGCAAGAAGGGGAGGCTGTGGAAGGAGAGGGATATGTTTTTTTTAAAGACAACTCCCGCATTAGAAATATTCCTGTGACGCGGGGGGATTTACAAACATTCTAACAACGGACACAAAGGACACCCAGACTCGGGACAACTATTTGTGGATCACACAAATTTTTGTCCCGTGTCTGATTTAAACCCACAACACTCGGCGCGGCGTAGTGGCGAGGTGACCACTTAAACCATTGAGCCATCCGTGCAGTGTTGCTTATGCGAATGGATTGCGGAGTGTAACTAATAGCTGGAGCAGGTCAGGGTAGCGTGCCTGTAACTCGAACTGGCTGTTGACTTAAAGTTCAAGCAATAACGATAATAATAATAAGAATGTATGATCCCAAACTATTCAGAGTACTATGGTAACCAGACTACTGATAAACATACTTATATATTACTAAATACATACATATTATAGATAAATTACGACCCGACACAGAACAAATTATCATGGTCATAACAAAATTATTTATGGGGTGGGAATCAAACCCACGACCTCTGGCACAGCAGTCAGGATAACTAATTAATCTAACTTACATTATTATATACTAGCTGCGCTCCGCGGTTTCACCCGCGTAAATCCCGATGCTGTAAGAATATCGGAATAAAAGTAGCACATGTGTTAATCCATATCTCCAGCTATCTACATACCAAGCTTTATCGCAATCGGTTCAGTTGTTTTTGCTTGAAAGAGTAACAAACATCCATACTTCAATACATCCACACATCCATACATCCTCAGAAACTTTCACGGTTACAATATTAGTAGGATATATTAAAATTATAATATAGTTGTGTAATTTACATGCAAGGGGTCAATAAAAAAATCCAAGAGCGAAACAAGGAGATAGGCAGCAGTTTCCAACCTTCCGACTGGTTCTATGAGTCTTATGTCAATAGAGTTCAACAGAGCCATGGAACTGACAATCGGCACAAATGACACTATTATTATTGAGAATGTTTATACGCACCAGTGACCGTCTGCTTATTTGCCACATTATTTCTACATAATGTTGAGTCGATTGTTTTATGGTATAGGTACTTAAGTTTAGAGGCTGGTGCGTACAGTAGAAACAGACACATTTTGTACAATAGGTGGCTCTTCTAGTCTTAAGTAAAACAATAGATAATATCAGTACCACTGAAGCTAAAATCTACCTTACCAAAGATGTACACACCTTTGACTAACAGCTATAAACATTGAAATCTAAAGTTCAACGCCCTACAGTGCTACACAAACTTGTAACTTAACGTCACGCGTTCTCGACAACTTAGCACAACCGGCATTACTTGCTTGAACTTGAAAATTACTTAGGTACACATATTATGTACTGTAGTCTGCACGGCCCTTTTGCAGGCGTTAACCAAACTTAAGGTGCTACTTCGCTAAGTACCATCCTCTTAGGTATAATTAATAGGATTGGAATTAATTGAGGAATTCGTTTAGGAATATAGATGATTTTATTATTTTAAGGGATTTTAAACTAATTTTTCAAACAGTATGTTCTATATAAACTGTATATTACATATCGCATGTATTATTATTTTTTTAATTTCTATAATATATCAGAAAAAAAAACATGTTTATTCCGATATAATAATTCTATTCATGCAGGAATTTGAAGGCCTATTATAGGTTAGTTGATAGTAATATAAAATAAAAATAGTAACATAAAGTAAAAATAGAAATATAAAGTTTTTAAAAAGAAAACTAAGCTCACCTCTTATATGCTTATTTGTTGCTGCCTGTTCCCGTGAACGTTTTACAGATAACACTTCATTCCTTTACTACATTAAGTATCTAACCCAATACAATCCGAAAAAAGGAACTTTCCTTGCAATTTCGTCTGGCTCGTGTTATATCTTCACAAAAATTTTGCTAAAGTTCACCATTTTTTTTTTCAGTCCAATGAACGATGCCTCACACACTACTACGGAAAAAGACGAGGTGTACACTTACATCAAAGCCTACAAAGACGGACAGAACCATAAATCCTGTACCAAGTTATACGATGGATGTTCCATATCTCTCATAGACCTCTTCACCATGCTATATGATACGACATGAATTGTGTGAATAACAGTTGTTCTATTTTAATATATATTTTGTAAAACAGTTTACACCACTTAATGGTTTCTTTAATTTGTGTTACTGTCAAAGTAAGACAAGTAAAGAGAAATGTTTAAGATCCTTCTAGCAGTTAACAGAGTATACGTAAGACGGTCCTCCACCAAAATATACCAATAATAGCACCAAAAAACTAGATGGTACGTTTGTGCGCGTCTGTAAGAAGCTAAACATTAATTTTTTATTATATGAGTATGTATATCGTTCAAACTAATAAAGAAAACATTATTTCAAAGTGTGGCTTTATTTACTTGACAAGTATTAGACAACTAAAAATTTACTTTATCGTATTACACATAGTTTAGTCATATTATACTGGACTGGATTAGACTGGCCTGTTGGCCTAGTGGTTAGTGACCCTGACTGCTATGCCATAGGTCGTGGGTTCGATTGTATGTATGTTTGTAAAGTCCCCCGCGACACAGGAGTAATTCCGAATGCGGGAGTTGCCTTTACAAAAAAAAAATTAAAATTATTTTTGAATAACAACTATATAATTTTGCACAAAACAATGCTCTCATTTTTTTCTACCACTACCTCTTTCATAAAAAATACTTATTAATTTATTGAATCGTACAGTAAACAACAGACGGTGTACTTATTCTTATAACAGTTAACTTAACGCGTTGAGATCAGCGGATTTAACCCGTACAATGCTGGTCTTAAGCTTACAACTGTAATATTAATGTGTGCAAAGGGCGACTTAATACCAGCCTTTGCTATACACGCACGGGTGCTAATGTGTATTTTTATTGTATTAAGATAGGATAATAAGTAGTCCTACAAAATAAAAACAAATCTGCTGCTGTTGCTTTACTTCAGTTTTCTTCCTTCTTTAATTGACTACTACAAATACATCACTTGATTTAACTCAAGCAAGAAAAATGTTAGTTTACTAAACCGAACAACCTAACAAGGCGTTGTTCCTTCACACCTATTATATTTAGTCTATGATGATGATGATGTTCCTGGGCCGGTTTCACGGCGACTATTTCAGCTCGTCATCTGACTTACGTAGCCAATTTTGTTCTAAAATATTCGGGCACATTGTGGACACGTAAGAACACTGTTAGCCAGTTATTTTTCTGGTAAGTTAATATTTTATTTTATTTATTACCTACTTGTTGACCATAAATTTATTTAATAAACAAAAACTCTTGATATTGAATTTTGAATACAAATTTATTTTAACAATATATTGTCAACAGATAACCGGAATTCAGGAATATAAAACAGAGTTTATTTGCATTTTATTATTAATAATGTCCACCTACAATATTCATGGATATTCCAACTGTCAAGCACATCTATTGATTGATCGACATTTGGAAGCATCTAAATTTATTATTATTATCTAATTATCTTTCTATAAAGTAATGAAAACATAATTATGTAAACCATATCAATATGGTAACAAGGTTATTAAAAATATCTATAGTACAATAGTAGATAATTTTTTTATATAAACTCCATTATTTATACAATATTAAGTATATAAGAGTACTTGAGTAGGTATAAGTAGGTATAATTATTGAGTATTGTATGTATGTAATAGATGATAAGCATTAACCACATTTTAATTTAACGTCAACGATTACCACCTGTTTAATAAAATAACTACAGTCCATCCCAAGGCTGCCTGGAAGAGACTGCTTTAAGCGATAAGGCCGTCCTTTGTACACTATTTATAAGATCTTCTGTTACATATTCTTTGTAAAACCCTGGTGTACAAATAAAGTGTAATCTATCTATCTAGCTATATATGCACGATTTTATTAAATGCTTCGGGTATGATTCAATTGTAAGAACTTTAGAGAATATGTATCCCAAAACGATCCTTGAAATTCGAGTTTTCAAAAAATTTCAAATCATTTGGTTTCTAAACAGTCTATTGCGATATCAATATATACAGAGTTTAGACGAATCCAAACGAATGCAATGTCTCTTCCCCAATCTGGGTGAACGTACTCAGTATGGATCCTTCACACTCCGGGAACAACTCCTCGCAGTCAATGCCTATCTCTCTGCCGAGACGTTCAGCAGCGTGGTACTCGTTGTCGGTGTGGTGGGACAGAGAATCGATTGTTGTTGACGGCCTGGAAGTCATCAAGTTACACAGTATAATAAAATTTCAATAACATAATTACAAAAGAAATGTTTAAGTACGTTTGTTACGGCCGTCAAACTATAGCAGTACAATGAAAATGTTATGAAAATTGCTGAAATCCATATAAATGAAATCATTGTTTTATATTTTACATTCATATGTATGTAAAAATTTTAATAGCAAACAAAAATAATATTAATGTGAAAATTTGCAGAGCGATATGTCGAAAAATGTTACTTAATACTTGCCCAATTAATTTTAAATATCGGTAACATAGTTTTAACCCCTATCACTCATTTTAGGAAACCAACGTCAGCTAATTATCCTTTAAATCTATGTAACAAAAAAAAAGTATGATATGGATTTTGAAATGCACAAAATCGGAGGGAACCCTATGGTGAGCTGAAGGTGAGTAAAAAGGAATTTCTCTATAGATCTAGACACGCGGCAGCCTGCCAAGCCAAGTTTCGTAATTACTGCAGCCCATTATGCGTCTAAACTTTTAACCCAGTTCCAACAAGATCAATAACAGTATTGATTTTCTGATGATGATTCTTCACAATTCTTCCATGGATTGTAACCTATCGATTTCAAATCATATATTGCATTAAATTAAAAAGGCGTATTTATTTATGTGTAATCAATATTCAATTATTAATCTTGGATACATAAATTCTCCGGTTGTCTATACTGATTAGTAATTACAATAAATTGACGATATAGCAACTAACGTAGCCATATTTCACTTTGGAGCTAGAAAGCACCAGAGATCGTAAAAGAGTATCAATAAGTTGATTCAGCCTTTTGATACTCATATCTCGACTGCCGCTACGAACAGTATTGAACTGCAAATCTTGATTTTTTTTTATTGCACTAAAGGTTAGGATATATTATATACAATTAGGTGAATAATTATTTTTTTCAAAAAAGTTAGTCCTTGACTAAGTTTTGAATTGAACAAAATCGATTCTACACATCTTGAGCGACGAATATGAGCGAACGTGTCTCATTCGATTGTACTCTCACTCAACGATACCGACACGAACTTCGAAACTACCCGAATCGATAGTGTTTGCCGCTTTTTGAGAACGCGCGAGTGGGTCGACTTGATTAGGTTATTTTTTGTTTTTATTTGTTTCTTTTTAAATTTCGTATAAGAATGGCAAACTGAGGTAGATGTATGATTAAAATGTAATGAAAAAAATTAACAGCTAACTGAAACTGTACCAAATAAAAAACATGACAATCGTCTCGGTAAGTAATTATTTCAAAAATGTACCTTACACCGTACATTCGTGTCCTAAAATAAGGGTAATTGAACAAAGTGATTAAGATAATTTTGAAACACAGCATAATTATGTAGTTTTTCTTGCTAGCCAGTCTTTATTGGTGATTAGCAGGTAAAACTATGGAAAGTGGTAGTTTCAATAGTATACTGGGTTAAATTTTTTTTAACAAATACCGAAAGTGCTAGTTTCGATAGTATACTGGGTTAACAATTTTTTTAACAAATATCGAAAGTGCTAGTTTCGATAGTATACTGGGTTAATAAACATTCAATAGATATCGAAAGTGTTACTTTCCATAGTATACTGGGACTACAAACATTTACAAGATTTTGAAAGTAGCAATTTCGATTTTGAAAGACTTTGAAATGTGATAATTTCAACTAAAAACAACTTTTAACTTTTTTCATATATGATAGTAATTAATAGTCATCATGTTTTTTTATGATTTCTGAATGTCAGGAGCTATTCGAAACGTAAAATTAGAGTTGTTTTATTGTTCTTACTTCAAGTAAGTACTTGGTACCTAGGACAAACATTAAAATTATTTTTTTCTATTTTATAGATTACCCTGTGCCATATAAAGAGTACCTACTCAGATAAGTTTCTGAATGAAATTTTCAGAGATTTATTTCCCACTACACCTTCTTTTGGACCAGAATTTAACATTGAAACACTACCAACTATTATTGAAGATCCTGTAAAAATCCAAAGTAAAGACAATACTCGGTTCTATCACCTTCCTCCTCCTTGGAAAATATTGATTTTCAAATCGCACCTACTGTTCTGAATATCTTTTAAACATTCCAAGTGTATTTCGACATCCGACAAACTAACAACGAAAATGTAACTACCTTCATTTCATCCATACGTAAACGCAAAGCAATATACAAAACTGATACAGGTCAACGAATGGGCCAATATAAAACAATACCTTTCCAAAAGAGGTAAAGCTATCCCAGCAAAATCTATAAAACCTCCATGACCAGTAACCTGCAAGCTAAAATTGCAAAAAAATTTTCAGACAACTTCCGAACGAAGATATTTAATGAGATCTGGTAATTATTCGATCATTATAACCAATAGGAGTATAAAAGGGTCTGAAAAAAAAAATAATGATTACCGAATGTTAATCTAGATGAAATTTTCCACCAAATATTACTTACCCTTACCTACGAAAGGCATTAAGTTTGTTTAAAGATGTTTTTTGGTACCCTCCAAACCATTTGAACACAAAGCTGCCTGTACAATTGGATACAAAATTCGTATAATTCGGTTATCTTATGTATCCTGTTTGTATAGTAGATTGCATTGTATAATTGTATACAATGTCATTACTGATGTTATAGCGTAATAAGTACGTACATCCACATAGAGATACTTAAAACAAATCATGCCTTAGGTAAACTGTTAAATCCTTATACGTTAAAGTTAAAACACCTTTTATTGAAATCCCCAAAGAGTCACATATTATAATTGTACAACACTGATTTTGTATAATAGTACGTGCTTTTGTATGAGTTCTGAAACTCGGCGGTATAAAGTAAGTTGTCCTTACTGGCAGCCCTGTTTGTACAACAACATCACTGCCAGTGACCATAGGAGATAACACTAAACACAAAAAAAATATTCTAAAATCATGATAACAACTATTTTAATTATAGTAAAAAAAATGATTTATTTAGTTTTATAGTACTTGTTATTGTTAACAAAATAAATAAATGAGTAAATGGAATTAATGTGGTATTATTTTGATAAGAAGTAGGTATATTTTTGTCAGATTCCAAACTAAGTTGGGGTCGGCTTTCAGTCTAACTGACATACCGCCGAACTTCGATATTTTACGACTGCCATCAAACATTCACAACCCAAGTACTAGGCGATATCGAGGTTCTGTAGTTAGACCAGGCTGTCGAACTTTTAGGGCTCCAACTACCTGTAACTACCACAGATGTTCGTATACCAACTAGGACCGACGGCTTAACGTGCTATCCGAGGCACGGAGAGGTTTCAATGTGTTAAGAATGGTCACTCATCTTAAGACTGACCAGCCAGGCTAGTATTACTTAACTTTGTAATGTGCTAACCTACTCGGTCACCACTTAGCCACGAGACCCGTAAGTGCAAATTTCATTACATTTCTATAAAATTTGATAAAAGATTGGTCAAAACAAGCAGTTTCGATTTTAGTTTAAATTTTGTGAACTACGAATACTATTGAAACTACCATCTTCGATGATTGTCAACATATTATGGACCTTAAATACTATCGAATCTACCACTTTCGATAAAAATCTTGATTTTTATAACAAGGTAAATCACTGATATATGATATAATGATATAATTGAAAGAAAAATATGTAAAAATATATGTTAATAACAGGCCTTACTTTTATAGTATTTCTAGGACCGATTAATTGAAGTCAAAATGAAACTTTAAATCGCTCCCCTGTAAAATAAGCTATATGTAGTTTCGATACTGTACGTAGCGGCAGTCGATGTGTGTGATACTTATTGATACATTAAATGTACTGGGGAAATCATAGAAGAAGAGTTATGAGAGGAAAATGTGACCGCAAGAGATGATGACATATCGTGAGGACTTCATGAGGACCACAGTAGGACTGCTAAAGAGGAAAAAGATTACTCGATAATTAATAATAATGAATATGTTATCGCGTAATAAGTAAATATGAAATTTGTTAGCATAAAATTATATATTTGAAATATATCCAGATAAAGTACACAAAATAAACCTTGGAGATTTTCCAGTAATCAGATTTAATGTCTTTAGAACCACTTTAAATGTTTGTGTACATTTTAAGCCGAATTAATTTCAGTAAGTGAAGTGTATTACAGTACCATTAACAGGGATTAATACACAGATTTTAGTGGGGATTTGAAACAACAAAATACTACTTAGAAGAGCTTCTAATAAAGAGCCAGTCAAGATGTTTTTATTTTGCTGGGACAGGTAAAACAAAGTAGTCTTGAAATATAATCAAATAATGAAATCAAGTTTTTATATTTCTTAGTTCAATGGTTGCGATATAACTTTAGATTGCAAGTGAATGTACGCTTAAAAGATGAGGAATTAGAAATCCTTTAAACTTTAATAATGATTTCGGTGATTACACCTTACAAACTCACGCTAACACAAATTATGTGCACATTCAAGAAAACGTAAATTCACTCAAACAATGCTTATACCTTGGGTGTTATCTGTCTATTGTTTTTTCTTATATTAGCTCACGTTTACAAATGATAGAAGTACTGTGCTTTTAAAACATGAGTCCTTCCTTATTCACGTCTGATATTCATCTCGCTTTTGACTATTTATTTCTTATTCTACTGTTTGCATTAAATACATCTAAATTAACTAAAACCTTAACATTTAATTAATCTTTCCAAAATTAAATAAATTATATCGAGTATTGATTACCACGGATTTACGTAGGTACCAAGCCACAATAGAATACCCAAATTAAAAAGCTTAATCTTTATCCATCAGCTACACCCACAAATAAATATCATTCAAATATAAAACGGTGCCGAAATCCTTTCATACCGTTAGTGACTTACGTGAATAGTATATGTCCAATTTCACCGAGCAAGCCGTTTTCATGGGTGAATGGTACCTCGGCAGCCTCGCAGATTGTTCGGAGCAAGCACGGCCGGCCTGAATAACCGTACCTGAAGTTTCAATGGGCAACCTTAATAAAATATTATACCTTCAGAGCGATTCTTGTTAACTCTTTATAAAAGCTTCACTTATCATAGTAAATTATGTTTTCATTCAACTTCGGTGTAAGTATTTTAGCTTAGTACAAGTTATAATACTAACAGTAACAAATTTATATGACATTATTACATCACTATTTATTTATTTCAAACTTAATGCACAATTGGTACAACCCAGAGCATTCTCTAAAAATCAACATTAGGGTAATGTACAAATAGTATCGGTAGATACAAAGATAAAATATAACATTTGAAGTTAGTTATAATAACTTAGATATTAAAACAAATATTAAAAACTGTTATATTATAAGTAAGCTAATAATTATTCTGATTTTTTTTACATTTTACTGAATTGTGTTGTAAAAAAAGCAAAACAATGTTTTTTCAATCATTATCTAAACGAGAAAACCATAACTTTTCTAACATTAAGAGAATTTATGAAAAATTGTATTATGTTTTACTATAAATTTAGTGTGGCCTTGATCGTATGTTATTTAGGTTTTTAAGATAGTTACCTCTCAACCATACGCTCAATAATCTTATAAAAATCCCATCTATTCATTCTCTGTGGTTCTTCTTCTTCTATAGCATTTCGATCAATGATTTCTTGTCTCCTGATTGCTTCTTCCAAAGAAAGTTCAGCTTCTGTTGTTACATCTGCCATCAAACCACCTTCAGCGTATGCCAGAGATCTCTTTCTTCTATTTTCATCAAATGTTAAATCTATTAACGTATCGTTTCCTTTTTCTAGGTCTTCTGATTTCATAGTATTTTCATTATCTTCAAATTCATCAAGGTCTCTTGAAACATTTGGTTCTATTTCATTTGATCTTTCTGAATCTATATCATTTGAATCATCTATGATTGAATCTTTATCTTCCTCATCTCGAGAACGGGAGACAGTATCAGCAAAACCATAAATTCTGCTTGTATATTCTGTACTATTTGTAGGTAGATCATATTGGAATTTTATTACCGTTCCTACCGTCACGGAAGCTTCTTTTAAATCTACCGGTATACCCAGACCAATAATAAACTGAAAATAGTAATATAAACTATTATTACCAAAATTTACGTGTGAACATCAGATATAATTTCTATAAACAACATATAATCTCAACTAATATCATAAATGCGAATGTGAGTTTACTTGTTTGTTGCGCTTTCACGCCTATCTACTCAACCGGTCACGACGAATATTTGCATACACGATGTACCTTAGATTTAGAAAAGGTAAGGCTAAGTAGTATATTCTTTTAATATTTTAGGAAGACATTTTTAGACAATTCGTTCTCATATATTATCAAAAAGAGTTTTTAACCGAGTTATGTTAACTTCCTAAATACTATTAAACCTTTAATTCGATAAGAGCATGACAGATATTAATGAATAAAACTATTTTTTATATAATGCGGGTATCAACGCATCTTGAGACTAAATTCTATGAAAATAAATCACTTAATATGCTAAGCAGCTATTGGTGCCATAAACAGGCGACTATGGCGGCTGGTTACTTGCTTATTCTTTTTATTCTCTTTTCTTACCAGCTATCACAGAGGCTATAAGGCTGAGTCTGCGCTTACACAGGAAAAGAAGGTGGGATACAGCAGATTTGTTTTCTTCTCGTCGCCGGACTAGGGATTATCTCAGAATATCACGGTTAGCCATGACTACTAAAACACTGCTGTGTATTGCACATGGTAGGGTTAACTGCATAAGGAGATTCCCTCCCCGCCGCGGCCGTACAGGTCTCATAAGTTACACTACTGCTCTTTCGAGTTTATAACGGCTCAATAACTTCCATCAATTAGCTCGTATACTTGTGTGCCGACTTAGCTGTATGAAAGTATGTATAGTATATATGTATTCGTCGTCCAATACACCTATTTTAATATAATTATAAATTTTCAAAATAATTTAAGTTCTATTATCCTGATTATTTTGATTCAATGTCTTGTAGGAACTTGGATTATTTATCTAATTAAGGTGTAGTGTATATTTCAAAACAAAGAACATAAAAGACTTACAATCGGAGTATGAGACAAACACATAGAACAATACAAACAAAAGCCATGGACCGAGCCTAAGTGCTAAAAATACATTTTGGTCGAAACAAAATAAGCATTTGTTATCCTGGAGCTTAATTAAAAATTTCAGCACAAAATTTGAACGTGAGACTAAAAAAATCCAGCGTTGTACCCATGGAAATTTAAAGGCATACTTTAGAGGAATAGACACAAAACGTGTCAGCCGAAACAGAAAATAAATTTGAAACAAAAACTCTCATGGCACGCTTCAAA
Organism: Callimorpha dominula; assembly: GCA_949752705.1. Classification (NCBI taxonomy): domain Eukaryota; kingdom Metazoa; phylum Arthropoda; class Insecta; order Lepidoptera; family Erebidae; genus Callimorpha; species Callimorpha dominula. The sequence continues at coordinate 4,158,871 of OX457005.1, forward strand.
AGGTAGACAGACGCTTAATTGCATTTAAATTCACGAACAAAAAAGACACTGCTTCGTTAAGCCCTATCCGTTGTGCAAAGAAAACATCATTTGCTTAAGTTAAATCAGGTACGCTATGTAAATTTGGATGGATTTGTTCTAATAAGATAGAAGTGTATTACCTGTGCTCTTGCCGGGCCACCGTCAGGGTACACGAGGTACCGTTTCTGCCTGCCCGCGTCTACGCCAAACAGCAAGATCAAATTGAACAGAATTAAAGCGAACAGCATCGTACTTCGTTTTTACGTCGATTCTGAGCGCACGGCACCGGCGATGTGTAAATACTGTATAAGATAAAATGTTAGAATGTTTACACAGAGCCTACGGCAGTGTCTGTCTAATGAACCGTTATGTTTTCCCAGTGATTTAGCCTGTACCGAACGGCCCAGATGCTTGGTTATGTCGAGCAGAGGTGAAACCTACATGGCTTTGCTTAACAAAACATTACACATTACGATCGCATTCTGTTTCAGTAGCTATATTTTGTTAGTAAAATGAGGTTATTAATGTTGGCATTTCAAATGTTTAATGTGATTTATACAGTCCACGATTGATTTATTTAGCTAATTTTAAGAAGCTTGTAAGATTTCCTTCATCATTCATCTCATCTCATTTTAAGTTTTAATGACTACCGCTACTATAAATAACAGAATATTAACTTATATTTTGTTTTATAATAACTAGGAAAATATAGTGAAGTTTATTCCACTTATAACCCCTCAGTATAAAACTACCCACTCCTCCAAAAACCAGCCAGTTAGCCACCTTGTTAAACATTGCAGTGGTATAAAAACTACAAATAAATTCTACAAAACTTAATCTCCTTTTCAAAGCTATCTAAATATGAAACTAAGCGACACCTCAACATAAGAGAAAAAATTCCATTCCAACTGTCTCCATTAGAATTGCCTGATTTGTAAGTTGCCAGTATCCGATGCATTTCTCTAGCAAACATTTACCCTATGTACAGAAGCCACCGCATCAAAGTTGAAACCTCTTTACACTGCACGGTCCAATTTATTGAAATGAAGGGTTAAAATGGGATTCTGCGGTTGTAAACTGGCTCTGCAATACGTTGAACAGATGTTTTTAGTTAGCTTGTTAGCTATTTTGTTATGAAGCGTTTCTGTTAATGAAACATTGATTTTCATTTGCATTTTATGGTACTATGCATGTGGTTTCGATGTAAGTTTCTTTGAAGTATATGTTCGTGGTAATTTTTACAATTGATTACTTAGTTTGTCTTACTTATATCCACTCAGTTTTGCGATATACATATTGAATCAGTGCTTGCATGGCTGGCATACAAGTTAATCAATCAGAAACTCATCGAAAAGTAATAATTTATTATTACAATTACACACACAAAAATTATATTAATAAGTTTAGCACATAACTTTCCTAGGGTTTATATTTTAATTCCGTTTGATAGGAAATTTACATTTTTTGTTAGTTACTTTAAAAAAAAATGTGTTATTATGTTTTATACTATCTAAACCTCATTGCTTAAAACAAAGATACCGATATACAAATTCAAAGTGAAGCAAAACTAAAATAGTACCAAAAACGTACGCGTGTATTTAAAAACATCTCAAAATGAACAATTTCTGTCACCTGGTCATGGAGAAGATTTGGAGTATTCCAACATTAAAGGCAGAAACAAAAAGAAGAAGAATAAACCTTGTTTATTCTTCAGACCACCCCATCACCGACTTCATAAATTATTGATACCGATCATGGTACCAATACCACCGATCACGACTTTATTACATGTACAAGTTTGACGTGTCTGTGTATCTGTTTATCTGTGTGTCTGTTTGTGGCAACGTAGCTCCCAACCGAATAGTCCGATTTAAGTGCTTTGTTTTTTGTTTGAAAGGTGACTTGTACGAGAGTTTTTTTAGATATAATTCAATAAAACCTTACTAAAGACTTTTAAGGCAGTTTATATTATCTAATCAGCTTAAACTCATATCAATGCACTTTAGGTGGAATCCATTAATATTCATTTAATCTACACAGCAGAACCGCGATTCCTGTGAAATGAGTTGTAAATATCCGTTATACTATATAAGCCGTTGGATATATCCGACAAACGATATCAACTTCTGAACATCCTAAAGACTAAAGCTGTTTCGCAGCATCTTCATCCAAAAACTCGAAAAACATTTTTTCAACATTCTAATACCAAGATTCTTCTAATTATAGTGACGAGATCTAACATATTTATTTTCCGTAGCTAATTTCCATTACAAATTATGCTACACCTCGGAGCAAATTGACTTTTATGAGTTATGTCGACAGTAATTAAGTTATTTGTCATTTTCTGTCTTTTTTTTAATTCAGCACCAGATTGTTTAACAATCTGTATAATTAGCACATCTTTCGTAATCTAATTATGCCAGAATAAGTGCTTCTTTATTACTTCATTTCTTTTTCCCTTGGATCTGCTTTGTAATTTCGTCTTTGTGTCGCAATTTTTGCTGTATTCGTATTTCGTTTTATAATTTTAACATAACTAGGCTATTTTATAGCATCTAAAGCTACTGGTCATATGTTTATACTGTGTAAAGTAAACGTGTCACGGACATAAAAAAAAAACATTTACCTTTAAATGGAATAAAGGAATAACATTTGATTTATTTATTTATTTATTTTTATTTATTTTGTTTTGAGGAATGCTTACAGACTAATAACAAAATACTGCATAAACATAAATAGGTAACTTAATTGCTAATAACAAGCCCCCACAGTTTAAAAATCCGCTTGGAAGACATCATTAATTAATGGTTAACAAAAAGAAGAAATTTTGTTGTAGTTGTATTTACATGTGTACTTAAGCGTTATGAGCCAAAAAGACTATAGTTCAAATCATACTAAATACTAAAACAATTCATGTACTGATGACGTTTCATTGCGTGATCACAAGCCATGTGTTCCTTTTATTAAGTTAACATATATATAATCTTAAGGATGCATTCACATTAAGTTACATAACAAAAATACGTTATAACTGAAGTTTATGCAATAACTTGAATGACAGAACCTTTTACTGAACAATTAAACTGATTGCTTTTACTTATAAGTATTAAAAAATAAAAACAAAATCCATATTTCACAACTAGTATATGGTATATTTCATAAATATCTATATAACCATTATATTCAGAATGTTTCAAATTTTAAACTCACAAAATGTTGTCTGGTAGAGATCGCTACTAGCGATAAGACCGCCCATTGAACTCTAATTTTTTAAATGACACCTATTTCTAGGTTATTCTATCTATCTATTAGAGTCCTGGAGATAGATAATTTTTTTAACCGAAAACGTTTTGTGTCATTTCAATTTTGGCTTTAATTTAATGTTTAAAATTTAGAAGAAAAATTTAAACGCATTTTCTCCAAACTTTGTTGTTATTTGTGTCTACACAATGCGATTTTATATTCAACAAATTTAATTTGCCATCTTACCTAGTAAACAAGTTCAAAAAGTGTTAATTCTTGATAAAGGTCCTAAAAATATGTGATATAGCTCATTCGATTCGGAATGACGTCTAGAAAAAGAAATCTCAGGGATTTATTAGCACATAAAATATTGCAATTGTAAGATATTAACAAAATTAAAAAAAGAAAAGTTTTAGTTTTCAGTGAATAATTCAAAATGTTTTAATATTTAAGTGATTTAAAAAAAGAGATCCTTTAAGAGGAGGAAATGTCCATAAAAGTCTGAACTCCCAAAATTCTATCTCCATTATTTATAATTTTTATTTAACGCCGAAAATAGGCCTCCGTGCAGCTGTTACAGCATTAGCGCACCGCCGCTAAAGACAGCATAATTATTGTTTTTTTTTTCTAGTATTATTTGAAATACTTATTTTGAAATGCAATTACAAAATACCTATTTTTATTTTACATTTGAAATACTTTATATAAATTTCTAATATAAATCATAATCTAATCAAAATCATAGATTACTTAATATAAGAAATCTAATTAATATAACTAATTAAAATATATATATACGGGCTATTTACATGCATGCCGTGCATGCGTCATAAAATTCCTCCGCATCGTCGCTTACTGGCAGTGTTCCCAGAAGCAGGCAATGCTAATTCTCTGTGAAAGAAAAAGGCCCGCCTTCTGGTCCCGAGAAGTGTCGATCAGTCGCTTAGCTAATTCCTTATAAATGGAAATAAATAAAATAAATATTAATTAAAAAAATTGATAAAATTATGGTGTCATCAGAACACTTGAAAGAATAAGCTACTGTACCTTATAAGAGGAATAAATGAAAAAATAAAAATAAAGCCCCGTTATTAAAAAAATGTCTCAAGTATTCAAAAAGTTATACAATTGTATTGTATCGACAAAGTTTAAATACTTGACTTTGACCTAAAATTGTTTTGCTTCTTGGAGACCTGCTTATATTTACTTAATAAGATCATGCGATACAAGTTTATTAAAGTTTTGTATTTTGTTTATGACGCTGTTCAGTTGCATCTCAAAGACCAACTTATAGGATTGTCGACAATCCCCAATTTTACTTTTAAAAAAGAAAATTTTAGTTTATTAGGGAAACAAACAGATACAATATACAACAATAATAATATACATGTAATTTAAACATTATCCAAAACAGTTTGCACAAATTATTTTTCATTTAGCGCCAAACAAAAAGTAAAGAAAATATAATACAATAAAATGAATGAGTTTTGTCATTTTAGCCATAACCATTCCAAACACAAATAAGCATAAAGAGGTTCCAGTAAATTAGTTTAACAACTTATAACAAATTTAATACAAGAACACAAAGAAAAAGAACAATTTACAATAGGTATTCAATTTCACAGCATTAAAAGGGATTTGGCTTCCTTGTGTGTGTTAAAGCATATATTCCTATTTGTACTACAAGTATTATTAGCCACCCGAAATTTTTCTTCCCATTAATTGTGTCATGATGGGGTTACGTCCGTGTAGTAAGAGTAGGATCAAACCTATGATTAATATTAAAAGAGCTTCAAGCAAATGCGAAGATTCAATTCTTTCATTCTTTTTCACAAACAATCTTTTCATTAGGCTAATATAATATCAATAATTGAAAAATGTCCAAAAACATATTAATAATTTATTTTAAGACAAATTTTTCCAGTGACTAGAGGTATATTTCGGAAACTTATATAGTTATGTATGAATATTGCAAACATAACAACATGTTTGCAACAAATTTAAACCAATACTCAAAAAGAGAGGTGACTCAATAAGTTTGACGTGTCTGTGTGTCAGTCTGTGGTGTCGTAGCTCCCAAACGAATGGACCGATTTAAGCCGTTTTTTTTTTGTTTGAAAGGTGACTTGATCGAGAGTGTTTTTAGAGATAATTCAAGAAAATCCGTTCAGCGGTTAGAAGATCATTAGCTCTTTTTTAATTGTTGAAGGGATTCGAGTCGTGTTTTCAATTTAAAATTTATGTATTAATTATCCACAAGTACTTTTTTATTTTGTACTCTAAATAAACAAGTCACTTGACGAATGTAAGTAGGTATTATATAAAATTATATTGCCATAATATAATTTTTTTATTTATTTACACCGTGTAATGTTTATAGGTCTTTTTTAATCCAGAATCCTGGTTTCTTCATTACGCTCTACAGACTGCGAGGACAAGATTTCTGCAGCTACGCAGTTCCGTTGAATCGGTCAAGCTACGGAACTGCGTTTCCCAATCCCTTTTAGGGGAGCACAATATTTATAATAATAATCTCTTTCTTACTTAGTGGTATAGCTAGTGTTATTCTTAGTATAAGAACAGCAATATTCACCAAATAATTGACCCGGGAAACTACCGAAATAGTTACACTGAAGCCTTTTAATGTTGATCCTAAATTTACAAGATCCTCCTACAACTACTACGATAACTCTGAATTATTGATTGAACAACAACCTTTCAAAGCTTGTATCACAAGATTTCGCACTTAATTAATCTGCTGATCTGCAGAAATTCGGATGTTGTTAAACTATTGTCATTTGGGAGAAACCCTCAAATTCAAAATCGGTCCGAATTCAGATCCTTATTATTAAAAACATTGATGAAATTATTTAATGAAGGTATCAATTCTGTTGGACATAATAAAAAAAAGTGTGTGTTTTTAAGTTACTTAAATGCATTTCAGTAGTTTGAGTCAGTTTTCATCTAGCTGATTTGAATCATTTTACAGTTTTTTGGTTGATAATTTAATAAATATATATAATAATGATTATAAGGCACGCAATGCATTACCCAGCAGATCTTACTACTATTATAAATATGAAAGTTTGGGTCGATGGGTGTTTGTTTATCACGTCAGAACGGCTGAACGGACCTGGATGAAATTTGCACAGAGATTGATTGTAGTCTGGAATAGCCCATACTCCACTTTTTATCTCCGAAAAATGTACGGTTCCCACATGACAATTTCCACGCGAACGAAGTCGTGGGCTACAGTCTTAAATATATTATCTTAATTGAACACGTCACAAACATTCTCTACGAGGATTTAAACTTTTGTAGCAGGGAGATTTTATAGCATACTAACGTAACATCTGTTCAAACGCAGTGTCAACGGCTTTCGTCTTATACCTTGACTGGCCTGTTGGTCTGGTGGTTAGTGGTCCTGAGTGCTGAACCAAAGGTCGTGGGTTCGATTCCCACCCAGGACAAATAATTGTGTGATGAGCATGATCATTTGTTCTGTGTCTGGATGTAATTTAGCTATAATAGGTGTGTATTTAGAAATATATAAGTATGTTTATTAGCAGTCTGGTTAACATAGTACAGGCTCTGCCTAGTATGGGATCAGACGACCGTGTGTGAAATGTGTGACCTTATTATTATAGTTTTATTATTATATTATTACCTGGTACTTACGGTACCTGACACTGTATCAATTTGAGCCCTTAAGAGTCAATTTACTCAGTAATTACCCATTGCACCTTCTGCGTATTTCTACAACTTGACTGCGGGTACACGCAGCCTTCTTTGCAACCTGTCTGGGTACATGCAACTAAATTCAACACTAATATATCGTGAGATCAACTTCTTCCCCTTCCTGCTCTCATTTTGGTTTCCAATAATTGAATGTCCATCTCTAGTTAGCCCCTGCCCTTATTATTAAATCTATGACACACAATTTACATGACAGGTACAGAGTGACCTTCGCGATCAAGACATCCAATCATTTTGTTTTAATAATTATCATCATCATAGGTGGACAACCGATTATATTCACCGGAGTTCACCTCGAGCGACGAGCGAGCGTACGATTTTTAGTTCGTTGACATGAATTTATCTGATCACATGCCTTTTGCTTCTAATAGGTGCTATGACTAATGGGTATATAACAGTACTATTTGTCAATCCGGACGACCGTCTGAGTTGTTTTTCTATCTCTTGAAAACAGTACTTTTTTGTTCTGTATGAAAGATACTATATTTCCTTTTTAAACCCCCGACGCAAAAAGAGGGGTATTATAAGTTTGACGTGTCTGTGTTTCTGTCGGTGGCATCGTAGCTCTCAAACGAATGGACCGATTTAAGTGCGTTTTTTTTGTTGTGAAAGATGACTTGATAGTGAGTGTTCTTAGATATAATTCAAGAAAATTGAAGGGCTTTTCGAGTGTGTTTTAAATTTATGATTTTCTACGAAAGAAAACGTGTATGCTGCAAAATTCAAAATTTCAAGATGGTCAGATGAGTAGTTAAGGCGTGAAAGTTTTAAAAACCAATAAATTCACATTCGCATGTATTATATTAGTCAAGATATTAACGTGTGAGTGTCGTAAATTAACTGCAAAATGAATTATTTCCTTAATATATATTCCCAGTAATAGCTGTAACAATTGTCTTACAAATAAAAAAACATCTTCGTAGAACAGGTTAAGGTACTGTTAAGTATTTTATGTAAACATTAAACAACTTCAAAATTACTACAGTAAATAAGTCCAGTCAGTTTGTTAAGTTGCGACCATGCGACAGTGTTTGTCCAAAACTAATTTCTTCGGATCAAATCCGTCGCCTTTAACCGTTGAGAAAATATTGTTGGAACTAGGATGTTGGTGGGCACGTATGTTGTTGTGTATGTTTCATTTTTGAGTGTTTTGTAATAATGTGTGGTGTGAAAACAAAGAAAATAGGAGATACAAAAAGAACATTTACAAACATGTTTATATGTTTTGGCGTGAGAATGTTAGTTTTCAGGTGACAATAATGAAATATTTAAAGAAAATTAGCTATTAAAAGCCTATTAGCTTTAATTTTAAAGTTGATAATATTAAGAGCTGTTTTGCTTTTATACGCAAATTTGATTGTCAAAATGTTTTAGTTAGCAAATTATGTTATGGAGACAAACTAGTCAGAGCCTGTACTATGGTAACCAGACTGCTGATAAACATACTTATATATTTCTAAATACATACATATTATAGATAAATTACACCCAGACACAGAACAAATTATCGTGCTCATCACACAATTATTTGTCCTGGGTGGGAAGCGAAACCACGACCTCTGGCTTAGCAGTCAGGGTCACTAACCACTAGACATGTTAGTCTGGCCAGTTATAATGTATCAGTAATATAATGATATTTTTGGTTTCAGTTTCATGTTGGTGTTAAAAGTAATCTCAGACCAAACAGTAACGAAAAAACGTCAGAAAAGATATTTATTATTTACCACGGATACACAGTGGGGTGTAAGTTGCAAATATTTTAATTTGAAAGGCTTATCAGATAGCGCGCCTGGCTTAACGTGGAAAGGGCCTGGTGACCTTTAAAACAGGTTTATTCACAAATACCTACATCAGCCTAAATACAAAACCATTTGTGAATAGAGATTAAATGTTTTTACTCACGTGTGTATTTCCAGATGGCCAAATAGTTGAGCAAGGTCAGGTGATACACTAACGCGGAAGTCCGCTTCATCCCTTGATAAAGGGGCTCCCGTTGGATCCAAAACTATTAATGCATCCCTGAAATACACACGTGAGTTAAACCGTATATCTTCAGTAAAGATGAAGTGTGTGTTTATTTTTGTATCAGGTATACACGACAGTATCATTACCGCTGGAATTATATTCATATGTAAGTGTGGCCTGGTTCTTCGAAGCGAGCTACTACGCCGTCGACAATTCCACGTGGTTTGAGCCACTACTTGGAGACATTTATACTGTTAGTATACATTTTTTTCTAGTCTTATTTTTCTTCTTCCTCCCTCCCTCTTACTACTTCTACTAGTAGGATTTATAATAGGAACACCGTGGGAGAGCCATCGGCACGTATGGGCAGGCTCGACCGGAGTGATACAACGGCCTCTCAGAAAACCGGCGTGAAGTAATGCTTAAGGCCCTAACACTCCAACGTTATAGACCAGCAACGCACTTGTGACTCTTGAATTGCTGGTGTCTGTGGGCGGCGGTAGTTATCAGGTGACCGGTCTGCACGTTTGCCCCCATCCCATAAAAAAAATTATATTTTGCAGAATATCAGAGCAAAGACTATAAAACTGTAAATAAATTTACCGAAGCATTAACAGTAACTGATTAACGTTTTCTTTAATTTTGTTTCAGCAATCAAGAAAGAGAGAAGATCGAAGTATTAGAGGAACAAAAGATATTGTAACGCGTAAATTTTTTTATATCTTCATCGAAAATATGTTGGAAAGGTATATATAATAGCAGTGCACCGGTCGACAAGTCGGACTTATTTTGAGGGGCCTGTAGTGGTCAGTGATCCTGACTCTTGAGCCAGAGGTCGTGGGTTCGATTCCCACTAGGACAAATAATTGTGTGATGAGCACGATCATTTGTTCTGTATCTGGGTGTAATTTATCTATAATATGTTTGTATTTAGAAATATATAAGGATGTTTATAAGAAGTCTGGTTACCATAGTACAGGCTCTGCCTAGTTTGGGATCAGACGGCCGTGGGTGAGGTGTCTCAAGTTATTATTATTTTTAGTCCCCAAATGCCTACAAAACTCAAAAAAAAAACTAGAAATACATTAAGTTTAAATAAAAGATAGTGTTCTTGCAGGCATCGTCCTTCCAAATTTCCGGGAGATTGCGTTGCCTAATGTAATTACACTAATTAATATTCACTTACCTAATGCTCTCTTTCAAATTATGTGTAAAGTATCTTAATTATTCCATAGCTAATTATCGTAACAAGCTACTTATTTATTTACTAAACCTATCTTTATGTAGACAGGGGTTCCCAGGCCATCCGTGCCTACTGCGAGCAATTTGTGAAAACGCAGACTCCCATTTCTTGCACAATGGTCTTGTTGGAGATGTGCTTTACTTTATTCTTACGTGAGTACTTTTTTTATACTACTATAAAGGTCAATAAGCGCATGGTCTATCTGATGGTCAATGGTCACAGGCCATTTACCATCTCAAAAAAGAGGGTAAATTCTCCTAACCGAACGGATCGACAGAAATAGTGGGCGAAACCCGTCGAGGGTTAGTGGTTACTCAGAACCGCTGGCAACATAAAATGATTTTTATTTTGACTATTCTACCTCAAGGCAAAATGCTTATATGCGATAGGAATAGCATATGATAATACTTATATACGAATCTCTAGCCGATAAGGACAAGCTTTGATGGAGGCCTCCAGCGGAAATACCTTTGATATCAGAGTGATTTTAGTCACATCGACTCTGATATAACTTCCTACTCCATGAATTTCCACTTTTCAACAAAAAATTAAACCGACGGAAAAAGAAAGAAACTGAAAAGCGAAAAATAATATTTAAAATAAAACTTATTAGCCTTACTAAATGTAAATACCTGAGTAAGTTTGAAAAGGCGCCAACTTTAAATTTTGTTGTGGCTGAAAAATAGTAACTAATAGTTACTTACTTAATTATCTAATGTAATAGAATTACCTACTTTAACTACTCATTGTTATTTTTTATAAATAATTTAACAATTACCTTTTATTCTATATCGATTTCATCTACGTCATCAGATCAACCACAGGCCTCCGTCATCTCATAGTGTCATTAAAGCCATATATATTGTGAGCCAAGTTTCAACAAAATCGGTTCACAGATAAAAACTCAGTCGGTGAACAATGATCCATTCCCCTGTTTTTTTTTTTCAAATTTAAACGGGACTAACATATCAAACGTATCTAATAAAAAAATATCGAAATCGTAGTTCCCTTTAAAAAGTTATGCGTGGACATTCATAAAAAAAATTGGATTGACTTGAAAACTTCTTCCGTTTTTTTATCGGTTAAAAAGCAAAAATATGATTATTGTATTTTAAAACAATCTGTCTTTAAAATTAAATTACATAGTTCCAATCCTTTACTTTTCTAGGCCCTCCACTTCGATCTCAGAAGATGATATAGAAGACGGTTACTATGAAGCAGAATACAACGGCTTAGAGAATAATTGTGACAAATACACTGAAGAATGTCCGTCGAATCCTCTGGAAAATATTTCTTTGAAAGCTGAAAACGTGTGAAAATATAATCTGTGAGGCTTGTTGTTCATAGCAGTCTATTACTATTAACTTGCAATGTATTAGTAGAATACAACATATTCCTGGTTAATAAAATAAAATAATTACAAGCCAGCCTTCCAGCCTTCTCTTTTCAAAGTTCTTTTACCATACATGAATGTATGCATAAAAATCAATCTCTGAAACGGAGAATAATTTCCAAAATTCTATTTTAACTTAAATATAGGGTTACCGTACGAAGTAAATATGAAAGAGAATGAAGTAAAAATTATATAAAATATAAATGAAAGAGAAGATTAAGCACAATAACGGTTTATTTATAAACTTACTCAAGAATGGTATGCTTAAAATGGTTATGAGCATACCCGTACCGATTGGTGACCGAACCCTCCTTATTCAAAAATGTATTTAATCTATTACTTTATAAAAAAGGTAGAGATAACCTGTGTTACGGTTTTATCTGAAAACATTTTTTGAATATATGATTGCTTTCCAAAATAAAACATCTAACGTTGTTGAATTTACCCAAACCATAACATGGTAAATATGGAGATGTTACAAAAGCCGGCAATTTGATATTGGTAACAGTAGAGTTATTATGAAAATATCTTAAAAAGCACCCCACGCTTTTTTACAATAAAGTTTTTTTTTTGTTAATTACACTATTCTTAATTAAAATTTATTAAAAAATATTTTTTTACTTTTTAGTTTTAAAACTATTATTTATTTTTCACTTTTTAGTTCAATTTATCATTAATTATTAAGGTTGTAACTACCTCCCTGTGATGGGAGTGGATAATTTGGGCGTCTGCTACCTTCCTCGTATTTTGTCGCCATTTCTCAGGCTCCGGAATATTTATTTTAAACGCGTACTTGGCGCAAGACACTACCGTGTCTTCGGATATAAAAAATCGCTAATTTTGAATATCCTGGTCAAGATAGTGGAACAAACTATTTAAATTATTGCATTGTCATTGATCGAAAAGTGTGCAAATTTTCAAATTAATCCGACGTTTTGAAGGGGGCAAATATATCACGTTCAAAGATTCCGTTACATACATACCAAGCTAATAAATAGTGGAACAAACTATTTAAATTATTGCATTGTCATTGATCGAAAAGTGTGCAAATTTTCAAATTAATCCGACGTTTTGAAGGGGGCAAATATATCACGTTCAAAGATTCCGTTACATACATACCAAGCTAAGAAAAGCGTGTTAAAAATGGCTCACGAACTTTACTTCTTAGTTTAGTTTAATCATTTCTGAACTATATGTTTGTTTATACATTGGTGATGTTCATCTTGAACAAAAAATAGTATCAGACAACGATTAGCAAGGTTATGATGAAATATTAGATTTTATGATTCTTCATTTGAGCTTTTCTTAACATTACTTGATTTGAGCTACAAACGTTGAACGTCAAATGATATGAACATCTTTTTTCATTGCTACATGTTACGAAATATCGCACTCCACTTACTATCCAAAGCTACGATATATTATACCACTTTGTTTCATAAAATCCGCAAAAGCCGAAAGCAAAATCTGTTTTCAATCAAATATCGTTATTGGAGACCGCCATCCTTGTCGGCCACACGCCCCACATGTAAATATTTTCCAGCCATCAAATTGCCAGTGTTGCCACAATGTACAGCTGGTGTTACCAAAGTGACTGGGGCAATGTAAAATAAAGCGGTCAAGCCAAACCAGAAAAAAGGAATTAAGGTTTCCATAGTTGAAAATCTGTTTTCATCTGAACGCTGTAAGGTTGAAATCGAGAGTTTAATAAATTGAACAATGATACATTGTATAAAAAAATTATGATGTCGAAAATATGTGTAAGTAATACTTTAGAAAATAGAAACACTTTTTGATATATTTTATTTTTAGTCCGTGCGTTCGAAAATTAGTTTTGCGAAAGAATTATCACTTATTTTCATTTAAACCATCCAACCATCTTAAACCCTCTTTAAAAAAATCCTGATCATAGGTAAAACGTTAGGGTGGAGGAGGGAGGTGAAGAGTGTGCTATTCACCTCTTAAAATGCGCATTACACCAATATAACTAAACTAGAAATAAATAAAGAGAATAATATCAAATATATAATGAAGAATATGATATAAACTAGGACATAGGGTACCTTCCTGCAGTTCCCGAGGGATAACACATACCACATACCATAACATATCATATCGATGCCACATCGTCATCAAAAAATAACATCAAAAATACATATATTACATACATACATACATAGAATACATTTAAAATTAAAAAAAAAACATTACGACACTGTAACCCACCTTTATGTTTATGTTTTTTTTTTTATTCTTTGGTATCGCGTACGGAGTACTTATTGGAGGCAATGAGCATCCATGGCATCGGCACCAAACCTATCAATCGATGGCACTATCTATAAAAGGCACTCTTACACGTAGTTATTACCATCCATCAAACAATATTTTACTTTATTCATTTGTTTCTATATAGTTAAATGTTAAATCAAGCCAACTGTTCTAATCATTAATCTGTGATGTGACTGTATGGACAAATACACAACCCAGCGTGAAACACGTCTCGTATTTTTATCATATTCGCTATAGAACCCTAAAACGTGACCCGTGAATACGATAACTGGGTGACCACGTCAACAATTTTTTGTGCATACCCTAAATTGCTGACGATGTCAGATTGAAAGATAAAATTAAATAGCTTAAAAATGCCTGTAACTCACTGCCTCGTTGGTTTTGTAGCGTATGTTTGAATGAAGTCGTGAGGTCTTCCGAAGCATCGCGGAGTCATGGAAAGTTTAACATTCAACAGCAGTAGATCAAACTTGTCGGACCGGAAATATAACGAAATGTGTTGTCAAATATATCTCTGTATACACTCTTAATTACTACTCTGTAATATATAGGCGGAATATATTAGGCGTGAGAATATTAAAACCATGTGTGACTAGATTTTTTTTATTCAGTAGAGTAATAGGCGTTGATTTACTTTAGATTGCCTGGGTTTCTACATAGGGGAAAGAACAATAATACCTACTACCCATTATAGTATATAACAGTTTTACAGAAAAAATAATGGTCCATGCATTTAACGTTTTTAAATTTATATTTCATAAATTTTTTAAAGTAATACCAAGACGGTTAAAAAAAATCGTACCACTTTTTCGTTTATGCAGTTAAACCATTCTTTACTATATATATTAATAAATTATTACCTACAATTAATTATAAGATCAGAAGAATGACCGCTTAAATCCAACCAAAAAGTATTTTTGTCAGTTTATTGACTTTAAACGTATTTACGGAAGCTTCCCAGTAAAAATTGCGATCAGCGGATATAAAAGTCCACGGAACAACTCCAAGTAAACAGCACCGACCTGTAAATACTACTGAACCGCCCGTCAGCAATACTTATTTATATAACTGTGTAAGCAAGATGAGTTATCTCAATAATGTAGATGTAGCGACTTATTTTTAATACTCATCAGAAATCTGAGGCTGGAACTTAAATTTATACAGTAAGAATAATTTTATCATATAAATTAATGAATAAATTACACACACATACTTCGATTTTTGAAGTGAAAACTTCCTTAGGCAAGTTGGGAACTTTCGGTATACGGAAAAAGCACTGAACTCACATGACCGTCACGCTCAGATGACATATATTGTCATGATGACATATAGATGAGTGTATATATGTGTTTTCATTTCTGACGTGCAAGCCTACGACTGACAGTTTTTTTTATTCAGTAAAGGAGTACGTGCTGTATGCCTCTGGGGTTCAAAGAAGCTAAAGACAGCCTCAAAACGATTTAACTATGCGGTGGTCCATCACGGGGATTGCAAATGTAAATTTAATTTCGTAGTAAGTGATAAATTATCTGATATTAATGCTCTGAAATATAAAGACTTTTAAAAATAATACAAATTCAAAATCTACAAATAATTAATCAATTTACAAGAAAGAAAAATATGCTGCTATACTTATTATGTAGGCGTTTGGTCTTTAGGAATAAGCTCATTGATTAATATTAAGCTTATAGATTTTATGATAGTAATGGATGGATGCTTAAACATAATTTAATTTAATGAGATCTCTCTACACGCCGCCGCTGGGCCGTACAAATAAATGTACCACATAGGTGGTACCTTTGTGGTGCGCATACACGCTGGCAGTAAATTACGCGTATATTTTTATATAATTTATTATGCGTACTACGCGTATATTTCAGTTTGATTATATAATTTTGTTAATAATGTCTGGTTGATTTACATTTCATACATTACCTTAGTTTTTTTAATCTCGTTAACTAAAATGAATTCCAAAATAATCGTATCTGGAGGTTGACCTACATCTGTAGTTTAGTGTTAAGCACCACAATACAGACTCCTTCAGAAACGTACGTCAGAATAACAAGCAATCATTACTCGGGAATGACGACCAGATTTTCTACATAAAAGTAGAAACGGAAATAAGGAAAATCTCACACAAGTATTGACATCGGAGTGTTCTTGACGTTTGATGGAAAATTCAGCTTTAATATCATATAGATATTTTTAATAACAGATGAATGTGTTTCAATAATATTTTTAACCGACTTCAAAAAGAAGGAGGTCTGAATTCGACTGTTTTTTTTTTATGTATTTCAATCATTTTTTTTTATTGAATTGGTTGTACTCAAGGTTCGTCCCATTTTAATGAGAAGAAAATATACCACCTTAACCATTTTTTGAAAATAGTTTTGTTAACAGTGTGACCTTCATAGTAATAGAGATAACGATCGACTGGGGATCGAACTCCAACCTCCGGCATGAGACGCTAATACTTTGGCTACTTGGTTATAGTGATAACTACACAGTTCTTGTCTTAATCACTACTTATCATAAAACAAAGTCCTCCGCCTCGTCTGTCTGTCTGCGATAAACTGAAAAACTACTAAACGGATTTTCATGCGGTTTTCACTAATAGAGAGGATGATTCATGAGGAAGGTTTAGGTGTATAATTTGTACCGGTGCGAAAACGGGGCGGGTTGCTAGTACTATTATAAATGCAAAAGTTTGGATGGATGGATGTTTGTTATTCAGTCACGTTAGAACGGCTGAACGGATCTGCATGAAATTTCGCACAGAGATAGATTACAGTCTGAAATACACATACGCCCGGAAAAATTTACAGTTCCCGTGGATTATTTCCACGCGAACGAAGTTGTGGGCCCTTGAAAGAAAGAAAGAAAGAAAAAATGATTATTTTGGCAACCCAAAAAAAAAACAGTTAGGTGACATAAATAATGTTGCAACTTAATTGCCAAAAAAGGACCCAATTCAGCATTGTGTCAGACGAAAGCCGGACGCTGGTTTTCAATTGGGCCCAAATGACGATTCATTACAATATACACAACTGGCTTGTTGGTCTAGTGGTTAGTGACCCTGACTGCTATGCCAGAGGTCGTGGGTTCAATTCCCACCCAGGACAAATAATTATGTGATGAGCATGATCATTTGTTCTCTGTCTGGGTGTAATTTATCTATAATATGTATGTATTTAGAAATATATAAGTATGTTTATCAGAAGTCTGGTTACCATAGTACAGGCTCTGCCTAGTTTGGGATCAGACGACCGTGTGTTAGATGTGTCAAGTTATGATTATTATTATGGATAACTAAATAAATCTATTAATAACTGAATAATAAAAAGTGTGCACAATCTTTTAGTGGCATGTGTGGTACTTATTATAGGCATAGGAAATATGTACGTTTTCCGTGGGATATTTCGACGGGAACGAAGTCGCGGGTAACATATAGTTTTAAATTTTATTATTAATTATTATTTTAGTTTTAATTTTTAGTTTTATTTAAGTTTAAAAAAACAAAAAATAATTAAAGAGAAGCTGAAGCTGTTCTTGGTTATTTATATTCATTACTTATTACTTTATTGTATTCCATAATTACATTGATAAGGTGTTAAATATAAGGGATATCAATTATGGACTCTGTTGAGCACAACAAAGTTTTCATTAGGAGAGAGGAGGAAGAGAGCTTTTATAAGAATAATACTAAGAGTTAAAAATATTTTATGCTTCAATAAATAACTAATTCATGTATTTTTTATATTATTTGTATTTGAATTTATGTAATGTATTGCTTTAGATGGCACATTAAAAACCATAATAAAATGTATGTATTACGTATTTCTTATAAAATTAAACATATTGTTATAATAAAATCGGCAATATCTTGTGTACTTTAAAATAATAATTAAAAGTACAGTGTCTTATGTATTGTATACTTATACTGTCTTATCTATAGTTATCAATAATATTTTTAATACTTTTACTATTTATAAAGTAGTTTTTATATTTCTGCTCGGTATATCTATTTTTATATTTTATCTCTTTATATTCTGTTCATTCATTTGAACTGTTATTGATAACACAAACATAAATAATATATGTTGTCAAATCGTCACTTCAGAAATGTAACTTCCAGAGCTCTGTGCACCTCAGCTACATGACTGATGTGTCTATTAAGGCTAAAGTCGTGTAAACACCCCTCAATAATGTCTGGTGAGGAGCTTTTGTCACGTAAATTCTACGATTACATCTGTCAAGGCGACATAAATTCAATTTGCGAGGCACAGACAACAAATATTTTACTCCTTCTGGTGAGGGAATGTGGATAGTATGTTGTTGTCTCTTGTATTCCTGTGGTGTGAATAACAAACATCATATTTCCTTAGCTACACTGAATGCATCAGCAGGATAGTTCATATAATATGTAGTATGTTAGCTTCCTGCTTGTGATTTATTAAGCCATTATTTTAAGACCAGTCTTAAGTTTAAACCAGGGATGATATTAGCTTCGTAACCCTTACCGAAACTGAAACTATCGGATTTCCAGAATAAAAATCTATCCGAAACCGTTCGTATATGAAAGAGAGTGTTTTTGTTTTGAACTAGCTGCGCTCCGCAGTTTCACCCACGCAAGTCCCGATGCCGTGGGAATAACGGTATAAAAAGTAGCCTATGTGTTAATCCAGGTATCCGCCAACTGTTAAATGACTGACAGTTATGTCAAATCTGCTAAGGTTACATTAGAAAAGTTAATATTATGGTCGCTAAGGTTACATTAGAAACGTTAATTTGGTCGATAAGTTTCTCAATTTTTTCTTACATAAGAACTTCTTGAAACAAATACAAAAAAAAAGAATTAGCGATATCGGTCCAGCCGTTTATGCGTGATGCCGGGAAATAGGGAAATATATAAATATATATATATATATATATATATATATATATATATATACATATATATATATATATATATGTCTCCACTTGTTGCGGTCTTCAGCGTTACGGGAACATTGGACTATGGAGGTTTGTGTTACAGCTTTTAAAATGTCTGTCCAATACACACACACATGTACACATAGGTTAGTTTTGTTTAGAAAAAAAAAAAATTTATATATTTTTTTTATGACTGACAGAAAACTAATGAAATATAAATTAATATAAATAAAAAAAAAAATATATATTTTTTTTTTTATGACTGACAGAAAACTAATGAAATATAAATTAATTTCTAAACAAAACTAACCTATGTGTACATGTGTGTGTGTATTGGACAGACATTTTAAAAGCTGTAACACAAACCTCCATAGTCCAATGTTCCCGTAACGCTGAAGACCGCAACAAGTGGAGACGCATCGCGGGGGATGCATTATCTAAACCAGAGCATCGTCACGAAACCACGACCACTCTGTCAAGAGTGCACGACTAAGGAGGAGGAGGATGTGTACATTGAAAACTTTTCACATGATAATAAAACTCATATTAAAGATATACTAATGCAAAATTCTAAATTAAATTAAGACTAGCTGCTAGAAAAGTCATTTTACTCAATAGGTGACCTCTTTGACTCTTGTAATTATATTGATATCTAATTGTCACTGTAATCACTGTAACTGATTTATTACTGTTGCGATTTTATTATTGTTAAATATCAAAATGGCATTATTATTGTATTTTTAATTACTATCAAAATAGTATTATCTAACCTAACATTTTACATGCTGTACATAGATGAAACTAGCATTGATCAAGATCGCTTTTGGGACACATTTTATGTGTAATAAATGTATTTATTATTACAATAGACTAAGAATAACCATTTTCCAGTCTGGATTCATTCATCAAACCACCACGTTCCTAGTGTTGGCATTCCGTGAAAGTGTCTATTGTAGCAGGGTTTCATTAATTATAAAATATATAAAAAATCCTATAGTCAAACGAATTCTGAACAGAAAGAAAGTTACAAACTAATTAGAGGATAAAGAGTCATTTCTGAGAGTCGTGACGTATGTCTTTGACAAAGAAAGTACGATATGTCGATAACTCCGTTGCCATGCGATAATAATTTTGTTTGAGTGGCCATTCTAGGCCACTTTCATACTGTTCTGGAACAATTAGAGCTTAATTTAGTTCATTTCCCCTCTAGGGAATGTATTGTCACATAACGGGACTAAAATTATAGTATGCGCGACAGTTTAGAGTGCCTCTTTTAGATTCTGTTATATCAATAAGATGGAAAACAAACTTCCGGTACTCGTGATAGTAAGTGGTAAATTTTGACTATGAATGTTTGCAACACCGCTGGTGTCTTTAGCGCTCAAGCTATTAGCGGTTATCGCCTCAAAATTGGGATCTAATCTGCCAACAAAACCTGCCAACAAAATTATCTTGTGCTTTGGTAACTTTCCACAGACGCAACTGGTACAAAGACAGTTATATGTTTTTTTTAAATTTCACTAGTATTAAGGACCAAAAGCAACACAACGCATCTCTTAAGCATAAAAAATAAAAATAAAATTAATATTTAAATCACACACACCAAGGGATAATGCCTCTTAAACCACAATACAATAATAATAAAATGTAATCGAAATTTCATCATATGTCGTCAGAGATAAGTTAGTTATTCTAATAGAAGACAGGTATTCAATCAAAGTTGTTCTAATATAGATTCACGAACGCTACGCAGGTGTAGCAATATCTTTAATTTTCTTCACAACGATGCATGCTATTTTAGCGTGTGCGCTATAATTCTCTAACACCAAAAAGTAGCACACTTAGTTGGTAGTTGATACAAAAATACTAGTACCGGATTATACGTAGGTGGTTGTGTCCGTGTGTATTTTACATATCATATTAAAATGGTTCGTTCAGTTCAAATATTTAATATGAAGGTTTTTCATATTTTGCTGGCAATGTAAGTAACTTATTTTTAATTGGCCTGTTATTTACATGGCATGTAGTACAATCAGTTTAATAACTGAATAAAAAAAAGGTTTAAGTTATATAGACGGATTATTTTTCATTCATATCTGATGCAAATACATCTATTAATTTTACCGCATGTTTGTGGTTGTTTTTACGCTGTTAGTGTCCTGGACTTAATAAGTGATGTAAAATTCTTTCAACCTTAGGCTACATGTTATAAAGTTTAAAAATTGTAACCCTTATCTAACATTACTGTTTCAGAAATCTCATAACCTGTACTTCGGGGAAATCGGAGCACAAAAGAGCTCTAATATTCCCGCCAACCAGTTTGTATGGAGTAAGTTGTCACTTCATACATACACAAAAATATTATTAGTTCTAGGATCCAAAAATACAGTGAAGTAAGAATTTTGATTGGCTTTTGCAACACCAGTACATGGTAAGACTAATTTTATGAAATCGATTGCCGATCGATCGACCCTACTCCACCTTTTTCATTTCTTATATTTACGAAACAGTTACTTGATATAGATATAATATACATATTTATTTATATTTAACTTGACTTTGACCTACCTACACCCACAGAAGATGAATAAAATCGCACTAGGTGAATAGGTTCGCTTAAACCTTTTGGAAGAGTGACAAGTCATCCAAGTGCCACCAATAGTTTCATGATTAAAGTAACCTCTTTAGTTCGGGTTGCATAGACCTATAAACATAATAATATGCTAGCAACCAGCCCCGGCTTTGCTGGGATAGCAAAGAATATATATATATTTTTTGGTATCTTCAACAATCATCGTCATATTTCAGCCATTTTACACAAAACCGTAATGATTTATACACCTAAACCTTCCTCATGAATCACTCTCTAAGGGTGAAAACCGTATGAAAATTCGTTCAATGGTTGTTGAGTTTATCGCGAACAGACAGACAGGCGCGGCGGGGGACTTTATAATATGATGAAGTTATGTATATTTGTCTATACAAATTGTGTTAGTTTATAAAACCTATATTTTATTCGAATAAAACCTTTCATGAGTTTTATTTATACATATCAATTAATAACTAACCACCTGCAACCGACACGGTAGGGCGCTCCACCCCTTAATAAAGGACCCCCGTCAGTTTCGAAACTAGTCGAACAACGTAATTACTATACTTTATTATACTATATATACACTGAATAATATCTCGATGCCATAGAGATTCTTCTTTAAAGTTCATTAAGGAGGCCATGTGCTACTTTTACCAAGCTGCACACCTGCAGTTTTACCTTGCTAGTTCTGAGAAAAAATTCCTGTCTACAGGGTAAGCAAGAAAGAAAGTAAATATTTATTCAAACCCACAAGAGACACAAATTAAAAAAAAATTATTTGTATTTAAATTGAAAAAGATTTTTGTACATTGGTTCTGGGGCCTGACGTTCACTGCTGATCCTAATCTATACTAATATTTTAAAGCTGAAGAGTTTGTATGATTGGTTGAACGCGCTAATCTCAGGAACTACTGGTACGAATTAAAAAAATATTTTAGTGTTGAATAGCCCATTTATCGAGGAAGGGTATAGGCTATATAACATAACGCTACTACCAATGGGACCGGAGCAGTGACCATAAACGCAGGTGAAACTGCGGGCAGGGCTATATGCTCTATTTCGTATTCGTAATATGACTATAAGTCATCTTCTTTCCTAATTTCAGACGTTCGTCGCGATTGCTGTTCCAATTGACCTCCCGAACAAGAATGTATTCGTATCATACAACTTCGAGTCTAACTACAGTGTGCTGACAAACATCACGGAGATTGACGAAGTTATATTCCCGAATCTGCCGGTGAGTGTCTGGACAACTACTTACTGAATAATTCTGGTCGGATGCGTACGCAGGTTTAATCAAGAAATCATTTAAAACTATGAAAGCTAGAAAATAAATGGTAGAAACTAATAAGGTATCTAAGGATTCTTAGGTAGATTTTTCGAAGAAAAGTCTACCAATTGATTTTGTACCAGTTGTAGAGTTTTCCAAAAATTTCTTCACAGGAGGTCTAGTTATGATTCCAAAACCCCTAAACAACCGCCAGTTAAAAAGTATATATATAGTAGCTGACCTGGCACACGTTGTTTTGCCATATTAATTATTTCTAATGAATATTTTGGTAATCAAATAAAAAATAACTAACTTACTGTGGGAATGGGGTCTATGACTGAAAGAAGAATGGAGCGCTGTGGTCTATTGACGGCCTATAAAAATAACAAAACACCAACCATTCGTTTTCTTAATTCAAAGTACTTCATTAACTTAACTGACATATTTAAAGTTTAACAGTGGGAGAGCCATGCTTCGGCACGTATGGGCCGGCTCGAAAGGAGTGATATCATGGCCTCACAGAAAACCGGCAGTGAAGGAATGCTTCATTGTACTTCGCCAAGCGAGTGAGGATACCGGTGGCCCTAACCCTTCCCTCTCTCTATCTTCCCCCCTACCTCTCCATCTCCCCTCCTCTCCTACTCCCACCTTAAAGGCTGGCAAGGCACTTGTGACCATCGAGTTGCAGGTGCCCATGGGCGGCGGTAGTCACTTACCATCAGGTGACCCGTCTGCTCGTTAATCTATTATTACAATCGATTATAACAATCGCATTTTCTATTTTCACTGGATTAAATACTTTAAAAAAATTGTACCAATGAAAGTAAAAATACTAATATCGCTATTAAAAAACAGGGGTTGATCGTAGAGGGTTAAAAATTCAGGGTTGTATGTATTTTCTAATGCTGTATCATAAAAAATTAAAAAAAATATCAAAAATTAAAAAAAAAAATTAGGGGTGGACTACCCTTAATATTTATGGGGATGAAAAATAGATGTTGTCCTATTCTCAGACCTACCCAATATGCACACAAAATTTCATGAGAATCGGTCAAGCCATTTTGGAGGAGTTTAATTACAAACACCGCGACACGAGAATTATATATATTAGATATGTAAATATGTATGTACCTCAATTTTACCAGCACGATAGAGGTCGCAATTATCACCGAATGCTTTCAAACTGGGACGACAAATCAACAGGGCAAAAATGAAGGTTAAAATGTTAAATTCGTGAATGGGGAATATTCCCCCAAAGGGGAGGACTGGGGGGCAGATTTTCAAAAATTAGTTTTTTCAGCATAACTTTTTTCCTATGGAAAATTTTTTGACCGTTTAACATTAATAGCATGCCCATAGTAAATACGAACATTTTTTAATATGAACCCTTAATGATTGGAGGGGGGGAAAACCAAATTTGGTTGGAAAAAAAATCGTAGCTCCGAAACTGTAAACTGAAAGCTAATTTTTTTATTTTACTCTACAATGTAGACTAAAAAAGTTTTTAATGCGACTTATATTTTTGGAGATAAAAATTTAAAAAAAAACACAAAATCTACCTCTGTGGGCCTGCTGCGGGATTTTTTCTTACGGTGGATCCTTTGTGAGGAAATTTAACGACTCTTGTTTTCTTCGGGGGAGAAATTGCTACGTATGGCCATGCACATAGGTCGCTTTATTTTATTGGTTCCTTGTGGCCCAGTGGGGGGGGGGGGGGGGGGGTTCTAAGGATGGCGTTATTATGTGGCCCGAATAACATACATATCGTCTAGAGACAAATCCCATATCGTCTAGAGACAAATCCTCTGTCAGACACTACCGCTGTAGATACGGACACGGCAGCCAAAAAAAGACCAGCCTCAATAATCAAACGAATCTTAATTGTATTTGAGTGAAATGTGAGTTGATGTCTTTTATCGACAGAACAGGGATCAGATTTTCTTTTTTTCAGGTTGTAAGCTCCCGTCATAGCCGTAGTATAACGAGAGAGCTAGCATACACTGTTCTAGAAAATCGCTTCAGTGAGTAAGTGTTTTAACCCTATTTATATCCAGAATATATTTTTATATCACTACCTACAAATATAATAAAGCTGAAGTTTTTTGTTTGTTTAAACGCACTAATCTCTGAAACTACCAGTCGAATTCTAAAAAATTTTTTTTTTTTGTCTAGAGTATTCATTGGGTAAGATTATAGGCTATGTAACATTACGCTACAACCCTTAGCAGCGGCGTTTTAACCATAAACGCAAGTGAAACTGCGAGAAATTGCTAGTATTATAATAATCTGATCTGATGACTGCACGGATGGCGCAATTGTTTAAGTGGTCACCTGGCCACTACGCCGCGCCGGGTGTTGTGGGTTCGAATCCTATACGGGACAAAAATTTGTGTGATCTATAAATAGTTGTCCCGAGTCTGGGTGTTCTTTGTGTCCGTTGTTTGAATGTTTGTGAGTTGTCTTTTAAAATCTAGTAGTTCGTGGAAGTGATACCTAGGCTTCACAGAAAACCGGCAATGAAGCAATACCTCTCCCTCCTCTCCCCCCCATTTAGCTCTTCCCGCTCTTCCACCCTCTCCCCTGTCTTTCCCTACTCCCACCTCAAAGGCCGGCAACGCACTTGCTACTCTTGAGTTGCAGGGGCCCATGGGCGACGGTAGTCATTTACCATCAGGTGATTCGTCTGCTCGTTTACCCACTATACAATAAAAAAAAAAACTATATTCTTCTTGTTATGGATTGTTCAAGCTCGTCATGTTGATTATTATTATCCATACCTATTCATTGTGTTCTTGAATCACTCCTAAGTTCTTTCTGTATACTTCGTCCTGTTACGCCTTGATTACGTATGTCACTCCGCATACTGAATGCTGTGTCAGCGCCCTCGATGCTCGGGTTAGGGATGAGCAAGTCATATGACGCATAGTCTTGTTCAGTAACCAATACCCAACGGACGACGGCTGCCAAAAGGTTCCGATAGCCTTAGTGACCTTTTGTGACATCCCTGTTTATCCAAAATATTATAAACTGTGTATCAGTCAATGGATCTTCTTTTAAAAGCCCCTTACACAAGACCCGCATAACAGTCCGAGTATGCAGCTCATAATAGCACGATAATAAATGCGCCATAGAAGACAACCACAGACTTCCGTAATTTCACATCGTCTGAAAAGCTATCTTGGACAGACTGTAACCGATCAGAGATCTGTCTTTTATGTTTTTTTATATCAATTCACTAATTATTGAAAAAAAAAAACGTCCAAAGTGGTGTGGCTTAAGTCGTCTTCTGTATGAATTCTCTGATGTAATTCATATAATAAAATGCACAAAAAGAAATAATGAATGTGCACATTATGAATTACAGATACGGAATGAATGGTAGAGAGTGCTTGCTCCGAAATATTTGCGAAGCTGCTGAAACTCCACTTCATCACAACGGTATCCTGGGACACCTAATGCATATCATATTCACGTAAGTATTATTAGGTGTGTAATATACAAATCATATTTTACATTTTTTATGATGGGTTTCTAATAATAGTTAACGATTTCAGGGAATTCTCAACTACTGTAACGTTTGTAAATAGATTCACATCTATTCTAAACAAGACACCCATTTTGAAATTTTTTTGGATAAATTTATTTATTACTCACGATGTCGTTTCTATCAGCCTTTACTTAAAATATTAACTTCAAAAGTAAATTTTAAAATCAAAAATTTGTTTCAAAGTATTAATTGTTACGAAATTTAACCAAAAAAAAGATTAGGTTTTCTTTCACAGTGATATAATGAAATCTCACGCGTTGCTAGCTCTGCACTGCTTTAATTAATACTTACGAGTATTTTATTTTAGTTCTAACAAATTAAGCGCAATATTCCTAGTATGCTCATGGCAACGTAAGGACTCAAAAGTACCTCCGAAAAGGAAGTCATAGTTGATGGGATAATTGTTTAGTAAACTCTCGAACTTACTCGCAACTTACTCCGCCGCAGCTCATTTGATATTGACGAATAAAATACAGTTTTAGAATCCCTTACAAAAGCAGAGAACTGACGGAACTAAGGTAGCATGCGTTTTATCTGTGTTCATACAGTCTCTGAAAGAAAACGGTTTGAGATTCTCTGTGATTCAAAAAAATTTATAAAGAAAAGAAGAAAACAGAATTTGCAAAGAATAGTTTTCGAATATATTTCATTTAATATTTCGCAAAGGACATTACCCAACCTAAATCATTTCAGTATGTAAATCTTTGAAGCATTAAACAAGAATGTGAAATCAGGGATATTTATACATGACGTGTTTCGAACTGTGTTAGAAATTATGTGAGTGGAAAAAATCCAATACGGGTATATTGGCCGAGGGGGATTCGACGTTCCTTTGAAATTTTCTGACAAAGTCAGATATAATAACAGATACTTGATATTAAACATTTATAATGTTCAGAAGAATATTTTGGGGTATACTTAAGCAATATATTATACGGCTTACATGTAAATCGTAGTACAAATTTAAAAACGAGTCCTGTAAATGCCAAAAATTTACTGTTTACGCATGGTTTACTATGTGTAAAAGGAGCGTTGTAGGAGATGCTGATTATTTAGATATTTTTTTTTTATATATATACCAAAGCTGTAAACAAGATTTACCTACCAAACTATCCGCCTATTAAGCATTTAAATACATAGGCAGTATATATAAAAATTCAATTATACATCTAATTCGAAACACGTATTCGCGATTTGTTACATGCAGTATTATACCGCATTATATAACCAATTACGATAACAAACACCAAATAATATATTTGCAATTGTTTGAATTGGGCGACACTGGTATAAACTTAGGCGACACTGGTATAAATTTAGGCGACACTGATATAAACTTGGGTGACACTGGTATAAACTTAGGCGACACTGGTATAAACTTGGGCGACACTGCTATAAACTTGGGCGACACTGGTATAAACTTGTGCGACACTGGTGTAAACTGTCAGTCAGATTCATCAAGAAAAGTTATATATAGGCTATGTAACATCACGACCCTTAGGATAGAAGCATTGATCATAAACGCAGGTGAAACTGCGGTGAAAGATTAGTTTTTTATATAATGGCAATTGGTTATCTCAGCCGCATTCACACACGAGAAACTAGCGTACTTAAGTAAGCGGTCTTCAATAACTCGGTGGCTTTATTTAAGCAGAAATCTACTGAAAATATTATATCGATATGACAAAATATTTTATTGGTAAAATAAGTAGCGGCGAGCTTAGTAAGAAGCTTAAGGATTATATCGGCTGAATAAATAGTAGCTGGCTATTGAATATTCTAGATTTTATATATCAAACGTAGTTCGCCTCGAGAGACTCCGAAAACTAAGCGTGGTAAATATCTGTTGATGTTATTTTTATTTATCTATGTACTTATATACACACAATTCCATAACGGAGGAAGCGAGTATGGTGTTCCTTTGAATGTGTTAAGTGATCACGCTGTAGCAATTAGCTAATAACACTTATTTCGTGAGTCAGATTTTTTTTTGAAAAGTTCGCCTTTGCCTTCACTGCATGACTTTAGGTATATTTGAAGTGTTTTCATAGTTCCTTAATTGAACGTCAAACAATAAATTCCATAGTGCGAGAGCCATGCTTAGGCACGTATGGGCCGGCTAGACCGGAGTGATACCACGGCCTCACCGAAAACCGGCAGTGAAGCAATGCTTGCATTGCTTTTTGCCGACATTTTATTGGCACCAATGAACCGTTCAAAGTGCAAGTAAACTCAAACCATGCATTTTCTATAATTGTTTTTAAACTTTCGCAATTTTGATACATATTAGATGTGTAATTCGGGACTTAATCGCGATAATATTTAAACGGTACAATACCGTACAATACCTCTTCCACTCGTGACCACGATCGGTGCATTCGATCGAAACGTCGGGTAACCAAGAGGTATTGTACCTTTTAAACATTATCGCGATTAAGTCCCGAGTTACACATCTAACATGCATTTGGTTTCTCCTATTGGCATGCGTCTGTATGTTTCAGACCTTCAGCGTCTCGTGAAGAAGGACTGGACGACGAATACTATGAAGCGGAAGCTGCTGGCCACAATGGAGATTGTGACAAATATGTAGAAGAGTGCCCCACAAGTCTTTTCGACTATATCACACGACTGGTTGAATTCCCACACAAGTCATAAGCTCTATAATAAACTATTGACTCAATATCAGTGTGTCTATTTTTAGATGTCGTCTATTTACTAACATTAGCATCGCTTGCCTTTATGTTTTAAAAAGTATCTTCGACTTCAATGCGCCTAAAAATACGTATAAAATTTGAAAAGTTTCCTCGATTTCTCCAGAATCCCATCTTCAAATCCTGACCTGATGACCATGAAACCCCCTGGAAAGTATGCCCTTTCAAACAAAAGAAGAATTTTTCAAAACAGTCGAGGCGACTTTGAGTTATCGGGGAACATACATAACAAAAGATTCCGACGAATTGAGAACATTTTTTTTAGTCGGTTAAAAATAGATTGGGGAAAAAATGTTTATGTGACTTATGTTTATATTAATGATACTGTTCTAAGATTAGTGTAATCTATGACCAGTAGCGGTCCTAGCTACATTTTTAGGTGGTGCAAGACCCCAAAGTAACGGCCCTATAAATTCAAAACCTCAATTTTTCTATGTTGTTCCCCGTAAAAAGAATTTGATAACCTTTTTCTTGAGTCAAAATATTTTGTACACCCCATACTTAAGACCTGTTGCGGATAAAAATGTGAATCGAAACTTTTGTTGACCTTTTTTTTAGATAAAATGTGAATCAAAAATGTAATTAAAATGTGGTTTTGTTGCGCCCCCTACATGACGGCACCCGGTGCGGCCGCACCGCTCGCACCGCCCTAGGGCCGCCCCTGTCTATGACAGTTGTTTTAGTATTCGTAAATGCTCTCCAAGATTATGAACAATATCTTACTAATTTTAACGGTAGGTAACGGTTCGAGTGTGTAAATGTTTTATTGAAGAAATCGTTTGTTTAATTCATGGATTGCAGAAATATCAGTATCTGTAAAAGTTCTTCATGTATGATGATAATTTTGATTGAACAATCCGAATTCGGAGACGATTTCAAACTCATAACTTTATCGATATCTAACTCCTGGTAATGCTCTAAAACGTAGCTTGGTAGCATTCCTGATATTACCCAATACAGTGTTCTTCAAAGTATCAATAACTGTTGAGAACTGAAACAGTGTGTGTGTCAGCTCCGACCCACGACTGAAGTTTACAATTTACTGACGGTTTATGTCGACGCTGTACAGTATATATATTACACATACACACTTATATGCGTCTCTCTCTTTCTCTCTTCGCCCACCTATCTCTCTCTCTCTTTCTCTCTCTCTCTTATTCTATATTCAGCTATATAAACTCCAATAAAGCACAAAAAGCACAACACAGCGTTACGTTGCATTCATTCGCTCAATTTTACTCTTCATATTTTGTTCATACCGGGCGCCTTAAATGAAAATCGATTTTTAAGGAGTAAACTCCAAAAAGAGGTACATTCTCCACTTCCTAGCTTCATCATCAGACCATTGTTACCAAGCGCAATCTAGTGCACAAGTTAAAAGAAATTATATGACTGCAAAAAGAATCCCACTATCTACCTGTTTCATTGCGGTATGACGATTAAAAGTAGGGTAAAATCGACTTCAGAAATGTGTTTACATAGTTGGTTATCAGTGAAGCTAATACATTGAAGCTTGTTTAAACAACAGCTTCACTTGACCAAACGTTCTTGACCATTGTAATAATGGTTCATATCTTGTTTATAATCTGTGCTTCCGACCACGTTATCAAATAACAATATGCGTTGAGGCGTTACTGACACAATATTATTTACCTAGAAAAAGATAAGTACTTTTTTGACGTGACAATGGTCCCAATTCTGTTACTTCACTAAATTAAAATTCACTAAATTTTCTTCATATAAGATGTAAACCTTGTACACTTCAAAACAAGGTCTTATTTCAAATTGAAACAAGTAGGTAACATATGTCGCTATCGAAATAAGCAATTTATTTGTCGACTATGGTCTGATACGCTTAAATAAACTTTAATACCACGTAGCGAGAGCCGCTATCCGTTGAATGCCATCTCTTTTGCTCTGTGTTTTTAGTAAGCGTCTTCGTAGGTGTAGATTAAAAACACGTCATCCTTGTTCGTTTTTAACAAGTTTTTATACGACAATTATACAGCGTTTGAATAAATGGAGACTCTCGCTGCGTGGAAATAAAGTTGAGTATACGTTGACAGGTGTTAGTGAAATTTAGCGGCGCTGAGAAATAGATGCTAGTAACAAATAGACCTTATTACGAATAACACTAGGTTGATTTCATATGAAGAAATTAAGTCAGGTTTTAGTTTAGTCGAATGTACAATATAATCGGCACCAATGTCTTATATTTCGATGGAGCCGGCTGCACGCACGAAAAAACATGACTCATGCGGCGCTACCTCGCTCTGAGGCGTTCCACTTATGACGTTGTCACGTTCAACTATCGTCAGTAAACCGACTTTACAGACAACCGATTTTTTCATATAAAATTGCCATCTCGACTTTGGATGATCTAACTCTCAGTGAAAGGAATGTTGATGTGAATATATTAGTTTTCCAATAAAACAACAGCTTTGTTTAATAGCAAGTATTTATTTATTGTTTAGGCTCTAGTAATAGTAATATTTATCGGTGTACAATAGTTATATTGCACCGTACAAATTATTTATTATAATAATCAAACTTGGTAGTTTATAAAATTTAAAACTTATTCACAGCCGTTACATTAAAATGTTTAATTCAATATTTATTAGACATTTACTCTAACATTATATCAATCTGATTAAGATATAGATAATATATTATTTTATTTTTATTATACGCAGTACTTAATTACTTATAACTAATTTGTTATCCCATCATGATGATTTTAACACAATACATAATAAATCATCACGGTATTCGTATACCGTGATGATTTATTATGTGTTAAAATGTATTAGTAAGTCGAAACTATCTAAATCATAATCTGATTTTTGTATATATTTATATATATACTAGCTGACCCGGCACACGTTGTTTTGCCATATTAATTATTTCTAATTAATATTTTGGTAATCAAATCAAAAATAACTAACTTATTGTGGGGATGGGGTCTATGAC
The DNA here is from genome assembly GCA_949752705.1 of Callimorpha dominula. Taxonomy (NCBI): domain Eukaryota; kingdom Metazoa; phylum Arthropoda; class Insecta; order Lepidoptera; family Erebidae; genus Callimorpha; species Callimorpha dominula. Next base: position 4,190,804 of record OX457005.1, read on the forward strand.
TGACAGAAGAATGAGCGCTATGGTCTATTGACGGCCTATAAAAACTGACATCTTTAAAGTTTAACAGTGGGAGAGCCATGCTTCGGCACGTATGGGCCGGCTCGAAAGGAGTGATATCATGGCCTCACAGAAAACCGGCAGTGAAGTAATGCTTCGTTATAATTCGCCAAGCGAGTGAGGATACCGGTGGCCCTAACCCTTCCCTCTCTCTATCTTCCCCCTATCTCTCCATCTTCCCTCCTCTCCTACCTTAAGGGCCGGCAAGTTACTTGTGACTCTCTAGTTGCAGGTGCCCATGGGCGGCGGTAGTCACTTACCATCAGGTGATCCGTCTGCTCGTTAACCCCCTATTCCGTAAAAAAAAAAGTTTGACATCGACTTGACGGCAATCGATTATTACAATCGATTTTAACAATCGCACTTTCTATTTTCACTGCGTTAAATACTTAAAAAAAAAAATTCCAATGAAAGTAAAAATGCTAATATCGCTATTAAAAAACAGGGGTTGATCGTAGAGGGTTGAAAATTCCGTGTTGTATGTATTTTCTAATGCTGTATCATAAAAGAATAAAAATTTATCTAATAATATAAAAAAAAATAAGGGGTGGACTACCCTTAACATTTAGGGGGATGAAAAATAGATGTTAGCCGATTCTCAGACCTACCCAATATGCACACAAAAATTTCATGAGAATCGGTCAAGCCGTTTTGGAGGAGTATGGTAACTAACATTGTGACACGAGAATTTTATATATAAGATATAAATTTATTTCGCGTATCTTTAAAACGGCTCTAACGATTTGGATCAAATGTTGTATTTATGTAGATAATGTTTGGTTTTTTAAGATTACCTATATAGGTGTTTTTCCTAATAAGAAATATTTAAAAAAAATCTCCGAGCGATGCTCGGTCGCCCAGGTACTATCCACAAAGACTGGTGGCGACACCTCTAACGCCAAATAAAAGCTTTTGTAAAATACCCGTATACTTAACATTCAGATTGCTTTCTTTAGATTTTTTAAGGAGTTTTTTGTTCATGTCTGATTAAATATCATTAAATAACTTGCTACTTGAGGACACTTAAATTGATCTATTCAAAAAATAGTTGGAAAAACTTTTAAGCGACAATTGAATTATAAAAATTACGATATACATAATATTATTTATTATGTCGCAATGAGGGACTGACCTAAGAAAGATAGGGAGTTACTAGTACCTCATTAATAAATTATATTAATAATACAATAAAACTTATAAAAAGTCTTTGTTTTATGAACATTAATGATGTTAAGTCACATTTTATAGCTACTGTTCGAGTATTTACGAAGCTCTACTTAGACGAAAATCAAATTACTCTGGAACTATTATCCACGAGTCTTGAATAATATCGATAAGGACTCAATTAACTATATTATTATAGTTATTTGCGTTCAGAGAAAAAGAGGTAGTAATATTCCGCTTCTCAAACAAATTGATCAAATCATTTTTACGTAACAAAGAATATATATTTTTTTTTAATTTAAGAGTCCTCTATGCATATAAGATGTGTAAAACGGGACTTGATCGTGGTAATATTTATAAGGTAGGATACCGTTTTTATACCCGACGTTTTGATCGAATTGTAACGATCATAGTCACGGGTGGACATGGACATTCGCCCGTGTATCACCGTTACCTTAGTGTCGTAAACTTCGTTATTAAATGTACTATAGATACACGTTAGATAGTACTACATACATTACATGCATGCATTTAATAAACCAACCTAATAATAAACTACCAAACCAATCAATGAATGTCCCTGTAATTATGTGTTGTATTAGTTTGACAGCGTCGCTACTGTAAGTTATTTCCATAGAGATAAGATAAGAACTCAGGGGACTCACTAGCAGCCTTCTCTCTCGCTTTGCGTATAGGATCCACTTATAGGCTATCGAACCCCTGGCGTGCTCTATGCTAATATCTCTATGGTTATTACTTACCACAACGCGGCAACGTAGTGGATTAGACTCCTGGTACGTTTTCCACACGCACGCTCGCGAGAGTGAATTCAAAAAGCGCATTTCAAATTAACTAACTTTTCGAATTATCGTGCAATTTAAAACATGAAAGTTATCATAAAAATGTTATAATTATCGATTTCATTGTTTTTGTACTTCTATAGTATAGGTTTAGCTTTCTTTACTACACTTGAAATATCATATCGCTAGCGCGGGCGCGAAGCATCTGATACCAAAACTGTGCATACAACTAATTTTAGCACAGTTTATGCCATGTTTTGAGCACCGATCGAACGTCGGTAGGTATATATGATCGGAGATCGTCACTAATAAACATTACCGCGTTGTTTTACATATGTAATATAAAAATAAAATATAATTTGTTAATAATAATGTGCGACTACAATTTCAATTCCAATATTTAACTAATAATACCAATAGTTTCAATATCTTTCGGATAGAAAAAGTTGTTCTTCTTCATAGGGATAGATGAGATTTGTTGGTCGACTGGCACTCTTGTATCGTAGAGGGAAGGTGATTGGAAGATGATGCCGAAAGTACCAACGAAGCAAGCGATGGTGAAGAGCCACAGAAAGAAACGGTCCAATACCATAGACATGAACTTCCAGTCTTCGACGACCTGCAGACAAAAATATAAAAATTAAGTTCATATTGATCACATCCCATCAACACATATTATATTATCAATTAGAGGAGTGATATTTATTTGCAGATATAAATTGCTTTTCCCGGGTCCCTTGCAATAGACCCACTTGTGACGGAACACCGTGTGGTTTTAGTCGGTTCGATTCCGACATACCACTTCACCGTTAGCTCCAGTGAGGTGATGACCCGTGGGGGTTTCCACAAGAAAAAAATAAATATATAAATTGCTTTGAGTTAAGAGTAACTTATTAGTAAATAATAATATTGAAAACTAACTTTAAAACCTCCGCTTTCCATGATATATAATTATATTTATACAGAAATTAACGCGATCAATAGGTATTACAAACCTTTTAAGGACGGAACGCGGAATAAGGACACATCGGTTTGCTTACAGAATATGAACAGTGTATCGGTACGTGGCGAAACGAAAATATTAATAACTAGCTGCGCCCCGTGGTTTCACCCGCGTAAGTCCCGATCCCGTGGGAATATCGGGATAAAAAGTAGCCTATGTGTTAATCCAGGTTTCCAGCTATCTACATACCAAGTTTCATCGCAATCGTTTCAGTGGTTTTTGCGTGAAAGAGTAACAAACATCTATCCATCCTTTCATCAAACATCAATCATTATTATATTGTTCTATCGTGCGTAGAACTTTCAATACCTATTTTCGGGTTTCTTTGATTTGATACGAACGAAAAACGTGATGCAAAATCGAATGCTGAACAACCTTCTTAATGCCCACGTAGGATACACGCTTTTGATAAATTCTGGGCCCCTAATTTTTTAGTCACCTACTTCTGATTTTGTGTTTGCTACTTAATTTTGTGCATACATAAAAAATATTATTTCATTATTTAAAGTTATTTTTTAGTCTTAAAACGAATGAACTTGAAGACTTACCGATATGGCTTATATTTCGTTAAAGAAGGGACGGGCATGAATTATATTATGGATATTTAATAACAAGGATGTTGATAGAATATCGAGTTTTCCGAAAATGTTTGAATAAAAAATTTTTATCGTTGAAATTGACATAAAAATTCAAAATTCAGAGCGCTCCTAAAATTTTACCTCACCTTTTTGTAACAGCCTGTATATTCTAAATATACCTTCCTCCTCCTTTTTTTTAACTCAGTTTACGAACCAAACTGATAAGTATAAGAATATTGAACAATCACTTGTAGTAATACTATCCCTTAACACTTCAACAAAATGTAGTCAGCAACTTTCTAATGACAAACAGCTCCGTCGCGTCTGTAGCTGTGCCTTATCGCGTAAACAAGGTAACAGTACTTTTTTTCATTATTTCCTGTCGTAACAGGCCTCTTGAGTTCCGAATGAGGGGAAGCGTATCAAGGGACAATTTCCCTTTTGAGATTAACCGTTTCAAAGCGATTATGTATACAATACAACACGTCTGAGATAAGCACTTTGCATTTCGCAAAGAAGTGATGAAAGCTGATTACGAAGGTAATCTTTCAATCTCAGACAATCCGGTTGGTTTAGTTTTAAATTTTTATATTTTTCTTAAAAACTATTTAGAATATTACAGAATTGATGAGAAGCGTAGATTTTAAGACTAAAAATAACTTTAAATAATGAAATAATATTTTTTATGTATGCACAAAATTAAGTAACAAACACAAAATCAGAAGTAGGTGACTAAAAAATTAGGGGCCCAGAATTTCTCTTAAGCGTGTATCCTACGTGGGCATTAAGAAGGTTGTTCAGCATTCGATTTTGCATCACATTTTTCGTTTCTATATTTATTAAGTTCAAAAACTGATTACAAATATCTATTGCATAGAAACCTATGTTTTATAGTACCTTTCTGTTGAAAAAAAAATGAAACCGTAAAATTTGGTACACCTAAATTTTTAAATATGAAACAAATTTATTTCTTTGAAATCTTCCTTCTTTTTAAAGTAATTAATAGCATAAACATTAGCATGTAGCATTCTATATTGGTATTAGAAATACATACCTAAGTATATGTTTATGAATTGCTCTATACAACGTACACACGTAGCTCCTGTCTAAAATTAAGGCCGTACTCCACAGAAAATGCTTTTCATGCTGCTAGTATATCACATGTGGTATGATAATGAGTACTGGTTATATATGAGCGCCCCGAGTGCCTGTCTGGACGCTATTTATTTTCAACAGAATTTTTCACAGGAGACTTTCATGTTCTCTGATAGCGTCGGTAGGACTCGGTGTACATTTACGTTGTTGGCATACGATTTTGAACAGTGTGCAGATTATATGCGGCTGTTAACAACAGCCTAATTTAAAAGTGGCCCTAATCTAAAATCTTTTAGATGTAATAATGATTTTAATGTAATCATGCCCATGAAGTCATGTTTTGATTTATATTCCTAAAGTCATCTCAAAATTTGTACAGAGGAAGAAGAAATTACGCAACATGAATTTGTAATGATGCAAGACATTTATAAAAATATTACAATAAGCTTAATATTTGAATCTTAAGAAGCTAAATCCTTATTCTCAAGGAAGAGTGTATTAACATATTGTAAAAGAAAACAACACTGGAGTCTAATAGTAGGTACGGAACGGAAATATTCACGATGATGTCATGTGATCATACAAGAAACTCGCAGAAAACTGCAAAATGTCACGATATATCATTATGTTCTTTTTACAACAGTGGATATATTTTCTACTTCAGACCGTTAAGGCCTATTAGTTTAAACCTAGTCTCAATACAAGAGGGTTTAGGCGGTGGCTAGAACTAGGTCATGCGCACCAGCAGTAGGAACGGTAGGTTAGTTTATAAACGAGGTTTTCACTAGTGTTTATCATATACATCACTAGCAACACCTCGCGGTTTCACCCGCGTAAGTCCCTATCCCTTGGGAATATCTGGATAAAAAGTAGCCTATGCGTTAATCCAGGTCTCCAGTTATCTACATACCAAGTTTCATCGCAATCGGTTCAGTGGTTTTTGCGTGAAAGAGTAACAAACATCAGTCCATCCATCCAAACTTTCACATTTATTAGTGGGATTAGTGGGATAGTGGGATTAGTGGGATATTAGTGGGATCCATCATCATTCTCATATAAAACGCAATAAGCAGTGCATTTCAAGTGTCAAAATTGAAACGCAGAACGCTTTGGAGTGTCCAGAAACCAGCAACAGTTACCTATTAAATACTAATACGATGCCATAAACGTGTGTCGATGTAGAATGTAGATTACAAATGGTCATGTCACTGTCATTTCTATCAGCACATACCTAATATTAGTAAACTGTCGACTCCCTCATCTATGTGCAAATTAATTGAACTGTGATTTAATTGTGATGAGATAATCTGATTCAGATCTAACTCTGATTGTGATGAAATAAAAAAATCAAATGAAATTTGGAATTTAAAATCATAATCTAAAGCGTGCGCACATAACTCATGCATAGACATCTTTGTGTATCCAAACTATGTTGTGTGACAAAAACGAAATTAAACTTGGAATAAAAAACACACATAGTCAAAATCTTGCACAAATATCTGTTCTTAGTTATGGATATAACCTACACGCCCTGTAAGACGTGTGTATGAGTTATGTCCTTTCGTGTGTATTACCCACACTGGTATACGGTGGTATGAACAGGAAAAGGCCGCAACACACTGTGGGAGGTGGATTCCCAAGGGAACCGTGCACTCACAGCAATTTTGTAGACGCTTTTTGGTTCATTTGACAGTACTCTGACCTCTAATACGGAATTTTGTATCAAAATGGATGTATATGTATATGGAGGTAAGTTTTTGATGGTGATAATAAAAGCTTTTATATAGTTTTGTACAGTCGTTATACGTTGAACCGCAATGCGACTACGATGCGGCATGATTAGGAGGTTTGTGGAAACATTAATGTTCATTATTTCAGTTATTACAGTTTTATACAGTTATTTTAGGCAAAAGGTGTAGACATAAAACAAGCTGAACAAGTGCGAGTCTGACTCGCGCACCGAGGGTTCTGCTTAGGAATCGATTGTCAAAGATTTTTGCCCGTTTATTCCGGGTATGTCTCCCCTCAAAATTACAATATCTTTCAAGTAGGATTTCTATACAAACTTAACTTTGCTATTCCAAAAATACTCTCACTTACATCGATGTATATGTCACAATCTAATATTTCTTATAAGTGATATACCAACAAACAACGACTGTAAAATTTCCTTTACTTCTGAGATCTTGGTTCTCACCAAATTTGACTGGCCTGTTGGTCTAGTAGTTAATGATCCTGACTGCTTAGCTAGAGGGAGGGGTCCTGGGTGGGAATCGAATCCAGGACGGGTTGAATTCCAACCACAGGACAAATAATTTGTGTAATGAGCAAGATCGTTTGTTCTGTGTCTGGCTGTAATTTATCTATAATATGAATGATTTTATAAATATATAAGTAGGTTTATCGGCGGTCTGGTTACCATAGTACAGGCTCCGCCTTGTTTGGGATCAGACGGCCGTGTGTGAGAAGTGTCTAGTTATTATTATTAATGAGCCGAGGTCAATGGGAACAGGTTTATATTTACCCGCAAAATGTTAAAATTGGTTAAAATATAATATCCGTATCTTTTAATCGCATTGGCCTTAGAAGTTTGATTTTTTATAGCTTCAAGGGACCGCAGATATTAGTATGTATTTTATATTAAATTCCAAATGATACCTTCACACATTCCTGATAAAGAGTCAGTCGGACAGACAGGCAGATAGAGAGATCGACAGACCTACAGAAGGACAACAAAGTTATCCTGTAAGGGTTCCGTTTTGAGGTACGGAACTCTGGAAACGGCAATTACGCTATGAAATAGTATTAAAATTAACTACTGTAAACTTGGCTTATCGTCCCAAGTCGTGCCAAAGAAGTAATAGAAACAGAACGAAAATTGTAATAAAATAAACAATGTTTGGAAAAGTATTACAATAATTTTATTAAAATTTAATTTATTTACACTTCCAACTACAGCCAACCTTTAGGTGATGCAGAGACGTTCATGGCAGATCTTACCTAGCTTTACCTAGTCAAAATTAATTGTTTTATATTTACCATTAACAACGGGTACCTACTAGTAAAACCTAAAAGATTACTGTAAGGATAAGTAGTTGAATATTGACGATTATAACGCACAAATGACACCAGAAGTGCAGCGAGTATTTATTGAAACCGATAACGGCTTAAAATGAGGTGTGCCACATATTTGAACAATTTAATAGTAAAAATAGACAGTTTATTACAGTAGTAGCTATATTACATTCAATTCAAATTATTAATCAAGATCGGGCAATCTAATAAAAATAGACAGCCGATCCGGCGGACAGACTATCTGATTGAGGAATTGAATAAAATAACTCTACATTTCCCAAGGATACTTATTACCTTTCTTTGATATAATAAATCAATCGAATAAATTGCATCCTTGAGATTCTCAATCAACCCCCATTGAAGCCACGTTTTTACCCACAGTACAGATACAGTTAAAACGTAAAAGGGAAAAGAAATAAGAATATTAGCTATCATTCGAATACTGAACAAGAGTTGAACGAACGCTATCCAAGAGAAAAGATATTTTAAAACAATTGTTTTAAAATATCTTTTCTCTTGGATAGCGAAACAATTGTTTGGCTGCAATATAATTCTATGGAATTCGTTTAATATTATTAATGCTTAATGCTAGTATATCGCTATATCAAATATTTTTCTATAAAACCAACCCATTCTTATGCACTCATCTCTATAACTATTTTCACGTGGGTTCAATGTATCCAGTCTAATTTCTAAGCATGCATAATAATACATATTTAAACACTATTCTCTCGGCATCGCTTCTTATATCCCCAATAGAGTCTGCTGAGGAGTAAGAAACCACTCGGATAATTTATCATAGTGCCTGCCTCATCTATATCAGGGCTATGCTAGACGCGGGCTTCATGACGTATGATAAATGCCAAAATATATAAAAAGACTCGTACTGACACCAGGTGAAAGTATAGGCAGTCTTTATTAGAAAAGGTTTGGAAAAAAATATTATAATAGGAATGCAGTATGGCCGACTTCACATATTTTAGTGACCATTATTCATTAAATGTCGTGCCTAGTATTCGGATATTTTGTATAAGCAGCTGCTGCACTATACTCATAATATAGGTGCAGCAGAGACATTCACATAAATGCCAAAAAAAAACTGAAGAAAATAAGATTATATATATGACTGTTGTGTTTGAAGAGATGTAACATCACGAAACCAAGTTTAGTGCATTAGCTAATTTCCCATGTTTTACTTCACCAACCCAAATTCTAATTACAAGTCTGTCAACATCAGCAGCATACGCATAGCAGTTTAATTAGCCAATAGACACGACATTCTGTGTACACAATTACTGACACGTCAAATTAGCTAGCTAATGGTCACCCATGAATAGTAGTGTCCCCTATAGACAGTCCTAGAAGAGGATAATATATTTGTATAACAGGTTAATGGGCAATATATCTGTAAAGGTACTTTCCTCTTCCATAAACATAGTCCCTATATTTATGAGCATATCATATGAAGACATTATAAAAATAATATCGAAAAGGTATTACAATTGATGTTTATTATTCTACTTGTTACTTTGTACTGTGGTCTTTAAGGCATGTGTGCGTGTTCAAGCCCTGAATAATCTAACAGACGACTTACACAAATAACTACGAATTAGATATTATATTTAAACTCGTTATTAACGTTATAAGGTGTTATAAGTTTAACATGTCTGTATGTCTGTGCATTTGTGTGACTTTGCGTCTATATGACTGTACAGCTGTGTGTCTGTCTGTCTGTGGCATCGTATCTCCCAAACGAATTGACCTATTTAAGTGCGTATTTTGTTTGAAAGGTGACATGATCGAGAGTTTTCTTAGACATAATTCAAGAAAATCAGTTCAGCCGTTCGAAGGTCATCAGCTCTTTTCTAATCGTTGAAGGGTTTTTTGAATTGGGGGTGTTTTAAATTTATGATTAATTAAAACTTATTCATAGTATGATTAGTAGATTCAAGCCACAAAAACATATTCATAGAGTCCGCAGTCGTCTGTAAATAATAACTAGTTTTAATGAAATCACTCTTTCAATCAATCAATTTGCGTCATAGATCAAGGAAAAGCTATCCGAAATATAGACATGCATGCACATGTGCTCGATATAGTTAAATAATCTAGCAAATCACCCCCTAGACTAGACCATAAAATTTCAAATTCAGAACATACCAATTTTTCTGTGTATTACATAGCTTGCTTGCTTATCTAGCGCAAAAGACTCAAACGCAAAAGACGTAGCAAAATAAACTCTCCGTGTATATGCACTTGTAACGGTTGGAAATCCTCGCGAAGAGGATAGGAGGATTTCAGGATGCGATCCATGTTTACATCTGTATAGACCCTCGTGGGATGTCTAAAGCTTTTAAAAGAAATATGTAACAGTGCACCTGAGGCAGGTTTGGCGAGTAAAAATTGGAAAGAATTTTAAATAAGTCAAACTTAACTTTAAATACAATTTACTTTCACACACATGTGTTCACGACAACCGATGCTTATTTAAAAACGATAGCATACTTGCGGTTGAAGAAGTAGATGTACGAGTCACACATAAAAACAAAACTTATTATGTAAAATAGGTTGTTGAATAAGAAGGTCAATAGACAAATTAAATAAAAGCAAAGCTAGCTCTATCTCACAACTATCTATCTCTAAAGAACAAAATAAGCATCGCCTGTACTATGGGTTCTAGAACACGGATAAACAGACTTACAATATTTTTTCGTAAATACGTAAATTATACATAGAAACACCCAAGCTACTGCAAATAGACATATTGACGTACTAGATCGTTCAATAAGTTCCAAGACTAGCTTGGGGTGCATATGTAAAAAAAAAAAAATTTTAGAAATGGCCAGTACGGCCATCAAATGCATAATTTTTTTTGATTTCGAAGACAATAGAAGAAAACGAGTTTCGTGTGCTGATAAAACATTGTTTTTAATGAATGGGAACAACACCGTTCAAGCACAGCGGTTGCATATTAAATGGTATCCGGAATCTGTTAAAACTATTTTTTTGTCGGTGTTATGTCGATTTCAAAGGCGGTTGTATAGACACAAATAATGCTGAACACTCTGGTCAGCCAAATGAAGCAGTGACTCAATAAAACATCAACCAAGTCCTGAAAGTCGTGAAGGAAGATCGGAAACTAAAAGTGCGTGAGATAGCTCAGATAGTGAAAATTTCAATTGGTAGTGTTTTAACTATTTTACATCAAAATTCGGCCATGAAAAAGTTTTTTTTTCCAAATGGGTGCCGCGTTTGCTAACAATTGCTCAAAAGCAACAAATTATCAATGATTCAGAGTGCTGTTTGGTTCAATAGAAATTGGAAGGATTTTTTACGTCGGTATGTGGCAATGGATGAAACATGGATTTTCACTCCGAAATCCGAAATTTACAATCAGCAGAATGGATAACCGCAGCAACGGAGGCTTATTTGGAAGCCAAAGTTAAGTCGTTCTACACACATGGAATAGAAAAGTTAGAAAAACGTTGGATCGCAATTGAAGGAGAGTACGTTGATGAATAAAAAATAATTTTATCAAAAAAAACTTTTTTTTTGTATTTAGTATCGGTATAATTATGTATTTACACGGGAATGATCGCGTTAATTACCGTGTAAATACATAATTATATCATGGAACGCAAACGCTTCAAAGTTAATATCGGTACTTATTGAACCAAGTGTCATACATATATTTGAGTGGGAATAATCAATATTCAACGACAATAAATTGATAGCAAATGAATGATAGTTAAAGCACTAATGCTTTCCTTACATTTGCTAGGTAGGGCTGGGTGACCTCCAGATTTGTTAGTAGTCTCAAATTAGTACGTTGCTTAAAATATCAACAGTTCAGTCGCAAAATTCGTCGTGCATAATTTCAGTAAAGAGATACTAATCATGGGAATATCTCATCACCACGACAGTCCTTAAACCTGCATATATGATACGTAACTGTTTAAAAATTCCAATGACTATCGCCGTGGCTTTTACGAATATCATACATACAAGCTCAAACTTCAAGCACATATAACATATCATATAATAATATACCTTAGTCAATCATCTTACTATAAGATTGTCAATTGTTCACAACCAAAGGTTGGCTTCATATCATCATCATCAATCATAATAATTTAGACATTACCCTGTTACAAGAACAAATCAGTATACGTGTCTCCGTAATGGAGAATTATACAGCTTGATAGCAATGCATGAGCTAAGGTACTCGTATATGTCTCGCAAGCTTGCGAAGTATCAGGTCATTCAATTCCATTTCCATTTTCGTGCTCTGCCACGGACCTTCTGAAGTAGTTAAGTACCATCTTCGTTTGCTGATTCAGCAAATGTTTCATAGTCGAATTTACAAGAGAAAATTGTAAAGGAACCAAATCTATGACAGACATTCCATACTTTCACAATATAATTTTTTTTTCTGAATGCACCTAGCAAAATGATTTGATTTTCTTCTCCTTAGCAAAAGGATATTATTTTTTACTTAACTGTTTTGATATTCAAATATGTTAACACTTACTGTGTTATCTCTGTGGAGAAAAATGGCAGCAAAAAATATAAATTCGTAAAACATACAACAAACACTATTCAAAAACATTCAACATTTCAACACGAATTCTGAAAAACCCTGCAGAAACATTTCGGCGTTACATATTTCATCCTATTTCGAATTCAGGCCCTGTCCGTTCCGTTAAGATAAGGGCGGCTCCCATTAATATAGGGTCCAGATGGCAAACAAAGTGAATAGACCATTTTTACGCCTTCGGCTCATCGACATCAAATTTACTGACAAACGACATGTTTCCGATACGACTACAAGAATTATGTTTCTTTCCGTTTTAAATAGGAATTACCTAATTCTACATGAAGTATTTGCCTAAAGATAGGATGATGATGATAAAGGTATGATATGTTAAAGACCAATTAGGCAAATAGTTCCAAGAATAAACTGGAATACTTTACTGTACCCGAAGCACTTTACTGGTTTGATTGCCTTGTTTATAATGGGGGCTAAGAGAATGCAATTCAATGAAGAACAGCCTATTCTTTGTATAAACAGGAGAAAAAGCGTAGATGATTTAAAGGCATTATTGAGCTTTTCTTCTATTCATTATATTGATTAATTCTAGCACCTTAAAATATATTGTAAGCAAAACATCTAGTCACGAAAGATCTACATGTTTGATGTTGCATGGTTATACGCTAGGAAACATGCAGGATCTTTCATACCTTGGGTTTTCATCAAAAATATAATATTGTATATTATGTCTTTAACAGTTTGATGCATGTCGACGTCGGATCGGAATCGTATCGTCTATTGTGATAAGATTCTTTGACTCATCAATATTTCAGAATAAATATGGCCTCAGATCCTGTTTGACAGACGCCTGAAGCCGAGTTATTAGGTCAATAGAAAAAGATTGTGACAAGAGTCAATAATGAAATATTTGATGCTTCAGCAAAAATCCGAATATCCTTAGGATTATAACGGTTTTTATCCCTTAAATGTTTTAGAGGTTTAAAGCTGTGTGAACTAAATATAATACAGTTTTGAATACACCTTTTTGTAAACGTTTTACACGTTTATATCGGTTTTCAAATTAGTTTAAATGAATAAGGTAGTCTGGTTCATAGTTTAATTATCCGGTTCTATTGTTATTGTTTAATGACTTATTATCTACTAATGTATACTGTTGGGGAAAGAATAGGTGTATGTCATTAGCATTTGAAAAATACACAACATATACTGCCTTTTTTATGAATGTATATTATCTATATATGTGTAAGTATGTATGTATGTGTCTGTATATGATAATAGTTTTAATTGTATATTAGAGAATTCAATTGATCGTAATCATCTTTAATCTCTCTCTCCATCGAATTGTTGTCTGGAAGAATCGCGATAAGGCTACCAACGGTACATTTGTTTTATTTTTATTTTTTTCTTTATATAGGAATATATGTTTACAAATTGTATTGATATCTTTGTTTTTTTTTTAACTAATAGTGAATACACATTACAGAACATACCATGTCAGTATTTGCACTCATAAATCCGTGAACAGGGTATAACAAATAGCCTTAGTATTAAAAACCTTTAATAGCTTTTGAGCTTCATCGGACTCCGGAATAAATTATATGAAGCACTAGCTACGCCCTGTGGTTTCATCCGCGCGGCTCGATGCCGTGGGAATATCTCGGTAAAAAGTAACCTATGTGTTAATCCAGGACTCTAGCTAACTACATACAAGTTTCATCGCAAGCGGTTCAATAGTTTTTGCGGAAAAGAGTGACAAACATCCATACATCCTCACAAACTTTCACGTTTATAATATTAGTATAATTTAAAAATAATTGATAGTGTTTTATATTAGGAAAAAATGTGCGTTAAATTAGTATAAAAACCGTTTCAAAGTTAGTAGTTTAGAATAGTCAATACACAACTAGTAATGACTCAAAATTCAATAAAAAATTCAATTTCTAACATGTAACTGATGTATCTAACCTAGATTCTACTGCATCCAAATCGATTTGCACAGATCAAACAAAAATTTGTGTCGCTTACAGATTGGAATTACATCATGTCCATCCCCCGAGTCCAAGAGCCAAATAGAAAAGAAATATCAATAACAAAAAGAATTTCTATTTACACGAATAAAAGAAACGTGATATTAATCCACGAACAAAAATGGATCGCCCGAGTAATCCGGGAGATGCTTTTTAAAATTTATTCGGCCTCCGGGTGCTATTTATATCGTCGTTTCAAAAATGAAGTGCGGTTATCTGAGAGACGTAAGGACGTGTTCCGAATAACAATCCGGTTTAGCGATAGACGCTGTTGGCAATAGTCAAGGAGCTCACTCATTTACTTATGTACTTTGTGGTGTAAGTGTTCTATATTACTTTATTTTTTAATGTACATTCGTAGTGGTGTATATATTTTTGTTTATGGATGAAGCTTTAGATGCGGCATTATATTTTATGTATTTTCTGTTTATTATTTTTGTTTATATAACTAATAACATCATGAGAAGCACCTTTAATTAAAGATAAGACCACCGCGGCCGATAGGATGTGGCAAGTGACACCTTTGATATTGCTTGTGTTTGTGGCCACCGATAACCGCATATTACTTACCTATTTATATTCTGGCTTGCCTAGTTATATAAAAATACTTACAAATGAAAAGTTATAATTATAATTATTAATAGTTTAAAAATTACAAAATACGCTTTTGTAGCTAGCTGAACTAAAAAGTAGAAAATAATTTTCTATAAGTTAATACAATATTAAAGACTAAAAATGCAAAAAAAATAATACTATATAAAACTAAAAAACACGCTAATGTTTCTAGTTTTTAGTTCAGCGAGATACAAAAGTTAGTATTTTAAACTATTATTTATTTTTGCTTTTTTAGTCTTTAATATTGTATTATGAACGGTCCTTGACAAGGGTAAGAAGTTCCAATTCAAGCCGACGTCTTAAAGTGGGTGGAAATCACGTTCAAAGATTCCTATACATAGATACACACATACCAAGCTGGTGGAGCGCCAATATATTTATAAAATGCATACATAATCGCACCATAATATATTTCGTTATATTATAAATTTCATAGTCTTTATAGTAAACCACATTCTGTTTGTCGAATGCAATTAGTGCTGGTACTGCTGTAATATTGCCAATGTACTCGACGATCTCAAGAGATGGCGTTAGCAGTCTTCAAATAATGTAAACGCGCTGCACCTGATTGGTGCAAGAAAAAACGGACATACCCTGCTCTCATCGCTTTTCGCTAAGAAGACGCTTTAATATATAAAAATTTTGTTCCGCCACGGACATCAGTTATATTTCTCGTGAAAAGAAGCTGATTTTCCGTTAGTCCTATAGCCGTGTAGTGTTTGGACTCGCTTGTAACCTTTACAAGGTGTATGTGGAGTGCTCCAGTCTACGATCGTGACCGGCCGGTCAATACCTTGCAAGAGACCGTAGAAACCTCGCCGCTGCTCGCTGCCTTCTGGAGGATCGGGACTTGGTCGGTGTCGCAGGTTAGTGCTGGCATGATTGTTTCGATCGATAGAAGTGGTTTACTTCCCTACACCTCGTACGCTAACTGTTGAGCAATCACACCCTGATCGGGCTATTTACACGCCTGACCATATAATTTGGTCCTTCGAGCCGGATAGGCCAGTGATTCACGTAAATATTGGTGAATTTACTTTTCTATTCATATCATAAAAAAGATTCACGTAATTCTAGTGAATTCTTGCCGCCATTTTTCCTCGCTCACAGATTTACGTAAAATTGGTAAATTCTGTGTTTAAAACGCACGAGAACTACGTAATTATTGGTAGACTCGTATTTAAATATAATTAATTGTTAGATTTGGTGAATTACGTATTAATTGGTAATAATATCCATTATACTCAATTTAGTTGAACTTATTTATACCTACCCACTTATTAACCGCTCCACCACTGTACTTTACGCTAAGTCATTTTAAGATTTAAATTTAATTTGTGTTTTTACACTAACTAGGTAGATATACCTATCACTTTGTAGTTGTATTGTGATATTATTTTATAAACATGACGGAAAGTGAATCAAGTCGCGAAGTCATGTTGGTTATGTTGAATCAAAAGAAAGAATTATTATTTCAACGTATTAATCGTATGTACACATCGTCGAAAGGTATAATTTCTTTCGATTCATCAACGCGAGCTAACGAGAATTTTCTGGCTGAAACGGAGATAATAGATGAGTTACGCGATAAATTTGAGTCCATTGTTGATAAAATAAATAATATAAATTTGTTATCAAAGATTACGGTCAATCCCGAGTATTCTTGCCTCGATTCATTTGATGATTTATACTCGAGAGTTAAACGCGTTAGAAATAAAATATTAACCACTTCTAAGGTGCGTTCACTCGAGACCAGTAGCTCGATCAAGTCCGTAGTGAAATTAGAACCTTTAGTAATTCCGAGTTTTGACGGACGCCCTGAAAACTGGAATACCTTTTATCAGTCTTTTAAAGCTAATATTCATTTGAATCAACAGCTTTCTGACTCGCAACGTGTACAGTATCTAATTTCTAAACTCACCCACGACGCACTAAAATTCACTTCCGGTATTATTCCGTCAGGTGAAACATATAAAATACTGTGGGATAGTTTGGTTAAGAAATACCACGACAAACGCTCATTAGGTACATATTATCTCAATAATATACTGGACTTAAAAACTTGCTCGCACACTGCGAACGCTCTTGATACCTTTGTTAGTAAATACTCCGCTTCGATTTCAGCTCTAAAAGAATTGGGCATAACAGATCTAACTGATTTTATTTTTCTTCAATGCGCTTTGAGAAGGATGGATCCTCAAACCATCCACGCCTTTGAACTTTCGATTCGGGATGTGGAAGTGCCTACGACACAACAGCTTATCGCTTTTATACAAGATCAGGCTAAGATTTTGGAGCGCTCAAACCCGCGAAATTCGTCATATACGAAACCCGCTGCTGTTGTTACGTCGCCCTCACGCGACCGGCTCGTTCATCACACCTCCAAATCTTTTGTCGCCAGTGAGTCCGCTAATAATGCAAATACTCTCACATATTCGGCGCCCGCAGCAGTTACCGCGAATTGTTGTTTGTGTAGTGGTAACCATCGACATTTATATGATTGCGCTCAGTTTAAAAATATGCGAGACGCAAGGGCTAGATATGAGTTTATTAAATCGAAGTACGGTTGCGTTAATTGTTTAAGCACTTTACATAAACTTCCGGATTGTAAGAGTACGTCAGTCTGTTTCTGTAATAAAAGACACCATAGGTTATTGCATTTTGATAGTAATAATTCGCAATCGCATGCGGCTATGGTAAATACCGCCGTCGCGTACTCGCCGCCGCCCGCTCATCGAGCGACCGTTACTTCGCCCGCGCCTTCTCATCGCGCTCACACGACTTCGTCATGCATTCGAGCGCCCCCGCTTGCTACAGAACCAGTTACACATACACAGTCTTACACTTCTTGTCATAAGGGTGATATACTTTTGTCAACCGCTCAGGTATACGCGCGCTCTAAGGGTAGCGCTGGTATCAAATCTGTAGTTAGGTGTTTGATAGATAATGGCTCGCAGAATAATCTAATAACATCTGCTTGTTCTAGTTTATTAAATTTATCGATAATACCGTTGAATAATTCCTATGTTAAAGGTGTTGGTTCCGCTTCAAGTCCGATAATCGGTTATGTTCATTTAGACATTGAATCCCGTATTTATCCGGATCAGAAATACACTATACATGCGCTTGTTGTAGAATGCATTACGGATCAATTGCCTTCGAAATTTATCGATTGTGATCGCGACCTAGATTTTCGTAACCTTCCGCTCGCTGACTTAAGCTGGAATATTCCGGGCAAGATTGATTTATTGTTAGGTGCCCAGCTATTCCCATTTATATACTTAGGAAATATGGTCGAGTGTGGGCCGCGCGCACCGTGTGCTTTATCTACAACATTTGGTTACGTACTTATGGGAGATTACCCGCGTAAACATATTTTACCTACTGCCGCGTCTTTTTCTGCGTTAGCGCTTAATGATATAGTGCAAAAGTTCTGGGAACTTGAAGAAGTACCCATGAAACGCTTGTTGTCACCAGAGGAGACAGATTGCGAAAATATTTTCACGGCTACCGTGACCCGTGACGACGTAGGTCGTTATACAGTTGCATTACCGTTCTGTAGGGACCCTTCGGAATTAGGTAATTCGCACGCTACCGCTTATCGCCGTTTCGTTTCACTCGAGCGTAAGCTCCGTCAGGCACCGATAGTGCGCGAAAATTATAACAAGGTTATTCAGGATTATATTGATAACAATTACCTCAGTCCTGTTAAAGAATCTGAGCTGTCCTCTGATGGTTATTATATACCGCATCACGCAGTAGTCCGACCTGATAAACCGATGCCACGCATCGTATTGGACGCGAGTGCTAAAACGCATACAGGACTTTCGCTTAACGATATATTACATATTGGACCCAATTTACAGGCCGATCTGTTTTTATTATTGTTAGGTTTTAGATTATTTCCTATTGCAATGAACGCTGATATAAAACAATATTATTTACGGATTGGTGTACCAGTAGACCAACATAAATACCTACGCATTTTATTTAGATTCAACGAATCGGAAAAAATTCGCACTTATGCCTTTAATAGGCAACCTTTCGGTCTCAAGTCAAGCCCTTACATAGCTATGCGCACTGTGCGACAGCTGGCTACTGACATGAGTCCGCTCTATCCTGATGCCGCGAAAGTGGCAGAGACCTGTCTGTATATGGACGATTTGGTTCTTTCTATTGCAAATGAGGATACTGCCACGCAATTAGCTCACAACTTGATTAAGTTTTTCAAATCGGGTGACTTTGACTTAGTGAAGTGGTCTAGCAATTCACCAGTGCTACTTGACTCGCTTCCCGACACGCACCGCAAGTCGCTTGATTTTGATGTTGACAATAATGTCTCTAAGGTCTTAGGTCTCTCATGGGAACCATGTGAAGATAATTTTCATTTCACATGCGCCGCAATTAATGAAAGGTGCACCAAGAGAAACATACTCTCGATGGTTGCACGACTATTTGACGTGCTCGGATTGGTCGCGCCTGTGATTCTCTATGCCAAGTTGTTAATTAAGGAACTGTGGCTCAGCAAGTGTGATTGGGACGATCCTGCACCGGAGCACATACGCACCCGTTTTTTCGCTCTTGCGCAAGAACTTCAAATGCTTGACACTTTAAGGATTCCACGTCATGTAGGCGTCGAAGTTGGTTGTGAATTACGTCTTGTTGCTTTTTGTGATGCTAGCATGAATGGTCTGGGATGTGTCATTTATGCCCATTGTACCTACCCGTCTGGCATTCAAACTCGCATTCTTTGCGCTAAATCAAAGGTTTCGCCAACAAAAATCACTACGCTTGCTCGCTTAGAATTATGCGCTATTTTACTTATGTCAAAATTAATAAAAACTGTGCGAGACACATATGCAACACGTATGACCATTGCCGGGATATACGCATTTTCTGATTCCACTATTGCTTTATCATGGGTTCATTCTTCACCACATCGTTGGTCAGTTTTCGTCGGTAATCGCGTCGCTCAGTGCCAAGAAAACTTGGACTCTAAACATTTTTATCATATTGCCGGAGCTAGTAATCCAAGTGATTGTCTTTCGCGTGGTATGCTTCCATCGCAACTTTTGACCCACGATTTGTGGTGGAAAGGTCCTCCGTGGATTCGCAGCTCATCTGAGAAGTGGCCGATTAAGCCATTCTCGCTTAATAATTGCTCTGTCTTGCCTGAACTCAAGGCAAATGTGTTGGCTGCCATTACTCACACAGAGCCGCCGTTGCTGTGTACGTTAGCACAACGTGTTTCTTCTTGGGAAAAGTTGCTACGTATCACCGCATATGTATTAAAATTCGCAAGACCTAAAGTTAAGGTCGAACCTCGTTCTATAGCAGGGTTGACAAGTGCTGAGAATGCGTTAATTCTCGCCGTTCAATCTGTGCACTTCTGTGAAGATATCAAATTGATCAAGGCTGATAAATTACCTTCAAAAAAGCTGCAAAGCCTCTTCGTCTTCTTAGACAGACAAGGGATTTTACGCATTGGAGGAAGACTTTCTGGATCAATGCTTCCTTTCGAAGCTAAACATCCGGTTCTTCTCCCTAAACGCGATCATGTCGTTGACTTAATAATACAGCATTTTCATGTTGTTAATTGTCACACCGGACCTGGACTTCTTATGTCTATTATACGACAACGCTACTGGATCTTGGATGCCAGGACTGTTATCAGGTCCAAGTTGCGAAAGTGCAACACTTGCTTTAAATGCAACCCAACGCATCCAACGCCTATAATGGCTGATCTTCCTGATTACCGTGTTTCAGAGGCCAAAGCATTTTGTCACACTGGTGTAGATTACGCTGGTCCGATAAGGACAATCCTTTCTCGCCGCAGAGGTCAACATGCGCAAAAGGCGTACATCGTTCTTTTTGTTTGCATGGTCACACGTAGTCTACATATTGAAGTGACCAGTGATTTAACTACTGAAAACTTTCTAGCCGCTTTTAAACGCTTTATTTCCCGTCGAGGACCAGTTTCATGTCTCTATTCCGATAATGGATCTACTTTCATCGGTGCGAAGGCACATTTAGATGAGCTGTATAGTTTTTTATTGAACTCTAGCTTCAAAAACGCGCTGTCGAATGAGTTGCTCTCTCGACGCATAGAGTGGAAGATGATTCCCCCAAGATCACCAAATTTTGGTGGGATGTGGGAAGGGAATATAAAGAGCATGAAAACGCATTTATATAGAGTAATAGGAAGTCAGTTACTTACATACGAAGAACTGCAAACTGTTCTTACTCAGATAGAGTGTATTCTTAACTCTCGTCCATTGAGCGTATTATCGTCAGACCCTTATCCTGAGGTGTTAACTCCCGCGCATTTTTTGATGTCTACTCCGTTGCAATATTTACCCGCTGCTGATTTGTCAGATCAACGATTGAGTCTGTTAGAACGTAAAAGGTTGTTAGATAGTATGGTCCAATCCTTTTGGAAGAAATGGCACTTAGAGTATTTGCACACGTTGCAAGTTAGGCAAAAATGGGCTACTCCCGACAAACCGGTAGAAATCGGAACTGTTGTTCTTCTTGAGCAGGAGAATTCTCCACCGTTGCATTGGCCGTTAGGAGTAATTACGGACGTGTTCAGAGGCTCTGATAACGTTGTACGCGTGGCGATAGTTAAAACGCAAACTGGAATTTACAAACGCGCTGTAACTAAATTATATCCTATTCCTACACAATAAATTCAACTTAGTTTCAACCTTATTTTTTAGTTTAGGCCGCCATATTTATCATCTTTATTATTTAATCGCATAATGCATGTGTTACTCTCAGTCAGTTAGAAAATTCGCGTGTTTTGAAACATCTTGTGATGTTCCAAGGCGGGGTGCATGGTGGAGCGCCAATATATTTATAAAATGCATACATAATCGCACCATAATATATTTCGTTATATTATAAATTTCATAGTCTTTATAGTAAACCACATTCTGTTTGTCGAATGCAATTAGTGCTGGTACTGCTGTAATATTGCCAATGTACTCGACGATCTCAAGAGATGGCGTTAGCAGTCTTCAAATAATGTAAACGCGCTGCACCTGATTGGTGCAAGAAAAAACGGACATACCCTGCTCTCATCGCTTTTCGCTAAGAAGACGCTTTAATATATAAAAATTTTGTTCCGCCACGGACATCAGTTATATTTCTCGTGAAAAGAAGCTGATTTTCCGTTAGTCCTATAGCCGTGTAGTGTTTGGACTCGCTTGTAACCTTTACAAGGTGTATGTGGAGTGCTCCAGTCTACGATCGTGACCGGCCGGTCAATACCTTGCAAGAGACCGTAGAAACCTCGCCGCTGCTCGCTGCCTTCTGGAGGATCGGGACTTGGTCGGTGTCGCAGGTTAGTGCTGGCATGATTGTTTCGATCGATAGAAGTGGTTTACTTCCCTACACCTCGTACGCTAACTGTTGAGCAATCACACCCTGGTCGGGCTATTTACACGCCTGACCACAAGCTAATAAAAGCGTGGTATAAATATACCATTATGTATTTACACGGGAATTAACTCACTGGTTCTGGCCAGTGCAACCTGGTCGAAACATCAGGCAATTCAGAGGTATGTAATATCTATTTCGTGATCGTGTTAATTCTCGTGTAAAGACATAATTATATCATGGAACGCGAAAGTTTAAAAGTTAATGAAAATATACCAAGTATCACTAATAAACAGGTAAATTAATGTTAAAGCGATAAAAGTTACAATGCTATAAAAAGCAACCAAATCAACTTAATGTGAAGTACAGTCTAGTTAACGTTTTTTTATCTAAAATCAAGTGCTAAAAGCATCTACATCTTACATCTTACATCAAGCAATTTTGAATTCAACGTAAAAACGTTGAATTCAAAATTGCTTGATGTAAACGATTACGCAACAAGTCACTTACTGTTACGCGTCAGTCGATCTGCCGGTAGCTGTGTCAGGTATGAAATTTTAGGGTTCGCTTATCAAAATCGAGGTTCATAACTATTTATTACTATCGATATCGATGACACGATAACTTCATCGTCGTTTGTGACGGTACATGGTTCATCGTGAAACTTTATTTTGATTGAAAATATGAATGATAAAGATAGGTTGCTTACTTAAAAAGTAAAAAAAAATTAATTAGCCCCAATTTTTTCTGTGGCTTATCAATTGTTCATCATTTGCCAGACTTAAATATAAAACAATACAAACATTTATTGTACGTAGCTTTACGCAGTACGCACCCATAAACAGTTGCCGGCTTCTAAATTGGGTCGAATAAAGTTCCTCTTTAGTAGACAATCGACAACATATAAATATGCTGAAATTTATATTATGTAGCTACTGCGTAGAAATGATGATTGAATAGTGATCCAAACATGTTTATTCTTGTAAGGTAAGCACCTATCGCTTACCTTACAAGAATAAGGTAAATTTAGGGTAAATTTGTTTCCCATTTCGTAGAATACTAAATCTTGTTACCTTTGTTCAATTGCTACTAAAACTGTTTATGATTAATATTTGCTCTGGCCGCGGGCTTACCGTCTTTGGCAAGCTGTAAGCTTCAAGTGTTTGAAAATGGCGTCGGTTTTCTATGTGGTCCTTTTCCGTGCCGTTTTGTGGAAATATACTCCTACTCCTAATCCTATACTTTACAGATGAGCGGTAAATAGTTATTGATCTAATGTCTGTGCATAAGATTAATGAATATTTGAATTGCGTTAAGACCGACAACAGTTATTCCAAAAATAAACAAGTCGCATCATCATAGAAAAGAGTTTATTTAAT
Organism: Callimorpha dominula; assembly: GCA_949752705.1. Classification (NCBI taxonomy): domain Eukaryota; kingdom Metazoa; phylum Arthropoda; class Insecta; order Lepidoptera; family Erebidae; genus Callimorpha; species Callimorpha dominula. The sequence continues at coordinate 4,214,529 of OX457005.1, forward strand.
TTTTACAAAAGAAAACAGAGCTTAGACTACTGTACATATATACATGTTAAGTTTTTTTAAATCGTTTGAAATTCATCTCAGCTTTCGCAGTAACATTCCTTAGAGACGAGGCTATCCGAGGACAAAACTGCTCTTCAGGGAAAAAAAGATCGATAACAATTTAAATGTGCTGATTTCTTCTACCCTAACGCGTAATGAAACGTAATTACGTTTAGTCCCTATTCCTTAGATCATTGTGGTGATAAAATGGCATTAGTAAACGCTGCGTTTGAGGTTGGTAATTGTGTTTCAGGACAAAATATATTTAATGTAACAAACGAAATGGATTGTCAGTGATCAATTCGCTACAGGGTCCTTCAGCTCCTTTACTATTCTGTGATGCGCACATTTAAGTTTATTCTTGAACACAGTCATGTAAAGTATAGTAAGGATATTATTAAAATAATATACATATGGAACCAACAGTATTCGGTGTACTAGCAAACCCCAATGTCATTATATGCGTAGTTTTGCTTTTATTATAATGTTTGCTACATATTACTGCTATTCTCGTTAACTCATCCCATAAAACTTTTGTACTAGGAAGGTTTTGATAGTTCCCCACACTACGGGTCGTTTTAAGTAAAAATATAATAATACAAAGATATATAAGATATAAGATTTCTGCTCGAATTCAAGCCACAACTTGACTGGCCTGTTGGTCTAGTGGTTAGTGACCCTGACTGTTAAGCCAGAGGTCGTGGGTTCGATTCCCACCTGAGTCTGGGTGTTCTTTGTGTCCGTTATTTGTATGTTTGTAAAGACCCCCGCGACACAGGAGTAATTCCTAATGCGGGGAGTTGTCTTTAAAAAAGAAAAAAAAAAAGAAAAAATAAAAACAACTGTTGTCGTAACATCAAATACCAACCACCAAAAATAGGGGTAAACTATAGTAGAGTACTATAGTATAGTAAAAACGAGTTAATTGATATATTATAACTACAAACATCAAAGGTGTCGAGGGATAAAGTACGTTTTAGAGTATCGCCGCAATTGACGATTATTATTTTAACTTTTTTCGATCGTTATTGATTCTTTTTAGTGAATTGCACTATTTGAATAAAGAATTTTGTCTTAAAAAAAAACAGCCCGAAACAATTAGCATCGTATTATTAAGTTTAAGTAGGACTCCATGGAAAAGAACGGGGTTGTAACGAGTGATTTTGCGATGCGAGAATTCTCGCAGGCTGTATTTTATTTTACTACTTAGGTTTGCTTAAAACAAGCGAACATTACATTACACATCATTAGTACATCCTAATATTATTTTTATTCATTATTATTTTTTTAATTTCCTTCTGCATAAATATCTTTTCGCGAGCTATATATTCGACTTTCATGCACCACATAAATCAAATAGAAAGATCTAACGCAGCACTTTCCTGCTTTTCATTAAGCCATCTCATATAACCGTCATTGGAATTCTCAAAGCACTGCTAATTAAGTCGTATTGAGGTTGCCGTCGAAATAAGTTGTATACCGATCTATGTATAATCAGGTATTCAATAAGAAGTCAATTTCTGCAGATTTTCACTCGAATTATTGGAAATATCGGACAGGGAAGATGGCGTTTTAAGAGAATGGCGTTTAAAACAACCAAGCCAATAAAAAATAACATATCAAATCTCTTCTATCTTTGTGCAAGATATTGCCACAACATACACAGGTACATAGGCTGCACTGAAAGTATCGGGAATGGAATATTTATACTGTTTCTGTCATATTAAAATCTTTTTAATTGAAAACTCCTTGGTTTTAAAAATCGAATACCATTTATTTATTTAAAAAAGATTCTCGGTCTTATCACAAAGTTTTGTCCAACTTGTTTAGTCGTTGAGAAAATGGAATTGACTCGAGAAAATTCAAGAGCGATGATTTATTATGACTTTCGAAGTCGTTTAACGCAAAAACAGTGTGCTGACCAGATGATTTCTGCATTTGGTGATGAAGCCCCATCCAAAACCACAATTTATCGCTGGTTTGCTGAATTTCAACGTGGACGCGTCAAGCTCAGTGATGATTCCCGTCAAGGTCGTCCAAAAACTGCAGTCACCCAAGAAAACGTTGATGCTGTTCGTAAGCTGATTGAGGAAGATCGACATGTGTCAAATACAAAAAATCTTGCATGAACAATAAGGTGTAAAAAAGTTGTTTTCCCGATGGATACCGCATTCGCTCTGTGAAGAGCAAAAAGCGGCTAGCGTTACTTGGTGCGTCAGAACTCTCGAAAGATTCCACGCAGGATCCTCAAATGCTGTATACAACATCGTATCAGGTGACGAATCCTGGATATACGCGTACGAACCCGAAACAAAAAATCAGTCACGAGTTTGGGTGTTCGAAATGAGTTAAAGCCAACAAAAATTGTTCGTTCACGGAGTGTTGCAAAAAAAATGGTGGCCACGTTTGTCTCCAAAACTGGCCATGTTGCGACTATTTCTCTTGAAGGACAAAGAACGGTTAATGCAGAATGGTATGCTAGCATTTGTTTGTCACAGGTCGTTTCTGAACTCCGTAAAGAGAACTGAAACCGCCGCATCATCCTCCATCACGACAATGCGAGGTCACACACCGCGCACAGAACAAAAGAGTTTTTAAAGCAAGAAAACATAGAATTATTAGACCATCCGCCATACAGACCCGACCTAAGCCCTAATGATTTCTATACTTTCCCTAAAATAAAGAATAAATTGCGTGGTCAGAGATTTTCATCACCCGAAGAAGCTGTGGACGCCTACAAAACGGCCATTTTGGAGACCCCAACTTCCGAATGGAATGGTTGCTTCAATGATTGGTTCCATCGTATGGAAAAATGTGTCAAATTTCGCGGAGAATACTTCGAAAAGCAATAAATACATTTTAAAATAGTAATGTTGTGTCACTTCCTTGATTCCCGAAATTTTCAGTGCCGCCCTCGTAATGACAAGAATATACTCCACGCACGTTTCCACCTCATCCTGTCTTCGAATAAGAAACTCTGTAGTATCGAGTTTTTGTACGCATTAGATGAAAATGAACGCCAGAGAAAACGAAAGAAAAACTTTGTACGTTACGGTTTTTCTTGATATATCACTTTGATATGATCTGATAATATTTAGAGGATGTCTGTTGTGTTTTTATTTAGGTTACCACTAAAGTAGCAGACAACTACGAACCTGTCACCGCAATTTATACACTAGAGCAGACACTGTTAAACATAGACAAAACGAGCTGAAGTGAGTTTATTAGTACTTAAAAAACGAATGATCAACAATAAGAACACAAGATTTAACAAACTATTACGTAGTCAAGTATCCCAGTCCACAATACTTGTAGTGCCCAAGAAAACAAAGTTTACGAAGTCACCGACCGGTTTTGAAGTTAGTAGATTTGCTGTAAAATACTCAAACTTTATACTTTTTTTGTATATGCAACTGAAATGAAAAACAATAATCTCTCTCTTAAAAAAGTCAAAAACACCTTCAATGAAACCCAATTATGATACTTAAAATGTTAATTAGAAATTTAGAGACTCTTGGGGTTTGTTATGGGAGATAAATTTTTATGGGAGCACTCTGGACTATAAGCAATAAAAACAATGATTATATATAGAAGATAGGTACTTAAACACACAAAAAAAAAACAATTGAAAACATCCTCCTTTTAGTTTTAAAGTGGGTTTATAATGGTTTAGAGAATGATGTATTTACCTAATGTTTAAAAACATTTATGTCATTTTCGGTGAATTAATAACAAAATCTACTTTTACCTACATGATAAACGCTTTCAAGAATTATTGTAACTTAACATTCAACACAAATGTAACGTCAGTTTGAACCCTAAAATATAGTCTTACATCGTCACCGAGACACCTTCAGAACACGGGTAATAAAACATTCATCCGTTCAGCACGTTCACATCCCTAGAGAGCATTCATTCATTCAGTCGCGAAGATCCCTTTTATTAGCTACGTAAGTTTATTACTGTGGCAGCATTTTTAATTGCTTTTATGTTTCAATTTGATGTAGGTGCGGACAATTTGCCACTTGATAATGATATTAGATACATTCGAATATTGCTTAGTGATTACGGGCTAACAATAACTCTAGCTGGCAGTTAAAATAGTTGTTTGAGATTTGATATCATTAATTCTTCATATTCTTCACTAGTGTGCTTCTTTCTGCTTGGGACCCAATAACTATCTTAATAGAAAATGCTGGCAATAGAATTTTATAGTCAATACTAAAGCAAGAACTGTACGTTACCCTACGTGCTTTAATACTTAAATTTTGGTTTTGTGTAATTTAAAGTACTGTGTTTAAAACATACACTTTAAATTACACGAGTGCTCGGCGCGCAAACAGAATTGACAAAGTTGGGATACAAGTTAATTATTTGGTCATAATATTACGTTGTTGGACTTAATGGCAACGTAAAGGCAAAGAAACTACATCCACCAGCTTTCTATTTATCTCTAGCGAAACCTGGCTGTGCTTTGCTGTGTTTCAACCTTCACAATTTTTTTTTTGTCTTTCTGGTGAGGTTTTATTGTATCAAAGCGCGTATTGAAACACAATTTTGTGTCCAAATCTGAAATCAATCCATAGACTATCTATCGATTTTTGTGAACACAAACATACGGAGACTAAATTTGAATCTATACTATAAAGGCGAAAGTAACTCTGTTTGTCTGCCTGTCTGTTACACTTTCACACCTTAACTACTCAATCGCTGATCATGAAATTTTGCATACACGTTGGTTTTATCTTTTCAGCTTTTTATCAAGAAAAAATACTGTTTCTGAGGGATAGAAAAATATTTTTTTACGCGAACGAAGCCGCTTCTAAAAGCTGTAATACTGACGAATAAGGGGACTTTAAATCTTAATGCATTTATTTGCGTAACTTGCACCTGATGAATCTTTAATTATTACTTTGCCACTTAAAAACACTGCGCAGCAACTGTTCAATACCTTGCAACATGAGACACATTAAGCAAATTAAGAGTATAAAAAAACCTAATATTGGGAAAGAATTTGTCGAACAGATCGGCCCCACGGGACCAATGAATAGATCGTCGACTCTCGTAAGTGTCGATAATGAGACTTGCGAGAAAAGATATCAATTTTGTAAGTACTTAAGTGGATTTAAAAATGGAAGTGGGATAACATAATGATCCATAGAATTAACCGTCAGGCACAATAGCCTTCTCGTGAATTTTACATCAAACAAATATAACATCATTATAAATTTTGAAATTGGAAATCTTCTTGTGGAAGTGAAAAAGTGTTTTAACAAGGTAAAAACATGTTCATTAACCTCAACATTACGTAGATGCTCATCTGCTAACCTTGATAAAGCGAACGATTTCCATTAATAAATGAAAACACTCCTAAACGAAAAGACAGTATTTTTTATTTGAAACGAGTTTATACAATTTGGGAAAAACACACACGTACTACATACTTAATGATTTTTCGTTTCTGTCGTTCTGACATCTGACGTATCGTTTCTGACATTTAAGGAACACCTTTTTTGTTTCTCAACCATAGCAACTTTAAAACTAACAACAATTACAAATAGCAGTGTTTACTTTACTGACAATCAAATAAAACAAGAAGAAGCATCAAACTGGAAGAATATAACGTGTCTGAACCTGTCGAAACATGAATTACTATTATACAATAAAATGGCAGTAGTTGATAAAATAAGTTATGTAAAGGTTATGGGTTGAAAAAACCATTAAATAGAGGTTAATAAATATTTATCTACGTTCTGCAATGATTAAAAAAATTGTTATAAAAAGGTTTTTGGTAAATATATTCGTAATGTAAAGGTATATTTTGCATTAGCTCTTATGGACGTTTCTAGAGGATTTTGAAAAATTCGTTAAATCGAGATACTCGTTATACAGAGGCTCGTTATATTAAGGTTGCACTGTTTTTATATGTATGTCTTTATACGACTTTTACTCGCTCTTAGAAGCCTGTGAATGACCCAGGAGGCTACTGTGCTTCTGGAAGGAGCTAGGCTGTCTCAACTAGCCAGTCTTAACTGTACGCATAACGGACGGCTTACGAGTTTAATTGTGGGAACAGAGCCTTCTACCAATGATGATGATGATAATGGTTCCGACCAATTTCGGCCATTGCGACCACTTCGACCCCTAGTCGGAGAGATGGCGCTGGTGCCAATACCAATACCATTATACGACTTTTCGAATCAGAACATTAGTTTTTAGTAACAATAACCTTAATTCACAGTTTATAAGTTACATTATATGGTTATCTGGGTAGGGTGTACTGGGGACGCCCACCAGGGTTCCTGGCCCAAAAAATCTATATAAAGAAATGCATTGTAACGCATGCCGGGTGCAACTATTTTATAATAAAATTAAAGTAACACTTTTTACAGCAATTCATGATTACTTTATTCAGCATCAAATCCCTGTCTTTATGCCACTAGTTGACAAAGGTCTCTTCCAACTGTCGTATATCATCTGGAAGAATCTCTCATTCTCCTTCTCCGAACCTTTTCCCAACAAGTTGGAGTCGGCTTTCAGTCTAATTACGAAACATACGAACGAAAGAACTTCGATATTTTACGTGAAGTGACTGCCATGAAACATGCAGACAGAAGTACTAGACGATATCGAAATGTTTTTTACAAATTTCTGGTTGCATAGCTTATAAGCGTAAATGAAATGTGAGGACAATATAACATAACCCATTATTCTAAAATATAAATAGACGCGCTAATTACTAATATACATATTTAAGTAATAGCAGTCCGGAGATGACCAGCCCCGATCATCGGCACCCGTTCACGAGCATGACGCATGAAGTATACATTGCACCTTATTTTCACAAACACCTACATGGAAATATGACAGCAAAAAAAATCAAAGCACATCTATTTGCCTAATTCGATATAACAGTTTGGATATGCCAGTAAATTTCAAGGCGTGGTTTGTCACAAGGGAGTGCCTTAATCCAATTTTAGATTTAAATTCTTCAATCTGCGTATAAGACCCATATTCTCGCGTGAAACTCCCAAAGGAACGCGTATGGTCGTAAGAAAAAGAAGAATCGCCGACGTAATTGCGTAATATTCAGTTGGATCCAACTAAAAAACTGTGTTTCAATCACAACTTTTAACTAAAGAAAGCACAGTATTTTGGTGTACCTACTACAAACAATTGGTATTTAAATCCCTAATGAATATTGTGTAAAATAATCTATACTTCCATAATAGCGTTTAGATACAATTACATTAACGGGGATTTAATATGAATGGGGATTTAAAGGGTGTTCAGCAAACGAACGTCGAAATTGTAATAAATCATCCAATACCTATTGAATATTTAAATTGGAATTAACGATCAAAGACGATTTGTCGATTGCTTTACTAAAGGAAAGAAGTGGAGATGATCTGCGAAGGAAATAAACCGATAAATTGGGCGAGAAAATCCAATCACCGAGCTGAAAGATATTTTCCGGGATATATTCGTGTTTGATAAGTCTGCTTTCAACGCTAAGCTGAACGGACGTCGAGTATGTTCCTTAAAGCATACAAATATTACTATTTTTGAATTCTTTAAAAGGTTTACTTTTAGTTCGAATAAGAGGCCCAAGGCAGCAGAGCGATAGTATATGAACAGGGATTATCAGTGACGTTTTTAAACAATTGCACTCATGACATTTTGACCATTTTCACAGAAGAATAAGTTACTATTCTCCTCCGAACCTTTTCCCACTAAGTTGGTGTTGACTTTCAGTCTAACTACGAAACGTCCGAACTTCGATATTTAACGTGAAGCCGCCATCAGACCTCCACAACCCAAGTACTAGGCGATATCGAAGTTCTGTAGTTAGACCAGGTTGCCGGACTTATTTTAGGGCTCCAACTACCCCTAACGAATGCACACACAGATGTTCGTATGGCAACCGGGACCGACGGCTTAACGTGCTCTCCGAGGCACGGAGGGGTCTCAATGTGTTAAGAATGGTCACCTATCCTAAGACTGACCTTATTTGCATTTAAGTAAGTATTTACAAACAAATATAAAAATGTACTTAACTATCATTCACCGTAGTATATAGTTTCTAGAAACCAAAATACAAACTATGCTTAATTAAAGTCTAAATAGCGCTGTGTGTCAGAGTACAGCGTGTAAGTTTGAGCTATGCGAAAAAATTACAAAAACGTCTTTCTGTGGATACTTATCACAATACAAACGTCAGTTCATCATAAAATAGCGAGATTAAGGATTTATAGTCATTAGTTTCATTTGGTACTACGCTACGTAACCGTTACAAACGTAGGTATTCTTTTTGTGCGGGACGGTGAATGACCTTAAATGTTCGGCGCCATCACGACCAGTTGATTGCATAAAATGTTTAAGTGCTGTTTGATTGGGTGTTTGGCCGTATGCGATATTTATTTTCTTTTTTCGATAAAATGTTCCGTTTACTCATTGTGATATCACTTTTAATCAAAAAATGTAAAACTACAAAAAAAATCAAAGGCAGAAAATTCCAATGATTTTCGACTCGGAATGATGATCTGGCAAAGGTAGCATAAACTTAGTTGCTATTGGTGTAGGGCTCTGTTTCCGCATTTAGACTCATAGATGGTCCATTATGCGTTCAGATAAGCTGACTAGTTGAGCTGCCTAGCTCCTTCCAGAAGCACAGAAGCCTCCTGGGGCGTTCGCAGGCTTCTAGGAGCGATCTCGCACCTGCGAGGATGTTTACCCGTTGTGTGGCCACTCTCTCGCACTCCAGGATAACGTGGGCGGCCGTTTCCTCCGCGTCGAGGCATCCTCTGCATAGAGGACTGTCTGTCGCACCGATGGTGAATAGGTGCCGGTTTAGAGCTAAGTGGCCCGTAATAGTCCCTACAACTATTCTGATGTCGAGTCGGTTAAGACTGAGCAGTCTGCAAGTTAAACGTGGTGCGACCTCCGTCAGCACCAGTTTAGACTGCCTACAGCCCGGTGTGACGGCCCAACGGCCGTTGTGCGCTTCACGAGTCCGTTGTCTTACCCATGAGCGAAGTTGATTAAAGGGAAGTGGCAGTAATATAGTTGGGCCTGCCACTGACGTTGCGGATCCCTTCCTTGCCAGCTCATCGGCTTCGTCGTTCCCTAATGAATTGCTATGCCCTCTGATCCATTGCAGAATCACCCCATTGGCAGAGGCTAAACGCTCTAGCGTCTGGTGGTATTCATAAATGAGACCGGAGTTAATGGTGTTGCCCTCCAGGGCCCTTAAGACGTCCTTACTGTCTGACAGTATTCGGATGTTGTACTCCTTTATACCTTTTGTCATGACCGCAGTCGCGGCGTAGGTTATTGCAACACACTCGCATTGAAATATGGAACTGTGTTGACCGAGCGCCAGTGATATTTTTATATTTAAATCTTGTGAGAAAACTCCGGCTCCAGTCCCTGACCCCATCTTGGAACCATCCGTGTATATTCGCACTTCATGTATGCCAGATTGATCTCGGTCGTTTTCAAGTAGTTGTATTTGATACTTCCTCTCAAAGATGTGTTGTTTCGGGATTCTGTCGCATGGGGCAGCGATTAGTGGTTGATATTCCAATACTTGATTCCATTATTTTATATGGGGACCCTCTCGGTTATACCACAGACCCAACAGTTTAAGTCTGATGGCTGCCACAGCTGCCTCCTGTTGTATAAACAGGTCCAGTGGGGCTAGATCAAGAGCCACCTCAAGGGCAGTTGTGGGAGTTGTGCGCATGCAACTAGTGACGGCAGTACATGCTAGTCTCTAGAATTGCTGTAGTTTGTTTCTGACAGTGCTTAGCTCCGTTCTCTGTCACCAGGCAATAGCACCGTATGTGATGATTGGCCGTATAACCGTTTTGTACAGCCATAGTGTGATTTTCGGTGATAGCCCCCAGCTTCTGCCGAGGAGTCGCTTGCATTGGCAGAAAATAATGCAGGCCTTATTTAGTTTTGCGTCCAGGTGTCTGTTCCATAGGAGTTTACTGCCCAGTATCACTCCTAGATACTTGACCTCCTTGGTAAGGGCTAGACGGGTGTCGAACAGTTTAAGTAGCCTCAGTTCTCCTAAACTTCGTTTATTTGTGAACATAATCATCTCCGTCTTTGTCGGGTTCACTGTTAGGTTGTGTTTTTCGCACCACTGTTCTACGACCTTCAATGCCGACCTCATTTGGTCGCATACCACACTCTCAAAGCGGCCACTGATGAGAATGGTCAGGTCGTCCGCATAGCCCACTGTGAAGAACTTGCGGTCATTGAGCTGGGTAATGAGCTCATCGACCACAATGTTCCATAAGAGAGGTGAGAGGACTCCACCTTGCGGACATCCTCTGGCCAAACTTAGTTGCTATGTAATTAATATTATTCATATAGATAGGTTTTACTGTAGGTACCTAGTTCATACCTACCTAGTTTGTATCCCGGGCCCCTTGCAATATACCCACTTGTGACGGAACACCGTGTGGTTCTATTCCGACATACCACTTCACCGTTAGCTCTGGCGAGGTGATGACCCGTGGGGGTTTCAACACGAAAAAAAAAAAGCTACCTAGTTCATACAAAAAGTTTTTCAATTTATTTCCCATATTACACGTGCATGTGCTCCAACTGTAACTAACAGAAAATATCTATTACGTAACACGAAGTTTACATTAAATTTCTTCATGTACCTTTCTGTGAAGTTCCGTGCATTCCCTGTGCTACAAAAGTGTTTTACTCATAAGTTGGGCCGCGGTTCATTGTTGGCTCGCGTGCGACCGACTCTAACGTAAACATACTACAAAATACAATAAATCTAAAAGAATTGAGAAATGCACGTTTGAAAGCTGTTGTTCATCTGTTTGTTCAGTTTACTTACTGTAGAAGTACATATTTGTTTGTTTCATTCTTCTTGTAAAACTTCGTATTGAGCACAACGTTTACTAAATGTCTTTAGACCGAGATTTTAAAGCCATTTTGCTACAGTCTAAACCTTAAATTAAATTGATGAACAAGGAAAGCTTCCAATACTAAAATCTTTTTCTTTCTTTTTAACGTGGGTGACACATTACTAGTATTCTGGTTAATCCCTCAAACTAAGCTTAACGCTTGTGTTAGGAGTAGGTTCACGTCAGTAGTGCACTGGGTAGGGTTCAAACCCGCAACCATTCGATCGCAAGTCCGACGCCTTAGCCATCATGATACCGCCGCTATTTCACGATTTAAATTTGATTGAGGTATTGATCAAATGTAAAACGCGTGAGATGACTTTGCACTTGCTATATTATCAATTTTCAGACCTATTTTTGATTTGCGGAAGTCTCATACAAACTTCCATTCCTTACTTTAAGGGGTTATTGGGTAAAACTGTTTTGTTGTTTGTGTACTAATATTAGCTTACGTACCAAATTTCAGCTTTCTAGGACTTCAGAAAGTAGGAATTTTGATGATCACTAGTGAGTGAGTCAGTGACGAAATCGGAGTTTTAGAGTTTTAGATATCAACAAAATCTAAAATATAAGATCTATTCAATGAAACTTTATATGTTTAATAAATCTACTATTGACATCATATCCCAAGAGTTTTGTGTAAAAGAAGAAGAAAAAGAAGCGCTTCGAGAAAAGATAGGTCGTGCCCTTGCGCTTGGCTTGGCTCGTCTTGGCGGGGTCTTCACAACTTCAAAACTTTCACATTTATAATATTAGTAGGATAGATACGACGTGCTTACTTATAGTTATCGTAACGAATATGGTACATATAAACGGGATTTCAAATAAATGGAGTGCAAACATTTGCTTAAAATTATTAAAAAAAAATTACAACTCTACTATGGTCCCCGTAATTTCACCTGCGTTTATGGTCACTGCTCCGCTCCTATTGGTCGTAGCGTGATGTTATATAGCCTATAGCCTTTCTCGATAAAAAGACTATTCAGCACTGAAAGAAATTTTCAATTTGAACCAGTAGTTCCTGAGATTAGCGCGTTAAACCAAACTAACAAACAAACTCTTCAGCTTTATAATATTAGTTTATATGTACGGATATCGTTATTGCTGGAAAAAAATTAAATTCAATCAAACTTAAATTAAAATAACCAAAACACAAAAATCAAAATTGAATTTGTTATTATTTCTGACTTGATCTGTTTATTTATTTCATTTTATATAATTTTCATAACCTTCGCCTGTGGCACCTGACATAGACGGGGAAGGTAGCTCTCTTCATCATCGCTAATAATATTTGTAGATAGTGTAAAAATGTTGTACATAAAATAATAGTAATATCTACTCAAAATCTACTAGTATATGATTACAAGTCCGGTACGTAAGTTACTTAAAGTTAAATAAAGTCTTATGACAAATATGATCACATTCACAAACAGTGAATGTGATCATATTTAGTCACAGTTGCATTCAAGTATCATTTCATAACTTACCTCATTATCTTTATCAGCGTCCTTAATGTGTTGGGCGATGAAACGTACGCTTTGTAATGCAGCAGCAACCTCAGGCGACAAGTGACGGGGCAACATGTTCTCTGACTCTGTCACTATGAAGAAAAAAAAAATTGCATACATTACGCTTTTGATAATGATAGGTAATAATAATTATGTACCATTAACGTACCTTGCAATGATTAAAAAAAAAAAAGAAAATGCTTTTGTATTCTCAACTATAATTACATATTATGTCTATAGAACACACTGTGTTGAATATAGGTAACTACTGCGCCTCACCTGAAGGCCTTTGATGCGCTCCAGCAGAAAGCATGTCATCTTCTGGTCCAGGTGATTTACGGTAATCACCGTTATCGCCTTTGGAATCACCAAAAGCATCCGTCAAGCTATCCCGGCTAGAGGACGAAACAGGAATGTTGTAAAAAACAATTAAAAAATCACAAATATATTTGTAGGTTATTTAAAAAACTACTTTAACTAGAACCATTTTTAATGTTCACCTAGGTTATAGTATATTATTCAATGATGTTTGTTTTATGTATGTTTTGGTAAGTAGTAAATTTTTTTATGTTAAGTATGTCCGTGTACAATGATATTGAATTGCTATACTCATTCATTGATTTTATTACTTTTTTTACAAAGTTTTAGATCAAACTAAACAGATTAGAGATACAATTTTATCGTAGTGCCTAGCAGTTTGTATGTCTTCGTAGCATTTCGTAGCAAGCTGTTAAGCATTGCTACAACCGTCGTTTTACAAAATATCACTCAGCTTTCTTGGAATGCCAGGCCACTACTACGGGGACTGCTGGTAACAGCCGAATGGTGGTTTATCTACGGTGTTCTTAGCTCGTTTATCATAAGAACATAGGTGTACGATAGGAGTCATAGATTTACGTAAAATTTGTTTTTATTAGTAAAATTGTATATTTATTTAAAATACAATATTCCATTTGCATATTTATTGGGGTAATTTTTTTGCTACCAAGTACAAATTAGTCTCGTCCCTGAGTTTACCATTATGCACATAAGCTAGCGATTTGTATCATACATCTTTACCTACCCCGGCTGCAAAAAAGTGATGCTATGATATAATAATGAAGAATAACTCGCAGAAATGAACTTTGAAAAATCTCACCTCATTTCCAACTCATTGGTGTACCCGTTGGACACAAATGTGTCGTCATAATCCGGCAGAGAGTACTTGGTCCTCCTCATCATGAGAAGCTTTGGCATCAGCTGTAGGAACAATTTCTTCATCCATGGGGACATAGTGTGAGTCGAGGGCGACCTGGTACGGATTAAATGAGTTTAGCATTCGATTTGTTTTTAAATCTCATATTGTAACTGTTTATCATTTAAAACGATAGTTATTATTTAGTTTTTTTTTTAGAATTTATGATTAAATTATGGTAATTTTATATTTCTATACATAGCAAGCTAGGAAGTAAAGCTGAAATTGGCTGAAATTAAGACATCGTCAAGCTGTTCCATTGATAATTGTAGACCTGTTTTGTTGGTCATTGTTCGGTGTTATTTAAGTGTATACACTAATATTACAATAGTTGTTTGGTGCCCGTGCAAGAGAGCAAGGAAGTAGAAATAAAATCATTAGTTTACAGTATCTAAAAATAAGAAGAAAAAAATAATAGAAAATAGGAAAAAGGAGGAACACACGTGTTTTTAATAGTACAAGTTTTATTTTTTTTATATCTCCAAATAGATTTTATTATTATAATTTTTTGTTTATTAAAAAAAAAAAAATTATTGATAATTTTATTGATTAGTATTGCATAGGAGTGACTAAAAGTAATGCATAGGGACCCTATTACTAAGCCTCTGCTGTCCGTCCGTCTGTCTATCATCGGGTTGTATCTAAGGATCCGTAATAGGTAGTCAGTTGAAATTTTCATAGAATGTGTATTTCTGTTGCCACTATAGCAACAAATAATAATAATAAATTAAAAATTAAAGGAGGCTCCCTTATTTGAAACGTGTTTTATTATTACGTATTTGAAATGTACTTTTTTGGCTTTAATTGCTCGATCTTTATAATGGCAACACGCTTGAAATGCTCACAGAGTTTGTATTTCTATATTCGCTAAAAAAATATAATAAAATAAAATTTAAGATTTCCCTACATAGTATTAAATCTTTTACGATGGTGTGGAACCCTTTATGTGCGATTCGGACTCGCACTTGGCCGATTTTATTTAATTTTACATGGTTTTCCCATATTACCTTCCTTTTCTTATCGATTTTCCCATCTTTAATCCCCAAAGTGACTATTAATAATAATAACTAGACACATCTCACACACGGCCGTCTGATCCCAAACTAGGCAGAGCCTGTACTATGGTAACCAGACTGCTGATAAACATACTTATATATTTCTAAATACGTAGACATATATAAATTACACCTAGCCACAGAACAAATGATCATGCTGATCACACAATTATTTGTCCTGGGTGGGAATCGAACCCACGACCAACAAGCTCTGTCTTGTATTGCCTGTAATAGGCCGTTCTTCTTGGCAAAATTTTGGTGTTTTATACGTGTTTGCCTACCGCCTTCAGGGATACAGGCATGAAGATATGTTTAGACAGTAGACGCAAAAGTCTTCATAAAGTGAAAGGATCGTATGTCAGTGTTGGTAAAAACAAAGTATTTCAGTATTACATTAAAACTACTGAGTTTCTAGTATTGTATGTATTCTCTTCAACCAGACAATAGAAAGCTGATACAGAAAGTACAACACATCGATACAAGTACAGTTCCAAATATGTAGCGGACTACTTAAAGAATTTAAAAATAAACGTAAGTAAATGTTAGTGTAAAATGGAACTGGTCTGGGGCTGGTCACATCTGCCGCATGCCGGACGAACTTTGGGCAAAACTCAGCACCGAGTGGTGCCTACGCAACGTTAAACGACGTTTCGGCAGCCCCAAAAATAGATGGCGGGATGAACTGGATGCTTATTGGGAAGATTGGCGACAGAAAGCTCTAAACCGTGAGGAGTATAAGGAGGGTAGGG
Organism: Callimorpha dominula; assembly: GCA_949752705.1. Lineage (NCBI taxonomy): Eukaryota > Metazoa > Arthropoda > Insecta > Lepidoptera > Erebidae > Callimorpha > Callimorpha dominula. Next base: position 4,230,054 of record OX457005.1, read on the forward strand.
AGGCCTTTGCCCTGCAGTGGGACGACCATGGCTAATAATAATAAAAAAATGTTAGTGTGCTCTGTTTTATCAAACACAAATGTGATGTCACATCGAATGTGTATAAATATCATGTATTTAAACACGTACCTATATGTACACGCTTGAACATCACATGACTACGAAAATCGACGCATTCATTTAACTTATGTGTACCTATACTATATCGTTTTAGCTATGTATTATTCACAGCACTAATAGCTCTTATATCGCGATCTAATGCGCAATATATCAAACACACACACACAATGTTCTCAGTAATGACAAAATAACAATGAAAACAAGAAATTGACTCCCTATGCCACGATGTAGTGATGCGCCTACCTTCAACACTACTTACTTACTTGCTGGTGTTTTTACTTTTTCTAGTTTAGCTTGAGTTTTATTTTTCTTATGGAATCGTATTTGAATTTCCCAAGTTATTCCATATCGACATCACATATTAGCACTTGGAAATATAAAAACTTCACACACACACAACACATATTAATGGTATTTTAAAATATTAATTTCTTTCTCAAACAAGATTAGCGTAACCAGCGGATTAGCCATTTTAACCTCACCAATCGCAAAACGATTCGATGCGATTTAGTATTATTACCAAGAGGTTAATGTTATAATCAAATTTATGGCTGTATGTTGTTTAAAGATGAACTAAACTAAAGAAAATGATATTTCGAAATGAAACTAATACTTTCTATATGCATGTATATCATGAAATGTACTTAGGGTATAAGGGAATTCATGTAAAATCGTAACACAAATTATTGTTAGCATATTAAACGAAGTATTAGCACTGATTGTCTTTTACTAACCGACAACCGTAAGGAAAGTATATTAAAAAAATATAACACACATAAACATATTTTCATACTCGACTAAAATCGAGTACCAGTTGTACATCCCTACGCAGAAAGTATTTTTCAGACTACCATTTCAAATACGCAGTCAGTTAATTTTTATTTTCATGAGTTCGTGGTAAAGCTAGTGTGTATGTAACTAGTAGTACTACACTTAATTTAGCAATCATCTCTGTAATAATATTTTAAACCCGTCATTGTTGCATCGACTGGCCTGTTGGTCTAGTGGGTTCGATTCTCACCCAGGACAAATAATTGTGTGATGAACATGATCATTTGTTCTGTGTCTGGGTGTAATTTGTATGTATGTATTTAGAAATATAAAGGTATGTTTATCAGTAGTCTGGTTACCATGGCTCTGCCTAGTTTGTGATCAGACGGCCGTGCGTGAGACGTGTCAAGTTTTGTTTAGAAAATAAATATGATTCGATTTGATTTGAAACTTAATTAACTGAACTGCAAAGCACTTTTAAAGGTACCTAAATAAAAAAAAACTTTCACACAAAGGTTTACTGCACCTTGTTTATAACCAAAATGTTCATTCCATAACGCTTGCATTCTACAACAAGAGCACTCATAACGTGTACAGTGTAGGCCACAATATTTCACGCACTATTGTGTCGTTATCGAACTGATATTATTACAATGAAGGGAAAGATTTATGTGCGCTCCTTTATAAAAGGAACTGCTTTTACGAGTCAAATATTCTATTATAAGATATTTGGAGATTTCTGAGGCTTTCTATAGCTTTTGGAATGTGGATGATGTGCAGAATAAATATGATGGAGAGGTAGAGATAACGAGACAGATTATATTAATTTTCATTATATGAAATTTCTTTTTTTTCTCTCGACTTAATGGTTTGGGTCAAGATGAAAATTGAGTTTATAATATTATAGTTAGGATCTGCGTTAACATATATTATTATTATATTAATAGTCTACAGTAATTTTCTTAGAAAAATTTGAAAAAATCTTAGTTCAAATCGATGCTTTACTGGAGAAATAATTCCAGATGTATAACGTTCCGTCCACAGGTTCCTACGGTGGCAGTGAGTTCCTTAAAACTGAATCTTTCATCGCATATGTAGATAACTGATTATAAGCAGTTAACAATTATTATACCCGGCTTCAATGTGCCGCTCAAATACGATACTCGATACGTACAGCCCGTTCAACCTCAAATCGATTACGGCTACACTAATATCACAGTACAAGGAACACTTCTCATCCCCTCACTGTTACGTTAAGATTAATGAGTGGGCACATTCGCAGAGTAAACACATTAGTCGGCACTAATCTAAAACACAAATGAAATCCTTATCACTATAGGTGACGGTAAAGAAATGGTGACCAAACCGCAATGACTTTCATAATTACCTATTACACATTACTGCCCCAGCTTAAATTGTTTAATCCTTAATTGGCAAAGAATCAAACTGCCTTAGCCTGGGTGATGGTGAGTGAAGTGACTACAGTTAGCAAAGCACCACTGCAGAGCTGCTATTAAATGCTTATAGACACCGCTAACTATGCTTGTGTGTGCTGTTATTTATTTATATTTTATTTTTATTATTATTGACATTGTTAACTTTACAAAACATTGACATTATGTTATATTATGAATTTGATATCAATTTTTATGTTACATTTAGAATTTTGAATTGTACATGTGAGAACCGTGTAGTCCATAACATATTAAGTTAATTTGCTAAATTGCCTGGCAGTTCTGAGTAGTAGTAGAGTTCATGCTCGCCTAGACGTCCTGCCGATGGTGGCGTATGTGTTGGGTCGTTCCGCTCCCTTTGATATGGTTGAAGTGGACGATGGCTGGCGCGTTCGTCATGCTCGTGAACGAGTGCCGTTGGTTGGGGCTGGTCATCTCCGAACTGCTATTACTTACATATAGTAGTAGTTTGCGCGACTGTTTATAGTTTAGAACAATACGTTACATTGTCCTCTGTTGGCGAAAATAATAGAGAGTTCTACTTATTTATCATCTAATTCAGTAATTTATAACATTATTTTATAATGCTCTAAAAAAGGAAAAAAAGATAAGCAACAAAAGCTATCTAAACATGAAATAGTGTTGTACACCACACAGACTAGGGATGTACCACGTTATTCACAACACTCCTCCTCACAAAACTATTTCTTCATTTTAATCCTAAGAGACTCCTCAATAGCTCTAATCTAGGCTTGGGTAGTCCTTTTGTAAGGATATCTGCTTCCATTCTGGAAGTATCTAAATATTTCACTTCTACAGCGCCACTATTTATATGTTCTTTGAGGAAATGCACTCTTAGGTCAATATGTTTCGTCTTGCTGCTGATGACAGCATTCTTACAGATCTTCAGTGCAGCCTGGTTGTCGTTGTATATCACAATTTTATCTGTTTTTTGTTTGGCAATATCACAGAGCAAGATCTTCAGATGCAGTGCATCTTTTCAGCGGTAGACATTGCTGTGGACCGTTGTTTTCTGGATTCCCAGCTTACCATGGCACCACCAAATTTAAAACAGTAACCGGTATAAGATCTACGGTCAATAGGGCATGCAGCCCAATCTGCATCAGCAAATCCACATATTGGTTTTTCTGTTTTTCTATATTCTAAACCAACTGACTTCGTGCTCTTCAGGTATCTAACGATTCTTTTAACACATTTAAAATGTTCAGTTCCATAGCAATGATTAAACTGTGACAGGTAGCTGACTGCAAAACTAATATCTGGGCGTGTAGCAACAAATAGAAACATCAGTGCTCCTATTAGATTTTGGTATGGTAAATTTTCTTCACATTTTTCTTTCTTTTCCAATTTTAAATATAATTGGTTCTATCGGTGTACCAATACCATTACTGTCTTCTAATTTGAATTTATTTAATAACCTTTCAATATACTTTTCTTGCTTCAATTTTATAAAATTTTCTTCCTTTACTATTTCTATTCCGATAAAATCTTTTGCTGATCCAAGATCTTTCATTTCGAACTTTTTAGTAAGTTTCTCTATTATTTCTTTTAATATTTTATTACAGGAGTATGTCATTAAGAGGTCATCAACATATAGTCCAATTATGATTTTATTGTTACCTCTTTTCAGTGTATAAATGCAAGGATCTGCTTCAGATGTAACAAAACCAAGTTTTTTAAGCTCACCATCCAATTTCATGTACCATTGGCGGCCTGACTGTTTTAGTCCATATAGAGCCTTTTTCAATAAGCATACTTTTTCACCTTTTATTTTCCTTGTGTCTTCTAGCATCTTCTTTGCTTTTAGAAATACAGATAAGTCTTCATTAGAGCTTTCTTCTACCATTATTTCGGCAATGTACTCTTCTAAATATTCTGGTTTTTTCATTATTATTTTTTCTTCTAGATCCTCGTTTAAATATGCGGTTGTTACATCTAACTGGTGCAGTTCCATATTCTCTTCAACCGCTGTAGCTATTAATAACCTTAAGGAGCTTAGTTTTGCTACAGGAGCCCAGGTCTCATGGTAGTCTATGCCTGGCTTTTGAGTAAAACCGCGGGCGACCAGTCTAGCCTTTTTAATTTCGCCTTTGTCTTTAAGTATCATCTTGAAATTAACTTTATTAGTTTTGTCTTCATTCTTTTGAATGACCCACGTACCATTTTTTATATGCGCTTTAATTTCTTTCTTTATGGCTTCATGCCATTCACCCTTCTGGTTCTCAGCGTCACATAAAAAAGTAAATTCTCCTTCATAGTTTTGAACTGGTAAATCCTGATATTCATCAGAAGAACTACTTGATTTTTCATTTAGGTTATAGTCCTTTAAATAAGCAGGAGTTTTAATTTGTCTTTAAGGGTCTTGTGCTTGATCCATCGTTTTCAGTATTTTCAGTTCTATGCATGCTCCTCCTATCCTGGTGTTCATTTTGAATATTTACATTTTCAGTACTAATATTTTCTTCAATACTTTCAGGTGGGGTTGATGCAGAAACTAAAGGATCTTCATCACAAATTGTGGGTATTTCCTCTTTTTCTGTTTGAATTGATACTGTTTCTAATATTTGATGTTTAATTTCTTTCTTCTTATTTTTACCTTTACTTTTAGATTTTTCACTAATTATTTTCTTTTCTATTTCAGGTTGCAGCTGTTCCGATTCATTGTCTTCAACAAGAATGTTTTCGTAATCTCTCTCTTCGGTGTCATCGTAGATTTCGTCATTATCTTTATAATACATTCTATCAATTATTTTCACGTCTCTGCTTGTAATGACATCCTTTTTATTAGGGAGGTATAACCTGAAACCTTTTGCGTTTTGAGCATAGCCCATGAAAATCCTTTCTATGGATTTTGGTGAGAATTTTCCCTTACGTTTCTTTTGCAGAACAAATGCTTTGTTTCCGAAAATCTGGAGATGTCTGCTGGACGGCGTTCTTCCAGTCCATTTTTTGTAAGGGGTGCTTCCATTCAAAAGTTTTGTAGGGCTTCTATTTACTAGATAATTGGCTGTATGCAGTGCTTCTGCCCATAAATTCGATGGTACTTTTGAGTCTATCAATAAGCATCGTGCCTTATCTAGCAGTGCCCTATTTTTTCTCTCACTCACTCCGTTTTGTTGAGGTGTGTATGGCGCTGATAGCCTTCTCCTTATTCCATGTTCTTTTAAATATTCGTTGAATTCTCTGTTGCGGTATTCAGTACCGTTATAACTCTGAAGGTTTTTAATTTTCAACTTCCAATAGTTTTCAACCTTGTTTTTATATCCTTTGAACATGGTAAATACATCACTTTTCTTTTCTATGTAATATATGCAGCAATACCTTGTGTAATCATCAGTAAAACTTACGTAGTATTTAGATCCAGCAAGAGATTGATTTTCGAATAGCCCACAGACATCACTGTGTATTATTTCTAATGGCCTGGAAGAAACAATCTTATCTATGGATGAGAAATGCACGCCTGTCATTTTTCCTCTTATACAGGTTTCGCATGTTCCCAGTTTTTCATCTTTGAAAGTTAGTCCTCTCATTAATTCATTTTTAGCCATAAGCTTCATGTCTTTTTCATTCAAGTGACCTAACTTTTTATGCCATTTTATAATGTTACTCTAATTATCTGATGTAAGATTTGCTTTCTCTTCCGATGTTTCGATGTAGTATAGTCCATCTACTTTTTTTGCTGTTAATATTACTTCTCCATCTTCTATAACTGATGCTTTGTTTTTTCTCAAACACTACTTTGCTTCCTCTATCAGTAATTTTCCCGACAGACATCAGGTTAACAGACAGCTCTGATACAAACAACGTGTTGTGTAGATTTACCTTCTCATCTTTCACTTTTATGGATACTTTCCCTTTACCTTCAACTTCGGCAGTATGTTGGTTGGAAGCCAATTTCAGTGTGTTACTTTCTTTTCTAACATTTTCAAACAAACTTTTCTCATTTGACATGTGAGAAGTACATCCACTATCCAGACACCATACCTTTGAAGATCTGTTGCTGTTAAATGTTAAGCATGCATTGTAGTTACTTTCAACTCTTTTCTTAGTCTTTGATTCTTCTTTTTCGTTCTTTTTCGACCAACAGGATTCGGAGAGATGACTTTCCTTTTTACAATTCTTGCAAAAAACATTTTTCCTTTTTTTGTTAGTATAATAGGCTTCTGACCTACTCGTAGAATCTACATTTTGACTTCTTGCTTGAGATTCTTCTATAAATTTTATTTTTAGCTCTTCCGGCTTTGGTAGGCTATCTCTTGATTCAATTGCAACACGGAAATTGTCATAATTTGCAGGCAAACTATATAGCATCATGATGCTTAACAGTTCCGGATGAACTTCCATATCCTCCAATTTATCGACGATGTCGAGAAAGTTGTTAAGATGATCTTGAATGTCGTCATTTGAGGTAAGTTTTTTTAGTAGTAACTGTTTCAGCAAGGTTGCTTTTCTTGCAGGTCCAGAACTTTGATAAATACTTTTCAGCTTGTCCCAGACTGCTTTGGACGTTTCGCATCCTTTGATCTGTTTCAACTCAGATAGCGACATAAGCAGTAACAGTTCCGAACGCGCCATGAGGTCTCCCTTTTTAAATGCAGCTTTTTCTTCCGCCGGAGACTTCTCAGTAACGTTTTTCTCGCCACTAACATAGCACCACAGGTCATTTTTAATAAGAACTGCTTGCGTTTGCATGCATCAAGTGTCATAATTTGACTTGGAGAGCATCTCCACGCGGTGATACGATGTTGAAGCCATTTTTGCACTTTAGTGTGAATAGCACGTCATTCTTTTGCGTGATAACGTTAGAACCACGCTCTGCTACCACTTGTTGGCGAAAATAATAGAGAGTTCTACTTATTTATCATCTAATTCAGTAATTTATAACATTATTTTATAATGCTCTATAAAAGGAAAAAACAATAAGAAACAAAAGCTATCTAGACATGAAATAGTGTTGTGCACCACACAGACTAGGGATGTACCACGTTATTCACAACATCCTCAAATTTAATTTGCGCATATAAATAAGCAATGTAACCAAACAGTTGTAAAAAAGATGTTGAAAAAGAGTGTCCTTGGAGTTTCTTGTCTGTTCTTCTCCACAGGATCTACTTATTGGAACAGGCAACTAGCTTCACGACTGACTTAGTCTGACTGACTACTACTCCTGACAATTCAAAAATACCTATATTGGGTTTAATTGAAACAAATGATTTTGTTTGCTTGTTTGTGTGGAGTGGACCGTATATTTGTTCACAAACTTGTTGTATAAAAAAAAATCCGGTCCCGCAGCAGGCCCGCAGAAGTAGATTTCGTGTTTTTTTTTAATTTTATCTCCAAAAATTTAAGTCGCATTAAAAACTTTTTAGTCTACATTGCAGAGAAAAAAAAAATTTGCTTTCAGTTTACAGTTTCGGAGCTACGAATTTTTTTCAAACAAATTTTGGTTTTCCCCCCCTTCTCCTCCCAAGTTAAGGATGGAATCATTTAGGGTTCATATTAAAAAATGTTCGTATTTACTATGGGCATGCTATTAATGTTAAACAGTCTAAAAATTTTCAATAGGAAAAAAGTTATGCTGAAAAAACTGATTTTTGAAAATCTGCCCCTCAACCTTTGGGGGAATATTCCCCATTCACGAACTTAACCTTCATTTTAGGTAGAATTTACTTTGAAAAATCTACCTAAAAGTAACTGTTTTCTCCGTCTTATGGTTGCCTATAAGAGATTACCTTGTGGCGTTGAGGACGTAAATTATTTAATGTATAATGATATTACCATTAAATATATAACATTGTATACAATCTGAGTCCTCTTCTCCGTAATAAATACACACATCAGTAATAAATAAAATAAATTAACCCTCTATTTAGCCTGAAGAGGATTCCCTGGAGAGTTGTCCTATTAAACTCTATTCGGGAGAGTTCAAAACTCGCAACTAAAATTGGGATTTCATGAAATTAACTAGCGAAAGCCGTCGCTTCTACTTGCAACGTCGTAATTGCAATTTCTGTCACGAATTTCATCAAGTTCGACACAATTCAATTTAAATACATGAGATAACTTGGACGTTGAACATGGACAGACATAATATATGTTACTTTCACTTTAACCTTATTAAATTATTAAATGAAATGGTAAGTTGCTAAGCACATCACTTCGAACAGATTTTTTAATTGCAAATATGCGTTTTAGTAGATATATATATGTAGATATATATCTATGAATACGGTTCTTGTCATATGGATAATTCGAAAGATGATAACCCCAAAACATTAGTGTTGGATGTTTTATCTCACTTTTATCTTCTTTTAAGAGGTTTTATAAAGAGTTAAGGTTTAAGGTAGTAAGTACTAAACCCTCTCATGTTTTGAAAGGGAGTGATACTAGCAAACAAGCACAGAACATTACCTAGCTTTGAGTAACCTTCTATTTGAAGTTACAACTATCACTTGCATGCAACGAATATCTTCATTAATATTGTTCCATCCATTTTCGTGTAACAAGAAAATACACAGAAAAACATTTTTAATATTAGAAGTGTTGCTCACTTAATATCATTAGTGAGTTCTTCATTATTTTTAGAGCTCAAGGAGGATTATCTGTCAGTGAGAGATTCTACTCATAATGCTCCGCTATATTTACGAAATACCCAGGAAAACCGGCAGTGAAGCAATGCTTGCATTGCTTTTCGTCGCGTGAGTGAGGTTACCGGAGGCCCTAACCCTTCTCTCTCCCCTATTCCCGTCCTGCCCCTCCTCCCCTCTCCCCTCTTCTTACTCTTTCCACCTCCCCCCTCTCCCCCTCTTCCCCTACTCCCACCTTAAAGGGCGGCAACGCACTTGTGACTCTTGAGTTACAGGTGCCCATGGGCAGCGTTAGTCATTTACCATCAGGTGACCCGTCTGCTCGTTGGCCCCCAATACCATAACAAAAAAAAAAGCAACACCTGTGTATTATAATTTCATTAATTAAATAAAATAAAAAATGTAGCCTGAAAGAAAGGCTTACCGGCTTACTTGTTGGAGATGCCAACGGAACCTGACACTTTAGGTCTTTTGGCACTCTCCACTTGCCACACTCTAGTAATGTATCGTATACCTTGATAAACCATAGTTACGGAAGCTTCTCGATTGAGATCCATTGCCCGGAGCGAGAACGTGTTTGATGTCAACGTTTTGGTGTGAACGGGAGAGAAGTTACTACTTCTCCCCCATTTGGTAGCAAAACGTTCCACTATTCCACAAAATCAGATGACCGATAGTGCAGATTAAAGTCCAGGGTATATATCGACTTGCAAACACAGAACCGAGACGTTGTCTTAAGGTGTTACGAGCACGCCTGTCTGATACGACGATCCTCCTTGTCCTACAAAGGATTCCTAGGGATTCTCTTGCTTATAACCCGCATCGGTTCGATAGTGACATAATTTAATCCAACCACTTTACTGCCGGCTCCGGGTAATTAATGACACACAAGATAAATTAAGCTTTGGTAGAACTAACAGGATTTCAACCTTACCAAACCAAGATAATACCTAACGTAGCAATCTAACCAATTATACCAGAAGAACCTCCCTGGTAAAGACAAGTGCGGTTTTTTTAGTATAAAAGGAAAGTTTAAATAAGCTCTTGCAAAACCTGAATCTTTCATAAATACTCTGGACTTATAAGAGCAACAGAAAGCTAATTATATGGTTAGTTGTTTCGCTAGAGCGTGTTGTTCTTTGAGTGTTGGCGACCTAGGTTGTCGAGAAAGTAAAATATGTCTAGGTAGTACATACATACACAGGTATCACACAAACAACGTAAATCTTTACCTACCCTTTTCAATTAAATCAAAAAATAATGTAGCGATGGTCAAAAACTATGCAGGTAATATTGGATCCTAAAGGATTTTGGTCAAAAGATGCAACAACTTTTTCGAAAAGTTATTAATTTTGGAAGACATCCCCTTATGCCATTTTATATCATATTTCTAAAGCCATGTTTTCTTTTTTTGATACATATTTTTATGAGGCAAAATATTAAGTTAGTATTTTAAAATTAAATATCAACCAACATTACAAAATTATTTAATTACAGTATATATTTGAAACATTTTAAAACATAATTAGCTCTCGTAATAGTTGGTTGGCATAGTTTATTTAATAATTAATGGGTATTATTTATTTAGTTGAAAATTTTAATGTGCGAAGATGTTAGGAAAGACAGCAAATTTTAAATTGAGTTAGGTTGTTAACATAACATAAGGTAACGCCTACAGTAAGCTTACTACAATTTTGTTAAGTTACATTTTATCCTTTATACTTTCATCACTTCTTTAAATTATTTAGTCGCAACATTCATTTTGGATAACATTCAATAGTTCTACGTAGAAGCGGAAGAGATAGCGAGAATTTGGGAAAAAATGAGGATAATATAGTGAGAAAGGAAGCTATAGACACTTTCTTTACTCACCTAAAGTGCACGTTGAGCACACAAACGGTCATCCAAACACTCAAAGACACCAAAATCATGGTGAACAGCAAATATTTCCCTAATAAAGGAATAGCGAGCGACGTCGGCGGGATAATTTCAGCCAGCAACAGGAAGAACACAGTCAGCGACACCAATATCGAGATGCTTAACGATATCTACGAGAAAAGAGAAAAAGAATATTTACCTGAAATGCACGTTAAGTATGCAAACAGTCACCCAAACGCTGAGCGAGACGAGTATCATGGTGAATAGTAGATATTTCCCAAGCAAGGGGATTGCCAGGGATGTTGGCGGAATGATCTCAGCCAGACCAAGGAAGAACACAGTGAGGGACACCAGGATGGAGATGCAGAGCGATATCTAAGGAAGAGAAGTCTCTTTTGAGTAACACAGTCGATGATTCCATTTTTGGTACACTATACAATGAATTCGTTTTTAGTTTTGACAACCCTGAATAATCAGGTAAACACAATTATTAAAGGCTTCTGTCAACACAATTAGGCTAATAAAGATGACAGCTAGTGCAAGAGGTGCAACCTACATGGAAAAATGCTCTAAAAATCTATTTCACTTGATTATATTAGATAAAAAATATATGTTAGGTAGGTAAGAGTATAATAGACAAGCATTTTTCCATTTTTTTCTGCATTCACATAGACTTGTACAATTGTGGGTGACCAAAGAAGCACACATACACTGTCAAACCAAAGCCTATAATTACAATAACACCAAACTCGCCAATTACATCAGTTCCTTCTTAAATGGGTTGTCAAAATATTCACAAAAACTAATTCCATAATTATCATTGGGTAGTGCACAAAAAAAATAATTCTAGAGCTATTTAATATTTCACATTGTCTTTCCACTAACACGGATCACAAATTACAATCAAAATAAAGTACAATATAAAATGTGTTAAAATCAATGAATGATTTTTGAGAATCATGCAGTGAGGGTGAGGTTTTGGTACCCGACAATTGAAATATATAGAAGAATGGCACCGTAGTCTTGCAGCCATATTTGACTTAATTTGCATCAAGAATTTAACTTAAGTTTTGTCAAGGATATTCCAGAATTTCTTTTTCCATTCCAAAACTTAGGTAACCTTCCGTTTTATTAATATCGAGTAATTGATACATAACTTTTAGGATTAGGATAAAGTTTTAAAGCATGTATTAGAAATAAGATATGATTCTAATTTTATATCTTAATAATTACAATAAAAAAACTATATCAAAATACAGTTATATAAAAATACTTGAATATAATTCTAAAGACTACAAAACCTCAACTTCTTAAAATACTAAAAATATAAATCGCAAAGTCCAATAGATTTATCTAAAGCGTTTGATAGAGTGGTCAATAACGGAATTAGGTTTGGTCGGATGTGGAAAGACAATAACTAACAAACAATATTCAGATGATGCTTTACACACTCACACGTACCTAATGATTCAAAAAAGACCATTACCAATGGATGGGGGTTATGAAGGATGGTTTTGCGGATTGAAGGCTATTATGAACATGCCCTGAAACATCCCATTTACATTGAAAGCTATATCCTAACAACATTCTGTCATGAAATTGCCAAACCAAAGTCAAACATATATCTCATCTCAAAGCTTATTTTTAAATTTAGTGCCATATTTTAGAAATATACTGCTATCACCGTGAAGAAACTCACACGCTTCAAAATATTTAATTTCTGCTATCTTAATATACTTTAATTTAGTCTGTTATACGTTCTCGATTTTAATCATATCCACTTGGAATTTATCATAATCTCAACTTCATGACGGAATGTTGTTAAATCTAGGTACAGACACACACATAACAATTATCAAGTATTTGTAATTACCTTTTCTCCGGAGTCTGACGGTAGATAAAACACTAGTACAGTCAGGAACGTAAGTCCGACGCACGGTATTATCAGGTTCACTGTGTAGAATAACGTCTTTCTTCGCATCGTCAGCTTGAAAGTTATATCTGAAACATTTACATAGATAAGTTGTGCACGGTTTTTAACTTAGAATATTGATAAAATTAAGATGGATACTCTGATTTTATTGATTTGACTAACACAACAAGTATAATCGTTATTTAAAATATTCTTACTATCATGTAATGAGTCTACGGTTATTTATCTAAAATATTTATTTTATGTATACACCTGTCACGAGATGAGGTCTATACGCCTTGCCTGTCGAGCGGACAAGGAATAGAGACAGGATTGAATGTGCTGCTTGCTACACGTTTGCTTGCATTAATTCTAGTCTACATCCATTACATCATCATTCGCATACATTAGTCATAGTCTAAAGCAAATAATTTTAATAAAACCGTCTGTTTCAGTTCAAGTACTGAAATGAAAGTTGAAATTGAGCTGAATTATTTGAAGTTCCATGTTTGAACGTGATTGGCAAACCGCGTTTGCAATTAGAGAAGATCCACAATGGTAAACACGAATATATATTATCAAAAAATCAGTATTCAGAGTTAAAATTGGAAAATATATTTAGTTTACTTAATTTCAGTACTCCATACGCTATATGTAACAAAACCCGGAAGCAATCTCAACATCATCTACCAGCCCCTGTCATAATTTTATTTGGAGTCGGTGCAATATATTTTATTTTTCCATTCAACTCTATCATTCGTCATTTCACTGCTTACTCACTTGCTAGCCATCTTCTTTAACATAGTGCATTCATTTTTTATGTACCCGCTAACCCGTCAAGTATTCCTTACGTTACCAAAGTAATCTTACAGCAATATTCTCAGCCAATGTCGCGAATAGTTATTTAGTTACCGAACTTACACAAACGGTAATCGTAATGACTTTCTCTCAAAAAGATTTTATCTTTATTTTTTATAATTTTGCATGCGATAAGCTTGCTTGATAATAAATAAATACTTAATTACGCTCAATATGATGACTCTTACCAGAAAAGGGTTCAGGACAACAAGGGTAATATTCTTCATTCCTCGTCGCTGGAACTTCCAAAATATCCCATTCCACTGAGAGATAGAATTCGCTCAAATCAATGCCAACGTGTACCAGACTGCTGCCTGGAGACTGATCCATGTGTTTTAGGTCCACCTAAAACAACAGACAAAAAGATTAAAAAATTTTAAAAAATATGTCTTTTAACACAATGCTCGTACATTAATAATAAAATTTAATAGCAGGGTTTAACTAGATAATTTCTTCATTATGTTAAGTACATACACCTTTCTGATCAGTAGAATGTGTTAGCAACTTATTTTTAATTTTATCCGTGCAAAAACCAAGTATGAAACTTAAAAGTGCACCGCAAAGCGTTAGCCAGACGACAAACTACCTTTAGACACAATTCAGACTTCTGTATTACAACACAATCCATGTTTGAGTTTACTAAAAAATTAAAGCTCTTTTCCGAACCTGAGCTCCGTTGTAAGTCCAAGAACCAAACTTCATGAAGCACGTCTGCTCGTCGAATGGAAAGTATTCTACGTTGATCTCGCACGAAGACTTGTAAATCGCCGGTGGCTTCCAGTTCACTTCACCAGTGTATCTCAATGTAGCTTTAGTCATCAGTGTTACCTGAAATTTAAATACAAAATATGAAATTAACTCTAGGTCAAGACAAAAAATGTTGAATTAAAATATATTCTGCTAATCAAGCAAAGAACTCACTTCGATCTGGTTAAATGTATATCATGATTCAAATAGAAAAATCGTTTCATCACAAATTGTATAAAATACTGATAATAAACATTATTGTTTCACATATCATTTAACAACAAACTGAATTCTTTTAATCGTGTAATTCTTTCACTGTACACTTCCTTATTCGAACTTTCATAAAGGGGTAGGAACTTCAAATAACTTGTTTTTTTAACTACTTTGTCCAAAATATTTGTCCAAATAATGCACATTACAAAAAACAACCACAATTACTTACTTCGTAGTTTCCGTCCCAATTGTTATAGAGAACTATGTCGGGTAACCAGATGTGTTCCGATGGCACATACAACATTTCAACTCCCCCGTAGTCTTCTGGATTCCATTGTAGCTTGTAATCATACCATTTCTGCAACATACATAATGATAATGAATGATAATAATTTCTTTTTGAAGTGATAACTTCTTATGGGAGGGTAAACCGCTTCGTTACGTAACGTACGATTTTACACGAAAATGGTTCTGTTAAGTAGATTATTTCAAATTTCAAAAACCTTTTTAGCTTTACTGACCATAAACTTGTCAACGTTGATAAAGCTGGCTATGAAAGGCTCTGTATGTAAATTATCTTTACTGGTCACAAATATTTGTAAAATAGGTACCTACAGAGGATCGTAAAGTTAAATAATCGTTATACTAACTGACGCCCTGGTCAATGAGGCAAATGCTACGGATGGAGGTAGTGCAAGACTGTAAAAGGAGTGAGGATTGGCCTATGCTCTAGTAATTATGGAAGATTTTAGTACAGTTTTTTAGACATCCAATAGCTGAGATGTTAACAAAACATTTCAAATAATCAACTTGCGCAATATTTCTAATTAAGGATAAGGTCTTCGGAGCTCTCAAAAGAGACTTAGCGCTTTGTCCACTCGACCAGATCAAACATGCACTACCAAACATTTATAAATGTATTCAGCAAGATCCCTAAATACATTTTGGACTGTTGTGAACCACTGACCAGAAGCTACGGCAATTGCATGGTGTGATAGAATATCATAGTAAGTATACTAACCTGTTCCACCCAAAGATTCGTAGTCATGACCTGGTTCTTCAGGTTCACTTCCATCAGCTGCGACAGTTTGAGGCCGAGCCTAACAGTCAAGATGTCGCTTACATTAGTCACTGGTCTTATAAGACGGTTATAGTTGCTTAACAAATCGTCGTAGAGTCTCTTCACATCTGGATTTGCTTCTAGAAGTTTTACTCCTGTAAAATATAGAGAGGAAATGATAAATGTGGGAAAAAATGTAAAATGTAATAAAGCTCAATCAAGTGCTTTATGCAAAAAAAAATGGTAAAGAAGAGAATAGAATATGACTGAATAGAAAGAGCGGCATGAAATAGCAGATATCGGACTATCAATTAGGAGCTGGTTTTAATCTCTTCCCAGTATCCTACCGAAGGCGATGTGAACTACTTATTCACCCAATCATTCAGGTTAGTCGTTGTGTTGTGTTACTTTTTAACAAAATACTCATGAGTAAGTTACGTAGCAAA
Source organism: Callimorpha dominula (assembly GCA_949752705.1). NCBI lineage: Eukaryota > Metazoa > Arthropoda > Insecta > Lepidoptera > Erebidae > Callimorpha > Callimorpha dominula. Next base: position 4,246,121 of record OX457005.1, read on the forward strand.
TTTGTCAAACGCCATATAGTGGAGATGGTCTAAACTAAGTGTTATTAATTCTGCTGCAAGTTCTATAAGTAAAGCCTGAATGACGCTTTTTAAAATTAAAATATGTACTCCATAAAATTACATGCTGTGACCCACCTATATCTAATGCTTAATAAACCCGCGTCAGATGATCTTCGAACGCAAAACATTCCTGTTCAAATCATTTATTACCATTCCATGCCATTTCCAATGTTCAATCTGAATATATTCAATTGATAGAAATATTTATCACACAAGTTCGAATATAAAAACCAATTTTATATTTTATCTCCTTTCCCTCCCTTATAGATACCGGAAAAATATTCCTAATTCTTTTGATATTTCATAAAAATATATGGGACCCACATATTTTTAAGCAACCATTGTAACATGCAACGAAAAGTATCCATTGAATTGAATAATTTGCCTATGAATTTTCTACCACTATAAAAGCAAATTTAAAAAAAAGTCTGTACTTACCGAAGCAATTTTTGGCGTAGGTCAAAAAAATAAACAGAATTCCCCACTTCATTTTAACTTTTATATTATTAGAGCTTTCTATTTTATTTCAAGACATTTTCAGCGCAATATGTTTACAAATTGCAAGATGCTGCATGAAAGGCGAGATGAAGAGTTTATCGCGCAGGCGTAATCAATAATGGACATACGTCTCTCTTCTTTCTAATCACCAGTATGTGGAAGCAACTTAGTTTTGTAATTCTGTAGTAGATGGCAGTACCGTACTGATATTGATATTATTGTAAGTGTATTTTTTTTCTTCGTATTTATAACACGCTTTCCGCTTCACTTGTAAAGTTGTAACTAACAATGTAATGTAAATAAATCTTGGAAGTAAAGTTTGCGTTCATATGATTCGTTTGACAAGTTCAACTGATAGGATGATAGGTGGATGATAGGTAGGATAGGTAACGGATGAATGGCATGATGAAGCCAGGAGGTGGATATTGGAATTATTTTTTACTTTTTAATTCAGTTCTCTATTAAAGCTTCTTTTTTGTTTTACTAAACTATAATTATTAAACTTAGGGCCAGTTGTTTATAAAACATTTTAATAAAAATTATAACCTACTAGGGTAGTGACCAGATTCTGTGAAAGTAAAAAGGTTTCTTTATTTGATTTTTTTTTATTGTAATTACACATGCGTAGTTCACGGGCTTTAAGGTAAAAAAAGTTACTGTAACTTATTTATTTATTTAAAATAGTTACAGCTTAAGACTATATCTTACATATTGTTACAAATTCTTTATATTCTAGATTAATCACTAATTTTAGAAGTTTCTTCTTCTATCTTTTATTTTGCCTCTTAATATTATAACTTCTTCGGTAGTTTTTGGTTTCGTGCGCTGCTTCGTGTTCTGTATAAATAGAGAAGAAAAAATATTAAAAATGACACTTATTAGGTATATACGTATTAAAAGAAAGTAGGTAGGTAAGTATTAGTAAAAGTCTTCGATCGTTCGAAAGTTGAATCTTTAAGACGTGGTCTTTCACATTACGGTTTTGTGTATCTTTTGTGTATGTAGACAAATTAAATTAAACGTTAAATTTTAACTTTATTTTAAGATGTCATTTGATCAACAAGTATAATCTCTACGATTTTTTTGTTAGACTATGACGAGTTGACATTGGTAATATGAAGTGGACAAATATTTATTATTAGCCTTTTTATTTATTTCAATTACAGGAATCCATTTTATCCGTCATTCTGCATGACGAACTAAAGTTTCTTTAGAGCATGTTTAGACGTTTTATGTAAGCATAATAATTATCTTAGACACTCCTTAATTAAAAAAAAAACAATTTCTGTCTATATTTGAGGCAACAGTCTTGAAAGGAAAGTAAGTACTTAAGTTACAATAAACAATCACTTTACCGATCATAAATTCAACTTACTACTCGTTCACTGCAACTACGATTATGATAAATTACTGTCACGTTGCTTGCAGTGTGGGATGTTATTGAATTAATTCATACATAAGACGTATGGATATTATAGGTATATTTTAACATAATCGCCATAAGCTGTAGTTGCCTTGACTGAAAATTATCTTGTAAAACAGTGGATCCAAAGGACGCACAAAATAAATATGTTTCCGGTTGAATACCCCTGGTAATATGAGACCGGGAGCACGACGAAGTGACTTTGTCGATGTCAAACGGACTAAGGCACAATGTGAATTCGGCATCTTCAATCTTCGACGCGTTATGGCCAATAATTCTGACAAAGCTGGAGAGGAGACTCTTTTTTTCATTTCGTAGCGTATGGAGTCTTTACTGACCCATTAATAGGATAGGTTGCCTATCTCGTAAACCTTAAAACACTCAAAATAAATACATTTTAGGTGTTTTAAGGTTTTATTTTGGATAGCCTGCAAGCTCATCGATGGAGGTTACTGGTTCGACACAGTGCGGTCTAAACTGTCTTCTGTTCTTTTCTGTCGAAGGATTCGGCAAGTTTCTACATTGTGCCCTCTCATAGTTATAGAAATTGGGGAGAAACAAAGACCCCCTCTTAAACTACATCGCCTTAGAGGTAAAAGCAGTTAGGTTGCCATTTTTGCTTTGTTACATCAAGAGGAAAATAAGAATAACAAATAGGATTCAGTCTCATCTTTGCTGCTTAAAAAAAATATACTTAATTTATATTGATTTGCGGCTGCGACACTGTACTGATTGAACCTGATATACTTTTTATTGCTAAACACGAATAATATATCAGGAAACTTACCTCTTACTGGAAACTTCGGCAACGGCCATAAACTAAATGGATAAAAATACGCGTTGGGCAGCCTTCTAACTACGATCGTCTCTTCTTGCACCATTTTCGATCCTGAAACAAATTGTGCCCCCTTTTATAGTAAAAAGTACTTTTAATATACATCAGGGCACTTTGAATATTACAATTGATACTCAGTTCTAACAAGAAACATCCTTCAGTTACACTGTTCTGTGCCTCGGAAAGTAAAGGCCAATTGCATACAGCTATTTTATCTCCAAATTTCATTTGGTTTTGCATGTTATGCTATTCTTTCATTCTTATTCTCTTTCTTCTTCTACCCTATTTGCGATCTAATCGTTATTTAATGTGATCTTTCTGATCATTGAGTAGCTGATTGTTGAGAATGTTGCACACATATAATATTTTAATCAGCCTTCTGGTCCAAGGATCGTAGCTTCGCTGAACAAAATATCAAATTTTTATTGTATGAACGTTTCAAAATAGGGCAATCCTAACTATTACAAATGCAAATGATTGTGGGTTTTCTGTTTGGTATGGTTTCACGCTTTAAATATTAAACCGATTTTCATTTAATTTTGCATACACGTTGTCTAGGGTAAAAAAACGGACGTAGGGTAACTTTCATCCAGAAAAAATGAACAGTTCCTAGAAAGAATGAATAATGAGCCCCGCTTCTCTAGGCTTCCCAGGTTCCATGGAAATTATGGTAACGATTACGTAAATATTTGAAATATTAAAAGCAAAACGCATTGAAGGACGCTTAGAATAAGTATCTTCTTTAGTAACAGTTCAAATGAAAACCCTGGTTTATAATTGTCGACACCATGCTAGGGGAAATGTTCTTTACTCTTATTATTCTGGACATGTGGTCAAACGTCTTGGGTTTTATTATGTTTAGCATCGCCCAGCGGTTTAACCCGTGTAAGTCTCGATGCAGTGAGTATATCGGGATAAAAAGTAGCCTATGCGTTAATCCAGGTCTCCGGCTATCCACATACCAAGTTTCATCGCAATCGGTTGAGTAGTTTTTGCGTGAAAGAGCAACAAACATCTATATCTCCATACATCCTCACAAACTTTCACGTTTAACATATTAGTAGGATTTTTAGGAAAATTCTTTGACTTGCTTTCGGTGATTCACAGCCATTCCTAGAGTGGGTTCCGTAGAACCTAAGGGTTCCCTCGAGAAGTCATTAGGGTTCCGCAAAACTATTTATTATATCCGTAGATAGGTACAAACATTATTTTGAAATAGTACAAAATATGTGTGGATAAAACCATTAGATAGATAGAAAACACTTTATTTGTACACCATTGTTACAGTAGAAGTATCATACATATTGTGTCAAACGGATAATGTTCAAATGGTGGTCTTATTGCTAGATGCAATCTCTTTCAGGCAACCTTAGGATAGATCAAAATGATTCAGAGAGACAGTGAAACTGAGAAGTGAGAAGAAGAAGAAGAAGAACTGAGAGTGACTTCTTATAAATTTATACCAGTACTTAACCATACCTGAACTCAGATAAATACACATACATAAATAGAATATCTACTATTCTAACGTATAGGTACAAAATATAATACCTTACCAGGAACCGAACTATAACCGGCATCTATCACTAATGGAACGCGGAACGGGGAAGGGCACCCACAATAATAAGTACGCCACACATCATCCCAGCAAATAACCAGGAAGAATGGTGAACACTCAATGTCAAAGATATTACTGTATTATTAAAATATAGAAGATTGCCTATATTATTGTTATGTAATGGAGGATGGTAGCTTCCTCGTTATTGCGGAGCCTTAGCACATTAAAAGTGGACAATTACTTACTTCGGGATTTTCAAAGACCTTTTGTATTCTTTTGTCTGTTTCTTTTTAGGGTTCCGTTCCTCAAAAGAAGAAAAGGAACCCTTAGGATCACTTTGTTGTCTGTCTGTCTGTCTGATTGTCTGTGTGTCTGTCAAGACTCTTTTCTTTGGGAACCCGTGGAGGCATCAAGTTGAAATTAATATCAAATCTACATCTTTCAGGTTCGCTGGCATAAGAAATGCCAGCGGAGCTTAAAGCTGTAAAAAATCAAGCTTCTAAGTCAACGCAATCAAAAGATATGGCCATTAAGCCTTAGATTTTCGCAAATTTGAAGATTTCTCAGGTAAATCAAAACCTAAAGACTTCATTGACCTAGAATCATGAATTTTGATAAGAGGCAAGGTCTGTAGGCACAAGTAAAAAAAATCCGAAAGTCGTTAATTTGTTGTTTTATCACATAAAAAATATGTTTTTGTAATTACAAACTTACATTTTGCTGTCGGAATGGGAGAGTATTTTTAGAACCGAAAAGGTACTTAAATTTGTCTTTCGGAAGACGGGCAAAAATCTCCGAAAATTGATTCCCGACTGTCTACATATAGTTTGTTTGTTTACGGAACCCTCCGTGCGCTAGTCCAACGGATTTAATAATAATAATAGCCTTTATTTAACAATCCTACTTAACGATACATGCTTTACTTAAATACTAATTGATATTACTTGACAGTTTCGCGAATATTGTCTTGCTTTCCAGCATAGGCCTCCCCTAAGGCTTGCCACAGTGTGCGATCATGTATCTTCTCCACGTGCTTCTGCCTACTCTTTTTATGCCGTCTTCCCACCTGCAGCGTTGTCTCCGTCTCTTTCTTTTATGTAGCCTTGGGAACCACTCTGTTACGTCCTTGATCCATTTACCTTTTTTATTCCTCGTCGTAATTATGACATGTCCAATTGTCTACCTCCTTTAATATTAGTGTCATTATATATAAGTGCTACTCGAGAAAAAAAATTTCATCACACTAGTAGTATTGCCGGGAGATAGGAAGGTAGAAATTTTTCAAACAATACCCTGCATGTGTCAAAAATGGACGTTAGCTCAGCTTAATGCTACCTCGAGGAAGTAGCGCTGGTATTCTGCTAACTCCTAGTGATGTACACGGACGGAGAGCAGCCAGGCTATTACAGTGACAATTAGCATAGGGATGGATCCACAATTTATTGTTCTTCTTCTTCTCAATCTTTAGTAACCACATAATACGCAGACAAGGTTCTGGTTGTAAGGATAAATATGAATACCAGTTAGAGGTTGAACAGTCTAATATTAAGAAGAATCGAAATACCAATTAATAAAGACATGTATTATATCAAGTAGGTTGACTTTTGACTTTAACCAAAATTATTGACAGTGTGGCCCTTTCTTTGTAAAAAATTACCCTCCTTTATTTATTTATTACAATGGTTATGACTTAGTTTAGAAATCCTGATAGTGATATTTTAATCGACTCTGTAAGATATAAATAAGCTGACATCTTCTGTATGCCCAAGCAGCCGAAAAGATCCTGGTAAAATCAAATCTGTTTATTATCTTTTAAAAAATGTCTCACCGATTTCAATGTGCCTAAATCATGATAAATTGTAATAAGGGGCCATCCATAAATTACGTCACACGAATTTTAGACCCCGACCTTGGCCAGGTGGTCATATTTGTGGGAACCCCCCCCCCTCTCCTGAGAGAAATCACATATTTTGCAAGGAGATGTATTTTGATTAAATATAATATCGGTAGGCCAAGTAAACGCACTGCTCCAATGAGACAGCGAGGTTTCGGAGTAAACGAAAATATCCGATGACAAATATCTAAAAATTGTAGGTATACATCGATATGTATACCTACAATTTTTAGATATTTGTTGATTTTTCAAAAACCGCTCGACCGATTTCGATGAAATTTAAACTACCTGGGAAGTATTCCCTTTGAAACAAAAAATAATTTTCCAAATTGGTTCAGGCGTCTTCGAGTAATCGGTGGACATACATAAACAAAATAATTCCGCGCGAATTGAGAATCTCCTCCTTTTTTGAAGTCGGTTAAAAATATCGTAACTTTGATGTGGTCAAGATAAGATTTGCTAAAGATGGCTTAAGTTTATTTAGAATTAAAAAATGTATGTAGTTTTTGCGGAGGAAGTATATCGTTTTATAAAAATAATGTACACTTTGTACGATAAACCATTATGTTTTAGTTTAATCAATAAGCATAGACAAATTAACACTTTAAAATAAAATTACTATTATACTTCAAAATACCTATATAATTTGTCTAAAGCATAAATAAGATTAGCATCTAAAGTTTGAAGTTAGTTTTCGAAGTTTTGTTTAATTTTTTGCAGTTATTTTGAAATTCTTAATTTATGAATTTAGTATCTACATCATACAATGTAGATATGACTTCAGTATATCTTAAAGATAAGAGGAATAATACAGAAAATCCTATACTCTTAAATCGTAATCAAGTTCATCTGTGAATTTAGTACGAAGCCTTATTTAATTTATCCTGAAGAACTCTGCCTACTTTTGCTTATCATTATTTGCGGATATCTCCAAGATAACTTGAGGGTTTTAACCAAGACCATAGCTAAGAATTAAGTTATTGGGTTTACTTGCTGAAAAATTGAATTTTTATTTTGCTTGTCATGTGACGTGTATTTTCTGATTGTATTCTGTTGATGTCTGAATTACCTGAACACAGACGTATGTAGTTGTTTATTTAATTGTTCCCACAATAAAATAGGACTATTGCAAACAAACAAGTTTCATCAATAAAATTTATTCTTTTGCGTTCCATGATAATATAATTATGTTGCCGGGAATTAACGCGCTTACGTATTTAAAAGGTATACATACCTTTAATTTACCTGACGATTCAACCAGTTTGTACTGACCGTGGTCACAGGCTGACAGTAAAACCTAATTATATTATCAACTTTGCAGTCAGGCCCTAAGGGTCTCGTCGTATGCTCGCACAGCCAATAAATACCATTCACCCATCACAGTATAATCAAGTGTTGACAATTGCTCTACCAGCTACTTCCCGGTTGACCGAGGCAAACTACGATTTTTCACTTAAGACAATATGCATAAAAATGGTCACGAATACGCAACAGATTTATGTGTATTGGACATAATTTCTACCATACAATTTCTACCATACAATTGGATGTAGTCTATCAGAAACGCGAAACGATCCAATCACGAATTCATTTAATTTTTTGTTTTTGGGACTGAGAAAATATGGTGCTATCTATCATTTGCAACATTCGGTCTTGATAGAAAAAACACCTAGAAAGTTTTAAAATTGATGACATTGACATTTTGTGTCGACTCTGTAGATTAGTGTCCTCCAGTGTATTAAAAGAACATTTAGAACGTTTTTAGATAATTTTGAAATCTAACTGCGTATTAAAACATTGACATTTGTTGCATGTATTTGTAAGTGTTACTAGTTTAGATATCAAATCTGGAACATTTTAATAATGTGTCCATTGTTAATGCTACAAGAAAACTTAACTTAAGTTAACTTTACTTTACTACAGGATATATTCGTAAATATATATTGTAAAATTAATATAAATGGATATCAAAAGACACTTTCCTGGTAAACCTGTAGCTGGCAAAATTTAACTATGTTCGGTAAAGTTGTCATCATCATCATAAGTTGTTCATCGTCTTGACATATGCCTTAAGCTATATATTATTAAGAAAAAGGGGCGACTTGATACATCGAACTTTGTCTTCTTATTGCTTGTAGAGAAATTCTTGAACTCTGCACATTTGTCTTCCATTCATAGTAGCATATTATATTTTTCTAGATTACGATACTTTGGTGTCACACTTTAAAAGCAATGAAAAGAGCATATGCGATCGAGTTTCACGAATTTCGGCACATGGTACCAGCAAAAATTAAGCTGATCTCATACACTCTTTTTTTTATCTTGAACACAAGTTATACGTGAGCAGCAAAAATAAAACCAGTTAATGAAGATTATGACGTTTGTAACATAAAGGATATAACTACTTTTATTGGAGCGTAGGAGCTACTTGAGATACATGGATAACAAAACATTTCCTCCTTTAAGGTACACAACGTACCTAAACAAATTTATGTAATCGGTCTAAACTTGCAGAATCTTTAACTCAATCACAGTGTCGTGTTGTTACCAAAATCGTAAAGGAATATGGTACGGTCAACAATTTAACTCAATTCATTAGTACTTAGAAGTACAGACAAAATATATTGAATCAATTATCGTATTAATAATAGGGTACTTGCCTATGGTAAAAAATAATTATTTTACAGTGCTCAAGAAATTAGGTACTAAATTGAATTGGTTATTATTATTAAGTGTTATTGTTTTTAATTGTAAAATCAATATTCAAATACAAATTATAACATTTGACAATAGCAGAGTGAGCGGGAGAGTTATGAGCGTTATGCGTGATATGTTTCCTTTTTTAATTGTGTAATAATTTTTTTTTTTTCAAATACTATAAGTAAGGACTTCTTATTGGCTTTCTGAAAATTAAATTCTCCATTTTGGAAGAGGGGAAGGACGGGAATAGGGGAGAGGGAAGGGTTAGGGCCTCCGGTAACCTCACTCACGCGGCGAAATGCAATGAAAGGATTGCTTCACTACCGGTTTTCTGTGAGGCCGTGGTATCGAGCGGAGTCGAGCCGGCCCATACGTGCTGAAGCATGGCTCTCCCACGTAATTAACAATAAGTCTTCCATGCATTAAATAAATAAATAAGAAGGTTATTATTTAATTCAATTTTTTTAAGAGCACCTATGACGTTTAATAAAAATAAACTAATTTAAGCTGCCATTCAACTCCCGTATTAAGTCTAATACAAAGACAATAAAAAAATTGAACATCCTCATTTTTACAGCGAATCTACATAGGTATACCTTTAGACTTTAGTAAGTCCACGAACTATTGTCAATATAACGACTACCACTGCTCTCGGTAACAGCTATAAAGCCTATAACCATAAAGAAAGACCCTCTTTAATTCTAAAAATAAACGTAGCATTAAATTGGACGAAGTTCAACAGCATTTGATCTGCGGATCGTAGAACATTAAAGGCGTAAGGCATCACAAATGGTAAAATTACTGCATGTAAAACGTAACTAGGCTCAGTTTATTAATATTTTGCATGTATCTAGATTAATCCGTTTCTTATCGTGTGAAAACTTCGGAGTGAACACGACTAGTGCACGATGAAGAAAATATATCGGAATTGACCTGAATAAAACCACACGGTGAGAATATCTGCTTCCAGTAGGGGTTACGATTTGGCCAGGTGAAGGTCTGCACCATATCGAGCCACCAGCGCATCGCTTCTCTACTGTCTGTTAACACCCTAAAGAAAAGAGGATTTGCTTCTTCCTATGCCCAAGGTGAATAGGGAAAAGGTAAAATCATCTTTTTTTATGAAAACCGTCGCTAGTTATCGCTCATGTCACAATTATGCAGATATCAGCAATATTTCCCGATTGTCTACTTGCTGTTTCCAATGATGCAGCAAGCGAGTTACGTGACTAATTTGGTGGAAATTTATTATTTCACATTTACACTTTCACTCATCAATCAACAAACTCACATTGACTTTGGGGTAGCCTTAGGCCGAAACCGGTCCTCGTACAAACGAAACTAAACCTTTTCATTTTGTTAATTGTGACCATAATTAGCTTAAGACATATCATAATTTCTTTTGAACTTAAAATATTGCATACCCAGCAACATCCTGATTATAAACCCTATTCACACATCCAAGCCGAATAGTTTGCGAATTTTGATTACCAACAGTTTGTTACCTACGCTCAATTTAAGGAACTGGAGCATCCAGCGGGCCTCCTGGACGAAATTCACAGAGCGTGTCGTGACAATGACCTGCATAAAATATAGTTTCGTACTACTCACCCACTATGTGTATGGTATGCCTAGATACTGTGATTGGAGTATTATAAGTATTATATTTAAAACACACAGTATATGGTGATGTAAGAATAATTTTAGCTTATGCTTATAAATATTTGAGTATCGGCAGCGATAACCGAGTGGTCTCTTGACTATTGGCATCTTGTTTCACGGTTAAGGTGCATTTTTAACCGACTTCAAAAAAGGAGGAGGTTCTCAATTTGACAGTATTTTTTTTTATGTTTGTTACTTCGGAACTTTTGACTAGGTGAACAGATTTTGATGATTATATGAAAGCTGGTGCTTCCCGTGTGGTCCCATTTCAATTTGGTCCAGTTCTGACAATGGCATCCATGAGAAAACGTCTTTTTTGGAATAGTTTTCTTTTTAAAGTCGGTTTTTTTTAAAGAATTATACAAACTGTGGTTGTTACTTCTTTAGGAAATAAACCGGCATAAGAAAACTTTCAAAATTTTCTAAAAAATTCAAGGGTTTATGTAGTCTACAAACTTGCACTACTACTGCCATCGATAAAGGCCTAAACCCATCTCATATTGAGACAAGGCCAATGCCCAGCAGTGGATGTTATGATGTCAGGAGGTTAATTCCACAAAACCTGAATTTTCTCAATAAAAAAAACATCAAAAACCTCATAAATATGGATAGTTATTGTACTTGTAATTGCCAGAATTAATTTCCACTTCACTTAAATCAAAAAAACACAGCTATTTATTTGAGATTCCCAGCTTGGAAACAATGGTAAATAGGTCAAAATCACATCTTGTTTAGTTCATTGAATCAGTTGCCGACGTCCGGTGGCAGTTTAGTGCAGTACTAATATAGGTCAGGCACTCACGCGATCAAAGACGCCGCTAAGATCGTTGACACGCGCATGAGTTCATCTCAATACCGTTTTGATGTCAACATACCAAATTTGAACTATGATTGGGGGTGTGGCTCCGGAATATGAATAAATAATAGTTGTCGAAATGTAGGTCACTGTGTAATATAAATGATAGTGGTATGAAAGATTTGGTTTTACTCAGTTACGAACGTGAAATATGTTACAGAGAAGAAGTTTAGCTATCAAAAAACTTTGAGTACCTGTTCCAGCAACTCGACATCACGCTTCGCTGGCGCATTTACTCACAATATCAATTTATTTATTTATTTATCTTGTTTTTATGACATGACGTTATAATTCCTCTCAATTAAATGGTTTTTTCTTTTTACTTCTATTTAATCTCAAAACTATCCCTTATTATTTTATCTATTACCGATTTTGTCCATCCAAAGGTTGCCTGTAAGAGAACGCTCTTAGTGATAAGGCCGCCTGTTGTACATATCCACTTTCACTACATATCCGTTCAGTAGTTTTTCAGTTTATAGCGAACAGACAGACAGACGCGGCGGGGAACTTCGTTTTATAATATGTAGTGACGAATAGTTGATTTAATTTTCATACTTTGCCTTACCAGGGCAGAAGATTACAATTATAACAGCAAAATTTTCAGTTTTAGTTCATCATAACAGTGTGTAAACAACTTACTTATTGAGACAAGTGTATAATCAAGAGAAAATTGCACCTCTTTCGAATGACCTCATTCCCTGACCCGATTGTTTTGATTTACTGGGCAGGAGAAAACGGTTCATTGAATATAATAAGAGGCCATAACCTACACCAATGTTTGGTTTTGTCACGAAGAAATTGCGTCTGAGTTTATTTTGATTGATGAGTTGTCTGCTTCACCCTTTTAATATTTACTGTAACAAAAATGAACAACGAATTTGGTTGACGGTGGTGGAAATGATCACTTTTGTACTTGTTATCCCCCTTTTTGTAGTGAAATGCGGACACAACATCACCAGGGCTAATCGTGAAGTGGTATGTCAGAATCGAAACGACTAAACCAGACAATGTTCCGTCACGGAGACAAGAGAAAATTGCTCCCCTTCAGTTTAGAGAGGCGCTCGCAGGACAACACTCGCTAACATCTCAGGCCTGCTTCTGTTAGAGTAACGGCCTACAGGCTGTTGCTTACAGTTGCTAGGCTTCGTTCTGCGCTTTGTGCTCGTATTGTATGTACTGTATGATAGGAGAGTACTAGTCCTCTCTCGTTCCCTTTCCGTTCCCTCTTTAGTACTCACGTACATCAGCGAATCACAAAACTAATTGTTCGTTGTTTTTGATTGCAAAGAAAAAAGTAATGACCTTTTTTTTAGGTTCATCATAGTATTTGTCGGTACACGTATTAAAAAGTGTAAAAAGTGTGTGTGTGTGCAATTCACACACGGTAGAAGTGACATTTCTAAATTGTATGTATTTAGAAATAACGACGTAAAATGTAACTTTCACTTGCCAAACGTGCCAGTTGTTTGAATCACGAAACACGTTTTTACCTAAAAACGAATAGGTATTGATTAACACTTAAATGTTTAATTTTGAAACTTTAACAATTTTATTGTGTTTACGAATAATATTCATTACCGTCATCTCTTTTATGAGTAAATTTTTTTTACCTCACCTTTATTTTCTCCGCCATGAGCTATGGATTGTATAAAAAGACCTTATAATTTTACATATCTTTTCAGATATCTACATATTATTTAACAATGACCGTCCCGGGTTTCATCAACCTGGACAGACAATATAATTAAAAAATAAAAAATAAATAAAAATTATTGTCTTTCAACCATACCAGGGCTGCCCAGGGCTGAAAAAATATTTTAAATTGACAACAATTTAAAATATTTTTTCAGCCCTGGGCTCAGTTAAAGTAGGTATTACATATTTTATATTATCAGGATAATTACCCTCTCCTTCATAAAAAATATTATTGTCTATCATTGTCTATGTCTATGTATTTTATTTGATTTAAAATAAAGCGTTACGCCTTCCTAAATAACCGCAATAAGTAAAATATTTTTTTTATAACTGAAATAAGCTAATTTTCTACATACTTGGAAAATAAATAATACCTATATCTAATTTCATTTGTCACTTAAAACAATTAATCAGAAACTCTTAAATGCCTTTCCAAATAAGTAGGTACACTTTTAAATAAATAAAAGTGATAATGTACCTCTATGCTCGGACCGGATTGGTGCTGCCAGCGCAGGCGCAGCGTCAGCAGCGGCGTTCGCAACGAGCGCGCACGCGTATAACAGAGCGGTAGTTCGCGCGTGCGACATGCGTGGAACGTCGATATCGACTGGAGGCAGGAGCAAACAACATAATAATCCTTACTGTTTGAAAGGCCTGGAGACGCTAGTACACCTGATTACAACAGGAAACGATATAGCGGAACTGTAAAGGTACTGTATCTTCACTACGCATTTTGCAGAGGTAGTAAGCAATACAGTGCGATGACGTATGATGAAGCGGGCTCGAAAATCGAAACCATGGGTCTCAATAATGCTATCTAATTATACACTTCCCTCTATTGGTAGATGGTAGAGGTTCATTTTAAATTTTTTCGCATACGGTTTGACCGAAGACTCCGATCGGACCAATACCTATATAAGTATAACCTTAACCGGTAACAGGAATAGATCGGGGCTGATGCACAAAGACGACGTTTAAAAATTTAAACAATTATACGATGCAGAATGTCCTTGTGACTGTTAAGTCTCAAAGAATTTTGTTATTTGTAAGTAACAAATTTTGTCTCTTTATTACGTAGTAACTACTTAGTAATCTGTGGTTTAGTGCTCAAAAGATAGACGAGACAGAAAAACGTGTGCGTCTCGGGACGCGCGACAGAAGGGATAACTTGAACGTCAGACAGACTGGCGCCGTTACGCGTTACCCTCCCATAAGAAATTATTACTTCAATAAACCTGGGAATGGTCATTTATGCATGTGTGTACCTGCTCTGTATGTCAGGCACGTCAAAGAGACTTACACAGTCATAGTGCAGGGTACACGCTGTGGACCACCAGATAGAGGTATGGAATATCAAAATTCTGATAGAATTGGAACTAATGGCTTAAGAGACCATGCGTGGTTGCGAGTGGGTAGGTACAGATAGGTACAGACACCGGTACCATCAGACGAGACGTGTATTTATTTGTGTATTCAGTTGAATACTTAAAAATACTTATAGTTTACCTGTCTTGTTTCTATACTTATAGAAATTTTAGAAAAAAAATACATTTGTGTTCAAGATTCCTGACGCAGGAACACTATACGTAACCCTAGTAACTGTGACTATTACCAATAATATGACTTTTAATGGATTGATAATGAACAGGTTAGATAGAAATAAGCTCCTGCGCTTATTGATTTAAAATAGTTTTAATCGCTACACATGCTAAGTGAAACTATATATTAACATATTTTCAACAAAAATATAGGGATGCGACGATTGTGCATTGCGATGCGACCTAGATTGCCCCTTAAAACGTGACTTCAAGTGTCGCTATTTCTAACACTTTATTTATACGGGTCCTTATTTGTATCATTAATTAAATATTACCTAACGTTCATTCGGTGTGTTCGGTGCAGGAGTAAAGTTTACCAAATAAAGCCAAATAGTGAGATCCAATCAGCTAATATGCTGTCATCATTCTACTTATTAATTTTCTCACGGAATAGGGTATTTAACTCTATGAATGTAATGATAAAAAACATATTACTACCTAAGATAGTTGGGCAATAGGCTATCGGAAAATGTTAGTTCCAGTTCATAAAATAAAATAAATAAAATGTTATACGTAATTAATTTCAGTTTTCAGTTTTTTTTATCGGTTCTATAAATATGCTAAACGCAAGCCGTCATGACATTGCGTCACTATGTCAATAAAAAAACTAAGCTTAGTAGGTACCTACCTACTATAGACCAGTGTCGATAATTTTTGAAACCAAAAAATATATTAGTAGGATGAAACCCATTGGAAAAGGAGGAGAATATTATAAAAATGAAAGGAAAAATAATTTACGGGCGATCTGAGGTCGGGAAGGGGAAGGGGGTGAGTTTTTAGGGGAAAAAACGGTTTATCTCGATTGCCGGCAAAACTACAAGTCCTATGGAAAAAAGTCAAATGGCAAAGTTGTAGGTAATAAAAAGATCTACAACTTTGTGTTTACACTTTTTTCACATAACCTCAAAATTTATGTAAAAAATTTAAAAAAACAAGTTTTTGGTTTTTTATTTTTATCTTTTACAATACATTTTTTTTTTGCACGAAATTTTCTAAAAACTTACCTTTTTATATCCCAAATACACTGTAATTTATTTGATTTGAAATATTTATTTTTTCACCTTATTTTGACTTAATATCGATAAAGTACCCCAATTTTCAATCGAAAACTCACCCGTCAAAACATCAGCCTTTTTCAAAAAGTTGGTGTGCTTTCTGTTTGTTGAAATCTCTGCTGTCCGATGGTGTAAAACAAAAAATACATTACCATAGTAAATCTTCTCAGAAAATACAAAAAATCGAAAAAATCCTCTAAAAACTCACCCCCTTCCCCTTCCCGACTTTAGATTGCCCGTAAATTATTTTTCCTTTCATTTTTATAATATTTTCCTCCCTTTCCAATGGTTTTCATCCTACTATTATTATTTTTTAACTTTTTATTATTTTTAAAGGCTTCTACCCTGGTCTACTAGGCTAGTAATTGTAAATTTTCGAAAATTTTATTCTGTTGCCAGAATAAGAAATATTATTTTGTTCTGGCAAACATTACGGAATGTTTAAACATCGATGTACGATGTATTGGTTTAGGTATATTCAATCATAAAAACGCCATGACGAATGAGCAAAATACCTTTATATAAATATATTTATTTATTATTTATTTAAAACTTTATGCACATATGTGCAAAGGCGGACTTAATGCCTAGGGCATTCTCTACCAGTCAACCTTGGGGTGGTAGAACTGCTATAAGGTAGGCGCAAAGATACATTTGAAATTATTGAACATAGAGATCGTGGAGTCGCCGTATGTTTTTAACCGACGAAAAAAAAAGGAGGTTCTCGATTCGACCACATCTAAATATATTTTTACCGATTTTGATGGTTCTTTTTTTGTTAGAAAGGGTATACCTCAAGGGTGGTGGGATGATGGGATCTTGATAAAATTGAGAGAAATCTTCGAAAAATACTTAAAAAAAATATATTTGATAGCGTTTTAAAGTCATTAGTATTAAATATATTAAAAGATAGTAGTTATCAGAGTAATAAAAGATGATGCAAGCCACAAAAAATCATAAAATAAAAAACTTTTTAACAACAAAAATAATTAACAGAGTGTGTATATCTGTTGCTGCTATAACAACAAATAATAAAAATTTAAATAAATTAAAAATTAAAAGGGGCTCCCCTAGGACTTAGTAGAGACGTATTTTTTTTTTGCTTTCGCTTGGAGTGTTAAATCTTGTACATGGTGCGGAACCCTAAAAAGTTTGACATCGACTTGACGGCAATCGATACAATCGATTACAACAATCGCACTTTCTATTTTCACTGGGTAAAATAATTGAAAAAAATTGTACCAATGAAAATAAAAATACTAATATCACTATTAAAAAACAGGGGTTGATCGTAGAGGGTTGAAAATTCAGGGTTGTATGTATTTTCTAATGCTGTATCATAAAAATTAAAAAAAAAAATAAGGGTGGAATACCCTTAACATTTAGGTGTGTGAAAAATAGATGTCCTATTCTCATACCTACACATTATGCACACAAACTTTCATGAGAATCTGTCAAGCCGTTTCGGAGGAGTTTAATTACAAACACCGCGACACGAGAATTTTATATATTAGATATATTTTTGTAAACTGTTGGTGTTTTATATTTATATACATATTTTTATTGTTTCAGAGGATATTCAGTTGGTGCCGCCACAGGACAAGCTAGGAGATTCTCTTTTTAATACTGGTAAAAAAAAATACTAATAGTAGATACTTTTTTGTAACACTTCATGTCTAAAATATTTTTTATTTATTTTTTCAGAGGACAATCAGTTCCTGTCGGCCGGTGAGGAGCTTGCAGAAAAGGTGGAAGTCGGTAAGCATTTTTTTATAAATTTTGACATATAGTCAGATAAATATAGAGTTATCTATTGAAAACTATTACGTTTTTGTTATTGCAGATTTACAACTGGCACCACCACCAGCAGATATTGAATTGGGTAAGTGCAGATTTTGTTCCATTCTTTATTTTGTTGTTAGACGATGACGATGTGATTAAACTTACGGCCTTAAACTTTGAGTTATTGTCACGAACCCCAAGAAAAAGAATTGTTGATGAAACAAATAGGTATGCCGAAGAGGAAATTTCAAAAGCCCTAGAGAGTCTTGGACCAGAATATCGTCACCGCTGGATTCCTACTGACATTGACGAATTATATGTCTATTTTGGTGTACTGTTGGCGATGAGAAGCTGCATAAAGTCAAATGTCAAGGAGTATTGGCATTGCGATGGGTCAATTTGTGATACACCAAATTTTGCTAATTATTTGTCATACAATAAATTTCTTCTATTAAATAAATATTTACACTTTTCCAAAAATGACGCAAACACCTTAGCCCGTCAGACGCTAAAATTTTTAAAATAAAACCCATAGCTGAACTAAAAAGAAACATTTGCATTGATAAGTCGCTGACACAATGGAAGGGGTAGTTATCAATTAACCAATTTATTAAAAATAAGGCAGCATCGATTGGTGTCAAAACATACGAGGTCTGTGACGCTAAGTCAGGATATCTTTGGCGTTTTGAAATACACTCGGGACGAAAAGAGAACACCTACTCCAATATCAGGAATCATAACTAGTTTGGTCCTTCCTCTTTTACAGGGCCTTGAGAATAAAGGTCACTACGTTTTGATGGACAACTATTACAACAGCCCCGCCCTTGCACGGACTTTGAAACTATGGGTTTTGATTCTGTCGGTACATTACGTACAAACCGTCAATTTATACCCCCACAGTTAGCGTGTTTAAAAAAAAGCAACATGGTTGTTGGGGAAATACAAGGCTGTACCAGTGGAGATGTGGATATACTGGTCTGGCGAGGCAGAATAAGGTAGCCATGATATCCACATACCACGGTAACGCCGTGTAAAGTTTAAACGATAAAATCAAACCCATAGTCGTCTTGGACTACAATTTGTGCATGGGCGGGGTTGATCAAAAGGACCAGAAGTTAGCGATGTTTCCAATAGAACGGAAGAGGACCCGAGTGTGGTACAAGAAACTATTCAAGCGTCTACTCAATGTAAGCGTCTTGAATAGTTTCATCTTGCACTCCGAGTCCCGAGTGCCTGAACACCCTGAGACTAGATTTACATCACACAGGAGTTTCAGAACAGACCTCATCAGCAGCCTTCTGAAGAAAAAAGTGCAGCCTATGGTTAGTACAATCAAACCCCGAACCACTACTTTTTCAGAAGAATATTTTAATCACCTTCCCCAAAAGTAGGATACTCTTCAAGGCAGAGGCAACGAAAGGTTGCGCAAAATTCGTGTTGTATGCCACAAACGCACCCATATGTACTGTCCTAGGTGTATCGAAACTCTCTGCACATTTGATTATTTTGCGGCGTACCATCGTTCATCATAATTGTAATATTTCTTTTGATTTAATTGACGTGTGTATGTGTTAACTTTTTAATATTTTTTTTTAGTTTATTTAAAATATCGTGTAAATTTTTTATTTTGGACCTGCTTTAGACTATATCAACAAATATACAATTTTTTATAAGTATTGTTTTAGGAACCCTACCATAATTTGTGAAATTTCCTCATACAATTTTCAACTTAATGTTACACACATAAAGTTCAATATCATTTGGGACATTTTGATTTATTGATGTATTATGTATATTTATTGTGTTAAATTAATTAAATGTGTTTTGGTTATATATTTGTGTTGTTATTAAAAAATAAATTCTTGTAAACAGTTTTTTTATTAGGACCTTATCTTGACGAGTTGTAGTTTTGGTGTAAATATTTTTTCTTTTGTCAGATTCTTAAAATCCTAAGGGCTTAGATTATATATAGGTCCAGATGCCTAAGCCACGCCACAAAACTGAAGCCAAAAAATACAAGCGACTACTACAAATACAAGCGACTCACGCGTCACACGCGAGCGAACGTTCGCCGCTGAAGTAAGTCTAGAGGCGCTATTTATATAGGTATTCAAAAATGCCTGGTTGTGCAGTTACATCCTGTAAAAATTTTACAAAAAAAAATCTTAAGTGTCCGAACATCACATTTTACTTGTAAACAGTATTCTATTTCCTAATGTAATTTACAAACAATAGAACAAAATTTCAAATTAATAAAATTGCGGACGGCATTATTAGAGATGTTGCCAGGGACGTGAATTTCATTTACCCATAACGCATTCTAGCAGTATGTATAATTTTCTTTGCCAAACTTGTTATTCATAGGACGAGAAATATGCTTACTGTTAATGTTCGCGAAACTGGAATCCTTAAAATATTCTTAATTTCTAAGCTCTAGCGCCCGGAGCTCAATGTGTCCGTCAAACGATATTTTGGCTATAGGATTTTACTCGTATTATAATTTATTATTACTACTCCTAACGAATACATCTATAGAGCACTTAGAACTTATAAAATTTTGCTAGTTTCTTGATAGTTCATAAAAAAAATATATATATATATAAATATATATATTAGGCTAGGGCAAAAAAACTTTTGTTTTTTTTTGTCATTAGTTACCATGAAAATATTGTTCAAGATGCCGTAAAAATAAGCCTGTGAAAACAGCAGCTCTTAATAATATTAAGAGGTGCCGCTTCGTGCTTTTTGATTTCCCATTTAAATAATGTGATATATTTTTTTTTAATTATCGCGTTCCAATGAATTGACAAGTTGTAAATATCAATACATATTCTTGTAGGAAATTAAACGATCTACAAAAAGTTCACATGTGATTTTTCGCTACGTTAGCTCATTTAAAATGTTGCAATTACGTACTTGGAAGTATGATAAAAACTATAAATTCTACTATGTCGAACCTAATTGTTAATTTTTATTACTATTTTCATATTTTACCGCTAAAATCGATCGAGTTATCGATCTGAGCGCCACCTTTATGGCATTATTCAGATGTAAATAATACTTAAAGTTACGTCAATCTCTCCAACTGGGTTTACTGAAATTTAACCTTGAATAACTTTTAAACTTTAACTTTTCCAAGTGTTGTTGCAAACATGTCTTTAAATTTACATGGTTTGAGTGGCTGAATTAAAATGTAATAATATTGGGATACAATGCCCCGGTTTCCTGATACATTGAGTATATAAATAGTTACCTACTAAGTAGCTTTATTTTCATTTTACATTTGTCTTTTTAACTAAACGATTAAATAAAAAGAAAATTAAATAAACAAATGTAACACATTTAAATACATTTAAAATGACTTTATTTAATATTACTTACATAAAAAAAAATATATGTTTCATTAAAAAGTCCCTAAATTTTAGGATAACCTCTATGCGCTGGTAGTAAAACCGTCACGCACACAAGCGCAGATATTGTATGTTGACACTCGCGTTTGGCGGGATTCACTCACACAGCTCCAAAAAGTGGCTTCAAAGTAAACGGTGACTTTTGTACTGGTCACGGTATCTGGACCTATATATAATCTAAGCCTAAGGGTCTAATGACATGGAAAGCTTTGAATAAATTTCATCGAAAGTTAAAATCGAAAAAGAGAACAAAAAAATATCATAAAAGAGGAATAATTTGGCCAGAGAGGACTTCGAACTCATTTCTGTTTCAACGACATTTTAGATTTTGTTAAAAATTTTAAATATTTTTTTCACTGATTTTAAGTGCAAGAGCTGTTTATTTCGATTTATATCAATGAATAGTTAATAAATAATATTATTAGACCTTTTACCATACTACTAGTGCTTCATGTTTATTTTTATCGGGTTTTTATCAAACACATTTCCAAATTTACACATTCCTCTGTTCAGACGGGATGCTATATTTTTATTGTAAACAAAAATTTATCTATTTTACTTTTATTTTACAGTGAATTTTGTGAAGATTCCAAATATATAGGTAACTATTAATGTGAGTTTCATACAGATTCCTGTCAAAATCGGCGTTAGAACGCAGACGGCCAACTTAGATTCGCACGCTAAATTTGGCCGGGACGCTTAGCAGTATGGATTTTAACGTGGGAGAGCCATGCTTCGGCACGTATGGACCGGCTCGACTCCGCTCGATACCACGGCCTCACAGAAAACCGGCAGTAAAACAATGCTTGCATTGCTTTTCGCCTCGTGAGTGAGGTTACCGGAGGCCCTAACCCTTCCCTCTCCCCTATTCCCGTCCTTCCCCTCTCCTTCCCTTTAATCCCCCTCCCATCTTCCTGCTCTTCCCGGAAGCCGGAGGCCCTAACCCTTTCCTCTCCCCTATTCCCGTCCTTCCCCTCTCCTTCCCTTTAATCCCCCTCCCATCACCCCCTCTTCCCCTATTCCCACCTTAAAGGGCGGCAACGCACTTGTGGCTTTTGAGTTACAGGTGCCCATGGGCATCAGGTGACCCGTCTGCTCGTTTGCCCCCTATACCATAAAAAAAAAAATAGATCTAATTTGACGTTTGGGCGCTCGAGACTAATATTTACATTACAACATAACATACACATTTTTATATACTTATACACAAACATACATAAGTACTTATATTATACCTATACAGAGTACATATATATTTAATATACATATCATATATATAAGTAAATACAATATACAAATACCACTATAAAGTCGTGTACTAGTTGTGGAATTCTCGTATTTTCTTTTTAAACGTGAAACGGTTTGTGGACATCCTGACTTCGAGAGGGAGCGCATTCCAGAGAAGGACTGATGGTACATAGAAATAAGAGTTGATGAAGTGGGAGCTGTGAGAGGGACATAAAATAAGTAAATTATTGGTGGAACGAAGATTCCTGTCATGAGTAGAGTACAAGTATTGGAAGTGGTCAACTAAGTAAGAAGGTGGCGATGGGGAGTTTAAAAAGGAGAACAGAGAATTTAGAGCTCGCAAATTTAATTTTCCCTTGAATCTTTATTGTAAAGATATTTAATTCTTTAATTGCAAAAAATATTAATTAAAATATGCAAAATAAGGGAGCGAAATTCAACTTTGCAAAACGCTTCACTATTGGTCGAAACAAAACATGACGTCACATTCCACGTCCTGTCGTTTATCGGAGCCTATATTCGTAGTGTTACGGAGAAAGAGAGGTGTTCCTGTGGTTTTTGCCCTTAGCTAGTGCAATTTAAGCATTCTAGTGATATTAGAAATCATCTAGGACGATGACTGAATGTAGTTTTGTCAAAGCACAATCGGACAATCTACCGAAAATAGATGCATTCATGATGACGTCCGCTGAAGTCAAAGAAGTAATAGCCGCAAGGTAATTATTATAATACTTGTTATATTATAATCTACAAACTAAACAATTTAAACACGATTTACACCATTATGTTCCTATTTTACATTATTATTTTGTACAGGAAAAAATACTGTATTTGGTGTACTTCTTATAGTGTTTTTACACTTAGGGACAAGGCAATACCTATAAAATGGTTTTTTAACTTTATCCATGGTCTATTAATTACAATAAATAGTAATTACAACTGAAAATCGGTATAGAATTACTGTAACACTTCAAATAAGTAGGTATACTAAGTTTATGAAACAAACACTGAGCGTGGCATGTGACGTGATCCAAGGCATGTGGCGTGATTCAAACAGATCAAATTTTATCGATGTTTTCAATGTTATTTTAAAAATTAATTTGAACATTGCCAAGGTTATTTATATTTTTTATTAGGGTAGAATGATGGAACAAGTCAATAAAAGATATAAAAAAAATACATGCATATTCCCTATTAGGGACTGCATTAAGGAAGTTTTTGTTTTAGTTGGAAGGAATTTATGCGCACAATTTAAAATGTAAAAAGAAATGCATTTTAATGCCACTTATCGATTGAATAAAATTTTAGTAAATTTACTGCTTGTGTAGCACTGACCTCTATTGTACAAGTACGCTGGACGGCATACATCAATTATATCGAGCTGAAGTATAATAAGAGGTCAGTGTTGTGTAGCCTTAGGATCAAATTAAAATAGTTGTCAAAAGAGGGTGTAATACCCTATTACTTCACTCACGTCATAATCATTATTCGTTGTCACTTTCGGTCCGATGTCAATCACAGTAAATATAAATATCTTGGCGAGGCATTTATTATTTTATAATTTGTAGTTTAACTTGTGAAGCATCATCAACTAAAAACACTTTTAAATGAAACTAATATGAAGCAGCAGAGTTGGTACAGTACTAATAAAAAAAAGTCCTCCCAGAACAATTTAAATAAAATCAGTGTGGAGAACAATATACTTCGTGAGCGCTTACGGGTCGCTACCGACAAACAGCATCAGGAAATGTCAAGAGCTATAGACCTTAAAGAAAAAAATAACTCACTTCAGGCCAAACTACACCAGGCCAAATTAGAAGCCTTTAAATTAAAAGAACTAAATATCAAATTGAAAAACATCGAGACGTAATGAATCCCAAACCTGAACACAAAAAGGTCATTGCACTAGAAATAGAAAATAAATTGTTGAAAAAACAGATCCTTCTAGCCAGAAAGAAAAGAAAGGAAGCAACTGAGAACGCGGAAACATTAGCAGAATCAAACTACTACTTACAAAATTGCCTGTGGGATGTATACATGAACATTAATGATATAAAAATAGAAAATGAACAGTTAGTAGAGGAAAAGCAACGCCTATGCGCAGAAGTGGACGGTCCCTGGACAACGAATTTGTCAAACAGCTGTTTTCTGCATAATATCGCATCTTAATTGAACTGTGGGAAGGGCATGACTCTTATTTAATTTTCACTGGTCGATACCACGATCGGTTTATGGCAAGCGAAGACTACTCGCAGACGGGGTGACGAATGAGTTAAAATTGGTAATTTGGTCGTTAAACATTTTGCGTATAGTCGAGGCAAGGAGAGTTAGAGCCAATGAATGTACTAAAGCAAGCCGGTATTTTTCCTTTTTTTTATTAACTTAATATTTTCTTCTATTATAAATCTAGTAAATATATCACGTTAAGTGCCGCTCGGGCGTCATGGTGATGATCGGAATCTCGACCGATCACAAAATATGCAATGGTGATTTGTTTTAGAGTTCATTTAAAATTTGTGTAATGTGCCTAGTTGAATATGAATTCGTTTTCTTGCAGGGTAAAATATAACAGTCCAAAATTAACCGATTTTTTTATAATCACTTTATTTTAAATCAGCGAATGTAATCTGCCACACCACCTTTCACCCAAACCGAAATACTGATGTGGTTAGCCAGAAAAAAAAAACTATGTAAAGTCCGCGCTCGCCTCTATTCGCCAGTGCTTCTTAAGAGGGCAGGGGAAAGGGAGACAAGAACGCAGGGGCGGGCACCATTTCTTGCTATTTTGCGGCAGTGCAGATTAGGCCACTATCAAGCAATCCCTGTTGACTCCGACAAGATCACTTCCGTGTCTGCAACTTGAAACCCATCTGGCACCACACACAATTGTATCCCTCATTCTAATTGCGGAGGAACGAATGTTGCGGCCCAACAGTTGGTGTTGAGAAGTTGTATATATACTAATCGGCGCAAGAACTTTCATTGCGCGTTGCAGGATTAGTAGTTACTACCTAGTTCAGCTCCTCTTCGCTAGATGATGTTAAAGTATGTTTTTGTTGTATGTGACTTCCAAGACCGGAGGCCGCTTGCCAGTGCGGGTAGTGAGTAGTTCCAGTGAGTCAGAACTGAGTGCCGCAAGTTCCAGTGAGTCGGAACTGTATTCCGCTAGTTCCAGAGAATCGGAACTGTATTCCGCTAGTCCTAGTGCTAGTGAGTCGGGGTGGCTGCTCCGTAGTGGCTGGATTCTGCGTAGACGGGGGAGATGCTTTGCTTACGTGGACCGTAGGTGCAATGTGCTGGGCCTTGATGATGAGGCCGTAGGGGTAACCAGCCTGGAGCGGACGCTGCAAGCGTGTGGTATCACTGTTGAGACCGTGGATGCTGGCTGGCTGAGACTTGATTACAGCTCATTCCTGTAGGAGTGTACACGATGGTGGCGATGATAATGCTGCTAACCTGCTTCTTGAAGGCTGCTTCCAATCACGTCAACCAAGGGAGGATCCTCGGACCAGGCTAGATGACAATGCCTGGCGGACCGCGGCCAAACGCTTGATGTTGGATACTTACATATATACTAATCGGCGCGAGAACTTTCATTGCGCGATGCAGGATTAGTAGTCACTGCGTAGTTCAGCATGTCTTCGCTAGGTGATGTTGAAGTATGTTGTTGCTGTATGTGGAAGTCGCCACATAATCATCACACCTGTCTATAAACAACATCAAGACGTGAAATTAACTAGTCATTTTGGGTAACATTGGACCAGGTGGTAATATAGGTCTACACCCTGATAAAACGCTTTCCTTTTTTACGAATTAATCGTATTCTTAATAAAATAAACAATTCAGACCTATTTGTAACACCAAACAGCTGCTTATTTCCAGCCTCAGCTGCGTGCCTGAAAGTGTTTTGTTTGTAATACCTACTTTGTGATTTTCAGGTAGAAATCGGTAAGTTGGTAACAGTTTTATAGCATATAACTATTATTTTAGTATTTTTTGAACAAAACACAATTAACAATTTCATTATTACCAGCATTAATCTAGAAGTAAAATTATTAAGTAATTTTGGGTAACATTTTACCGGTCTTGTTACCCATATTTTGTGTTGTACCCGCTAGAACGTCCGCTTTGACAGTTCGAAACCAGACACCACGTCCACCAATTTGGGGGGGGGGGATTTCGCGAAATCGCGCGGACCACTGTGCGGAATTGGTAACAAAAACCTCTCCTATCAGCTATCTATAACAGCTACAGCCAAGATAAAAATACTGGCAACTAGCTAGACGTTTATAGATGAAAGTTATCTATTTCTAAATTCAAATAAATACTTATAAGATTCTTATAAGAAGGTTTATTGTGAGGTCTCGAGAAAAAAAAAACAAAAAATTCTATAAAATGGTTTCGTAAGCCTAAAATATCATATTTTTTACCAATAAAGCATTTAAAAACAAAACTAGACTCATTTCCCTAAATTATGATACTAATATCTTGATATATAATTATTTCTCAGTAGCTTTAAAAAATACATCTTTATAGGTCGACTATTCGCGGCCCTGAATAGCGCGGAAATGTGCCGGCAACTTGGTAACAAAAACCTTTTTATAGCTAAAATAATAATATCTAGAGAGTAGATAAAAATACTGAAAAATAGCTAGACGTTTATAGAAAGAAGTTATCTATTTCAAAATTCGATAGTGATAATTTAAAATACTTCAAAGGAGGTTTGTTATGAATTCCTACTAAAAAAAAAAAACTTTCACTTAATTTGTTTTATAGGCATAAAATATCATACTTTTTAAAAACAAAACACTATAAAAACAAAACTAGACTCATTTCCCTTTAATATGATGCTAATTTAGACATATATAATTATAATCTAATTGGAATTTATTCTAATTAGAAAATTCTGAATTTCGAATTTTGCCTATTTCTAGACCATCGTAATCGTTATAGGGGGCTGTAGTCAAATTACAAGAACGTAAAATCCTAATTAATGTTTATTTAAAATATTAATACTAACCACTCATCCTAATTACCAGATAAAATATATTAAAATATATGATATAACATACAAAAACATTACGATAAACCGGCGAACAAAGGCGAAGTTTTAATTGAAATAATATACCAAAAAAGTTTTATCACATCTAAACACATCATAACAAACTTTGGATTCATAAAAAGTTTACATATACTAAAAGAATGATTCATAAGGATAATTTTGATATATAATACTAATACAGAAGAACAATAAATACATTATTACTTACATTTTAAAAGCAGAGCTCACACACAAAAATAACACAAAAAACCAACAAAACTTTCACCACTTTCACCGCAATTCACTGACTTTTGAAAAATTTCTGAGAATTTAATGGCGTCTCTTACCATAGATTAAAAGGAACCAAACGACGCGGTATTTCATAGAGAAGAGATTAGTATAACATTGTTAAAAGAGGCGCAATGGATATGTTGACTAAAAATCGATTATAGCGTGCGAGTCGCTTCGCGCCAAAAATTTTTCGGGCCTCATTTGTTTGGGCGTATATATACGCCCGGACGTTTGACGGTTTGACAATTTGGGCGTATAAGTACGCCCGGACGTTTGAGCGGGTACGACACAAATAAATACATGTATCTTTGTTCTCTCCTTTTAAGGGTGCCGTTTCCCAAAAGGTAAAAAAGGAAAAAATATAAATCTTATTGGATTAATTTGTTTTCCGTCTGTCATCAAAGTCCGTCAAGACACTTTTTCTTAGGGACTCGTGCACGCATCAAGTTTAAATTAATACCAAATACTTACGTCTGCGATTCCTTGGAGCTGTAAAAGAATCAAGCTTCTAAGTCAACGCAATCAAAAGATACGGCCTTAGAAAGAAGCCTTATATTTGACCAAATTTAAACATTTCGCAGGTAAATCAAAACTTATAGGGTACTTCCCGTTGACCTAGAATCATGGAATTTGGTAAGAAGCAAGGTCTCACAGCACAAGTCCGAATGTCGTTAATTTGTTGTAGTGTGTTTTTCAAGACCCTTTTCCTCAGGAACCATTGGAGACATCAAGTTGAAATTAACATCAAATATTTATGTTAGCAGTCCCTTAAAGCTGTAAAAAATACAAGCTTCTTAGTCAACACACTCAAAAGATACAGCCATTAATCCTTAGATTTTAACAAATTGGAACATTTAGCAGGTAAATCAAAACCTAATCAAAATCTCATTGACCAAGAATCATGAATTTTGTAAGAAGCAAAAAGTACCTAAAGGAAAAAATCCGAAAGTCATTAATTTGTTGATATATTACATAAAAATTATAGTTTTTGAGATTATAAACTTATATTTAGCGGTTGGAAAGATGACTTTGTCTAAATCGATGTATGGGGGAGTATTAAGAACTGCAACATTGTTTGTTTTTGGGAAAAACATCAATCATCTTCGAGAATTTATTCCCAAGATGCATGTACTATCTACATACTTTGTTTGCTAACGGGCCCTCGGAGCTGCTATAATAAATATATGATTATTAAACTACAAAATAATCCAGGTAGGTAAGCAAGTACCTACCTGGATTTTTTTTGTTTTAAGCTTTATAAAAATATAAGTATATTTTCATAAAGCTCACAGGTTAAAGATTTTTCTATGTAAATGTTGGTTATGTTTAGTTTATCTTAAATATTAAGAAAAGCTTTTATACTTCTTTAATTATTGCTACAAAATCGGTTAGAAGAGTTAGTTTGATTATTTTTATTAGCCTTTAATGTTATTATAGTCTGGTGTTACCTTTATTATCAAAAAATTCAATACATTTTTAAGGCGTTATTGATGGTCAAATGTCCACACAGTTTCTGTATATCTCAGGATTCGCACATACTTTTATATATTTTTCAATGTATATAAAGATCTCTTAGAATCATTGTATATTCTACGAATTAGTCAAACCATAGCGAATGGTCTCAAACGGGTTCAATGTTACCTAGAACGACTGTTGCCCGGTTCCTATAATCAAGAAACGATTCGTCAAGATGTATCTATCATTCGAACGCGATGTCTTACGGAGTGTAAAACATCTCATATCATTATCCAATATCTTCACAGAGTATCTCATTTACGTTCGATTTAGAACCATAAACATCCAATATATAAATCTATGAAAATATCGTTTGGGATTGGCCTTGTGTGAGGCGTCAAGTTATCGAGGCCTCTAAACACCACCATTTCATTTTCAAGATTCAAACAATGTAGCCAACACACCCTGTACTATTGGATGGTATTAAATACTAGGAAAGTATTAGTAACCAACTTCAAAAAGTAGGTTCGCAGTTTATTTTTACTGTGATGTATTATCAAAATCATTTATTTCAACTAAACCATTATGGGTATTTTTGAATTGTCAGGAGTAGTAGTCAGTCAGACTAAGTCAGTCGTGCAGCTAGTTGCCTGTTCCAATTCGTAGATCCAGTGGAGAAGAACAGGCAAGAAACTCCAAGGACACTCTTTCTCAACATGTTTTTTACATATCACTGGTTACATTGCTTATATGCGCAAGTTAAATGTGAGGACAATGTAACGTTTTGTTCTAACCTATAAACAGCCGCGCAAACTACTACTATATGTAAGTAATAGCAGTTTAGAAATGACCAGTCCCAACCAACGGCACTCGTTCACAAGCATGACGCACGCGCCAGCCATCGTCCACTTCAACCACATGATATCAATTGATATCAAAGGGGGCCGAGCGACCCGACACGTACGCCACCATCTGCAAGGCGTCTAAGCGGACACGGCATACTCAGAACTGCCAGGCAACATAGCAAATTAACTTAATATGTTATTGACTACACAGTTCTCACATGTACAATTCAAAATTTACTAAATGTAACATAAATTGGTGTCAAAATATAAGATAATGTCAATGTTTTGCAAAGTTAACAATGTCAATAATGATGATTAAATTATAACATGTCAGATAAAAACTACTAAACAAGTGAATATTCATATTTCTTAAGACCACCACTCATTTATGGTGTGGCTGTGGAGCAGGACCAGCATTTAGCCAAGCATTTTTATCAGCTAAATAATCGTCTAGTTTATAATATGCTTGTTTACATAGTGTGCGTTTAATGCGAGTTTTAAATTTCTTCTCATTTAGCTGAAGAATATTAGGAGGTATTTTATTATAGAATTTAATACTACCTAGAATTTAGTACCCCATGAAAGATGTTTGCACTTTTGTTAATCTAAATTTTGGTTGTACTAATTTATTTCTGTCTCTAGTAATGTAATTATGTCTTTCACATCGTTGAGTAAATAGGTGCAATTTTTTTCTGACATACATAATGTTTTCATAAATATGGCTGACAAGGCACCGTCAGGATGTTAATTTCCTTAAATAGTTTCCTAAGGGATTCGCGACTACGTCGAGTATAAATGGCTCTGATAGCTCTTTTCTGCAGAATGAATATAGATTCTATATCTGCAGCACGCCCCCACAACAAAATACCGTAGGACATGACACTGTGAAAATAACTATAATAAACAAGTCTTGCAGTATCTATGTCTGTTAATTGGCAGACTTTCCTTACAGCATATGCTGCAGAACTTAGCCGCTTTGAAAGCGATGTTAAGTGAGCGCCCCATTGTAATCTAGAATCTAGCGTAATCCCTAGGAAAACAATTTCATTGACAAAAATCTAACTTTTCCTTATTTAATAAAACTTGGCATTCATTATGTCTAACGTTGGGCAACGAAAATCTTATACATTTAGTTTTTTTCCCATTTAACACTAAATTGTTGGCAGTAAACCAACCATGTACTAGATGAATAATATTATTTACATCGTCAAAGCTACTGGCGCGTCTATCAACTTTAAAAATTAATAAAGTGTCATCAGCAAATAATACCATTTTAGGCTGGCTATCCAGTATCGTCCAATAGGCTTCATTGGTGGACATATCAGACATGGTAGCAAAGCTGTTCAGTGCCTAGAATAGAAATCAATAATGGCTAGCTCATTTTAATAAAATACAAAATAATATTACAAGTCATTTATTAACCCTTAAATGTCTATTCCCTCATCATCTTTTCCTTCTGGCGCGCAAGCTTCTTCTTGGACAACTTCTTCTTGGCAGGCGCATCGTCTGCGGGCGCGGCGCGTGCTACGGCATCCTCACGCTCACTCAAACAGACCTCGATGTGGCAGGGCGATGACATGTAAGGGTTAATACGACCGTGCGCACGGTATGTACGTCTTCGGAGGCAGGGGGCGCGGTTTACCTGAAACACAAACATTTTAGGTTCAATCTTACGTTGATATAGTGTACCATTGCGAGTAGTAACATTGGTATCTGGTCAATATTTTGCACAATATTTTGTGGTAGTCCCTACATTTCAACTAGCTAATTGTGGACGAACAATGTTCTGTATCTCCGATAGGTCAAGTGAGGTATTATGAAGTTGTACAAATTTGTGGTCCATTTGTAAAATAGTAGCAATACAAACAACAGAATTTTAGCACACTAATTTACAAGGTCTAAAGTGACTGAGAATTAGTATGACCATTTAATTTAGATGTCAGCAGCTTGTCCCAGGATTTTTTTAAACAAAAAAAATCCATAACTTCCACTGTTATTATATGCCTTTCGAAAACAGTGACAACAATGTTGTAGTTACACTGACAAGCAAAAAGGCAATTAATATGTATCTCAAGGATTTCACAGAGAAACCATTCACTGAACGCTTCTCATTTCACATGGTTAACAATAAATTCATCTTTGGAATAGCGCAAGCACACAAAAAATTATTAATCACAAATAATTGTTCTCAGAATGTGGTAGATAATCTGGTAGGGAAAATTTTATTCTTTCAAATTCAAATTTAATATCTTTATTTCATAAAATTGTTCATCAATTATTCCAAATCGTCGATTTAATAATTATTATAATTAAAAATTATAGATCAACACACACACAGTCACCGCAACAATAGTTTGCTTCGTCAAATGTAAAAATATTAAAGAAAAAAAAAAGGATAACATAATTTTTTGACTCGCCTGTTGGTCTAGTGGTTAGTGACCCTGACTGCTTAGCCAGAGGTTGTGGGTTTGATTTCCATCCAGGACAAATAATTGTGTGATGAGCACAATCATTTGTTCTGTTTCTGGGTGTAATTTATCTATATGTATTTAGAAATATATAAGTATGTTTATCGGCAGTCTGGTTACCATAGTACAGGCTCTGTCTAGTTAGGGATCAGACGGCCGTGTGTGTGATGTGTGGAGTTATTATTATTATTAAATTTCGATCTATAACCGCCCGTTTCCAAATGGTTGGGCCTTTTCATAGCAAGGATGGCAAATAATCATAGAGTTAATTAGAAAACTATTTTTGACTTTTTCTTATCTGATGGGTCATCACCTCTTCAACAGAATTCATTGTGAAATGGTTATGTCAAACTTTGTGATGTGATGTGATGATTTCTAAACGCAAATACAGTAATAAAGTAATGAAAAGTAAACAGAAACACTATTCGTTCCTACAATTTTCTAGGGTTTCTCTAATTTTATCAGGACCCATAATCAGATCCTGACTTCCTTGACATGGGACCACCCTTGAGGTATACCCTATCTAGGAAAAAAGAATAATCTAAATCGGTTCAATAACGGAGTGAGGGCTGAACATACATAAAAAAAAATATATATATATATATATGGTCAAATTCATAGGTTAAAAATGGACAAAAAGTGACAGAGTTGTCTCCCCGACATAATACTAAGAGAAAGAGAGGTTGACAGATCAGTAGGTGATCAGACAGATTAAAGAAACTGGTATGGCAAATTATTGGCAGAGAAAGAGATTACTAGATACTTTTTAAACTTATTTTGATCAAGCTTTTGCCTGCAGGTTCACTCACATCTATGTAGATTTTGTCAAGGGTGGTGTAACAATCCTTTTTTTTTTCTATATGATCCTGGTGGTACCCCTATATCCTTTACAGTCATTTTTTGCTCTTTTAACGATAAGTAAAGCTTTAAAATTAAAAAATAATTATGAATTATACAAAACTATTGGCATGACCATGAAAGAAAAATTAAAAAGAAAATAGTTTTCTGACATTAGTCAGTACTTAACAATTTTTTAAGTATGTACTGTAACTACTGAAATATGATTAAATGCACCAAATACATTCCTTAAAATCTTTTGTCTTCCTTGACAACATGTTTTATTAAATAATCCATAGTCATAATCCTCACTTAATAAAATCTTAAATAAAAGTATAAGACAGAGCATTTCTCCCATTCTAAGCATTATTTTGGGTTACAAAAATCAATATTTTTATGCATTGCATGCATTTGCATTTTTGTGCTTAAATTCAAATTAACAAAACACAAATATGTTAAAACTGTTTGTTTTAGCATCATATAGATGGATCTGTTGAACTGTGAGTTAGTATGCTATAGAAAATTTTAATAAAAAATTGATTTCTGTAACTTTTTTTCAGTGAAATTCCTAAAAAAATAATGCTCAAAAAGTAAAATTTTGAGCCTAACAGAAAAAAGTTATATCTTGTTATTTTGTTAATCATTAGTAATACATTTCTTTTTAGAGCCAAACACTATCAGTTAGTACTTGTTGAAATATAAACATCCTACTAATATTATATAATATTAATTATTTAAGCGGCGGTAGCGTAATGGCTAAGGCGTCGGACTTGCGATCAAGTGGTTGCTGGTTCGAACCCCACCCAGTGCACTACCGGCGTGAACTCACTCCTAACACAAGCATTTAGCTTAGCTGGAGGGGTTAACAAGAATACTAGTAATGTGTGACCCACGTTGCTAGTATTCTTTTTATAAAAAAAAAAAAAAAAAAAAAAAAATTATAAACGTGAAAGTTTGTGAGGATGTATGGATGTTTGTTAGTCTTTCACACCAAAACTATTGAACCGATTACGATGCCTACTAATATTATAAATGTGAAAGTTTGTGAGGAAGTATTGATGTTTGTTACTCTTTCTCACCCAAACTATTTAACCGGTTACGATGAAACTAGGTATGTAGATAGCTGGAGAGCTAGATTAACATATAGGCTACTTTTTATACTGATATTCCCACGGAATCGGGACTTACACGGGTGAAACCGCAGGGTGCTGCTATTTGGAAATAAATAAGTCTCTCACCTGAATGTGGTCAATGACAAGCCTGTCAACATCCAAGCCTTTGTAGTCAGCATTAGACTCAGCATTCCTGAGCAACTGTAGCAGGAATTCTGCAGATTTCTTGGGCCAACGTCCCTGTGTAGTGCCAAACTGTTTGGCCTGTGCACAACGACCAACACCACCGTTGAAACGGCGGAAGGGAATGCATTCCTTCTGTTCAGTCACATTTTTTAGGTAACGGACAGCACGGCGCAGGGGTAGTTTTCTGATAGCCATTGCTGTCTCATAGGTGTTCTGTAAAGTGGAGGTAATTTCAATAATTTATTAAAACAGTACATATTCTAATTTGTTAAAACTTAACAGTACTTGACAAGTTTATATGTTATTCAGTGGACAGTAATCTTGAAAATAGATTATAAAAACTCTTTAAAACATCGTCTAAACAATATGACCACTGTTACACTGTCTAGACTGACTATCTTATTTTTTTTTTGATGAAGGGATACATACAACCTATACTAATATCATAAAGCTGAAGAGTTTGTTTGTTTGGTTGAACGCACTAATCTCAGGAATTACTGGTACGAACTAAAAAATTATTTTAATGTTGGATAGCCCATTTATTGAGGAAGGCTAGAGGCTATATAACATCACACTACGACCAATAGGAGCAGAGCAGTGACCATAACGGAAGGTGAAACTGTGGTCACAGCTAGTATCAGATGAAATGGATGGAGAAAGCAAGGGCCCAGATTTAATGAACCAAGGACACATTGTATAAATTAAGATTGTAAGATTAAACAGCTTTTGTTGGTTTCAACATGGTTATCATAAATTCTAGAGGCGATGTAACAACACACTACGACTCAGGGCTCTTAGGCTCGTAGCGTGTTATTACATCGCCGTTGTTACATCAAATGGGAGTGGAGTGACCAAAAACGAACGTGCCTACATTTAGTATATTGATATATCGCCTCCCGGCAAAAGGTGTCATAACACAAAAACAGCTATTTCGAGATCGAGACACGACTTTTTTGCCTGTGAATTGAACAAAACAGCTCAGTGAAAAGGGAACTTTGTTCCCTTTTTCACTGAGATAATAACTATGTTTTTAATACAGCTGACCAAATGCAACATTTGCTATTCAATGCTATAAAAATGTTAAACCTAACATGTGATAGGACAATTTTTTGCCGGGAGGCGATTTGCTCTCAGGAACATAAAATAGAAGCAAATTTAACCACAAACCCGTCAACATTCTGAAGTAAGGTTAACCACTACAAAAACTTGTCAGTTTTACCGTCGCCCAGGCCCATATGGCCATAATCAACTGTTTAAATTGTTTACTTCAACTTAATATAAAGAATTCATCAAAACTGTGACGGTCCATGTGGAGGTTACTTGTATACAAATATTACAATCATCAATTACCTTGAAATGAACACGAAGATTTGAGCCACGCGCTTTGCATGACTTCGCTGGATTATCCGGTTCCCGAGAGTAACGACCCATTTTTGTTTCTGAAACACAGAGTAACTTGTCTCAATTGCTTAGCAGCATAGGTTACCATTTTGTTACATCCCGGCATATCTTGATGAATGAAATAAACACATGAAGGGAAAGAATACACTGTTTGAATATACACTATCTGTGGATTTAATTAAAAACTTCATACTTTACGGGATTAAAATAGATTTTTATAAACACGAAACCAACCTCTCAGGGTAAAATTTAACAGGAAAAGGAATAGACAACAATATTTGACATTAAGACTTTTGACAGTGACAACATTCGATTATGTTGCCAATAGAAAAATTGATTGAATTGTTTTCAATTAAATATTTAAATTCTCGACAAAAACAGTTGGTATAAGGGAACAAACGTTTAATGGTGGGTTAACACGCTCCGCTCGGGTTCAAACCGACATTCAACGAGCACTAGGCTTGTTCTTGCTCGGTCACTGAAAAGAGAGCTCCCATCTAGTACAGTCGCTCAAATGTACTAATTCGGACTTCTAGTTCTATTAGTTCTGTAGTACATTGCTGCATTGAATGAATATTTGGATCTTCTTCATACTTTGCATGCCTAGGACTGTCATTCATATACCCGTAAAATCACCAAACTAATTTACTTATTTATATTAAAAAAATATATAATTAGTAAGTCAATGCATAAGCAAAAAAACAGAATAAAAATAACAACACGCAAAATGGTGTTGTAGTTTTTATTCGGTGTTTGTTTGCTAATCTAACAAGGTACTAAATTCAAAATGGTAAACTAATAAGTACGAATAATCTTAAAGTTTATTTGATTTAACTATAACACTGTAAAAGACGATAAGAAAATAATAAAAAACCAAGAAAATTTATTTTCGTCGATACTTTTTTATAGACCAAAATAAAATATGTGCAGACATCATGCATCATTCTTATTCGTTAGTTCGCCGCAGTGTAGCGGGACGTAACGTACGAAATTTCAGTTGACGATTCAGTCGTTCCATGTTTCTTGACAGTACTTATGTACTAAATGAACTAAAGTCTTATAAGCTCACAGAATCGTTCGGTTCTAGTTCCATGTCAGGAATGAATTTCTAATAGTACATAGTTCGTGAACTACA
This sequence comes from Callimorpha dominula, assembly GCA_949752705.1. NCBI lineage: Eukaryota > Metazoa > Arthropoda > Insecta > Lepidoptera > Erebidae > Callimorpha > Callimorpha dominula. The sequence continues at coordinate 4,283,166 of OX457005.1, forward strand.
CAAGCCTAACGAGCACTTGCACGGGCACACGCATGTGAACAGGCTGTTTGTGCATGAATGCGTGAATGTGATCGCGTTTGCCGCCGATCGGGACGAATACCGGGTGCGTTCACACGCTCGCGTTCAAACCGACATTCAAGCATGTGAACAGGCTGTTTGTGAATGCTTGCGTGAATGTGCGTGCGCTTGCCGCCGATCGGGACGACTGTCGGTTTTTTGACACACATCAAAGGGTAAATGTACTTGTGCTTGTGTGCCTATTCACACACACGCTTTCGTCAGCGATAACATAGTTTGCATCTTCGTGGCGTACGGACGACGCAACGATCGAAATAAATTTTTGACGACACCAAATATATCGGAATGGTCTGAATCTTTATCATGCAGGAATCGAAAGCAAAGGAAGACTTCAGAAACAACAAAGAATACAATTAAGATCGAACAATTAAAAATTTTGATTGAACAGTTAACAAACAGTTGAAAGAGCAAAAAGAAAGTGTAAAAAAACGATGGCTCCCTGCCAACTTAAAACAGCCATAAGTAATAAATCTCTGACGAGTGTTGCAAAATAATTTAAGTTAAAAATATTTTTTTTTTTTAGTTTTGTCCATTTATTTAATTACTAAAATGAGCAACAAATTGATTCATTGATATTCGTAATAAATAAATGAAATAAACAAATTTCAGATGAAAAATGGTAAAACTTAATTACATAAATGTTAAACAAAATAATAATAATAACCTACTAAGTATACCCTTTGTGTGGACCTCGGTGTGAACCCATAAAAATGAACTATTATGGTACGTTTACACGCACGCCGTGCAGCCTGGCAAGCAGCATGGCATGCAGCTCGGCGCGCAGCCTGCCACGCAGCGTGCCACGCAAGCTTTTCACACCAGGGCTGCCAGTAAAGACAACTTATTTTATACCGCTAAGACTCGGAAATTATACAAAATCATGTACTATTATACAAAATCAGTGTTGTACAACTATAGAACGTCACTCTATGGGGATTTTAGTAAAAGGTGTTTTAACTTTAACGTATAAGGATTTAAGTTTATCACAGACATGATTTGTTTTAAGTATCTCTATGTGTATGTACGTACTTTTTACGCTATAACATCAGCAATGACATTGTATCCAATTATGCAATGCAATCTACTATACAAACAGGATACAAAAGATAACCGATATTATACCAATTTTGTATCCAATTTACACTCTGGCAGCCCTGTTTCACACACTTGCAGGCATGGTCCGTAGGGTATTAGTGTTCTGTGGACATGGTAGTCAGTGCAAACATGGGAGACGATGTAGACGTAGATCTCGTGGGAGCTACTGCTTTGGGCTTGATCTATTTTTATTGAAAAAAAAAACAGCCCGACATAATTATGCATGCGGAATTTTACTTAAACCTATTAGGTTTTACAATTAAAAAATCATTTATGGTGTAAAAACACTTTTCAAGTAGCCAAAACTTTAAATTTGATTTTTTTATTTGACATGCGTTATAACTATTTTTACATCGAAGAGTGCTTTTACATAATTCGTTTTTTACTTTAGTGGGATCTCTTTGAATGAATTTACTATCCTTGCTAACTTTTGAATATAATTTTTTATTATTTCTAATAAACATGAACATAATTAACCATGATAAGCATTGGGGGCGGCTTCTTCATTAAATGTGTTTCGTAACTGTTTTAAGGCATACTCGTATGTAAATCTATTTTATTTACTGCACATCATTGATATGCGATTAGTTAAAATTCTCTAATCGTCAATCAATCAATACTAACTTTAATCCTAAGAATTGGCACTATATTGTTTTATATTTTTTTGGGCCCTGATAAACAATATTTATTTTTACTAAAATAATAGTTCAGAAACATCTTTCTGAAGTCTTCTTTTGCTTTCGATTCATGCATGATAAAGGTTCAGACCACTCCGATATATTTGGTGTCGTCAAAAATTAATTTCGATCGTTACGTCGTCTGTATGCCACGAAGATGAAAACTATACTAACGCGGCCGAGAGCGTGTGTGTGTGTGTGTGTAAACAAGCACACAAGCACATTCACCCTTTGAAGTGTGTCAAAAAACCGACAGTCGTCCCGATCGGCGCCAAGCGCGTGCACATTCACGCAAGCATGCACAATCAGCCTGTTCACATGCTTGCGTCGTTGAATGTCGGTTTGAACGCGAGCGTGTGAACGCAGCCGTTAGTCGTCCCGATCGGCGGCAAGCGCGATCACATTCACGCAGGCATGCACAAACAGCCTGTTCACATGCTTGCGTCGTTGAATGTGCTCGTTGAATGTCGGTTTGAACGCCAGCGTGTAAACCCACCATTAGAATCGAAACGCCATAAGTATTTGATAAAATAAACCAAAGTCAACTATTTAATAACCTTATTACTCTTTGGTGAAATTAATAGATGTCACTGCTAAACATTTCGCTATAAATCAATAGATGTCACTAGTAAAAGTCACGCAGTGCAGTTATTACTCGCTAGATGCCGATAATAACTAAGCACGCATTTAATTAAACAAATAAAACAAGTTCTTTAATGTGATGATGCGATGACGGGTGTAATGGATTAAGCTGTATCTACAGTTTTACTTCGTGATTTTGATGAAGGTCACAACTCCCGTCCGGAGCCGGTGCCCGACCATTTCCAACGCTTTAAAAGAATTAAGGGACAACAAACCCATCGTTTTTCCTCCGACACGTAAAGGAGCAGAACGTCACAAAATATGGGCCACGCCTATCTTAGCAAATATAAAAAGTAGAAGTAGCAACTAGCAACGTCTCCCTCATCGAAAAGAGTCGGTAACGCTTACTTAGGTATTTGTGTAACTAACCGCTATTTCTTATATGGAGGACGTTGTAGGTTAGGTATAACATTTGTACAAATAAAAAGTATTTATTCCAAACAGTTTATACCTATATCGCACTGCTATTACGAGACTGTATCAACTCAAAATAGGGTAAATTTGAGATAATTCATTTTTCATACGTAAATATCAACTCCCTACGCGTCAATAAATATAAAATAATAATAATAAATTGTAATAAGCCAAATTTTTCAACAAAACAACTAAAAATAATTCATATTTTTTTTTTATTTGTTCAGATATTAGAGTATTAACTCAAAAATTGGAAATAACTTGATAACCTGCAATCATTTAAATAATTAATTAATATAGAAATCCCTTAATTTTATCAATAATCTATATACAGTGTTCACTTTTTATAATCTTTAACATGAAGCGAGTAATCAGTTTTCTGTCGTTTCTGAAAAAAGCTTCATTTTGAGTTGATACACTCTTGTAATAGCAGTGCGATATATAAAACAAATAATTATAATGATTTGCGTAGTAACTATTTATAAATAATTATAAATAGTTACAACGCAAATCGAACGTCAACTGACTTCCTTCTTGATGTTTCCTGAATTCCTGAAACACAAATAATTCATAACTGAATACATTTTGAAAGTAATTGACTATTTATATTTTTTGTAATTTCTTGCAGCTTCCATATTAAGTAGGTATACTAACTATATTAATTTTTTTTTTGTGCGTGTGGAAACCCCCTCGGGCCGTCACCCCATCGGGGTTTTCGGTGGGGCGGTGTGTCGGAATCGAACCGACTATAACCACACGGTGTGCCGTAGTGCGCCTTAAATAGGAGGGATCCGAGAATAGCTTTTATTAAGACATCCGAACCTAACCTAAGTCAAAAAGTATAAAAAAACTCACGTTGTACACATTAAATAGAACTGGAACCGGAACGTTTACTTTCTACCCTACGTGACAAGGCGCCATTTGTATATTATATATATTTTCTAATATAGCACATTTATTAAATACATTGTAAATGTTCATATTTTATAAATTCAGCAATCTTATCATTACTATTATCAGATATTAGGTATTTATCTATTTCTCTCTCAGCACTTGACGACGCCGCGACGGCTCATTGTCCGTGAATATCATCCTAGGTGTTATCAGCGCTGCTTCATAAGAAGTAGCACAATGCTGAGCTAACGACCATTTTTGGTTCATGAAGAGGTGCTATGAGTGCAAAAGAAATATCTTTCTTAATTTTTCTTTTTTTCAATACTAGTTTTTGCCCGCGGCTTCGCTCGCGTATAAGTAATTTTTGAATTCCTCGGGTACAGTACTTTTTTGACCTGACAACGAGTATGCGAAATTTCATGATGATCGGATGAACGGCACGGCAAAACTTTTTTGGAATTCCACTTTATGTTAAGTTTTCTAAGATTGAATACGAAAAAAAGTCGCTATAGTTTTTGATACCGTGTACTTTCGTCTCGTCAATTCGTATATATTTCCACTGACACTACGATCTAACATACTTAGGGGCCGCCATAAATTACGTCACACGAATGCCATGACTTTTGGACTCCCCCCCCCCGTCCTTTTCACAGCTGGTCACATTTGTGCGAATGTTGTGACGTCACACATTTATATAATTAACATTTTGAAGGGAAACTTCTTTAGAATCGTTGTGATTTGAAATTCGATGAAACAGAAGCATCACGATAAAGTTCCTATAATCTTTGTCTTTGCGCCTGCGTTCTACACATCTTTGTCTTTGCGCCTGCGTACTATATTATGTCAATGTCAACGTGGTGTAATTTATTTCTCTGAATTTATAATTAGTTGTTTTTGTCTCCATATTTGACTTATACTTTTCTTAATTTATACTACTACTACTACTACTACTTTTCTTATACTTTGATTGATTCTTGACAATTTTACATTTAAATCCAACCTTAACCTATATTGAAAACGAAGTATTGTTTGTTTTGAAAGTTGTGTACAGTTGTAACTGGACGTGAGGTTTGCTTACTGTTAATTATTAAGGCTATTCTTTCTATTTCTTGATCTGTTTTCTGTATCTGTACCTATTGAATGAAATAAAAATAAAATAATTTGACCAATAACTTTTATAGAAATCATCTAAAGTTAAATTGATTAACATTAGTAAATGATTTGTGTTGTTTTTACTTTTTATTATTTCTCATTCTCTTGTAGGTTACTTTTCTGAAGTTTCACTTCTGCCGTGTGTGAATTGCACACACACACGCACTTTTTTATTAAATATATATATCGGATCGCCAAACGGAATACTATAATAATTCGCTATTTTGCTTCGTTGATATCATCGGCCATTTTATATGTACTTATGTAATTTCCACCAAAATAAATTTGAACAATAACGTTGTTCAATAATACGAATGTGTCACCGAATTACATGTAATAATCAAATACACAAATAAATATTACTTGCCTACAAAGAATTAACGAAGCCGATGAGTTTCGATGTCTCTATCAATTTCGCAATTACCAGAATCTGACTTTTTGTAAGATAACATCTTTTCAACTTCATCCGGCCGAAGGCCGCTCCAAAGATAATATTGAAAATCATAAAATAAAAAGTTTGCAATGCTATTTCAGTTATAAACAAAACATTAAACACCATGTCCAGACTCAACCAGCCCGAACAGCACGCGCCGTCATATGTATATACGAGTATATTACTACTTGACCCGACAAACGTTGTTTTGCCATATAGAAATATAGAATAGAATAGAATAGAATATTCTTTATTGTACACCATAATACATTAAACTACAATAATTGATCTTAATATTAATGTTATCCCTGTTGGTCTAGTGGTTAGTGACCCTGACTGCTGAGCCAGAGGTCGTGGGTTCGATTCCCATCTGAGTCTGGGTGTTCTTTGTGTCCGTTGATTGTATGTTTGTAAAGTCCCCTGCGACACAGGAGTAATTCCTAATGCGGTAGTTGTCTTTTAGAAAAAAAAAAAATATATACCGAAGCAATAACATATGTGTAAATATATACAGAATATATAGAGGGAGGGAGGGAGGAAGGTATTTAGGGACGGAGGCAGGGAGGGATTTAGGGAGGGAGGGAGGGAGGGAGAGAGAGAGAGAGAGAGAGAGAGAGAGAGAGACTCCAGTAAATTGTAAACTCCAGTCGTGCGTCGGAGCTGACACACACATTTTTTTTCCGGTGTCCATTGTGATATTTGTGACTTTATCATTTCAAATATTGCTACACAACTCTCCTGTGTTTTGTCAGACATCAACGCGTATACTATTGGTTTTACTTTTGTAGTTAATGCTGATTGGCCTATATCAACATGTATACGTACTGAACATATGTTTAAATGGGATTGGGCAGCAGAAAAGAAAAGAAAGTGCCAACAACGAAAAACTCTTTTAATTTCGCAATCCCAATCAATTAAAACAAAATCTTAACAAATTATACACATAAACCATCCTCATGAATCACTCTGTCTATTAGTGAAAACCACATGAAAACCTGTTCAGTAGTTTTTCAGATTATCGCGAACAGACAGACGCGGCGGGGGACTTTGTTTTATAATATTGTAGTATTTCTTTTAATACTGTTTAACTACAACAGTTTAAACGAACTGCGCATTTGTTATCAGAATTTACATATTACGTTTTCCTTTTGTTGTAATAATAATGAGTACCTATTACTTAATCATGTTTGGACCTCCAGGATCACAAACTTTTGAAACGGTTTTAGTACTTAGAATATTTTAAAATCCTTCAAAGAATTGATCACTATTACGTGCCTTTTGCAAAAAGATAATTAGGTTAGTTTTAAATTTATTTAATTTTCCTTTAAACAAAAGAGTAATAAAGAAGGAAGTTTCGGGATATATTCAGTATTGCTCACTGCGTCATGGTTGGCACTCGTGCATTAAGCTTCTATTTTTCGAAAATTATTGTTTTTCTTTTTTATAAACTGTTTTATGTAAAAAATGTTGCGATGTGGATGCGTATAGCTGGAGTGACCGGGGTTCTCTTAATGCTTCTCGACACCTCGAATGCATCGTGTGAAAGCTTGGGATATTGTAAGTATTGTGTATTTAACGATGACGTATTTCACTAAATGTGTCATACTGTCGTAGTTTATACTAACTTTTGTCTAACTATTGCTTATTTTTGGATATTATGTCCTTGGTAAGGCGTGAAAACTTAACAAACAAACAAACAATCATTCCCATTTATACTAATATTATGATGCTGAAGAGTTTGTTTGTTTGGTTGAACACGCTAATCTCAGGAACTACTGGTTGGAACTGAAAAATTATTTTAGTGTTGGATAGCCCATTTAATGAGGAAGGCTATAAGGCTATATAACATCAAGCTACGACCAATGGTACCAAAAAAGGAGCGGAGTAGTGACCATAAACGTAGGTGAAACTACGGGGCCGGCTAGTTTATGAGTTATGAATGTATATTTAACTTGCCCGTGATTAGAGATGGGTTTTAATAATATAATATTATATCTTTATTTCAATAAGTTGTACAATAAACCACTTACAGCTAAAACGAAATAGACTGGATTACTGAGAAATATTACACAGTAAGTAGTGTGTTGCGACACTGGTACCCAAAGTAAGATTCAACTTGTGTTATGGGTACCCGGTCTTTCACATATTTAACATATAGAGTTACATTGGTCAGTCAGATGGAGCGTGGTTACAACAATGTTAGAAACAGGTCATGCGTGTGTGTGTGTGTGTGTGAGGGTGAGTATGCGTATGTGCGTGATTGACACACGTGCGTCCAGTTCATGTATGTGGATTTTTATGTTATAGCTTATAGGGTTGACATAATAATTAAGTTTTCTGTCTCTGGATAATTCAATGTGTGAAGCCACTCCTGGACTTAATTTTACATTTGTATTTAGTGAGATGGTATATATCAATCCCTACCTAACTCCTTACCTCCCTTCCTCCCTGCCTACCTCCCTCCCTACCTCCCTCCCTACCTCCCTCCCTACCTCCCTCCCTACCTCCCTCCCTACCTCCCTCCCTACCTCCCTCCGTACCTCCCTCCCTACCTCCCTCCCTCCCTACCTCCCTACCTCCCTCCCTCCCTCCCTCTATATATTCTGTATATATTTACACATATATATAACAAAGGTATACACGTATCTACTTACATGCGTCGAGAATAAGGAGTAAACTCCAATAAAGCATAAAAAGCACAATAAAGCGTTACGCTGCCCTCCGATCACTAAATTTTACTCTCATTTTTTTTTCATACCGGGCGCCTTATATGCAAATCGAATCTTAAGGAGTACACTCCAATAATATAATAGTCCGCTCAAAATAGTCATTTACCCTTGCATAAATTCCCAAGAACCTGAAAATTTACATGAACGTTAAGGATACCAGGATTATGAAATTATGAAAAGTTTCCATCGATCCCACATGTGCAAATATTGTTATTTAAGGTCAAAGTTTGCAAATATGGCTTTTTTGGGGTTTTCAGCCAAACGATAGGTTTTATGATAAAAATAGCTTAGACAAAGTTGTTGATTATGCAATTATCATAAGATTCACCAGTTCTGAGCAAAAGCGATTCTAAAATTTACTAAAGTTGTGTTCTCCATAGTATGCACACGTTTAGTAGTGTCGCCGTTTTGTGTGTATGTTATGTGATATCTTCACCATTTGTAAACCGATTCAAATAATTCCTTTTTTACTTGAATCGATTATACTCAAGGTTGGTTTCATTTAAGTTTTAAAGTAAAAAGGGTTTGACGGAAATAGTCCACCTCTAAAGGTGAAAAATTGAATTAATATCTGAAATTAATAGCTGAAGATTGCAGTTTATTATAATTTATCCTAATTTTGGCGCATTAAAGTCCGTGAAACTTTTTTATAAAAGATAATTTATTAACATCTGTACCTTTTTAAATAGCTAATGAACTAAGAAAGTTATTTAAGTGATTTGTATGCAACACTCCATACATATTTTTAGAAACCGATTGTTTATTTTCTTAAAACGAGATTTTTTCGTGAAAAAAAAACAGTTGATATTTTAATCTTAACTAAAAACATTGCTGTGTTTTTTAGCTGTTTGTGCTTCTGAATGAGTTTCTGATCGTTTGTGTAGTAGTAAAGTGCAAAATAATAAACAAAATCCCGTATATTTCACCACAAGAGTACTTTTTGATTTGAAAACTTGTTTAATTTAAATTCTTTAATTTTGAATAACTCAGAAATAACCAAGTTCAGAACCGGGACTAAATTAGCTCCAAATGTGCTCCACTTCAACCCCTTAAAAGGAATGTATCGTATTTCCAGTTACGTTGTTTAAGCGGTAATCGTGCATACTATGGAGAACACGACATTTTCAACTATTGAAATCGTTATATTTCAAAAATAGCAATTCTTAGGAAAAAAGTGTGAGATTATTTTTTATAGATAATAGCATGATCTACAATTATTGTTTTCCCCACTTTAGGATAAAACTTACCGTTTGGCTGAAAAATGCACACACGAGATCGGTGGGGACATCGTAACCCTGGAGGCAGCTCTGATTGACATTAAAAGATTCCAACTCCTGCGTAGTTGCTATCGCTGAGACGGTCCAAGCGATTATGGAATGTTTTATTCCCAACTCGCTGGTAGCTTCAGGAGCAAAAAAATTACCTTGGTTTAATTGGCCCTGTAAGGATGCTAGAGTTCTTGAGCAAACCGCATACAGGGCTTGGACCAAGACCGCCGAAGCTAAAAAGAATGTAAACGTATCGAATGTGAAACGCAAATTAAACGCTGCCTCGAGGTAGTAAGAGAGCAATTGTCAGAACTAAACTCGATTTCGGCGGCAGAATTGGAGAAAAGTCGCGCCTTCTGGTCTCTCGCCAAAGCTGCGAAATGCAGCTGGGGATCTGGCCTATAGCGTAGAAGAGAAAGCCGATATTCTGGGTACTCTCTTTACCTTGAACTCAACTTTGAACGACGATACCGGAAATTAATATTTCACAAAGGGATGTCTGGCGGAGTTACTGTCTCCAAATGTGCACAAGTCGAGTCTACGAGGAAAACTGTCCTTGTGCACCCAGTGCTAAAAAGGCAACAGATCAGACCCACCGAAATACAGGCCTATAGCTATAACGCCCCTTCTCTCCAAGGTGATGGAGCGTGTAATTAACACGAAGCTTCTAATATACCTAGAAGAACACGATATGATCAGCGACCGTCAGTATGGTTTTCGCCACGATTGCTCGACTGGTGATCTTTTAGTGTTTCTCACACACCGGTGGGCTTCAGCTATTGAGAGTCAAGGTGGCGTTTTAGGGGTCAACTTGGACATAGCGAAGGCGTTCGATCGTGTCTGGCATTGCGGCCTTCTGTCGACGCTGCCATCTACGGCTTGCCCGAGGGCATGTGCAAATGGGTTGCTAGCTTTCTGTCCGGCAGATAAATAACAGCCGTAGTAGACGGTAGCTTTTCTTAAAGCATGGATACTAACAACAATGGAACAAACGCTGTTTTTGCGGCGTATCAATGATATGTTGTCTATTGATGACATCTATTCTATGCATAACATTCTAGTCCGGTCAAATTAGACATAAAAATAGTGATGAAATAACAAAAACTCCGACAGCTGAATTTTGGAAGAGATCTTGGGTCGATCCAAATTAAAAAATTTAGGTTTTTTCGATATTTCTCGAAAACGGTAAGTTTTATCAAAAATATAGTTCAGACATAAACTGTAGGTCATAAAATTATCTACAATAAGGACGTTCATACTTTTTTCCTAAAAATCACCATTTCTAAGATATCGCGATTCTAAAAGTGGAAGGAGTTACATTCTACACTTAATATACGTAAAAATACCTATTTGTGACTTATATTACAAACTATACAATTCTGAGAATATATACTCTAAAGAAAGTCAGTCCCTTTTGCCAGTCCCTTCTACCCGCACGGCCTTGACCTTGATATCGATGAAGAGACAGCTCATTCATCTTCAGTTGAACAATTTATGAACATCCAGCAAGAAGAAGAGGAAGAAGAAATCGAAGAAGACATGACTGTTGAAGTCGAATTTGAAGAGTATGAATCAGATTAAAATATCAACAGAAATCAGAACTACAGTTTAAATCAATCACCTATATCAATGTTAATATCAATAATCATCATGCAGTAAATTCAATATTTTTCCATAAAACTCAGTCACAACAGATCGTTCGCGCAAAACACACCAAGTACACCACCTCACAGGTGGTGTAGAAATGTGTGCAAATCATGTAGAATGTAACTCCTTCAACTTTTAAAATCGCGATATCTTAGGAATGGTGATTCTTAGGAAAAGAGTATAAGAACCATTTTTGCAGATAATGTTATGGTCTACAATTTATGTTTAGCTATTTTTTTTTATAAAACGTACCGTTTTCGAGAATAATCAAAAAAAAAAAATTGACTTTTGACCTTGAATAACTTTTTAGCACACATGGGACCCATGAGGACTTTTGGCACTTCATTTCTACTGGTGTACCCAAGGTCTCCACCAAAATTTAGCCCTGTCGGAGTTTTGTTATTTGAAATGTGTATTTTGATCGCACTATTCCTCGTTCAGTTGTGTTAGAGAGTCGCGAACAACTTGTGTCATAATCGAGAGCAGTCTAGTCAGGATCTCTCAGTGGGGTCAGAAAAATCTGGTCCGGTTCAACACTACCAAAACATAAGTCTTCGTGGTCACCGCTAAAAAAAAAATTAATTACTGTGATCCCAAAGTTTCAAAACTGACCCTTACAATCTCCGAGAGTATTAAGATTCTTAGTATCGATATTTCCAGCGACGTCCAGTTTCGACTTGTAAAGCCAAGCTGGCATCCAAAAAGCTTGGAGCGCTTAAAAGAGCGAAGCGGTACTTCTCTCCATGGTAAAGACTTTTTATACAAGTTACAAGTCTGTCCCATACGGAGTATTACTATCACCTATGGGCGGGCCATGTGCTTGTTTGCTACCAACGTAGTATAAAAAAAGTCGCATGTTCACAAACTACCTTCAAATTTCATCTTCATAGATCAAGTGGTTTTTTAAATTTCGTGATTAGTCAGTAGGCGAGTGAGCGAGTGACTGAGTATCCTTTTGTTTTAAATATACGAGTATTTATTTCTATAATATCGAAGAGAAAAGTTATATTTATCTCATTGTCTCAATTTTAATGTTCGAAATGATATTTATCCACGAATTTGGATAAATATCGGATAAAAATGAGTAAATACGAGTATTTATCAATTTCGGATAAAAACTCGAGTATTTATCCTTTGAGTATTTATCCATCGCCCATCTCTACCCGTGACACATTTTATCGTTGTAAGTAAGTAAATGTTTAGGAGGCAATATGTAATGCGTCTACAATATTGATTATGTTTTAGAGTCATTCATAAAATACATTACGTGAAATGCGACTCTGGACTGCATTTTAGGTTTCCGTTCCTCAAATGGCAAAAATAGGATCACTTCGTTGTCCGTCTGTCTATCATAACAAGGTATCAAGTTATAATTAACATCAATTGCTTATGTCTGCGGTCTCTTAAAACTGTGAAAAATCAATCAATCCTAAGTCAACTCAATAAAAAACACGACTTTTATGCCCCTATATTTTGACAAATGTTGATACTTAGCATAGGCGTCTAGCAAGGTGTCACAGTCTAAGTAAAGGAAAAAACCGGCCAAGTGCGAATAAGACTCGCGCACCGAGGGTTCCGTAAAATATTTTTATTATATGATGTAACTTAAAATGTATGGTTTTCGCATAAACGGCTGTATCTTTTGATTTCGTTGGCTTAAAAATTTGATTTTTTCACAGCTCTAAGGGACAGTAGAACTGAGTATTTGAAATAAATTTCAGCTTGATTCCTCCACACGTTCCTGAGAATAAGGGTCTTGACAGACAGACAGTCCTTCGGACGGACGGACAACAAAGTGATCCTATAAGGGTTCGGTTTTTTCTTTTCGAGGTACGGAACCCTAAAAAACCAAAGGCTTTAAATTTACAAACTTATGTTTTGCGTTTCGAAGATTGATCGGATGAATATCGATGTGTGATGGGAGTATTTTTGTCTTTTAATAACAACGGGCTAAAGTTTGTACGGAACGCTCCGTGCACGAGACAGAGTCGCACTTGTCTGGTTCTAGCCCCTTGCCTCGTGTAAGACAATCCGGATGATCATTTTTAAATTAAAAAAATAAATACCTACTGTTTTAAGAAATATTGCTTATTTGACGTTGTCGCGTCGTCAGCTCAATGCGTTCGCTCGGCGTTCAATTGAGTAAATGGTGTTCCTTGACTGAGGCCGGCTCCTCCAATTGTGAAAAGTAGGCAGGATACATGATTTCAATCTGTGTAACTTATAAAAAAAATATCTCGTACTTTTTATTGTAATTTGGAAATACATTTTTATGTAACTGTTAAAAACAGTCTCAAAACCACTGATATAAACTATGAAAATCACTAACTAACAGCAACTGCCAAGTTGTTTGTACCTCTGTTTGCACTCAAGTTAATCGTTCTAAACAAATTCCTACCCTTTTTGTAATCCCACAATTTGTTAATATTTATCCATCGACCAATAGTATTGCGTTACCGGTATAACAAGTCAAAATAATATCTATTAACTTATTTTTATTAAATAATGAACTGTGTTATCATCTATTATAGTTTGTCCCTATTTGTAATAAAATAAATAAGAGTTTTTAATGTGGCGACAACATAACCGACTTTTTTATGTAACCTAAAATGTGTTTTCAATATCTTTAAAACTAAACTTTATTTCCTAAAGGCTAATAGTATTCATTTCGTTACCAAGAAATTCATGATAAATAGTATTAATATAAATTTTTCGTCGTATACCTATCAGGAAAATATTACTAAAATCGTGTTTTCAAGGCCTAACCTGAATTCAAGCAGAAAATATTTTATTTGAAACTGTTAAATTGAACCACAGTTAATTTTTATTACCCCTTACCATATTTTAAAACATTTATTTTACGTGTGATAATAACCAGTGGTCGGCGTCGACCACAACTAACCGAATAGCGTTACGACTCTTTATTACTCTTATACAAACACCGTTTTTAATGTTTTGCGATTTTAACATTTCATAAACTAAATATTGTTTACAACGGATCATAATCGTGTAAATCTGAACTTTTACTAGCTTATTCCCGCGGCTCCACTGGCGTTGTATTTTGCAAAAAAACCATCCTTGACCGGGATAAAAAAGTCATCTCTCTAGTTGGGGTACCTAAGCAATAGAAATTTAAAATTTTTTATTAAATCTGTTGGGTAGTCAGAGATTAGCGTGAACTAAAATCAGTACATCACACATCACAAGGGATTTTTAAATATTCAGATTAAAAAGCTAAAAGTTTGTTGCGTTAAATAGCACCAGTGTTGGGCAATTCTAAACAGTTAAAGATTAACAGTTGATTAATAGTTAATTGTCACCATAACAACTAAAAATTTATCAATTGTAATTGTGGAAAATTACACACATAAAATACATTTCGCAGTTTGTTTTCGTTCATAAACATCGTCGGAAAGAGATTAAAAACCTTAAGGTATATATCAAACATGCCGACGCCCTTTATTGTCATTTTAAAGTACATAGTCGGCAGGGATTTAACAATCTATAGGTACACAAAATTTAACGTACCGATTTGCGAAGCGGGGCGCTTTAGCAATTTTGTGCCATTGTTTATTTATACATTGTACTAATTAGGTAAATATGTGTATACTTCGTTAAGTTCGCACTCCTCAATTCTACACTTTGTTACTATCATATTATTATTTATTCGTTTCAAACACACCTAATAATATGTTAATAAAATAGAATCATTATATAACTTAAAAAAAAAAAAATAATAAATACATCAAATCGGCAGTTCTACTCTAATAAAATCTTTCGATTATTTAAATAAAAACTGTGCAACAAAAATGGGGTTTTTATGACACCGGGACCCAATAAGCTGACTTCAGTAGACGTCGAAAGTTCTTTTTCTGTTTATAAGAGGATTCTGAATGTAAAAAGAAAATCGTTGAAGGTAGAAAACATTGAAAAAATTAAGTTTTTTATTTTAATTCAAAAAATGAGGAAATATGTGATTCTGAAAAAGAGATAGATTAAATTTACCTACTTAAATAGTAATTATGTTCTCACAAAATAAACGTAGTACAGCCATTATATCTCATCGTTTGTGTATTACACTAGCAACTTGCCCCAGCTTCGCATGGGTACAAATTATACACTTGAGGAAGCCTCATGAATCACTCTGTCTATTGGTGATAACCGCATGAAAATCCGTTCAGTAGTTTTTCAGTTTATCGCGAACAGACAGACAAACGCGGCGGGGGACTTTGTTTTATAATATGCAGTTATTTTGTTTAATATATTAATTAGTTTTATTTAATTTGTGTTAAATTTAAGATAATTGATATGTTGACAAATTGTATTTTTTGTTAAATAAATATTGAATATTTTTTAATTTATTGGTATATGGCTAACCCCTACATAAATTTAAATCACTCTAAACCGCTAAACCCTCAACACTCTTTTTATTATATTAATTTACGTACACGGTGTACAGTTTAAAATAGTTCACAAAGATGAGCATTAAAACCGCTTTAGCATAAGGGTAGGTACTGTACATATAATTAAAAAACAAATTTCCGAGAGTTAAGTTCAGAGGGAAGTCGAACTAAGTGAACTCGAACTCGAATTGACTCAAATTTTAAAATGCAGGAATCTCGGGGTTTATCCATGTTAATATAACATTTGAGGTCATTTATCCTAAATGGCACTACCTTTTTTTTTTTTTTTGTGCGTTTGGAAACCCCCTCGGGCCGTCACCCCACCGGGGTTTTCGGTGGGGTGGTATGTCAGAATCGAACCGACTAAAACCACACGGAGTGCCGTAGTGCGCCTTAAGTAGGAGGGATCCGGGAACAGCTTTTATTAAGACATCCGGAACCCTCCTAGCGCCTGCCCGCAAAAGCGCGGGCACCACCTTCGGGTAAAACCTCTCAATTAGGCGATGTCCAGGCACACGCGGACGCAGCCTCCTCGCGGGGGGCCACTATAGCGGGTGGAGGGGAGAACCCAGCCCGTCCACCCGCGGCCACACTCAGGGCGGCATAAGGCGCTGGTAAGCGCGCCTCCGCCGCCCGGTTCGCCGGCGGCGAATTAGGTCCAAGTGGAGATCGTCCTCCCGGAACCTTTCCGCCGCCTCACAGAATGTCGCTACCGGCCATGGAGCGTATGACGGCCAGTAGCGAGAGATCCCCTCCGATAACTGCAGTGAGGGCCCGACGCTGCGTCGCCCAGGCGGAGCAAACCGCCAGCGTGTGCTGAGCCGAGTCCCCACTGTAATCGCAGTGGTGACAGGTGGGACTCAGTTCCCTCCTAGCGACGGAGTGCAGGTACTTCCCGAAGCAGCCGTGCCCGGAAAGAACCTGCGTCAGCCGGAAGGAAAGGGTCCCGTGCTGCCGCCCTGCCCATTCGACACCGCTGGAGCGCCTCCACGGCGGCAAAGCCAGCACGTGGAGCCTCCAGCCGGGACGACCAACGAGCCATGGTGGCTCGGCGAGCGGCCTCACGCCATTCGCGTACCTCTTCGGGCGGGGGCCGACTGCCGCTTTCCGCCCGGAACTCAGCCGTTCGCCGATATATTTCAGCGAGCACTTCCGCCTCGAAATCCCACGGGGGTGTCCCGGCCAACGCGCACGCCGCCTCCGTCGACACGGTGCGGTATCCGCGTATGGCTCTAACCGCCATAAACCTCTGAGGGCGCCAGAGGCGCGCCCTATTCTGGGCGGTCAGAGCCCCTGCCCACACCGGTGCACCGTAAAGTGCCATTGACCGGACAACCCCTGTGTACAGCCGACTCGTAGCGACACTGGGTCCACCCAAATTGGGCAAGAGTCGCCCAAGAGCGGACGCAGCGCCGACCAGCCAGGGAGCAAGCTGTTGGAAGTGCTCGTCGAAGCGCCACCTACCGTCGAGGATCAGGCCCAGATATTTTATGTGGGCCTGAACCGGTACGAGGACCGATTTGACCTCGATAGAGGCGCCAGGTGGTGGACCACGACGGGGCCCATGAAATAAAAGGGCCTCCGTCTTATCCAGGGCCACCCGCAAACCCAGCGCCTCGATGCGACCGACCACCAGAGAGACTCGCCTGGTGGTCAGGCGCGCCGCCTCCTGAAAGTTCACCCCCCGGGCTGTGACCAACGTGTCATCGGCGTAACAGATTACGCCGAGCCCGGGGGAAAAGTCACCTCGAAGGGCCCAGTCGTACCCCATGTTCCACAGGGGTGGTCCAAGGACAGACCCCTGCGGAACATCCATCCATCTCGGTCCTCGTACATGACGGTACGCTCCTCTAGTCTAATAATAGTCTGCCACTAGCCGCCTCAGGTACCCTGGCACTCCGTGATAGTGGAGTGCTTCCCCGATGCAGCTGAATGGCAGACTATTGAACGCGTTGGCGATGTCCAACGACACCGCCAACAGTACGCCGCCACAGCGGCTTCTGACAAATCGGGGCCGACCCCGCGAAGGTGCCGGACGATGCGGGTAGAGAGGACCCTCTCAAACAATTTACCCGCTTCGTCCAGCAACACGATGGGCCTGTAGGCCGCGACCGAGTCGGTAGGCCGTCCCGGATTCCTTAAAAGGACCAGCTTCCCGCTCTTCCAGCAGTCAGGGAAGCGTCCGGTTGCCAAGCTAGCGTCGAACACCTCCCCGAGGCGGTCGGACATGTGGTCGAGGGCCAGGGCCAACACTCGGGCAGGGATCCCGTCTGGCCCGGGGGCGGTGTTCTTGGAACGGATCCGTAGAACAACCGAACCTACCTCCACCTCCGTGACGGGCGGAACACCATCTTCTTCGTCCTCCCCGTCTCCGGCCAAGGAGGCCATCGACAGGGGCACGTGCTCCACCCGTAGTCTCAACCTCTTCCAGGACACGCCAGTTCCTTACTCGTGTGGCGAGAGCAGTGGTAGCGAACGAAAGGTCCACTATCGACCCCCCTGGCTGTCGCACGCACGTGTTGGTGAAGCCTCTGTTTAGGAGACAGAGACCCACCGATGCCACCCACTCCTCGCAACCGCAACCGGGAACCCCACGCAATGGATTTTGCGTTGAAGTCCCCCAGCACTAAGACGTGCCCAGACGCTAGACGCCGCATCGAGGTCTCCAAGTTGTTGAGGAAAACCTCGAAATCGCTCAGACTCCGGTTGGGGGAGAAGTAGATACCTTATATGGTGACCCCCCCCCCCCCTCGGCAGCAACATATCCAGTACCCTTGTCTCACAGCGACAAGGGTAAAATGAGCCGCCGTGGAGCCAATGACTGCCACGGAGCCGTCCCGGTCACCCAGCCAATTTGGACGGGGAGGAACGTAATAGGGCTCCGCGGCTACGGCCACACCTATCGACCACTCCGCCATGGTTTTCGACAACGACGCAGGAACAACGTCGGAGGCAGCCTGGGTCGACTGGCTAGCCTCCGAAGTTGTCTGAGAAGCACGGGGACGCTTGCAGCCCCCCTGCCCCATCTGGTGATTAGCGGGCAAATTACCCGCCGCACACGCTGGGCAGTGAGGGGCAGCGGAACATTCCGCCGCCTTGTGCCCCGGTCGACCGCAGCGGAAACAAAGTCCGCTGCAGTCAAAACAACTTCCGCACTTGATGCGGGTGTGTCCTGACGCTAAACATTTGAAGCACCTCATCGGTCTTGCCACCAGAATAGTAAATCTGGCGTTCACAAAACCGACGAGGATCCTCCCGGCATCGCCTAAAATATTGGTGGCTGCCACAGGACAGCTGACCCACACCGTGCCAAGTCCTCTTTGTCCGGGGCGGATGGTACCGACCGTATGTTATCCGAGGTGCAACCCGTCTTCTGCTGGATTGCCCCCCGGACGTCATCGATCGTTACGGAATCGTCCAGGCCCGATATGTGCAGCTCGGCACACTTTGTGGGCCTTGCGATCCGTATCCCATCAGTCGCTGCAAAGATTCCCCGCAGCTTCTCTGCGAAGATGTCTGCCGTCTTCGCACCCTCAGCCCCGGGGAACTCGAGAACTCGAGCCCCCGTCTGGGCAAGGCGTAGTCGAGCACCTACGCTCCCAAAGGTGGTCTCGAGCCTTTATGAAGACGGCAGCGTAAGAAATACCGCTATTTGCCGCCTCCGGCAGCACTGTAACAACCACGGCTGCCGTCTTCGGTCTTCTTTTCCGTCGCTCCTGCCGGTGCTTTTGACGAAGTGGCATTCTTGTTTCCCTTCTCCTTACTGCGGCTTTTTCCTCCTTCAACTGTCTGCCAACCGTCGTTTGAGGGGGCAGACGTGGAAGGGCCAGGAGCAGCATTTCCGCTAAATTTACTTTCTTTTAAATCTTTTAAGTGTGCAGATAAAACATTAATACTGCGTAAACAACAAATAATTTTGGTAAGGCCCCGACTGTGAGTCGTTCTATTGTGTGCGTTAGGACCACGGGTGTACATCACAGAATTGTGCTGCTTTCCTACAGGAAGGTGGTACCTGTAGTGTACCTCAGTGTATCTTTAATGAAATCCAGTGTACTTCTTTTGATAAAAATATATATAATAAAATATGTACACCCGCCATTCTAACGTTAGAACTGCGGTATTTTCATTATCATTTTCTCACCGACGACCTTGAAGACAATGCAGATATAGAAAGGGAGCGTAAGGCGCTGGCGGTCCGAGGTATCATGTTGACCCGCATATTATCTCGTTGTAGTAAACTAGCACTTTTTAAAACATATTGCCATGGCTTTTACACGGGAAGTCTGTGGGTCAGCTACACTAAAAGGTCGTTAGACGACCTACGTGTCCAATTTAATAATGTCTTTAGAATGCTGTTGGCACTGCCGCGCTTCTGTAGTGCTTCCGAAATGTTTGAGTGAATGAGTCTAACTGACGGCTTCCACCCTGTTATTCGCAAGAAAACTCACTAATACTCAATCAATAATATTTTTCCAGTTCCAGGAAAGCGGTACCTTAGCGAGAAGGGTTCTGAGAAGTACATTTCACTGTATTGGGGCAGTGACCCTGCGCACGCTGCCTCGGCCCTCTTCAAAGTTGTACTTAATTGGGCCCATGGCTACCAGAACGTTCGCCTGATAAAAGGTCCACATAGCCTCAATGAACTCGCTGCCAACGTAAATTTCAGCAGATCAGGATATTATGAAGAGTAATGTATCAGAATTTTCCATGACATATATTCTTAAAGCATGTTTGCTTGACGTAATATACCTAATATTTAGTATAGTATAAAAAACCTTTGTCAATTGTACTATACAGGGTGTATATGACAATGGAACCCTAACTTTAATCACTGAAAGGGTTTGTTGTTATAAATTTTCAGTTGTTACAAATTTTCTAGCCAGAAAATTTGTACCTACCGTGGCTAAAACTTATTGAATTAACAAATGCACGAATCACTATAAAAAATACTTAAATCGATTCAAGCGTCATCCCTCGATTTCTCCAGGATTTCATCATCAGATCCGTACCTGATGACCATAGGACTACCTGGAAAGCATATCCTTTTAAACAGAACAAGAATTTTCCAAATCGGTCCAGCCGTCTTTGAACATACAAAATAAAAGATTCCAACGAATTGAGATTTCCTTATTTTCTGCAGTAGGTTAAAAAAGCGCTCACGGTGTTTATTAACTGATTTATTTATAAAATAAATGTACTAT
Source organism: Callimorpha dominula (assembly GCA_949752705.1). Taxonomy (NCBI): domain Eukaryota; kingdom Metazoa; phylum Arthropoda; class Insecta; order Lepidoptera; family Erebidae; genus Callimorpha; species Callimorpha dominula. The sequence goes on from OX457005.1 coordinate 4,303,799, forward strand.
GTTTCAGAATTTAAATATAATAAAATAGATAGATAAGTACACTATTTAAATAATGTTTCATTCATGAAGACTACAGTTTTTTGTGGCCTTATTTGAATTTTAACAAATATTTACTTATGTACATTTAATATATAACTTAAAGGAACAGAAAGTAAAATTCATAAATAAGTAACGAAAGTGATCGTGGCTAATAAATAAACAATGCGCTTAGTTTGTTAAGAGGTAAAGTTTGTAGATTTGGATGTAGAGTATAATCTCTGCAACTACTGATCCAAATCTGAAAACTCTATCACTAATAGGCAGCTACATTACGGCCGAGTCAAATCAATCAATTAGCCTATACTAGTCCAATGCTTTACATAAGCCTCTCCCAATCTGCGCCATAGCACCCGGTCTTCCGCATCCAGTCCCTCCCAGCTACCTTCCTTCATTACTATTTTTATTATTACAATAAATAAATAGATTATATGTTCAGTAACCAAAATGATCGCAACTTTAATTAAAGCTGAAAGAAACTGGCCCTTGAGTAGTTTTATCTGCGCAGTTTTATTGGCTTATGTTAGAGGGATCGGACATCGAAGCAACAGACAGTTCGAGTTAAAGATATGCGGTCCGCAGATGTATCTAAGTTTCATTATTAATTTCAGAGAAATTAATAATGAAACTTAGATGATTTTTTTTTGTCAGTATTATTTTCTTTTCAGTGTAATATTGGGATTGTCTACTGGCTGGGACCCTCGAACTAATCCGCCATCCAAGGAACTCATACCTGGAAGTACAAGCGGTTTGGGGGCTCCTCGCCTTGAAGACATCACTGCAAACAAGGTGCCAGCACGTCTACGGCTCCATGTGCACACCCCGTACGGTTCCCGATCAATAAAACAATGCGAAAAGGTCACTCAATGGAGTTTCTACACCGACGCTAAAGCGCTCAGAAATTGCGGTTTTACTCACTCTGCTCTAAGGTACTTATTAATTTTAAGTAAATATTCGTCATCATTAAGTTGTATTTTGTATGGATCAGCTCTGTTTCTATTTAAATAGAGTTTCAGACATTTCCTACCCAGTTTGTAATTTATGGTTGCCAACTTATTTAATACTAAATACGTTCTGGGAATCCCCTTCATTTACATTTACCTTTTTCTGAAATAAAATAAAGTCAATTCGTTTAGTAGTTTTCAGTTTATCGCGTACAGACAGACGCGGCGGGGGAATTTGTTTTATAATATGTAGTGATAAAAACCCTAACCATGCTGAATGTTTGTAGATTATAGGGCTCCTCATCTATTATCAAACAGTTTATTCAGCTATTTAATTACTACCCAACAAAATATGTGTGCATTGTCACCAGCGACAAACGTATTTGTGAAATTTGAAATCAACCATTACATGAGAAAGAATTGTCGCATTCCCAATGCCATCAATGGCAGCTAACATTAAATAAAAGCTAATAAAACGAATAGGCCGCTTTTATTTACTAAATATAAAACAGTAATAAATCAACAATACGGTTTCACTAAAGGGTTATACAACAGACGCTGATTACGAAGACGGTGTTACGAAGGAAGTAAAGGATGCTCTTGGTATCTCTAGCGACCTCTCAAAAGCATTTGACTGCGTAAGCAACGAAACGCTGCTGCTAAAACTGGAGCATTACGAACTTTTTAAACATGCCCGCTGTTTTCTAAAACCTTACTTGAGTGATAGACAACAGATGGTCCAGATAAATGGTGTCAATTCATTAGGATCAAAGATGAAAATGGGGGTGCCGCAAGGCGATGACCGCGGGACCCCCATTTTCATCTTTTCCATTTAACACTAAATTGTTGGCAGTAAACCAATCATGTACTAGATGAATAATATTATTTATATCGTCAAAGCTACTGGTGCGTCTAATGATTGGTTTACTGCCAACAATTTAGTGTTAAATGGAAATAAAAACTATATGTATAAGATTTTCTTTGCACAACGTTAGACACACTGAATGTCAAGTTGTATTAGGTAAGGTAAAGCTGTAAAAAACATTTTGCGCCACCTGGTATTACCTTAGCATAACACCTAATGCTTAGTATGTATTAAACTACAACTACATAGAAAACTAACGCCATCTGTGAACACTTGTTGTCACCATCATTACCAGAACAATAAAATAAATAGTGTTTCAACGGGGCTTTTTGATTTTAACACTAGGAACCCTACAAAGCTAGATTTAATCAATGAAATGTTTTCCTAGGGATCACGCTAGATTCTAGATTACAATGGGGCGCTCACTTATCATCGCTTTCAAAGCGGCTAAGTTCTGCAGCATATGCTGTATATGCTGTAAGAACACCCAGACACGGGTGGGAATCGAACCCACGACCTATGGCATAGCAGTCAGGGTCACTAACCACTAGACCAACAGGCTAGTGAACAGAAAATAAATTGAATGTACAATTACAACATAAGGGGAGTGGGGGAGGATTGATACGATTTTCAATCCATGCCATTTTTAGGTGTCTTACCATTAATTAGTCTGAATGAAAAGTATTTGCTCGATAATATTGGTTCTTTATTTAAAACCTAACGAGCTAATTTGGGTGAAATTGTAAAATGTTCTAGTGTAAAAAGTGACCTAAAAATAAAATGGCCTCCAAGGGGTGGACTGATACAGATATTAGGTAGGAAAGAAACATGGATAAATTAATCAGTATGTTTATTATTACGTTGGAAAACATTTTATAATTATGCTATTAAGTGAATCTCGTGCTGAAAACCAGCAAAATGTAAAGTATTATAGTATTATATTTTATTTATTTATTTTTTTATCTCTTTATTTTACACCTTTCATGTGAGATAAAATAAAAAAACAATGCAAACATTCAGGCATAACAAATGGTGGCATATATTTTGTCGTATTAAGCCACTTAGCAGGGGGACGATTGATACAGTGTATCAGTCCGTCCCTTGGTTACCTGGATCAATGCTCCCCACAAACAACTTAGGTAATAAAATGTATTATCATTCAACACCAAGCAAATCTAGTCGACAAAATCCTTAAATTCAGCTAAAATACACGTACACGGGTAAAAAATGACACATACCTAGTTAAAATTCGTAAAAATGCACTATTTCTTTTACTTTTTCCAAGTGGGAAAAAAATACTTCAGACCTGTCAAAACACGAAGATCGAATAAAAAAAAACCTGGCAGCCGATACAATGGCGCCATTCATATGCTTTGACCAACTACCAGAGTCATCTTTTGGTGATACTCTTAACTACGTTGTGCTTTATGTGTGCTCTTTATTTTATCTGTATCGACCCTCCACCTGTATTAATCCTCCCCCACTCCCCCTACTACTAAACGGTCGTAGAATAAAGTGTGTAATTATTTTTTTTTATTTCTTAGAACACTTACTATTTTAAAAGAGCTTGTAATGGAGACTACAAATGTGGAACATTATTATTGCCTGTTGGTCTAGTGTTTAGTGACCCTGACTGCTATGCCATAGGTCGTGGGTTCGATTCCCACCCGAGTCTGGGTGTTCTTTGTGTCCGTTGTTTGTATGTTTGTAAAGTCCCCCGCGACACTAGAGTAATTCCTAATGAGGGAGTTGTCATTTAAAAAAAAAAAAAATGTCTGCATAAGTGCATAAAACCATGTTGAAAAAGAGTGTCCTTGGAGTTTCTTGCCTGTTCTTCTCCACAGGAGTTTTGGAACAGGCAACTAGCTTCACGACTGATATAGTCTGACTGACTACTACTCCTGATAATTCAAAAATACCTATAATAGGTTTAATTGACATAAATGATTTTGATTTTGAATCATTAACATGTATAGTTCTGTCATTAAAAATTGACCATTAAAATTTAACTTAACTGCTCCACTATCTACTGCTAGGTTTACTTATTCATAACCAGAAGTTTGAAGTCCATATAGTTTACTGTCTAACGATTCCTTTTTTCTGCATTAAAGGAACGATTCCGCGGTGGTGTACATTATACAGGACTCGAGCAAGATAGCCACTAAGCTTGCAAAAACACTAGAGACACGTGCGAATGCATCTCTTCTACTTCTTCAATTCTCAAAACTGGATCGGAAAAGTCTTTTTCAAAAATTACATACTGCCAATGAATCATTCTTGTTTATGGATTATGATATGTGGGTTAAACAACAGAACATAAGTACAGTTCAAGAACCACCCTGTCCTGTTCTGTTCAAAGGATCTGCATGTATGTCTGAACTGGACACTGCAATAGATATACGTGTTGCCGATGTGTATACCCTATCGGAGCACGCATCACAACTATTTCGGCTCGCTCACATTTTTGAACCTCCTCTCGAATCCTTAATATTTATACTCGAGCAAAATGCAAACGGAAAAAATATTGAGGAAGCTGCTTGTGAATGGGTTGGTAAAAATAATAATAATATTACAGTTTACGAAAATTGGGTGACAAAATACGAGGCGCATAAACATACACATGAAATAGCAGTCTTTTTTAGCGCTACCGTCATTGACAAACGCAAATATATCAGTCTTTTACTTGCTTTAAAGTCAGAAGTATTTAACCTTACAAAATCAAATCTTAATTTAACATTGAGGGCTTATTTTATGGAAGATACATTTAAAACTAATTATGTTAAAAGTGAACTAAACTATTACATAGGACATGGTGTTAAACAACGACTGATTGGAGCTGTAGTGGGCGGTGATAATACAATGACGGAAGTTGCTTCAGCCTTCGATAAAACCGGTATTCCAGTGTTGTTATATGATGTGACTACCACAGATGTAGATTCAATGGAATCCGTATGGCTTACCACTGGCCGCTCGGTTCACTTGGCGGTTGCAATAAAACACTTTATTCGTAAGAATAATTGGATTCGAGTAGCTGTGTTGTCAGATTCAACTTATATAGCTAAACAGTTTTTGGAAGATCTACATGCATGTACTGCAGATCTAAGAAACGAAAAGAAACTTGCACTTCGTGACCATCGATTGGAACAAATAACACCATCAGATGCGAAAAAAGTCCTAAGTGAGTTACAAAGTGAAAATGCCCACATTATTATAGTGAATACATATTCTCAAGATGCAGTTACCATACTTACGTCAGCAGCTGAACTTGACATGAATAATGAAAAAAAATTTGCCTGGATCGTACGCGAGTGGTCAGAGTATGACAAAATATTAAATCAAACACACTTTACGATATCATTCTGCTGTCCAAATGAAAATGACGTGAGTACTAACAATATCAGGAGAAATCTTCGCGAGAAAATGAATAAATTATGGGAGAGGGGTAAGTGGCCTCGGTCAGCTGCTGCACTTGTAGATGCAGTGTTGACAATGGCCAAGGGCTTTAACGACGTAGTTCATAAATATCCCCAGGCACGCGAAGACTCGCACAGCACCCATGCTATTCGGTGAGCAGGTTTTTGTTTCATTATATTTTTTAGAAGGCTCCAGGACCAATAGCTCCCGCGTATATTTATAATGAGTCCAGAAGTTAAAAAATATACTAGATAATACTAAAGGGTAACAAGCCGATCGATACGCCAATCAATATAGACGTTTAATAGAAAAGCCATTTCGGGATAATATTAAATATTGCCTACGCTTTTGCGGACACAAGCGTGAGTTTATGTATATATGTACAATATTTAATAAATTCAGGCTATGGATCAAAATAATATTCTCAAAACGTCTAAAAATGCCTTAATTTAATATGAAGATCATATGTTATGGCTACGATAGAGATGTACACCTGTTGTCTGTAAACATCTGTGGTTAGTGTAGATTGATAGTCATCTGATTGATTCATAAATATATAAGTCATCAGATAGATAATTCGCTTTTCTTTAGAGAGTTATAGATCCAACATTTGTCTGTAAGATACAACACAGGACTTTTCCTTCAATTGTTCAATGAAAGTCTTTATTAAATAAACATCCTCTTTTCTCTTATTGCATTTTCTCTGAATTTTTGTAAAAATTCTTATTTCCATATCTTTTTAGAAGAAGTTCATTTTACTTTATCTGTCTATATGTAATACATTTCAATTTGACACAGATACAGCATTACAACAGTCTTGAGTTTATCTATCTCTTTTAGTAAGAGTTTCTACTTTTCTATTGTAAAATTTGAGATAGCTGCGTTTGCAATTCTAGTGCAATTATTTTGAATTTGTTTACGAATTCCAAGAGGTCTTTTCACTCCTGTCCAAATACAATAGAGATAGGCGCCCTAATATGTATGTGTGATTGATTGGGTTAAATAAATATGCCTGGCCTCCATGAATTTGACTTACCTTTGGTATAGACGTTAAAACTAATACTTAATAACGTATTTTAGTCTTTTTTCTTTTTGCAGGCAATTTGGACAAAGCCTAATTGATTTAAGCCCGATTGAAGCCTTTACTCAGGACCTAGTATACAAGAAGCACTCTCTTGAAGAAACCGTTATGTACTTGGATAAATGGCAAAACGGCAACCGTAAAACCCTATCACGGTGGCGTGTCAACGCAACGGCAAAAAAAGTGTGTGAAGTTGATAAAGAAGCATATTTTAAAGAAAACCCCCCACATGATGGTACTTCAGGATGTTTGATTTCGACTGGTGACCTATACTTACCGACTTGCAAAGATTTCTTATGGATTATCGCGATTCTTTTTTTTACGGTGGCACCTCTGTCAGTGGTACTTGTATATCGCACTATACGTCGTCGACTCAAGATAATCCAGATGAAGATTTTAAGCGACCTACTCGAACAGCGTAAGCAACGTGCCGCCACGCTGTCCGGTTACTTGGTAGATCGCAAGGCCTTAAAGTCACGTCGTGAACTCGGTGCGGGTCGTTTCGGTTGTGTGATACTAGCAGATTTGATCATACCAGGTTCGAAGACGCAGGTTGTTGCTGCTAAAGAACTGCGTGATCATCAAAATGAAAGTGAAATTCTTCGGGAGGCGTGCATTCTAGCTTCTCTTCATCACGACAACATCATTCGTCTAGTCGGCGTGTGCATTGATGATAAACCGACGCTCGTACTTATGGAGGTAGCATTCTTCGGTGATTTGCTCCATTACCTTGAAGATCGTCGTTACCTTGCAGAAGGCGGTGCAACTAATTTAGCCGAGGAACTAGATAAAGACTACGAAGAGGCTGCTCATGTATCAGCCAAGGCAATTACCCGGTTGGCACGTGAAGCTGCATCTGCGTTGGCTTATCTGTCCTTGCGGGGCGTGATACATCGGGATCTGCGTGCTTCAAACTGCCTGGTTGACGCAAAACGTTCACTGAAGCTGGCTGACTTTGGCTTGGCGCGAGAAACAAAAGCTACAGGTCTGGATGGCGGTGGAGAGTACGCTTCGCGACGACGCGGTTTTTTCCCTGTACTCTGGATGGCACCCGAAAGCTTGATTTCCGGTGTATTCTCTACAGCGTCTGATGTGTATTCGCTTGGTGTGCTGTTATATGAACTGGTAACCCTCGGTGCACGTCCATATGGAAAAATATCGCCGCTACGTGTAATGCGATTCGTGACTTCAGGCGGAAAACCATCAATGCCGCGAGACGCTACTCCACAAACGTAAGTATCATGGATAAGACCTTGTGAATAACCAAGACCCCTATGTAGTAAACTAATATATAACTTCACAGAATCGCATTGGCACAGTTGTGTTGGCAGCGCGAGCCAGAAAAACGACCGACTGCTGCAGATGTAGTAGCATATCTGGCAGAGCGTCCGTGTGCCCTAAGCCCTGCACTCGACTATGAAAACGATTGGCCAAATGATGCTGATAGCGGTTACGGTGAATCGCCCTCAACTGAAATATTACTGCCGTAAGTTTCTATAAGTATTCCTAACCCAGTACAAAACTAAATATTCAAATTTACAAATTACTAGATTGGTTCGAAAATGATATTCAAACATTATTGTTTTACAGAGAATGAGATAGAGGAAGCAACGACAATGTAGTTGGCAGATGATCTTGTAGCGTTTTTCCACCTACACGAAAGTGACAGATCAAGAAACAAGAGCAAACAAAATAAAATATTGTGATATATCTTCAACTCAAGCTCAGATTTCTGTTATGAGTACCTATCGCATAGGTGAAATAAGCAGACAAAACCACAAATAATAACGTGTCAAAGGCGGTAGCGGTAACGTTGTTCGAATCGTAATGTATACTTAGTAATGTTATAAATAAATGTAATATAAATGTGAATTTACCGTTTTCCAGCTGAAAAAAAACACTGCGGGATTGCAAACCCTAGTATCTACATATATCATATCTACATATATTAATATGTGAAAAAAATTCTATGTACGCGTTTTTAAAAAACGAACGGAGGGACATGAAATAAAACTTAAAGTTTATAAATAAAAAGTGTCTTAAGCTAAAATTTTCAAACAATATGTGTTATAAATTTAAAAATTACGCGGAATCACGGTACCTACTTCAAGATTCACGTTCCAGTATATTTGATGAACTGTCACTAAAATAAAGAATAAATTGCGTGGTCAGAGATTTTCATCACCTGAAGAAGCTGTGGACGCCTACAAAACGGCCATTTTGGAGACCCAACTTCCGAATGGAATGGTTGCTTCAATGATTGGTTCCATCGTATGGAAAAATGTATCAAATTTCGCGGAGAATACTTCGAAAAGCAATAAATACATTTTTAAATAGTAATGTTGTGTCCTTGATTCCCGAAATTTTCAGTGCCGTGCTCGTAATAGTATGATTATAGTCGAAATTCGATCACCACGCGATCTCTAGTTATCATTAAATGTTAAGTTAAAGTTGTATGTTTCGGCCCAAACAAATATGTCAATTTTAGAAGTGGAGACTTCTTTAGACACGTTGGGCACTTGTAGTATCAGGAAAAAGCACTGAACTTGCGTGACCGTCACGCTCAGATACATACATATATACAGATGTGTGTGTGTGTGTGTATCTTTATATATCAAAATTTATATAAGTATATCGCACTGCTATTACGAGACTGTATCAACTCAAAATAGGGTAAATTTGAGATAATTCATTTTTCATACGTAAATATCAATTCCCTACGCGTCAATAAATATAAAATTATAATAATAAATTGTAATAAGCCAAATTTTTCAACAAAACAACTAAAAAGAATTCATATTTTTTTTTATTTGTTCAGACAGTATTAACTCAAAAATTGGAAATAACTTGATAACCTGCAATCTTTTAAATAATTCATTAATACAGAAATCCCTTAATTTTATCAATAATCTATATGCAGTGTTCACTTTTTAAAATCTTTAACAGGAAGTGAGTAATCAGTTTTCTGTCGTTTCTGAGAAAAGCTTCATTTTGAGTTGATACACTCTTGTAGTAGCAGTGCGATATGTAAGCTATCTTTTCACCTCTGACGTGCAGTCCTACGAGTGACAGTATTTGAAGCGAAACTTCTTTAGAATCGTAATTTCAAAATTCGATGAAACGAAAAAGCGACACTAGAAAGAGACAAACATTCATAAATAGGATTTAGTCTGCGAGAGAATGAGATAGAATACAAGTATACAGTGTTTCCTATTAACCGTTGAAAAGAGACAAACATATTCATAAATAGGATTTAGCATGCGAGGGAATGAGTCAGAATACAAGTATATAGTGTTCCCTATAATCTTTGTCTTTGGGCCTACGCACTACGAAGCCTTCAGAAAATGCATCATAGTCAACGTGGTGTCATTCTTGTGCATTTGCGTATTTAAATTATTAATATTATTTATTAATATAAAAATTATTAATAAATTATTAACATTGGTGCCGATTCTGTTACATCACTCTCTAAACTATAATTGACTAAGTTTTTTTCATTTAAGATGTAAACCTTGTACACTTTAAAACAAGGTCTTATTGCAAATTTAAACAAGTAACATATTAACATATTGTGGCTTTCGAAATAAGCAATTTATTTGTCAACTACAGTCTTACACGCTTAAATAATAAACTTTAATACCACGTAGCGAGAGCCGCTATCCGTTGAATGCCTCTTTTGCTCTGTGTTTTTAGTAAACGTCTTCGTAGGTGTCGATTAAAATAACATCATCTTAGTTCGTTTTAACAAGTTTTTATACGGTCTTTGAATAATTGGGGACTGTCGCTGCGTGGAAATAAAGTTGAGTAAACGTTGACAGGTTTTAGTGAAAATTAGTGGCGCTGAGAAATAGATGCCAGTAACAAATATACCTTGTTACGAAGAAAACAAGGTTGATTTCATATGAAGAAATTAAGTCAGGTTTTAGTTTAGTAAGTGTACAATAGAATCTGCATTTTACATTGTTGATTTTACTTTTTATTTCTCATTGTCTCGTAGGCTACTTTTCTGAAGTTTCACTTCTGTCACATGGCAGAAGTGAATCTTCAGAAAAGTAAAAAAGTGTTTGTGTGCAATTCACACATGTGAATTCACACATGTGAATTCCCACAAACACTTTTTTTTAATGGCATACTGATTAAAGAACAGTGGTTTTAGTTTTAGAATGAGGAGAAAGTAGACGTGACGAATCTGAACAAATGTAACTTTATCTTACTTTGACTATTATTTCCAAAGTGATAAAATGTTGTGCCAATTGAGTCAAATTGGCTAAAATAAAACTTAATTTGTAGGATGGTAAATGTAACTAATGATTAGATTGAAAGATTTGCTCTCTATTGTATGTAGTATTTACTCTATGTTGTACTCAAAGTGATGATGTATCTTCATAAAACTAAATACGATAACCACTAGGTAATATTGTTATATAACTGGTTACCATATAACAATTAGCGGTCCTGGAAGGGACCAATAATTGTTGGATGCCAACGCTTGGATGGAAAGGGAGACAGTAGATATAAAATCGGGATTAAGTGAAAGATTTAAGGACCTTTCTTGAATAATGTATTCTTAATTAGATGCAAAAATACATTATAGTATGAAGTATGTCATAATTTAAGAAGATAAGTAGCGTTATTTATTACATTATTAGTTAAAAAAATTTTTTTTAGTTTGCCAATGTTGCGCGCCCCTCTCTCAATGGCCAGTTGCAAGGCATTCCACAAACGGATAGTTGCTTTAATGGTGATCTGAAATTGACCTCTATCCGAACAGTCACACAGGACTTATTTGTAAACGCATCAGTGCTATTATTTTTTTTTACAAGACCACGATAGCTTGGCTTTCGTATTCCAGTCTGAGCCAGACACTGTGTTTATTTCATCTATCCATCTCTCATTCGGTCTTCCTCTATTTCTTTTACAAGGTGTGTTGGAGGGACATAACACCCGTTGCTCTACAGGGAATAATAAAAGCAAAATTTGCTTCGTAAAATGTTGCTCTCGATAGTATTACCTTCCTAAAACTTGTACAACATCGTTTTGAGGAAAATATTAGATATTGGTGCATTGTAGAAATGAAAAAGATGAAAATGTCAAATGAAATTGAAAATTCAGATAGTGATTATGATGATTAACTTATTAACTTTGATGGTTTCATAAACTTGATTTTATTGGATGATTTGATCTGGATAAGATGCTATTTATAATTTTGAACTTTATGATTCCTGATTACTTGTAGAAATGTAAGTTTATAAAAAGTCAAGCTTCGTTGAATTAGTCCATTACAAAAATGTTTTTGTTTGAATTTGAAATGACTCACCATAGGATTAATTCATAAGGTTATGTCTTACCATCCTAATGTATTTCTAATGTCTAATCCTCGATGCAAAAAGAAGGGGGGTGTATCTGTGTATGTGCGTATCTGTGTGTCTGTCTGTGGCATCATAGCTCTTAAACGTTTGCCAATTCACATGGGTATTACTTTATAGTGTAACAATAAATAAAAGGCAATTGGGACGCCTCTACACCAGGTTTTTTTTATTTTCCAGTCAGGCTATAAAATCTTTGTAAATCTTTGCTTTGCTCGCGTAAAATTTATTTCTCTATGTCTCGGGAACAGTACCTACATTTGTTTCTAGAAGTAATGTACCCTATGTCCTTTTTAAATTTCGTTGAGTTGTTGAGTTGAGTCGTTAAGGCGTGAACAGGTAACAAGCAAACAAATTCACATTCGCATTTAAGATATTACTTATAACATTTTTTTTTAAGAAATACTGCGTCTAAAGCTCATCACACACTATACCGTCACGGTAACGGCACGGCTCCTCCCCAGCAATTAAGTTGTCATTCAAACCTGAGCTTTAATACGTGGTCTTATAATACATTTCATAATGTCAATATGAAAAAGCCAACGGCGGGCAGTAAGCGCGTTTGCTGCTGCAACCATATAACTCGACTCTCAGTCGGTGCGCTGTAAGCTCGCTTACAGCGCGCGGTCCGCGTGTATCGCACAAGAAGACGATGAAATTAGCTTGCACCTCGCGGGTGAAACGCTGACTGCGAGCTTGTACCTCGCCGGCGCCGGCGCGTGGTAAAACACGCTGCCGGCTAGCGCTAGCCTCAATTTCGTTCGGCAGTGCCGTTATAGTGTGTGATGACCTTAATTCAGAATATTATCATATAAAATGATTATTACCTCGTCAGGGTTACACAGGTGTGAACAATCACCTTACTAGGTATTTAGTTAGGTGATTGTTAACACCATAATATTTTTGACTATATAAGTCACATTTTAATAATAATAATTGGCATATGTTATAGTAATAGTATTACTAGACCAAGTGATCTAAACTATATCATAGCAACTCTCATTAAGGACTAAGGTCTTGTAGATTTAAGTCTTAGATAATAATGATTATTATTACATAAAAAAATAATATAATAAAATGTTTGTGCTTATAATTCATTACTCATATCGAATATTAACTTCATTTGTTCACTAGTGTGACAATTTAAGGATGTTTTCTATGAGAAATAAATATAATTTTACATAATATTTTGTGTTTTATTTTTGTTCTTAGTTATGTGGAGGAACGGGTGTGATATCCCTCCGAGGAAGGATCCCGCGACATGGGTAGATGACGATGCCTGGTGGACCGCAGCCCAACGTTGGTCTTGGGAAGTTGTACATGTTATAGAGCAAGTGATTAATATAGCATTATTCATAATGTAAACGCCATTTAAACAATACCCAATATGAGTAGTCAATATAATAATAGAGATTGAATAAAGGTTATGGACCGGGCTGTATTATGAATAATGTGCTCCACGTATTGGGCAGAGTAATAAAAATAAGTGTTTTAGTAGTAGTAGTAGTAGTAATAGTAAATACGCACGTGACCCCAAAATAGATAAAATACTTTTTTAGTCTTTATTTAAACACAACATGGCAAATAAAAATAACGATTAATTTAAGAAATATTTCAATGGCTTATTTTGCTAGAATTGATATGAAATAATGTTACTTACCGATGATAATTTTCATTGTTCATTGTTTTAGTTTGATCATTGTAATTTCTACACACTTTTATCACACATACAGTGATTGTAAACAAAACAGTTTTGGGATACAAATCGAGCGTAGATATTTAGTAACAACACAACTGATGCAGAGCGCGAGAAATAAACTGAGTGACTGAAAAGTATTAACTTGGCCAATAATTATGTATTATATTCATAATGTTCAAACAATGTGATAAATGACGAACTTCGTATAAGTATTCATCACACAACCCGATTTGACATGTCATTATTCATATTGGCCGGGCATTATAAATAGTGCAATGTTTAATCACTTGGTCCACAACATATATACTGTTACGAAAGAAGTTAACGCAGGACGCCATCTTTTGACAAATAACGGAACTAATCTGCATATCAATAACAATGTTCTACTGAGTTCAAGAAGTTCGAACAGCGGTCGAGTCAAGTAGATTATACATAGGGCACACTGAAAGTTCTGCGCTCCTGGCCGCTCATAAATGTTTTTTACATTTTTTAAACATAAGAAACTCCATCATTGATTAACAAAAAATACGCGTATCAATTGTTTTTCATCACAAGATGTTCGTCGTCCGTACTAAAAATGGAATTAACGCCAAAACATTTTAGGGCGATGAATTTTGACTGCACGGATGGCGCAATGGTTTAAGTGGTTGCGGTGCAACCGCTTTTGACGCGGCCGTAGCCGGTCGACCAGCCTTCGGTGCGGTTGCAGACGCCGGTGCAAACGTCGCCGCGGCATACGTCACCATCACGCGGCCATCCGAGACGGGAAGCGGCGTCGGGACCGTTGCGACGTTAGGCTTGGCTGCGGCGAGTGGTGGCCGAACGATAGGCGCCGTAGGCAGTCTTGCCTCCAGACCCGCGAGGCGCCCGTCCATCATGCACCACACTGCGTCAATAACTTGACGCAAGTGGGCATCCGGAACGGGGGATGGGGAGGGGCAGGTTGCTGGGCAACCGGGTTCGGCTGCTCAGGGCAATTCGCCTGTGCCCGAAATATGGCGAACTGAGCGCTGAGCTCGGTGACCTGCCCCGTCAACAACCCCGTCGTTTGCGGCCTGGAGGCGTGCCACGTCCCCAATGAGGGTCTCGACGACCGCAGAGATGGCGGAAGAGGAGTCCTTAAAGGCCCTAACAAAGGAACCCTTAAGGTTCGTGGACTTGGTGGCCACTTTGTGGATAACGGCCACCGCCGCGTTTGCTCTCTCCTGCATGGTCGATGGTGTTTGGGGGACAGAACCCCCTGCCACCGGCTTCTGAATTTTTAGCAGGAGATCTGCAATCTCTGTCATTGCGAACTTCCACTTCCATCGTCTCTTGGTTGTCTCCCGTCGTAACGGAATTTTCGTCCGACGATACAACAGATCTGGAACGCAGGCGTTCCGAATATCTTCTGCTCCCAGGAGTCGGATTGACTTCTGGGAGCTCGACCGAGATAGGCGTCTCGAGCAAGACCTCCTCTTCGTTAGACGAGGTGTCCACCTTCTTCTCATTCTTCTCCTTCTGCGACTGCTTTTGTTCCTTCTCCTTCTTTTTTTCGTCGTTTATTTTATTGTTATTATATTTGTTTAAGTGTTCCATATCTAAACCCACGAGACGGGTAGAAATAAAGGTCGACCCGGGCAGAGATCCCCAATACCCGGACAAGCGAAGGTTTATGCCCAACCGAGGAGTCCGCAGGTGCCCCGGCTGGGAGTGCGCTTGCGACTGAACTACCCATCAGCCATGCATCCCCTGGTCACGCACCAGAACACGGGATTCAGGGTGATTTTTTAGAGAGGTTTTTAGAATATTAGCCGTTGGCGATGACGCCGTCCTCAAAAAATGAGGTACAAAAGGCAGCGTCATCGCCAACGTTTCCAGGGTGCACCACGTGGAGGTTTTCTAGACGGCACCCCGGAGTGATGTAGCCTTGACCTAACCCATAGCTTGCAAGGAGACGACTTTAGTCTAGTCAACAAGTTCAAAAACGTGTTAAATAGACATAAAGCTCCTAAAAATACGTGCGATAGTTCATTCGATTCGGAATGACGTCTAGAAAAATGTTTTTTAAGGGCTTATTAGCACATAAAAATTGCGATTGTTATTAACAAAATAAGATTAAAAAAAAAAGGTATTTCGTTTTTTGTTAATAACTTCCAAAATAATGATATTTAAGAAATTTTGAAAAAAGATCCAGAGAGAAGAGAAAATTTCCGATAAAAAAGTCCTAACTCTCGGAACTCTATCTCTCTATCTCTATTATTTATAATTATTTTTTAACGCTGAAAATTGGGCTCCGCGCGGTCATTACGGCATAGGCGCGCCGTCTTAAAAGCCGGAATATCACCTAAAATAATTTTTTTATAGTATTAAATAACAATTTAAAAATTTGAATAAATTATGGTGTAATCTAGACACTTGAACGAAAAAATCATCGGCCAAAAAAAAAGTTTTTGTGAATTTTTCAAAAAGTTACACTATTGTTAATTAATAAAAAAAAATCCAATCTCTCTTTTTATAAATTACGGCATAAAAGTTTAAATAATTGGCCTATAAAATGTTATCAAAAAATTCTTTTTTTTGGAATATCTTATTATTACTGGTTTTCCATCTAATATAGGTTTTAATTAACATTGGAAATTTTACGTCATTTGTTAAGATATTTTTTATAAACAAATAGACTGTTTTGGGATTTTTAAAAATTATTTTTTTACCATCTTATTGTATAGGTGAAACAATGATTTATAAAAAAAAAAAATGTTAATTACTTTTTTTTATTGTTTATAATCGTTTTTTTATACATATTTCAATTGTTTAAATTACTAGTTAAGAAATTATTTTATTCTTAGAAATCATCATTGACCTTCTCAATGGATTAACGGAAAAATATTTTTTTTTTTATAAATAATTTCATTGTTTATTAACTTAACAATTTGTTATAAACAATAAATTTTAACCCTTATATTTTTTTTCGGAAATTTATAAAAATTACAAAAACAGTGTATAGAATTTTTTTATTTTTTATTTTTTACAGCATTTTTAAATATTATATTATAAACAAAAATAGATATTGCTATAATTTATACGTAATCGGAAAGATATTTTATCATAGAATAAAAATGTTCTTGAACCCGTAGCTGTATCTATATTATTTAAAAAGTTATAAGCTATTAAATTTCAATAAATTAAAAAAAAAATCTAAAATTTTTATAAACAAATGCTTATAACAACTGATGAAGGAAAATGTTTATTAGTAAAATTGATGGACTTGGTGCTTGAACACATTAAGAGACGTGCCAAAAATATCTATCTGATGCGCTAATAGGTTGTGAAGCCTACAAAGTCTGGGAATTGGAGTATTAAAACCTAGAACTGTTTTACGGGAAGGAGGATGTAGAATCCTAATAGAATTTCGGGGATATCTATGGGGAACATTAATTTTTATTTTTTCAAGTAATTGGGGACAGTCGATTGAGTAACTTAATATTTTATGTAAAAATAATAGATCAGATATGTCCCTGCGTGTTTGTAATGACCTTATACTAAAAGCTTCTAAACGTTCAACATAACTACGGGTTCTTTGATTTGTTGAGTAGCTTAAATGATTTAGGAACCGTTTTTGTACACGTTCTAATCTAAGAGCATGTGTTGCGTAATAGGGTCGCCAAACAACAAAACAATATTCCAGAACACTTCGAACGAAACTGTTGTAAAGATATATTTTAATTTTAGGCTTACTAAATGGTTTCGCAGTGCGAAGAATAAACCCAAGCGCCTTCGAAGCTTTTGTTATGATAGAGTTCAAATGCTCAATAAAAGTAAATTTTTGGTCAAAGAGAACCCTCAGATCTTGAACAACTTCCAGCTTGTTTAGGCAAGTACTATACATGTGTATCACACATCTGTCTGTGTTTGGGACGTTGTCAACTATAAGATATATTTGAATCGTTTAACTATTTATTACAAGGTTTTGTTGTTTAGAAGGCAATTTTTAAAAATGTTTAATCGGTTAGTTAGCATGCTTAGGTTAAAGAAACCGTGGAGCTGTAGCTACCCTTAACACCATTAGAAATTCGACACTACAATAATTTGATCTGTTTAACCACGGAGTGTCTTCTGTAGTGTTATTGATTGGAAATCTACAGTGTTCTACTTTCTATAATAATACGCGCACATGTATTTACTTTGCTAAACAGGCACAGGTCGCTATGATTGAATAGAAACCTATCTGTCGTTGTCCATTGTCTGTTGTTGTCGTTTTCCGTGATCGCGTGGATTAGTCATCCTATGAATATATCAGCATTTGTATACGCATATTTTAAGTAGAAAGATAACTTTTCCAATGGCATCGGGCCAGGTCACACAGATTTTCTTCCTCCTGATACCGTATAGATTTCTTCTCTGCTAGAGAGCAGTTATGTGTTGACCGGGCGGACCTAGAAGGATTAGTAATCTAACGTCTTTGATCTTATCCAGAAATAGTAACATAATCTGAAATAGCGATAATATCGCGCACGTAATTTAGCTTTTAGAACACATTCTAAGACAAATGAAATGAATTAATATGTCCACAAACATTATAATAGTTGTTTGTAAAGCTACTCTTAATACAAAGCTACGCTTAGTACAAACATATAATGTATTTGTATTATTAACGCTCGCGTTTTCAGTGTACTTATACAATTCCCAGAAATTTTGATTAAAAGTGGACGTGTCCATAATGCCGTCGCGACAAATTCTGTACACAATAGTGTTTGTTTCGTTCATAACTAGAACGAGTGCTTCCTTTTGCGATAAATTTAAACACAAATATTGTAAGTACTATACCTATATCAATATGTATTATTATTGCAAGTAAACTTGTTATGTTGTAACCTGTAACTTCATTGAGGTAAATGATTTGACATTAAATTTAGCTTGATACTGCAAATGTGTTATGTATAAAATGAATAATAAGGATAACAGATCTGTGAGAAACGAAAACTGGTTAAGGTTTATTTGACTAATAATAATTTTAAAAGTTTTAGCATGAGTTACACAAATGATTTGAATTTTATTTAGTTTCCTCTGAATATTATGTAGGTAACCTATATGATTGTAATAAGTAATAATTCATTTTTATCATAAAAACAAGTATTCTTCAATATGTACTTACATAATATATTATAATATAGATATATAGTTAGCATATATTTGATAGGTACCTATATATATACATTTATAAAAAACAGAAAGGATATATTGGTAGGTAAGAATAATAATTAACCATGTTTTAATGATTCTTGGGATAATGTCCCGAAATATTGTTCATATTTGTTTGATTATTTAATTTTTTGACACCAGAACCATCCATATTTATATTATTATATTAAATAATATAAATTGATTACCAACTAAACGTACTGCTCCAATGAGACAGCGATGTTTCGACCAAACGAAAACATCATCAATGTATACAATTTTTAGATATTTGTGGATTTTTAAGAAACGGCTCGACTGATTTTTATAAAATTTAAATGGGACCACCTGGAGAGTATACCCTTTGAAACAAAAAAAAAATTTCAAAATTGGTTCAGGCGTCTTTGTGTAGTCGGTGAACATACATAAAAAAAAGATTCCGACGAATTAAGAAACTCCTTCCTCCTTTTTGGAAGTCAGTTAAAAAGAAGAATGATTGAAATCGGTTCTCAATTGGAAGTTCTTTTCTAATCGTTGAAGGAATTTCGAGTCGGGGGTGTTTTAAATTCATCCAATTATTTTACTAAAGTATAATTTTATGTTTACAGCTCCCTCAGAACGTTATGTCAGTCAGCATGGTATACCGAAAAACATTAGCCTGTACTGGGACAGTGACCCAGCTCGCGCTGCCGCTGCCCAACTCAGTGTCGTCCTCCGTTATGCTCTGGGCTATCAGCATGTTCGCCTTCTGCAGACTTCTGACAGCACGATTCCCACAAGCTCTCGCAAAACAAATGGAATACTTAAAGAGTAATGTCATTGAATTGTCCTATCTCATCATCATCTAAATCTCAATATTGAGTACTATCTTGATTTCAGAGAATCCATCGTCAAATTACAATTGGAAACAATGAATGTAGATTGGATATTTTCTGGTTACAAGGTCAAATTCAATTTGTCCAAAATCAAAATACACTAATAGTCTAATCAATAAGTGCCATTTTTTCAAGAGTCTCGGAAAAATATGAATAAAGTGTCAATCGATTCGGAATAGCATGTAGATGATTTTTGTAAAAAATAAAGTGCAAAAGTTATAAACAATTTACTGTATCAATTGCAAATATCTCAAAGTCTATTGAGATTTCTAAAAAATCTAAAAGAAATTCAAAAAGAAGACGAAATTTTCTAAAAGAAAGTCCGCACTCTTGGAACTGTAGGACCAATGTTTATAATTTTCCCAGAGGCGTGAAAATACGGCCGTAAACGGGTACTCCGGCTTGCGAAAGACACGCCCATTTGGGATACAATATCTGTGAATGTGTGAATCAATAAATCTGAGATTTTTTCCTTTCTTTCTCCAAGAGAGGAAGAAAATCTCATGTTTATAGTTTTACAATTATCACACTTGCAATTTTAATTGAAAAATCTTTTGGCGGCGGATTATTGTTCATTCATCTATTCAGAAAGTGCCTGAATGTATTCATTTCTTTATTTTCATAGTAAATATGTTTAAATATTTTTTATTGTTAAAGTGTCCCAAGCAAGCAAGCAAGCGTACCCGTTTTCGGCCATTTTTTCACGCCTCTGGAAAAATTAGAAATATTGATCCTACAGTTTCGGAGGTAAGGACTTTCTTTTAGGAATTATATTACGTTTTAGGTAGATTTCGAAGAAATTCTACCTATTGGTTTTGTACCAGTTGCCGAGTTTTCCAAAAATTTCTTCACAAGAGGTCTAGTTATAATCCCTGACCCCAAAACAACCGCCAGTTAAAAAGTTTATATATATGTATGTACCTCAATTTTACTGGCACGATAGAGGTCGCAATTATGCACCGATTGCTTTCAAACTTGGACAAAATCAACAGGGCAAAAATAAAGGTTAAGTTCGTGAATGGGGGATATTTCCCCAAAGGGAGGAAAGGGGGGCCAGATTTTCAAAAAAAAATAAAAATAACACGAAATTTACCTTTGCTTCCTTGCTGCGGGCCCGGTTTTTTTTAATCATTTTTTAAATTTTAAGTTAGACTTTTAGATATTTGCAAAAAACCAAACCCCCTTTTTTCCAGTAGATTAATAATAATTATAATTTCACACATCTCACACACGGCCATCTGATCCCTAACTAGGCAGAGCCTGTTCTATAGTAACCAGACGGCTGATAAATATTCTTATATATTTACATACATATTTATATAATAATAATAAATTGTTCGTCTGCTTCAAACATTTAGAGGTTTCTTGGTACCCAAATCCATTACCCAGGTATTGACAAGTCTGAAAAATGTAACCGTGCTGCGACTTTTGATTTAGATGACATTAATCGCCATTTCACCTCACTTCCGTTGTTTGATCATGAAATAAAGAGGCATACTTTACTCGGGTATCTTTCCTTCCCTATGGCGCAACGCTTTTGTCATTCCTCTCCCGAAAGTTCCTAATTCTACCCTCGTGAATCACTACGACCAAGTGTCCCTCAAAGCGAGATCCTCTCTCCTCTATTATTCTCTATATTTATCAATTTCGTCACTCCGAATCTGTGTGTCATCAGTGTGCGTATCATCTTTATGCCGATAACTGGCAATTATACTATCAAGCCACTGTTGACAAAATATCCTGAAGTGGCCTGGAGGCTATTTGTGGCTGGTCTGACAGATTTGGTTTAACAGTAATTCCAACCAACTACCAGGTCATCATTGTATCTTTCAACGGATCTATTATACCTTTTAGTCCAGATGACAGATGTCAAGGATCTAGGCCTGTTTATTGATACCAACTTTAACTGGCAAACGCAGGTTACTAGTGTCAGCCAAAGAATTACAGGAACACTGCGGGCGTTATACCGTCTTAAAAACTTTCTTCCATCTAAAACAAAATCTATGTTGGTTTAGACTCTGATTATCCCCAAAATGGATAATTGTGATGTATACTACTACGACCTGAATTCAAATCTTCTCAACAAGTACGACCATCTCCTCAATAACTGCATTCGATTCATTTTTAATCTTCGAAAGTATGATCACGTTTCCTCTTATGGCTCTGAATTAAACTGGCTTCCGATTTGTCAGCGCCGTCATCTGCGCGCCTTCACTACTCTGTATTCAATTCTCAATTCACCCACTTCTCTTACATATATTACTTCCATTCTCCAGTATCTCTGCTCCAATCATAGCCGAAATCTCCCCTCTTCAAATAATCTTCTTCTATTATGTCCCAGTCATTCTTGAACATGTGTCAGTTCTTCTTTCATAATTCAGTCTGTCTTCCTCTGGAACGCATTGCCGCAGGAAATCAGGATGGCACCTAGTCGCCTATCATTTAAAGCAAAGGTTCGCGTTTTCCTCTTCCGTAAATTGGCTGAGTTATCAGAACAGTAGAAATATAAAGGTAATTTTGTATTTATAATATATGTCGCATCTTCGGTCATTAGTACGGATGCTTAGTGCGCCCTTTATAATAAAATTAAAAAGCGCCATCTATCGGCGTTACGCAGAGTCTAGGCGGAGGGTGTTGGCGTGCGGAAGGACGAGTTCACTTTGCGTTTGATCACCACGGAATCAACACTAGGCCAGGAACTGTACAGTGTTTCCTTGCATGTTTACAATACATCAGTGATTAAATATCAAAAGAGAGTTTTCTCATCGCCTGTATCCACTTCGTGTCCACATTATGCCTAATCCTGTGTCTGAGGAGTCGAAATATATATACTTATATTTAAATATAAGTATATATATTCTCTCTTGTATGTATGTATCTAAGTATATATTTATTTATTGGCCATTTTTTCCTTATTTCAGTCATTCTTGTACTTTTTAATGCACCTACTTCATTCATTTCTACATTACCCTAAGGTAGACTCGCAGAGAATGCCTTTGGCATTAAGTCCGCCTCTGTACACATTGTGCATAAAGTATTAAAAAAAAAAATTAGAGACTGCTGGTAAAAGTTGAACAAAAAAGTACTTGTTGTCTAGACTATAAGTGTCAAATTCCGTTGACATATTGTGGATGTAACTAGCCTTCTCTGAACCAATTTATGCTGTATGGAGGTGTAACTACATCACGTACACACGCTCGTCAATACAAGCTGTGATAAAGTCTTGGTTAAGTTATGTATGTAAAATAATAAGTTTTCCTCTGATATCCACTCATGTATAATTATAGAACAAATGAAAGGATAATTTGTATGTAATTGGTTAATTAATATTGTGTTGTACATAATAATAATATATATATAATAAATTCCTTCATATATAGGGTTACGTTCATGTAAAAAAAATGACTCAACTCAACCGGGCACTTTTGAATCACACATATTCAAAATAATTAACTATTTACAGAAGCATAAAAGCTACTAAACCTCGAATTTTTCACATTTCAGTGTTGCTTTATTGTATGGCATTGTATGTATTGTATTGATTTCCTCAATCAACTATCGACCTATTTTTGACGCTCACAGTTACCAAGGGGATTGTTGTTTCTTTAACGATCACATTGTTATAATTACTCTGAAAGCTTTCTACTCCAATATTTATGTAAATTATTGTTATCAGGGTAAGAATCAGTATGACTGCCGGAAAAGCACAGCATCGGCTACATCTACGCTTAGCGAAACACTTTCGGGATAAAGCTGTGTGCCTTAACATCACTAAATGGAGTTCTTACACGGATGATGCCTTATTATCAGCATGCGGTTTCAGCGAGCCTAATGCCAGGTATGCTTTATATGCTTCTCGTTTTCAACCACAACCATCCACTCAATTTGGTACTAAATAGTTATTTCCAATATTTTGGTAGCAGTGGTACTGGTTCTTAATCACCCAGAACACGTAAAATTTCAAATATAGTTTTCCTGCTGACAGAACAACGCAAACCCTTCGAATAGGTTATTTCCTATGGACAAAATAAATTATTAAACAGTTCTCACGAAATAAAGTGTTAAGAATTTGAAAAATTAGATACCTTAGCATTTTTAAGATTGTTATATTTTTACTATTATATCATACTTCAAAGCAAACGATTTAATTTAAATAGCAGCGTCTGACGTCATAAGTCGTTATTTCATATTAGCTTCTACAAAATATATCGTTTTGATGTTCAATAAAGAGATACTAGTTTGACTAGTCAGTCAAGTACCTTACTGTTGGTAAGTTACAACGTCAATAATACTTTTTTCTTCTGATTAAGTTCAGCGGTTCCAAATCTCATTAATAAGATTATTGAGGTTTTTAATCCTTTCTTAAATAGTAACGTATTTTTATTTTATTTTAAGCAGCCGCCATATTCTAAATGTCATCAAACGGAATTCGAACAACCAAACAATGGTGGACACGGTGATGGCAGATCTGAAAGCTTCTAAAATGCCCTTTGTATATAATGAGATAAATCGCACGGACCTGTTCCGATTGTTAAGAACAAGCAATCAGTCATTCTTGTTCGTTGATTATGACATATGGGCTGGTGCACCAGGCGTGAGCGCTGTAGAACTGCCTCTCCATTTAAATGGTTTAACAACCTTACGAAAACAAACAAGATACAATATCATTACGACCGTGGGTGATAGATGTCTACTAGAAGAGTTTGCACCCCAACTTTTTGCAATTGCAGATAAGTATGCCCCTTTTCCCGATTTTCTATGGTCGATTCTTGAAATAGAAAGTAGCAGTAAACATATTGAGGAAGCGGTCTGTAAAATGGCTACATCAACAAACTTTACTGCAGTAAACACTTTGATTGGAAAGTACAAGCCTAGAAAGAAAAATTACGTAATAATGTGTATTATTTGTGACAATGACCCGGACTTCGACGAATATGATGAATTGGTATATTTCATAGGTAAGAACAGATACAAAACAAATGATGCGAAGTTTTTTATTATTACCAAACTTATGGACTTGAACTGTTCTGATCCCGATAGTGTAATAAAAGATATAAGCGAATATATGTTGCAAAATGTCACATCAAGTTTGATTGGAATAATAATAGGTGGCTTACCAAATATCGCGGACATTGCTAAAATTATTAACGTTTATAATATACCAGTTCTATTTTATGATGCTAATACCATTGATGATCCTGCCATTAAAGCGATCGCTTCAGCTGAGGCATCGGTTGAAAATGGCTCTATATCACCTATGTGGATCTCGACAGGTCGATCACTACATTTAACACTGGCACTGCAACATTTCTTACTCAAAATGAATTGGGATCGTGTCGCTGTTCTTTCGGATCAGACTCGGATAGCTAAGCTTTTTATGAATGACCTTACTGACCGAGATTATTTAGAGCTCCGTGACTACCGTGTGCGACATAATTTAACTGACATGGAGGCTGAGAAAATTCTACAAAAAATTAAAACTGAAGATGCAAGAGTTATTTTAGTGAATACTGATTACAAAGACGCTGTAACTATCCTCAGAGCGGCAGTGAAACTTAAAATGAATGTAGCTAATAGATACACTTGGATTTTGCGTGAATGGCGGAAAAGTAGAAAGATATTGAACATAAAATATTTTGTGATTTCATTTTGGTGTAAGCGTGGTAATGATATTAATATTACTGGTACAGGCCGGCTTGATTATCTTAAAAAAGTTGATAAGCTTTGGCCACGTCACATATGGCCACCGCAAACTACAGCATTCCTAAATGCTGTATTAACAATTGTTGAAGGATTCGATGACGTAATCTTTAAATACCCACATGCTCAGGATGATATACAAAGTAAACAAGTTATGCAGTAAGTATCTATAGCAGTATTTAGTATAGTTATTTATTATTAATATTTTGCTTTTTAAAGGTATTACTATCGTTTTTTTTTAAATTGAGAACAAGATACAAATACTACTTCAAGTAGGTCTTGATAAAGATTATTATTGGAAAACAAAGAAATATATGTAAATTCTTAACCTTAACTGGTTTAACTGTTTCAAAAGTAGTTAAAAACAAAACTATACAGTAATAGCCATAACACTATATCGTAGCACCGTCTATATTCAAATTCAATTCAAAAAAATCTTTATTTCATAAAATTGACCATCAATTATTCGAAATCGTCGATTTAATAAATAATTATTATAATTAAAAATTATAGATCAACACACACAGTCATTATATATCATATCATGTCATGTGCCTCCAACTCAAAGACCTTTCGACCAGGCTATGTGATCATGCCTGGTGGACCGCGGTCTGGTGGTTGATATTGGGAGTTGGTTGGTTGGTTGGTTGGTGGTTGATATTTTTAAGCTTTCGCGTTCCGAGATATATAATTATGTACACGTACGGGAATCAACGCAATTGTGTAACCTGATCGAAACGTCAGGTAATTCAAAGGGTGTGTAATACCTATTACGTGATCGCGTTAATTCCTTTCACTATGCGATATAGGAGTCAGTAGTTACCATGTAGTACAGTTTGTTTCCACTAGATGGTGCTGAAACATGTTTATACTAAATGTGGATTTTGACACAAAACGTAGAAGGGATTTACTAAAGAGAGATTGCATTTTTAGCTTGTAGTTGTAGGCGATGAAGAATTTCTATTCCATTTTCCTTTTGTGTGCAACAAGGAATTTAGATGTTTAAAGAAATCGAGTTGCTTACAAGTGGCATTATGATGATCATAACTTCATTCGAATTTCATTGTATTGAAACTTTACTGTCAGCCCTGTTGGTCTAATGGTTAGTGATTATGACCGCTGAGCCAGAGGTCATGGGTTCGATTCCCACACAGGACAACTAATTGTGTGATGAGCACGATTATCTGTTCTGGGTCTGGGTGTAATTGTTCGTGGGAGAGCCATGCTTCGACACGTATGGGCCGGCTCGACCGGAGTGATACCACAGCCTCACAGAAAACCGGCAGTGAAGCAATGCTTGCATTGCTTTTACCTTTGTTACCGGAGGCCCTAACCCTTCCCTCTCCCCCCCTCTCCCCTATTCCCGCTCTTTTCCTCTCCCCTCTTCCCACTCTTTCCCCTCTCTTCCCCTACCCCCACCTTAAAGGGCAGCAGCGCACTTGTGACTCTTGAGTTGCAGATGCCCATGGGCGGCAGTAGTCATTTACCATCAGGTGACCTGTCTGCTCGTTTGCCCCCTATACCATAAAAATTAAGAATTATAATATATATGTATTTGGTAAAATATAAGTATGTTTATCAGCAGTCTGGTTACCATAATACAGGCTTCACCTAGTTCGGGATCAGACGGCCGTGTGTGAGGTGTCTCAAGTTATTATTTATTGAAAATAAATATCTCGTAGTCTTCTAATGGATGGATGTTTGTAATTCAACTCTTCAACTTATTTACTTTACATATAAACGTAAATTTTGACGTGACAACGTCTTATAATTCGATGAAGCCGGCTGCACGCACGAAAAAACATGACTCATGCGGCGTTACCTCGCTCTGAAGCGTTTCTATGACGTTGTCACGTTCAACTATCGTCAGACTTTACAGACAACAATTAACACTTGACTGCTTTATTTTCGTTCTAGACAATTTGAGAGAAGCCTCATAGAAGCACCGGTGAAGGGCATAACTCAGACACTTACATACAAGAGACATATGCTTGAAGAAGCCGTGGTTTACGTGGAGGAGTGGCATGAGTACCGGCGCAGGTTCCAGGTGCAAATGCGAGTCAACGCAACCTCTCACAAAGTGAGCGTAGACTACGCGAGCGACGCATACAAGCAGGTTCTGAAAGATGATGCCACATCTGAACCAACTTCCAAAATATCATATATTTTGTGTGTGGTTGTGATGATCGTCTTAATGTTGCCACTATTTGCAATCATACTGCTACTCAAGTACATCCGCAGACGCAAAGAAACGTAAGAATAATACTCATTATATTTAATCTTTATTTATGTATGTCTTTATTCGTTATACGTATAATATTTGTGAAACGCATTTGTCTCTTGTCTTGTCACTGGAAACTGAAATAAATGTTAAACAGTCTGATATTACAGTGACACAGTCAGTCAGTGCATCATGCCAGTTCATATAAGCCCTTGCAGAAACGCTTAACGCTTAATAATGTTTGTTATTACACTTATTACATATGACTTACAAAGTTTTGTACAATATAACTTTTTATTTACAGACCGTGAGATAGAGCAGCAAACATTGCAGCTGCAAGGACATTGTCTTAACGGGGCCGCCACACACCGAGAAATAGCAAATGACGGATGGAAGCTACAGCAGGCTCAGACAAGTGTCAAACGTTTTTGCGTTTCCATTTCTAAAAACTTCCATCCGAATCTCGAATAGCACGGAATCACGTAATTTTTTTTTGCATGAAACTGTATAAAAGTCACTCTTGAGACCCTCATGAATGCCTGTGGATTAGAATAAGTAATCTTTTACGACTTTTAGTTTTTAAGTATTTTATTGTTTGACTTTCTAACTGTGATTCTAGCTTAACGTTTGACGATTTGCCCGGCTATGTTTGGGCAAATCGATCCTATAGGACTAAAGTAATATGAAATAATGTTTTTTTCAAATCCCGACCCAAAAAGAGGGATGTTATAAGTTTGACTCCGATGTCTGTGTGTGTGTCTGTCTGTGGCATCGTAGCTCTCAAACGGATGGACCGATTTCAATGCGGTTTCTTTCATTTGAAAGCCAGTTTCCTTGCGGTGGTTCTTAGCTATGGTTCTTAGTGGTGTTTGGCTAATATCGGTCCAGCAGTGTAAGAGTATCAGCTCTTTTCCAAAATGATGTAAGGTATTTTTGTCATTATTTTGTTTTGGGGGTTTTTTAATTTTTTTATTTATAGTTATTACATAATAAAAAACATTATTTCATATTACTACTACTTATATACTTATTAATAAAATATTTTAATAGTAAATAAAAAGACTTTTAGATGATAAAGTTTTGCCCGGACGTGTTTAGATTAATAGTTTGTAGGATGACCTTGTTTGGATGATCTAATCACTTTTTTTAAATATAGTAATTTTAAAAAATCTGATTCACTAACATAAAAACCATAGATTTATTTTGGAGTATAAAACATTCTTTGGCGGAAA
The DNA here is from genome assembly GCA_949752705.1 of Callimorpha dominula. Classification (NCBI taxonomy): domain Eukaryota; kingdom Metazoa; phylum Arthropoda; class Insecta; order Lepidoptera; family Erebidae; genus Callimorpha; species Callimorpha dominula. Next base: position 4,332,389 of record OX457005.1, read on the forward strand.
AAATGTATCATGTGTAGAGCCAGTAACCGTGTATAGTACAATAAATCCCTTTACTTGGATACCCAACTTTTTTATATGCAATAAAAAAGTAGTCATGGTTTATTTTTATAATTAGTACAAAGCATTACAATGTGACGATGCCATCCTTTTCACACATAAACAAACAGCTGACAGAACGCAAGTTGCAGTTACATTTTTTTTTTTAATAAGAAAATATCTATAATTTAAATTCTTCAAACATTTCACCTGCATCTACGAGAAACGGAGGTAATAAAACCTGAAATTCAAACGGTCATAACTTTTAAACGAATAGTTTTTTTTTAATTCTTTTTGTATCTGTATGCTAGAGTGCATGGCCTTTTAGTGATTTAAGTGAGTGTTCCATCTCAAATTAAACTTCTTTTTTATTACACTTTGTACACTTTTTATTACACTACTAAGCAAATCATTACCTAGGACCTAGAATCTAGAACACGGATAAACGTACTAGTTTAAAAACCATAATATATTATACAGGGAGTATTTGAAAATAGAACATTTACTTAAATCACTACCTCTAGCGTGAGGCTACAATAAGATTTATTTTTTAAAAACTATCCGTTTACAAGTTATTACCGTTCGAAGTTCCAGGTAATTTTGCCTAGGTTTTTTCATAAAATTAGATGGCATGTGTAAAGACTTTAAATCGTACATATTGTTCAATTTTGAAACTTCTCATTACTAAGAAAATCAATAAAAACTTACTTCAAAATTTTATATTTTATGCATTTTCTCATTAACTGAGTGAATAGTTCAATAACAAAAATATGTACGATTTAGAAGTCTTAACGAAACGCAGAAGCAATAGTAACTAAATTAAAAAGATGTTACAATGGTTAGATATAAAACAAATCTATATTAATAATTCGGTCAAGGGGTACGGTAGACTCGATTGAAACCTTACCTGAAGAATAAAACATAAAAAATTATGATTTCGAGTCGACAACATATATCCAACATAAAATTCTGATTGTCGAGTATTTTGTTCAGTTGTAATGGTGCAAATGGCAGTCGCCATATTGGCCACTCGGATGCCATCTTGAGTTCGTTAAGGCCGATTCACACGTATATCTACCAACATTTTGTAAAAGATTGGGTATTATGATTATGAGTCACATTTCACCCGAGCGAAGCTGGGTTTTCATCTAGTGTAAATATAATTTGTAACCATACAAATATATAACGGGTGTCTCAGTAGTAGTGCACTTTTTCATTTAAATTAAAATAAAAACAAGTATTTTATGACAGAGTTGTGATATTTTTATTGTATTGTAAAGAAGACATGTTCCGATAAAGTATGGAATAAAATATCCGGCAAATGACAACCACGGCTCCGATGACAGGCCATTACTCTTTTCATGAAATTTTCCATGAATTTGCACAGAGATGTGGCTGTATCTCAGCGATGATGCGTTGGATTTCCGATTTGAGCTCAGGAATTGTTTCGGGTTTATTCGCATAAACCCGAGATTTCACAAAACCCCAAAGAAAAAATCGCACGGTGTTAAATCGCACGATAGATGATTCGGTCTGGAAATCGTTGCTTTGATAAATCGATTGTTCCGTTCGTGGTGTAGCAGGTGGCACCATCCTGCTGAAACCACATGTCTTTCAGATCCATACCAACATGTTAAGGCACAAGAACTCCGTTAGCATGTTCCTGTAACGAACGCCATTCACAGTCACTGCATTTTTGTAATGGGTTTTTACAATGATAACGCGTTGATCAGTTGTGTAGCGCTCATTTTTTAATAATCGGAACAATCGTTGATGCCAGCTGTCGAATATCAGAGCAGCAACCTGCAATGAAAAAAAAATGGCGTCAATTTTAAAAAGTGCACTCTTACTGAGACACCCTTTATATATTTAAAAATGTAATCTACTGTCCTGTGATTTGCTGGGATATACAATGTATTATTATATTGTTTATATGGTTTAAAAACAAAACAAAACTTATATATGGACGTTTTCTATAGAAATTTACCGTATAAAACATAATTATATGGATCGTTTTATTTAGTTTGTTGCTTAAAATAATTTATGGTATATTAAATAGCTTAACAACAATTGACATGACTATACTTGACTTTTACATGTTTTGCAATAAGGGGCGAACCAAATTATTTGACTTTCAAGGGGGCGAATACGAAACATAAAGAACGAACAAGAGCGAGATCCTGAGATCCCCTATTTTTTAAGACTGGTAAAGATAAATTTACAAGTACATAATCAACCTTCTGAAACTATTCAGTTGGATAAGGATTAATATCATGATCCGAATGTCATCATTTTCTGATTCCTACCCGTATTTTGATTGATTAAATTTAACACAAAGCGCTTCTTTTGACTTGACTACAATAGTTAGACACATAGCCTTACGGACTTTATTACTTTAATACGTAGTTAGACTGAAAGGCGACCCATATTTAGTTGGCTCGGAGGATGATGACTTTTTGAGTTTATCCATTATAAAGAAACATACAAAAAGACAAACAATCAATTATTTTCTCTTTATAATAATATATAGTTTAGTTTAGATACTAATTAGCGCGAGAACATTTATTGCGTGATGCAGGATCAACAGTTACTACCTAGATCGGCTTGTCTTTCGAGCACTGATATTTGAGGATCGCCACTGTACGAGCTACATTGTACATTGACCTTTTGGTGTAATAATAGTGTGACCTACATAATGTATTTATATTAATGCATATCGTTTACAGGGGTTTTGGTCCTTCGAGGCGGATTTTTTTTTCTTTTGTTGTTTCTTGTTTTGGGGGTACTGTTCGTGTCCGGTGTGGGTAAGTTTATTGCTTCTTGATGCAGTGGTAACACTGATAGTTTTGTTATTAGCCTTTTTATCAGGCCGTTAAGTGTTTTCAAGGTTTCAACCCTTACGTAATTATCACCACCTGGGTGGACATCAACTACCCTGCCCAGGGCCTATTTCCCTGAGGTAAGGTCGTCCTCGTGAATGACTACTACAGTTCTCCTAGCTTGATATTTTGTTGCGGTGACTGGCACTTTCCTCTTGATGTTAACTGACTCAAATATTCAGACTTCCATCACTTCCAGATGTCTTGAGGTAACTTTTGACTCAAGTGCCACCGCGTTCGAGTATCTTCACCTGTCTCTAGTACCGTGTCCCCTACTCTACCGGTCAGGAAGTGCCCCGGCGTTAGAAAATCCAGGTTACCTACATTTTCTGTTAAAGCACATAGCGGGCGGGAGTTTAGGCAAGCTTGGACTTGTGCTAGCAATGTCGAATACTCTTCAAATGTTAGTTTCTGTTGTCCTACCACGCGATTAGGTGATATTTTACCCTCCTCACAGTCCGTTCAAACAACCCTCCAGCGGATGGCCAAGCCCCCATTGAAGTGCCATCTAATGTTCATCTCAGTAACCTCCGATAGAAAACTGTCACTGAAAATGCATTGTAATTGATTCCATTCTTGTCGTAAGGTATTGTTAGCCCTCACAAAGTTTGTTCCATTGTCACTGTATAAGTGGCGGAGTGCTCCTCTCCGGCAAATGTACGGCTTTGGTCACCATACATACGGTAATAGATATATATTCTTTTAATGTAAGTCCACCTCTGAAGTAGCAGCAGCTTTTGACGTTAGCGTCAAAACAATATTGGCTCATTTGCGTCAAATTGGCAAAGCAAAATGACAAATGGGTGCCCCACGAACTCAATGATCGCCAGCGCGAAGTAAGCGTCGAGACGTGCCTTGATGGATTGAACGGGATGAGCATTACTGCAGATGTGTACCGTGAAGAACTGAACACAATGATGGAGAAGCTCGCACGACAACGCGCTATCTCATCCTGCACAGCAGACGGTCTCCAAGTTGCAAGAGCTGGGGTTGGAAGCTCTCCGTCATCTGCCATACTCACCAGACCTTGCGCCTACAGACTTCTACTTTTTCTAGAATTTGGATAACTTCTTGGCGGAAAAAAAAATTCAATACCCGAGAGGCAGTACAAAAGTATATCTTACAGAAGGGTAAGTATCAATAAACTGCCACTGCGTTGGCAAAGATGCATCAATAACATGGGTGACTACTTTAATTGATAGAAATAAAAAATATAGAAAAAAAATCGTTTGATTTTTTCATGTAAAACAGCAATTTTATAGGTAAATACCTAATATTTTGAAATAGGTTGTGTTGGATGATGAAGATTCAAAACTATATATTTAGTGAATTTTATAATAAAATATAATGTTGCCGAATATTTGAAGTAAATGTTTGCAGTTTGATTACATACCCCCACTAAAAAACCCTTTCACCCTTTTAAAAAAGAGCAGATGATCTAAAGACTCTTGATCAAGTCGCCTTTAAAAAGAAAAAATCGGTCCATCCATTTAGAGGTTGTGGGACCACAGACAGACACACAGATATACACTTTAAAATTATAGCATCCCTCTTTTTGAGTGGGGGTATATAAATAATACTAATTGATATCTACGTGAAAATGTACTTTTTACACCACCTTTGTCTTTCCCCGAAAAAGTATACCGAGGTTATAGCGGTAGGTATAGGTACATATAAAAAAATAATTATAAGTAATAATGACTTGTAAATATATTAGTTAAAAATGCTTTATCAGATATCGGCTTAGAATTTAAGGTTACCTTATATGTGACCAATACGTACCAATACGTATTTTCCTCAACTTTAAATAAACAATACTCATTAGGTGATAATAATCTGATAAGACTGGCCTGTTGGTCTAGTGGTTAGTGACCCTGACTGCTGAGCCAGAGGTCCTGGGTTCGATTCCCAACTGAGTCTTGGTGTTCTTTGTGTCCGTTATTTGTATGTTTGTAAAGTCCCCCGCGACACAGGAGTAATTCCTAATGCGGGAGTGGTCTATTCAAAAAAAATAAAAAATCTTCCTGTTAAAACGGCGAGATCTAATGCATTTAACAAGCCACTTAGAACTGTACAATTTGATAAATGTTGCAAATTCCCTGCATGCTTTATTTTAGTTTAGTTTAGTTACTCAAGTATTAACTTAATTTCTATGTTGCCTAGCAGCTCTGTGATTTTCTTTTTCATTATAGAACAATATTATGTTACATTGTCCTCACATTGAATTGCGCTTATAAGCAATGTAACAAGTAACTTTGTAAAAAAACATGTTGAAAAAGAGTGTCCTTGGAGTTTCTTACCAGTTCGCTCCGTAGGATCTATGTTTTGGAACAGGCAACTAGCTTCACGACCGACTTATACTGACTGACTCCTTCTGACAATTCAAAAATACCTACAATGGGTTTACTTGAAATAAATAATTTTGATTTTGATTTTGTTTGTTATCGTTATCGAAACAGTCTGTCAGCAAATGTATTAAATGTATCATCAGGAATAGCAGTGTTTAAAGAATGAGGTACTAACAATTTACCTGCTGATGATGTGACCTGTTAGAGATTGGTGGATTCTCCGTCTCATATTGGACACACCATGTGGTTTAAGTTGGTCTAATCACCCTACGAAGAGGCTATGTCAGATTCGGACATACTAATAAATACCCTCAGTAAAGGGCTATGATAACAAAAGAACATCTGTTGCTCAAAAGATACAAAGATTACAAAGATACCTGTGCAGTAACACGAATCCTCACCGGACACTGTACACTGAACAAACATATGTTCAATGTAAAGTTCGGCAAGAACACAATATTCAGATTCTGTCGAGATGCAGAAGAAACTGCAACGCATATTCTATGCTTTTGTTGCCCAGAAAGCAAAAGTGTTCTACAAAAAACCAGAAATGCTCGAAGTAGCACTAGGCACTTTCAACAATAATAAATAGATAAAATACCCTTGGGTCGGCGGTCGAGCACCTACGCGAAAGAAATGGTATTTAAAGTAATAAAATCGAATACACAACACTGATCTGGGCTATTTAAAATTAACCACGTTGCTACTAATGATGCTACAAATAATCGATGCAGTTTTTCGTATTTACTGAATGGTGATTTCTGGAATAACCTACATGTTTCATTAGCAACCAGGGCCTGCTTACCTGCTTCTATCATATGCAAGCTTAGCAGTCAGAGGCAAGATGGCGGTATAACATATTACATTCTTTCTTTTTTAAACCTAAAAATTTTTGCCAGGAGAAATAATTCTTAACAAGCACGGAGAACTATCCATCGACCTTTTTCAGGTTCTAATCCGTCTGTTCCAAGACAGACGAGAGGCACCCTCAAAACACAAGCCCTCCGCTTTCCAGGCTTATTATTAAGCAGCAGTCTTTTTTCACAGGTCGCAGCCAAGAAGTGACTGTGTGTCCAGTCCTTTAAATATCAGAATTACTTATTAAACAGATGGTGATGTGCATTAAATTTTTCTAATCATATCTGTATGAAACGGTTTATAAACGAATTTACAAAGTTTGCCGTTTGCGAATTCGTACAAAACGGATTCATTCTTAGGCTGATTTTTGCTAGAGTTTAACAAATTTCTGTGACAGAACAATGCCACATTTTTAACTGCACTAAATAATTATTTAAAAAGGAAGAGAACATAAAAAAAATAAAGAGAGAACAGTAAAAGAACTTACATAAAAGAGTGGATCGCATTTGATCATGATTTAACAATAATTATAGCTTAAAATTATTAATAATGCAGTTGAATAACAACTGCCCTGTAAGGCTCAAACTAATCATAGCATAATTAGGATATTCTACAATACGGATTACAATACGGACATATAATATACATATAAAATAAAGCCAGACCCCAGATACAAATATACACTTATCGGAAATTGTACCCGCGACCCTTGACAGTTACAGTCAAATGCGTCACTGTCGCGTATATGTCGTCAAAAATTAAGTAACGAATACCTTAAATTGTATTAATGTATGGAATAAGGAAGATAAATCGTTAGTAGTGACTACGTAGGCACCAGTATCGATCGTGTGTGATGATATTAACATTATATATTCTACGGTTATGGTAATTTTTCGGTTCTCCTCCTCGTAATTATGAAGAGTCTGTCTGACCCCTGGTTTACTGATGAAGCAGGCTATGGTGTGTAACAAGCCTTGCAAACCGTGTGTGTTTGATGTCATTTTTAAACCTACCAATTATATATTTTTCGTAATATATCTTTCGTGTTAAAGCTCCTATGATTATGGCACGCTTGATTATATTTTTATTACCGTTCACAATTTTCGGCAACGTCGTGAACGCATCTTATTGCGATGGCATGACACGAAGATATGGTAAGTACTAAAAAGTAACTTAATGTCTAAAGAAGTTCATAACTATATAGTTTAATAAAAAAAATATACATAGAAATGATCATCATCATCAATACAAATAAATAAAATTAAAGTGTCTGTTTGTAATGTCAAAATAATAGCTTTTTAAGCTCTTACAGTTACTTGCATAATACCTATGCCTAAAAATCAGTTTTTTTTTATTTTTGTTTATCTGTTTGTTCCGGCTAATCTCGGGAACGGGTGGACCGATTTCCACGGGACTTTCAGTGGCAGATAGCTGGTATTATAAGGAGTAACTTAGGCTACTTTTATTTAGGAAAATAATTAGGTTAAGTTTATAAATACGTATATATGACATATATGGGATACTGGCGTGATTCTAGAGGCCTATTAAACACTTACACTTTTGCCGAATATAATTTGGTCCCGCTCATGGGATGGGATGGGAAAATTGTTTTAAACTTTCGCGACTTTGATACATATTAGATGTGTAACTGGGCACTTAATCGCGATAATATTTATAAGGTACAATAACTTTTTTGGTTATCCAACTTCTAGATCGAATTGCACCGATCGTGGTCGCGGGTAGACTGGTGAGGGCCCAGCGACGCCTCCGTGAAGTCTTTACATATGTACCTTTGAGAGCGTTCAATAAAATAAGTATATAATGTTCTTATATAAACATTCCTACTTGTTTAGGAAAAACCCGTTTATTGGATATCAATAACATAATGTTATTTTCCTAGTTTTATAAAAGGATTGTAAATTAATAGCCTATTGTTTTAATACTGTTAGAAGGAAATACAATAATACACGATATAGTAAGCAGTAGATACCTGAGATGACTACGATAAAATAATTGTTTTTAATCTTTCGCGACTTTAATACATATTAGATGTGTAAATCAGCACTTAATCGGGATAACATATTTATAAGGTAGCATACCTTTTTCAGTTACTCGACATTTCGACCGAATCGCACTGATCGTGGTCACAGGAAGAATGGTGTGATCTCAGCAACGCCTCCGTGAGGTGCTAGTTTCGGCAACTACCCGCGCTTGGTACTCATTATTTTCATTTTTGTTCGAACGATCGGTACTACGACACACTACACTTACGACGTCCGGTGAGTGCTGACAATCGCATTTGCTGATGACGGCATTTCAAGAGTTGACAAGAGGTATCCATCTTGCGGTTGAAATTTTTACATATTTTTTATTTCGACTGCTTAGTTTGTTAGTAGTTAGGTTGCTAGTAGGTACATCTTTCTGAAGTAATAGTGCCGGTCGGTAAAAAGGACCTGTGCTTGGTGGTCGAAGGCCTCATTGCAATATAATTAAATATGTTGCGTACTGAGTCTCGTTTCATTTCCGAGTCTAGTACGGGATTGGAAGGCGACGACCTCTCTGTGACGACGCTTTTTGTCTCTTATTTTACACAGAAACCCGAGCAGGGTGACGTGTCCCTCTTCAGTTGGCGTAGGACTGACGTGGTCGTCTCTGACGTAGCTATAAAATGAAATGAAATGTGTTTATTTCAGCGACATGCTAAGACATACACATATATACACTTGATATGACAACTACACACTGCAATACATTACGCAATATGCAAGTATGCATGCCCAGCATAACCCGCCGGAAAGGGTCACCACCTCAGCATTTGCTAGACGGTGAACCGTCCAGCGCTGATTTTCAGTTGGCAACCCGCCGACGTGACTCACGGTAGGAACAGTAACTATAAAATATGTAAATATCAGTAAACTGATAGTTTAATGATACTACTATGCAGTCGAACTTTAAATGCAAAACTGTATCTGTACTTGTACAAAATTTTATCAAAATCTTTAGAGTCGTTTCCGAGATCCCAAAACATTAATACATACATAAATAAATACATACATAAATGAATTGCTCGTTTAAAGTAGAAAGATATTTTGGCGTTTAGCAATAACGGCCTAACTAGTTTCTTAATACCGCGCTGAGCGCCGTCATGAGAGGGTCTTGCTCTTCAATAGGTATTTGATTCAAATGATCCTCACTTGACAAAGCTTAGGCGTGGCCCTCACTGACGTAGAATGTCTATAGTAAAACTAATAACACCACACTGAATACTCTCACTGTTTCCTCTTCCTCTTGCTTTCGCTTTCTTAATAGTTACTGCTTTTACTGACTGTCCCTTGTGCAGCTTATGGCTCCTTATACACCCCTATAGAGTCTTTCAAGACTCGACGGTTGTGTGATTCCTAACTTTAGATCACTTCCGACTCCCGACTCAGACATCAAGAACATTCCAAAAATTCAAATTCAACGAAAAAATGTCAGTACCGAATTTCTTAATGGCATGTGTCAACATTGCCGCGAGCTAAAGACGACATTTCGGACGTCACACTATCATCTCAGTAAAACAGTAACTACCTAAACTTACTCGTGATATATTTATTTCAAGAATTAAATGAGTTACGTGTTGAGTTGAGTTGAGTTGAGTTACGTTAAAATGAGTTAAGTGTACACTTACGACTATTTATATTTTTTCGTGGTTTGCAATTCTCCGGACACCATGTTACCGAAAAAATTTGCTATGTGATTATGCCGGAGTCGAAGCGACTTAAAAGCAGTTTCACCCTACAGTGGAAGTACCGACTAGTCCCAAACAGGTCCTAGCGATAATTTTCTATCACTCCATAAAATATTGAATTATTATAAGCTCCCATCTTGTGAGACAGGTACCAGCCACAAATACGTCGCCACGCCGCCGCGCCGTCCTCTTTAACTTACATTAGTAATGGTATGACGAGCTGCTTTTTCGACCAAAACCAGGCCTTTTTTACAGAGGTTTTCTTTGCTGCCCTAAAGAGCCACTTCACCCATAGAGAACTTTTCCGTTTTATGCCCGTCATAATGTAGGATACGAGCTGAACCGGAGTGCACCGCTATCAAAGGATTCAGAGAGACTCGCTGTTTCTCCATTGTATCCCATATATACAATGGGTGTCCCACAGACAAACGAAAAGATTACACAGCAAAACGAAACCACCAAAAAATTTGAAAACCCGATGATAAGAGGCGTTGCGAAATAAATCATCTGAATTTAACATTGGCTACATCAAAAGTCTAAAATTTTCGGCCGTGACTGGGTAGTAATTGGAGCTGTAGTTATTTCTTGAGGGACGACCATCCATTCCTCAAAACTTTGGAGCGGCCAAACTTCCTAATACCACACACTAGTGCTACGATCTTTTCGATATTTTCCATCGCAAAAAACATGCCTATGTCAATCATTTTTTATTCAAACTTCTCCCTTTAAAAATAAAACACCACATCCACCATGTGCTTTGTTAGAGGATCAGAGCCGTACAATAAAAAAATTACAACCTAGGGACAGAAAAATTTAACAAAACATACTGAATATGAGTTTTAACTTGCAGCTTCAGCAGTACGCTACGTAAGTCAGCATGGGGAACCAAAAAACATCTCGGTGTACTGGGACAGTGACGCGGCACGTGCCGCCGCTGCGCTGCTCACTGTCATACTCCGTCACGCACTAGGCTATGAGTACGTGCACCTTCAAGAGACTCCGTACAAACATCCAACGTTATGCGACGGAATTCACACGAAACGATTCCAAGAGTAACGTAATCAAATAAATTTTTTGACCTTTCAGACTAACTAGCGTAATCTATCAAAGACTCGTAAAAGCGTTGTAAAATATGTAAAAATTTAAAACGCTGTCAAAAATTATAACGACAGCTCCTGACAGCTTCTAAAACTTTTAAGTATTTTAGAGACAGTTTAAAAAAATATTTTGACGTGGGGGAGCGATGCTTTGGCATGTATGGGCCGGCTCGACTCTGCTCGATACCACGGCCTCACAGAAAACTGAGAGAGGTTACCGGAGGCCCTAACCCTTCCTTCTCCCGTATTCCCGTCTTTCCCCTCTCCCCTCTTCCCACTCTTCCCCCCTCCCCCTCTTCTCCTACTCCCACCTTAAAGGGCGGCAACGCACTTTTGACTCTTGAGTTACAGGTGCCCAAGGGCGGCGATAGTCATTTACCATCAGGTGACCCGTCTGCTCGTATGCCCCCTATACCATAAAAAAAAAAACACGACAAATGTCAGTGTCATTTCAATTGCCAAATAATCCTAACTTTATATATTTTAAGTTTGAACGTTTTAATATAAAATATATAAAGTGGGTTCATGTCACAGCAATGTGTGGCTCTGAATTCCTTAAACAGTGTAAATCCAATACAGTAAATTTCATTTTCTATTTTATGGTTTGCCCAGTAGTTACTATTCGGTTGTAGCTGTTCGATTGTTGATCATTATATCTTTTTTTTTCTTTTATAGAATCAGTTTGATGCTGTCGCTGAAGCCTGGGTATGAAGATAAGAGTAAGTTATTCGTTCATATAGCGAATAGCTTGCGAGTTAAGAAGCAGTGCGCAGGTGCTGATATGTACCCGAAAAATTTCTTTAAAGATATTTCTAGACTGACAGATTGCGGCTTTGAAAGTTCACCTACAAGGTAAGACAAGATTCCATGCTTTTTTTAATTTTTTTATTTCGTCACTCGTTCCACATTCCTTTCTCCAATGCCTCAAAGTAGATACAAAATTCATTCAAAAATGCTATTACCTACACAATTGACATAAATAATATAGTTTTATATTTAGTTACACTGCCTCAAATAAGCAAAAAGTACCCCAACAGTTTTTAAACTATTTTTAATTTTTATACCTACCGTTAATTCGTGACTTTGTCTGCAGCAAAAGGATATAGATATAAAAGGTTTACGAGACGGTAAAATTAAATCCATAATGGCTAGGGAAAAGTTAGGGCTAGCTGTCCACTATGGATAAAATATGATAGGTGACATATTAAGGATCACGTCCGCTGCACAAACAATTTTGATACCAGAGAGTAGAAGGCGATTATCTTCGGAAAAAATATTTGAGTTGCAAAATTGTGTTTAACCGAAAGTATCTATGAATTTATGGGTTGTACCTTCGGGGTGAGTGCACCAAATGAAAGTAATTGTTCAACACTTACATGAAATGTTTATTGCGAAAGCACAGAAGGGTAGAACAGCACAAGCACACAGTCTAAGGTACACAGAAATTGAAAAAGAAGGAGAACGACAGTTTTTAGCGATAGATTAGGAACACAGAATTTTATTTACAAAAGCCTTAAGCAGGTATTTAGCGAATAGTAGGGTAACGAGTGACACGGGCTCCGCGCGGTATAGTTGTTTCCGACTGACTGGTTCGGGTGTCCTGCGATGCGCCCGCGCCTACTGGCGAACAACAGGACCGGTTTCGATGCGCTTTTACATTGCGTCCGACACAGTAGGGAATGTGTAGTGACGACACATAATAAATAATATTTAATTGCAATATTATTTATTTTGTGTACAGATATATTATGCAATGTATTATGTATGTTTGTGTTACTGTGTAAATATGTATGTTATGTGTTATTATATATGTAAATATAATATGTATATATGTATTTATATATAAATGGATAAGTGGTATCTGTGAATGCCACAAATTTATACCAGTACTTAACCATAAACATATATAAATATACTAGCTGACCCGGCGAACTTCGTACCGCCGCAATAAATTAAAATTGCGACTATAATTTGAGATTTAAACTATCCTATCTCTCAAGTTGGATCGAACTGCACATGGTGTGTGAATTTTATTATAATCGGTTAAGTGGTTTAGGAGTCCATTGAGGACAAACATTGTGACACGAGATTTATATATATTATTAAGATAAACTTAAGTATATTATATACAATATCATACATATTAAGTATAGATATTATGGTATAAGAATAAAGTGTTATCTATCTATCTATCTATACTTTGTTCAATCTAAAAGCATTTTTTTTTAAATTAAAAACCCTAATGATTCTTACACCGTGAATTTCTGTCCTCAAGATGTTCTTCGTAGTGATAACAAATGTTATTGTATTTCAGTGGTGGCCACATTATGTATGTATACCATTTGGAGTTGAGTAACGCAACAGTATCTAAAAAAATCCCGTTATGGTTGAAAGCATCCTCACTTCAGCTCCAATTCAAAAAAATTAATCGCACGAACTTATTCCGAATCTTAAGAACCGGAAATCAATCATTATTGTTTTTTGATTATAACATATGGGATGGGGATGAAGATGTAAGTAAAGTAGAACTAGATCTGTACTCACATGGCATACATTCCAAAAAACAAAAAGAAAATGATATTTTTATAACAACAAGCATGGCTGTTGGTTGTGAAGAAGATAAATATGCACCACAACTTTTTGAGATAGCAAAAAAATTTTCACCTTCTCTTCAGTCTTTAAAACCTGCTCTTGAAATAGAAAGCAGTGGCCAAAGTATTGAGGAAGCAAATTGTGAATGGGTTTCAAAACAAAATTATACCATTATTGATAAAGTAATGAAAACTTATAAACCCAATGAGAAACATTACAAGATAATTACTGTTTCTTGTGAAGAGAATGATCATAAATTAGATTTAATTACTACCCTAGGTCATTTTATATCAAAACACCATTTCAAAATTGATTTGGAGCCTTATTCTGATAATTGTAACAATCCTTATTACGCGAAGGAACTAATCAGTGATATATCAACAGAGGTCACATCATCACATATCGGAATTGTAATAGGTGGTGTCAAGAATATAAAGGAATATAACGTAGCAGAAGTTCTCGACAGCTCTCCTTTACCTGTTTTTTTGTATGATGCGATAGATATTGATGTTGATTTAACAACATCAGTGTGGCTAACCAATGGACGATTGATTCATTTAGTGCTGGCACTCCAAAATTTTATAGGCAACATTGATATAACTCAAGTCACAGTATTATCTGAAGGGACTCCGACGGCTGAGTGTTTTAATGACAATTTAAGAGCAGTGTACGGTTTTAGACTTTTCGGAATCGATGTACCTACCAACTTGACACTAGGGAAGGCTAAAAATATTTTCCAAAAAATAAAAAATATAAATACAAATATTATAATAGTGAATACAAATTATGATAACGCTGTAACTATCCTGTCGGCAGCAGTGGAACTTGACATGAATGCAGATAAAGAATTCACTTGGATCTTACGGGAGTGGAAACAGCCCAATATAACATTGAATTTAACGTACATAACATTTTCATTTTGGTCTCGAAACGAAAATGATATATCTATAACTGACAACTGGTTTGATATTAAACATATAATTGAAACTAAGTGGCACCCTCATACTATGGCATTCGTAGATGCAGTTTTGACACTAGTTAAAGGCTTCGAAGACGTCATGTTGAAATATCCACAGGCACGTGACGACACACAAAGTATACCAGTGACACAGTAAGTATTCTGAATAAGTAAAGTAAAAATATCATGTTAGTTTTTCGTAATATATTCGTGGGAGAGCCATGCTTCCGCAATATGGGCCGGCTCGATCGGAGTGATACCACGGCCTCACGGAAAACCGGCGTGAAGCAATACTTTGGTTGTGTTTCGCCGAGCGAGTGAGGTTACCGGAGGTCTACCTCCCCTTCCCTTATACCCAGGTTAGGGCCTCCGGTAACCTCACTCACTCGGCGAAAAACCGAGCGAAGCGTGCGGAACCGTGGCTCTCCCACGAACAAACTTTATTATATTATATCTAAGTAATTCAAACTTCTACATTAATTTTGACGTAGATGGTAAAAGTAGTATTGATCAGGAAAGAAGTTGAGAAGTAAATAACTTATCCAATATCTATCCAAAAGTTTGACTGTTAAAGTCTTAAATCATTAATTAGAGAATTTTAGTTAATTGTTGATTGAATTTATAAGTCATATTATTTTACTGTTTTTTTTTTGTTTTGATCAGGCAATTTGGAAGAAGTCTCTTGGAAATAAGCCCAGTTAAAGTCGTCTACCAAAATCTAACATACAAAGGACACTCGCCGGAAGAAGCAGTAGTGTTTGTGGATAAATGGGAAAGCGGTCACCACAAGCCCTTGGCACGGTATAGAGTCAATGCGACAGCGCAATCAGTACATCTAGAAAAAAAAACAGAATCTCGATCTAATCTCACGGGTTCGGGAAACAACGTCTATCTGCACAGCTCCAGCGTTTTGTTAACAATTTCACTGTATTTTCTGTTATACTTGGGACTAGCAGATATTACGTGAAACTAAAAAAAATGTAAAGTAAACCACCTGTAGTGCCGGTGGAAACCAGTACGATGGTAACAAATAATAGCGGGTATCAAACAATTTAACAAAGCACAACCCATTACACAGTGAGTACAGTTCCTAAGGAAATAATATCTCTCTGTCCAGGGGTGACAACAAGATATTAGGATCTGGACTTGCTACTTACAAAGCAGCGTTTGCTTCACAGTAAAGTAAGACATTTCATACGATCTGTAACTTGATGAAATCCTCTGTGACAGCCGTGGTTAAAAGCATCTGCTATATCTAAGTTGACGACTATCCTACACTACTAAGTGACAGGCGTACAGTCGCCTCTTAGTAATTTGTGTCTTTCAAGGTATCCTAGGAGTTACCTGTAATAGAAACCTTAGAAAGAAGAGAGTTTACAGCACTTGGATGGGTCAGATATATCCGTTAATTCTAGTTTCGAATGTAGTTTAATGATATTCGATATTCGAAACAGATTTCTGTGTCTACAGTGGTACAAGAAAGTTTGTTAAGACTAATTAAACATTAGCAAAGTTAATATCTTTAAAGAGACTGATAAATAAAATGTTTATAAAATATATTAAAATAAGTTTAGCAAATAAATAGCCTTAAAATTTGTTGTTAGAGTGTAAATTAAGTATTTAATAATAGAAAATAAACATAACAAAATGGGAAGAAACAAAAGGTTGCGCTCCTCTTACTTATTGAATTAAATGTATTAGAAATAAATTTTACTTAAAACGGAAGACATGTCACTAGGCCAGCTAGATGAACTAATGCCATGTTATAATTATGACTACCGCCGCCCATGAGCACCTGCAACTCAAGAGTCACAAGTGCGTTGCCGGCCTTTAAGGTGGTAATAGCGGAAGGGGGGAATAGGGAACAGGAGGGGAGAGGGGGAGAGGGAAGGGTTAGGCCTCCGGTAACCTCACTCACTCGGGTGAAAAGCAATGAAATTATTGCTTGACCGCCGGTTTTCTGTGAGGCCGTACTCCGGTCGAGCCGCCCCAAACGTGCCGAAGCATAGCTCTCCCACTAATAAACTTATTATATTCCATTTTACTATATATTTAAACTAAATCAAAGTGGTAAATAAATAAATATAAATGAAAACAGTTCGTCACGTTTCTTTTTAATTGAAATCAGAAATACTACAGTCCTTATATTTATATTCTTTCTAATGTGAGAGGGCCAGATTTCTCGGCAACAGCTAGTTTGAGTTGCAGGTATCCTGGCCGTGTGTTCTTTGATCCAAACCTGACCTCTTTTTTTTATGGGATAGCGAGCAAACGAGCAGACGGGTTACCTGATGGTTTGGGCAAGTCCCATCATTCCTGTCTGTAATCCATACTGTCTTTCCCTACTGCGGTATTATATCTTCGTAGAAGAACAAGAACCGGGAAGTACTCTATCATAATCATCTTTTTGACCTTACAGTAGTTCTGTAAGATCTTGAGGTAGGTAGGCATTTATAATATTCCTATAAATTAGTATAGATATACAATTTCTTATATAAATCCGTTTTAATTTTAGACCTTTGCAAACAATAGGGTGCCACCACGTTGGCAACATTGCAAAACTTATATAACCCTGTTCAAAGGACTCCATGCTGTATTATTAGAAGAAAGATTATTACAAGAAAGCTATAGTGTCGTTAATCACGTGCTAGCCTTTAATTCACCACGTTACGAAGTTTTGGATCACAGATAATGAAGGAGTAATGAAACACGGTATAAATAAACTAGTAGATTGCTCATTTAATTTGTGCAGCTAATACATTACTACAGTTTTGATACAATAATTACATAATAACAGCAGATGATAGCGTTGTATACTTACTATATGCTTACCAAATCACTTTGCACATACTTCGTCCCTTGGCGCAGTGTATTAAATTATCAGTTCGCCAATACGCCGAAACGAAAAGCGTTTTATTTGAGATCTCCAGTTAATAAAATTATTTGTGTTTAAACTTTGTCAAAGGGAGTTAACGTGATGTTAAGTAATAATGGTCATAGGGCTACTCTATGACATACGCCAATGTTACCTGTCATTTGACATGTTATCTAGTCAGCCTGTAATCACGGCCATAATGCCTTCCTTAAAGATAAAAGACAAGTCTAGAGACTAGTCTAGTTGTTAGCCGCATTTTAGCTTGAGAGCAACAGCAGTGTAAGCTAGTCGAACAGCATCAGAGATTTGTACATAACCAAACTATCAAGGTAATTGCCAAATAGTGGTTACAAAAATGTATGCTCTAAGTAAACGTTATATTTATATTTGTTAAATTAATTGCAATATACGTAAAATTAAAAAAAAAACAGGCAAAACAATAAGTTTAACAAATATGCATATCGATAAATAATGAAAAATGAGCAAAGTGACTTGTTAAGCTTAAAGATAGATGTGTACAGACGTTGTCTACACAGTACTTAGTAAAATTACATAATATCTACAACCTAAGTTTTTAAGCTTCGTTTCATACGATAATTCGTTTAAGCACTTGTAAAATACAAATGATAACTGTGTCTGCAAACTGTCTCATCTGATAGACCAGATTATGCCACAGAACTAGATAATAATAATATATTAATATTCCTTGTTCTGCGGAACGCAGTGACTGTAGTATACGACAATACAATATTTTAATTGAATAATTCAAACACCATAAAAAAAGATAGTTTACGTGTAACTAAATTTATGAATTCAGAAATTCAATTTTATTATTTATTATAAAGTTTTCAGTTTTTTTTATCGTTCTATAAATATATGAAACGAAAGCCACCATGACGTTACGTCATGACGTGAGAGAAAAAATTAGGTAAATTGTAACTTTTCCTCCCGTGTACCATGGACAATGGTTTTTTGTGAAGACAAAGTACAATTCTACCCATATTAAGCTCTTTCATGATAGATTTTTTTTAATAAATCTTGTTTTTTTTTTTGCCTAATTACAGAATGTTTAAGCATCATGAAGGATGAATTATTCTATCTCTATCACTAATTATAAAGATAGTAACCCATTTAAAAGTATAGAAAGTTGCAATAATTTACGCGTTTACTAGAGACGTGACGTCATGACGAACGAGCAACATAGCGTCTTAGCGTTTTCATCAAATTACGCGCAGTTAAATACCGCGCGTAAATTGAAATGCACTTTTATGAAATGATAAGAGGTATCGATTGAATAATTTGTTTACTGTTGCCTCAGGATCAACTTAAAACCCTTTTCAAAACGTAGTATAATATCCGAAGGGGGACAATAGGAAAAACTGACCGAAATAATTGAGTTTCCAAAATCTGCACACATCATTATATTTAAAAGAAACAGAGGTAACAAATTGAACATCTGTGATTTTGTGTATGAGCAAATTTAGTTTTAAAATAGGCTTTTTACAAACATAAAACATGATGTCCGTCTACATGGAAGAAGTAGTATCTACTTCTATATTTATTCGCTCCATCCCTTTTTACCCTCATTGTCACAACTGTTTCTCTTAATTCAAAGATCAGTACCTAAGTACGGTGATAACAAAAGAGTGTTGAAGTTCTTATATTAAAAGACGTTGTCTTTGAAATTGACATTATTAAAGAATATGTATTAGAGGATATGAGAAAAAAAAATCAGCACTTACTAATATCATATTCATTATTATTATAAGTATAGATTAAGCCAACCTAATGATAAGAATACTTAATCTAATAATACATTACAATTGAGTATAAGTAACAGTCCCGTCTCAAGATGGTATTCACATAGTTTTTGGTTTGTTTAAAAAATATGTACTTAATCGATTGTACGAACTATAATCATCAATCAACAATCAGACGTCGTTAATTTGTTGTTATCACTATAAATAGAAATGATTTGCTAAAGTATTAATTACAATGCCGATGAGAAGACGAGCGTGCATATGAATTTGCATAGAGCTACCTCAGTTGCAAACTGCACTGATGACCAGAGAGCGACAGATAAAGGTAATGGTCGTATTAAATTTGGCTGAAATATTGGCAATGATGTGACTTATAGGTAAAAGACGTCAACTAAAAACGGATTTTGTGACATTCCCGGATTAAGTCATTCTAAGGGCTCTGGTCAAATTTATGGCAGACCTTGGTGCTTTGTACTATAGTCCTGAAATTTTACTGAGATGTAGGTTAAAGGTAAGAGATTTGGTTAAGAACAGATTTTGCAACAGGGCCGCATTAAGGGGTTTTAAGGGCTCTCGCAAGTTTACATGAAAGTCCTGGGTTTTTTGTTATAGAAACCTGAAATTGGGCAAGTAGTATGTAGGTAGAACACCTCAGCTAAGAATGGATTTTATGACAGAGCCAAAGGTGTTAAGGCTCTCGCCTCATTTTATGAAAGTATTTGTTTTTTCTACTTGAAACCTGAAATTTAGCAGGGAGGTCGTTTATTGGTAGGGCATGTCAGCTAAGAATCCGATTCCGACTCTCGGAAGTTGAAATGAAACTCCTTAAATAAATTTGTTGGTGATACGAAGTTCACCGGGTCATTTAAATAGCATAAAAAAATAATATTTTTCGGAAAATAAACTTATATTCGGCGCTTAGAAAGAAAATATCTCTACTCTGTGATGTATAAATGTATGGGTGAGTATTTTTAGAACAGCAAAATTAACTATTTAGACACAAAGTAAGGAAGCCTCGGTGAGCGAGTTAAACTCGCACTTGTCCCGCTAATCTCTGGATGTTGGACTACAAAAAAATCCTGGGAGGTTGTTTGGCATTTAAAAACCCTAATGAGTGGAGTAGTGACCATTGATGTGGGCAAAAATGTGGGATCCTACTGCAGTAAAAGCAAGCACAACATACTTTGTAGTCAAAGCAATATTAAAGCTGAAGAGTTTGTTTAAACGTGCTAATCTCTGGAAATACTAGTCGGATTCGAAAAAAGCTTTTTGTATATGAGAGCCAGATTCATGAGGAATAGTATAGGCTAAGTAACATTACGCTACGACTCTTAAGGGTGGAGCAGTGACCATAAACGCGGTTGAAACTGCGGAAAACGGCTATTTTAGGAAATATACTTAACCCTTCAAAATATTACAGTTTAGTGTTGTGTTTGTAGCAAAACACAACACTAAAAGTATTTTTAACTATTATAAATCATTAAAATATGAAAAGTTATTCAGTTTAATGGGCTACTAGGGCAGATACATATTCATTATCGATGTATTGTAAAATATAATCGAAAAAAATCATAATAAGTAGGCATGTCGATCTGTTCTGTAAATGATCATTTTCGGTATGAATCGCCCCTAAACAGGCCGTTATTTTGACCAAAAGGGATTAATTTAATTGGAATAAAGTTTAATTCTGATCTTTTGTTACCAGAACCACCCATACACCCAAAGGTTGCCTGGAAGATATTGCTTTCTACGATAAGGCCGCCCATTAGCATTTATTTACTTACTTTAATGAAACTCGTTTCGGAACAACCGTTTCGGTTTTCGAATTGATTCAGGGAATTCATCAGATTAACAAACAGAATTTTTTCAAAGCGAAATAATCGAATTGATAATTTAAATAAAGGTTTTTCTTATTATTTAAGTTTCGAATACACTTAATTGATTAGTAAATGTATGCCACTTATAGAATAGCTATTTACAATAAATTATTCAGCCTAGATCGCAAACTACATATTATTTTACATTTTATCTAATAAAAACTAAGTTTCAAAGACTAGATTACAACTATAGTGCGACAAGGACACTTGTGTCACATTAGTTGCCAAGTAATAAAACTTCCTCAATTTCAGAAAATACAACATTGAAATATTTGCGAAACGTAGTTGTTATACATATACAGGGTGTATTTGAAAAAGGAACACTTACTTAAATCTCCGAAAAGGCATGACCAGAGTCATGCATGCAGTTGCAATGAGAATTTTTGAAAAAAAAAAATCCGTTTACAAGTTATGACCGTTTGAATTTCCGGATACATTTACCTCTGTTTCTCATAAAACAGCCGGAATGTGTTGATAAAGAGGAAAAAAAGTGACTAGTAACAATGAAATGACATTCTAACTAAAGTAAGTTCTAACTAAAGTAAGAAGATAGTTTCACAATATAACAGTAATATGGAACCTTGTCACACTATACTCCTTGACCTAATGAATTGAATTCATTACAATTGCTTTTGTTATTTAATAAGATATGTCTCTAATCATCTATCCTATAACTAATGATACAAGACTAGATTTAAGGTACATGTGTTATTTTTGGGACTAGAAATTTTCTATAATATGGTATTTATATAATGTAGGTAGATATAGTCAAAACATCAGTTACACAGCGAGCGGTGAGTAGTAGTCTAGTGATTTGTTTCAATGATAAAACAAGTGAGTTCAGAAAAGAGGTTTTAAGCTTGTAGATTGTACTAAAATGCAACCCTAATTAATAGCTAGTAAAACAAATAAGGTTTTTAAACACAACGGTTTTAACACAAACAGTTCATGTATTATTCAGCAGGCAGCAATCATACTCCTAGTATGAGCTTTATAGTTTTCGTATACGATTGTGGGAACATAATCGTATACGAAAACTATATATACCTATATATCTGCTTACATTATTTGTGTTTGTCAGTAAATGTATCACTGTTTGAAGATGAAATCTGCAAAAACTGATAGGAAGGGTATTAACAATACGACATTTTGACCAACATTACGGGGCAAACCAACCATGGCCGGTGAACTCGATATAATAAGAAATATAGTAGGTCAACCTCTCTCTAGATGAAAAGACTTGCGAGTGGACCTAGCTTTTATTCAAATTTCTGTTAGCAGTTTTATACATTTCGCTAGCATTGCGTCGTCGATTTATCGTGCACGCTGTATGCACATAACTCTACAGTCTGCTCAAGTAAATTGAATATAAAAAAGTAGTGTTTACTAGTGCTGTAGTTATTATTAAATGTTCATCGTCATCATCGGATAAAAAATGCTTCAGGGGCAAATGTCATCTCTACCCTACTCTCATTTCTGTGCCATCGTGACTGACGAGTGACCAGGCAGATCTTGTTTTGTACAAGTTTTGCATTTTTATTTTTGAAAATAAGCCAGCACAAACTACGTTGAGCTATCTATTTTGGTACCTATTTCCATCTCAAATGTCGTAGGTATGTCGTGACAGTTCTGCTCAGCGAAACATGCGTCTCAGCAAATACCCACCCTAAATGACTGTTTGTGTATTAGTTACGTACAGACGTACAGACTATATTGCTTCTCACTCTTTCGTATCGATGTTGGTATGGTGCCGTTCTTTTCCTGATAATACATAAATTTGACAAGAATAAAATATACTCACTACTGCTTAATGACGGTAATTACAGCCGGCGTTATAAGTTAGATAAAATTCTAAGATGTTTTACTTTTTTTTCACTAACAATGCGTCCTATCAAAAGAGAACTAGAACTTAAGAACGTAATTTCAGTAATACACTCTACAGCAAGTTATTATTTATAAGATTTTGATATGTGGCTTCAGTTGTTTTCTATTGGCTAATGAGGCGCGGGGGCAGGCTGCGGAAGCAAAGGCAGGGGTGCGACGCAGCCTACACAGTCTCTTTCTGAAAAGAAAATATTCAAATTGAATAATGACAAACCACAAAATGTCTTCATAATAACGATGTATTCTAATATATATCTATATATTTAATTTATTTGAAAAAACATGAAAAATAGAATGTTATTTAAAATATACGATTTTACTCACGTGTATATTTCCGGGATGCCCGACTAGTTTCTAGTGCAGGTGCCAGACTGGTGCAACCGGCGCGGCAGGACGCCTCACCCCTTGATAAAGGGCCCCCGTTGGGTCCGAAACTAGTCGGGCATCCCCGAAATAAACACGTGAGTAAAACCGTATATTTTAAATAATATGAATACCACTCACGAAAGTTTTTATTCGAGTAAAATAGAATGTTTTCTTTTAATTTTGGCCTTTGTTGGTCGTTGGTGCAAGGTGTAAATTAGTTCAACAGACAACTTTCTCTTTTGTTCTTTCACCTCGTTCTCCCGTTTCCCTGCGCCGTTGCATTTTACAAGCGTAGATAGGTACACTAATACGGCCCAAATTTAGGAATCTTGCTGATATGGTGGAGACATGAGGCCTAAATGCCAGTATACTCTATGAAGAATTGGCAAAACGTTTGCTACACGGGATAGATAGATAACGATTCTAAGATCGTTGAATCGTCGATCTCAGAATCGTTGTGACTGTCGAATGTGTACAACACCTATCATACTCGTATCTTTTAAAAGTATTCTATGTTTTGTGTTTTTACTTTCAGAAATGTTCACGTTTCACAAATTACTTTCATTTGGCCTCAATAGCTTTTGTATTTTTATAGCTGCAGAGCAGTTTTATCTTTACTTAGTATAAAACAAAGTCGCTTCCGCCGTTTGTACGCTTAGATCTTTTAAAACAAAGTCGCTTCCGCCGTTTGTACGCTTAGATCTTTTAAACTAGACAAAGGATTTTGATTCGGTTTACACCAATAGGTAGAGCGATTCAAGAGGAAGATTTATACGTATAGTTTAATATTGTTTTGTGTTACTTTGTATAGCCATATGACGATATTTGTTCACCACATTAGTATCTACATTACAAACGTGCGATCGCGACGCGGATCACTAGTAATATTATAAATCACATTCACCAAATAAAAACTTGTTTCATTAAATTTTTTTAGTAATGTAAACAATTATCCCGGACCACTAAGTTTGTTTTTAGGGTTTCGTAACCGAAGGGAAACCAACGGGACCCTACTACTAAGCCTACACTGTCCATCCGTCCGTCTGTCCGTCTGTCTGTCAACTGTATCTTATTATCCATAATAGGCAGACAGTTGAAATTTTCACAGAATGTGTATTTTTGTTGCCGCTATAACACATATAATAAAAATAATTAAAGGGGGCTCTCTTTGTTCTTGTACGATGGTGCCCTTCATGCGCGATTCCGACTCGCACTTAGCCGGTTTTTACTTAGAAAACATGTCATTAGACAGTGTAAAAAGTACCACTCCAACGAGATCTGTACCAAGGGACAATATCGACCTGTCGTCGCCTGGCAGCGAACTAATCCGAATATAATTGCGTTAAGCAACAAGGAAGCTGACACCAGTACCACATAATGTACACATTTGATTCACGTATGTTATTTTCAGGTGGATTTACTTATACTTTACTTAGTAGTCGTTGTTTTATTACCTTTTTAAAAAAAAAATTTATGGATAAAAGTCTAAGACTAAGGAATATTCCTGGGTCGCGGGGGCTTCACAAACATTCAAACAACGGACACAAAGAACACCCAGACTCGGGACAACTATTTGTGGATCACACAAACTTTATCCCGTGTGGGATTTGAACCCACAATACTCGGCGCAGCGTAGTGACAAGGTGACCACTTAACCCATTCCGCCATCCGTGTATATTGATTAGTTCGAGTGCCTACCTTTGTCAATGTTGCATTGAAAACAAAAAATATGTAAATAAATAATAAATAAAAATATAAAACAAAATACTCACTGTCTGACTTATCAACATTCAATCCAGAACCTGGACCTAAAATGCTTCTTTTGTAGAGAGATTCTAGAAGTAATCGAATTTTCGTTTTAGAATATGCATACGTTATTATTAGAGACTATTGGTTGTAAACACTACTATGTTTACAAATAATACAACCTAGTTAAATTTTTAATAAGGTATAGATGTAATATACTATAGAATATGTATATAGGGATAGTATGAAATTGCTGTGAAGTTACGTTTCACGTTTAAAGACGAGTTTTCGTTCTGTTTTGCAATGACGATAAGTCCTAAGGTCACTGATCTAACGCGACTGCTCCTTCTACGCAAAGGTTTACGTAACCAACTCTAAAGTAAGTTTACAAAGCGATCTGAATGGGTAAGTAAAAAGAAGACTTAAACCCAGTGACGAACCTAGGCAGATTTCAGGTGGCGCATATTTCATATCAAAAAGCGTAAAAACATGAATACGTCTATGCTACCGATCTGACTGTGAAGGGGGAGTACCATCTCAACGTGAGAGTGACAGAGTACCGACTGTTTCTGAACGCCGGTAAAAGGCAAAGTCCATAATAAATAATTACCACGATTATGCATATAGTGAAGCGACGGCCGCAGGTCTGGCAGACGCCAAGGCTCTACCCTGGACTCGTCGTCCCTCTCCACCTTGGGCACCAACCCGCTCCAGCAGGTGTCCTCAGACCTTGGCGTCGGCACGGTACTGCAGGGCCATGAACATGCCTGAAGAAATTACAACGTACTAAAATGAGTATTCTTAAATCTACACTAATATTATAAATGCGAAAGTAGCTGTCTGACTGTTAGTTTTCAAGCCTAAACCAGTTTTGATTAATTTTGGTACAGAGATATACTGGACGTTAGAGAAGACCATAGGCAACTTTTTGTAGCGAAAGTTAAACTTGAAAGGGTCGAAATAGGGGATGAAAATTGTATGGTAGATACAAAAATTCATCATGTTTTTTTTTGTGTCGCGTGCATTAGCTAGAAGGTATCTACTTGATAGCCTTTAAGTCAACGGGAGTTAAGTAATCTAAAGACTTAATTAACACTGTTGCAGACCGTTTCACATATGGGTGGCTGAATAAAAAGCGAATGATATACGTGCTGGTTAACATCAGCAAAGTTAAGCAGTGTTGCCACGGTAGTCTCGTAGTTAGGTGATCGCTTATAAAGTCACAGCACATATTTAAAAATTAATTTTAATCTTAGACTCTCTCCTTCACCAGTTTATATTATATGTTTATATATATTTATTTATATATTATGTATTATATGTAATAGTATTATTATAACTTATTATATGTATATGTGTATGTATTATATTAGCAAATAGATTATAAAGTACTGTGGGTACTATAATATTATTTTATCTAATTTAAAATAAACAATTCTTAACCTCTGTGCATCTACCTTGTTTTGTCTCTGCATCGCCCAAAGGTCGACTGGGAGAAAATGCCTACGGCATTAAGACCACCTTTGACACATTTTGTGCATAAAGAATAAATAAATAAAAATTAACTCTGCTTGTAACCCTGTTGAGCATAGTCTACCACGCTAGTCAAGGGGAATAGTTCTTTCATAAACCTTCTTCAACATTACGGAGAGCTTTAAGGAATATAGGTTACCTCTTGATGTCTTCCTTTACCATTAAAGCAACTATTTTTGTTTCATTATTTCGCCTTTAAATATTTTTAGTACGTCACTAGCTACCGTTTATTTTCCTCTGTTGGACTGGTTGGTTGGTTGGTTGTTGAAGGTTGTCTGGACGACATTGCTTTTAGCGATAACACCAACTGTTATACTAGCACTTATCATTAATTGTTTCTAACTGTGAGTATTTCTGTTTATAATATGGTGTACATTAAAGGGTGTTCGATCTACCTTAAACAATGATAATTAATCTAAACTAATATTATAAAGAGGAAACATTTGTGTGTATGTTTGTAATGTTTTCACACAAAAACTACTTTACTGATTGCAATGAAACTTGGTATGTAGATAGCTGGAGACCTATTGGCTACTTTTTAACCCGACATTCCCACAGGATCGGGACTTACGCGGGTGAAACCGCGAGACGCTGCTAGTATGTAATATGTATATGAACTTCAGGACGTTAGAAGTGTATGAATGTCGATCGACCTCAAACTGCTAATGTGAGACGTCAATGATTAAACCATGGAAATGAGCACTACCACCAATGACTACTTGAATGAAACTAATGGTATTGTTGCTTATTTATTAAATATAAAACGCGTCTTTGGGTCACCCGGTTGGAACGAAGTTCCTTTTGCTATATAAATAATTTATGGGTTGAATAAATTGTATCAAAATAATAGTAAATATTGTTAAAAAAAATTGCCATCTGTGAAAGTTGCCCTAACTAATATACGGATAATTAGTATACAAGATCTAACATTAGTATCGCTCTAAAACCACAGATGGCGTAATAATAAAATAAATCAACTCGCGGTCATCATTTTTTGTTGCGCTAACACTTTTTTCCGGCTAGCCGGCCGGCCGCCGAGCGTCTGAAGTGTAACGTGCGAAAAGGAAAAAAATCGTTCCAAAAACAAATCAATATTAAATTCAATCAACTATTCCTAATCTTTAAATAAATCTCAAACTGTGGATAGAGGACTATTAAGTAGAGTTGCGACAATAATCGGTATCGACACGCGGTTAGCGATAATACTTTTAACTATTACCGTCACGAGAGCCGGTCTGCAAATGTCTATCTGATGTAGCACGGCACTCGAACATACTTCGCTACTGTCACTTAACTAATAACTACTGCAATAGTCACCGCGATTTTATGGCGTTTGTCAAAGTTTTTTAAATTCATTCCGTTATTCCTAACACACATACAAACAAGCTTCTTCTGTTATGCACTCATACAGCCGCGTGTGTCCACTCTTCCTTTCTTATTCAATCTGTCCTCCTCTGCAAAGAGCGTTCCAGTTTCTCTGGAAATCAGGATAGCATGTAGTGGCCTTTTGTTAATGAAAGTATGTTTTTTAATTTTTTGACATTTAAACAAAAAAGAGCTAGCTATGATTAAAAATGTTAGCGAATACTGCAATAAACCTAAACCTTTGAATATTTATGGTATTTCATAATCAAAAATATATGCAAGTGAAGTGGAGTGGGGTGTCCATGTAAATGTTGAGCAACGGTGCCATGTTTGCGAGCTCACAGATAGTGGTGTTACGAACAAAGCTTATAGTAATTATTGTTGTTTGATTTAAAAGCCACTGCATTTCCAACAGCGCGACTACGCATAGAGCTAATTGTACTTTAGAACTGGGCTTTATTTGAAAATATTTAAAGATTTCCCCAATAAGCAGAATAAATTTAATTCTATAGAAAAAATCATTTTTGCCTATAATTATATGGCATTGTCTGACATTATCTAATATATAAGGATATATTTTGCGCAGAGGCAATATCGTAACCAATGAGGTTTATCCGAGGTGCGATTATTGCTAGTTGCTATATAATTTAATGTAATGAAAACCAATCGTAGCTTTGAATACCAACTACTAGATAGGGGCCATTAAGATCCAGTCTGTGTGTACAGTTGTTATCGTTTATATTAAAAATGATATATTAGATATCAGGATTTTAGCCTATATTTATTTTTAATTACCTGGATTAATTATCGTATTACTATGACATGTGATTGTAAGTACCAACGTATTTGTTACGAGGAAATATTATTGTCATGTGATAAAATTAACTATATTTTACCGAGTACTAGAGATGATTATAGATCCATAGAGCCAACTTTAATAGTTAATACTAATATGACAAACAAAAATCATTGCGTAATTTTAAAAAATAAGCTGACTGTAGACAGCTTAATTGAGTAAGTAAAATTACGTATGAGGTACATAAAGCTACAATTAAAACTATAATTGCGTATTTGTATAAACAAATATACACAAACACATTTTGCTGAACTAGTTAGCAAGAGTAATTTGTAACGTAAGCATATATTTCTATTCATCCTCCGCGCCTTTTCCTAACTAAGTTAGGGTCTTCTTTCAGTCTAACTACGATATGGCTGAACTTTAATATTTTACGTGTAGCGACTGCCATCAGACCTCCACAACCCAAGTACTAGGCGATATTGAAGTTCTGTAGTTAGACCAGGTTGTCGGACTTTTTAGGGCTCCAACTACCCGTAACGAATGCTACAGATGTTTGTATGGTACCCGGGACCAATGGTTTAACGTGCTCTCCGAGGCACGGAGAGGTCTCAATGTGTTAAGAGTGGTCCCCCATCCTATACTGATCTACTGGTATTACTTAACTTTGTAATGTGCTAACCTACTCGGTTACCACTTAGCCACGAGCCCCTCCGTAAGCATATATTTTGTAGTATGTCAATTAAATATACACTTCAATACGATTTCTATACGATAATTATGCATTCTTCACTACATCTAGCGATACATCGCTGTCATTTCCGTAGCCTATTAAAATCTTTTACCGTCCTATTCTAAGTATTTATAAGTCTATGGGTGCACATAAACAATTCATGGGCTGTTCTATGTAATTATTAACGTAACAGCGTCGTCACAATACTACAGTTATTAAGTTAAATAATATATCACTTGTCCGATTAACATACTTTGACGTGACTTTGCGTGTTAATAAAAACGTTTTGAATTACACCTACTGTATGTTAGTTACGTTTTTAAAGGGTAGATTTATTGCGCCTATTTATAATAAATAAAATATTTAAGTTAAAAAGTTTTGACTATAAATAATAACTTGAGACACCTCACACACGGCCGTCTGATCCCAAACTACGCAGAGTATACAGCTCTGCGTAGTAAACAACAAGCAAAGAACATTGAACTAAAAGCAATGTATGTTGTATTTAAAAAAGTTCTTATGGCCTCCTGTCACCTTTTAAATCATCAGACTTTTTATCTAGAATGCATGGAGTTATTTTTTATGCGTTTTCAAACACTATTGATGCACTTTTCGGGATTATTGGGAATAGCACTTTAGCCACCTTATTACAAAACGTGGACGATTAAAAAACCGGAGGCCATCTTTTAAATAGGTAGGTATTCTTAAATTTTTAGGCAGACAGTAATTTTTCTTTATAGCACACATCTCTATCAGCTCCTAAGAAAATAGAAGGGAATTTATTAACAAAATAAATATCAACTGTCGTCATTGTGCTTCTCATAATATAAAAAAAAAACAATCTAAAAAAAACCATTTTCGTAAATGACGTAACGCCGACAAAAGACTGTGGGGCATATATTCGGGCCCAGCCAACAACAAAATTAATGTTCCGCACACGGCTACCAATAAAAACGGCACGGGCCAAAATGCCAAATCCCAAATGAGGTAAATAAAAAAATATCGAAATGTCACAACGACATTTAAATAACGAACGCCGAACGTAGATAAGGTATTTGGTAGGTTATTTATTATGTCGCATTCGATTGTTCGTTACTTACGGTTAGTTCTTGACGTTAATAGTAATTACGGAAAAAGTCACATACTTTGTTATCGGACCGATAAGGGGCGGATAGGTTAGTGTGTTCTTTCCAGTATTATTCTACAGGAAAACTATTGTTAATTAAGTAATATATAAAACGATATTAATGATACAATTCGTGTTTAATCACAACTAACTATAATTCAGCTTTTAGGGTAAGCGCGAATGAGTGACTTGTGTCACCATGATTATTGAATAGGAAGACATGTCACAATGATTTGAAAATGTATTATTTAGCTATATTTCCATAGCCTATTTAAGAATGTGGAAGCAGGCACCCTCACGATTCTGCTCGCGCCCTACGCCCCTGAACTAACGAGAAAGTCCTTCAAATTAAACATAATGAAACAAAACAACAAATAAACCTTTAATATTATTGCGATAAGGATCCATTTGTTACTAATGTATTATAGTATCAATAATTTCGTTGTAACAATCATTCAGTTGAATGTGTGCCTGAATTATTGATGTAAATGTGTTTTTGTTTAATAAAAGACACGACACGAATGAATTGTTTAAAGTTGTCATTTGGTTTGCTTTGTTTTTGGAATTAATAAACAATGGTAATATTTCATTGTAAATGGCTTATATGGTTGTGTATGCGTATGTTGTGGTACAATTTGATGTTCAAACTGTACTGACTAAGAAATTATATTATTGATCATATAAGTCCACTGGATCAGGTTTGTAAAATAAATAGTAGTAAAAATAAACCAGATAATTACTTCTCTGTGTGGTGGCATTAAGCATAATATCGATTTGTCTGGTATATAAATATATGTACGTAAAGAGAATAGTGAAGTGAATATTGAAATTCAATATTGCAATGATTTACACACACCTTGTGCAAAAACCCTTAAAATAAACTAATATTTTTTTCAAACATTGTATTACTATTAAAACCATATAAACAATTTCACGCTTTCACTTCCACATAAACTATATTATTACCAGCTATCCGGACAGGCGTTGCTGTAGCTAAATAATTTGCAATTAAAAAATATTGTGACCATAAATTGAGATAAAAACTATCCTATGTCTCAAGTTGGACCAAACTGCATATAGTGTGTAATTGCGGCCACGAAATTTATATACATAAAGATCGTGCATTTCGCAGGCTCAGTAAGTGAGTTCATCGACAATCGTAGGTGCTCTTATATTGCCTAGGAAATGCCTATTAAACTAGCGGTCTCCAAAAAATGACAATACCAAACTGCAGCGTTTCATAGTTAATGAAGTATGTTTGAAGAAGCAGGTCAGTGCAAAGCAAGCAGCTCGAGCCATCTGGCAAATGGCTGAAATGTTTGAACTCTGGTATATTCAATGAAATTTAGGTTATAACCTGGTTTTCTGATTCTCGCATACAAAATAGGATTGAGACTTAATTCACCCACATTTTCATTGTTGGGACTCCTGTATATCAGAACTAATAAAATTACAGAGGTTCATGAAAATACCTAGTACAGCTAACGGCAAGTTGCCCTTAAACCAGCAACAAATTTTATCATTACATATTATAAAACAAAGTCCCCCGCCGCGTCTGTCTGTCTGTTCGCGATAAACTGAAAACTACTGAACGGATTTTCATGCGGTTTTCACCAATAGACAGAGTGATTCATGAGGAAGGTTTAGGTGTATAATTTGTTAACGTTTTGTGCAAATTAGTTGAAATATGATGATGATTGTTGAAGATGTATCGACTACCCGTGCGAAGCCGGGGCGGGTTGCTAGTTACAAGTATATGGGAGGAATTAAAAATAGCAGAGTCTTAATACTTTTTTCCGTGACCTCTTTTGCTTGACATCGTCTTGCAACTTAATTTTCAAATGGGCAACAAAAGACAAAACTTAAAGATAAGTGGGTGCTCCCATTACACTTTACCAGTCAAAAACTTAATAATATTTAAAATTAATGGTTCAATTAATTGTATTACTTTGTTTGTGGAGTAATGATTGAGGTACGTTATTTACTGTTACGGCTTGTAATAATGAGTACTGTAATTACTGGCAATTTAGAAGAGTGGCTACTGGCTATACGTTTTTACAACAAAATAGCAGCGCCCCGCGGTTTCACCCGCGTAAGTCCCGATCCCGTGGGAATATCGAGATAAAAAGCCTATATGTTAATCCAGGTCTGGATCTATCTTCATACCAAGTTTCATCGCAATCGGTTTAGTAGTTTTGGCGTGAAAGAGTAACAAACATCCATCCATCCATTCATCCAAACTTTCACATTTATAATATTAGTATAGATAAAATATATATTATTAACATGTTTCTCTCAGTAGGTATATGACCCTATGGCATTTCTTCTGGCCATGGTATTTGGCCACTCGTAACAGAGTCTAACCCGGACTACGGTGAGGTTACCCGATTTTGGACAGTTGGCCAATATCAAATGTTCTGATGGTTCTGTAGGGTTACTCTTTGGTTTGGATCCCGGGATAGAACATTGTGCGATTTTAGTCATTTGGATTTTACATAACCTAACCATCTCGGTTAGGAGACTCTTCAATGACTTTGAAATAGAAAAGTTTATTTTCTGTTTTAAAACGTATGTATTTATTTAGTTGATCGCGCTAATCTCAGAAACTACAAGTTCGAATTGAAAAATTCTTTTAGTGTTGCATAGCTTAAGTAAGGCTGTGTTTATACCACATCACGCTACGACCAAAAGAAGCAGAGCATACATAAAAATGTAGTAAAAACGGGGAACTTTACAAACGCAGACGAAGTTGTGCTGGTCAACTAATAATAAATAAAGCTTACCAACAATTAATGAACACCAACAGGTTATATTTCAGCTAATTCAATATTCATACACTTATCTTAAAACTATGTTTATTTAAAATTATAGTTACATTAATAATACCTATTTGTTTCATAATTATAGCATAACTTATGCAGCACAGCCCTACGTAAGGACATATTTACACTGGCCCGAGTCAGTGTTGTCCCTAATAGAATTAGTATAAACAATTGATAGATGCTCGTACAACAGTGTCGGCATAGTCTCGTCCCCTGGGCCCTCCCGTCCCCTGGGAGGTGCGAGTTAATTACACGCTCCGCCACTGACAATGGAGTTGCACTGTATTCATCGAGATGAGTCAAGTTCGGTACAAAGATTTTAGACGTGAGGGATTGTTATTCTATTTATTTTAACTACAATTCTACAAATTTTGTAATCTTAAATTAATATCATAATTTCTACTATAGAGCGTCCACTTTAGGACATCCCTCAATGACTCTCAGACCGTTTGGATGAGGCCCGCATCACAGGTCGGCAACATGCATTACTTTCTACCATTATATTTTTATACAAAAGTCACTTCTTAGTTGATTTGCTTACGATTCGCTTTAGTAATCGATAAGTTTATCGATTACAACTGTCATTCGTTGTTTTCAATTAATGTCACAGCACAAGTGCCAACGTTTCTTAAAACAGCATTCGGACAGTCAGTCAACCGTCGACAATCGAGAAGCTACAAACGTAAGTGTTATGTTTTATAATATCGTGCTTTATGACTTTGATTTCGCTCTTTTCTTGCTATGCCCTTTCAGTATGTTATGTAGGTACGCCTTGTTGATGGACGTCCTACGCATAACAAGAATATTTATATATCTGTATGTTTATTATATCATGCAGTAATGACGTATATTATATAAATGTTAGTGATTATCTTTGCACCTACCGCAAAACATTTCTATATCACCCCAAGGTTGACTCGTAGAGAATGCCTTGGGCATTAAGTCCGCCTTTGGACAAACGTCCATGAAGTGTTAACTAAATAAATAAACTTTGGAACTTAGATTTTTGTTGCTTAAGATTTAAATTATACATATCTACATCTTGATTCACATAGTTGATTACAGTTTAACAGATTACTTAGTTTGTATACTCATTGTTACTTCGTAATCACTAGCAAATAACCCTCACCCCTTAGTAATGCTATGTAACGCAAAAGGATCGTAGGAACGTAACAGGAAATAGCGTATGTGTAATAACAATATTGACTGGCCTGTTGGCCTAGTGGTTAGTGACCCTGACTGCTATGACATAGGTCGTGGGTTCGATTCCCACCCGAGTCTGGGCGTTCTTTGTGTCCGTTCTTTGTAAGTTTGTAAAGTCCCCGGCGACACAGGAGTAATTCCTAATGCTCTCGCATTGTTGTCTTTTTTTTAAAGCAATAAAAAAAAACAATCATAACTTAACACATCACATTTATACATGGGAAAGCCATGCTTCGGCACGTATGGGCCGGCTCGATTCCGCTCAATACCACGGCCTCCCAGAAAACCGGCAGAGAAACAATGGTTGTATTGCTTTTCGCCGCGTGAGTGATGTTACCGGAGGCCCTAACCCTCGGGGGCTCTAACCGCTCAGAATATGGCACGCCTCTGGCGCCCTCAGAGGGTTAAGGCGGTTAGCCATACGCGGATACCGCACCGTGTCGACGGAGGCGGCGTGCGCGTTGGCCGGGACACCCCCGTGGGATTTGGAGGCGGAAGTGCTCGCCGAAGTATATCGGCGAACGGCTGATTTCCGGGCGGGAAGCGGCAGTCGGCCCCCGCAGGAAGAGGTACGCGAGTGGCGTGAAGCCCGAGGTCGAGGTCGTCCCGGGTGGAGGCTCCACGTGCTGGCTTTGCCGCCGTGGAGGCGCTGCAGCCGGTCATCATCGAGTGGGCAGAGTGGCAGCACGGGACCCTTTCTTTCCGACTGACGCAGGTTCTTTCCGGGCACGGCTGCTTCAGGAAGTACCTGCACTCAGTCGCTAGGAGAGAATTGAGTCCCCCCTGTCTGCGGTCTGCTCCGCCTGGGCGACGCAGCGTCGGGCCCTCACTGCAGTCATCGGAGGGGATCTCTCGCTACCGCCCGTCA
This sequence comes from Callimorpha dominula, assembly GCA_949752705.1. Taxonomy (NCBI): domain Eukaryota; kingdom Metazoa; phylum Arthropoda; class Insecta; order Lepidoptera; family Erebidae; genus Callimorpha; species Callimorpha dominula. The sequence goes on from OX457005.1 coordinate 4,367,841, forward strand.
TACGCTCCATGGCCATTAGCGACAGGAATTTTACTGCTAGGTTTGAACTGCGTTTATGGTGACCATAAGCGCAGGTGAAACTGCGGGACTGGCTAGTTATTTCATAGTCTTCATGAAATTAACGACGACGTTCTTGTATGAGACTTTGAAAAGTTTGATTAGTTGTTATGGTCACATTTGTTATCATTTTTAAATGTAAACCCAATAGAAAATCTTATTTACGTTTTTAAATAGAAAAGGTTTGTGTAATATTAATTGAATAATTCGTAATGAAATAGTTGAGAATTGGAATTAAATAAGTAAGTAATTAGGGTCGCCTTGTAAAAGTTGTTTGACCGACAATGTCCCATTATGCTCCCATAACTTTATTTTTTTGTGACATTATATTGAATTAGTGCACAGAATAGTAAGAAATAAATGAAGAAAATAATATAAATAAATAAATAATATAAGTACAATGTAGATTAAAAAATGTTATTAGTGATCAGGCCGATTTTACACAAGCGGAGCGCCAGAACCGCCCAAGTCCTCTCTAACAATTTTCCACCCCAATGATGTTGAGGTAAATAGAAAATCTCAAAACAACCACTGAAAACCACTTTCATCCCCCATGCCCCATACGGAACCCGAACATAATCACTACGTGACTAAAACAAAGTTGTTCTCTTACAAGCAGAGTGATTTATTCGAACATCAAGTGCACAATTGAATCGTTTGGCGCAAATCCTGAAGTATCTATTAGCTACGTGATCCGGTTACCGAGAACAGACTAGTAGGAAAAGTATTTATGTTGGTAACGTTTCGTGTTTTCTTTAATGTTGCCCAGAGGATTGCGCTCATTCGTCTTTTTGAAGGAAGCGATCGCTTTCGTTTTGCTGTGACCCTGGTACCTCGAATATCTTTCACATATCATACTGTTTATAGTATATATGTATGTATGTATGAACGTAATGGAATCATTTAACCTTTCATTACCTTTCACATTCTTATAGAAGTCATAAATGTTGTTGTGTTAAATAAATTCGTTAACATTCTGGTTCTCCTGAAATACAAATAGAAGCGCCAACGAGTTTGCACGATTACGGCCAAGCGGCAATTGCCCAAATAACGTTCTTCATGCATACTATTTCTTATCCTTCTTAAGTTTCAATATTATAAATTAATTTTCAATATCGAAACATAAGTACTCACTCAATAGCTAGTAGGCGTACTTACTGAATTGAGAGCTTATCGCAGTGTAGACGTTGTTTGTGTACGCGCCCTAATTTATAGCATGTTCTAGGGTTGGCACCTCTTGCTTGAAACTGTGTCAGTTCTACCGTTATACAAGCTAGGTAATTTTAATTCGTTGTCATTCGTTCAAAGTGTGTGAGTCGGATACATATGTGTATATATTAAGATTGGTAGTTAGTTAGTTAGTAAGATTGTTAGTAGTGTTTTTTTACGTTTTTTACGACGAAAAAAAAGGAGGTTCTCAATTCGACCGTATAATTTTTTTTTTGTTTATTTTATTTGTTTGTTTTATGTAGTCACATTTTCATCGTATTACAAATTTGAGTTCAACAAATTAGGATACTGGTGTAGCAACTAATGAAAAGTATTGATTTGTTGGCTCGGTAGCCACCTGTTTTTCCTTACGAATTAACCATCGAATAAACAATTGGTATGGACCCTTCTATATCAGTACTCATCACGTGGTTATAAAATTTTATGAATTAAAATAAACTCTGGATTCATTTTGACATAGTGACACATCATATTTTATAAATTAAAATGTGTCCTTTTAATTAATTAAAGGTAGCCATAAATGTCTATCGTTATACAAGTCATATAAATATAGAGAATTCTTTTGTTTTTTGTGAGCACTGCAGTGCTACTATTATATTATGAATGCAACTTAGAGACAAAAAATAACACAAAATTTTAATCACTATTTACCCTTCATAAAATAATTATATATTTAAACAGATGCGCTCCACGCGCTGATGGTTAAATAGAATGACAGTTGTGGGAAAATTAAAAGTTTGAATCTTTCAGGGGAAGGAATTTAGAGATAAATTATTCTTCTATGTAAATGTTGATAAACCAAATTATTTAAAATAAAATATACTTAAACTTGTAATATATAGATAGATAGGTCCATTTTAATCTGAAGAGCCTAAGAAAGGTAATATCGTACCTTACGTGGGAGAGCCATGCTTCGGCACGTATGGGCCGGCTCGACTCCGCTCGATACCACGGCCTCACAGAAAACCGGTAGTGAAACAATGCTTGCATTACTTTTCGCCGCATGAGTGAGGTTACCGAAGGCCTTAACCCTTCCCTCTCTCCTATTCCCGTCCTTCTCCTCTCCCCCTCTAATCCCCTGTCCCGTCTTCCTCCCTCTCCCCCTCTTCCCCTATTCCCACCTTAAAGGGCGGCAACGCACTTGTAACTTTTGAGTTACAGGTGCCCATGGGTGGTGGTAGTCATTTACCATCAGGTGACCCGTCTGCTCGTTTGCCCCCTATAGCAAAAAAAAAAATTATTCTAGCAAAATTTATTCTGAATTTTGGCAAAGTAAATATTAAAATGTAAAAGTTTTTACATTATTACTATCTTACTGTGTACAATGTGTACTTTCTTCAACATTTATTATAATTTACAAAAAATCAAAAACCTAGATCATATTATAAGCTTATTGTCAATATAATAGTCTAATAACTTAAGTTGCCGAAGAACAAACGACGGCATTTTTCATTAACATTTTATAAGCATTTACATAAATATATCCAATCGTATTAACTATTATGATTAACATTAAAATGGATAATAGTAGCTTTTCTGCTACTGAAGCATCTTGAAATACGATTTACCCGTTACTACATCATCTAAACTTAGGAACTCCAACTTTAATTCACTCTTTATAACATTGTATTAAAATCAACAATATCTCAATCGGGCATTTGCATTACCTTCAATATTTAAGCCCCGAACATTGTCGTATAGTTCAATTCACAAAGTGCTTCTACAAAACAAAGGATCGGTTTAATAATTGGAGAGCCCGCGGCGTTAGCAATAAGCCGATTTCAGTCTAGTCTAGTCTGTCCGTCCGTCCTGTATCCGATTTCATTTTAATCCTAATTTTGATTTGTGCAATCTATGTTAATTGTTTTATTCGAACTATAGTCAGGTATGTGGACTAATCGGCTTTAATTTCGAATGACGTACGACTACGCAAAATTTGTCTGCTTCTGTCAGTACTAAAATTGAGATCATAAATAACCGGCTTACACTTTATTCCATTTTGCATCGTGGTATTGAAAATAACTATCGACTAAACACTATATGAAAGTCCATATTGTAATTATAAAAGCTGCGCATCTGTATTTTATTTTATGACAAAGAGATTTTTTTAAACCGTACAATCAAAAACTCAAAGTGATAGTACGCTAAAGTAAGTGAAATACTTTTTAATAGACTCTCACGGTTACTGTTCATATAATACGCTATTGTAAAAAGAGACATTTATATTAATAATATTTATTAAATTCCTTACTCTTTTAACTGACAACCCTAACGTGTCCTTTGAAGGGATTAACGGTGGAGTTTTCGAGGCGCGTTAATTACTATCGTTTACGTCAATCATTAGGGCCGTCGCCTCTTTTATTTACAAGTAATACCCTTTCACGATGGGTAAATAACATCCTTACGATCACTAAAGAAGGCTTTATTGAAGATATTGTAATCATTGATTATGGAACAGCAACAAATATTAGGTGTCAAGATGACTGTAAAAGTCGGGCAGGCATGCGACAGAAATGGCACCTTGTTTTAATTAGATATGTGTATATCCATGTATATCCACTTCCCTATACATTATCTACATTTTAATGATTTTATAACTCTAAGGATAAACATAGAAATAGCCTACCCGATGATCAACGGTAACAGTGACAGTAACGGTAACGGTAACAGTATGGCTTTCAACACGAGCTGTATAAAAACCGCTTACCTCCAGGAAACATGCAGTCACTAAAAAGCGTGCTTTTATTTATTATTCTTTAAATATAAACACTTCTCTTATGAAAAACATGGTATTGAAGTTCTACATTTCAGTGTTTACAGGGAAATTTCTCGTTAAGATCTATGATAATAGTCTTAGTGGCGAGCGGTGCGATGGTAGGAAGTGCGGGGTAAGTGGTAACGGACCTTGGACATCATCCATCCACATCAACTCAATGATTTCTAGTTCAGAAATGCTCTTAACTATAGCAGCTTATAATGCTTTTGATCTTAAATATATCGTACCGTTAAAATTTCCAGGTATTTTTACGGTCATAACTTGTAAACAGAGTCTTTTTTTTCAAAAATTCTTATTGTAACTGTATGCTATAGCCATTAAGCGATTTAAGTAAGTATTCCTTTTTCAAACACACCCTGTATAAAAAAATCTTCTCCTACTAGTACGACTAAAGCATTCCATATAAACAAACACTAATTAAACGAGCAGAATTACTAAAGCACCAAAGCTTACTCAAAGCTCAATCTGTAAAAAACATCGAAAACTCGCTATTCAGTGGATACTAAAACGAAAATCCCCAATTAATTGGTCCGGACTGGCCGATCGGTACTAAATTAAACATTTTCTCTTATTTAAAATCGAAATGAAGTTCATTTGAATTCGTCCCCGACAGTAATTACACAGTTTACGACGTGCAAAAGCCTTGAATAGCCGATATTTTTCAAAATGGCCGCGCGTTCCGTCTCTAGGGAACACGACAGACACGGTTTGAAATGAAATGGCTAATCTCTGGATCCTTGGATAAAATTAATTAATGCATTAATTACATAAGTTTTCTTTGTTTTAAAAGTTATTTGTTCTTTAGAGCGTTATACGAGGATATTTTTTATATTTTACGTGAAGCGAGTGTCATCAGACCTCCACAACCTAAGTACTAGGCGATATCGAAGTTCTGTAGTTAGCAGGTTGCCGGACTTTTTAGGGCTCTAACTACCCGTAACGAATGCCACAAATGTTTCTATGGCACCCGGGACCGACGGTTTAACGTGCTCTCCGGGGCACGGAGGGGTTTCAATGTGTTAAGAATGGTCACCCATCCTAGACTGACCTGGCTAGTATTCCTTAACGTTGTAATGTGTTAACCTACTCGGTTACCACTTAGCCACGAGCCCCCAAGGTTAAATACGGGTCTATATTTAACCTTACCTTTATCTATAATATGTATGTATTTAGAGATATATATAAGTATGTTTATCAGCAGTCTGGTTACCATATTACAGGCTCTGCCTAGTTTGGGATAATACGGCCGTGTGTGAGATGTGTGGAGTTATTATTATTATATTAATGTTACATTTACATATGTATAAAGATATAAATAAATTATTAAGTTATTACTACAGTCAAATATCTATCAGCTTCTTTTTTTGTAGTCAGATCAGCGGCTTACATGAATGCATCCTTACCACACATCAAACGAAATATTCCACAGTCAAATATATCTGTGAATTTTATTACTCTGTAAAGGAAATGCTATTCAAACAAAGCAGCTATGTATCTAGTACTTTACCTTTCATTACTGTAAACTCACGAGAAAATTGAAGCACTCAGTTGGCAAAAAAAAACTAATAGCAACGATTACTGGGCTACGTAGAAAGTGATTGGAAAAATTTTCCTCTTCGAACTTTTTAAATTGGATCTAACTCTCTCGTTCGGTCCGAGCTCAGAAAAATCCAACTCAAGTGGATAATACGATTCACTCAATACTATTAAATTGCATCTTTGAAATACCTTTACATAAACTATAAAAGGACTTATTTTTCAAAGTTGTTGCCTTTGCTTTTAATAATAAATCTACTGAAAAATTATTTGTTAGCTATGGAAGTGTAATGGCGCGTAATTTTTATTAGTTACAAGAGCATTTTATGTGACTTGGGTAGTTTACAAACTAGAAAACCTGTTATTATTATCTTTCTTTTTATCTTTATACATAAAAACAACTCCCGCAATAATAATTCCTGTGTTGCGAGTTACTTTATATACATTGAACAAACTACGGACACAAAAATACCCATACTCGGGACAACTATTTGTAGATCACACAAATTTTTGTCCACAACACCGGCGAGGCGACCATTAACCATTCGTGCACTCTACACCTGCCGGTTTTTAGCGACTACTGTGTGCAATTTGCGCGTTACCAATCTTAGGGCTGTGTCCGACAGCGGGCGAATCGGAACGAACGACGCAGCGTGAGCGCTAGAAATGTACTAGTAAAATTACTATACTGTGTGACATCTTCTATATCAACTAGTATAATCGGCTGTACTAGTATAGTATAAAAGTAATCGGCGTAGTGGCGAGGCGAGCACTTGTAGGGAGACAAGCTTTGTCAGCATTTTGTAACACAATCAACTACGGTGTTGCACATCGTCAGTCTCGGGATTGTCGGGTTGCGAGTGTGTCGCTTAAATTGTACGTAAAATCGTTGGATATTATAACTCTAAAGAACACGCGTATCTTTTATTTATATCGCCCAACTCAATCCACTCAAACCATTGCGCCATCAGTCAAAAAACGATTGTACAAACGATTTTGTAAATAGGTAATCTACTCACCATATCCCTCGGTTGATCTTCTTCAGTGGTCTCGATGTCAACGCTCTCATCACTATCCCGATCACTCCTCGGTGATCGTGCTGGTGATGACGGCGGTGGTGACCGCAGCGGTGATCTTGTGTGTGGAGAACGGCGAGGTGGAGGTGTGATAGGAGATCGAGACCTAGGGATGATTGATATACTAGAAAGTGAGTTTTAAACATTTAATTCTTTAGTAATGTCATGATGTTCATTGGGTTTGTTTGACTTTTGCCAACTAAACACAAACAATTTTTTTCATGAGATAGGGGGCAAACGAGTAGACGGGTGACCTGATGATAAAAGACTGCCGTCGCCCATGGACTACAACTCAAAAGTCACATGAGCATTGATGGCATGCGGGGAGTGGAGTTAGGCCATCCTGTAACCTCAATCACTCGGCGAAACACAACTCAAGCATGGCTTCACGCTGGTTTTCTGTGAGGCCGTGTACCACTCCGGTCTAGCCGGGCCCATAAGTACCAAAGCATGGCTCTCCCACGATTACAAGCTAATGTATGAAGTAGTTACAAAATCTAACGACAAGAAATTTCTATACTAAACTCTGGTTTGATCATTCTTCATTTTTGCACTTTGTAGACGAAGGTTCTACTAAAGAGATGAGCTCTTTACTTACAAAAGTAATAATGAAAAGTCTATGCTGCATTGCACTGGCGTACCAAGGGGGGGGGGGGTTGGCAGGGGAGGGCAGCTGCCCCCCCTAGCTTTAGGAAGCTTACGTAGTACTAAGGTAATTTAAAGTTTTTGATTTACCCCCCCTGGACCGACAAAACAAATTTTAGAAATTGTTCGATTTTATACTTAATGTAAGTTGGACACTAATGTAAGTTGGATTAAATAGTAAAGAAACAATAAGTTACCTGTTGTTAGGAGATCTTGGAGGTGACATGACTGGTGATAATTGTGGTGACTCCAGTCGATGACCTCTGACGGGTCGGAAAGCGCGAGGCTCTTCTATTGAGTTCACGCTGCTCAAAGCGGTTAACGCACCTGGACAATATACGATAGGTTTTGTAATTGGTAAACTGTGATGCCCAAAAATTTGGTATTATTAAACATTGAAGATTTCATTGAACATTAGCGTTGAAGTTTGTTTTATTAAACAAAAAAAAAAAAAAATGCTGTTCATATTTATTCAGTTCTGGGTGAAAATAGTAATATTGCAAAATATGTGACGTCACATCAGGAAAGGGGAGGTCTCACAAACGTGACAAGGACCAACAGGGTAAATCATGATATGCGTGTGCCGTAATTTATGGATGGCCTAAGTATAGTACCAAAAAGTTGAAAAACTTAGCAAAAGCTAAAGATAGTGTCTTAAAGAGAGTGCAGTACTGTAAACTTATATTAAATAACGACTAAAGTCTCTGCAGCCGAAACGACCGTCTCCGTCAGCAATAAAAAAAAGAGAACGCTTACCAGGTGTCCACAAGGTAGGTTTGAGCCAAGGTAACGCATAGGGCAAGGGTAGCCTCGCCCCCCACACGTAGTCGGCAAGACGAGGCACTGGAGCGTGGGCACTAGGGGGACTGGCCGTAGGCCTCTTCGCCTCGCCACTACTCTCCGACTCGGGCCTGCGAATAGGTACTCTTCTGAAGCACAATTTAAAGCTGAATTCTTTAAAAGTATTGATTCCTGGTAACCTACTGACTGCTGACACTCATCGTTGTTTATTGGTATACAAGTCCACGTTATGCAAGATGCATATTAGTTACATAAACAAAGTGTTTATATACTTACGCATGCATACCACAAAAGGTAGGCAAAAGTGTAAACAATCCAGTAAAAACCATTTCACTAGCTTTGTTTTTAATCATTCAATCAATACAAGGAATTATAACTACGTGATCTCCTTAATATTGAGATGGTGGAATAAGATGAACGCTAGTACACGACTCTGTATTCATAGTGTATGCCTATAATGTATAATATTAATATTAATGTTTTGATCTGAGTAAATATCATGTTATTATGTTTTATTAATCACGTCAAACTACAACTACAACATATGTAATTAGTAGTATTGTGTGTATCAAGTTTGTCTCGATTTAACAGATTAATATTACTAATTTCAAATGTGACCTACCTTTTAAGATTTCTACATCACCCCAAAGTTGACTGGTAGAGAAAGCCCTGGGCATCAAATCCGCATTTGTACAAATGTGCATGAAGTTTTTAATAAATAAACTACGGGATCAACGAGACATATCGTGAGCATAATTATGTATATGTACGGGTATTACCGCGATCACGTAATAAGTATTACATATGACGCCTGACGTTTCTGCCTGGAAATTCAAAGGTATTCAAAACCTATTACGTGATCGCGTTAATTCCTGTACATATACATAATTATATCATAGAACGCGATAATTTAAAAGTTAAAATAGTAATAGTTTACGCTAAATATTTTGTTACGTCAGAAATACTCACTATCAGCTTAGGTAAGTTATTAATCCTTGCAATATCGATTCAAATATTGTGTTGACAGTAGGTAAACTAAAAACTGGTTGGGGTATAAACTCGAATGTACATATGTATCTTTACCTAGCAGCCGACAGCATCCTCTTTCTCGTTCCACCATTGAACATGGCCTTAACATCTTCCCAAGCGTGCACCACCTCCTCAGGGGGAGTGCCACTAAGTTTCATGTGTCGTCTCCAGGAATTGAAGTTGGCTGCGTCAGGCTGGATATACTTATCACCGGGTCCAACCCGATGCGAGTGGAATATGAATTTGTTGGGAGAGAAGAACAAACCGCAGTACGCACACTTGATGCATTTGGCTCGAGATGAATTGTACCTAGGATGATAATTAACCCTTAAAATAAAAAGTAAAAATCTACTTTAATGCGACTACATTCTGTTGTTTATATTTATTGATTCCAACGAAATGTGTTTTTTTTCATTAATTTCATTCATGTTGTAACGAGAGATGGTTGATAAGGTTATCTTTGGTGAGAAGGCAGCGTTATTTTGGAAATTTATATATTTAAAAATGTAATTGGACTGCTTTTGAAGTATATAAGTATATTCAATAGATAAAGAAAAATTCAAATTCATAACGAGCGATATTTTCTATAAAAAGCAACCTTCTTTTTTAAACCAGTTCAATTCTTTTTTATCCTTTAACAATGCATAATACTTATAAAGTGGTAAATATTAGAAAACACTCCAATAAACAACAATGTATATGGCAACAATACATTTCCCTGGATTAAATAAATAAAGACGAATGTATTCCACAGCACTACTGTAGAATTTGTTCATGTGAATAAACAAAGTAATTGATAATACTACCTAGAATAACCAATCAAATCACTGAAGGTAGTGCGGATTTTGAATTCGAAATTTAATCCACGTATTCACGCAAATACTCAATTTACTTTAATTTATTTTAAACCCATTACTCCCTCAAACTTCATGATATCACTACCAAACACAGTCTTCTTGCAACACGTCTGTCAAACGTCGTCATACATTTAAGCTATAAGATACAGGGGATCAAAAATACTCAGCTCAGCTAAAGCTCATTTTTGAAAGAAGAAGATACCTGGCTGGCAAAAACGCTCCCCGACATCCCCAAGCACACTCATGATGGACTGCAAAGGCAAAGTCGTCTGGTAGCCGTGGAGGGGCGTTGTCTCCGAGAAACGACTTACATAGACGTTCAGCTTCTCGGCGAGTTATCATACCTAACAAAAGGAACGTTAGTTAGTAAGAAACCATATTGTCATATTTAGTTGAATATAAATTGCCATGCATTTCAGAGCACCTAACACCCTAAAATTAGACCAAACATCGGTCAAAGCTCTTGTTTATCAAAGCAATTCACGTAATTTGAAGGCATTACACGAATCATGTAAATATCTAAACAGAATATAGTACCGATTGCAGTTTGAATTTATTTTCTACTTGGTCATAAATCTATTCTTAAAAAAAATATTGTTACATTTACCACATCGCCTCGACGACACAGGCATGGCTCCAGCTCTCCTTAATATCTCCAACTGAACTGGTGTACACTGGACACACGTGATGCCCAAAGCGACCCGTCGATTGTGAATTTCATTGTAAGAGAACTGCTTTAGTAATGTGTTAGATATTTGAGCAAGGCAGAGCCTTTCATTCCCTTCGATTACTAGGGATACTATAGGTACACCGTAGAGAAGTACTGTGCCAACCTGAGAACAAATAACAACAATATTGTACAGTACGGTCTTGGAAATACCTAGTAAATGTGGTATAGTTTGGATAAAAAAGTAAGGTGAAAAATATTGTCTTCCTTAACTCAGTTTTACGTAGATTCAGATTCTGGTACATTTACTCATAAATAGGTTAATCATATGTTAATGTTTTGTTCTGTCTATGGAAGAGCTTTATTATTTCTATACAGCTTGTAATATGTAATACCTACTCTAGTATGTGAATCAATTATTGTGCCTGTGTCGTTAAATTGTAGTAGTTTTATAGGATCATTTCATTACATATTTGAATTAACTACCAAAATATAGACATATATTATACTATAAATACGATATAACTATGTCTTGTAATTGTATTGCAAAAAAGTAGTTCTAGATTAATGATAGTTCGTACAGTAGGCCAACATTTTTACTGAAGAAATTTAATAAAAATATTTTTTGTAAGTTTATCCTTGGCTGTTACCATCGCTAGGGTTACCAAACTAAAGTTCAGTGCTTAACATCTATTAGCTATAATTATTCAGTACAATTTTGTTACAAGTCCTTACCTGATTGGGTTTACCGTTCAGATGCATAGATTTATGTTCTCTAGGTTTGAGGGACTCTCTTGGCGATAGAGCCAAATTTGTGGCCTCCATTCTGCAACAATAACATTCATTTAAAATGTATATATACATATCAAAGTCCTATAATTTCTCCCTATGACGTACTTTCGCCATGTTATGGTTGCAAAGGCAATAGCTTTGTGCGTTACGGCCGAATGTACAAATTACTTAAGTAAACAGCAACAGATCTTAGTTAAAAACTTGAGCATTTGTACAGTCAGTTAGTTTTAATGAATAATATCTATAAAAATAGAAATTAAATGCTGAAACTACTGGATGGATTTGGCAATTTTCTAATTCAAATCTTGATCATAGACCGAATAACGTTTCAATTGCCAGAAAAATTGCAAATACTTTTCTGTAGAATTAAAACGATCAAGTATTAATGTATTTTGCAATTTGGACTAGACAACATCTGTCGATTCGACAAGTAAGTATATATAAGTAACAGGTAGTATTTCAGGTAGGTGTGATCTGAAATACTCATACTATTAAATTATCACAGTCAAGTAAATAAAACTATGACCTCGATTCTCTTAGTGACTGCTGAATGATAATTACGCTTATCACGCATAACTTTTTTGGGGCACAAACACATAAAATTACCCTAATAATACGAAAAATCATTACTATCAACCATTATTCCAGTTAATGTGACAAATAAGCAATAAAATGACTTCATTTACTTTTGCCGCACAATAAAACCGCACGGCGTGAAAGGAACGTAACAAAATGGATCATTTTGTTACAAAAGTGATCGTATTGTAACAAAAGTGAACGTTTTGTCTACAAATAGGCAGTTTGCGTGTCGATTCAGTGTATCGAATATCAATTGGGTATATTGGGACGAAGGGTGCAATAATATATGGAGTACCGCCCACTGAAGGGCGCCTCTGCCACAGTTTTTCACAGAAAAGTTTTTTCACTTTCATTTAAATACTTCTACGGAAAATATTGTCTAAATATTGTCCTGACCTTGACCTATTTTAGTTTTGAATATATTTGCTCGTTAGACGTATATCTCTACACATGGGTGATTAATTTATTTAGTTTACATTCTACTAATATTACAAACGTGATAGTTTGTGAGGATGTACGGGTGTATGGATGTATGTATGTCTGTTTCTCTTACGCACAAAAACTACTAAGCCGATTGCGATGAAACTAGATACGTAGATAACTGGACACGTGGATTAACGCATAGGCTACTTTTTATCTCGATATTCTTACGGCATCATGACTTAGATACGCGGGTGAAACCGCGGGGCGCAGCTAGTTTTATATAATTCTAACATTTCACTATCTACATGTACACAATTAGCTTGTAAATAGTTAACAAAATATGTGCGTTATAAGATTGGATGACAGAAAGATGGCGGCTTGAAAGAGACCTCCTCTTTCATGTCATCAGTGATGAAAATTGAAAAAGGTATGTTGAGGTAGAAACTGTGAGTGTGAAATGAATGACAAAATAATTACGTAAGCAAACGTTATAGATGACAACGCAGAATATACCCTGCTCAATTTGGTGATGTTCTGAAGAAAAGGCAGGTGTGAAGGACCTGAAACCAAAGGCTTATATGGAAGGTTTAATGACAATACAGGCAGCTCGGAAGTATGTAAAGCAAGGGGAGGGCTGTCTTATCTCTGCTTAGAAGGGAGAAAAGCGTGAGTTTCTGTATGTATGTTAATGAGTTAAATTTGGTAACTTAAACCATTAAAATTCAATCATTAAAATAAATATTGATGGACATTTAAAAGTCGACAAATTATATGAATATACTTGAATTCTTGTTCGTCAACACAAGATAGCACTTTAGCATATCACAGAAGAAGAAAATATAGTGGTATACGATAGTGGCCAAACGAGCAGACGAATCACCTGATGGTAAGTGACTACCGGCGCAAATGGACCTGCAACTCAAGAGTCACGAGTGCGTTGCCGGCTTGGAGGCAGTGGGGGGGGGATTAAGGGCCTCCTGTAACCTCACTCACTCGGCGAACCACAACGTAAAACAAAAAGTTTTCTGTGAGGCTGTGGTAGCATTCCGGTCGAGCCGGCCCATATGTGCCGAAGCATTGCTCTCCCACGATCACACTACTTTGCATATTTATACACTAAGCTGATCCATTTAACAACTTGTAACAAAACATGTCATTTTAAAATGATAAACCACCACTTGAAAGCAACCCTACGTCAGGAATCGACTTAGGGTTGACATCACGACATGCTGGCCGAGTCATTATGGGGCGTGATTAGTCAATTTGTGTCACCCCTGTGTCCTTGGTAGGGTCGTCGCGCCCGCCAAAATAATTGATTAACTTAAGCGATGTCACGTTAATGTAATGTACGCATATGTTAGTTTTGTTAGGGATATTGTGGTGGTTTTTGGAATGTTGATTAGTTGTAGTATTATCCATACAGATTTAGATGAGTCGTAAAGGCGTACCATTCATAAAATGTTTTTTTTTTTTTTTTTTTTATTAAAAACTATTCTTGTTAACCCCTCCAGCTAAGCTAAAATGCTTGTGTTAGGAGTGGCTTCACGAAGGTAGTGCACTGGGTGGGGTTCGAACCCGCAACCACTTAATCGCAAGTCCGACGCCTTAGCCATTACTCTACCGCCGCTTATTATCCAACGATTTAAAACACTTATTCGTTTGTTTTATAACAATAATATAACTATTAGAAATTGTAGGAGGAGTATATCAGATTTCGATTTGAATTGGAACCGCACTACTACGAAAATAATAAATAGGATCTCCTAAAATTTTAATTGGTTCTACAAAAGTTATTTTCTAGCTTTACAAGTAAATACGAGTCTGAAGCCAAAGAATAAAATGAATTCAATAAAAATGCATTTTGCGTTTTTTGCTAAGTGAAAAAAGTACTTAATAAATTAATTTAGTCAAGTAAAAAGTAAACCAAAGTCTTTATTAATTTCAAAGAAATATACGACTCTAGGATGTTCAGAAATGCTTTGTTCGGAAATATACGACTCTAGGATGTTCAGAAATGCTTTGTTCGGAAATATACGACTCTAGGATGTTCAGAAATGCTTTGTTCGGAAATCTCAGCATAAATAAACAATTGAAATAGCTTGATTCAATTTTTTATTGAGAAAAAGAAACTAGTTTAGTTGTAGTAGATCCTTAATTGGCGTAATTCTCTTTAAATGGCTATTCTGAATATATTCGTATTTTTTCTTATTTCCACAATTGGTTCATTAAAAAATCGTGTATATTGTTATTCCTGGGCTCTTAAAAGACGACACTCTGTGTTTTTTTTAAAGAGATCTCTCGCACTAAGAATGATTCCTATATCACGGAGACATTCTATAGCGGGGATATACTCTTTTTTCGAAGTCGGTTAAAAAAGCAAGTTAAGTAATAAATTGTGCCCGCAAATGTTCATAGCCAAACATCTTTCACTGATAAACCCTCACTCCTAACTCCTACTAGTGGTAGATAACAATATATTAATCATTTTTTACATTTCACGGTTCAACTGACAACAATTCAGATGATTCGCGGACAATGCATTTAATAAAATTCACTTGTAATTATAAATCCCTTATGGGGGCCATATGGTGTTGATACCAGTGATGTATGGGGAATATCCCCATGGGTATCATGGAGAAGAGCACATGTGTACACTTGTAACGGAACTAATCGGTTTTGTAAGATATCTATTCTTTCGCTATGGTTGTCGGCATTATACTGTTACAAGTTTTCGATGGTTGAGTATGCAAAATTAAAAATAACTAGCTGACCCGACAGACGCTGTCCTTGTCTTAACTATGAATATTGAACAACCGCGGAAACTGTCAAACGACTGACAGTTCTGTCAAAAGCGCTAAGGTTACATTAGAAAAGTTAATATGGTCGTTAAGTTTTCTTAAATTTTCTAATTTTGGGCGCAACTTTCTTAATTTTCATAAGCTCCTCCTGACAATAACAAACACAAAAAAAAGAATTAGGGAAATCGGTCCAGCCGTCCACGCGTGATGACGTGACCATGGGAAATAGGAATCATTTTTATATATACGTATAGATTAAAGGTTTTTATCAATAAACGATAATATAAAATACCAGTTGCAGAAGTTTGAGGTTTTGTTTAGTACAGTGTAGTTATAAGTTAAAATCATTATAAATAGCCGATAAAAAGTTAACGGAACCTGAAATAATATGACATTGGAAAAAAATCATTAACCCTTTTGTTTTCCTTTAAAACATGCTACTGCTTAATTTCTTTGAAATGTGCCTTCTTACCCAATGGAACATTGTTCATGGTCAATATTTAAACTTTATTTGATGATTTGGGGTATGGGTTATTGGAGCTATGCGTTTAAGATAGTAAGTTCAGTATAGTCACGTTTTGTTTTATGCTATTACCACACCAAAAAAAAAATCAGAACATAATAATATTAATCATGGCGCAAAAACAAATCGCGGTAAACCCTGAATGCCTTTTAAAAAAAAATAAGATGGTGGAGTGGACAACGCTTAAAATCAAGAAGACGGGGTATACAAATGACATTTTAAAGAAAAACACGGTCCATGTCCTTATTACTTAATAGGGAGTTAAGTACACACAAAGTATCATCTCTAAGCTATACCGCAATGAATACTCACACTCAAACTATCATCGGGTGTCCAAATAAATCGGTTTTCATCGTACAATACCCGCAACCGATCGCCGCATTGACAGCATGTTGTGCACTTTCCCGGATAATCCGTAACTAAGGGGACATACAAATCTGTGTGTCGTGTCAAGTGTAGGCGACTGTAGGGTGACAGTGAAATATATGTGGTGAAATAAAAATTTTGTTTTGTCGTACATAATAGTTTCCTTAGGGTCGTAAGAATAGTGGGTACATCATCATCACCATCATCAGCCTATCACCATCCATTGGGTACGCTAATGAAAAATGTCTTATAATATAACTTTCAAAATTCATCCCACTAATATTATTAATGTGAAAGTTTGGATGGATGGATGGATGGATGTTTGACACTATTTAACGCCAAAACTACGATGAAACTTGGTATGTAGATAGCTAGAGACCTGGATTAACATATAGCCTACTTTTCATCCCGATATTCCCGTGGGATCGGGACTTACGCGGGTGAAACCGCAGACCCTGCTAGTGATTTTATATTTGATATTGACTCCTAGCATTTAGTTAAATCTATTTAAATCGTCACGAATGTTATGAAGTGGACAAATATTCTAAGCCTTTGATGTATTTGCCGTATCTCGCGAAGTACTATTGCCATTATTTTTGTGAAAAACATTTTTATTTGATGAATTGATAGTACTCAATAGTAGAATAGGATGAATAGTATAGACTATATGGCTGCTTCTGTGAGATGATTACAATTTATCGGTGTATACTTGTATTCCTTGATAGAATACCATATTTTCTGTCCCCTAGACTACTGGAGACAAACTGTTACAAGTAATACTACTTCAGTGTACAGCTAGAGAAGCTCATTTCTATCCCCGTCGCAGAATACCACACCAGACTAGCCTGATCAAAAATAAATAATCCTTCGGATGAGTGATGGTCTGCCATAACGCAATTAATGAAAAATAAAATCTTTTATTTCTAAAATGACAGGCATGATTACAAACTACATATTTTATTTCTAAAATGACAGGCATGATTACAAACTACATATTTTATTTCTAAAATGACAGGCATGATTACAAACTACATATTTTATTTCTAAAATGACAGGCATGATTACAAACTACATATTTTATTTCTAAAATGACAGGCATGATTACAAACTACATATTTTGTTTCTAAAATGACAGGCATGATTACAAACTACATATTTTATTTCTAAAATGACAGGCATGATTACAAACTACATATTTTATTTTTAAAATGACAGGCATGATTACAAACTACATATTTTATTTCTAAAATGACAGGCATGATTACAAACTACATATTTTATTTCTAAAATGACAGGCATGATTACAAACTACATATTTTATTTTTGTATTATTTAATTTATTAAAACTTTATACACATCTGGTGCCTTCTACCTTACGATATCATAAGGTAGACTGGCAAAGAATGCTTTTGGCATAAGTTTCGTTCATTCATTTATGCTGATGCACTAGGAACCGTAGGGAATGCACTAATTTTCAAATTATACTTGGCTTTGATATACACAGCTACCTCGTTCGATCTGGTTATGATGTGAATTTTATATAATGAGAATGTAGTATAATATATATATACAAAAACGCAGTCACCCTACCAAATCCTGTGTCCCTATAACAAGTTGTTCCTTTGAGATCTGCCCGTTTTGTACAACAAAATAGTATTTAATCTTTATAAAGATAGCAGTTGGATGGTAGCCCGTCCTCATTGTTACGCTCCAATGTTTGTTACCTAGTTCGAGGGTGAATTTCTGCAATTTTTATGACACGTGACGAAACGGACCCGTTGTAAAAGTCAAAATAATAGGACACGGTATTCTGATGTTGATTTTTATTCAAGTGCGATGGGTATAAATTTATACGATGTGTTTTGAATAAATAAATTAAAGGTTTGGTTGATTCTTAATTAACTGAGAGGTTGTTATGGAGACGGTGTTACATTAAGTGTACAATTAATTACATATAAAAAACCCAAGTATCGCAAGTTCCGCAAAAAGTGGTGAAATCTAATTGTCACTTAATTTGTTAACTGACAACATTTTATAGTGGTCGTGTCAATACTAGACATCTTTATTTCTTTAATAAGTAGGATATCTTGGCCATCGCACGGCAACATAATCACATGATACTAATCTACAATTTAAATGGTCCTAATTGAATATAGTGCTAGCGGGCCTTTATGCATCCACAAACATTACCATTCATTCTAGTCAGTCATTCTATTTATTCAAGTAATTAAGATATCTAATAACAACAACATTTTATACGGACCATGGCATTAGTTACCAAATTAAAAAACAATTAGATCTCTCTACTTTTTGCAGTAAGTACAGGAAGAACTTCATTGCGACTTGGGAGACTTGGGTTTTTAAATGTTATATTTTTGATGGGATACATTAAAGGAAACATCGTAGGCAATGATACTGTACCTACCTATATCTACTAGTAACCTACCTATCTATTTATTTAGGTAGATATTGTAAGTGACGAAAAATTGTATGAACTGCAAAAGTAACTTTGTAATCCAAGGTCTATGATATGGAATTATGGAATTACGAAGTTACTTATCCAGTTTGTATATCCAAAAAACAGGACTAAAAATGCGGTATGTTTGAGTTTTTCCTTGCTTCATAGGCTAAACTATAATTGAGTTAAAAATTTTATGTTTGGGAGTCTGCTAGATGTACCTACCTTAGAATTTTGATGATCGGTGAGTGAGTCAGTGACAAAATTAAGGAACTTTGACTTTTAATAGTTCATAAACTACAACTTCAAATTAAAAGAATCTTTGGGACAGTGTACCTAGTTACATTATGCTCTGTTACTAACTGCGAATTCAGGCTTCTATTATTTGATATGGATAAGGTTAATATTTTATTTACATTTTAAAAGTGCTTGAGCATTTTCCCGCTTAATCTGAGTTGACTCATATGGTGGCTATGAGGCACATTCCTGATGTATGTATGATAATAATAGTAGTAGTAATATGTTATCCACTAACTCTCAAAACTGTCATACGTAAGCATTCTAATATGTAACCAATGTAATAAATTAATGGGTTCATATTACATCGTACAGAATTCCATCACAGTAACCACACTTCAATCAATCTCTATGTACAAATAACAAATACATAAGCCTTAACTAAATTCACTCACATAATCCCCATATACGTTCAACAATGGTCGTTTAAACAAACGGTTTAGAACGTTACTGTAAAATTGATTCAACTTCGTTATTTACTTTGTTACTTTGTTCAGTTAATTGAGTCTCGGGCCAAAGACATGGAGTTAATTCGTCGATTCATATTTAATCACGGCCGTGCTTCGGGTTCTATAGAAAGTTGGAGGCAAGAGTGAGTTTTCAAAGCTATTGAGTTCTCTTAATGTGGATAAAGGTAACGTTTTTGGTGTGTCAATGTTAGGTTTTGGTAATGGCTTATATTTAATTTATTTATATCTAGGTTTATTCGTAATTCGTTATAAATTAGGCACTTAAGTGAGGATTGGTATTTATTTGTCATATATAAGAATTACTTTTCTTGAATGATAAGAAAGAGGGCAATTAATTATATCGGATGGTTAGCATTTACCGTTCACAGTATAAATCCTATGGCGAGTAGAGGCAAGGAGGACGACCTCTTTGTATGAAACATGTCCGTCAAAAGTGTGTATTTAGGTGGCGCTACTGTAGCAAGAGGGTGTGTAGTAAAGTAACTAGGAAAGAGAAAGTTCCGCTTTGTAATCGCGCACTTTCCGAAATAACCGTTAAATAAATTAGCATATATTCGACAAGTTTTGTTTTTTTTTCACTATTCATCCCTTCATCAACTACTCTGGTAGCTAAAAAAAATTAAATATTTCAACTCAGTGCACTTCACTCCGTCTTTAACTGCTAAGTTCAGATCATACCCTTTGCCTACACTAGCGCCATTACGGTCGGTTCTTGAACTATTGTTTCCTGCTTTCTGCTGGATACTTAGGTTTGCGTCCCATACAAGATGGTGCTCCTTACCTCTACCCTCCGTAATAAATCCTTACAGACCTTTTTAAAAATATAATAATATATAAAATAAACAAAAATCATCAACATTATTTTATATATACCTACATTTTTTGTCGTTACTGTTTCATTTACTGAAATTATTTTATTACCCGGGACGGTACTTAAAAATTAGAACATATAGAACAAACACAACATGACGACTGGACAACTTACTAATTCCTGCCCTCTAGCATTTAGACACGAAAAGAATGATTCTTAATAAATATTCGTGCGAACCTATGTTAATGAACGGTATTGCAATAGGTAGGTACTGCTCATATAAGATAATTCTTAAGAGTAAGTTTGAAATCACAAATTTGGACGTAATTTACAAATCCTATTCCTTTCTCCACCTGTTAGGTAGCTGTGTATGTTTTAACATACTCTGTAATCATTCAAAAAAAAAGTAAAACCACTTTTTTTCATAGCTCATAGCGTGGTACAGGCATGGCGTTCTAACCAAAGCGCGTTTATTCCATCATTCCCCATCACAATGGCGCTGTTGACACATGGGCCCGGATTTTTTGCACAATTGAATTCGTAACTAATTCGCTATCCATTGTTAATTTGGTGAATTAATTTGTTTAAAATTAAACAAACGGACTTAAATATTTGAATGAATCTAAGTTCGTGTTGTCGACACTGAATAAATTATGGTTTTATAAAACTTAGTTAAGAATCTTGAATTTAAAATCTATTTTACATCCTTGATTCTGCTGATTGTCAACAGATTTTAATGATTCCTTTCTACTGAATATGCCGTACGAGGATCCTGGTCCTAATTATAACAAATCTACACGTAGATAATTGTTTACAAATAATTGCCTAAAATTAGTTACGTTGGACTCGGTTTTATATTATTGTATATATTTTTTGTTAATAGTAGAAGTCAACTATAATTATTAACATTTCATATAATATTATGTACCTCTGTGAAGTGAGCAAGTATCCGGCCGGATACCGGATAGTAAATTTAGGTACTTTATTTAAATAACATGGCGAATATAATCACTACATTTTCATTTACAACAAAATTAATAGTAGATACTTTTACTGTACTACCGGCAAATTATGGTATATGTAAACCAATGTCTATAAAATAATTGTCACTTTATTGCAAAATTGGATTATGTTTAATTGTTTAACATGTGCCAAATTAATATTTTTAACATGGGGATAACGCTATTTAATATAAACTTGACACTGTTTTAAGTAGGTTACGTATTACTCCATAATAGTGAGCAGACCACGAGGAAATTGTTTGTAGAGAGAACAAGTGTGTTTGGTTATGAAACTTCAAATATCTTAGAACAAAGCAGCCTGACACGCTTAATCATAAAACTAACGAATGAAGTCTTAAAGAAATTTATTAAAAAAGAAACAAAAAAAAATATAAACTGTTCTAGATAAATAAATTATTAACAAATAAATCTTACTACTTACTAATTAATATGATAAATGATAATGTTATTTTGTTTATTTGTGTGTAACGCTTCCACGCCTTAAGTAGTCATTTTGCATACTACACATGCAACTTTGCCAGGCACTCAGAAAAGCAGATAGGGTAGCAGACCTTTCATCCAGAAAAAAAATGTAAAAATATTATCATAGAAATAACCGGACAAGAGTCAGCCTGACTCTGAGGGTTCCGTAAGCAAATAAACTTGTATGAAGGTAGTAAGTCCATCTCGGGAATCAATTCTCGAAGATTTTTGCCCGGTTTTTCGAAAGACAAACTTGCAGTTCTAAAAATACTCTCCCATACGACATGCAACTTTCCAACCGCAAAATATAAGTTCGTTATTACAAAAAATATATTATTTTATGTGATTTAACAACAAGCTACAGACTTTCGGATTTTTTCCTTTACTTGTGCTGTAAGACCTTGCTTTTTACCAAATTTCAAAATTCTAGGTCAATGAGAAGTACTCCATAGGTTTTGATTTACCTAAAATGGTCAAATTTGTTATAATCCAAGGTTTAAATATCTTTGGGTTGCGTTGCTTTACAACCTTGATTTTTTTACTGCTTCAAGGAATCGCAGACTTAAGTATTTGATGTTAATTTCAATTTGATGCCTATACCGGTTCTTGAGAAAAAGGGTCTTGACAGACAGACAGACAGACACCGACAACAAAGTGATCCTATAAGGGTTCCTACGGTACGATTACGTTTATACGGTCGAACGGTAGATATAACAATCAAAATTGATATTTCAGGACATTTTAGGTTAGCTACTGCTAAATAGTACTATTTGTATTTATACCCTATTATTATTATTTAATTTATACCCTATAAAAATATACCTAAATGAGAATAAAAATCTTCAAAAAGTCTTCAATATAATTATTAGTGGGACCACCACTTATATCGGAAGCCTAATAGTCTTATTAGATTACGGCGTACTGTCATCTGTGATGATTTTTATATCTACATATCTATGTGTCTTGGTAGCTGTAACTATTTTCGAAAAAGTAGGTACAATATCAAAAGAAAGTGTATGTGTTATGATTAATTCCAGTATGGCATTTCGCGTAAAGTACATAACCAAATTTGAAATAATTTTATTTTAAAATGAGCTTTCCAACAAAATAAAGAAACTTTAAACAAACGTGGCTTCAGTAAAATGTACCGTTAACATGCAAATTGTCTCTGAATTTATTTATGTTAAGTAATTGAATCGCTCGCGCCAGCAAAATGACATCTGTAGAGTTGATTTGATGAAAATTACCGCTTCCAAGATGGCCGATGTGTATTAACTTTTCCCCCTGTATTGAGCTCATTATACTTGAGATGGAAGAACATTCTATTGTTTTTTAGGGTTCCGTTCCTCAAAAGGAATAAAAGGAACCCTTATAGGATCACTTTGTTGTCCGTCTGTTTTGCTGTCTGTCAAGACCCTTTTGTGATTACTAATTTATATTTTGCGGTTGGCAAGTTAACTTTGTCGTATCATCACACATCACATCGATGTATGATTCGGAAAAGACGGGCAAAAATCTTCGAGAATTGATTCCCAAGATGAGCGTACTATCTACATACAAAATTGTTTGCTTACGGAATCCTCGGTGCGCGAGTCAGACTCGCACTTGTCCAGTTTTTTTTATGATTACATTACTTTTATTATTATAGTTAATATTAAGGCATTGTTATTTGGTGAATAATAATATGCCTTAATGCTGTTTTTTTACACTTTTGCTATGTAAATCTGTAATGCAATGTTTTTATGCCTCCAAGTTGGCTAAGTAGCATACGGCCATTTGATGAGAGGAGATCACCGTGGCTAGAAGACGCTTTCGGTTGTAGCTGACCTTATGAAATCCTATTTAGATCCAATCTGAAGAACTCCGTGCTTTAGTCTCTACAGTAGATGCTTTTGTGTGTAGTGTATTGCATGCAGCACTTAACTTTGCTTAAACAATTCATAGTAAATGAAAAGGATTATCGTGGGAGAGCCATGCTTCGGCACGTATGGGCCTGCTCGACCGGAGTGATACTGTGCCTACGGCACTAGAGTGTTGTATAGAATATTACATTAAACCATATTAAACAGACGTATCATCTTATATGACAGTTTTAATTACAATACTCGTCACCGAATATAGACTACAATAAATACAACATAACAGTGGTGACCCCGACGGGATTTTTGTTTTTTTATTATTGATATGTTGTTATTTATTTTTATTATTGATGTTTTTTTTTATTATATTTTATATTGTATCTACATAGCATTCTTAAAAGTATACAGAACAAGCTGTAAACAGCAAAGTAAGCCGCAAGAAGAAAAAATTGTGATAGCCCAGTAGAAAACCAATATACGCACGCTAAATACGAGTTCTATTTGCTATTCATCATAACATGTATTCTGCAACAATGCTTTATCTACTATGGAAGCGTTGCAAGGTCAGCTACACTCGTTACATGAGACGAGAGCTCCAGGACCTGCCGATGGTCGACAGGCGCAGAGATGCTCAATGCGCAACCAACCGTTCACCTCCATCACCGTCGCGAGTGATTATATAGTGTTGTGTGGTGTTTGAAGAAGTGTGTCTTAATACAATGACAACAATGATCGAAAAATAAACAAAATGTAATCATAATGTAACCGCATTTAAACTCATATCTAAATGTCTTTAAGTTTAGTTTGTAACCATTTTTATTAGGGGGATGTACTGTGCCTACGGCACTAGAGTGTTGTATAGATTATTACATCAAACAGACGTGTCATCTTATATGTGAGTTTTAATTACAATACTCGTCACCGAATGTAGACTACAATAAATACAAGATAACAATACCACGGCCTCGCAGAAAACCGGCAGTGAAGCAATGTTGCCTTGCTTTTCGCCGAGTTGTTATTATTATATTGTTTCACTCCACCCCTCCCCCTTCCAGCCTTCCCCTACTCCCACTTGTGACTCCTGAGTTGCAGGTGTCCATGGGCGTCGGTAGTCATTTACCATCAGAAGCCCCGTCTGCTCGTTTGCCGCCTATACCATAAAAAAAGGTATCGTAATTGTAGGTTTTCTTTGGATTATACTTTGCTTCTTAGTCTTACTCAGATATGATGAGCCTAGCATTAAATTTGGATGAAGCTAGTTGCTTCATCCAAATTCATCCAAACCACTCAAAATCTATTGTCGTATGTATTTTAAAACACACAAATGTTAATATTCAACAATAGTAAAGTTACACAAACGCCCTTATTATAAAACTCTCAAGTACTTATTACCGCAATTTCCCCCAATCGCTGGCTTTGCACAAACTCATCAATTGTGTCCCAACAACCTATTGAATCGACAAACCGATAATCCACTCCGCGACAACCGGCGTAACAAATGAACTTACAATGAAACAGCTTCATAAACACAATTTACCAAACTCCACGAGGTAATCTCATAAAACTCGAAGAGAAGTTGCACGGAGCGGCGCCATTTTAAAAATTAAATGTCAAAGTGACAACTGATTTGTGTTTGGAACTTGGGCAAGATTGACTTTTTCTTGTTTCTATACTAAGACTTATATTATTCGATTACTGCACAAACAAGTGCTATAAAATGTAACAGAGGAACTTTAATTATACCTATATAATATTTAAATACGGCCCATCACATTCCTAAATACGTAGAAAAGCATAAAAACCAAAGGAATTAAAACTGCAAGTAATTTTCAATAGTATACAATTTTTACACAAAGGGCAAGTAAAAAAATTGCTTACTTTATCAACCCACTTGATAGTAAGTGAACACAAGTGGGTTGATATATTGATGTGCTTTTGCACTAGCAAAACTAATGGTGCCACTTGTGCCGCCCTTCTTATCACAAAATCACTACAGTACTAGTGCTGGTAAACTGCGGGAGGTGATGTCCGTAAAGGAGGGTGGCGGAATGAGAGAGAGAGTGGAGTACGACACTCTCTCCCCGCAGCAGACAATCAAGTAGAGGGTCAGTAGGGGCAGGGCATTCAGTAATCTCCGGCCACCTTAGGAAGCGACTTGCAGGTGCCGAACTTTTGTTGAGCCTGTTGTCCAAACAGATACAGGCAGAGAGGCAGCGCGCAGTGTTACTGCAGTGTCTAATAGGTAACGGTCGCACCGCGGTACGGGTCATGAGTGCGGCAACAAGCAGCGGAACGCCGGGATAGTTTTCAGTCTGCAAGAGGAGGACAGACCCCTTGCCGAAGGGCGGAGGACATCCATGAGGATCTTCATCTTTAGAATCTTCAGGTACAGTACAGTACAAGCCCAGTGACTTCATTTTGAGCCTTGGTTCTCAAAATCTTCAAAATCTGAGCCTTACTTAACTTTACATACCCGCGATACAGGTACACACAGTATTTTAAATTAAAACCTCTTCAACCATAACGTTTAGTTCAGAAACATAATCTACATGACGTCAAGCTGGTATCAACTTAATGTGGAAATAATGAATTCGTCGCGAATCGTCCGCCCCTGTTTGTCTTTCAATTATGGCCTCCCTAGAGTCCAAACCCCCTGTTTAAACAACGTAACACTCCCATGTATATTTAAGGAGGGACAAAAATTAAATCTTCCGCTTATCTGTGTTGTTCAAAATGTAATCTACAGAAGCAATGACTTTCGAGGACCGAATCGTCTTTTTTTACCTTTAATTGATTTTGTCTTTTATTTATCTGCTAACAAAATTGTATTCCTTATTTATAATATTCGGTGGTACATGTGACCTTTGAAAACCTTTGAATGGATATTATCATAGAGAGACAATATAGGTAAATTTGTCGACCCGTAGGTCAGTGTTAAGGTAAGTGACGTTGTTGGGTTATAATTTTATTGTGGCACAATGGTATCTATCATGTCATTATAATATAATAACTTCACATCTCACACACGGCCGTCTGATCC
Organism: Callimorpha dominula; assembly: GCA_949752705.1. NCBI lineage: Eukaryota > Metazoa > Arthropoda > Insecta > Lepidoptera > Erebidae > Callimorpha > Callimorpha dominula. The sequence goes on from OX457005.1 coordinate 4,394,415, forward strand.
CAAATTAGACAGAGCCTGTACTATGGTAATCAGACTGCTGATAAACATACTTATATATTTCTAAATACATACATATTATAGATAAATTACACCCAGACACAGAACAAATTATCTCGCTCATCACACAATTATTTCTCCTGGGTGGGAATCGAACCCCCGACCTCTGGCTTAGCAGTCAGGGTCACTAGCCACTAGACCAACAGGCCAGTCATATAAAGTATGTCCTAGAGTTCTAATTCATTAGAAAATAGAATAGAGAACAGATTGCTTGAACTGATATGAAATAATGATACTTACTCACTTACTTGATGAAAAGTAACTCTTTTAGTTGTTTTAGACCGACATCTGTAATTTCTGCACACTTTTAGGTCACAAACTGTCATTGTAAACAATACGATTTACAAGGCCAATTAGACTATAATTTTTTCGAAGCCTTTACAGCTTTGACAGTCCATCGAGACATATTAATGATCTAAGATCACAAGTATAAATAAAAAAATTAAAATACCCACGACTGAAATATTGCTTCACCAATTAGAAAAGTGCTGAAAATCTTCAAACGGCTGAACAGATTTCCTGACAGACACCTTCTACCAGTTGCTGAAGGAAGCTGTCCGTATTGGTTCCGTAATTAATGGATAACTCTATAAACACAAGAAATAGAAAAAAAACTGTCTGTCGTAGGACTACATCTCAGAAGTGAAAACATAACTTACATATACATACACACATCTGTATCTGTATACATATATGTATCTGAGCGTGACGGTCACGCGAGCTCAGTGCTTTTTCCCCATACCAAAAGGGCCCAACGTAGCTATAGAAGTTTTCACTTCAAAAAGAAAATATCGAACATGATATTAAGAATCAAAGAACGTTTGCTTACACGGTATTTAATAAGAAATTCCTGAAAAGATTTCTAGCGACAAAGAGTTATTTCATCAGCAATCATTAAGAATCACTCAGAAAGAGAGAGAGAGAGAGAGTATAACACCGGCATTTTAAAGAGCTTAAACTTTAACTAATGACGTAGGTATTCTACATATAATTCAAGATATTTCGATGGTACAGTTCTCTGTATAAACGAAGAAAGTCACAAACATGAAGAAAGATTTTAAGAACGAAGACAACCGGCTTTTCCAAACGGTTTTAATGAATAAAATAGTGTAAAAATTTTATCATTGCATTAACTTAACGATTTTACAACTATTTCATTTCAAATATATGTATTATTATCAAATAACTATTCTACGTAGAAAAAAAATTACAACTTCAATGTAAAATGAACAACGCGTTTCAAAATAATGGACGATAATTTATTTATGTAATAATACGATTTAGGCGTAGCTTTAATTTTTCTATCTGTCTATCTGAAAAGGGATAAACACACAGCCGCCGAAGAAAAAAACTATAATGCGTCGCTTTTATGCGAAGATCCGCAACATTTACTTTAGCACGACTGACTACTCGCTGTATCTCGTCATTGGAGTAAGTGGTCATTTCTTGAGTTTTTTTTTTGGTAAATCAAAATATCGTGAGTCATTATAATGAAATAGTGAGTTTGAGGGTAATATTTACAATATTTTTTTGGAGTACTAACGTGGGTTACACATTACTAGTAACGTGGGTTACACATTACTAGTATTCTTGTTACCCCTCCAGCTAAACTAAATGCTTGTGTGAGGAGGGTGGGGTTTGAACCAACATCCACTTGATAGCAAGTCTGACGCCGTAGCCATTGGGCGATAGAACGTTGCTTAAATACTGTTAATAGGTCCAGGAGACCCATGCTTCGGCACGTAGGAGCCGGCTCGACCGGAGTGATACCACCGCCTCACAGAAAACCGGCAGTGAAGCAATGGTTGTATTGCTTTTCGCCACGTGAGTGAGGTTACCGGAGGCCCTAAACCCCCCTTCTCCTACTTCCACCTTAAAGGCCGGCAATGCACTTGTGACTCTTGAGTTGCAGGTGCCCATGGGCAGCGGCAGTCATTTACCATCAGGTGACCCGTCTGCTCGTTTGCCTTCTATATCATAAAAAAAAAGCATAATAATCACTAAGTTTTTGTCAAAAGTCGGTAAAACAAGAAACCATGAATTTGCGTCTTCTATCTGACGTTATTAAATGGGTTACGTGGTCTTACACATGATTAATAGTTTATCCATTAGATTTTCTCCTGCTGGTACGGCCAGAAACCGGTTGTTCTAGTCATTACTGATCTTGACTGCTGAACTAGTTCGTGGATGTGATTCCCACCAAGGACAAATAATTACGTGAAGAGCAAGATCATTTGTTCTGTGTCTTGGTATAATTTATCTACAATATACGTGTATGTATTTAAAAATATAAAAGTATGTTTATCAGCAGTCTGGTTACCACAGTACAGGCTCTGCCTAGTTTAGGATCAGACGGCCGTGTATGAGGTGTCTCAATTAATTATTATTATCTTCTAACGTTAAACTGAAGACGACTTACATGGAGCTTTTCTTCTTCTCAAACCAGACAACTGTATTGTCAAGGTTTATAATACCTAGTACCAATTCTCACCTTCCATTTGCGATGTTTGCAAATCAAATACGTTTATTTGTGATTACAGGTAATTATTATTTATTTAAAAAAGATAACTCAAGCATTAATAATTACTCCTGTGTCGCGAGGGACTTTACAAACATACAAACAACGGACACAAGGAACACCCAGACTCGGGTGGGAATCGAACCCACGACCACAGGGTCACTAACCACTAGGCCACCAGGCCAGTCGTATGAAATAATTATATGTCCTAACATGAATAAAAGTGTAAAAATCATATATCATAGTACATCATGTTGTTTTTAAACAACATGGTAAAAATATTATAAAACGTTTATCTCATACTAGCAGCGCCCCGCGGATTCACCCGCGTAAGTCCCGATCCCGTGGGAATATCGGGATAAAAAGTAGCCTATGCGTTTATCCAGGTCTCCAGCTATCTACATACTATGTTTCATCGCAATCGGTTCAGTGGTTTTTGAAAGATTATCAAACATCCATCCATCCATCCAAACTTTCACATTTATAATATTAGTGGGATAGCATGAACATCAAAATCTCATTAATAAGAAAGAAAATATTCAGTCTTCAGGTGCATAAAACTTTCTTATTGGTTTTTAACCAATCAGGAGACGAGAATTTAAATATTTACTGTGTTCTAAAGTTCTTATAAGTTATAGGTACATGTGTGTAATTATGCTAACGTCTAAATGTCGTAAACACAGCGCTACGCGCTACGAGGGTCTACGACTTGTCATATTTATTTATTTATTTATTTATTTATCTCTTTATTGTACACCTTTCATGTAAGATACAATCAAAAAACGATACAAACATTCAGGCATATCAATTGGCGGTCTTATCGCTCACGACGATCTCTTCCAGACAACCTTATATTAACAGTCATATTTTGTTTAATATCTATTATCCATTAAAAATAATAGAGATATAATCCATTAAAGAACCTTTTGTTTTCATATCATATCCTATTTTTTATTTCGATTCACTGACACCTAAATTTGTATGTTAAAAAAAAATGATTATGTAGAAATAAATAAACACTTTGCAGTGTAAACTGTTATGTAGGGGTTTTTAATTTATTTTAAATCTTTTAACACCTTATACGCTAAATTATAGAACACAAGTCAAATACCTCACCTTAAATCGCTGCACAAACACAAATCAAAACATGACACGGCTATCCGAACACCGTTCGACGCGACGGTACCGACAAGACTGTCCTACCGCCACCCCAGCCAATGGCCACCACGCCCCAGCTCACCCCGCCCACCAGACGAGCGAACCAATCAGTCCCCGCCCAAAACGTTATTTACCTCAAACGCCCGCCCGCCCTCAACTTATCGATTGGGCGGACGCAGCACTTATTTAAGGCGGGCGACTGAATTAATTTTGTGATTGAAATTACGAGTAAAAACATATAATTCGTTCGCGCCCGGCCGCTTCCATTAAAACACTGTTATTACGACTGTTGGTTTTTGATGTGTTCGGTTTGGCTCTTTTGTTAATTGTATAAGTGGTTTGCTATTATATAACATTATATTATCTAAACATTTAGTTTTGTTAAATTGTATTACCGTAATTAATTGTTAATTTAACCAATTATTATAACGGGTTATTTCTACGAAGGTAGGTGTTAAGCTTGTCGCGTAGGTATGTTTTTTATGTATTGTTTACCGATTTCTCAGCAAAGTCCGATTCGATTGTTGGAGCTATATCGTGCTAAGTGGTTGCATATATTTTTCTGTGTGATTTAAAGTTTATTGTCAGTCTGTCTACCGGTTGGCGTTTTCATAGTAACACTTGTTAAGGAACATACGTTCATAATTTATTCGCAACAAAGACAAGCGTTTTGGAGTTTACTCTGATTCATTACGACTTTATCAATGACCAAAGAAGATCGAGATGACTGCGGCGTATCAGGATACAAGACATTGTTTAGATAGATAGATACATGTACTCTTTATTGTACACAGAGCAGATTACAATATTTTCTTAAATCTACTAACTAATACTCTTCCAGGCGACCATTGGATGGAAAGAGAAACAGACATGAAAAGAGGGCTGCAGTGTACATGGAGCCTATGTAACCATTAATAAATAATATATAATTACTAATTAAAGATACTAACTATACACATTAATAGTTTGCAAACAAATATCATGATCGGTACACAAATACCTACATACACACGCATTTACACATTATATGCATACTCATAAACACACATAAACAATGCATAACATTTCATTTCATTTATTCCTCTTATAAGGTACAGTAGCTTACAGTGCATGGAATTACATTTAATAAAATAAATAAGTACTATAAAGTTCCTTAGTGAGAGCTGGAGTCTATACTAGGCTCGAAACCTGTATGACAGATCTCCAGGCCCACCCTACGGCCGAAAAAATGTCATATTATAACCATAACCAGTAACTATAACTGTAACTTAAAACAGTGTTACTGCACTACCATAGAAATTAACCAAGGTAAGTAATTCTATTAATCTTAATTGAATATCAAAATCTAAGGTTAGTAGTATGTATGTAGTGTGTTGTGTGTGTGTGTGTGTGTGTGAGCGTGTATGTGATTGTGCGTATATGAGTGTTTAGTGTGAGCGCGCGCGCTTGTTAAAATTTTGTTAACGAAGTGTGTTTATGCTTGAACCGACCGACTTGGCAAATACGGAGGCACATAATAAATACATAATAGTACCAAGGATGTCACAATTCATCACGTTTTTTTTTATTTGTTAATATTTGTGCACGCCTGATGGCCAGTGGCAGTACCTACTACGTAATACCTAGGTATTTTTGTCAGCCATGTTTTATAATATGACAATTTGTTCATATTAGTAAAAACCTAATTCGTAAAATTATAGTATTCTTTTTATTTTATCATAATTTATGGGTCAATCCATTGAAAACAATGTATGTACTTATATTGATATGTACTTGGTATATTTATTATCGCAAACCAAATTTCGATTCAATAAATTCTTCTTTCCCCCAAAGAATGAATAAATTTTTATACCTGAGTAGATATTTATAGGTTTTGTAAGTAAAATAGATTTGTGTATGCCTTAAAACACTTACGAAACCCAGCTAATGAAGAAGCCGCCCTCAATACTTATCATGGTTATGTAGGTTCGGTTTTGAGGTATGGCATATTGTTATGTGGTAACTCAACACATATAACAAAGGCTTTCATTGTACAAAAAAAGTGCTTAAGAGCAATAACTGGTGTATCTTCTTTAGCAAGCTGTAGACCTATATTTAAAAAATTAAGGGTGTTGACATTGGTGTCTCTATATATTATGGAAATTGGCATGTTTGTTAGAAATAATAAAAAATTGTATTCAAAAGTTAGTAAGGATAGTAAATTCATCAAAAGAGATCCCACTAAACTAAGAATTGAATCATGTAAAAGCACTCTTCGATGTAAAAACAGTTATATAATGTCAATTAAAATTTAAAACCATATTCCTCAGGTAATAAGACAATTACCATTACAACGTTTTAAATCAAAACTAAAGTTTTGACTACTAGAAAAGTGCTTTTACACCATAAATGATTTTTTTTAATTGTAAAACTTAATAATTTTAAGTAAAGTTTCGCATGCCTATTAAAGGCGAATATGTCGGGCTGCTTTTTAATATTATCACCTATTCTACCATATTCTTGGCGAATAAATATCTTATCTAATCTTATCCAATATCTTATCTTTGAAACTAACCACCAAAAAAAACGTGACTATATACCAGATGCAATTATGATCTTAATCTCTCTCTCTTGCACAGGGGCTCATGGCATTAGCACATTACAAAGTTAAGTAATACTAGCCAGGTCAGTCTCAGGATGCGTGACCATTCCTAACACATTGAGACCCCTCCCTGCCTCGGAGAGCACGTTAAGCCGTCGGCCCCGGTTGCCACACGAACATCTGTGGCATTCGTCGTCGTTACGGGTAGTTGGTTAAAAGTCAGACAACCTGGTCTAACTACAGAACTTCGATATCGCCTAGTACTAGTTAGACGTTAGTAGTTAGACTAAAAGCCGACCCCAACTTAGTTGGGAAAAGGCGCGGAGGATGATGATCTCTATCTATTGTACCTGTTTAACTTTCAATCACCGGCTTCTATCTTCCGAAGGAACTGTTACACATGCAACAGCTCTGAAGACCGCTCTATAACGGTTATACTGTACTTTGTAAAACAGTTTTGATGTTTTCAGGTTTCAATTACATCATAGACACCACTGCAAAATACGCTGAAATTGTAATAACTCTAGCTTAGGGACACAGAATTAGAATCTGAATCAAAATGACTATTAAGACCAAATTGCATTTCTTACGCTAAATAACTAATAGCCCTTTTTTATATGTCATTAATAAAAACAAGTACTAGCAATGTCATTAACCCCTCTCTCTAGTTAAGCTAACCAAGTATGGCAGCAACGATTTCTCAGAAACCAGTTGAGTGTCTTTAGGTTTTTCTGCTTGTTCAACTTTCTCTTCCATTGAATACTTGAAGTGGCACTCAGAATCCAGCCAAGTATTACGAATAGCAAATTCATTTATGGTTAATGCCGTCCTTTCTTAAAAAAAACTTTGATTCCATAATCCGTGATATTCTTACACTTTCTAGAAGAAATAGCGATATAGATAAGTAAATACGCATACAAACTATACCTTTGCAAACACAAGTTATAAAATCATTATAATTCATATCACTTTCTGATATATTCGTTCGTATGTTACCTAGTTTGTGGTGTGCAATAAAGAATACTCTATCTATCCAACTACCTATTAGGTACATGACCTTACCTTTGCACTTTACTTTACGTTATTTACAAATTTTTTTTTTTTAAAGAATACTAGCAACGTGGGTCACACATTACTAGTATTCTTGTTAACCCCCTCCAGCTAAGCTAAATGCTTGTGTTAGGAGTGGATTCCCGTCGATAGTGCACTGGGTGGGGTTGGAACCGGCAACCACTTGATCGCAAGTCCGACGCCTTAGCCATTACGCTACCGCCGCTTTAAAATTGGTTGACGTTAATTGTTAGAAGCAGAGTTTCTATAGGTCGTAACATGATAATATCGATATGTAAGGTTACTAATAACATTTGCCTTTAATAAGTAAGGTGATCAAACACAAAACATAGCTTCAAAATCGGATTGTAAATAAACAAACAATAAATAAAAAATCATTCGAAAAATATATCTTTTTTTTTTAATCAATATCGTAATTGCCATAACTCCCAACAGATTTTTATGAGGCAATTGTCAAAATATCATCGAGATAGTGCTCCCTAGGAGTCGAAAACGATTAAGTGTCGAGATATAAACATAGTGTGATAATGAGCAGGCCCGTCTGTCAGAGATTTAACCCTCAATTATAGAATTAAGCTGCGTTGAAGGGTTGCGCACCCCTGGCGTGACGGCGATTGGTGTGCTTAGTGAAGTGTAGCTGTCGAAACTTACGGTTATCGATAAATTATTTTCCTGTTAATTTGGAAGAAAATGTAATTTGTAATTTCCTAAAAAAAATATAAATTTTTTATGTTTGTGTTGTCACTTGAAAAAAATTACGGGTCATCACTTCATCGGGACTAACGGCAAAGTGATATGTCGGAATAGCAACGACTAAAGAGGGTCTTTTGTTAGGGCAACAGCCGTGGCCGTTGTCACAGGTCGTCACTCATTCGGACCGGATATCGTTCTGTGTTCTATAGCGATATTTTCATCTTCTTCTATTATCTGACCGCATTACTAGATTTGTTACCCCGTCAAACTAAGCTATTATTTTGGGTGGTGTCCGAACACGCAGCCAATCCGATTGCAAGTCCGACACCTTGGCCGTTAAATGAAGCTACAAGAATATATTGAATGACATATGTTTTAGTATACAAAACTCATATTTTAGTACATCATAAGTGAAAACGCAAATGTACTAAAAAATCTGACTAGCTCTGGTACATAATTAATAATTACATAATCGATTTTATATTGAATAGGTATATTTAGAATTAAACGGGCATCTCTATAACAGTGCAATAAGCGGACTGTGGTATTTACCATAGTCCGCTTATTGCACAGTTATAGAGATGCCCAAAACATTGCCTAAGATTTACAAAATGCGGATACTTATCTTAGAGTACTAAATTCACTCACTGCCACTAACAAAAACTATTTAGAAATTTCCATAGTTGTAATTTCTCTGAGTTGCAGTTTTTCGTGAAGTTAATTTATTCATCGACAAAATTAAACATCAATGTCGCGTCACTAACCTTGATGTTCAATACCGAATAATGAAGTGTCGTCACGCCGCACTCGGCGAATGTTTGCTATTGTAGAGTACTTCAGTGTGCGCACCGCTTTATTATCAAACGCTTACGATGATAAATACTTGCAGAATTAATTAAATGCTACTTAAAATGTTTGTTTGTGTAACCTACTGATATAACAGTTTTAGTACTTAACTATGTCTTTTCTCATGACATATTTCAGACTTCTTGGTGATGGAATTACAAATGGATGGATGGCCACATTGGTGTGTAAATGATTATTTGGACTTAAACCCATTTTATGGGCAATAATATTTTCTATAAGCTCTTTTTCTTTTTCCTCGCTCATTCCTACTTTATGTGGGATCAGCTCTCCTAATTTTGTGGCGCCAGGACAATTTGTCCTGGGTTGTCGGGTGGGGGCAATTCTTCCTTCGATAAGAGTTTCAGTCATGCTGGTCCACCACGTGGCGGGAGGTCGTTCTACATCTCGCCTATGTTCATACTACATGACCGTCGTCTCTTCGCATCACATGACCATACTTTGCGCAAAATTTTGAGGTCGGGGCAATATCGGTTTTGGCTATCATTTTTCGACCGCCCGTCTGCTTACCGACTCAAGTACCAGTACCAGTAGCGAGTCAAGCCATCTTCAAAAGGTAGATAATGCATAATTATATCCACCATGTATACATAGTAGTTTTATTTACAGTTTACTACAGAAGAGTTATATTGAGCGTATCGGTGACGTAGTCGTTCATGTGTACCCTGGTCGAGCGTTGTGTATTCGATATCCACACTTTGCATTTGTATTCTTTAAAACATTTGGTCCTTTAAAACTTGAATTGTAGCTACTATAATATTATTTACGTATTTACGGGAGATCACGAAACGAATCGAACGAATTTCGTGATCGCAGTAAGTAACATAAATACGTAAATAATATTATATCATGGAACGCGAAGGTTTAAAAGTTATTGTAGCTATAACTGTGTTTGTAAATAGCAAGAACAATAAAATATTGATAACTAGCAGCGCCCCGCGGTTTCCCCTGCGTAAGTCCCGATCCCGTGGGAATATTAGGATAAAAAGTAGCCTATATGTTAATCCAGGTCTTCAGCTATCTACAGACCAAGTTTCATCGCAATCGGTTCAGTAGTTTTGGCGTGAAAGAGGAACACCCGTACATCCATACTCACAAACTTTCACATTTATAATATTAGTAGGATTACAACAACACAATTACAAACACAACCACGCTAAACATATTGTAGTAAAAAAAAAAAGTTAGATCACTTTAAATTTGTTTTCGGGATATCTATTCATCATGCAATGCATTTAATTAGTAATAATAATAGTAATTAGTCACGGTACAACTATCCTTCACGAATGTCTAAAAAAATATTGTATTGTAACATGTTTTTCCTCTTCTTGCATTGGAAACTGCTCCACGTTTACATCCCTCTCTCAAAGATTTCACCCAGCAACATATGATTTCGTTATTTATGACTCCAAAACCATTAAGTTGATAAATACTTGTAAGTATACCAAACAGGTCATAAGCGCCTTTTTTATTGAAGTAAAAAATCTTTACTTAAAGGATTACGCGCACACGACCTTTACAACAGGTAGGATCCTAAATAAATGTGGTTATTTGTACATACATACAATCTAAACTGAACCGTAACATCACAGTTGTGAAGTTTAAAATCATGCAAATTGCAGCTAGAATATAAGACATTTGTTTATTATGGATGTGTCTATTTGAATATATTTTTTAGAACGTCAACAATGAGGCTTTGGTTGTCCGACATTATGCGTGTAGCGTAAGCGCCAATTAATTGCGGATATTTTTCCGTGTATTTAGATTTTAAAGATTGTATTTATATTTTTTTATTTTCGTGATTTGGGCCGTCTAATTGGGTAGTCTATAGAAAGAAGCTTATGGATGTTTGAAAATACAATATCAAGAACAGCATTATTTTCCCTTTAATTAAATCATGATTTATAAATTTATATTTACTTTCCCTTCACAAATGGCGCAGTAATTATAGGGAAAAATTGTAGATATTATCGATTTTAACAAAAAAAAAGTAAATACTTACAATAAAATGATTGTAATAAAAACCATAATTATGTTTAACTAGCAACCCGCCCCGGCTTCTCACGGGTAGCAGAGACGTCTTCAACAATCATCATCATATATCAACAAATTTAAACAAAACCTTAACAAATTATATACCTAAACCTGTCTCATAAATCGGTCTATCTATTGGTGAAAACCGCAGACAGACGTGGTGGGGGGCTTTGTTTTATAATATGTAGTGAAAAGTTAAAGCCACATGAAAAATGTTTAGATATGATTTTGAACACAGTTCGATTCGTAGATAAATAACAACACTAAGCGGGGCGTATGCTTGTTAGACACCATAATAATACAAAAAATATGACAAAAACACGTAGATATGACAGTTACGCAATACTAACAGATTAACTAATGAAGCGACCTAACCCACTAGTATCGAGTTACTGCGAACGCACCACAAAGTGATTAAGCTCTCTTGTTATATTAAATAACTAGTCAAACATTTACGTTTATTTTCTACAGGAAATTCATACTCCCTTATAATTTAATTAATGTGAACCACTTATACTTTTGGGATAAAAATTTAATCGAGGTGGTTCGATGGTAGATCAGTGGTAGTCAAGATACTACGCATATAATTTTCGACGTACCTACCTACACAGGTTTTGCAGAAAATTCATAGCAAGATCAAGCATCTGCGATAAAAATCAAGATAAAGTTTTATTTGGTTAGTAATGAAAGGACTTTCTTTAAAATTCTCTATCGTCAATGTTAGAAACAGTCTCATAACCACTGATATAAACTATTAAAATCACTAACTAACAGCAACTGCCAAGTTGTTCGTACTTCTGTTTGCACTCAAGTCAATCGTTATAAACATATTCCTACCCTATTATAATCCCACAATTTGTTAATACTTATCCATCGACCAATAGTATTGCGTTACCGGTATAACCAGTCAAAATAATATCTATTAACTTATTTTTATTAAATAGTGAACTGTGTTATCATCTCTTATAGTTTGTCCCTATTTTTAATAAAATAAATAAGAGTTTTTAATGTGGCGACAACATCAAGGTTAATAATATGTTTAAGTTAATAACATATTTTACTAATGTGCTAAATATTTGAAGGTCAAAGTAGACTTCCACAATAACTTAATTCCATTCATTCTTAATATTTGATTTAACTTAATACTTATTCTCATGGACCGTGCCCAATTGTATTTGCTAAGTAATTTAACTTTGAATAGTCATAGGTTCGCTTACTAGGTTAGCACTACCACCCTACATAAAACTGCCGGCCACTGAAAAATAATGGCAGGTGATGTTCAAATATATAATATGTCAAGTAAGTTGTAACGGTGATATTCAGAAGTTCATTATTAATACTATATAGTGTTTAGCAATAAGTATTTTGTTCAAAGCTAAATAAGGAGGCGTTCTACAGTCAACAGAGGTTGAGAAACAACGAACGTTCCTTGCGCTGCCAACCCAGTTACCCCTACATGTTTTACGATTCTTGCAAATTATACAGAGGAAGCAACGCTCTTGATGTCTATGGTATTAGGCAACATACACACAGCAGGCACTTTTTAGAATAGTAGAATTCATAACAATAAATACTTAGATTCTCCTCTTTAGATTTCAATGGTTTCCGTGCGTGACCTATGTATAAACACTCGGGGATGCATGTTCGTCTCGTCGCAGTATATTTTGTATCGCGGAAAATACACGCAGCAATCGAGATAAGTCGTCGTCCGATATTGAACAGAGACAGTGGCTGGTCACTGCCCCCTGCATGGCGGCCGGCATTAAAACACATCCTACGAGACAGACCTGACAGACCTTACAAAAAGTGATACAGTTAGTATGGTGTGCACCGCGGTAAATGTTGGTAACAACAGCGCATCACACAACACAACGGAAACGCAACCGTCTACATCGGCACGTTCCGAAAGACAAAGGAACTGGTGGCAGCGTATTAAACCCTGTGTGACACCTAACTCCGTCGCGGTAGGACGCTTCATTCCTTGAAAAAGAGCCCCCGTCGGGTCCGAAACTAGTCGGCCATCCCCGAAATACAAACGTGAGTAAAACCGTATAGTATTTAACAAATATATACGTTATCATATCACCATTCGGTCATCTCTGTATTACCTAATGTTGACTGTTAGAGAATACCTATGGCATTAAGTCGGCCTATGGACTGACAATAAAATATAAAAACATTTAATAAATATTATCAATTAAAAATTTATTAAAAAAGATAAGGAAACTCAATTTTTATTCAGCAAACATATTTAAAACCGATGTTGACTTTAATTGAATTGTGTAAAATCTTCGCGTCGGAGGCTGGCAGGGGTGGGTAAGTACGGCCCAGGGATGTGGGGGCGGGGGCTCGTTTTAACTTTCCGGAACGCTACCTAGGTGGTACTACTGGTACTCGAATAGAGAAATAGCAGCGGGACTTCACATTACTCTATTTTTTTGTATCTTCCGTATTCACAACACACTACAAGTCAAGAGTCATTTCACATAAAAAAATAATACAAAATGCACCGAGGACTTGAAAGGGGTAAATTTTTACGTGGGAGACCCATGCTTCGGCACGTATGGGCCGGCTCGACTCCGCTCGATACCACGGCCTCACAGAAAACCGCCAGTGAACAGTGAAACAATGCTTGCATTGCTTTTCGCAGCGTGAGTGAGGTTACCGGAGGCCCTAACCCTTCCCTCTCCCCTATTCCCGTTCTTCCCCTCTGCCCCCTCTAATCCCCCTCTCCCCTCTTCCCGCTCTTCCCCTCTTCCCCTACTCCCACCTTAAAGGCCGGCAACGCACTTGTGACTCTCGAGTTGCAGGTGCCCACGGGCGGCGGTAGTCATTTACCATCAGGTAACACGTCTGCTCGTTTGCCACCTATACCATAAAAAAAAAACAATTAAAACATACAGAAGTTTTTCTAACTGGTATCGGTTCAGTCCTGTGTTATAAAAACACCTCGTCACATGCATAGCTAATAAACTGTATGAAATACGTAATATTAATTCCCAAAGGAATATTCTAAATTGCCAGATTATAAGACAATGAACAGTACAAAATTAAATGTACAGATATTTAATTCAGCACACACAACTCTTTTCGTCTGAAAATCGCTTTTTTCGTATGGAAAATTCTATCAACAAAATCTTTTGTTATAAAAAAGTATGCTTAACAACAGTATCTTCATAGATTACAAGACAAAATTTTGTGTAAAACTTGATTTCATTGCTTCTATTGTTCCAATAGTAGTGGATAGTATTCAATTAAGAGAAGGCTGATCGTAGAACCTTCACAGTGTTAGTTATGTCTGACAGCGTTAGCGAATACAGAGGATTGTTCATCTCTTCATATTTCTTAGTAAATTAAAACAATGAATACATTACATATTATGAACAACACTAATGCCAAAGCAACGTTGAATTATGATAAACATATTTTTCAACAAACTTATTTCGATGACGAAAAATAGTTTTGAAATACATACTAGTTCATTTTGCAGTCGATTTTCATAGAGATTTTTATCTGTTCACATTTGACAATGACATGTTTTAGTTTGCATCCTACAAAACAGGAGATTAATTATAACAAAAAATGTACTTCAAATGTAATACATATTTAATTATTTATTTAAATAGGCGAACTTAATGCCGTAGGCATTTTCTACCAGTCAACCTTTGGGTGATACGTGTACATATTGTACGGGACCTTATGTTGGCCTGATTTCAAAGAATACATAATTAGTAGCTGGTGCTCGCAACTTCGTCTGCATAGAAAAAATAACGTAGGTATCATATTTTTTATATCCCAAAACATGAGAGATGATTGGTCTCCCATACAATTTTTTTATCTCCTATTTTACCCAATTCATGTTTGTTTTTGGCCTATGTCCTTCTCCAATATATATATAATATATATAAAAATAAAAAAATAAATAAAAAATAAAAAATATCCTGTCCATCTCTAAACCAAAATTAATCAGGATTGGTTCAGCAGTTAAAGACAGACAGACAGAATTACTTTCATGTTCTTAAAAATACCTAAACGTCAAATTTTATGTTTAATTTAAAAATGTTTTATCATAAATGGTTTTAGTTGAACTATCACAATGTAATCATAGTTGGATGCCAGACCGTTCAGAGTATTGTACCTATTTGTACCGTAATATGCCAAGATTAAACTTATGGAAGATAGGTGACTCAGTGACTGTCAAGTCCAATCTTTGTTTTTAGGGTTCTGTACCTCAAAAGGTAAAAAAAGGAAAGCTTATAAGATCACTCTCTTGTTTGTCTGTCCGTCCGTCCGTCTGTCTGCCAGTGTATCACCACTGATTTTCTCAGGAACAGGTGGACCTAGGAAGTTGAAATTTAAACCAGATACTGAGGTCGTATATAGTCCCTATTAGGTGTATAAAAATCAAGGTCCTGAGTCAACACGATAAAAAGATATGGACAAATTTAGATTTTACCAAAATTTACCTTAATTTTCAACGTTTTTATATTTTTCGGAATTTTCCCTTTACGTGTACTGTAAGACCTTGCTTTTAACCAAAATTTAGAATTCTAGGTCAACCGGAAGTACCCTATTGGTTTTGGGTCGAAAACCTATAGGGTACTTCCCATTTACCTAGAATCATGAAATTTGGTAAGAAGCAAGGTCTGACAGCACAAGTGAAGGAAAAAATTCGAAAGTCGTTAATTTGTTGTTATATTACGTAAAAAAAAAGTTTTTGTGATTACAAACATATATTTTGTGTTTGGATTGTTCACTTCGTCGTATATCGCAACCACAAAGTTAAGTTTGTCTTTCAAAAAGACGAGCAAAAAGTCTATGAGAATTGATTCCCGAGATGGACTTATACAAGTTTGTTTGCTTACGGAACCCTCGGTGCGCGAGTCAGACTCGCACTTGTCCGGTTTTAACGTCAAAACTATAGGTTTTTATCGACACCTGCTACTCAGGAGTAACAAGTGCGTTACCGGCCTTTAAGGAGATCGCTCTTTTCTTGAAGGTTTGAAAATCACATCGGTTAGGAAATACCCCAGGCGACAAATTAGGTTCAGGTACATTTTCATTAACCGTACTTTTTCAAATGAATTAATAAAGCATGACGTCACGCTTTACTGTGTGTTTGACGTTACGGTTGACTTCACAAATACACGGAGGACAATTTTCGCTATATTTTTAAAATGTTACATTGACTCAGAAAATAATTTCTTTTAAGCATAGGAATATAACTAATATGCCTGTAGCCTTAGTGGGAAAAACAATATTGTAATAAAACTTAAGCATTGTCAATTTACAAAACTTTATCTCGAATATTTTGGAACGTTTAACCCTTTTGCTCTGGTTCTACGTCATACTTAGCCCCTCCCCGTCTCCCCCCTTCTTCCTGGTCTAAGTTCAAAGGGCTCCCTTATCACTTAGACCAGGGAGGACCAGAACTAAGATGACAGTAGAATGTATGAAAGTCAATAAGAAAAACTTACTTATTTCAGAGCTTCCAAACTTTTAGTTAAGAACATGAAGAACACGAAACAGTGATGATGATTTTTGTATGTAATATAATTAAAATCTCTTTTCGCCTAGAAACACTTGTCAGGTTTCTATACTAAAACTGTGTGTGTACAGTGAGCTTCCCTTATTAGAGTGTTGACCCTAACTGCGCCATTGTTATGTATCTATTACCGCCTTACCTATGTCAACTATAAGTATGGCTAAAAAATTTGTAAATAAACGTAACACATACAGTAAAGACTAGACTAGACTTCTAGAAAGCTTTCACAAAACGTAAGCACGTCATAGAGACGAAGTTTTAATAAAAAATTACAAATCAAATAACTTTGTGGAATGCGGTGGCAACACTAAAACATCAAACCCACAGGCGAATGCACATTTGCTATACAAAAAAACCCGGAAATGTATAAAAATAAAATATACGCCAAATTGTACATCTAATTATAGAAAACCTATTACAATTTCAAAAATTATTATAAATCTAAGCACAAACAAAGCCAAAAGGAAGGGTAACAATTTTAGCAGTCTATGTATGTATATTTTTATATTACGATATTATTTCATTTACATTTATGGTACATATTATACATATAAATTAATGATAACTGTAAACTAATCAAGTTAAATATTATATTTTCATTATAGTTTAACGCTCAAGTTCAAATAAAATAGGACTATTAGTAACTATTATCTTATCCGTGCTGTTAGTAGATTCTTTCCGTTTCAGGCATGGCAGGCATTTTTCATTAATCATGATCATGAAGTACTAAACCAAAAACAGTAAATATAATCAGTGAAGCAGTACTTACAGCGTATCTATGTATACTGGGTGCAGACATATGAGAGCCTGCTCACCGTAGCAACAAATAGCATTAGTTATAGTAAACCGATTAAGTTAAACGGGATAGAAACCGATACGCGCGCCCTGTGGTGCGGAAACACTTGTAAATATGACGGTTGTAACGTTATTTCTAACAAGGGAGAAATGTTACGTAACTATCCCTTATTATTTCTGAAAAGTAAAGCGTCGGTGATGTTATTTCGTCTGTCAAAATAAATTATTCTTAATTTCGCTTTCAGACCTATATTTTAGACTTTGACTATGTGTATATAAGAACAATCAAACAAAATTTGTGATGTTTTCAGAGACTTTTTGTTACATAACATGTAACTACGTCACAACTAGGTAAGTAATAAAACTTTGCTACTCCATACTTATACCGAAGTAACTATTATCATATCTGTGCTTATACTAGTAAATGGTCACGTCCAAACGACAACATACACATATAAATAACCGATGACAACACAATAATAAAAAAACAAGTGCGAATTGAACTCGCGTTTAAAGTCTCCACTCGAGTTAAACTCGCACTTGTTTTTTTTATCATAAGTGAGTTGTTAGTGCTTACGAATTTATTATCTCCACTGGAGAGATGTGCGTGGTAAGATAAATTGGTTTACCCTTGTTTGGTATAACAACGTTTGGTCGAAAATCACTTCGACTAATTTCAGTAACAATAAAGTCATTTCACATAATTATTCATTTGACCGAATATTTAATTGGTAGAATTTTATTTAGCATAATTATTTATTTGGAATAATGTCATTTCACCGAATTTTTATTTGCACTAATTTTATTTAAATTAATGCTTCATTAGACTAATAATGATTTAGTCGAGAGATCATATCGAATATTCGGTTTAGTAATAATTAGTTTCCTTTCATTGTCAATAAACTGACGGTGGTTTCATTGTTTTCTTCATATTTTGTTTTTTGTCTGGCACTCGGCGGCCGCTGCCGCGGCACGCTCGCCTCGTCCTTGTTGCCGCCTCGTGCTTGTTGTGGGCACAGTTCTAGCCTAACCTAACCCTGCCCTAATTTTTTCTTTTCTACACTACATTACATTATTCCAATTGAATATTCGATGAAATACATATTATAACAACTGAACATTACAAGAAATGAGCATTATACTTTTTGATCAATAGCGCAAATGTTGTTATCGCAAATAAATATTCGATGAAATGAAAATTATGTCAATCGATATTATGCAAAGCAATTATTTTCTCTAACGTTGTTCGAATTAGTAACATTCGACCAAACATTGTTATACTAAACAAGGGAGGACCAGATAAATTATTGTAAAATGTACAGTTTGCACGTGAGATATACCATTTTATTATAAGACCATTGAGTTCTTATAGGTTTTCCTGTAATCATTAAGTAAAGAACAATTTAATTTTTTTTTTTTATTTTAGACTTAATAGTTTCGATTGTAAGAGGGGAGAATGGTAAATTTTCATATATTTTATTAAATAACTTTAAAACTAGTAATCTTAAAATAATGAAAATATGCATATTAGAGACCCGCACATAAATTTCTTTCATTTGAAAGGTACATGGTACAGTTCGCAATTTTTTTTAATTTTCTAATTTGGCCCCAAAAAGTGACCCCTATATTTTAATTTCATTTATTTACATTGCAATATGTTTAAGTTGTATTGTGGGTATGTTGGGAATTCATATGTGTATTAAATTTTAATTTAATCGGTGCGGTGTAGTTTCGGAACAAATTGGTTGTGGCCTGTTGACAGACGGAAGGAGGAGTAACCTTATATTTTTATTCGGATGTACGAAACCCTAAAAAAACAAAAGTTTTATTGCTTTTTATATAGGTAAGATAATAAAAAACCCATACAGTTCGTCTGGTGCATATAGATACAAAAGATTCTATGCTACAGAATTGCGCGAACGCTTAAAAATCAGAATTAAAAAACCTAAATTTATCGTTGACAGTACAGCGCTTTATTGTAGACATCCCACTCATATACTTGAGTGGAGCGGTTAAGAATAATATCTACCTTACCCTATCTTGTCAGACAACAACCAGTTCAGGAGCACACTGATTCGCAATTTAAACTCATACCTACATGTCTGTAACAATGTGTGTAACAGCTGACAATGCTATTAAACGACGGCTTAATAGCTTGGGCAGATTTGGCAAAATTTTCATGTTTGCTTTTATTATAATTGTGTTCAGTTTATCTGTGGGATTATACGCAAGGATTACGCCCCACCCGCGCCGGCGGACCGCTCAAATTGAATTGTAATATGCTACCGTTATTAATAACAGCGAATGGAGACAAACAGGGATGTTACTTTAAAATAAATTATTGGTAAAATTCAATATGATTCGAGAAGGCTTTAAGTATTATATTCATTTAACTAAGTATAACGATAAGGGTAACAGATACATACGTACGTACATCAAATGTAATATCCAATAAATATATTAACAAAACAAATAGGTAGCTTTGTGATTCTATGGAAAATATAGGGTGACCCCATTGAGCCCTGGGTCCTAATCAAAAGTAAAGTTTAAAAGTTAAAGTTAAATTTTATTTTTTTCTTTTTGATATTTGGTAATTCTGCTTGCGAAGATTACGTCACTTTCTTCCGACTTCCGACTGCCACTAAGGTTGCACTTGCACAAGCACTTCTCCTTTCAATTCTTGACTATGCGGATGTCAGCTATCTGATTCTCACTGAAGCACAACTTGAAAAGCTTGAGCGTCTTTAAAATTCTTGTATAAGATTCATATTTGGGCTACGAAAATGTGATCACGTTTCTGGATTCCGTCAAAAGCTCAAGTGGCTTTCAATTCGTTCTCGCCAGAATACTCACATGCTTATTTTTCTTTACAATATCTTATTCAATCCTAAGGCCTCTTTTTATCTCAAAGAACGGTTCAAGTTCCAGGTTCCTTCATGTTACACATGAAAAACCTCTGAGGTCATCAGAAGATTTGAGACTGAACATTCCACAAAATTTTATGATTAATCCTTTACTGTTGTAACTGTACGTTTGTGGAATGCGTTGCCAGTCACCATTAGGCGAGCGCAATCAATAACAATTTTTAAGAAAATGGTTCATGAATATTATTATCTATTTAGTTTAATCATTTCTGTATTAAAGTATGTTGTGTATAAATTAAAATATGTATAAACCTATGTATGTATGTTATATGATAAACTTAAGTATATGTTATATGTTTTGTAATAGTATGCATAAGTAGACTAAGTTTACAGGATATCTGTATATTTTTTTATTAATTAAGTTATAGTGATTATAGTTTTCATAAAAATTTTATCCACGCGTTTATAATAATAAGCTCAACCTGAAGATACTATAACAACTATAGAGTCATAAATTATAATATTATTCTTTGTAATATTTCTATTCTGATGTTTATAAAAAACTTTTTATTTACTGCCGAACATTGAAATGCCTAAACTAGAAATCGAATAATCACAATGTTTGGATATCAATAAACACTTTGGATCTAACAATTACCTATGTACGAGTATATTTGCTGTAAATCGGTGTCCTCTTAATTCAAATTTTAGAAAACTGCGTTTGTTATTAATACACTTTACTAATTAAATAAAAGACATTAAAGAATACTTATATTAAATAATTATTTCATTGTTTACACAACTTATCAATTGTTTAGGAATTAAATCTATACTATTCAGGCATAGGCAATGGCGGTGTTTTATTAAATCTTGGAGCAACTAACGCAATCAACAATAGTTTCTTTTCTTTTAAAATATGATATGTTTAATTGATACCAAAATGTATTTTTGTATTATCAATATCGATATACATTTTATAAATGTTGATGATCCGTTCGACAACCAAACATTTTAACTTTTACTTTTTACGTTCTCTTAACAAGCTGTTGACACAGTCACACAGCATGTTATTAAATATCAAAAACCGAAAACCCCGAGAATCAACCCTATCGCTTACAATCGCTCGTCTCCACCCGAGCGCGCCGTTTTTTCCCGCAAATTTTAACCGTCTCCCTCTGAATTCCGCGAATCAGCCGTATTTGTACAATAACTGCCCACCCGGGATCGTTTCTGGCACAATAGCCTCTTTGTTTAACGACGTCTTTCTATTCCAACAGGGCGCGTGCCTAGTTTTTTCAATGGGTCTATTCGGCTCACGTGTGTGAATGTTACGTATGTTGTTATACGCGCTCGGTTTAGGGTTGAATTGTCGCATTGTAATATAATTGTTGGCAATCATGTTCAGATTTATACGATGGTAACATTTATTTAGTTAATTTTATAAAATGTAATTGGATTACGCCGTAACTACAGCACTAAGTACAGTGTGGCTGTGTAATGATCGGTTGGGCTCAAGGTTTGTATGTCTGAGTAATCAAATGAACTTTATTATTACTTAGCGTTTTTTGCAACCTTAAAAGTAAGCAGGCACACGGCCGACGTCATAATAAGTGGTTTCGGACGTTACCGTTGCCTGTTAATACTCACAATACCAGCGATATCATGTGCGCACTCCCGACTTGCGCGCTCCGAAAATGGCAGCGCACGTCAAATAAAGACTTTTATAGGCAAATGTTTGATACCTTGAGTTACATTATTGTAATTTTATTAGGGATCACGAATTTAAAAAAATACAGCTTATGTTACTCGCTGATAATGTAGCTTTCTATTGGCTAATAATAATAAAAGTACAGGTACAGAAGTTCCACTCCGCCAAATCATTTAAATAAATAGCGACTCTTGTTCCGACAGAATAAAGTCGCAATTTAGGTTACACAGCGCTTATTACCTACAGTTATATTCACTTACAAGTTGCCTCTCTTTCTATCGCATAGCTTTTATCTGTTCTTATGGTTGTCTTTTTTCCAATAAGTTATGTGCATATTACTCTACTTTTGTGTACACGTAGGCTAGGTACTAATAACTCGATGGTCTAGATACAAACGGATGACGGGACGCAGCGCGTGAGTGAGCATTGAAATAACGTGCGACCCGGCCGGCGCGCGGCAGCCCACTGAATTTTGGCACGTTTAGACGATCCCACCGTGTACTTGTAGCTTTATGCCTACACTGTGGAGTGGACCTGGCCTCCTATTGGTGAAACAATTTTAAAAATCGGTCACTTTCACATGTTTAATATTAGGATAACTGAATTGCTATTAATCACTGATTTAAAAAAAAGAACAAATTGAAATGCCTATGCTTAGTTTGTACGGGTACTAGTGTCGCCAAACTCTCACATTTGCAAATTAATTAATATACACACAATAATAGTAACGTCATTGATCAGGCAAAGCGCTCCTGATGTCGAGATACAGGAAGTAACCACTTGCATTAGAGTAAATCGTATCTAAGCATATTATATGGCTTAGATACTTTCTAAGCATTTCATGTTTCACTTCCACAAGAGGAAAATGGTTACAATTAATGAACTGCTGTGCTATTAACATCGTCTTTCAAAAAGCTGTTTTACATGGAATTCAAACTAAATTACGTTTACTTAAACACAAAAAAGTTGTATAAAAGAAAAGGTTGCTACCCAGAGAACATAAGTATTTGTAAGTATAACGAAACACATTCATTTGTCACAATTACCGTTGGCGCGGAATAACTAGCGTATAGCGATGGCCATAAGCGCTTGTTAGCTGAACATCTAGCCGCTCATACATTTTTATGAGCCTTTTATTTTTATCCACCCATGTTTTGAAGGTTCGACGGATGAGGGAGAACAGTTTTGTGTCCTCAGTTGAATTATAACTAGCTTGGCGGTATGAATTACTTATTTTATTAACAGTTTCACAGTTATTGGTGCTTAGTCATATAAATGTACATATAACAGGCATGTGCATGTTTTCATTGCAAATTAGAAAAAAAGAGTTGCCAAATAGTTTTTTTTGTAGGTCCAAAAAAAGGGCAAACGTTTATATTTATGAAAGAAATTAACCCCATAATCTATGGAAATGAAGCCATTTTTATCATAGGAAGCCGTGGAATTAAGGCGGAGGAAGACACCCCATTGTCCCGACAGGAAATCATTGCAAAAGGCCTATATGAAAAAGAAAATTGATGACATTGGGATCATGTTCAAATATATGCAGGAAGAAGGTAAAGTTTACATAAAGGCTCTTATCAAAAAAAACCATAAGATGAAAAAGCGAAAAAGAAAATCTTAATTTGGTTAAACCCGCCGATGGAAACAAATTTTTAAGAAGTAAAAATGTAAAGAAGATACTCACTAAATAAAATGCAAGTAAAGGAGATAAAAATAAGAAAAATACACTTTCTGAAGGATATAATAGAACTAAAGGAAAGAAAAATGAGAAGAAGACCCTCATTGAAGGAAGTAAAACTATAGGAGGGAAAAATGTGGAGAAGTCTACAAAAGACAAGGAAAACAAAAAAGCAATAATAATAACCCAGTTGATATTTTTAGAATAATAATTAAATGAGTAAGGTTTAAGTTTGAAAATGACTGTCCAGTTCAAAGCCACTATCTGTATGTAAAAGCTGTCTGTATATAATAAATCTGTAGATTCGAATTGTTTGTTCACACACCACGTACTAATTACTGAATCAATTATCATGAAATTTTACATATAGCTTGCCTGAGGTGCAGAAAAGGACTTAGGGTATCCTAATCCTTTCATCTGTATCTCTACCCAAACAGAGTCCCCCAACCGCGTCTGTCTGTTCGCGATAAACTCAAAAACTACTGAAAGGATTTTTTTTGCGGTTTTCACCAATAAACAGAGTGATTCATGAGGAAGGTTTTAGTGTATAATTTGTTAAGGTTTTGAGTAAATTGGTTGAAAATTATGATAATGGAAAAAGTCGTGCAAACTTCTATTTCTCTGTATTCTATTCGACCAGTGCGAAGCTGAGGCGGGTCGCTAGTTTGCTACAAATATGTGCCGATTTGTTATTCCGAATGTTCTGAAATTTTCTTTTTTACGAATATCTCAGTAATGGAATGTTATAACTGTTAGTAAATTTTTACAGATCTTTATAAAGTTATAGTAGGTGGTGGCCTCCGATTTTAGCTTCAACTAGCTACCCGGCATCGCGCGGGTGGAGTTCCGAAAATTTTCATGTACGATTTTTTTAAATTTTCTTCCATACAAAGGTTTGTATGGATTGTCCTGGCAGTAACGAACACAACAAAAAAAATATTATCCAAATCGGGCGAGCAGCAAAGTTCTCAAGTGATGCTCCGTCATAAATGTGGCAATTGATTTTTATTTAATTTCTTAAAGATAATGCACTGGCTAGTATTTTTTTTGCAGTGAAACTTCTTTAGAATCGTTGTAATTTGAAATTCGATGAAACTGAAGCATCACGATAAAGTTCCTACGATAAAGTTCCTATAATTATTGTCTTGTGAACCAAATCGCGGACGCATCTAGTTATTTAGAAGACGAATAGACTGTATATAATTTATTCATGGGTGTAAGTAAAATAGAAAGTTTTACTCACTGACAATAAAATTATAATCAAACAACGCCACTGCCTACCTCAAGACTATATTATAAAGAGGAAAAAGTTTTAAGCGTTGTCTTTTATATTTTATTTTATTAACCTAATTTAAAAAAAAAAAGAGTGTCTGTTTGCAATTCATACACTGCAAAAGTGAAACTTCAGAAAAGTAGTACAAGAAATTGAGAAATAAAAAGTAACATCAACACAAATAGTTTACTAATGTTAATAAATTTCATTTTAGATAATTTATATAAAAGTTATTAGTCAAATTAACACAGATATGTTAATTTGTGTGATTAACACAAACTAATTAACCACCGAACATTAATACGCAAATGCACAAAAATTACACCACGTTGACTACGACGCATTTTCTCAAGGCTTCGTAGTACGCAGGCGCAAAGACAAAGATTATAGGAAACACTATATACTTGTATCCAACTCCTTTTCTCGCAGGCTAAATCCATTTATGAATAAGTTTGTTTCTTTTTAGTGTGACTTTTTCGCTTCATCGAATTTTCAAATCACAACGATTCTAAAGAAGTTTCACTTCAAAAACATTTTTTATTACTTGTAAACATAAATAATAATTCTTATTTATTTTTACGGAAACATAAATATAATAAATAAAAATAATAAAAATCCCCAAACATTTTTTTTTTATTTATTATAATGTACCTACTTCACTTGTATAATATAAAACTAAAATGCATTAACTTACCTGCTTTTCTCCTTTACTTTAATAGAGTTAAATAGGTACTGAATGTTAGTCAAGCATACGCTTTACAATTTTCTTTCTTAATTTCTTACATAAACTTAGTACTTTACTCAGTAGCTACTTAAACAAACAGGCAGACACATACATTTCCAGAAATCATCATAGCAAGGTGTATTTTTCATTTTGTTTTCACAATATTCTAAAATGTACAGACACGATACGACACGATGATACACAGACACAATTTATATTTCCTTTATATGTACAGATGACCCCAAACTTCGTTTGTCCAAAATTAGAATGTTTATTTTAAATTATACTTATGAGCGTCATCTGCTGGCAGGTTGCAGTATTATATTATTTTTAGTACAGTATGTTTTTTATACGTTTGAGTTCGAGAAGTTCGAAAACTTCGTTATGGGTTCTATTCATTTATTACGTTAGACGATTTATGAAGGGGGGGGGGTAAAAAGAAGTCTTATTTTTTTTTTATGTATATATATATAAAAAAAATACTCCAAATCCCCATCTGGATTGTTCTTACGTAAAGTTAAAGAAGGTAAGTCCCGCCACCCGGTGCGACCATCACCCATCGGCCGCTCTCAGAGGAGTGCGGCCGATGGGTGATGTTCGCACCGGGTGTCGGGACCCGTCTAGGGTGAGACGGGTCAATGCCCGTCGGGGGTTGCGGAAGAATGCAATAGCGATTCTCGCTCCCCTGATCATAGGCAAGTAGTGGAACACCCGGGTGGTTTGTAGTCGGTAAGAGTCCGACAGATCCCTTCGCGCCTCCCCAAGGCGGAGGACATCCATGTAGTATCTTCCACCTCGTCAAAAAGAAAAAAAAGGTAAAAATTCTCAACTGCTCCTACCACTTCAATTCACCGTACGGAACTCCCTAACGCGCGTTCAACTCGCGCAACTTTCTCTCTCGGCCGATATTTCATAGTATTTATAACACAAACTATAAACCAGTGTTTTTATATTTTTGCTACTTTATCTTTGCAATTTTGGTTAACACTGATTTGAGTTTGGTAAATTAAAAAATCTGGTGGAGCAGAAATATCAGAAGTTTAGTCAGGTGTCTGGAGATTCAAAATGCTTTCCTAAACCCGTGGTCTAACTTCGTTTTACTCTCAAAGCAATGTTTTACTCGTATATATCACCTATAAAACCTATTAATCATTTTTTTTAACGTAAGTGAGATTTTTAAATAAAGTTAACATTTACAAATATGAACGCCATCTGTTGGTAACAGTAGCACTATTGCAGTACTATCAACATTGTTCAGCTTTAAGGAAGTTCAGTAACGTGACATATTTCGCGGTGAAGCGCCACTTTCGCGATTTAGTGACACGATGTAGCTGACGTCACAACAGAGTACATTATTAAAACTGTTCTTGTTCTCCAACATAGGAATCATAGGATTTACCCTACCATAGACATTTGTTAAGTCGACTAATAACATTTCTACTAAATACTTTTTAATAAATTGCAGTTTGAATAATTTCAATAGTAGAGAATTAAAATGACTCTAGAAGAGAAAAATGTGGGATTTATTATTATATTGACAGACGACAACGATTTTTAGTAATAAACAAGTCTAACATTTTAAGAAATATAACGTAAAAGAGCATAATATAAAATATTATTAGATGTTAACAGATTAACATTATTTATCTTAGGCAATTAGGCAAGTGCTTTCAGTTTTAGACAAAAAAAAAAACCCTTTCGACGTTCACTTTTCGTCAATAGTCGAGTTATCGACTATTGAGGTTTAGTAATGACTTGAGTCACACACTCGGTATTTTCCCAGAACTCAGAAATGAGTTTATGTAAATATAAATAGAAATAGTTTTTACTCCAAGTGTATTATGTAGTTGTAGTTAATTTAATTCTCTCGTGTGTGCAGTTTTGTGTTATCTAAGTTTGTTAGTAATACGATTATTTTATTGTTTCAAGCACAAAATATTAATATAATAAGTCTATTTTTTCTATTTGCAAAATAATTACGCTAAAATACTCATAAAACTACAATTTCGAATCATAAAATCAGGTAGGTAGCTACATAGACAAAACTTCGTTTAGAATTGTGTTTTTATGTGTATTATCATATTGTAATCGTATAAATTACTCTGATGTAGATCAAACTCTTTTTACGCTTTTATTTTGTTTTAATTACATAATCCAATATCTATAATCCATAAAATAAATAGGTCGCTAGATCCATGTTCATTGTTTGTTTATAAATATTTGTTATCAGTAGGTATTTTCTTTGTTGTTATGTTACTAGGTACATACATGTAGGCATGCTCACTAAAATGTCATTGCTTGCGGCGTCGTCATGGGGCGGGTCATTTCTTTCCCTCTGATATGGCGAAGGAGATGATGGCTGGTCCATGCGTCATACTCGTGAACGGGTGCTGCTTGGGGTGACTGGTCGGCCTAGTCAGCGATGCTTTAGCCTATACTATTATTTTGGTTCGATCAACTGCAACTCTAGCCTCTTAATCCAGTCACGAATTATTTTTTAACAGTAGATTTTGCAACTGAATGAAGGTAGATGTGCACCTTGAATGATTTCTATGTTTAATAGGTTCAAACCTTGAACGGTATCACTGAGTGATTTTTATTTTTTAGTACGTTAGCTTTTGGAGCACTTCAATAAAATGAAATTCAGGTGGCATCAGCTTGCATCCTGTTTACCTCTCATGTAACACTAACACTATTGTACCTGAAGATCTGATTTTTAAAAAGAGTGGCCATGAGTTTCTTTGCCAGTATTCTTCTCATAAGGCCCTACGCATTTTGGAAACTGGAAGTTATAGATCGACCCAAACAGGCAGTAGATTTTGGTGTTTTTCACCTAATTTACCTTGACAATCCAGTACATGCTGTGGCATCTGTTTGTGCCGATCTATGATTTTAACTCTAGCTTCAATTTAACGTTCATAAATGTCACTTAGTGTCTTAATTGAATAAATGATTTTGAATTTGAATTTGAATTGAATTATTGAATCATATTGAATGTAGGTAGGTAATAAGTACATTTTAAAACGTTTGTTAATAATATTCAATGTTGCACAAGGAATATACTATACTATACCCAAAACTGTAAAACCATTATGCAAACAAAGACTACAAAGATGTAATTATGAAGTCTTTGTGTAGGTACCTAATATTTTTCTTTCTGGACGTTTCTAATCTAATATAAATTTTATTATGAGTTGAGCTTTTGTTTATTTTGTTTCTCGTAAAGTCGTAAAGGTATATGCACATAGGTACCTCCTAGTATTTGCTCGCTAAGATAGTTTTTCTTAATTTTTTTTTTTTTTAAAAGACAACTCCCGCATTAGGAATTACTCCTGTGTCGCGGGGGACTTTACAAACATTTAGACAACGGACACAAAGAACACCCAGACTAGGGTGGGAATCGAACCCACGACCTCTGGCTCAGCAGTCAGGGTCACTAACCACTAGACCAACAGGCCACCTTTGTGTTCAAAAATACTTAAGTAGTAAATAATGTTGGTTTTATACAATATTATTCTAGGATCTTTTATTTCTAAGCTCCACTAGAAAATTTGCAACGTCGTAAAAAATGTTTGTTTTTTACGAAAACCTACTTAGGTAGTTCTGGATGTGAAGAGCTCGTACCTAGGCGTAGTAGCCTAGGGCGCCACTTCAGACTATACACGTTTAATTTAATATATTCAAGAAAATATCTCATTTCTAACTTATTTAAGTAGGTACAAAATAAGGGTATTCTCTTGAATATTCTTAATTCCATTAAATGTTTTATTTTTTGTTTAGGTTCCTGTTGTCATTGAAAATGGAAAGTTTTGGATTTTCGCAAGAGCGAGGCGCTGCTAATACTGTTTTCAATGGGCCTATTTTTTACAATGTATACAAAGATGCGGACTTTCTGCGTGTTGACGCCAATGTTGAAACCCTCCTTTCTCGAGGGTACGAGGTAAGACAGAAAGTGAAAACTGTCCCCATTGGCGAGTCACTCGTAATTGAAGGGATGAAACTTGGAAGGAAGTACGTATTTTAAATCTTTTTTATTCGTTTTCAATGCAATGAGGTTTATATTTGTTAGGCATGCAGGTAATATGGTACCTGGGTAAACCTACATAATAATGTGAAGTGTTCCCAATGTTCCCATTCCTAAATATCTGTCAAAGTAATTGTACTAATGGTTCGTTAGTTTTTATATTTACTTAGATACTGACCTAGGTCTTGTCTTCGAAAGTTCAAGCACAAAGCATTCAATAATAACTTAAGAATATAATACATAAAAAAAACTGCAGTAAAAATAGTTATTTTTGTTCGCGTTTAAGAATATAAATAAGAAAAAGGTGGGTTATAATAAAGCCTTCTTTCACTTCTTATCATTTAAAATTAAAACCATGCAAAACAAACACGACGGATCAAATTGTTATTATTACCCACTGTTTCGTAAGCAAATAATCTTCAAGCTAGCTTCGCAAGCTCCTTTTTTTATTTATTATAAGTATAATTTCAGCACTCCATTAATCCTTAAAAGAGGTGGTCACGGGATCACGGTTGAAGATTTTGAGTTCACGTACAATCGCCTTCAAGGTTTGGTAGCAGCTTATGCTTATGAAAATCGCCATAGATTCCCAGTTATCGAGGCAAGCGAGCCAAAATCACTAGGACTGGTGTGGAACAATGAAAACGATGAGAAATGTAAGCTGTATCTGTCAGCCGTAAGCGGAACCGACAACATGATTGATCAATTTTCTTTCTTTCCATTTATATGTGGACTTAGGAAGTTTCAGATAAAGAAAATCCCCATTGATCTGGTTGTTGGTATGGGATATGTCAAAAATAATGAAGGGTTGACAATGGCCCAACTTCTGAATAGAAACTTGGTGACAGCGAAACGGATATGGCTTATGTTCCCAGGCAGCTCACTTCGGGACATGGAAATGCTTATCAACACAACTCCTAAGATAAAAAAACTTTTCCAGGGTTGATTAAATACACTTTTTATTTTCTTGGATTCTATTAGACGGGCAGATATTTCATGTATAATAATATTCTGCTACTTTTAACATTTATTAATCACAATATATTATATGAATATGTCATATAAATTACAATCAAAATATTATGACTTGTCAAGCATCTCGATTGGTGTAGAGATATGCTTAGTACAGTAATATATTGTTAAATATTTATATTATTTCTTAATAAAGAACTTCTCACAAAGAACATGTTGTTATTTAATTTTTCCTGTAATATGAGAGCCTTTCAGTACTTATTTTGTAAACAATTTGTAATTGTAACACAACAAACTATGATGGAGCGGCTATTTAAAAGAGTTTATTTATGCAACACTGTTCCATATACAAATATAGGTACTAGTACCTAGTCCTCAGGTTGAAATTCGATCGAAATTCATCAAGTCATTGATAATGACTTTAGCTTCCACATACAGCAAAAACATAAAAAGTAAAAAAGTGATCTGCTCTGTTTGTAATTTCCAAATGCTATTTATTTTAACATGCCAGTGTTTACAAATCTGCACTGTCTCTTGCCTTCTTAGAGTTGTCTGTATGCAGAAGAATGCTGGTCTCTTCCTTAACTTATTAAATTACCGTTCTATGACATATGGACATACCAGTCTCGAGGTCTTAAAAGACATGAGAGGTTTCCCAAACCGACGTTGCCCAAATTTGACTCCCCACTAATGTTTAGGTTGATTGATAACACTACATATTACAATGAAGGTACATCCCTAAATAACAAACAAACAATATTTTAAAGCATTTTATTAATTTCAAAAAATAACTAGCATATAATCACACAGTATAACTAAATTTATAATATACTATGAGGAAATACACACAATATAGCGAACGATCGATGCCGTTATTACAACATAATCAACATATATTTTATTATAATTCAGTACTAATAGTTTACTTTGTCGTTACCCAATCGGCTAATATACATTACCAATTTATACGTATCTCCATTAAGTTCTAATATGCCTACTTAGACTAATTTGTTTTTACACAGATAAACGCCTTAAGCGAACAATCACTGACAGAGTACAATAATAACATTTATATAAAAGTTCCAAGTGAACATTAGAATAAGTTGATAGTACTAACATGAAGGACTAGAGGACGAGGATGAATCACACGGAACTAATTGATTGAGCTCCAGTCCTCGCAGAGCCGCGTCCGGCTCCGCGTCTAGCGAATACACACGTCAACTATTAAAAGCGAATATCACTTGGTAATCAACTGCCAATATTCTATTTAGATAAAGTTTTATTTGTATATGTATATTATGTAACCAATGTTGCACATTTAGAATAGTCGGTTTCAACTTAGGCTTGCCCAGTGCCACAATGGCCTTTCTGGATCCATTATAATTACTATACAGCTTGAGGCTTTTTCGTACACTCTTATCCTGTTAATAACAGATATTTAGCATGACGCAATGCTCTTGTGAACCTTTATTCTGGGTAGGCCCAAATTCATATAGCCATACTCTAAGGCGCCCATTACACAGTAGGTTTTGCCACAATCAAAACGGTGACGGTTTCACGGTGAGATTTTAATGTCGATATTATTTCATCAATCACCAACGAACATGCGTCAGTCATGACTTTTGGTAATGATTGACGTTTGCATGAGCGTCTAATGGACGCCTAAAGCCATTTCCCTCTATTCTTTATACCCAATATATCAATCACTACGCTTCCGCTACTGAAAGATACATTTTAAGGCCCGTGCTAGAACTATAGAACTATTAAAATTAAAATAAGAAGAAAGAAATACAATAATGCGTGCATGGTGGTAATGGCGGTCGATAACGATGTATTTTTTATGCGTTTGTAGATAAACTAATTACTAATTTGGTCGGAAATCAGTTATCAAACATACAATACAAATTTACTTTATCTAAACATAATTATGAATATCTACTTCTTCTAATGATGCCAAAACATACGAAAACCGAAGTTATGTTAACTCCATGTGACGTCACAACACTAAACAAAAAAGTGTGTTTTAAACTAAGAAACGTGGATGAGAATCCGGTTGAAGAGAATTGATCTATACGTCATGGAAAGGAATCATATTCCAGAGTTTGTGTGAGAAAACAATATCTCAAATTTAATGTTAATAATGATCAGGTCAACAACTTGAACAAACACTGGCTATTTATACTAAGTCTAAGAATTGCGAGTTTCACGGAGCTTTCGTATGTCGGACAGTAATGCTTAATACTAAGGCTTTTGACGGCTGAAGGAAAATACATTTTAATATATTATATTTATTATAATTTTACATTTTATTTGGTATTCTAACGAAATCCTGTTCAATTTGTCTGACAAAGGTCCTATTAAATTTTAATAAATAGGGAGGCGTAATTATTAGCGAACACTGCAGTATTAGTTACAGGGCTGCCACTGTACAACATGTCTTTGTATAGTAAACAAAAAATTTCAAATTACTGCAAATAAGACGAAGAAGGAAAAAAATTAAAGGTGGTATATATCGTTCCTGTTACTCCTAAAACAACCATGTGCACAGCACACAGCAAGCTAGGTACGCGAAACTCGGCTTGAGAATCAAACGATCATCGAAGTACGGCAGAATACTTTGTAGTACTGTACAGCCGCCTAAAGCCATGTACAATTAATGTTTTAGACGAAGTGTGATATAATAGTTGATTTTGAGCTTCAAACCCATTAAAAACAAAAGTAGTGTAACTATTTGTGACAATGAAATATTATATTGTATAAAGCGGCCGCGGCAAACAGCTCAATGATTCCCTTGTACCAAGACATACTGCCAGTTCGATAATTTATAGTTATAAATATATAATTTATATTAAAGACATCAATTTACTTATTCCAATATACATAATTATATCTATTTAAATCACGTACGGCACAGCACTGAAATTTAATTTCTAGATACCTTTATACATATACTACCAAACAATAAGGACGACATTTACTTTTTGACACATATAAAAATAATACCTTCTATATAATCTAAGATCATTCGTGGTCAACACATCTATAAAACAATATTGTACAATAGATTTGATATATAAACTACGTGAAGGAATTACAAAGTATAATAATTTATAAAATAAAAATTCACAGAACTGAAGTTTATAAATAAATGAACAATACATACATTTATATAAATTCTGCTTTGAGCTAGAGCTACCAATTTAAAATACTGTGACACATTTAGATGTGAGGATCGAAACCGAGTTTACACTAAAACCGATGTCTTATCCGCCAAAGTATACACTAACACGAAGATTTACGCTAGCGGGATTAATATTAACGTGACGGAATAATTTGTAACGTTGAATTGTTTTACAATTTCAGTACAAACTTAAGAACCAGCCTTGTATCATTTGTCGATTTCGTATGGCAGTCAACACAACGATATCACATCCGGTGGTAACACGACGAATTAAAAGATTAATAATGTAGCCTCAAAATGTTCCTAAAATATACACTGATCATTCCAATCTAAACCGTTGAAATAACATTTAAACAAAACTAAGTCTCAAAATGTATTAGTGCCTGTCACCTGCGACACATGTCAGTGACGTATCAAACGTCATCAATTCCAGTAGTGGGCTAGTATATAAGTGCTATAGACGGTTTTGAACCTTGGTGTTACATGTAAGACCAAATAACAATTGGTTTAGTTTATTTTATCTAATCGTAGGTAAATTATCGAATCTACCGATTTAAGCGACTACGCATCTACCAGTTAAGTTCTTGAGGTCGATATTGCTTAAGATACGAGTTTCCCAATCACAGCGCTGTTTGTTTCGCACGAATAGTTCGATGTAGGAAATGCATGGCTCTTTTTAGTGTTACTATATGGTATGAGAGAATTACACCCGTACTAACGAACATTGCTTGCTTATAAGTTAAATAGGTAGACATGTTTGATCGTGTGCGTTTAAATGCACGATGAGATCTTATAGCAATGTTTGTCAATACGAATGACGTGTATGGCGTCTGCAGCCGCTTGATGGATATATAAATGACACGTACGTGCTAGTGTCATGATTGGTGGCCTCCCGTATACGTCGTTCACTGAGTTAGTACACTTCGTAGTACCGCGTGCTCAGTGCGTGATGATAGTGGAGTGCAGGCAGTGCGGGACGACGTGCCTGTACGGCAGCCGGTAGTTCTTCACCGTTCGTGCTGCTAGACACTTGAGCGTGGTGAACCTGAGCGGGTTGACGATGGCTGTGAGACTTTGCTGGGTGGATTTGAGTATTTCCTCGGGGGTTTCGCCTTCGTAGTTAACCGTGTCGATGTGAGCGCCGTGCGCTAACAGTTCACGTACAACTTCCGCGGGACATGGGTTTAGCTGAAACAAAATATTTTAATTAAGTCTACTTTTGATGTTAAAGAGTTTTATTATAGTTTATTATTTAGAGAATGTGACAATCTCACTTTAATTTTAACTAGTCCTAACTAATATTATTCTTACGGAAATCTAGCCCGCGGGCGCCATCTATTGTCGAGTATAGGAAGTCATAGATGGTACCATCACCTAAATTGAGATGCACGTCATCTTTTGACATTGAGCGGAACTAGTAGCATATTTATCCCTTTCCTAACTGACGGTAACAATTTGTACCAGGTGATTCCCCGTCCATTATTTCGACAATACGATCGCGCATTACCTATTTGGCACTGATGATACTTTTGAGTACCACTATTCTAGCCAATCACAGTGATTTATTTACATTTTCCCTATTTACCGCCAGCAAGTGACACTTTCAAGTAGCGACCTGATTCGGATTTGAGAACTGCGGATTGCTTTTGTTTTAGAAAACATTTAAAAATAGAATAAACGGGGTAAGTGTTATTGTTTTATATTGTTATATTAGATTGTAGTTTTAACTATACAATTAATATTGTTTTAGATTATAATTTTAAAATTTAGTGCTAAACAAACGATAAAAATATACAAGGACTTATGAGTACCGTCAGTGACGTTAGTAGATTTTTTGTTAATTAGATCGAATATATTATGATATTTGTTTATCTTATAATACAGATATTTATAATGAATATTTCAAAGAATACGGCTTTGATAGAAGCCTTACTTATGGAAGATCTTCCAGATTGTTCTGAAACTTCAGATGTGGAATTGTCTGACGAAGAAAACATTTCCGAAGAACAACTACCCTCAACTAGCAATTTTGATAAAAATTTTGAAGCAGCATTAGAAGAATTGCTGAGCCAAGCTGAACTTTATACAAGACATGAAGCAGAAGATCCTAGTGCGGAAATAGGCCAAGAGGTAATTGTATATTCTGTTCCCAACACTGTTCCAGATAATTTACAGACTGAGGAAACTGTTACGTCAACACATGCACAATCCAAAACAAAAAACTATTGAGCCTAATCGTAAATGGAAGAAACATGATGTAGAAACGTATTTATCGGAATATTCTGCTAACACGGGGGTAGTTGACGAATATTTTGCTGAATGCACTACGCCAACTGATATTTTTTTAGTCGTGATTAGTGATGTACTGGATTTGGCTTCTCATTTTCATGGCAATGATGAAGCTGCAGTATTGCGCAAAGAAAAAGTGGGTCTAAATCACCTGTCCAAAGGCCATCAAAGACTATAACTCTTACATGGGGGGTGTTGATATAACAGATAGATTGATAGCACTGTACTGCGTGGACAGGAAGTCCCCAAAATGGTGGCACAGGTTGTTTTGGGGTATTCTAAATATGACATTTGTAAATGCGTAAATCTTTTCCATTATGAGTCCATGAATAATAATTCATGGACTCATAATGGAAAAGATACCTGTAAAAGATTTTAGGAGATCCATTGTGCAAGGGTTGATGTCTATGAAGAACATCAAAGATAACAAGAAGAAAAGATTAACAAGAGACTCTGTGCCTAGTCCTGGGCCATCAAGAGGCGCCAAACGGGCTTCTCAACGTTGAAAGACGTTCATTTAGGAAACCGCGGCGTACATTGGCCTACGTTTGTGCCAAATAGAGGGAAGTGTGAAGTATGCAGCATGAAGAGAGTGCAATCAAAGCCTCACTCAAAATGTTTACACTGCAATATATTTTTGTGCATAAATGAAAAAAAAAATTGTTCAGCAGAATACGATGCTAATGTGTAATTAATTTTTAATTAAATTACTAATTCGAGCTAAAAATAAGTACTTCCTTCTCCTATTTTATTAGTCACTTTGTGACCCAAAGTTCCTGACGGTACTTGTAAGTTTAGGTTATAAAAGTAGTACCTAGATATAATAAAAATATCTGAAAAAAGTAAATTAGATTTCTTTACTATC
The DNA here is from genome assembly GCA_949752705.1 of Callimorpha dominula. Taxonomy (NCBI): domain Eukaryota; kingdom Metazoa; phylum Arthropoda; class Insecta; order Lepidoptera; family Erebidae; genus Callimorpha; species Callimorpha dominula. The sequence goes on from OX457005.1 coordinate 4,431,312, forward strand.
CCTATAGAATCATAAAAACTTTGTTATTTTTGGTATATTCGCTAGGAAAGGGTTATAGAATGTCCCACATTACATAAGAAAATTCCAGAGTAGTTTCAAGTTTTCGGTAATGTTACGAACTCTCTATGAGATTACGTTCGGTTATAAAAGGGCAGGTGAATTGCGGTATTAATAGAGTTCTAGTTGAGAGATTTGCAAGTGAACAAGTGAGAATTAATTATAATTATGTTATTTGTGAATTATTGAAATAAATTGTGTCTATTTTGATAATAAATTGGTGTACCATACTAATCCTGAATCTCACATTATGTATAAATGTAAATGTGAGTTTGTTTGTTTCGTGCCTTAATGTGTCAATTAGGTACTGAGGTACAAAAAAGAACATTAAGGACTTTTCACCCAGAAAGACGAACCCGAAGGAGAGAAAAAATAATTTTTAGGTTTTTCAGACGCTTTTATTAGCTTCACTTGTTACTCAAATTAACCTACTTTTAATTGTGTAATCGAATATGATACCATAATTTATCATCTCGGACCTTATCTGATGATGGAGCTAGGAGGTGAATAGAGAAACTCTTCAGTGGCTACTAGTAACGGAGGAGGAGGATTGGGCACTATTTTTTGTATTTTAATACAGTTCGCCATTAAAACGGGTGGCAGCCTTCCACCTAGCAGGCCACGAACGCGGCCCTGCCTGTGTACCGCTATAGTGGTGTACCTTGCAGACGAGGTGCAGGGGCGTGTTGCCGTCCGCGTCCCTGGCGTCGGGCGGCGCGCCGAGGCGCAGCATGAGCGCCACAAGGTGCGCGGCGCAGGGCTGCGCGTCGCCGGCGGGCGGCAGCCACGCGCGCGCGCCCCGCCCCCGGCAGCCCTCCGCCGAGCACGCCACGTGTAGCGCCGACCTGCCCTGCCGCACCTGGACAATAATACACATTCAGTTATAGCCGACTGACGATAACGTGCCCGCCCGATAGTATTCAAAGGTAAAATAATTCATTTAATTGAATTGTAGAAAAAGTATAATTAAAAAATCATCTCGTAACGCAATATTTGATGTGCTCACCACGCCAAAGTCGATAATAACCGACTAATAATGATGGGTAAGAATAGAAAATAAGTATATCTAAATGTTCTTGAAAAATTTGCTTAAAAAATTTTTTTACGACCTTGTTGCTCAAACAATTTTTTATTATATGTTTTTTTAAGCTTTTCTTTAGTTTGACCTGTCTCAATGTCAGTCTTTAATCAATTCTTGCAAAGTAAATTTGACTTACTTCCTAAAATAATAATTGTATGTATATAATTATTCGTAAACTTTCAAAACATTTGATTTTATTTTATCCAATAATAACATAAAATTAAAAACTATCGTTAGTCCCTCTTCTTTTATTCCAAATAACATGGATGAATAGTTTGTCACATTGCTGCATCCCTAAATCGAATACGGGAAATTGCGCAAATGCCGAGGTCACCACGCCCCAGTCGGAATTTAAAGACAGCGGATGACATCACGAACATTACTAATGATGTGACTAAGTAATTTGAAATATATGAATTACTAGTTGCGCCCCGAGGTTTCACGCGTAAGTCCCAGTGCCATTGGAATATCGGGATAAAAGTAGCCTATATGTTAATCCAGGTCTCCAGCTAAAATAGCTAGCTAAAATAAATAAAAGGTATTTAACAATAATTAGTTGGTTATCGATACGATCTTGGAATCCCTATTGTTTTTATAGGTATTTGAGATGAATTTATGGATGGCTTGGGGGACGCCGACACGCCGATAAATTTACGCTCTGGCGGTCAAAGAGTTAATCTATACTATTATAATAAAACTGAAGAGTTTTTTGTCTAGTTGTTTGTTTGTTCAAAGGCGCTAATCTCTGGATCTACCCGCCGGATTTCAAAAAAACTTTTTGTATTGGATAGAGCTTTCATTGAAAAAGGTTGAAGTTAACATCATACCAAAACCCTTAGGAACGGAGCAGAGATCGTAAAAAATTTAAAACGGATGTATTTGACTCAAAGGACTTTTACTTGCTTACGGACGGTAAAATTTTCGTTGAAGATTCAACGATATTTACCGTTTGTAAGCAAAACGAATCGTTTCTTGAATATAGGAACCGGGTATTTAACGACCGGTGGCGTCATAAATGTCCAATATAAAAAATTTTGAACTCGCGCTGCAATTCTTTGTTTTCGTGTTTTTGTTTTTAATCACACTTACCAACCTCCCCACCAAACACCTGAAATATTGACCAACTATAAAGTGTTACTTAACCTTTATTGTTACCGTTTTACATTACAAAATAATTAAAAAAAGGAAATTAGTTTAATTATCGGATATTATGACAATTCACTAGAATTTTAATTCAACTGAAATCCTAAATACGGGTTAGAATTCCATGTTAAACAGGATCTGGCAAATACATATGACGGCGTTTCCGAGTTTCCATTCGAAATTAATGTAATTTTATGAACCAGCAAATGATATCGTAAATAAAAACTACTTAAGTATGCGAAAACCAATATTCTACATTCAGATTTTTAATGAGAACCTGTCAAACAAAAAGTAATTTTCTTTATATTTATCACTTCTTTACCAGAACTTATCCAATATTCAAGATAAAGCCAATATTAGAAATTGCTAATATTCTCTTTACCTATCTTAACAGAAACATCGCCTCCAGGCAAAAAGTGTGATAATACAAAAACACGACTGTTGCCTGTGAATTGAACAAAACATACATAATAACGCTGTTTTTACAGCTGACCAACCACTTTTTTGTGATATGACACTTTTTTTGCCGGGAGGCGACATCAGACTTAACCAGCCGCTTTTAGTTAGTAGTAGGCAAATATGGACACAAGAATTACTAACCTTAATATCTAACTTAATAAGTGAGTACACAGCCTTATGAATCTTTCTGGAAACTTCTTCAGTGCAATCTGGCTCCTCTAATAACCTGGCCATGAGGGCGGCAAGGTGTAATGATATGACTAAGACCCTTTGTAAGGTACTCAACGTCTGTTCCCGATCAATGCTAAGTTTGGATTCTAGGAGTTCCATGCCTCTGTCAATTTCGGATAATGCTTTTTTGAATACTGGTTCGATGTCTTCGAATGTCACTGGTGGGACTATACGACCTGTAAATAGACAATACATTTTTTCAGTTAAATGGTGTCTTGCCTCGAAGTCTAGAAATAAAAAGTAAGGTCATTGATATTAGAGGAGGTAAGTTAGATTTATTATATGATGACCTTTTAGGCTTCTAACAGACTACATACTTTTTGCACAGTTGAAAACACAAGCTTTTATTGATGTGAAACATCTGATGCGGAGGGGTCAGACCGGCAGTTGGCGTGGCGATGCTATGTGATAATATATGTAACATGTAATGCTGTGTGGCGTCGCCATTTTGTGTATTAAATAAATATACCTAAATGTTTATTTAATAAACAATCATCTTTTTCGTAAAAAAAATAACTGAATATTTTATATACTTACTACTAAATATATTGTATGCGTAGTATCAGCACAAAATAATTTCGATGTTTAACTTCTGCCAGGCGTCCCGCAATGGCTTAGTTTCTTTTTAAATTCTCATTGCACTTTAATCTCCACTAACTGCCAATTACAGATTAAGTTCTGTTCGCGTTGGCACGTTTTCTTTGTTTTTTTTTTTTTTAACATTCTTATCTATTTCGGGCTTACTTTTTAAATAACTCCAACGTTTAATGGCGTGCAAATAGTCAAATATCAACATTCATTCTAAAGTCTGTTATTTTTAGAAGACGCCGCCTATAAATTGTTATCGAGAAATAGAAAGAATGCCGTGAAATTTAATGCTGTTTGTTAGAGCCCTTAGGCATTCTGTAACAAATTAGCTGATTTCTGATGACAGCATACTTATTTCTTGAACAAAAACTGTATTAAAGGTGACTTAGAAGCTTAATACCTGTAATCGAACAATTTACCTCTAAGTGGGGGACGTGCTCGCTCAGCCAACATATACGAAAACAACTCCGCGAAACTGTATAGACTGGACTGGGTAAGCGGCGATAATGGTGGGAGCACAGCTCGTTGCATATCTATAAAAAAAATATTATTAAAATCATCGTGATTCGCATCACATTAAAAGAGACATCTATCAATCAGTGATCAGAGTGTATCAATCATAGGATACAAAATAATTATAATTATTCAGAATCTGTTGGTGTCTCATCTACAGCTTTGTAGGTTCATTTGTTTCTTTCTTTGTCCAGAATCGGACTGACTTAAAACTTGGATCGATTTCAGCCTAAGAAGCTATTTCCTTAGCTGTTATTAATCCAAATGAAGAGGCTCGTTACTGTTTCACAAATTTTAAGCATTTTTTTTGCAATTGTAAAGCGTTTAGTAAATTCACTATGTTCACGTGACACAATATGTATATCAGACCAAGCCAACATTGCAACTATGAACTAAAATTGCTCTATGTACTGAATTTTCATTTGTTTCTTCATGAAAATTCAGAAGGGCATCACGACGTTTAAAGACAAACAGCAGCTAAGCTCTACACTCCCAGCGAGTTTTACAAACTTCCCATAACTTTGTTGATCCAGAGAAACAAACAATGTTTAGAGAAACCTTGAGAAGTTTTGGTTGCATCAGCTATCACTAAATTCAAACTATGACAACCATGTGTCACCGACTCCAATGCGCCTTAATTACGATAATTTTTCCATCCTTAGAAGTGTAATATTTTCTTCAAATTGAAATGGGACCAATCTTGAGTATAACCAATTGAATTAAACAAAGAATAATTGAAATCGATTCACAATGGGCGAAGATGGAAGGACCCAAGGGTGAAGTGGTATGTCGGACTAAAACCACACGGTGTTCCGTCATAAGTGAGTCTATTGAAGAGGAACCGGGAAAGAGAGTGCTTGTCCTCTGCAGTCGATTTTAAATAGGTTTAAAAATTTATTTTCATTTTTTTATTTTTATTTCTCGCGTTTGAGTGGATTGATATGTAGTTCGTCTAAGTTATAATAGCCTTTTACAAAATAGTGTTTTTTCCGATGCAGGAAAGTAAATTTTTGAGGAATTCTTATTTACTGCCTCATCTCCACTTCACCGTATCAATATAAAATACTTAGCGACCACATTAAAGTAATATAACCACAACCCGTGAAATACTTATTATTGAGTAGTTCCGGTGGCCATCTATGGTCTTCATAATCTGTTCAACTATACCAAATGCACCGAGAGTAAATGCATGAGTTACTATTAAAAGTATCGAAATGGTCTGCCTCTAATATTTGAAGTTCCCTTGATTTCTCTAGGATCAGATTCTGACCCGATGGCAATGAGGCCAGCTAGAAAGGATACAAACAAATTATTCTTTTTTTAAATCGGTCCAGCCGTCTTCAAGTAATCGGGTAACGTACATAAAAATAAAGTTTCGATTTATCTTCTCCTTTTCTTTGAAGTCGGTTAAAAATACTTGAGGACATTGGTTCAGAATTTTAGCTTTGACACCTTTATTTATTTCTACCGTGTTGGCTCTATTATCGTACCCTTGACCTCGACAATGGTTCATGTCCAAGTCAAATATCTGTACTCGCATCAAGAAACAGGCCAGTGAGTCCTGCTTTTGAAAAGTCACTTCTCGGCTTATAAGCAACAAAAAACCCTCGTACTTCGACTTCTTCATTGATGTCATATCAGTAGTACAGTCCAGTATTATAGAGAAGTATTTAGACGACTACGTAAGTATTTACCATAGGCATCAGTCTGACAGTAGATTATTAGCCTGATCCTATCGTCAATGCCCAAATGATCGTCGCTTAATAACGATAATGTTTCCCTGGCAGCGCCCTAGAGCCGGCCCTGGTCGCGAGATAGTTACCGAGAGCGTGGTGCCACAGCTGGCGGCAGCGCACGAAGCGGCCCGCGTCCGCGTACACGGCGCCGCGGTAGCGCACGTAGTACGACGTGTCGGGGTGCGCCGGACCTAGGACAACAAATTATATTATTTGAAAAATGTATCTATTGTCTCTGCCTACTCTGGACGGGCAAAATGTGGTAGCCTATGTATGTATGTAATGATACATTTTGTTGATATTCACAGTGAACAAAGCGAACAGAGTAATCGACTTGATCTCTGTATAGATTTACCACCCAAATGCTATCATCGATCAAGCTCCATATACTACACTACACTACTAAAACAGACCTTTCCTAAAGGCATACTAGTTATTAACCCTTATTATGTTAAAGTTTTAACGAAAAATAAATGAGCATGCGATTTAATTTACAGGTTGTTTTAAATAGTATATGCTAGTCCTCTTTTCTTTACAATTTATTAGTTATATTCGTTTTGATCTCTCACACAATATTTTATATTAGAACAATAGGCAATAAAAGAAAAACTCTCAAAATTATAACAGTTATAATTAAAAATATCGGCCTACATGTTTCTTGCGAGCTGCTTCTCACGCTTCTTTTTCACCATGGCGATAATATGAGACTTAATATTATAATTGAGTGTCGTTTGAGTATTCATGGTCATTAAACTAGATTTATTATGCCTTACCTAGAATCCTTTCTCTAATGACTAAGGCTTGCATTCTCATGGCATCGGGGTCGGCGAGTATTTCTTCCAGTTGTTGTGCATTGCTAGGTTCTACTGCGTAGTCATACGCCTCTATTCTTGGTATGTCTTTAGGCTTGGGGATTGGCTCGCTTCCGTCCGCCGGAAATCTGATGAAGAAATATCAATAACAACATTAAATCCAAAACCAGTGGCAGGACCAACCAGTATTTATTAATGTTTACCTTTTTAACACAGCTAACACGTGTATTTGCTTTACATTAAATTAACCAATAAAATAGGACCAATAGAATCGGATAACCAAAAAAAGGATAGATAGTTGTATCAGTCCGAGTCAAATTGGATTTGAAATTTTTTATTTCTTTTTCCCATTTAGACATTTGTAAACAATGACTTCTGTCTATCGATTTCAATGATTTTAATTATTTTTTCGAACGGACATGTCCGGACATCCGGATATAGCATCAACATCCTTAGTACTTATTTTAGTTTAATTTATGTCAAAACTCTCGTCTACACAATGTTGATTGTCCTTTCTCGATAAAATTTCCAGTTCAAATATTATATTTTTTTATATATTTTTTTTCTAATATTGGCAGTGCTTAATGTTATTTACAAAACACCTGCGACACGTTGTAGAGTGTACTCTGTGTATATCGGCTCACCTATCGTCCATGGCTCGTTTCCATAACGCGAGCGCTCCGACCATGTCCCTTCGCTTATCGACGTACGTGGCACCTAACAGTTCTAGCGCGTCGATGCGCTGTTGCCGCGTCACTAGTCCGTATTCTACATTGATAAGGTGTTCTACTATATGCGTGTGGCCCGTCACTGATGCTGCTAGTAGTGGTGTCATACCTTCAATGAAAAATAAAAGATTATCAGTGATATAACTCTTGAAAAAAAAGGAAATATAATTATAAATACCCGCTAGTATTACGAGTCGCCAAATTCGGAAATACCTCCACCACTCGATAGAAAACAGAGGTTATCTTACGTTACTAGGGTAGTACAGTATTGTTGCTATTGAGAAGGGTCTCCAGAGATCTATAATGTCATATATCATAACTGGGGTTGCGACTATGTGTATAATAATAATAACTTCACACATCTCACACACTGCCGTCTGATCCCAAACTAGGCAGAGCCTGTACTATGGTAACCAGGCTGTTCATAAAATATATAAGTATTTACATATTTCTAAATACATACATATTATAGATAAATTACACCCAGACACAGAACAAATGATCATGCTCATCACACAATTATTTGTCCTGGGTGGGAATTGAACCAACGACGTCTGGCTCAGTAGTCAGGGTCACTAACCACTAAACCAACAGGCCAGTCATGTATGATTGTTTACCACTATCAAGTGCTGTCTGTAATCCATTGCATAGTTGTTCTTGTTGTAAAAAAAATTTCAACGAACGAGTGATGTTCCCCTGCCGAGTGCTTATTTGTCAGCTCAGAACTCTGTTACTACATGAAATCTTATAGACAATTCTCTTATTCTTTAATATTATTAGGATAACAATTACGGTCCTATCAAAGATTTCTATTAGAAAACCTCTCCAATATGCAGTTCTCCACAGAGTTTATTTTCACCTTTCCACCATAAAAGAACATTAATGATACGTCCCCCATAAAGTGCCGGGTATATTATTGTCATAACCCTCACCATATGAATCAACGTCCATCGTAGCTCCATGTCCTAACAGCATCTTTAGTATATGTAGGGAACCGCTTTCTGCACAATCGTGAAGCGCTGTGTTGCCTTTAACGCTCTTCCTGTTCACGTCAGCATTCAATGAAAGTAAGTACTTGGCGATTCTGATGTGGCCTTTGTAACACGCTATCATTAAGCAGGTGTGTCCGTGACGGTTGGCTATTTCTATGTCTGAAATTGAGGGAAACGTGCTTTTATAAGTAATATTTTAGTATGAAAATGTGGGTAATGGACAATAATTATACATGATTACGAACATAAAGAAATTTAAATGTAGTGCTGCTGCATACGAATCTAATTTATTAGTAGCATTTCTTAAGTTGCTTTTAAAATTGTAATTTTTTTTTATTTGGAATTATATTGAAGTTTGCACATTTAAAAAAAGCTAAGTATTTTTATTAATTTTAGTGAGAAGTATTAACATTCCTCGTTTATTGGTTGTCATAGTTTTTGGGTGTTTTAATGTTATTTAATTTAATACTGAGTTCTTTCGTAGCCAAAAGCCGAAAGGTCATAGCGTTATGTTACATAGCATTACATAGCATATAATATATTATAACCTTCTTCAATGAATCCCGTATCCAATACAAAAACAATTATTCAAATCTGAGAGTTCGATTAGCGCGTTTAAACAAAAAACTAGGCTTTCAACGAATATTCGGCAAATATTCGGTATTCAGCTTATTCAGCAACTTTCATACTATTCGGCAAAACACCGAATATCTAGGTACCTACTATTCGGCCAATACCGAATACTACGGTTTTTTGTTAGTAGCTACTGTGAGTGGGTGAGTAGGCCTTCAATGACGTATACTGTCCAGATCGGCAGTATACTGTAGAAGGGCTAAGAAACGTCAACAATAAGTTTAAGTGAGAATATGTATCTATTTTTCTTTATTTCTTGTAGTTTGATAATTGGTAAAAGAAATCGATTAATTTAATTTATTTATTTTGTACTCTTCTTTTTTTTATTTTCCCAATAAAATACTCATACATAGTTAACTTCCATCATTGGAAAAACCAACATTTGTCCAGGCATTTCAATAGTAATAAAAATTTAGCAGTGGAAGATTGAGCTGCAGTGAACTAATATTTCTGAATTTTCCGGCAATAGTTACAACTGAGTTTAATCTTTTCTTTCGATGTCTCAAACACCCGTTTTTTGAGAAATCTTCTTATATGATTTGTTTTTACATGCTTTAACCTTATTGCATAGTAAAAGTAGAACTAAATGTATAAATTTAATTACCAGCGCCATTTTCAACTAGAAATTTGACAATATCGTGGTGTCCATCGAAGCAGGCGGCCCTTAGGGGCGTGCTATGCGTCCTCGTGGTAGAGTTGACATTTGCACCAGCCCGCACCAGCAGTTTCACCAGAGGCAAGTGACCGGCAGCCGCGGCGCACCATAGTGGCGGAGCGCCTTCAATTGTCTCGCCGTCGAATGTCACTGAAAATAAAAATATTATAATTCGATTATCAGATGAAATAATAATATATGTAACCGTAAGGCAAAGGGGTTCACCTGGAGTTGTTACAGCAGCAGAAGTAGTAAGTTTTTAGATGATTGATCTTCTCTTATTTAAACTCTTTGTAATCAAGAAGTGCCATATTTTTTTAATAATAACGTGTGTTCGGATTTAATGGTCTTTTTTAAGTTATTTTGCATCCAAAGTTGCGTTATAGATCTTTATAACTTAAAGTTTTTATTTTACTCTTTTACCGACTAAGAAGTTAGTCCTACATACAAGAATATACATTTACTACCACAAACTAATATCATGCCTAATTTTGGACTTACAAATTAAAATAAATAGCGATTAAAGTTTATTTGGTAAATATCTTAAAGCGACATGGCTTCACGTCAAAGGAGTGACGCAATTGAAAAACGGTTACAACCATCTAAAAACAATTATTGGAAGAACGAGAATTATTAACGAGGTGTTAATAGACCGACACGATATGTCATCATGAGATGTCGGCGTAATTTCGTCAAAAGTGACTTGCTGCCAAATCTGACATCATCGATTGAAATCGAGATAAAATAATGTAGTTTTATGACACCAGACTATACGGCATCAGCTACCAGAACTAACCGACGCCGACGTTTAAAAGTATCTAAAAGATCTATTTACAAACGACAGTAGTTCCTGAGATTAGTGGTTCAACCAAACAAATAAGTAAACTCTTCAGCTTTATAAAATTAGTTTAGATTTATATTACCTTCTAAAACGACCGAACTTTTAACAGCTATTCCAACCGAAATTCAGCCCCTTGATTATATTTAATTTCTAAATCTCACAGAGAACCAGAACAGCAAAAGTGGATTATTCTTTTAAAACGTTATACGTACTAACTTTTTCTAAATACCTTACCTATAACTTATAAGCATGATTCTTACTTTATTTTGTTATTCTAACAATAAAGAACTATAAAATGAACTTGGAGAAATACCGTTATCAAATTGAGCGTTTAGTCACCGACATGGATATTCAACCACGATGTAAAAAATAGTAAACATACTGTGATTCATTGATGACTGGCCATATATTGAATGCTCTATCATTATTATTAAGCACTTGTGCTTTTTTCTAGTGAACGTGTTTTCAACGATTCAATAAAAAAACACGGTTCTTGCTGATACAAATTAAATTCATCTGTTTGTTACATTTAGCAACACGCCGCGCCCCCACTTCGCACGGGTAGCAGAGCATACATTGATTTTTTCCGACACGTTCAACAACGTTGTAAAATAGCTGAAACATGACTATGATAGTCATGTTTCAGCTATTTTACACAAAACCTAAAAAAAATTGTACACCTAAACCTTCCTCATGAATCATTTCGTCTATTAGTGAAAACCGCATTAAAATCCGTTGCGTAGTTTAAAAGATATAAGCTACAGAGGGACAGACGGCGGGAAGCGCTGTTAAAAATGAGCTTAAATAATGATAAAAGTTTGAATTGGATGGATGGATGGATGTTTGTTACCCTTTCACGCTAAAACTACTGAACCGATTGCGATGAAACTTGGCATGTAGATAGCTGGAGACCTGGATTAACGTGTAGGCTACTTTTTATCGGGATATTCAAACGGGATCGTGACTTACGCGGTTGAAACCGCGGGGCGCTGCTAGTACTAGTAGTAGTAGTATACATGACACATAAAATAAGGCTAAATCATATATTACCTACCGACTACGTAAAGTACAAGAGGTTCTACCGTCTACGTAGCTAAACTACCTGTGCAGTCCAATGAACCGTTGCTAAAGCGCCATCATTGTTCCAGATCGTATCGTAACAGTTCTTACCTGAACCAGGCTGTTCAATATCAGCTTTACACCTCTCAATGAGGTACTCGGCAACATCGTAGTGTCCGTTTCTGCATGCAATCACTAGTGGAGTCGCGCCGCCAACCTTCGCACCCACCAACATGTTCAGCTCCTCAGCAGAGCGCCAACTGTGTAGGTAAGCCTATAAAGATAGAAAATATCAGTGTTAAAAGTTTGCTTTATTTTGATGTGTAAGTTGTTCAATGATGTATGATTTGTCGGTTCAATCAGTTAGTAAAATTTTACTGTAAAGGCCGAAATGGATGGGTGAGAATTTAAAGCTTTTGTTTCTTGGAGATTTAGATCAAGTCGTGGGCTCCAGGACTAATGACGTGTCTTGGGGGATACCGGGAGGATTAATCGAATAGTAAATGTACTACAATCTTAGGAGAAATAAGAAATAGAATAATCTTTATTGTACACGGACGACCTATTGCTTAAACAATACACAAAGTGCATATTATGTAGAATAGGCGGCCTTATCGCTAAGAGCGATCTCTTACAAGCAACCTTTGGATGGACAAAATCGATAATTAAGGGTCTTTCAAATAGAGCGGGTCGATGTTAATAATCTGTGGCGGCCTTTTTGATTTGGCGGCATCTATCAAATCTGTTTTCTCTTATTCAGTCACTGATGCCAAATCACCATGGCAAGTTACACGGTTGAGCAGCATGTGCAAATGATAAAACTTTATTATCAAAATGAGTGTTCGTTAGTGCAAACGTTGCGCGCATTGCGCCCATTTTACGGCAGACGCGGTGTTCTTCAAAGTCTACTCTCCAACGATTGGTGACCAAATTTGAGACGACCGGTTCGGTAAACAACCAACCAACACCTTTACGTCAAAGGAACGCCAGATCGGCCGAGAACATCGCCGCTGTACGTGAGAGTGTTCAGGAGACTCCGAGGCAGTCGATTTCTCGCCGTGCACAAGAATTACGTCTCGGCCTTTCGCAGACTTCAACTTGGAGAATTTCGCGTCGGGACTTGGGCCTGCATCCGTACAAGATCCAACTGACCCAAGAGCTCAAAGTTAATGACCATCGACAACGCCGTGTGTTCGCTGAATGGGCTTCGGAACGCTTGGAAAAGGACCCCGATTTTGGCCGAAAAATAATCTTTAGCGACGAGGCACATTTTTGGATGAATGGTTTTGTTAATAAGCAAAATTGCCGTATATGGGATGACCACAACCCACATGAGGTTCACCAGGTGACAATGCATCCACAAAAAGTTACTGTTTGGTGCGGATTTTGGTCTGGCGGCGTCATTGGTCCGTACTTCTTGGAAAACGACGTTGGCGAGGCCATCACCGTCAACGGCGAGCGCTACAGATCAATGATAAACAATTTATTTTGGCTTGAATTGAACAATATGGACGTGAACGACATGTGGTTCCAGCAAGATGGCGCTACTTGCCACACAGCGAACGACACAATGGACATTCTGCATGAACGGTTTGAGGGTAGGGTTATCTCTCGCAGAGGTGACGTGAATTGGCCACCAAGATCGTGTGATTTGACTCCGCTAAACTTTTTCTTGTGGGGTTTTCTGAAGTCGCAGGTCTATGCCAATAAGCCACAGTCGACCGTTGCCCTGAAAGCCAACATAACGCAGGCGATCGCTCAGATTCAGCCGGATCTATGCAGCAGAGTCATTAAAAATTTGACCTCTCGGATTCGTGCCACCATACGAAGCCGCGGTGGACATTTGAACGATGTGATATTCCATCCATAATGGCATAAATGGGCCTTTCAAATAAAAAATAAATTTCGTTAATATCTCACACACATCTTGTTTTATTCAATTTTAACATCGACCCGTCCTTGTTGAAAGACCCTTTAGATAAAATAAGAACGGGTAGCATACAGTATCCCAATATTATCCCCAAATATCGCGAGTGAATCTTAAAATTTAAATTATTTGTGCGATGAACGACACGATGTGATAAGCCCAATGCCACAACAGGAATTATAAATTTACTCGCAATAACATTAGGATGTTAAGATCCAGCATAGCCGTGGAGTAACTAGGATGTAGTTTTCAAATTTATAAATATGCGAAAAAAGCTTTCTGAATGTTGCAAAATGTTTTTTTTAATAATTATATATGTAATGATAATGAACTTAATGTTTATTTGTTTAAGCTTATGCGGTTAGCTTAGAATTTAAAGATAGGTGTACTAATGGTAAAATATAAAGGTTTATAATTAAAGGCTATTTGTTTGCATAATATAATATCACATTTAGAAGAAATTACGAACTAGCCGACCCGCCCAACTTCGTCCGCGTTTGCAAATTATTGGTTGTAGCGTAATGTTATGTAGTCTACAGCCTTCTAAATGGGCTATCCAACACTAAAATAATTTTCCCATTCAAACCAGTAGTTCCTAAGATTAGCACGTTCAAGTAAACAAACAAACAAACTCTTCAGCTTTATAATATTAAGTATAGATTGAAAGTGATAAAATACGGTTATATAATAACAGGGCGTAATAACAATTCTCATAACATTAACAGGTCTAAGAATATCACAATGAGAAAGTGAACTGAATCATCTTATCTTTAAATTAATTTTGTCAATTTAATGAAATCGTCTTCCACAAACCTTGCAGATTTAATTGCATAACAGTTTGATATGCACCAAAACGTAAACGTATTTAGGGCTTCATAATTATGTAAAGTTTTTAACTCTATAGTAAAGATAGTTATTCTACAAGTGGTTTATTTTATTAAAATTCACCTATTTCCACTTTCCAAGTCCACTTAATTTCAACACAGTTAAATATTCTCTCAGGCAATTAAAATAATGTCCATAACTGAGTTTCATTCCCTAATTATGCTCACTTTAGAAGAAAGACAATTTCGTACACCAAAGGTGTACTTACACCAACAAACAATAACACACCAATACAAATAAATAAAATTGAAGTGTCTGTACAGTTATTTGCATGACAACTATGCCTAAAAATCAGTTTTGTCTGTCTGTCTGTTTGATACGGTTAATCTCCGGAACGGTTAGACCAATTTCCACGGGAGTTTCACTGGCAGATAGCTGGTGTTATAAGGAGTAACGTGGGCTACTTTTATTTTGGGAAAAGAATTAAGGTTCCGCGCAAAATATATAAATAATTACACTCGAGCGAAGCGAGTGAATTAAAATTATGTGATGTGCTTTTGATATGGAAAAGCTCAGACTAATTGCATATATTAATAGCATACACACATGCTAAGATGACATCACCTTTTAAGCCTGTCTTCTGAAAAGGTGGATACCGTGGGAATAGGTAACTATTCGACGTTTTTTTATGTTTATTAATGATTATCAACTAATTTTAGTACTACATATTTAAAACTGACACAATTTTTAAACTACAAATAAAAATTTGAATCCCATTAACAAATTTTGATCCATATCTGATAAAAGGCACATTGTCGTATCAAAATGAAAACAGGTTTGTAATAAATATAAATTAAGTAATTATGTCTAATTGATTTATAACAATATTACTTTAACCCGTGAAATAGAAACATGACTTACATATATAGATTCCAGGCAATAGTTTATATTGGGTTTATAATAAAACCATATAATAAATTCTAAAGATGTTAATCTGAACCGTGGCCAAACACATTACTGACTCATCTATACAGCAAAGGAGTTAATTAAATAGAGTAAAGACAATGAAGAAATAAAAACAAAGTAAAGAAGTATTTCACAATCTCGTATTGTACTCGTGGCCATGACTGTTGCACGCCACGATAGACATTTACTAGTGAGGATTGCTTGGATACAACGCTTTAATGTTCCAATGTCACCTTTGATGTAAATTATTATTATAATAAGTAATAAAAACTTTAAATAAAAACTGTATAGCTAATGATCTTTCTGATTCTAAAGCAATGGCATTTTTATCCAAAACACCTTGCCTTACAAATTAACGTTTAAATGATTGAAGTCAATGCGACTTATTGAAATTTAACGGGTGAAAAATAATTTAAAGATTTAAGGCATTGCATACAATAAGCACTGTATACTACATTATTTAAAATATGTGTTTTTTGTAAAAAATATTGCAGTCTTAGTTGATGCAGTTTCTGACATCAATGCAACAGTTTTTACGTACTGTAACATTATAGGCAAACAAACCCGTTAAGTTGTACAGAAGCAGGGTCAGGAGAGGTTATATAGAAATATATCTTACTTTCTTATATATGCACAGAAATTATAAAGTTAAAAACAAAATTCAAGTTTTTATATTTTTTTTCGTACATTAACGAGAGAAGACTCACTAACTGACTATTTGCACTAGAAGTTCAGCTAAGTACATTAATATTAATATCGAAAAATCTTTTTAACAAAATATTAAACCGCCGACTCAAAATAAGTTTATAAAAAATTTGATAGTTTATGTAAATAAGCTCAATACTTAAGACTTAAGGTTTATTAATTTTTTGCTTTTTAGTTCTTTTCGTCGGTTTAATTTTTTGTTAAAAAGATTTTTATTTTATGATTTTTTTTATCATCAGCTCAGCTACATGATGTGATGATTTCTAAACGCAAATACCTGATAAAGTAATAAAAAGGAAACAGAAACACTATTCGTTCCTACAATTTTCGAGAGTTTCTCTCAATTTTATCAGGATCCCATCATCAGATCCTGACTTCCTTGACATGGGACCACCCTAGAGGTATACCCTATCTAACAAAAAAAGAATAATCAAAATCGCTTCATAATAAACGGAGTGAGGGCTTAACAGACATATAAAAAAAAAAAATACGGTCGAATTGAGAACTTCCTTTTTTTTCGTCGGTTAACAAACGAAACTACTTTAATATCGAACAAGACATAGGTATCGTACATATTATAGACTCTTCTAACTTGTGTACATACTTGCTTGCCATCATAAAATATAAAATAACATTATATTACCATATACCTTGAATCTCATTAAGAAATGCAATGATTTATTTAGAGTCTTGAACGTAACACCGTAAACAGTTGCAAATTTGTAGCATTAACTGGAGAAGGGAAGTTACATAAAAGTGGGCTGCACTAATCTGCAGATGCAATAATGCAAGTAGAATGTTCTAGATCTCTGTTTGAAATGCATTAAGCTTATGATTAATGCATTTCAAACAGAGAACTAGAACATTTTGTGTCACAAAAAACATACAATTTAATTCGAATATAATCTAGAATTGGTCCTAGAACCTAGCATTGGTTTTTAAGCAAAGAAAGAACGGAGGGGGTTCTCAAGTCAACCCGCATATATACCGTCGTTTCTAACAGGTAACCTGCTTTTATGAGAAACGAAGGTATATGAGGGTTATGAGAAACGGAAGTAAAAATACCTGGAAATTCAAACGTTCATAACTTGTAATCGAATAGTTTTTATTTTTCAAAAACTTTTGTAATTGCATGATAGAGTCATGCCCTTTTAGTGACTGAAGTAAGTGTTCGATTGTCATATACATCCTGTATTTATTTTTTTATAAACCATTAAATTAAAAATGTTTTCGTCATTTCAAAAGGTTAAATTAGATGTTCCTACATATTTATAAGTCCTTGTAGGAACAATGCTTGTATTGTGTTGTAATTGACGTCAAGGCGTCAGAGTGTTCTTTAAAGTTTTGCTTAAATTAGTAATCTCATATTTATCTACATATTATATTATATTTGGAGGAATTTCTTTGTTTTATATAGGAATTGAATTTAAATATGAATATGAACATAACTCTTCGCTACCATACCTTTTTTAATCTCCTGAGCAATCGCCGCTGTCTTTTCAGCAGCGTTTTCCCGCAGTGCCGCAATGTCTCAATCCATCGGCACCTGACCGGCATTAAATCCCAAACACCGACAGACATTTTATTTCAAAACATCACAAATAAAATTAGCCTTTGACACTAACACTTTTGTTCACTGCACTTGATTATTCAGTATTTAAATATGCTCTAGTTTGATTGTTTCGTTTAAGATTTTTTTTTAATATTTTAGAAAACTCGAGGTATAAATTGTTTTGCTTTTTACCAACTTAAGTAATTAATTAATACAACTCTAAGCAAGTCTACGTCTCAACATATCGTTCACAAATGATATGCTCGAGTGCCTGCAGATAAATATATAAGCCATAAACCGCAGGAAGGCGTAAGTTTTCTGAGTAAATAATCTAATTATGCGGGGTTTCTCCATTGAACAACGTAATAATAAGCAAAACTTAAAAATATTGTGTGCAGTGAGGAAAGGATTGATTTCACACATACGCTAAGCCGTTTATGTATGCTGAACAACATACGTCACTGTAAACAAGATAAAACAAAGCCTATTTAAAGTAACGTGAGTGTTTCAAGATGAACTGTGTAAAATGTTTTTATATGAATGTCAAAACTGTTCTATTTTTGCTTCCTTATTCCTAGATTAATATACAAAATAATTTCCTATAGTTGTACTCTACATATTACTAACAACTTTTTTGATCGAAAATTATACGTCACGTCGAAGCCTAATTCATATTAAATATAGTTTATACAGAAATTGCATAATATTTCGTTTTGGAGAGACGCGGGTTCTTTGTTGTTTCATACCACGAGCTGTGCTCACCACGGAGTGAATCGCACTAAGACTTTTGTTGAATTGGTATGTATTTAAGAATTACTAAATTTATTTAAACATTAAGATAATATTAATTAAAGTTAACTGCACTTTTCTGTGCACTCTGAAAATAAGTTAGGTACATTAGTTTGGCAATCTGTTGGCGCGGCGCGACGGTCGCTTCGATTGACTAACTAATGATAAAATTAAGGAATTTGTATTATGGCACTAGAACTAACATATTATTATACTAATTGTGTTAAACGATTTCCTTGGTATGTCATTATTCATATAATATATGAATATTGTGATAATATAATGAAAATCGAATATAAATATGATATAATGAAAATTGTTGAAATTCAGGTAAAGGTTGTCCGGACGGGTGTTCAGTCTCGGTCCAATTGTTGTGTCATTAATATTAAGGATATGATTTTTAAATAAACATTGCGATTATCTCACGTTCCTTTGATCTGAATCGTATCTCACGTTCACAATCAGTGTTTTCATTATGAGTTATGTGAAATTATAATTTCTTCCGGATATCGCTGTGTGATCAACTTGGTGAAATGCGGGGAACGACCCTTATTATGCACTTTCAGAACCATAAGTGTGAGTCTTACTACTCTTAAACGTTAACTTAAACAGTATGTTTATCAGCAGTCTTGTTACCATAGTACAGGTTCTGCCTCATTTGGGATCAGACGGCCGTTTGTGATATGTGTGAAGTTATAATTATTATAAAAAATAAAAAACTACGCTGGAATCTCACGTATTACCTGTGAATCAGATTATTACGGATATTTTAATGATCTGGTCAAATAACAGTGTCAGTAATAAAGAATTATAATACAAATACCTATACTGTTTGTAACGTTTGCCTTGGGCAAACCCAATGACATTTGCTTACTTTTAAGCACATAAATCTATAACGACGCTGTATCTTGACTTGTATCATGGGGTACTCTACTCTTTCAATTGTACACTATGATATAGGTACGTACCTGATCAATACGACGGGTATGCAAAAGCCCCATGTTGTAGGCACGACTACCAAGAATGCAATAATTGATTAAATGTAATAGGTACGTATATTATACAACATTCACATTTAGGGTCTGTGCACACAAACTTTATAAATTTAAGTGTTTAAACACGATTCAGCCACTATTTCCACTTAAATATTTTTCAAACGCCTTTACAAAAGTATAAGAGAGGATTAGCTGGTGGTAAAAGGACAATATAATAGCTATGCGTACTCAAATTTATGCGCTGTGAATAGGCAACGCTCATCACGCAAGGCGACTAGAGCAAATGCCCTTACAGGAGATAAAATGCCTTGTTATCTTTTCCAATCAATAGCGTGGTTGAACAATCAAAACAAAATATTCCACACATGACCATATTCATGAATCAGTTGAAGATCAAAGCAATGAATGTCACGTTCCGGTTATAAACGTTCACACGTGGCTTTGACAAACTTTGTAGCGTATATTGAGGAAAATGCAGTTTTATTACATTAACACGAGCGTACTTGTGAATTGTATAGTATTTGTTTTCGTACATAAACGATAAAAACAGTTACAGGCGTCGTATTACTCTTATGTGCTCAGTCTACAGTACAAAATACCTATTACAACATTACAGCTACGAAGGTACATGTATAGATATAATTTATTTTACCCAACAATAGTAAAAATAAAAAACTTACATAATAGGTGGTAAATACAATGGGGGGTCTTCATGATCTTAGACTAACTTTAAATAGCACGTTTAAAAATAAAAGCAATAAGTGACTGACCGCTTTAGGATCCGATTAGAGCTTTAAATATTGAATGCTTTTTTTATAAAATATATAGTTGTCCAAATAATCACAATTAAAAAAATTGGATGCAGATTATAAAGGCTCGCTTACTACAGTTATTGTTTGACTGGTGGCTTTGCGACATTAGAGTAGTCAGTAGCTAGAGGGAGCTAACCGCACTTGAACCTATATCTTAAAGTACACTTAAAGTTGAATGACTAGTGAACAAAAACAAGAAGGCAAACTACTTGCTAAAATTATTTTTGACCGTCACTAAAACCGTATATGAAAGCCAAAATTTATTTCCCTTACCTTCACTCTTTTAAACCGGCAACGAAGGTCAAGGGTTTATGGTTACTTATTCGGATAATTAAGGATTTTTTTTTTTTATTCAAAATAATTAATTTTGATTTTAAAACGTTTTTAAATGTTGTTGTTATTACCTACAGTACAGATATAATATAAATAATGTTTGTCGTTAGGGCGGCTTCTTCATTGCCTTAGAGGCTTTACAGCTTTATCGTACTGTGGTAATCTCTGGAGATATTGCTATATAAAAGCCATTTGCACATTACTTTAAGTAATTGAAATACCCGCTTAGTTAACAAAAGTGGTAACTGAGTTACTCTATTAGGGTTGAATAATATTAATAAATCTGTAAGACATGGGCGTACCCAGGGAGAGGCAGAGGGGCAAGCTGGACCTACAAAAAAAATGTTACTTCAAACTGGGCCGACAAAAAATTTTACCCCTTAAATTTTTTTGTACTCGTTAATATCATAATATTGACAAGTATTCCACGAAGAACATTTTTTTACTTATATATAGAGGTATAGATATAATATTCCTTATTAGACACAACAATTGTAAAAATAAGGAACTTAAATACATCCTACTTAAGTGAGTGAGTATGGATGTATGGACGTTTGTTACTCTTTCACGCCAAAACTACAGAACCGATTGCGATGAAACTTGGTATGTAGATAGCTAGAGACCTGGATTAACATATAGGCTACTTTTTATCCCAATATTCACACGGGATCGGGACTTGCGCTGCTAGTAGATGATAAATACAATCTTCTTCACGATTCTAGAGAAACTTTAAATAGAACAGAACGTTAAATAATAAAAAAAGCAATAAGTGACTGGTCAGTCACTTATTGCTTTTTTTATTATTTGAGGATTCGATTTGAGCTTTGAATGTTTAATATTTTTTTTATAAAATAGCTATTTGTCCAAATATATTGAAATTGATATGGAACTTGTGTAATGTATTGAGTAAGATAAAGACAGACAGACAGATCTGATCTACGTTTCTGTAAATATAGAACAAGGAAGTTCTCATTATCATTAATTTGGAGGTAATAATATTTCATTTTTACTTCCTTATGCTTAGCAGATTCGTCGTTTATGTTCGTGTCAAAAAGCTGTACTGTTTTCAACTTTTTTATTTTAATTGTGTAAACATACCCGCGTCAACTACATAGCCACGTCGTCAAAATCGTTAAAAAAGAAAAAAAAATGTATAATGTATTTCTAAAATTAAAATTAAAACCACTTCATCACTTTCAGAAAGGTAACCATAGGCAGCAGCCTATATCTGTGCAGCAAATTTATGATACATTCATTAATCCGATCACAATCGTAAAAAACTGTGGAGGAGCCTCTTCGCTATTCTCCACTATCCACCCCGTAGTGATACAAACCCAACCAAAGGTTATACTAAAAATAAAATAAATCTTGTTTTAATTTCAGTAATGTTATTGAGAATATGATTAACTGTGAAAAACAAATCAATATCAACCCTTTTAGAAACAAAATATTGACAATAATACTTAGTTATCTAACTAGTAAATAGAACATTAAATTAATTTAAGTTGAATGTCCAAAAACAATATGTATATGTATAAAATTATGTGTATAAAATACACACACTCAGGAAGTAATTGTACTTATGAGTGTGCCTATAATAAGCCGTCGTGTCTAGATATCTGTCCTAAGGTGCAGATAATGGAGTTTATATGTTTGTATACTGCAATAAGTTATTTGTGTCGAAATAAAAACACTTTGTAGAAATATTGTATTGTAATAAACAGAAATGCAATAGGTCTAATCCTTTTTTAATAGCCTTTAATCACCACCGATTTCTATGACGCACAACCCCAGTGATTGTGAAAACTAAAAATGAGGTCTTACAGTAAAGAACATGCTAGAATTGCCGAAGCGTCCTAATTTGAGCAAGGAACAAAACACTAATTTGCTTACTTAATTAATGTATTAAGGGTCATGCAAAGCAAACAGAATGAAAGTATTTACATTGTAACCATTACAAGAGAAATCCGGTGCCTTTAATTGTGTCTTTAATCAAAAGGAAATAGAGATGAATTTCTAATAAATGCCGAATATGCCGAGAGACTACGTTAAGACGCATTATGTATAACCACGTGGCTTTCAAATGATTCACAACTCACGAGTCCGGGTCGATAGACCATAAGTCCACAACCTACTTTAATTTTTTGTTAGTCATGGTTTCAGTCGAAACTATAACTATGTATTGTCTGCTGGTGAACTTGGACTACTCATCTACTTTATTAAGTACTCGTTTTTGGTCGCGGCTTCCTTCGCTTGATTGTAGATTTTGTCAAAATATAAGTATGTTTATCAGCAGTCTGGTTACCATAGTACAGGCTCTGCCTAGTTTGGGATCAGACTGCCGTGTGTGAGATGTGTGAATATTATCAGATATGCCTCGGGTATAGTATTTTTTTTCCTGGGTAAAAGGCACTCATTGCCCTTTTCTATACCTCTGGCGACGTGCATGCAAAATTTAATGATGCTCAGTTTATTATATAAAGCGTGAAAGCGTTACAAACAAACAAACTCACCTTCGCATTTAAAATATTAAATAGGATTTGAGTTGGATATTTAAACGCGGTAATCACAATAACTATCAGACCGTTAAAAAAAGACGCAGATAGCCTGTTTATTGAGGTTAAAATTAAAATATAGACCTCTTTCACACTATGGACCATAGAAAACCAGTACTAATCTTGCAAGAAATAAAAAAAAACAGTACTAATCTTCCAAAAAATCAAAAATATTATTCGTATTTTCGGTAATCCTACTACTATTATAAACGTGAAAGTTTATGAGGATGTATGGATGTATAGATGTATGGATGTTTCTTGCTCTTTCACGCAAAAACTAGTGAACCGATTGCGATTAAACTTGATATGTAGATAGCTGGAGACCTGGATTAACACATACGCTACTTTTTATCCTGATATTCCCACGGCATCGGGACTTGCGCGGGTGAAACTACGGGTGCAGCTAGTATAATATAAATATACACAACAAAATATAATCTGCTAATTTAAAGCGTAATGATGAGATTTCCCTTTATTATTAAGTAGGTATTACTCGAGGTTACTTCTGTGTTGTTTTCTTTGTTTTGTGTCCGTCATGTAGCTCTGCTAATACAAATAATACGAACAAAATACACTACTAATTCATAGACAACTCGTCTAAGGTATTATTCGAGGTTACTTCTGTGTTGTTTTCTTTGTTTTGTGTCCGTCATATAACTCTGTGAATACAAATAATACGAACAAACTAGACTACTATGACATACTATATAGACAACTCGTCTTTAATTGTAAGTAATTAAATTAATTAATATCAATTGCAAATAGGAAACCTTTTGAAGTGACTAATGCTTTACCGATTTCTATATAATTTAAACCAGCCAATGGCAGCTATAATTGCCACTTTGCCAATACAGATCTAAGAAACTAGTTTGCAGCATATTCTTCTGCCTTGTCATTATTAGGATATACTCGTTCATAGAAAAGTAGTAGTCTTATTTTAATCGGTTTATATTTATTTAATAATGGCTGTGTTAGTTAATATTTAATATGAACAGTACACAACAATAATAACAAAAAGCAAGTTTTTCAGGTAGTTTATAAGTGGTATCCAAACACGGAAAATAAATGAAAGTGCCTGGGAGCTTTTTGTAAAATCGTAATTTTTTTTTTTGTAAAATTACGTTTTTACAGGAAATACAATTATGCAGGTGAACTTAAAATGCAGAACTGTATCTGTATACAAAATTTCATAAAAATCGTTAGAGCCGTGTCCGAGATACCCAAAATATAAATAGGTATGTACATAAATAAATACAGACGTACAAGAATTGCCCGTTTAAAGTAATAAGATAAATATAAGGACGCACAAAAGTTGTTTAAATAAATTATTTTGTTCATTTATTATATGTACCTACTTAATGATCAAGTTCAGACGAAACTATTAATGTAGGTAATTAAATGAATCTCCGCAATGTCAATGCTAAACAAACAGCGCTCCACTGTTTCGCACTAGTTAATTTGTATTGTAACGTAAAATATTGTGACTGGGCATATAAGTTACATTTTGTTTAAATTTCACTTTGTGATTACATTTCAAATTCAAAATTCTTCAAAACTAAAAGTTTGTCATAGTGGCTATTCAAGAAAGTTGGCATTTACCATTTAACAAACTTAACGTACACGACGATAGAGAAGGAAAATAAAGATTTTTTTTAACACAATACCATTGGTGCCGACTAGGAGAGTGTAACCTGATCAGGGTCGGAATTTCACGAGACTTGGCCTTCTGGTGAATACAGGTATAATTTTTTTTTCTACCATTTTTGCCGTGCTCTTTTCGCAGAATCGTGACATTGTGATATAAGCAATCGAATTTAACATTCTTAAAAGTTGCCTTACAGGAAAAACAAGGTTATTTTCAGGTAAACATTCTGATCATTTATCATAAACCTCAAAAACTACTATTGCTATCTGGTATAATGAATTTATGACGTATAAATGCGCGCTAGTGACGCTTTCTTTCGCCTAATTGATTGCAACAAGATTTTTTTGTCTGTTCGAAAACTGTTCTGAACAAATTGTAATGCTCAAGCATAATATGTTAAAAATGAAACAAATACATAATGTACAACCGGGAGCAAAGGAATATACATATTTATTATTTAAACGCGACATCTAAAATTCAAGTCTTTGGTAGGTACTAATTAAATAAGGAGACATAAAAAAAATAGTACATGTTGGAATTCTGTGTGAATCATGGTTATCAATCGGTAATTGAACTTGAGACGATGATCTACGTTTTATAGTTATATCCGAATTAAATCAATCAAGGTGTGAATACAATTAATATTGAACGAAGTATGTCTTTTAGGTTGGTCAATGATTTTGGACTTAAGCAGATAATTGCTCAAAAAACTGACTTCAATTACGCCTTAAAAGATGCCATAACCACAGTCGATAAACAAGTACACACAAACCAACGACCTTATCAGAATACCCACGACTAAGTCCTCGTGTTTTGTTTTTTAAGTAAACAAAATATGTAAATATCCGCTGTTTTGATGCGTACCTACTCCATAGCCCTGAATATCAAGTAAATTAATGCAAACTGACTATACCATTTTTATACTACACAATAGAAGTTCATACATCATATTCACAAACCACAGTGATTACACTTTACTACTGAAGGGAGAATGAGATGTCCTCATCGAAAAATCTCACACAATCTCAATAGGTAATAAAATTTAATAATGATTTAAGGGTATCAAAGTCAATTGTAACTACTTGCATAAGTCTGTAGTCCATCAATTACTAAGAAACAATATTAGGGGTGGCTGTCCAATTCTGTCTTGGTATTTCTGGCTGTCCTCCAGTTCTCAGTGTATTAAGCAAACCCCAAACCCAATGTGATGAACAACACTACACCGAGACTAGCACCGGACCAGATCGGAATTTAAAAGGTTCTACGTTGCCTTTTATTACAACGTGAACCTAATGTGAACAAAAAACTATACAGTTAGGTACTCAACGATTCGACGACTCTCCATTTAAAAACAAATCAAGTACGACATAACTGCAATACTGTCCAGTATTGCAGTTATGTCGTACACGTGCCGTTAGCTGTTCAGTACTGTGTACAGAACGGGTACTGCAATGCCTCATGCTTTCTAATCTAGTGACCGGTACATGTTACTTAACCTTTTGTAATACATGAGAATACCGACCAATGTGTTAATCTGAGCGTTGATCGACACACATTGTATTAACTAAGAGATGTGGCAAGTTAATAAACTTGGCGGTTATGTTATGGTCTGGCAACGAAAAATTGACCTTAACTAGTTGAAACTAGAGATCTTAAGAAATATGTCTGTTATTATTGCGCTTATTGCCGCTATGTACATATTACAGAAATGTGTTTCTTTCTACGAGATTTAGTCTGTATAGTACATACCTAGCACGAAACAGTTCTGCGTACATTCACTTCTTTATCTAGGGGGGCCTCCTTTAATACTTTTTGGGCCTTAAAACATATTACGCCACTTATGTTATTATTTATTATTGTTTTTCTGTTTAGATTTTAGTTAGTGATTGATTTTCTATTTCGTTTGTAGGATTTCGAAATAGTATACGTTATTGTTACTCTACACAAATCATCCATATTCACAAAATATTTGACCCCCTTCAGAATCGAACATAATCACAACAATCAGGTAGTGTTATCTGGCAATGCAAATAAATTAATTAAAGATATCAAATATATATAAAAAAAAGTTTTTCATCTTCTATTGAAGATGAAAAAACTTAAAATTATAACATCACAACAACTACCATTCCAATGATAACGGTAAACGCAGGCACTCGAGGTTATCAATAGAAAATCTAAATAAAGGTATTTGTCAATAAAGGTTCTATGAAACAGTCCATAAATATCATATTTAAGTCATCGGCACAAACACAACAACAATGCTGAACAGTTGCACAATCACATCCACAAAAGCGCGGTGAACGAACGCGAAGTTGACCGCCCGTAGTCAGGCCGTATGCAATACTGCAGCTGCTTGGAGGGACAACTTCTTTCACCGAACGCTTACACAATAAATAGTTACATAACGTCATTTTGCCTTTCCAATACTGCGACGTATAGCAGTTGCTTTTTGGATGATCGATGCTTTAAAAAAGCAACCGGTATAGAGGATTTTAAATAAAATTTGTGAATATTTTTGTTACTTTCCATGTCTAAACATGTTACAAATATTATATAAGCGACTGTGAATAAATTGGATTTTGAAATATAGCGGATACTGGTTCGAATCCAATCAAGGCGATCAATACACTACATGGCCGTATCGCCGCGCCACGCCGTGTAGTGAATTCGTAATGCAAAATTTACTAATTATGGGTATTAAAAATTAAAGAGATGCAAATACATACGTATTAACATCATGCAAATTAGGCTTTGATTACATGACATGTATCCTGAATATAATTTAGTATTAAGTTATGTAATTTGGTGTTGTCAGAATTTCCTTTATATATTTGTTTTCATAAACAAACAAGTTTTCTTCCCTTTTAAGACAGAACCGACGTGGGAAGTATTTCACTAGATAGACCACTGACAAGGTCAAAGCGGCTATGAGCCTTTTAATCTATGTGGAAGGTAGAAGACCAATCATTAAAGCGGCGGTAGCGTTATGGCTAAGGCGTCGGACTTGCGATCAAGTGGTTGCGGGTTCGAACCCCACCCAGTGCACTACCGACGTGACCCCACTCCTAACACAAGCATTTTAGCTTAGCTGGAGGGGTAAACAAGGATACTAGTAATGTGTGACCCACGTTGCTAGTATTCTTTTTTTAAAGAAAGAGAAAAAAAAAATTGTAGAAGTTTTTGGGGGAATCATTTTGAGCAATGGGTATTTCCAAAGACGTAACTGTTGCAATATTCTTCGAATATTATGACGCTTGGAAGTAAGTATTTTGTGTATTTAGTTTTCCTCTTCTTATGTTTCATCTTCTAGTTATGTTTATTTATACACTCATATTACTAATTGAAGATAATTTGTATAGAAGACATTAAGGTGGAGTTGTTTACAACTCCACCTTAATGTTCACCTTATTTATGTCTAAGAACCTACCTATTAGTAATGATTATCAAGCAAACGATAAATCATTTTTAAAGAAATATCAATCAATTAGCCTAAGTTAGTCCACTGCTGGACATAGGCCTCTCCCAATGTGCGCCATAACACCCGGTCCTCCGCCTTCCGCATCCAGTCCCTCCCAGCTATCTTCCTCAGGTCGTCGGTCCATCTGGCTGGGGGGCGTCCTACCTTCCGTTTACCGATCCGCGGTCTCCACTCTAAGATCCGCTTGCTCCAACGGCCATCGGTCCTTCGGCATACGTGGCCAGCCCATTGCCATTTAAGCGTGCTTATTCTGCGAGCTATGTCGGTAGCTTTAGTTCTTTGTCGGATGACCTCATTTCGAATTTTATCCTGCAAAGAGACTCCAAGCATAGCTCTCTCCATGGCCCGCTGCACGCCTTTTAATTTATGGACTAGCCCCACCGTTAGTGTCCACGAAAAGAAATAGCATAAAAATATTTTCTTGAAAGAAAAGCATCAACTCAAGGGTAAGTGAATAAGGTTTCAGATGTTCTTACACTATTTTAGTTTAGAAATAAGTCAGCAAAGAGGGTATTATTTATATCATGAGGTCACGAATGACGTAGTTACAGTAGCCGAGCATTTCAAAGATACGTAGTTATGATAATCTAAATTACCCATCTAAAGTTTCTTTTTGACGTACAAGTTTGTGTACATTTTACTGTATAATATGTTAAGTTACCAAGCCACTCAGGTATGGATGGCAATAAAAAAGCCGATGAACTCGCCAGAGCTGGTGCAGATAACCGAGGGCATGGACCGGAACCATTCTGGGGCATCACCAAACACCGAGCTTATTCAATCATAAACGCCGATTACACATCAATGGCAATAAGATATGGTAGACCACGACTGGTTTAAGACACTCAAAAGCCTTAATTAAGGGCTATGATAACAAAGTATCAAAAGAACTTCTGAGCTATAAAGAAAATAAACAGACTTAAAGTTAGAATAATGGCATCCGAAAATGCAAAACTAATTTCCAGCAGTAGGATATCCAATTATTAAAAAAAACTTACAAGGAAAATACGTCCAATCTTTGAGTAAAATTGTTTTTTCGAAAACAGTTCGTGTATTGCTCACTTTACTAAATTTAAACTCAATGTCAACATAATGGAACCGAATCCAAGTGCAAATATACCCGTTCAAACAATCTATTACAAATAAGAGAAAAATAGTGAAATTTTCTAGTATCTTTATTATAAGATCGCAAATACCTTCAAGGAAAGCAATCTAAGGGCTCAGCTGGATCATTAACTGAAGATAAATGGACGCTTTGTTGTTTTGTTTGTTTAGGATAGGTTTCAATACTATAGTATTGAAACCTATCCTAAACACTATAGTCTAGACTATAGTCGCGCGTTCATGGATCGCTGGTAAGAGAAATACATAATAATATAATGAAATTTGATAATATTTATGAGGGGCTCGTGGCTAAGTGGTAACCGAGTAGGTTAACACATTACAAAGTTAAGTAATACTAGCCAGGTCAGTCTAGGATGGGTGACCATTCTAAACAAATTGAGACCCCTCCGTGCCTCGGAGAGCACGTTAAACCGTCGGTCCCGGGTGCCATACAAACATCTGTGGCATTCGTTACGGGTAGTTGGAGCCCTAAAAACTCCGACAACCTGGTCTAACTACAAAACTTCGATATCGCCTAGTACTTGGGTTGTGGAGGTCTGATGGCAGTCGCTTCACGTAAAATATCAAAGTTTTGCCGTATCGTAGTTAGATTGAAAGCCGACCCCAACTTAATTGGGAAAAGGCGCGAAGGATGATGATGATAAAATTTGATAATATTTAATATAGTCATAGTACAAACGACAGCAATAACCAAAATCTTAAACTTTTTTTTAGAATAATAACTTCCGTCAGTGGTATTCACAGCAATTCATAAAGCATTAACCATATATTGGTCTTTACTTAACAAATTTCAAATTCAATATCTTTCTCTCATAAAATTGCTCAACGATTATTTGAAATCATCAATTAAAAAAAAAGAAACGAAGCGACTTGTCGCGTCACTTCCTCTGTCAAGCTCAAAACTAGACGGGCTTTTTTAAAACACACATATGAGTAAAACCATCGATATAAATGTACTACGTAGTAGATATGGCGTTTGGAACACTACATTTGTCGAACTTAGTTGTGGTTCCGGAGCTACAACGAGCTCATACGCATTTCGACTGTGGTTCAGTGTACACTGGTGCATGTGTAGCTAGCAGCGAGCGATTCGTATTTGTTAAAAAACGTAAAAATATACTTGCGAGTTATTTTTTCATCATTATATTACATTCGGGTAAATAAAAACAAAAATTAGTACTCATTATAACATGATTTTCTAGTAAATTACAGTAAAATAAGAAACAAATTAAAATTCTTAGTAGACATGTGCATGTTTTTCGCCATTTAAACAATAGCTCTGTCTCACTTCTATCGATGAATAGCACCTCGTGCTGTCTCGCTTTCACTAAGGAAGAACTGTAAGCAAGAACTAATTATCAGAGATTAAAACGTTGCAGAACAGAAATTTGGCGTTGTTCGCCTAGAAGTGCTGCCGGTAGTGGCGTATGTGTTGGGGCGTTCGGCTCCTTTAATATGGTTGAGGTGGACGATGGCTGGCGCGAGCGTCATGCTCGTGATCGAATGCCGTTGGTCGGAGCTGGTCATCTTGGAACTGCTATTACTTACGAATAGTAGTAATTTGCGCGACTGATTATATTTTTAAAACAATACGTTACATTGTCGTCACATTTCATTTGCGCTTATAAGCAATGTAACCAGAGATTTGAAAAGAAAGTGTTGAAAAAAGAGTGTCCTTGGAGTTTCTTGCCTGTTTTTCTCCACAGGATCTACTTAGTGGAACAGGCGACTAGCTGCACGATTGACTTAGTCTGACTGACTACTTGACTACTGATAATTCAAAAATACCTATAATTGGTTCAATTTAAATAAATGATTCGATTTAATTTGTAACATTACATTAGCAAAGACCAGTCAAAGTTTAAAATTAATAAACAAATTCAATATCTTTTTTGTTTATTTTAACACGAGTTCTTATTTAAGTTAAATGTCCGTTCTGTTTTTTAATTTAGTCTATAGGAGCTCATACAGCATAGGTTCGATGAACGAAACGCATAAGCGCCATGAAAATCACGGCGCTTGCGACTTATACATAATTCTATTGTAAAGGACTTTTATGATATGATTTATTGATTTAAATGAAATTTAGGAATACAAAAATAAAACGATTTATTATTAATATATTTTTCAACATTGAAAATGTTTTTTTGATCGCTCCGGTAGGGCCCCATTTTCGCTGAAAGTGTGTTTGCCCCGTGGTGTATAGTGGTTTAGGGCCATGAGGACGTATGAGGGCTCAAAAGACGCGTCATAGCCCTGTGGAACTTCGCAGCTTTGAGATACGAAGATCTATTAGGACTTAATAGACGCGGAAAATTAAGGGCTTTAGGATAGTATAAACAAATTTTGGAAAAGTCGATAATTTTTTTTGAAAATAATAAAAATCAACTGACTGATTTGAGGTTTAAGGTAAGGGTGTAAATTATTTAACACTGTGCCTTACTTTATTTTTCAGAGAAAAAAAAATGTACACGTCTGTTACATCTTTTTTTTTGTCATAAATCGTTTTACGCAGGCCAAAAATTTTTACCGTAAGGGATTTTTTTTAACGATAGAATTTTTTCAATAATACCAATAGATAGAGTAGAAAATTCTGAATCCAATGATGTATATAACTCATTTTCGCCAAAATGTCCCTTACGTTAATTGATACTTCTGGTATCGATATGTTGAACTGTCATGGTACAGAAGTCTATACAATGACAGTTCAAGGTATACTGACTAGTAAAATGAATTATGATCGAAATTCGACCACCATGCGATCTCTAGTAAATGCGAGGAGAATAAAATTCTTTGTACGCATTTTTTAAGCAAACGCGCACAGACAGAAATGTGAAACCTGGAATACTTAAAGTTAATACGTAGAAGAAGTGCAGGCGATATAGTATTTATATTAAATAGATCCCGCTTTTTAAGCCGCTTTAAATTTGGATTAGGCATTTGGCTTGTATAGCCTTCTGTTCAACAGATTAATTTACCTATTAAATAATACGAGCAACATGTTCAAATAGACGGACTCTTCATTTTCATATTATGTAGCTATATTTATTGCATATGTGGATTGGATGGAGCATTGCGACAAGAGCAGAGTAAAACAATGGATGGTTAGTATGGCAACTGGCAAGAGTACGGATTCAGTAGATTATCGTCTGCCTAGAAACAACTATAAAACAATATGCACATTGCCATGTATACTACGTGTACGCAATATATATTACTTATTCATGACGTACAGTTTTCACAAAGACGCTCAAGAGACCTTTAGCGATGCGTGAGGGAATGTCTCTGCGTGCTCTGTCGATTTATGGTTTACGATAAGAAAGTTTTGCAAAATTAAATCATACTCATTTCTTTTACAAAATATGTTACACAAAGCGTGATCAGTGTGATCACCTTTGAGAGCGTATTAAACACAAAGCTGAAATTTCAAAACAGAAATATACTTCCGAAGCCATTAAACTACAGATTTTGTCTAAGATAGACAAACAAACACATAACTCAACTAAGCAGTTATCTGTAATTTAATGTTCGATACATCATCATCCCATCAACAATAAGGGAGCAAAGCTAAAATACACTTATTTTAACTTGATCATCATGAGTTCAGATCGTCCTTACCCAATGATAAGGATGATCTGAACTCAAAACATTTTAAAAGATATTTATGTGCAGCAGTTTAATAACCATTTTGTAATTGATACGATATTTAAAAGTAACAGTGCCAATAAAAAAGTTGTTCCACTTTCACTTGAGAACAAAAACGCAATGATAATGAACCTTAATAAAGTCTTAAAGCGACCTAAATTACTTTTATCGGTGTGATTTATTGTGGCGTTCATTAATAAGAAATTGTTTGTTAAATGATGTACCTATGTGAGAATTCGCATATTTATGTAATTTAGAATATGTATTTACTATGAAATACGAGTTATTTAAGATTCAAACAGTTGACGCAGATAAAAAACTACATTACCTACTACTCACGGACATACGGGAAAAACCTCCACATAGGTGCCTACTGAACACTGCGTTTAGAATTCATTGCTGACGTAGGGTCGGACTGAGTTCCATGAGAGAGTGGGATGGGTTTGGCAACGTACAAGTGAGACCTGACCACTGGTTTTGCAATAGGCAACAGTAAACGCTTACGATCAGGCTTACGTCTGCTTGTAGCTAACTTAGTCGCATAAAATAAAGATTTTGATTTGTATTTATACGATTTGTGAACTAACCGGGAACTAGAGGAATATTTTTACTTTTATTGGAAACTCAGCACTCAGGAGTATAAGCTACACGTTAACTTTAAATATAACTTACAAGTAAAAAATTGTTATTACATCTCCCGAAAAACAACTTTTAAATGCTCAAGTTGCGACTTGTACTTGGGTGTACATCACCTACACGTCCTACACCGATTAAGTTTAGCGCCATCTAGAGATGGTAAACTACATAAATTCAAATGTACTCTGTCGTAAAATTGATCAATTGATACGGTCATACTCATTACCCTTCTACATTAATCGTATTGGTGGGTATAAAAATAATAATAATTTTAATCCAAAATCTTGGGATTAAAGATAGCATACATGTGAAGTCTGGGCTCACATTCTAAATGTCATCAAATCGTACAATGGACATTCACAATCACAATAAGTATACATTTCAAAAGCTACAAATTTTAAGATTTTTAAATGCAATTACTGATTGTTTATCCATTTCGTCTCTCAGTACAGCTAAAAGTTACCTCATTTTAAGCCTGAAATCACGACGTAACCAATGTGTCAACATTTTAATTCAATTATGTAACATAAGTATCTACAACATCGTGCATTATATAAACATTACCGAGAAACCTTGACTGCAAGTGCTTAACATCAATTTCTATTGATTCAATAAAGATTGACCTTAACTGGATAAGTTCATTATAGTGGTTGAATAAACAAAAATTTTATAACTTTGTTAAACCCATCTTCACACATCAATTACAAAGTCTGAGTTTGAGGATAGTAAACCGTCGGAAGTGACATTTAAAATTTTGTCGAGGACGGGATATAATATACATCAATTTGTATACATAAAAACATATACATACATAAAAGCATATTATAACGGACGCATATTCCGTTTAAAGTTAGAAAACAATATTATGGGTATCAGAGTGTAATTACTATGATACGACCGATAAAAAGTACAGCATTCGAACGGAAGTATTACATGGAACATTAATTGATGAATAATAAATTGAAAATAGAGTTACGTTTCTCCATGTTGCAATCTCCAGCTAACAATTTATCTGAAATTGTAAACATGTACGAAGTCGCTAGTTTACTATTTATCTGCTATTCTGTACTAGGTCAGTGTAGAAGTCAGTAGCCAATTTTCTTTCTTCTGGGTAAGAATCTTCTTTGAATATGAGGAGCTGACCTGAGCTGAGCTAAACTGACCATTACTTACCTATTTTGCCGGGTAATAGTCAGTTCCTTATGTACAACTAAATAAAGACTTTGCAAAATACTGTATGTAAATCGAAATTTGCGAAATGATTAACAAAACGCATTGCATTGAAAAGCTCACTCTCGCTTGTTATATAACATTGCAACTGCTTTTAAAATGCTACTGTGGCTCAAATTGATGACGCAGACAAAGGTTGCCTCATTATCGTTAAGGACAAGCAATGTCGGTTACGGAACTGCGCGAAAATAGCTTTTAATTTATTCAGTTAGACAGATCAGTATGTGAAGACTCTCGAGGAAATATTTGTCGTTTCGAATGCAATCGTCATACACCTCTAAGCTTTTGGCTTACGTTTTCATTGATTTCAGAAATTTAATGAAACATATTATTTTAAACCTACCACTACTTTTCGAAGAAAACACAATAAAATGGCACTTCTACAAATAACTTTTTTACAGAAGATTGAACAGACCTACAAAATATTTTATTACATTTTTGATAGACTGAAAAGGCAAGCAGTATAATATAAATATCTTGACTGTGAAGTTTCCTACCTGAACATGAAGATGGCAGCACTCATCCATGAGAATAAGGAAATATGGTTTTGTGATTTGAATAAGTAGGTACCTAATATACTTAAGAAAATATCAGGTAATTTGAGCAAATTTGCGGTTGTAAATTATTGTTTGACGATCGTCTAAGTAAAGGTTGCAAAAATTGATTATCGAGCTGTAAAAAAAATAAGTACAGACTTGACTTATTTGTTTTAAAGTTTCTTATGCCTATAAAAATTAAAGACTGAGTACGAGAGGACTATACTATCATTCGCCATAGTGAAATTTGTAATAGCTCAATTGAAACGGCTATAGAAATGGCTGTTGCTAAGCTTGCGAAATTAATGTACATTCGGGCAGGCTGGAGAGATAACATAGGCTGCGCACATGTATAAAGAATGTGTTTGCCAATTTGAAAATTACCCTGAGAAAACAGTGGTTTCAATACGAGGTTTTAGAGTCTGCCATGAGCATTCTCGACTTCTCCATACACTTGCTGATAGCGTCCCTGCGTATAAACCTGTTATTCGAGACTCTGACGAAAGACTCACACATTTGACAAGAAATATTTTGTGAGTATGGCATGCGTATTAGGTTAATACGCGCTTTTCAGACGTATACCACGCAGGTTTAACGTATACCACCAAGGTTTTAATGCCTATTTAGTTATTTTTTGCGAAAAAAGTAAGTAGGTACAAAAAGTATTGGAAAATATATTATGATACTCAGATCTGAACACACCTATATCTAACCACTACTACAGAAACCGTCATACGAACCTTATTTTCCTTTCTTACTTTTTGTACATTTCACTGAACTAAGCTGAATAACTTGCGGCATTACAAGAGTTTAGAAAGGATCTATTATTATTATTTTTATGACTCATATCACCTGACTTCAAAATGGAGAAAGCACTCTAATAATGATCTGTATACCTGTTTTATGAACCAAATTTGCTCATAATCGTAATATTAAAAAAGTGTCAACACTATTGTTGGAAAAATATGGGAGTAATAAAAATTTGAAGTCGCATTAAAGCTTTAGCTTTAAAAGCTGAAGTTTCTTTAAGGATTAAATTCTAGTATTATCTTGTGACCTAGATATATCTATCATCGTCATCATTTTAGTCATAGAACATATACTGCTGTACAGGCCTCCCTTAATGACTTCCAAGAAGACAGGTTATGACCGGCCTGCATCCACCGACGACGTGCAATCTTTAGGTACAAGGTCGTCTGTCCGCCTGTCGGTTACGTCTGACGATGTGCTTACCGGACCTTGGTCTTTAAGAAGTTTTCAGCCCCTCGGCTATCTGTACTGCTTATATAAATATAATGTATGTATATTTTATGTTTATTTTATTTTATTTTATTCTATTTTATGCAGGAAAACAAACAATTGCGCAATAATAGGTTACAAAGTTTTCCTTGTTTGTAAAATATTATGTTAATTAATCAGGTAACCAACACCGTTATCCACAAAATATTATTACAAAGTAATGGCAGCATGCTAGTGAATTACAAAATAACATAATTATAAGGTACAGAGAAACAAAACATTGTAAAAAAAGAGAAAAAAGGCTGAAACTAGGTTACAATGTTGACGTTTGTTAAAATTGCATTAAAATTTGAATTTTGAAGCTGAGAAGTGAAATATATATACGTTAGTGAAATTATCATTATATGATTTCATAATTCTTTTTAGAGGAGCTCTTTCTCCAGCGCTAGTTCTGCTTGATTTAGGGGATTATAGAATTGCAAAATCTACAATGTATATCTATATATCGATACGTAAGAAGAGTCAGAAAGTTTAATTGCCTAGGTAAATATGTTAAGGTCTAATTCGTCAGGAACAAGACGACTGTCTAGAGGGATTTCAATAAAAAAAAATCACAGTAACATTGCAAATACTCTAGTTGTAATAATTTAGACAAAAGGGCTCATTTATTTACTTCAAATAATAGGATATGTAAGTTGTTTATCTAAAGATTTTTGTAATATGCCTAAAAGAACGCACACGTCACATAATTATATCTGTTTACGTATTGAGTGACTACAGATATTGTCAGTACTCACTCCTGTCGTTTGCTGTCTATAACATTTGTCAACACCGACTAAAATAATCTAAAACTGAAAATAGATTTACTCCATACGTTTGGCACTCAGTTATAAATGTTTATTGTTCAGACGCATAAGAGTTTTTGCACACCATCGTTAGTAACTTATAGAGGAATTTAGAAAGCAGCATAAATTATTCCTGTAATAATTGGAGCCGCTTCATAGAAGAATAACGGATACCCTACAGAAGTACACGGTTGATCAGAGCTAATAGCGTGGTGTTGAATTTCTACTTTATGTATAGGATCGCCAAAGGAAGATGCAAAGAAAGGTTAGTGAAAAGCATCTTGTACTTACTAACTTGGCGATGTAATTTCTTGCTACTTCCCATAAATATTTGTTAAGCGTTAAAACTGGAAAATCAAAAACTAAGCATGTGACATCTTGGCAACAAGCTAAAACTATTATTTTTATGCATAGCCAATATTCTTATTTAAAGTTATAGATAATAATCTAGAAGTTTTAAAAATAATGATGTGATTAAAAAGCTCCCTTGAAACTAATAAAATCTCATGTTGGCTAAATTTGCCAATAGGACAGAAGTCTATCGGTTGTTGTCTTGTCAATCTTTACGCATTCAGTTAAAACATGTACCGTGGTGCGTGATGAACACAAAACTTTTTTATCTACTAGTTAAAATAATAACCTCTTCGATATTTTTAATGCGAAATGAAATCGTTTTATACAATGAAGAAGCTATATTGCGAAAACGCGAAAACATAACTCACTAATAGACAATAAACATGTATAACGAGTTTTCATATTCAATTTGCAGTAATACTTTCTAGTACAGAAACCCACGCTGGCGATGATTGCAACAGTAACTGAACTGTAATTTTAATAGTAACGTACTTATGAATCATAAGATCGGCATTCTGTGAGAGTTAGTGAGCAAAAATAATAACCGTTATTTGATGCTTCGCATGCTATCTGATTTGGTTTACATACAAGTTAATATTATGTACACAAAAACTATGAAAAATTCAACGGTTTTTAAAAGCTGGCAATAAAGTAATACAATACCTCTCCCATAAGACACTTTAACAAAAATTTTCAATGTTATATCTTAGCATTGCAATAAAAAATCCTTAAGGTTGTAGTTTATAGAAAACTAAAACGCCATACAGTTTTAACTTACCATGTTTCGACACTGCATTTTGCTACACTTAAACTAACAGGCGCTTTGCTATTTTGGGTATAAACTTGAAGTGACATTCTATATTGTGCAGCAATACTTTTGAATAAGCCGTCTGAACAACCTGTTTTCCATCGTTGAACTTACTTCTAATCTTACAGGGTAGATTAACTAACTAATATAAGAACAATAATAACAACTTCACACATCTCACACGTCTGATCCCAAACTAGGCAGAGCCTGTACTATGGTAACCAGACTGCTGATAAACATACTTATTTATTTCTAAATACATACATATTATAGATAAATTACACTTAGACACA
This sequence comes from Callimorpha dominula, assembly GCA_949752705.1. Lineage (NCBI taxonomy): Eukaryota > Metazoa > Arthropoda > Insecta > Lepidoptera > Erebidae > Callimorpha > Callimorpha dominula. The sequence goes on from OX457005.1 coordinate 4,470,136, forward strand.
GAGCAAATAATCATCCTCACCACACAATAATTTGTCCTGGTTGGGAATCGAATTCACGACCTCTGGCTCGGCAGTTAGGATCACTAACCACCAGACCAACAGGCCGGTCAATGCGAATGTTTATTTTTACGTATTCATGCTTTAACTACCTACTTAACCGATTATCATGAAATTTTGCAAACGCCTTGCCAGGGATGCAGAAAATAACATAGGGTACCCTCCAGCAAAAAAGTACTGTTCCCGAGGGGGAGACAAATAACTTATATATAACTTATATTCAATAAAATACTTAGACAATTTGTGCACCTGTTTACTGCCCTATACAGAAGTTCATTGCATCTGTCCATCTAAAGGTTGTCTGTAAGAAATCGCAGCTAGCGATAAGACCGCCGTTTGTACCATTATTTGTTTTTATTTTAATGTTTTAAATTGTTTTATGGTGTACAATAAAGAATATTGTAATGTATTGTATTATACGTGAACGAAGCCGCAGGCGAAAGCTAGTATAATATAATACATATATTATATCCATACTTATACTTATATGGCACACTCCTAAGACCAGTTCCTCCCGAAACGATTTAATAAAACTCTTTAGATACACTTCCTGGTGAAGGAAACACAAACGTGACGTAAAGGCGGACATACTGAATTATTCATTTATTAGAAAGAAGGAAACAGTTTGAATATTGAATTTAAGTCTGAGATCTGTAAAAGGATATCCATACAAGTGTAAGTGTTGTTGTGATTAGCTTTCGAAGGTATAGAAAAGTGAGTCGTTCAATATACCTACTGGTTGTAGTTGTTAGCAGAATTCGCTTAAAGTTACTCTACTTTTAATTTGGATTTTACAACTTAAAATATTTTTATGAGGCATTGATTGCAATCAGGTAGTGACAGATTTCGCAACGTGATTAATAATATCAATAATAATACGTCAGACAACGACGGTTAAATAATCCTGACGTCTTGTAATTTGTAACTTAAGAATGGTTATATCATAATGCAGGACATGAAAGCTCTGCACATGGATGGTTTAAGTTTAGTGAATTCTCATCATTCTTCAGGTATTCGCTAAAAGGTAATAATATAACTATTGCGAGAATTAACTTTTAAATGTAGGGTGTAAGTACAGTACAAATAGTTTAAAATAAAAGTTTCACTAGCGATAGTGAAACTTTTGGTAACACCAAACATTTTGGTATCTTCCTCAACCCTTGCTCGCAAAAAGAGACACATGTTTTGTGCCAAGTTGGGTCGCATATTCCTTCTGACTGAGTATTCAGAGGCATACTGGTGAAAGTATACCAAGTACCTTTTTAGTCTCTTCTAAATTATTTTTAATCTTAACAAAAAAAGACAACAGACGCACTAGGAATGATTCCTGAGTTGCGGGGACTGTTTGTAAAAAAATATTTAAACAACGGGCACAAATAACACCTGACTTCTGTCTTATTCTAAAACGTCGTAAACGTTGAAACCCCCACGGGCTAGAGGAACCCAAGACGAGCTTTTACAATGTCGTTCATTATTTTTACCTTAAAATATTATTATATATTTTTTATTCTCATAAGAAAACCAAATACAAAACAAAAAATAATGTTCTGAGAAAATTCCAATTAAGTTTCAATTAAACTAACTTGTTTACTGCTACAGCGTCGTTCATTATGAAAGTCAGCGTATAGATTAACTTGTAACGCACTAGAATTACAAAACATGACATGAATGTCATAACTCTAACTAGATTCTATAGATGCAACTTAGAAGGTTTAACAGACATGGCCATGTTACAATGCTTCTGCCAAAAATAACTTTTCTCTCTCTTTTATTTACTATCATTTTTATAGTTTTAAAGCTTCTGGATAGAAATATTATTGAAAAGTAAGTTTAATAAAGTATTCAAGTCTTTCTTTTTTTAAATAAATTGCTTGTTTTGCTATCGTAATTTGTAGTTACGACCGCCAAGTAGGCAGTACATTATGGTTTATAGCAGTAATAATCAACATTTTTTTTCTTTTTATCGCCATTATTTCCTTCCTCCTTATGTGATGTATTTATAATATCCCTTTAACTTGTCTGATATTTCATAGAGTTTTTACCCCATATTTGATACTGAAGCTGACAGGCAGGACTTTCGCATCCTAGAACACACTACATATTATAAAACAAAGTCCCCCGCCACGTCTGTCTTTCTGTTCGCGATAAACTGAAAAACTACTGAACGGATTTTCGTGCGGTTTTCACTACTAGACCGAGTGATTCATGTGGAAGGTTTAGGTGTATAATTTGTTAAGATTTTGTGTAAATTAATTTAAATATGTTGATGATTTTTGAAGATGTCTCTGCTACCCGTTCGAAGCCGGGGCGGGTTGCTAGTTTTAGTATAAAATAACAGAATTTTATACACTATGAAAAATAAACGTTTTTTTACTACTAGTTGAAACTATGAGATATGGCAACGTATGGCTGAAGTCCTCATAACAGGTTACTTAGGGAAATTAAATGATTATACTACTGGTTATCAGCGCATTAGTGTTATTTAATTTTGCTTCGAACACGTATTACCAACGCGCAGAGATGCGTAAATGTCAGTAAATGATATTTAATTTTTTACATAAATGTTGGTAATAATTTCAATATAAAAAAATAATTTCATAGTATATTTAGTGTTGCCATCAACTAATAAAAATATCTACTAACATTAAATCACTCTTAGTTTTTCTCTTAAATTTTAAAACCAGGTCTAAATTTATTATGAAAAAATACATTCAGACATTTGAACTTGAAAGATAGAAGATCTCTTTCTAGACTGCAAAAGTGAACGAATCTCTGAGGACAAGCGAAGAGTTACCAGAAAAAACCGGACAAGTGCGAGTCTGACTCGCGCACTGAGGGTTCCGTAAGCAAACAAACTTGTATGTAGATAGTATGTCCATCTCGGGAATCAATTCTCAAATACTTTTGCCCGTCGGTTTCTGAGAAAAAAGGTCTTGACAGACAGACAGACAGATATAAAAACAAATTAACTACTTTCGGATTTTTTCCTTTACTTGTGCTGGTGAGACCTTACTTCTAAACAAATTTGGTCAAATCTAAGGCTTAAGTGGCCATATCTTTTGATTGCGTTGACTTAGAAGCTTGATTTTTTTACAGCTTCAAGGGCCGGCAGACTTATGATTTTGGTATTAATTTCAACTTGATGCGTCCACGGGTTCCTGAGAAAAAGGATTTTGACAGACAGACAGACGGACAACAAAGTTATCCTATAATCCTTCCTCCTTTTTTCCTTTTGAAGAACGGAACCCTAAAAAGAAATAAAGAAAATAATACGGATCTAATAATTCAACAGTAAAAGTAGTAAAATTCTGAATATTCTCAAAAAGTTACGAAAGATGTTAGCATAATCATATTTTCGTTTTAATATTAATAACAAAGCGTTATATACGTTGACAGCAAATTGCGTGTAGCCATGCCGGTAATATTACCAAATATATATTATGTATTCATTATGTCATCATACTTTATGCCACAGAAGTTACTCGTTGAATACGTTAGGAAGTACAAGTAAAAACTTTAGATTATAAACACTAGCTGCGCCCCGCGGTTTCACCCGCGTAAGTCCCGATCCCGTGGGAATATCGGTATAAAAAGTAACCTATATGTTAATCTAGGTCTCTAGCTATCTACATACCAAGTTTCATCGCAATCGGTTCTGTAGTTTTTACGTGAAAGAGTAACAAACATCCATCCATCCATACTTACAAACTTTCGCGTTTATAATATTAGTAGGATAAGATCTTTTTTACTATTTAAAGATATTTTTTCATGGCCCTCAAAGTCACGTGAGTTTGATATTATTTCGAAGGTTTAATTTAAGGTCTTAAAAGGTGCAGCAATGTCACCCAAGCCATATTACGATGATCTATTTAGCATTTGCAAACTCACATTATGGAAATAAAGTCGGATGAGATGGAGGTTCCGATTGTTCCGAATAATGAAATAAGGAAGTCGAGCACATCACCTCAGAATCTGTTGCAGAACTTTTGTAATAGCATCTACAAGTATGTGTTTAAATATGAGTTACATCTATTTCGTCATTAAATTAATGTTAAGTCTTGCAAAATATATTCAGACTAAATATGGAGCGCAAAGCAATATGTAACAGCTGATTAATACGACACAATAAGAACACCTTATTAAAAATAGTGGATACTAGCTTTTGATTGCAGCGTACGGAGATAGTACCACCAGTCACTTGATGGTCCAAGGTAAAAAAGACAGCGTTTAAAGATTTAAATAGGAAATCATACATTCATATATTTGACCTTTTCCATAACCTTGACAATTTCATGATGATCGGAAGACTTGAATGCGTAACAAACCAACTCACATTCACATTTATGATATTTGTATAATTTCCCTCAAAGGCTGCGTTTCCACCAGAGATGTGCTAGACCGCTGAGCGGTGCGAGGATGCGTAGCGACGCTATAAAACGGTGCGCAAATGAGCGGTGCGAGGATGTGTACAATACACATCGACCTCTAATAGACACATCTCTCGCACACATCCCTCGCACCCATACCCATCCCTCGCTTGTTTTGTACGTGCAAAAACCTCACTCCGCTAAGCGGTTTCCACAGGAGCGGCGCTGAGCGAGGCTAGGTAAATGAAGCGATTCTATTGGTTCTTAACAAACACATCCCTCGCTACGCATCCTCGCTCTGCTCTGGTGGAAACGCAGCCTAACATATGGTAAGCGGTAAACACGAAATGGTACGCGGTCACCCTAGATGATTTGCATTATCAGCGGCTAGCATATTATAGAAGTTGTAAAAACCGTATCAAGAACATTTTCTCTAGAATTTTCTCAAGATTAAAATAATAAAGTTATTGATTAATTATCACTCGTCTTACGATCGCTTATTATTGCGTTGAGGTAATATGAGGTTAACAAATTACAGATCCATTTCTATACAATCTAGTTTGTTTTTTTTAGGTTTACATATTAGTTGTTCTCATTTTTAGTTAAACGCTTTAGCCTATATTTTAAAGTCTAAGTCTATTTGGATGGCACAAATAAACGTAACTCATTTAAGCAACAACCGAATTGCGGCAACATACTGATCGCGCGATGAAATAATCGCATCGTGTTTCCGAACCAGTACATCAATCCGGTCATGATCTAAAACACATGCAATTAGACTAATTAAGTGATCGTCTTTCGGAAATTTTGCAGTTTAGAAGTCGAAGATAAAATGTTTAACAAAAAATACAACAAGCTTTCTAAGCAAACAAAAAATGACTATAGATTAGATGAATTAGGTTTACTTTTTAAGCTATAAGTAGAATTTAAAAAGAACATTTTCATTTCACTTTAAAAATCAACGCAAATAGATTCTAAATATTGACAAATACTAATTAATTACATACATACACACATTCACACACATTACAGCTACTTAGTGGATATAATTATAGTGACAGATAATGTTGCTTTACCAAATTTTTAAAAGATGTAAGGGTTTCAGCTTGTCGAATTTGTACCGGTAATTCATTCCACAAACGAACGGAGAGAACCATAAATGATTTATCAAAGAAAGTTGTTGAATGTACCGGCACTTTCAATATCAGATTTTCTGATGATCAAGCAAATATTGTTTAACAACCTAGAAAATTACGATTTCTAAAATAATTCGACTTGTATATCAAAACTTTCGTTATATTCAAATTCAAATTCAAATTCAAAATCATTTATTCAATTAAGACACTAAGTGACATTTATGAACGTTAAATTGAAGCTAGAGTTAAAATCATAGATCGGCACAAACAGACGCCACAGCATATACTGGATTGTCAAGGTAAATTAGGTGAAAAACACCAAAATCTACTGCCTGTTTGTGTCGATCTATAACTTCCAGTTTCCAAAATGCGTAGGGCCTTATGAGAAGAATACTGGCAAAGAAACTCATGGCAACTCTTTTTAAAAGTCAGATCTTCAGGTACAATAGTGTTAGTGTTACACGAAAGGTAAACAGGATGCAAGCTGATGCCACCTGAATTTCATTTTATTGAAATGCTCCAAAAGCTAACGTACTAAAAAATAAAAATCACTCAGTGATACCGTTGAAGGTTTGAACCTATTAAACATAGAAATCATTCAAGGTGCACATCTACCTCCATTCAGTTGCAAAATCTACTGTTAAAAATAATTCGTGACTGGATTAAGAGGCTAGAGTTGCAGTTGATCGAACCAAAATAATAGTATAGGCTTATGCATCGCTGACTAGGCCGACCAGTCAGATATAGAGTCAGGTATAGAGTTGGAAGTCCTGTGTTTCTTAGAAACAAAGGATGCCTACAAGAATTTTACATTGAATTTAGAAAAATATTCGACACGAGAAATCATAGTCGTGCTAGCTTTAATGTATGTACAAATGTATATTATCCTAATAGCAAACATAAAAGCTTCATTCAGGAACGGCACCGATACGCTTGTTTAAGGAAAAAAACTAGGAATTATCCTAAATCTCCACTACTTACCTATTTAAAAGCAGACAGTAACAATGTGGTCCAGTTTGACAACATCAGTAAACTAATACTGCGTACGTATAATTATTGCTAAATGTACGATGTACCTACTATAATTATGTAGGTAGGTTATAATTATAAAAGAATCAAGTGTCGCGCGGTGTCACTAGTATCTGTCGCTACTAATCATTTACGCATAGAGCGGTCATATATATGACATTACATATAATGGAACATTTCATATGTAATTCATTAGCCATTTGTCAAACCAGTATTATCAATTTGTTACCACAGCATAAATCGGTAAAAATTTAAATCATTTGAGACACTTATGTATCATAAAACAATAATGGAACTATTGAAAACTTGAAATTTTAAATGTATCTAGACCTGTTTTTACAAAGATAATCTAATCATAGACCTGTAACCTATTAAACATACAGTACGGTTTCAAGATGTACCGCTAGCTGTCCTATATAAGCTAGAAGTCATTGCCTCTAGAAATGTTTTATTCTTTAACGTTGCTATATGCGTTCATATCACGAATAACAATGGACTCGTAAATAATTGAGTCTTTAAACTACAGAAATTGAGGGCGGTTATTTAGTGTATACTTACACTAGATATCTGATTTTAATTTACATATCATAAATCAGAATAGGTCACAAATTGTCCCCTGAAAAACTCAATTTCCTTTAATAAATTGCGGAAAATTATGACTCTCACAACTATGGAATAATAAAAGTAAAAATATAATTATCTTTTAAAAAAAGTATCGACGATTTCAATGTGCTTTTTAGGCCAACTAAACGCACTGCTCCAATGAAAAAAAAGATTCCGACGAATTGAGAACCTCCTCCTTTTTGGAAGACTGTTAAAAATGGTTTCGTTAGTTTAGATGCACATTCTACCCAGTGGCCTGCTTTTGAACTGTCGTGTGCTACTTTCAACCACTCATGAAACCCGACAGCATCCGACCAAATCGCCGAGTAGGTAGCATGTTTTGGTCTCAACTAAGATTACACAACTAAACTGTAATGTTCCTAAGTATTTCGTATCCGTTCTGTCACCTGCAAGTATAATATGTAGCAATAATGTCTTTTTTGTAACATAATGTTTGAAGTTTGTTAGTTATGAAAAGCTGGTTGTATGTAGATTAGTATGTTTAAATGTTTTATCATTAAACTGCCATCATAAATAAAAACAATGCACTGTTATGAAAAATATTGTGAATATTTTGTGTGTAGTTCTGTTGTGGGATGTATAGTATAGGTCGGCGTACATTTATCTCAATTTTAAAAGCCGTTGAGACGTACATCATATCATCGTAATAACATCATATAATAACTTATTACACTATACTAAAAAACGAATGGCCTCTGATACTATACATTCTTTACCTACTATATTCATGCCAACCATATTTAATTGTGCACCGGCAATAAAATATTAAATAGATCAGAATTCCAAAATGAAATACTGCTAAAATAAAAGTCAAATTATCTTTATTATCTTTAATATCTTTATTTCATAAAATTCTTTAAAAATTGTTTGAAAACGTGATATTTTTTAACTAAAATTATAGATCAACACAATGTCACAGCAACTATTGTTGCTTTGTCAAAAGTAAAACAAAATATTCTAATATTTTAAAGCTGAAGAGTTTGTTTGTTTCGTTGATCGCGTTTATTTCAGGAACCACTGGTTCGAATTAATTCCCTATCTACTAGTCACCCGGAGTAGATAGGTTCGCAGCCGGAACTACGGGTCCGGCTGTTAGATCAGGGTACCACGGGAACCGGATCCTGAGCCCTCTGATGGCGAAAGCTGTCAGATACCGGTTTTGGAGTTGGACTCGTTCGTCTGCTCCACTATTGTCGGTGGAGCGTCAGTTCTCGCGCGCAGCCAGCAGCGGAATTAACCGGTCTAAGGCGAAGGGCTCCTTGGTTTTCCGCTGCGAGGCTTGGAGCGTCCTTTAGCAGAGGTCCCGTCGGACCGATGCAGCTCGGGTACTTGCCTGCTTAGCAAGTAGAAAGGTGACTAGACACTGATCCGGACACCCGACCGTAGGCCAGGGTAGACCTACACTTGATTGTAGATCGGGATGTGAGCGTGCTGACAGCTCCAGTACCAGCTGGATACTGGCAGTCGGCTTCTCTGACGAACCTAGCGGTGTTACCGCGAGCATATGCAAATATGCGGGAAGTGAGCGTGCCTTACAGCTCCAGTACCTATCTGGACAATAGGGAGTGTGCTGGTTGCGAATGGGGGGTCGCTGCGAGTGTAGTTTTACGAGTGGCGATCTTCTGTGACCGATAGGCATACGGGTAACTAGCTTTAATTAGTAAAGGTGCCATGGCGTTGGAGGTAAGACCTGCCGTATAAAGGTCCCTGCGTCTCGGGACCTTGGTTTGGGGAACTTGATGCAGGTATACTGACCCTGCTCATATAACGTAAAGTTGGGTGGGGTGGGGGCAGTATAAACAAATACGTAGTCGTGAGGAGGAGAGGGCCTGGTTCGAATTAAATATAATTTAGTGTTGGATAGCCCACTTATCGAGGAAAGCTATGAGGTATATAACATCACGCTACAACCAATAGGAGTGGAGTAGTGACCATAAATACAGGTGAAACTGCGGGGACGGCTAGTAATATATAAAAATAATACCGTGTTGCAAATAGGTTAGATGGCCAATGTTGATCTATAACCGCCCGTTTCCAAGTAGTTAATTAAGCCTTGTGAGAAGAAATTGGGCAAATTTAGTACCTAGAATTTGACATCTTCTCTTAGCACGACTTTCTGATAAGCAAGAAAAACTCAGAATATAACTTGAGATGAACAGATACGTATACGTATGAAGCAGATCTTAGATTACCTAACATAATGCTTGCATGCCGAAAAGACTGCATTCTATTACTGACAAAAAAAAACCCTTACTAATATACAGTATATATATAAATATATATATATATATATATACATATATATATACTGTATATATATATATTGTCACTAACGTGCTGGCGATAATGTGTGGTCGCGTCGGAACTATGAAGCTAATGGACGAATGTGACCCAAGCTACAGTATTTATTGCTAAGAACATTAATGTTTCAGTTCAGACAGAGTTACTTTTAAGCGGCGGTAGCGTAATGGCTAAGGCGTCGGACTTGCGATCAAGTGGTTGCGGGTTCGAACCCCACCCAGTGCACTACCGGCGTGAACCCACTCCTAACACAAGCATTTAGCTTAGCTGGAGGAGTTAACAAGAATACTAGTAATGTGTGCAACACAGCAAACACATGTTACTAGTATTCTTTCTAAAAAAAAAAAAACTATCGCCGTATTTTGGTAGTGAACATCTTTAAGCGGATATCAACTTTAACACAGGTTACAAACTGAAACGTGGTAGCGGTAGCCTCAAATAAGAATTTATTTTTCACAACTTTTCTTATGAGTATAATTAATACTACCACTACGTTTCAATTTGTGGTTACGTTACTTAATCGAAAACGACTAAACGGGAAACTTCAGCAGCCAATTAGAACCTTTAAAAGTTAATTGATTATGCTTCAAGTACACATTATACCATCAGGAAGTTCTGATCTATCTTAGGCGCGTTTCTCAACATAAACTTATCTTAACGGGGCGCCAGTATTAACCTAGAAAAGCTGTAAACATATTGACAGGGCTAGACTTTAGATCTGGCTAGAGAGTTCCTGCTTAGAAACAGTGTGCGTTGCATAAACGCTTTCGCCGCGATTTCACTTTGTTGCAGTTTGTCACAAAGACAAGGGCTGAGGTGTACAACCATTTAAGTGATGCAATGATTTGTGGTAATGATGCCAATGGACTGGTGACTCATAAGAGACGTTTTCTTGTTGTTTTTTAATAATAAAAAGCTATCCTTTGTTTAATTTACATATCCATTCACGCCAGCGGAAAATACTAGATTAAATACAATTCCAGTCAGCTACCTTTTTACCTGAATTACACTGCATTTATCTTACGTATTACTAGAGAGTTACTTTAATACCAGCGTAACTTCCGGTTGACTTTAATACTTATTAGCTATTAATAGCAGAATCTGCCAGAACGTCAAGTTTATCGCGAAAATTTTACGTGCATATAAATTAAGTAAATTATTATAAGGACAGAGTTTTTGCCTCCAAGCTAAATGTATTTACCTGCTGCTTCAGATCAATAACAACTCAGGGTTGGTTTCTGCGTTTGAAATTTTTGTGCGAGTACCTGCATCTTTAGGTAAATTTGTACAGGCATTCATGTAAGTTCATTCAAGTAAATATTTTTTCAAAATGAAAAACTAACCAACTAAACCATCTACTGTATGATTTGATTTTTTTTTATTAATTAAGCTCAAATATTAATAATCTCCGCAGACAAAGTCGCGGGTATCAACTAGTAGACTAAAGTAGTCATTTCTAGTGAACTCAACTGCAGAAGAGCCGTTACAAGCAAACTGCACTTAAACTGGTATAAGTAAGTAAACCCTTAAGCATTTGTAGTGACAGTAAGTTTAAGAAAGATTGATTTTCCTGATATCTATAACCTGATTGGTGTTAGTTTAATTTTAATTGAATCTCATATCAATCACTATCTCACCTTATAGTAAGTTATAGTTATAAGGAAAAACTTACTGTATTACGTATGCTGAAGGGTTTATACCTGTTTTAATACAGTTAGCTTATAAAATCTCTTCTTCTGTTGTGTTCAGCAGAAATTAATACTTTAGTCTATTAGCTGGTTCCCGTGACTAGTACGCGTATGCGTAAGACTTACTTGTACTTGGATTAGTCTATTTTTCTCCAAGCTCATCGATCTTCATACCTACTCACCTTGACTGGTAAAATAGGTAGTATATATCGCAAAAACATTATTTCTTACCAACAGTATTGGTATGATGAATTTTTATATCCCCATCCATATAAATGATTGGTTCTCCCATTCAAATTTAATTCTCTATTTCACCCCTTTCAAGTTTAATTTTCGCGGCAAAAAGTAGCCATGTCCTGCTCCAAGGTCCTGTCTACCTCTGTACTAATATTCATCAAAAATGGTTCAGCTCTTTAGGCGTGAAAACGTAACAGACAGAGTTATTTTTGCATTTGTAACATGAGAATAGATGCGTACTTATAAATGAGTTGTTATGCTGTCTTATTTAACTCCACCTGGAAGTAAGTAGAAAGCCGTGAGTGAAACTGTAATCATGACAACGTATTTTGTGACAATCATCCAATTTGCGAAGCGATGTAATGACAGGGAAAATACAGCTGTACTTTCCTATTATTACGACATATATTCCATTATTGTTTGTCGCTGTTTTGTAAAGCGATATCTATAATGCATTCCTGAATTAACGCAGATTATTTAATTTTATATACATATATGCGACTCGCAATACTTCAATCCACTGAACTCATATGTGGAAGTGTATAATAATATGTATTAAACACAACAAACGTTGGTATATTTCATTTCACACAAAGTAGGTATACCAAATGACAAATACACAGACGCATCTGTCTAGAAAGCCATTACATTCGTTCGTGAGCAATCAAGTGGAGACGAGGAAAGTGTACATATTTCCGCCTGCGCGATACAGAGATGATGAGGATGTCGCATCACGTAATGACAACTACTGCAATACTTAAGACATTAATGCGTTACGTTGAGCGGCATTAGTTGAAAAAAAAAAATTATTCCTATTTATTTTTTTGTAAAACTTAATTCTTATACATTTTTTTATCTATCCAATAGAGTTCTTAATCCCTATTATTTTATGAATGTAAAATTTTAGTATACTATCTGCATATATGTAAATAAAATTGAAATGATGTTTGTTGCTAAGCTCATCACTTGAGAACGGCTGGGCGGACTTGACTAATAATTCTTATTATTAAATCTTAATGAGGTTGAATACGGTATTTATAGTAAGTTGGAAAAGTTTCCTGGAAAACGACCGCCGGAACAGCTAGTTACGAACAAAATAGTAACTCAGATCAAATAAATTTACGCTGTTAACAAGGGACTCACGTTGACATTAGTTTTTTGACACAAGTCTGTTGCTGTCGCACTCGGGCTGTATTATAACAAATGTTTGTGTGAATATTTATGCAAGTAATTAAATATTACAACTAAATTACTTGGACCTGCCAAGAAAGACCGCCACCCGACCACATAACGGCACTTAATAATATTTTATATATGCTTTTTTATTTTTGTTAAACGATTTAGATTATGGTGGTATGGTTATTTATGGTGGCTGCACAGTACCTAATTAATTAATATATTAAATGTTTTATATAATAAAACTGTAACCTAAATAATTAACAGAATCTTAGCAACCGCCGTAATCTCTTGAACGACTTCTAACGTAGTAAACAGCTAAACAGTTATGTTATCAACAGTAAGTCGACAACTACGCAAATAGTTTTTCTAACACATAAACAAAACAAATGATATCGACCATGTTTTGCAATCACTAAATAAAAAACTGTTGTTCCGGATAATCGACGTCGGAGTCACAAAAAAATAGTAATAATGAATCAGCATACCTTAAAAAATCCGCATGTCAGTGACCGTTTTTAAGACAGAATGACAAACTAATAACTTGTCGGGCAATATATAAAATACTCTCATAAATACGCTCATAAAAACGCTAATAAAATAACCATACAGTCGGCAAAGAAAAAGTGTCGTAATGAAAATTAAACTTCATCTAGATACTTATTCTATATAAATGTACTGTAGTTCAAGAGTAGAGAAAGACATAAAAACCGGCCAAGTGCAAGTCTGACTCGCACATGAAGGGTTCCGCACCATCGTACAAGATTAAATACTATAAGCGTTTCTAGTAGGGGAGCCCCCTTTAATTTTTAATTTATTATTATTATTTGTTGTTATAGCAGCAACAGATATACACGTTCTGTGAAAATTTCAACTGTCTACCTATTACAGATCATGAGATACAGTCTGGTAATAGACGGACAGAGAGACGAACGGACAGCGGAGTCGTCAAAGCAATGAATTTAGAATAAAATAATATGCACCCTAATCAGATGTCCACTAACCGTGACACTTTACAAATTTAAGAAATTATAGAAACAGAGGACGTGAAAAAAATTCTACATCGAACATATTATTACGTAGGCTGAATCGCCAATGATAATGAAACCGGTCGCCCTCACTTCCTAATTCCACTGCACCATCCGCTAACCAGAGGGACATGCAGAGGAAAAACGCAGTCCATAAGGTAAGCCAGCAGCAATGTCTCCCCCAAAGAAAGGATGCGTTGACCAGAGAGAAAAGATATCGACCGCAGGACATACGCGGATGTTTTCGGCCTAAATCAATCATCCCTGCTAAATTATAATAACAAACCACTCGCAATTATAATGTATAAAATATAAATACTTATACGATACAATACATATTCACCTTGAATATACCTATACATATTCAAGGTAAATATGTATATCTACTATAATTTATGTAAGTAAATGATAATTCACTACCTAATATAATCCTACTAATATAATAAACGTGAAAGTTTGTGAGGATGTATGGATGTGTGGATGTATGGATGTATGGATGTTTGTTACTGTTTCAGGCTAAAACTACTTAACCGATTGCGATGAAACTTGGTATGTAGATAGCTGGAGACCTGGATTGACATATAGGCTACTTTTTTATCCCGATATTTCCACAGGATCGGGACTGACGCGGGTGAAAACGCAGGGCGCTGCTAGTTAAGTATAAACCAAATATTATGCACTAACCATATCTACCTAACAGGCGTAGATAATGCCGATTTAATTCAATCAGCCGTTTTGTGCAAACCCTACTTATATTATAAACGGAAAGTTTGTGAGGATGTATGGATGTATGTATGGATGTTTGATACTCTTTCACGTCAAAACCACTGAACCGATTGCGATTAAACTTGGTATGTAGATAGACCTGGATTAACATATAGGCAACTTTTTTTAATCCCGATACGAGGTCAGGATTTACGCAGGTGAAACCGTGGGTCGCTGCTAGTATTAAATAAATAAATAAAAAGTAGAAATAAAGCTAGATTAGATTAGAGGGGCTCGTGGCTAAGTGGTAACCGAGTAGGTTAACACATTACAAAGTTAAGCAATACTAACCAGGTCAGTCTAGGATGGGTGACCATTCTTAACACATTGAGACCGTCGGTTCCGGGTGCCATACAAACATCTGTGGTATTCGTTACGGGTAGTTGGAGCCCTAAAAAGTCCGACAACCTGGTCTCACTACAGAACTTCGATATCGCCTAGTACTGGGTTGTTCAGGTCTGATGGCAGTCGCTTTACGTAAAATATCAAAGTTCGGCCGTATCGTAGTTAGATTGAAAGCCGACCCCAACTTAGTTGGGAAAAGGCGCGGAATATGATGAAAGCTAGATTAGAAGACGACGAAAAAGAAGATTATTATGGCTGGCAAACATTTTCACAATATTTTAATGATTTTGACTATTTTACTTCTTCTTATTCAAACCATGTTCTTAGATTCTGCTAATAATAATAAAGAACAAGAAAATACCAGTTAGGTGACATACATAGTTAGGTGTGTCTTGGACAGGTTTCATACATTTTAGCACTCCTTAAACAACACGAGGCATTCATGGAACTTAATTGTTAATGTAAATGATAATTTAAGGCATTTACAACAAAAAAAAAATTGCCGATCACTTTCTATGTCTGGACGTCTGGCATTCATGAACTCATGGCAAGCAATTATGGAGATACCCAAATTAACGAGAGCTCCTGTGATTCAAACGTCTGGAAACATTACTTGGTATTAGACTAACATTGTTCAGAGGTCATGTCAGCCTTTTTTTTTTTTTTTTTTTGTGCGTGTGGAAACCCCCTCGGGCCGTCACCCCACCGGGGTTTTCGGTGGGGCGGTGTGTCGGAATCGAACCGACTAAAACCACACGGTGTGCCGTACTGCGCCTTAAGTAGGAGGGATCCGGGAACAGCTTTTATTAAGACATCCGGACCCCCCCTAGCGCCTGCCCGCAAAAGTGCGGGCACCACCTTCGGGTGAAGAACCTCTTAATTAGGCGACGTCCAGGCACACGCGGACGCCGCCTCCTCGCGGGGGGCCACTATAGCGGGTGGAGGGGAAAAACCCGTCCCGTCCACCCGCGGCCACACTCAGGGCGGCATGAGGCGCTGGTAAGCGCGCCTCCGCCGCCCGGTTCGCCGGCGGCGAATTAAGTCCGAGTGGAGGTCGTCCTCCCGGACCCTTTCCGCCGACTCCTTCTGCGAGATGACTTCCTCACAGAAGGTAGCGACCGCGGTAAAATTCCTGTCGCTACCGGCCATGGAGCGTATGACAGCCGGTAGCGACAGATCCACCCCGATGACTGCAGTGAGGGCCCGACGCTGCGCCGCCCAACTGGGGCAAACCGCCAGCGTGTGCTGAGCCGAGTCCTCACTGCAGTCGCAGTGGTGACAGGCGGGACTCAATTCCCTCCTAGCGACCGAGTGCAGGTACTTCCCGAAGCAGCCGTGCCCGGAAAGAACCTGCGTCAGTCGGAAGGATAGGGTCCCGTGCTGCCGCCCTGCCCACTCGACGATGACCGGCTGGAGCGCCTCCACGGCGGCAAAGCCAGCACGTGGAGCCCCCAGCCGGGACGACCAACGAGCCATCGTGGCTCGGCGAGCGGCCTCACGCCACTCGCGTACCTCTTCGGGCGGGGGCCGACTGCCGCTTCCCGCCCGGAACTCAGTCGTCCGCCGATAAACTTCGGCGAGCACTTCCGCCTCCAAATCCCACGGGGGAGTTCCGGCCAACGCGCACGCCGCCTCCGTCGACACGGTGCGGTAGCCGCGTATGGCTCTAACCGCCATAACCCTCTGAGGGCGCCAGAGGCGCGCCCTATTCTGGGCGGTCAGAGCCTCCGCCCACACCGGTGCACCGTAAAGTGCCATTGACCGGACAACCCCCGCGTACAGCCGTCTCGTAGCGACGCTGGGCCCACCCAAATTGGGCAAGAGTCGCCCAAGGGCGGACGCAGCGCCGACCAGCTTTGGAGCAAGCTGCAAGAAGTGCTCGTCGAAGCGCCACCTTCCGTCAAGGATCAGGCCCAGATACTTGATGTGAGCCTGAACCGGTACGAGGACCGAGTTGACCTCAATAGAGGCGCCAGGGGGTGGACCACGACAGGGCCCATGAAATAATAGGGCCTCCGTCTTATCCAGGGCCACCCGCAAACCCAGCGCCTCTATGCGCCCGACCACCAGAGAGACTCCCCTGGTGGCCAGGCGCGCCGCCTCCTGAAAGTTCGCCCCCCGGGCTGTGACCAACGTGTCATCGGCGTAACAAATTACGCCGAGCCCGGGGGGGAAGTCGCCTCGGAGGGCCCAGTCGTACCCCATGTTCCACAGGAGTGGTCCAAGGACAGACCCCTGCGGAACACCGCACGACATGGGCCGACGACTCAAAACTCCATCTCGGTCCTCGTACAAGGTCATGTCAGCCTCACACAACCCACTCAAAGAACCTATTGTAAATCGATTTCACTTTGAGTTACTTATAGGCCATAGTGAAAGTGTGAACGGATTTTAGGTAATAATAATTAATTGTCTGGTTTGAAAAACTAAGAAGTTACATTACAGGATTGAAAGCGATTGATACGAAAAATATGACTTTTGGTTAATATTAACGTCAATGTGAGTGTAAGGGTAGTCGGAATTTAGATATTTTTGTTCGTCTTTATTGTAGCAGATAACTTGACCGGATTCGTGCCAGAACTAGGGTGATTTTAATGTTTTGTTTATTTCTGAAACAGTATTTTTATTGTATTATAATAATTCTTTAAAGTAAAATGTTTATCTAATGATGGATGGATGTATGGATGGATGGATGTTTGTTACTCTTTCACGTAAAAACCACTTAACCGATTGCGATGAAACTTGGTATGTAGATAGCTGAAGATATGGATTAACGCATAGGCTACTTTTTATCTCGTTATTCCCACGGGATCGGGACTTACGCGGGTGAAACCGCGTGGCGCTGCTAGTATTTACTAACTTTTAATCATTCGCGTTCCATAATATAATTATGTACTTCGGTAGAGATAGTTAAACCTAAGTATCTGGGCTAACAAGAATGCATTTATATGAATAATAATAATAACGACTCCCGCTCAGGGTCGTTCCTGGTGCAGAGGTTAGCCATAGCCATTCAGGTGGGAACGCAGCAAGCGTTATGGCGCGTTTACACGCTGGCGTTCAAACCGACATTCAACGAGCACATTCAACGACGCAAGCGTGTGAACAGGCTGTTTGTGCATGCCTGCGTGAATGTGATCGCGCTTGGCGCCGATCGGGACGACTAACGCCTGCGTTCACACGCTCGCGTTCAAACCGACATTCAACGACGCAAGCATGTGAACAGGCTGTTTGTGCATGCTTGCGTGAATGTGCACGCGCTTGGCGCCGATCGGGACGACTGTCGGTTTTTTGACACACTTCAAAGGGTGAATGTGCTTGTGTGCCTGTTTACACACACACACACACGCTCTCGGCTGCGTTAGTATAGTTTTCATCTTCGTGGCATACAGACGACGTAACGATCGAAATTAATTTTTGACGACACCAAATATATCGGAGTGGTCTGAACCTTTATCATGCATGAATCGAAAGCAAAAGAAGACTTTAGAAAGATGTTTCTGAACTATTCTTTTAGTAAAAATAAATATTGTTTATCAGGGCCCAAAAAAATATGAAACAAAATAGTGCCAATTCTTAGGATTAAAGTTAGTATTGATTGATTGACGATTAGAGAATTGTAACTAATCGCATATCAATGATGTGCAGTAAATAAAATAGATTTATGTATGCCTTAAAACAGTTACGAAACACATTTAATGAAGAAGCCGCCCCCAATGCTTATCATGGTTAATTATGTTCATGTTTATTAGAAATAATAAAAAATTATATTCAAAAGTTAGCGAGGATAGTAAATTCATTCAAAGAGATCCCACTAAAGTAAGAAACGAATTATGTAAAAGCACTCTTCGATGTAAAAATAGTTATAACGCATGTCAAATAAAAAAATCAAATTTAAAGTTTTGGCTACTTGAAAAGTGTTTTTACACCATAAATGATTTTTTAATTGTAAAACCTAATAGTTTTAAGTAAAATTTCGCATGCATAATTATGTCGGGCTGTTTTTTTTTTTCAATAAAAATAGATCAAGCCCAAAGCAGTAGCTCCCACGAGATCTACGTCTACATCGTCTCCCATGTTTGCACTGACTACCATGTCCACAGAACACTAATACCCTACGGACCATGCCTGCAAGTGTGTGAAACAGGGCTGCCAGATTGTAAATTGGATACAAAATTGGTATAATATCGGTTATCTTTTGTATCCTGTTTGTATAGTAGATTGCATTGCATAATTGGATACAATGTCATTGCTGATGTTATAGCGTAAAAAGTACGTACATACACATAGAGATACTTAAAACAAATCATGTCTATGATAAACTGTTAAATCCTTATACGTTAAAGTTAAAACACCTTTTACTAAAATCCCCAAAGAGTGACGTTCTATAGTTGTACAACACTGATTTTGTATAATAGTACATGATTTTGTATAATTTCCCAGTCTTAGCGGTATAAAATAAGTTGTCTTTGCTGGCAGCCCTGGTGTGAAAAGCTTGCGTGGCACGCTGCGTGGCAGGCTGCCCGCCGAGCTGCGTGCCATGCTGCTTGCCAGGCTGCACGGCGTGCGTGTAAACGTACCATTATGGGCACCTTTGCGCCGGGAGCGACCAGGGGTTATTTGTTTATGACACCGAATGACAGATACTGTGATGGACATATTGTAATTAATTTAAAATTGTATTCTCTGTATATCTATATGTAATATGATTTAATAATTATAATAAAAAATATGATTTTCCGTGATATTATTCAATCCACAAGCAAGTGTCAGTGGTCATAGCCGCTTCAGTGTGCTATATACATTTGTACTCATCATTCACCGTATATGTTAAGGTTCATAGAAGAAATAATCTTTATAGCAAAAAAAAAGATATAATAAAAGATACGAAATGGTTTGAGTTTCATAAAAACACGTTTTATACATTAAAACGTGATTCACGTTTTTTTTTCGCAATAGATGTAAATATGTGATGATTCCTATTATGATATTCTATAATATTCACAAATGAAATTATTTAAGCACATGTTAAGCTTGAGGGTGCTTCAGATGATTGCACAAACGGAAATATTAGAACGCGTTGCCAACCCTGTAAACCTACTCCTTGTCTAGAACATTATCATCGTCGCCAAAGTGTCCTACTAGCACGGTGCCCTACTAATACCACGTCACGAGTTTCTTTCTCTTTTCGATAGATGCGATATAATCATACATATGTATTTATTAAATTTTGTTCTATTCTGTCAGCTGAGAAAAAAATATTCGCTATCCTCCCTCGCTTAAACGGGATACAATGTAGAAAACATTAATATTACTTAATATTAAAACTTATCATGGTCCTCATTGCCTACTACCCTACGACTTCGTTCGCGTGGAAGTTATATATAATATATAACTTCTATATAAGTTATATATAATATATAATAGGTATAAAAAGTAGCCACGTCCACGAGCCAGGAACAAATTTCGTCAGTCATTTCCTCTCGGGCGATAATTCGTAAAATGCTTCAGAAAGTTGTATCATGAAGCCTCGTGAACGTCATATCTTGAAGAAAAAGAAAAGTCAGCTGAGTATAGAATGGTGGGTTATAGTCACATGAACGTGAAAAAAATATGTACTCATAAGTTCAGTGATTTCTTCTCAATTGAAAATTTATAAGATGACAGTTTATATGCTGTATCCGGGTGGAAAGAAAGGAAATTGGTCATGACAATCTGTTGCTGACTCGCGGGCCATACGTGCTATTCCATATTTATCTGTGTCATATGTCATCCAGATCCATTCAGCCGTTTTTGCGTGAAAGTGTAACAAACTTCCATCCATACATCATCACAAACTTTCGCCTATATAATATTAGTAAGACGTTTGTTCTATTATGCATGCGTTCTTCACGCAATACTAAGCGTATTGCGTGAAAAACGCATGCGGGGACAATGTATAAACATTCATAACATACACGTATCACTTAATGTTTAAAACTTATCATGGTCCTTATTTCCTATTGTTATCGTATCATAAACGTGTTTGATCACGCGCACTCGTATTTACCTTATAGCGTAAGAAACTTCCATCAATTACACAAATGTCACCCAAGTAAACACTTGTACGACACATTTCAAACATTTTTTTTTCAAACGTTTTGTATGATTAAGCGAGTGCTGCCCACAACACAATAGTTGCCATACTCGCGAATCGTGGTCACAAATTGGGCCATTTCCGTTTAAACACGTGGGAGCCGACATTGACCGCCATATAAATTATCTTTTGTGTACACTAACGATCTTATCGTATCTTTGTTTGAACTGTTTCGTAATCTACATTAATTCACACCAAGAAACTACTCTCGATACATTTTTATACTTTGTCATTGACGAAATCATCTTCCATATAATCGTTTTTTAACCTCCGATTCATTCAAAAAGTGAGTGTTTGTAGCTAAGAGTATAATTCAAGAAAATCTGTTTAGCGGTTCAAAGATCATTAGCTCTTTTCTAGTCGTTGAAGGGATTTTTGAGTCGGGGGTGTTTTATTTATACTTGTTATGCATCAGGTGACCCGTCTGCTCGTTTGCCCCCTATCATATATCAAAAAAAATATGTTAGCTAAAAATTAACTACATTGTAAGCGGTTACCGGTACCTATAAATACTCGTAACACAAGTGCTATAACTTAACCGGTTTTTTTTTTCTTTATAAAAGACAACTCCTGCATTAAGAATTACTCCTGTGTCGCGGGGGACTTTACAAACATACAAACAACGGACACAAAGAACACCCAGACTAGGGTGGGAATCGAACCCACGACCTCTGGCTCAGCAGTCAGGGTCACTAACCACTAGACCAACAGGCCAGTCAAATTTACTCAAAATCCAAGCAGTGCTGGTTCACCACGATTTTAGCAATTACCTCCCTGAGAAATATCTTAAATCTGTATCTGGGGTGTCTGTATACAGACACCCCAGGGGGTATACCCCCTAATAAAAATATGAGATTAAATTTGAAATTACAGCAACAAGCAATAAACGATATGCACTCGCCTATTATTCCCATGTGACATTCAACTGCTCGGAATGCGTCGGAGAAGTAGAGTAGTGAACTGTCGTGAATTGCTTTTGTACATACATACACTCAAGCCAGTATCGCCGAAGGGGTAGGCAGAGGCGTAGATACTAAACACCTACATTTTGCCAACATTGCTTTTATGTAATTTGAATTAGCCATTTTTTTTTTTTTTATGGTATCGGGGGCAAACGAGCAGACGGGTCACCTGATGGTAAATGACTACCGCCGCCCATGGGCACCTGCAACTTAAGAGTTACAAGTGCGTTGCCGGCATTTAAGGTAAGGAGTAGGGGAAAGGTGGAAGAGGGGGAGAGGGGTAGAAGAGGAGAGGGGAGACTCACTCACTCACTCACTTACTCGGCGAAAAGCAATGTAAGCATTGCTTCACTGCCGGTTTTCTGTGAGCCCGCCCATACGTGCCGAAGCATGGCTCTCCCACGAAAAAATCCATACTATACCTTTAACACACTTAATAATTAATGACTAAGTAATCATCTGCTATACCTCTATGATACTCCTTTAATAGCATCTATTTCAAGGCCTCTTATCTCCTAGTCCGTTTTCCTTATCACTGAGGGCCGTGGCCGCTTTACTGTGTAGTATCAACGAATATGTAAAGTCTAGTCTAGACGGTAATATTGACAATAACTCTTTAACACTTATGTTAAAGACCTCGACGACAATGCATGTTGTATGAGCAATGGAAAGTGACGAATTAGTATTCAATATAGATATGAATGTGCCAAGAAGCGAAAGTATGGACAAAATCCTGCACAACTGCAAGCGTTTTCGTCTGTTACCCAATAAATATACCTCCTGAATGTTTTATACAACTATGATGACAAAAAAATGTACACGATAAGTTATGATAACCAGTTATCGATGCCTTTGAACAACTAGCAATGCCAGTGCTGTCAATTGTGCCTTACCAACTTTTCTCATCTGCAAAAAAACACCATAAAGCTGGTAGTATTGGTTAGCCTTTATGTTTTGTAGGATGGATGCACTTCCTCAGTTGGACGGAATTCGAGTACAAATCTGCTGTACCCTTGCTACTCACGTTAAACTCCTCATGTCAAACTGACGTATATGTGACACTTGAAATTCCTATTTTACGAACTACCTTCTACTACTACATTGTCAGTTATTTTTTCAACTATAATACTACTATTAATAATTCTAGGAGAAGGGATATACCGAGGTAGAGATACACCAAGCACATCTGGCAACGCTAATCATAGCCAACACATATAGGAAATAGTACAGAACTTCAGTCGCATCGCGGTGTAATACTATAAATAAAATTTGATCGATATCAAAGAGCGGTGATAAAACAGACTTGGCAGTGTTCAAAGGTCGATACTTCATTGTACGGACACTAGCGGTACACAGTGTAACGGGATGTGATTTCACACTATGACTATGCAAATATTTTGCAAAGTCGTCTCAACTTGTAGAATATCTGCAAAGTCATTTAACACTGGAGCAATTACCTTACCTAGGATCTATACAACTCTATAAATAATGCAAAACTATATATAATGTGTTCAGCTATAATGCGCAAAACAAAAAAGGTAGCTCATAACTACTCATAAGACAGCGTCGCTTAAGCTGTTATGGTGTAAGTAGATCGAATAATTGATACATGTATACTGTGATCAGATGTTGTTTTTGTTTTTTATTTAGTACTAGCTGTGCCCCGCGGTTTTACCCGCGTAACTCAGATGCCATGGAAATATCGGGATAAAAAGTAGCCTATTTGTTAATCTACGTCTCCAGGTATAGATAGCTGGAGACGTAGAGTGAGTCATGAGGAAGGTTTGGGTGTTTAATTTGTACCCATGCGAAGCAGGGGCGGGTTGCTAGAATATTATATAAATGTATGTATACAGAGCTTTTTAACAAATCGCTAGGGTTTGCATATTCCCATTACGGACACAATCGTCAACGCGCCCTCACGCGTCTGCCCGCGTTCGGGTGGCTCACGCTAGGAGTATTCGCAACGGCTGTGTATTGAAAACGCGATATAACGATACGATACCCCCCCCCCTCGCCCGCAGTTTTTATAATATAGTCGTAACTTTTAAAATATTTGTCCAAATTACGTACTTTAACAGAGAAAGTTTATCTACTTTGAATATCAGAAGCGATAAAAGTATTTAAATTGATAAAAATCAATTTGTTATTGCTAAATGTGAATTGGAAATAAAAAATCAAATTTTATTATACTTTTTTTCACTATTTTGGTAATAATGGCTTACACATAAAAGATAGATATATACTGTCACGGACTTTTTTGCAGAACTATTTAGGAGAAACAATCCCACTGTACATTATATTCGTGTAACTCTTACAGTTTTCCCACCGCACGCCAGAATAGCTCGCAGATGATACATTGTTCCAACTTACTTAAACACTTATCGTTATATTTTGGCCAATAAACACAATGTCTTCGTAAATTATAGCGTATGCGTTATTCTGATATATAAGCTATATTATTGTAAAGTTTCATTAAAATCCATACAGTAGTTTTTGCGTGAAAGAGTAACAAACATTCATACATCTACACATCCATACATCCTCATAAACTTTCACGTTTATAATATTAGTAGGACAAACATAATATTAGCTGGCCAGTACTTTTATTTTCAAAATTTAACGTATTCCGTTATCACTTACCGGTTTATTTCAGAACTATTTGTTTAGAAATATTGTAAAATGAAAATGTTCACTACCAAATATAAGCCGTAAATAAAGTTAGCATTTTGTTTGTAAACCTATAATTTTTTCAACATACTTTTTCAAGTTCAAAATCAATATTTTTTCTTCAAAAGTATTTTCAACTCGAATTATGGAAACAAAATTAGAAAAGTTTTAAACTTTCAGATCAACACGAAATTATATTTTCTAGAGTTGCTCTGAAATTAAACAAGGTCGTGACCGTTCTTTAATAACTCCAGTGGCATAATATTATCATTGTTCAAAACGGATATTCAATGATGTCAAATGATGACACGCAGAGGAAATCATTCATCATGAACATTATCATCCTTTGGCAATCGATTAACCTCGTTTTTTAAGGAATCAAGGAAAAAACTACATGGTTGTTAAAATACAGGTGTGGTACATATATATAACTGATGGAGAGCCATGCTTCGGCAGGTATAGGCCGGCTTGACCTATTATTTATTGGCTCCAATTAATATTATTCGTTAATATTAATTGGAGCCAATAACGGATTAATATTAATTAATATCTACACAATATTAATTTTGTGTAAAAAGTATTAAATTTCATATTTTCTGAAAGTGCACATAACCAACAAAGTCTTGTGTATGTGTGCTTTACATCATACATTAAGAATCTCCACAAACAACAACAACCTTTACACATTTATTTCCTTAAATTAATATACCTATATTTTGTACGTTCGTACGGTTACAAAATAAGACATTCGTGACGTTATGGAAGATTTTCAATCGAAGTCACGAACTGTCACGTAAGTCCGAGACTTACGGAAGGAAGTCACACCTAAGTATGTATTATATACATGACGTATTCGGATAGAAACGTTGCGCTCTCAAGAAAATATTGCGAAGCACTAAGTGAGGTTAACCGACTGGGAGTACCACGCACTATCATGTGAGTCCGAAACCCAGTACACGACGGCACACAGGGTAATATGACCGACCGGTGGGAGGCATATGGTGCTTTTCTGTTATGATTGTGGTTACAGCAGGAGCATTTTTTCATTGTAAACGTGGAGTTAAAAGTTCTGTTTTATGACGTGAGCCGAGAAAAGAGTTCTGTTTAAAACTCTTTATTTATAATTTTTTTGTCGATGGTACCACACGCCGAGGGTACCGGGAGGACTCTGTGAAGAGATTGTGTCAGAATTGAAATTCCACGGTTTTTCGTCGATGTTTCATTCCACGGTGTTCTTGAAGCAGCGACAAACCTAGTACACATTATACTGTTGATACTGTTATCATAGTGTCATAGTTTTGTAGATAAATGCATCTACAACATCTCTACTTATTGATTGTAATAAATTTAGCAAGATAGTATCATAATGCTTATTGCAGAAAAGTTTGTAGTTTCTTAGCCATAGTTTAAAACTGATATTTTCCTGCACTTTACAAGGCAAGCCAACGGTTGATTGTTCTCATTATCGATAGTATACGACTCAGCCAGAAGTCAAGATTATTCTGCAAGTCAGTAACTGTTTCTCGTTAATAAACCATTATATATGATGTAATAGTAAACAAGCATTGCTAGCTCCTTTTATCTTCTTAATTATTCCGATAAAAAATCGATTCTCGTTCAATGCATGGAATATTTAAATCGACTGACTATTAAAAAGACGCACAACTGTATCGGTTAAGGCTATTGAGACTGATAAAGGATATTTTAAGCTACAGAATAAATAATAGCAGAAACAGAAGGCAGCCTCTTCAAAAACATTTTAGTAATAAGCTACTCTCGCCCCTACATACATAAAGTTCAAACTGGCTGGGACCACAGACTACTGTTCGGACAGTACCGCATCTCTAAAAATATATTACATATATATATGTATGTATCAAAAAGATTTATAAGTAACTAGTTCGACCTCACATGGAGGACAAGCTCCTGGGTGTCAACTACAGTTTTTTTGGCTACGTACAAAGATAAACCCTAAGGATTGCTAACGATCTTGAAATTTTGAACTCTAATTTTACTTCCTTTCGCCTGTACAACAGTTTCGATGAGGTCCTTCGAAGGACACGGCTCTTTTGACATCGCACCGCTCTCTACCAGCAAGGAGTTTTTATTCATACTTTGCAACCAGACAGGTTACGTATTTTGAGGATTGAATGTAACTTACTTTAATTTTTGTTCAGTGTCCAACAATAATGAATATTTTGTTTTAATAAACTCCATTGCATAGGGATCATACTCAAATTTACATTCCATCCATAAATAGGAGAGGGCAAACGAGCAACAATCACAAGCAATGAGGGAGTACAGTGCATTCATTCATGTTAATTAAGGTGCAGGTTTTAATTGAAGTCACTTTATCTAGTATAGGGTATGATGTGTATACGTACATAGATGTAATAAATTCACGTGTTTGAATTACATTTTTCCTAGTTCTCACGTGTTCCTCTATACAGAGTCAATTTGATTTTCATTCGTGTAAATTCTATAAGCGATATAATCTGTTAACGATTTAAAAAAAAAAAATATAGCGACTAATATGTGAAAATACTCAATACATAATAATATTATAATGAAATTTAAACCAAACCAATCCTTCTTTCACATATTCAAATTTATGTTTTTAGATGTTAATCAAATTTGCAATATAATCGTTAGATTGTCATTTAGTATGTTGATACAATTAATTATTATTTTAGATCAGACATGTTTGAATCTAAAAAGTTTTTAAGCACAGAAAAAAATTTGGTATAAACTCTTTTTAAGCACAGAAAAAAATTGGTTTAAACTCTACCGTAATTTGACATTAAGTTTTTGGACAGCTTGTACATAAAATAGACGGCCATGGCAAGACTCCTATTATACATATTAGCGGCCTAATCGCAAAAGTTAGATTATATTTCACTTTTAAATGTGAGGCTTAGAAGATTGATTGTTATTGTAACAATAGCATGAGACGTGATTATGTAGTTCCTAATCTTTGCAACACTTCTGGTTTATATCTCATTAATTGTGCATTTTAATGATCAAAAAAAAATAATCTAGTTTAAAAATCAGTCGGTTAAGATTGGATAGCAAAAAAGTTAATGCGGAACTAATAACGGTATTTCACTTGGCAACTATAAAAAATATTGACCAGGAATCAATACTGCCTGTTAACACTTGTATACTGGTAATATTACGATATAGAACAACAACACCAGCATTTGTAATGTAATAGAGGACTGTGTGATGTTTGAGTTACGACCATCTTTATTTTCACTTACGGAAAAAGTGAAGAGAGAATTAAGAACTTAAGATTTATCACCATATTTTTTCTTAAGCTGTTTTTACTTGCGGGTTTTTATCGACAACTCCAAGATATTTGTATAGAACTGATATCGACACTGTTAAATACTAAAAATAACTATGTTTAACTGTCTCGTTTTGTGTTCAATAGTTTAAGTACCAGGAATGAGACATAACACTAAATAAGAGGGTAATGCTGCGTCTCACTGCTAGTCATGAAATAATTTATACTTTCCTTTATTCAAAAAAATATATTTTATTGATAAAGGTCACAAAGTAAAACTCGCATCGAATGCTAAGTAGAAATAATCAATACTATGAGAGTGAAATTTATTCTGTCTCTTTTTATATCTTCACAGCCTCTGATCAGATTGCAATGGTAATTAAAATATCATAAATGTTATTTCTGAATTGTCAATATCTAATGAAATATAATCTTAAAAACGGTTCTACATAATATACATAACTTTAAATAAAAAAAAAAACCCGGCAAAGTGCTTGTGGGGCCACGCCGCAATGTAGGATTCCGTAGTTGATAACTCAATCGAAGTAATTTTCAATGGAATTTGTACGAAATTTTGCTTTTTACCTTTCTAAGTCCATTTTTTAAGTTGGTCGTAAAGTCTACTTAGCCGTACTCAATAGTTTTCTTTGTAACTCCGTTATATATAGATACTACAACCGTGAAAATTTTCAACTTTCAAAAAACAACTATTTAGCTGGCAATGCTGCATAAATGGTTGTTTGCTGACCCTCGACTCTAACAAAAATTAGCACTTTAATGCTTAACATTTTACTTAACATTTCCCTGAGTCGAGAATCGTTTTCACACATCCCCCATATATTTTAAATACCTGTCCAACAACACCTAACATTATTGGATAGACTAGAAAAAAAATAATTAAACATTACTTTACGTGCCTTAAAGGTCTCTCAATTATATTTTTAAATAATTTATTTTACCACTTTGTCAGCGTCTTTTATGTATACCCATGCAAATTACAGCTTCCTATTACTAAGAGTCTGTCAGCTAAGCCGCGGACAAACGCACATGGCGAAACTGTAACTGTAAATTTAAATTATTTCAACATAAAACCAAATACTTGTCGTGATTTAAATTTAAATAAAACCAATAATGAAGCTGTTTAGCAATATATAAAGTGTGGTTATTGTATTTCCAATGGAGTTTAGCATACATATCAAGAAAATGTCAGAGTTGATTGTTTTGACATAAATTCAAACGCACACAAAAGCGTGTTAATGATGATTGTGCTATGATTGCAATTCTTGAGCAACTTGTGATCGGCAAAGGCAAGGCAAGGCAAATGTGAGACTTTATATTTGGAAATTGTTTGTATTGTCGAATGTGGACTTCATCAACACTAATGGCCAATATAATATTTTAAATTGAAATACATTAGAATAAAGATATCATATTGTAGTAGATTTCATTTTTTAGTAGACAAACACAATTAACCATTCAAACGTCAGATTACCTCTATTTATCTTATCACAAATAAATAAAATTGAAGTGTCTGTTTGTAATGTCATAATTTTTTACTAAATGCATCCGAACGCTTACACGGTACATATACAATTTTTTTTTGTCTGCCTGTCTGTTTGTTCCGGCTAATCTCCGCTAATCTCCGGGTGGACCGACTTCCACGGGACTTTCACTGGCAAATAGTTGGTGTTATAGGAATTAACTGAGGCTACCTTTATTTTGGAAAAAGGAATTTGGGTTCCGCACAAAATATATAAACATGTATACGCGAGCGAAGCCGCGCGGGAACAGCTAGTTAATACTATACAGGGCAAAAGTTTGTGAGGATGTATGGATGGTTGTTACCCCTTCACGCAAAAACGGCAGAACGGATCTGGATGAAATTTGGCACAGAGATAGATTATATATAGTCTGGAATAGCGCATACGCTACTTTTTATCTCAGAAAAATGAACGGT
The DNA here is from genome assembly GCA_949752705.1 of Callimorpha dominula. Lineage (NCBI taxonomy): Eukaryota > Metazoa > Arthropoda > Insecta > Lepidoptera > Erebidae > Callimorpha > Callimorpha dominula. The sequence continues at coordinate 4,499,900 of OX457005.1, forward strand.
TCTCGTGGGATAGATTTCATCAAAATTTCCACGCGAATGAAGTCGCAGGCGACAGCTAGTAATATGTCTATCTACTATTCTAGTTGTAGTTAAATAAACAATATAACTATTATCGTTTAACTAACAAGTAGACAATCCATATTCAGTTTTTAATTCCGTAAAGGTTGTGTGTGCATCTGTCTAAATGAGACGAGTAAGCCTTTGTAACGGACAAATGAACGAAGTTTTGCTGCAACTTCTAAGGTATGTAATGCATTAAAATGACAAAAGGATCCAACAATCCGTCGTAATAATATATAATGTGCGCTCAATTTATTCACGTCACAATTCTAGAATGTTTTGTTTACGAATGGTTTCCTTATATATTTATCTTTATGTTTTATAATGGTGTTATAAGTTTACAATTCAGTTTGATAGACTAGATAAACAGCATGCTTGAGGCCGTCTGGCATATAAACACGATGTTTTCTAAGTCGTCCAAGGAACTTTAAGAGGCGTGGAATGCAAGCGCCACTTACTGGTTCAAAATAAATTATAACTTGTTGGTCATGCTTTTGTTTTAATCTCATTGACTTTGAGGACAAAAGGTATTATTTATGTCATTGCAGAAGCTGAACGAGGAAAAATCCAAGACATATATTTACATTTGTAGGCATTATGTGCTCAGTGAATAACATTATAACACCTTGTGCAAGTACAATTAATATTTATCTTCGTACAGAGACATGAAAAATGTAAATAGTTCATGTCTTTGCATGATGATAGGAAATATTTGATAAATATTGTATGTGCATTAAGATAATTCTTTACTAAACACAAAAATTTATACGAACAAAATAACTTAACTCAATATTGAGTTTTCTACTAACAAACACTTGACTAGTAAACTAGAGAATATCAAGTAGGTAAAGTAAGAGTTTTTGAAACAGTAAAAAAAAGTAGTGTACGGTTTAAAGAGTAAATATCAATTAATTAATAAAAGAAAAATCATTTCACTTAAACTAAAAATAATGATGTGTATGTATATCATAAAGTAAAAAAGACAATTACATAACCAAAGTACATGACTACCGAGAGCATCATAACAAGAACTGGAACTTTTTACCTAGGCACCTGAAACTTAAAACACTCCCGTCAATGAGAAGAATTATTTTTAGGTTTATTATGAAAGAGAAAGAAAAGAGAGGAATCAGAAGTGAAGAAGAAGAAGGAGAAAGAATACGACGCTGTTTATAATGATAATATACTATAATAAACTTCAATGTCAATAATGACAATGTTATTTCTAACTTATAATAATCAAAGAAAACCTTGAAATGATGATCGCGTTGATATTTGAATTTTACCAAGTTAGATTTGATTGCCCTCCTGATCGTGGTCACTTCATTCTTCTTGTATATTTTGAAAAAAAAATTGTACTTATATTTATTAGCATAGTATCTATACGTCATCGCGCCACCGTCAATTTAAATGCATATGTCGGACAGAAATATTAGAATCATAGGCCAAGAAATGCTCAATAGCAGTCCCGGAGTTCACAATAGAGCTCAATGTTCGATAATAGGATAACCATCCACCGGAATAAGACCTAACATAGTGTGTCTTACAATTCTGTATAGGGGCAACAGTGCGTGATGCTTATATACGTTGAATACAGGAACGAGACAAAAACGTTTGCAGGATTTACGTCTAATGATGTCACGTAAATCTAGCTCACAAAACATGAGAACTCGATGTTTTAGTTGCTTTGCTAAGACACCGTCAGAATTTTTAAGTAGTATTCCCACGCAGTTCAACAATTCTCAAAGCTGTAATAATCAAATACCAACACAATGAATCTATAGCGCGATAGCTTATTTGTAGTCGCTGCATATTTAAAGGGCTGTTCACAGTAAGACCATTGGGGAACGCAATTATGTCAAGGTAGCAAAGCCGTTGGCAGAGTCTATTCTCTGTTCAAACAGATAGGAAAAAGGCAGTAGTAGTACCTTTGTATTAACCACAAGCTGCGCATACCATAAATTACGCAGTAAATGGCGTAGCACCCCCTTTTTACTTATAGTAAGATGTTAACTAAACTCTCTTTTTAACATAGAGAGGTACTTGCTCGACCCGTTTTTAATTGTAGCTCTATTAAAGTACGCATAAGAGAAATATAAGCAAACTGCCCTACTTCATTCTCTGTCGGGTTTTATCAAGAGCAGGTTTTTTTCCTGTAGTACAAGTCGATAAAGTTTAAAACCTACATTAGAGTTGAACAAAATCGTTGATGTGAGCTTATTCGTATCTTCTCTGCTCCTCCAAAAACTAAGAATTTGGCAGATGCAGGTAATGTATTTTAGGCGACACAAAACTGGAAAATAATTCTCATGATAATATTTCTGCTTTCTTTTTTATACAACTTAGTTGGTAAACAAGTACACCTGGAGGTAACCGGTTACCAGTGATGTCACTCGCTCGTTTTTGGACGCCATCTGATAACATCATGGTGGTGGGGTGACCCTACTCACAAACTAGAAAACAAAACCATGCTAGTCTGTGCTGTAGTGTATTGTACTGTACCACGATACTATCTAACCTTTATAACACCATCTGACCCTGTTACAGTATGTTATAAACTCGTGTTCTTCAATGCTTTCTTTGTGTTAGAGAATTACGTCTCTCTGTTTCTAAGTGATATGACGGTCGGACTGTCGGATGGTTTTCTTAATGCACAAAACTTTTCTTAAGTTTATTTCCTTGCAACTTCTGGTGATGAAATCAATCAGCTGTATGTTAATTTCTCTGTACGTGCTTGACTGATTTTGATGATTTTTTGTATGTGAGAATCCCTCAGGGTTCTAGGATTTTTATTTCACTGTCTGTCTGACAAATTATTTTATTCATTTTTGATTTTTTTTTTGTGTTCGTGTTCATGGATTATTATTTCACTTTTTGAGGTTACGTTACGTTAGTTTGTGTCTGGATCCCGGATTTACGATCAGACCGGGTTCTAGAAAATTTATTTGTCATTTTTTACCATTCAAAATTATTTCTTTTTACTTTTTCAAGGATTTTAATGTATTTTTTCGTGGTCGACAGCAATTTTGATTTCAAAAAGAAAATCCTACTTTCGAGCAGGTTTATCGGGTCCGCTAGTTAAGTATCTAAGTAATTGTCACCCAGCAGTCTATAAAGATCGAAGTGCAGCATCAACACTTATGTTTTGCAAACCCATGGAGCTCTGGGGATTCTACTTATCAGCATAAACTAAACACTATACTAGCAATGCTAGTGAAGGCTTCTGTATATTGTGAAGCTAAAAAGGAGACTATTGTAGAAATAATACCTACGGTCAAAGACTACACAGCGTATAGAGCGGTTGCTAAGCTAACAGGTTGTAACAGGATTGTGTAACTTGTAAATACAGTTTATAATAATAATATAATAACTCCACACATCTCACACACGGCCGTCTGATGCCAAACTAGGCAGAGCCCGTACGATGGTAACCAGACTGATGATAAACATATATATTTCTAAACACATACATATTATAGATAAATTACACCCAGACACAGAACAAATTATCGTGCACATGACACAGTTATTTATCCTGGGTGGGAATCGAACCGACGACCTCTGGCTTAGCAGTCAGGGTCACTAACCACTAGACCAACAGGCCAGTCATAGTCATTATGAATTTTATGAATCTTATTCGGCTCGGACTTTACGCCAGTAACAGTACAGTTACAGTACAGAACAGTACAGCCAGTTCGAGTTACAGTTATGGGGCCCTGACCGTCTCGGGCTATTGCTTACACTCCTCAGTCCGAATCCGAATAAGCTTTCATTATTTTTAGGGTTCCGTACCTCGAAAGGACAAAACGGAACCCTTATAGGACCACTTTGTTGTCCGTCCGTCCGAAGGTCTGTCTGTCTGGCAAGACCCTTTTTCGCAGGAACGCGTGGAGGTATCAAGCTGAAATTTATAACAAATACTCAGGTCTACTGTCTCTTAGAGCTGTAAAAAAATCAAACTCTAAGCCAACGCAATCAAAAGATACTCAGAATCTTGAAATTTGGTACGAAGCAACGTCTTACAGCACAGATAAAGGAAAAATTGCGAAAATCGTAAATTTTCAGTTACATCATATAGTAAAAATATTTTACGGAACGGGTGCACGAGTCCGACTCGCGCTTGGCCGGTTTTTTCTTCTTACCTATCTTTCCCTTTCAATATGCTCCCAATTGTCCTATCTTTAGTCCTACATTACTTGAGTGGGACCGAATTATAATCGTGTCTACTACGCCCCGCCTACCCCTTACAGGCGTGAGTTTATATGTGTATGAATATTGTCGATTATGAACAGTTCCTGCAATTTAGAATTCTAATTAATTAGCAAGCTCCGTTGCGGGGATTATTCTATCTATTCTATCCTGGGAAGGAAAAACCAATTCAGTAAGATAAACAAAAAATATTCTGTGTTTATAATTTAATTCTTAACAATGACGGCATTGATATTTCTGTACATTTCCAACAAAAATATGAATAAAAAACCTATTTCTACTTCCTCAGTAAATTCAATGAAGTCTTTAGTATTTCTGAAAATAATTATTTTTATTTGCTTCCTCCGAACCAAGTATTGTTAAACAAAATAATTTACAATTTTTTTTTCGATTTTTAAGACCTAGATATAATTTATAACGTCTATAGGTATTGCCTAAATGTCATTATCACTTTCCTGCCCTTTTCTCAAATTTATTTAGGGTTGGCTCAATATATTTCCTTGGTTCATTCTACTCTATATACGTCATTTCCTATTGCCGAAGTGTTTAGAAAAAAATTAATACTTTATCCATATCATGTAATGATTAATCATAAATTGTAACAGATACTGGAAAATACGTTTCGGAATATTTTCCAACGGATTTGTAAAACTATTATTGTTAATTTTCCTCTAAATCCTATACAAATGTACAATACCTACACAATTCTATAAGATATAATTGGGTTTTTATATAATTAAGTTTTTCCAGGGGTTTTTAAAGGACTTTCCTTTAAGAAATACAAGTTAAAACTCGTGTTTCCTCTCTAAGATTATTCGTGGTGCGCCTTAATCTGCACGATCGTTAAACATTGCAGACGCACGTGAACCGCTCACGTGTTTCGAAACATTTTCAATCGTCCGTCAGAGTCGTTCATTGCCACCAATTACTGCTTCATACTATCAGATATAAATATATGAGAGAAATATCAATATCTTTGATTAATATGACTACAGTTTACATTTTAGTTAATAAATAATTTATATAAATAGTTTATACCAGCAGCGCCCCGCGGTTTCACCCACGTAAGTCCCGATCCGGTGGTAATATCGAGATAAAAAGTAGCCTATGCGTTAATCCAGGTCTCCAGCTATCTACATACCAAGTTCAATCGCAATCCATTCAGTAGTTTTGGCGTGAAAGAGTAACAAACATCCATTCATCCATCCATCCATCCAAACTTTCACATTTATAATATTAGTGGGATTAGTGAGCTGTTGACAATAAGGATCTCAATATTGATATTTCTTTTAAACTCAAACGAAGTGTGTAATATATCAATAGCACTTTTTTGTAATGTATTATCAATGCTACGAAAATAACGACTTCTACAGAAGATTAGATTAAAAGATGTTGGAGAAAAGATAAGATTTTACATACATACTCTCACGATTGTTTAAAAATATCCAAGCCAATCTTTCCAATAATTTCTTAAAAGGAACGTTTTATTCTAAGCCACAGCTGGTAGCCGGTAGGTCGTGAAATAGACCTTTTTATTGAGGACAATGGCCGGGACACGATGGGAATAACCGGCGAAATAAAATTAATCTGAAAGTTAATTTGTCGATACCGTTTAATTAACTAAGGCACTTTATATGGTGACTTTACCTCACAATAGGTGACTATATTGATCCTTTCTGTAGTTTTATTTTGTACTTGTAGGTTTATACTGACTGGCCTGTTTTGGTCTAGTGGTCAGTGACCCTAACTGCTAAGCCAAAGGTCGTGGGATCGATTCCCACCCAGGACAAATAATTGTGTGATGAGCACGATAATTTGTTTTGTATATGTGTGTAATTTATCTGTAATATGTATGTATTTAGAAATATATAAGTATGTTTATCAGCAGTCTGGTTACCATAGTACAGGCTTTGTCTAGTTTGGGACCAGACGGCCGTGTGTGGAGTTATTATTATTTGTATTATTATACCTACACTGCGGAGGCCAGAAGCTAGCATCGTTCTTTCACATCTTTAGATGTCAGTAGCTTTCAGTATCTATATATTATGTGTTTAAGACTCAGAGTGCCTGAGCTTATTGACCGAAAAAGATAATATATTCAAACAACACTATTTAAGGTTGGTTCAGGAAGTAGTTTAGTAGGTCCGGTACTGTACTCTTTTTCACACCCCCTTGGTAGTAATTATAATAACAATATATACCGCCAACAATATATAACAATATATGCGCCAGATACCATCTCATAATGGTCCTCATTTGTCAAATTTTATTTCATTTTTATCTAAAAATTATACTTGATTTTATTAAGGTGATATTCAAGTGTCACCTTCAAACAGGAAATATCAATAGGTCTGATATATTTTTAAAACATGTCTAAATATATCTATTCATGTATTAGGACTCCGTTATTTAGGACCACCTTGAATATCGTAAATATTAACAAACAGTTTTTCAACTTTCTCATAAGCCATAAATTGTGTCCTAGCAATAGAACCGCTTTCTCGCATTCTACATTGAAATACACGACGCAATGTTTAGATAATATCGTACGCCTCATTCTATGATATCGTTTTCATTAAAACGAACACGCGACCGACTACTAATGACACTAGTACGATAGTAGTAAATAGATATCTGTCTGCACTCTCTTCTCTTGTTGCTACTTCTACCAATTGTACATTTGAAATATATATTACGAATAGCGGTTCAAATATGATATTACCAGCCAGCTTCTACTAAGTTCAAAATATGTTTGAACATTACACAATATTTAACGATACGGCTTGACTAGCGCGTTAACTTAATGATTGATAATAGAGAATAAGGCACTAGACATCAAAAACATTCTAAGAGCCCCAACATGTATATATAATATTTACAGGTTTTAAGTCATTAATAGGTACTACAATTTAGAGAAGGACATGAAACCCGGATAAATTCGATTGATGGTCACGCAAGCGGCCTCAGTCATCGATATGTTCACAAAACGTGTTTTCACCATATCAGGTCTGCGGAAGATCATTAACTGCCCGACCTTTACCTTTGCCTTTATCGTGATTCATGCCATACATTAATACGAAACAGTTTTTATTAATCAATTCCTGTCGATTTAGGCAAACGGGACTTTAGGACAACCTAAAATAAAGATAAATTTACTTTAAACGTGGACGAAATACAAAGCTTCACTAAAATGCCAGTCACACGTCAAACTGGTCATTGATAGTATACTCTTATGTCATCTACATTTGGCAAACATTTTAGAACTAGGTTTGTGATACAATATTTTATGATTATGTAGCAACTGGCGGTGATGTTTCAAAGTAGCATTCTACTGCAACTTTCTAAGCGTACTCTATGTGTTTTGGTAGTAGGTTTTTTTTTTATCAGATGTAATTTTTTAAATTCATACTTCATGAATGTATTAACCAATATGCATGTACCAATAATTATACTTATTAAACTAGGAGTTGTAAGGGTTAACGACAGTACTAAAAAAACTGTAAATAAAATCTAAACTTTATAAGCTCAACAAATAATGAGGTTACATTCGGCCTTTTAAAAAACTGAGGACATCTCTTATTGCGTATATGAATTTACTCAGACATATGCTGTAGTTTATTATAGAACTTTCTATAAAGTATCTGTATACACTGGACAAGTTTAATGCTAATATAAAAGGACTAGGTATTATAAAAGTGAAGCAATGTTTGCATTGCATTTCGCCGCGTGAGTGAGATTAACGGAGGCCCTTAACCCTTCCCTCTCCCCTATTCCCGTCCTTCCCCTATCCCCCCTCGCCCCTCTTCCCCTCTTCTCCTACTGCCACCTTAAAGGGCGGCAACGCACTTGTGACTCTTGGATTGCGGGTATTCATGGGCAGCGGTAGTCATTTACCATCAGGTGACCCGTCTGCTCGTTTGCCCATACACCATAAAAAAGAAATCGGTTGTCTGTAAAGTCGGTTTACTGACGATAGTTGACGTGACAACGTCATAGGAACGCCTCAAAACGAGGTAACGCCGCATGAGTCATGTTTTTTCGTGCGTGCAGCCGGCTCCATCGAATTATAAGACGTTGTCACGTCAAAAAAAGTATCACCAAAAGATAGATATCCAGTTATAATAATGTTGTGTTGTCTTCCTGCATTAAGTAGCACCTTCGAGACTTTATAGAAGCGTATTGGCTCGCAGACAATGCGAGCGTCAAACAAGCGATTAAGTTGGCCGCCCGCTGGTATATGACAGGCCAGGCACACGCTTACGCGGTTTTTACAAGACCGGAGATAGAAGATATAATTTGAAGGATTATATCCCGGAAATCTGCAATAGAGCTAGCTTGAGCAGCATGGTAGCAGCATTTATGTTTTAGATGAAGTATTTTGGTATGAATTAATAACTAATTTTATTTTATTTTGCTAAGCTAATTTAATAATGCTTAGCTTGCGCTTTCTTATCCTTATAGTTTGTGCGATAACCAGATATATACTTACTGTGGATATTTCAAGCTCAGGTAGATGTAAATCGGATCTAAGATTTCCAAATTATAATTTCAGTTAACTACAGACAGAAAGATGTTATATTTTATCATAAATTTCCATGATATGCAAGCAAGTGTACTTAGCATAATAAGCGTTAATAGATCACACCGTAGATTTCCAACTATCAGAAGATAAATGTGCTTTTTTAAGATAACATAAAAGTAACAGCATATATTATTCTATGAATATATTAAAGAAATGAGATTCATAAAAAAAGATTGAAACATTCATTATAGATAATGGTAATTTTAACTTAAATTTTGTTCTATTTTATAATAAAACTAGCTGACCCGGCACACGTTGTTTTGCCATATTAATTATTTCTAATGAATATTTTGGTAATCAAATAAAAAATAACTAACTTATTGTGGGGATGGGGTCTATGACTGAAAGAAGAATGGAGCGCTGTGGTCTATTGACGGCCTATAAAAATAACAAAACACCAACCATTCATTTTCTTAATTCAAAGTACTTCATTAACTTTTAAAGTTTAACAGTGGGAGCCGGCTCGAAAGGAGTGATATCATCGGTGGCCCTAACCCTTCCCTCTCTCTATCTTCCCCCCTATCTCTCCATCTCCCCTCCTCTCCTACTCCCACCTTAAAGGCCGGCAAGGCACTTGTGACTCTCGAGTTACAGGTGCCCATGGGCGGCGGTAGTCACTTACCATCAGGTGACCCGTCTGTTCGTTAACCCCCTATTCCTTAAAAAAAACTTGACATCGACTTGACGGCAATCGATTATAATAATCGCACTTTCTATTTTCACTGGGTTAAATGCTACTTTAAAAAAATTGTACCAATGAAAGAAAAATACTAATATCGCTAAACAGGGGTTGATCGAAGAGGGTTGAAAATTCAGGGTTGTATGTATTTTCTAAAGCTGTATCATAAAAAAATTAAAATTAAAAAAAAAAATTAAGGGTGGACTACCCTTAACATTTAGGGGTTTGAAAAATAGATGTTGTCCTATTCTCATATCTACAAAATATGCACACAAAATTTCATGAGAATCGGTCAAGCCGTTTCGGAGGAGTTTAATTACAAACACCGCGCACGAGAATTTTATATACGAGTATTAGATATTTAAAAAAATTATTGTTTAGATACAGACATGATAAATAGGTGACAGTGTGCATGAGAAACTAGTTCTTACGTGATGTTTATTTTTTATACAAAGCTGGTAACACTATGCTGGTAATAATGGAATATCTGTATATTTTTTAAATAACAACTCTTCTTAGAGCCAAGAATGATTTTATATTTGAATAGCGACGAAATTAAATTTTGGAAAACTCATTTTAGAGATTGTGTTATCAAATTAAATTCGTACAAACAAAACAATCCAGCTATCATTAAAGATTAATCAATGATCTGGATGTTTCAACACATAATGAGCATATTTATATTTTATAACATAATTTACGAAAAAAATATCCAAGTATTTTTATTTCAGAACGCATTTTTCATAAAAACATTTTTTTTATAAACCACCGCTTGGTTATATCTACTAACCTACATTTCTAACCTATATCTACCGATATAGGTATCTCATGCTAGCGATTCGTTTAATTTATATCGATCGAAATCTTTCATGGTTTTCAACTAAACAAGATAAGAGCTCAAGATCATAGGATGTGATTATGTAAAAAAGTGTTTTTATAGACCACTGAAAATGCGAATAAACATTTTATAATAGCATTTCACAGATCCGACGAATCCATGGATGACAAATATTTAAACTTTTTCTTTCACCTTAATTGCCACTTTATTTTATAATATTTCTTATAATAAGACTTCAAGACAGACGCGAACATTTAAGAGCCTTCAATGACAGTCTGAATTGAACCTATTGATTAAAAGGTTAATCGAACAGATTATAGCTCTATTGATTTTGACTTTGCGGTTTAGTAGACCACTGTCAGAGGAATGTTCAGAAATATGACACTTGACATGAAAACTAGTCGGATTCTAAGTGAAGAAGGTCGCGGTCGTTTCGAATTACATTCGTGACCTAACATACGAATCTCCGAGTATTCCGTTCAGTAGGTTCTCTAGTTTATGCAACTCAACGGTAAACTAAATTTCATGTTATAGCGTGATGTAAAAAGAATCGTTCTATATACAAAAATAAAAACAAACCAATTGTGATATTACAAGCGATTATTATACCCATGTATTATAGTAGTATATTATTAAGACTAAATATATTTAAAAATACTTAAATTAACTAATTAAGTGCTTCCGAATAAAAAAACTAATCAAATCAAATCATTAATGTGTTTCCTTTCATTCGTGTTTATTTTTGTTTGTTGATCAAATTAAGCTCTATCAACCAATAAACAAACACTGAATTCCCAGACCTTGGAAGTGAATCTATCGACGTTTTAAACGTATGTTTTAACTTAATAGAAAAAAATATATATGCCTATATAATTACTGCTGCAGTTTTTATTAAAATTGATTTTGAAAAACTATAGATACATTGTGAAACTTGGTTTAACCTAAAAGCTAGTTTATCAAATGAAATCACATGTAAGTTGAATCAATTATGTAATAATATCAATATACACATTCGCTGTCTTACAACAAAAGTTAGTAAAATAATCTATTTTTATAATATGAATAATAATAATAACTTTACACATCTTACACACGGCCGTCTGATCCCAAACTAGACAGAGCCTGTACTATGGTAACCAGACTGCTAATAAACATACTTATACATTTCTAAATATATACATAATTATTATAGATAAATTACACCCGGATACAGAACAAATTTTCGTGCTCATCACACAATTATTTATCCTGGGTGGGAATCGAACCCACGACCTCTGGCTTAGCAGTCGGGGTCACTAACCACTAGACCAACAGGCCACATGCACACTCAGTTTTAAATGTTTTATTTAGTTTTATTATTAAAAGCAAGGAACTTCTTGCTTTATTCGACGTTTTGCTTAGTCGTCTGCATATAAAGAGGATATATTATTAAGTAAATTACATAATATTTTAACGAATGTGGGTGTAATTCCTACAATAGGGAATATGCATGTATTTTTTTTTATCTTTTATTGACTTGTTCCGTCATTCTACCCTAATAAAAAATATAAATAACCTTGGCAATGTTCAAATTAATTTTTAAAATAACATTGAAAACATCAATAAAATTTGATCTGTTTGAACGCCGCCATATTTCGCGCGCCTTGGATGACATCATGTTCCATGCTTAGTGTTTGTTTCATAAACTTACTTGAAGTGTTACAGTAATTTTATACCGATTTCCAGTTGTAATTACTGTTAATTGTAATTAATAGACGATGGATAAAGTTAAAAAAACCATTTTATAGTTATTGCCTTGTCCCTAAGTGTAAAAACACTATAAGAAGTACACCCAATACAGTATTCTATATATATACTTTCCTGTACAAAATAATAATATAAAATACGAAAACAATGGTGTACATTAATGAGAAGAGATGAAGTATCTTCAATATCGTGTTTATATTGTTGTGAAGATCACTTTAATGTAAGCATATTACAATTTAATTGCTAGTATAGTGTGAATTAGTCAGTAGTAATTTATGTTTGTTTTAAATATCAAGCAAAAAGCAACTTGCTTGTCTACTTAAACTACAAAAGTCCAATAAAACTTCATGAATATAACTAACTATACATATGTTACCACCTCAGCGGACGTAAAATCTGGATTTGATGCAAAATATATAGTCATCAATAATGCACCTATTTTCGGTAGATTGTCCGATTGTGCTTTGACAAAACTACATTAAGTCATTGTCCTAGATGATTTCTAATATCACTAGAATGCTTAAATTGCAATAGCTAAGAGCAAGAACCACAGGAACACCTATCTTTCTCCGTAACACTACGAATATAGGCGCCGATAAATGACAGAACGTGGAATGTCACGTCATGTTTTGTTTCGACCAATGGTGAAGCGTTTTGCAAAGTTGCTTATTTTGCATATTTGAATTAATATTTTTTGCAATTAAACACGAACTAAATAAGAAAATAATTGTTTAGGCATAATATCTAGACAATAAAGATTCAAGGGAAAATTAATCAAGTAAATTTAAACAACATGCATATTCCCTATTATTAGCATTTGTCCGTTTAAAGTTCAAGGGTATATTGTAGTAGAACATTATGTAATATGTAAATAGCGTTTTGAGAATAATAGCGTAAATATAGTTAAACGAACGTCGTACACTCAGAACTTATTCGAAATAAAAAATTAATCAATTACACACAAGGAAAGAACTATCTATGTAAAAATTATAATTACTTGTTTAGCGCATTTATGATGATTTTTTTCAAAGAACCCCTCACTAGCAAGCACCTACATTAAGTTTCACGCAACTCACCCGACTGCGAAACAATTTACCAGGGAATTAGAGGAAATCAGTACCAAATCAAATCTGTAATAAAGGTTAAACCGTTTGCGCTGTCCAGGAAGTCTCCCATGCTGTGCATTGAGCGCGCGAGTGCGTTTTCATGATTAAAGCAGTAGCCCACGTAATTAACACCAGATACCTCTTCAACAACAAAAAGAAGAGAAACCTGCTTTTGAAAGCTTCGATGTACTTAATGTACGTGATTCAATCACCGGTACACGATATTTAAAGGTTCGTACAGAGTTAAATGGTCGGCTTTCAATGTCTGGGCTACCGCGTACATTATAGTGCTTAAGTATGCCCAATAAAATCAAACTCATTCCCTACTCCTTCACTTTCACAAGCCAATGCGAGGGCGATTCTATACGACCGGAAAGAAATCGGAGCAGAACTCAAAAGCTGCTTTTCAAAGCATGGATTAAGCCGACCACCAACTTCTGACCTCACAATGGACAAACGAATAAGCGCAAACTTATATGTACAGATATGATGCATTTTTAAAGTTAAATAAACTTTACGATTAATTGTATTTTAATCCTTCACCTGTTCTACAAACTTTTTACAAGACAGAATAATAATTGAAATAACCAATTACGGTTAAATTAGAAATTTAGCTAAATAATTTCACAGATATTTAAAGGCTCAATGTTTAGATATTTCGGCTATTAAAATAAGCGGTGCATCTCACCTAATCATATCCATCTAAACCACTTTCACCTATAGAGAACTGCGGAAGCGTCGAAGCCGCGTCGAATCAATTCACAAAGTATTCGTTCAAGTTTCATTTCACGTCTCAATGATTCTATTTAAACGTAAGTAAATGTACCGATAAACCTTTTAATAAAAACCGTTGGTCCGGTACTGAACGTTTCCTCAAAGAAAAGAAACGAGAAATCTTTAATAATTTTTTTAAAAATTCTATAACCTAGTAATAAAAGGATGAACTTACTTTTACTAAATTAGTAATTTAGAACATGGTGCCGATTCTATTGTACACTCGACTAAACTAAAACCTGACTTAATTTCTTCATATGAAATCAACCTAGTGTTCTTCGTAATAAGGTCTATTTGTTACTAGCATCTATTTCTCAGCGCCGCTAAATTTCAATAAAACCTGTCAACGTATCCTCAACTTTATTTCCACGCAGCGAGAGTCTTCATTTATTCAAACGCTGTATAATTGCCGTATAAAAACTTGTTCAAAACGAACAAGGATGACGTGTTTTTAATCTACACCTACGAAGACGCTTACTAAAAACACAGAGCAAAAGAGATGGCATTCAACGGATAGCGGCTCTCGCTACGTGGTATTAAAGTTTATTTAAGCGTATCAGACTTTAGTCGACAAATAAATTGCTTATTTCGATAGCGACTTATGTTACCTACTTGTTTCAATTTGAAATAAGACCTTGTTTCTAAGTGTGCAAGGTTTACTTCTTATATGAAGAAAATTTAGTGAATTTTAATTTAGCGAGTGAAGTAACAGAATTGGGGCCAATTAGGGATAAATTAGACACTATTTCGACCGTAGGTGTGGTTACACAGCTCACAGGTCACACAGCAAACAATGTAGAGTACATTATGTACTACGGTATTATCTAGATTATTTGTTCGGTACTGATTAGATAATTAATAACAATAAATAGTAAACGAGTGCAAAACAAACATAGCTACTTTACACTTGCACTAAAAGTGTAAAAAGCCATTATGTACTGTTATTTTAGTACAAATATATTTCTTCCAATTCCCGGTTCATTTTATCGCACTGATTAGGACTACCTACGTTGTTTGTTCAGTACTGACTGTTCAATATTGAGTTATCAAATCAGTACAGAACAAGCAATGTAGGTACTATTTATAATTTTAATCAATGTGAAAATATTTATGAAACAATAATAATAAAAGATTGAGTAAAACGAATTAACAAATTTATGTCCCCATTATGACTTAAATGCATATTATTATATAATGGACGTGGCTGAATTGGCATTAAAACGACTGCGTTTCACCTCTTACACGTAGATAGGTGACATTTCTTGTTTTTTTTATTGAACACTAGCAGCGCCCCGCGGTTTTACCTAGCCTATGCGTTAATCTAGGTCTCCACCTATCTACATACCAAGTTTCATCGCAATCGGATATGCAGTTTTTGCGTGAAAGAGTAACAAATATCCATACATCCATACATCCACACATCCATACATCCATACATCCTGACAAACTTTCACGTTTATAATATTAGTAGGATAATTCCTAATCTTTTATAAACGATTTCAATCTAACAAAGAATTACTGCCTTTTGGTACCGAGACTTCAATAAGGGTTGGTTATATGTGCGTATGATCATGAGGTTGTCAGTTCGTTTTAAGGGTCGAGTAAATTGTCGAGGCGAGTCTGAGAAAGTACCTGTTAGACGGCAAAAGGACACAGGGGTGTTTATGTGTAACACATGTAACGTATCTTATTACGTCTATCTCTTTGAGGATAAATATAAGCGCAAGTATACAAAATGTATTGGTACTACACATATATTATATATGAAGATGGAATGATTATGCCTCCAAACGAGTTCTACACCTTGTTAAAGTATTAGTAGATAACTAAAACATAATGACTATGTTCCAGGAAACATTTGAAGTTGTCTTGTTTATTTTTTAAACTTAATTACTCACGATCAAGATTTGAGTTCATTAACCCTCAGATCGAATTTCATTTCGTTGGCGCCTCGTCGTAAAATGACCTTATAGCCATATAGAGAGATTTTACTTACGTGTGTATTTCGGGGATGTGCGACTAGTTTCGGAATCGACGGGGACCTCCAAACCACGGCCGCGTGACGACTACTTTACCTCTTGATAAGGGGTCCCCGTCAGATCCGAAACTAGTTGGTACATTTAAAAACCGCTTATTTTATATTTTTTTTTTCTTATTTTATACCAATAATAATTGATAATTAATTGTACATAATAGATCTTTAAAATTATCTTCTCATGTGATATGAACTAGATATGACTTTGACGTGTCAGACTCGGAGTGACCGCGCTACTCGTACCCTATAAACGGCTTATGATACCTATAGTTAACGAGAAAACTGATTGTCGACAGTCACTGTGAATGTGTCGCGAATTTGTGTCACAACAAATATCTGGTACCAAGCAAACATGATAATGTTTTATATCCTACTAATATTATAAACGTGAAAGTTTGTGAGGATGTATGGATGTATGGAAGTGTGGATGTGTGGATGTATGGATGTTTGTTACTCTTTCACCCCAAAACTACTGAACCGATTGCGATGAAAATTGGTATGTAGATAGCTGGAGACCTGGATTAACATATCGGCTACGTTTTATCCCGATATTCATACGGGATCGGGTCTTACGCGGGTGAAACCGCGGAGCGCTGCTAGTCGTATATATAGATATTGTATTGTGTACATTATATATGGACGCTGATAAGCAATACAGTGTCAAGCCACACATACTTTATTTAGAGAAAATGGCGATTTAAGATGTCATGCCAATTCCTAATCAACTGTTTGAAAAAATATCTATGCACCTTTTAGGTAGATTTTTAGATATTTTTCAAACAAATTGATTAGGAATTGGTATGACATCTTAAAACGCCATTTTCTCTAAATAAAGTATGTGTGGCTTGACACTGTATTGCTTATCAGCGTCCATATAACTAGTGCTCGACCAGATCAAAACGATTTGTTTTTAAATCTTGTCGCAAGTTATCAAACGAGACTCTTAATTTATACCAACGAGTTTATATGTATAGAGTAAGTGTGTCAAGGCTTATTTTAATACACATTAAATTTTACTTGCGAGATGTAAATGGAGTATCTAATATAATATGTCTAAGTCGAAATATAATAATGAGAATTAAAATTACCATTCTTGATCGAATATGCTGCGAAGATAATTCACATTATCCGATAAATGTAGTTTTCATAATATTAGCGCATTTACTTCAAATTCACAATTAATAAAATGGTACGAAATATAACAAAACAATAACTACTCTGTACAAGCTTGTTAACATTTTACTCATGTGAGCTATAAGAAAACAAGCAAATAACAAAATATTAAAATTTATTTAATATGCCATCGTAAT
Source organism: Callimorpha dominula (assembly GCA_949752705.1). Lineage (NCBI taxonomy): Eukaryota > Metazoa > Arthropoda > Insecta > Lepidoptera > Erebidae > Callimorpha > Callimorpha dominula. The sequence goes on from OX457005.1 coordinate 4,517,239, forward strand.
AATAAACTGAATTTATATGTATACAAAAACAGCAAAGTGAAGCGTCTGTAGTTCATTACTTATCACAACGAAGCTTATTAAGCGGTCCATAGACGATCATGCGGCATGACAAGCAAAATCATCATGTTGCATGAAGGATATATTGAGAGTCTATCATGCACTTTGATAATTCGCTCGGTATAATCATTTTATTCAGTCGATATAGATAGTACAGTGAAGAGGTCTTTTGAGCTGGTACAGAAATGTCTTTGTCAAAGGCAGATTTATAAATAAATACATTTATAAATATAAAAATAAAAGTCAATCATCTGCCAGTGCGTAGTTTCATGTCATTCACATCAATCAATACAATTAAACGGTCATGCATGCATGACAGCACGTAATGCGTGTCTGCCGCATAATCGTCTAAGGACCGCTTTAGACTCGTAAATATAATTATAAAAATAAATAGAAGAATAATAAAAATATTATTCTAATAGTACGACATTTCATGCCTTCTTTGCATTTCTATAATATTTTCGACTACAACGTCACACTGCTAGGGCGGGCGCGAAGCGTCTGATAGCTCAACTGAGCTTAAAATTGCATTTAAGAACAGTTTAGTTGGTGCCATTTTTTAAGCGCTAATGGAACATCTATGGTATATTTGATCGGAGAATAAAGTGAACAGTTAAAAAAAACACCTAAATATTTATTGAAATTCGTTGCTTCTCCATGTTGATATATGGAGATCTGAATTTAAACGGGAGCCGATCGGCAAGGAAGATAGACTGGATAGAAAAAATTAAATATATTTAGTAGAGCTCCTCCACAATGACTGTGATAAGGACAAACAAGCCAAGCACGAGAATTCTCGAATCACGAGAGACTAGAAACAATAATAGAGGCCTTCAACTACAAGAACAATAAAGTGAGAAACCAGATCCGTAGCAAAGTCATAGGCAATAACTATTAGGACACATGAGCATTAATCAAGGTTTTCAAGGCTTAATCGACAACCAACCTCTTCCGTGATGATGTTTGCATCCCTCTCACTCAGTAACAAACTATTACGAGTATGAAAGAAAAAGCTACAAAGTGTGTGAGAACTTTAGAAAACTAGATATTATTTGTTCACCTTTAAAGGAAAATGTAATTACATCGTCCACCGTTTATGTCTGTGACTTATTGTGTTTATAATGTGTGGCATTCGCCTAGGAAACGTGTTTGTACGTCAAGCTGTTTATTATGAATTTATGAGGCAACAGTTCATTCGTCGTTCCACGTTCTTTGATATTGAGGCGTTTTGTAATCTTATTAAGTGGTAAGTTATTGATAAAAAAATTGCCAGTTGTAGTATAGAAACAAATACGCTGCATTTACTTAATTAATTTTGCGTTTACATAAAATTTCTTACGCGATTATTCAAACGCATTATATGTACTCCGAATGTAAAAATCGATAAAATCGTAATCAATGACCAGTTGTGACAGCGTAAATATTTTGGATCTCCGCATAACATACACGAGCAATCGCTTGAAGGTAAATATGACGTGACGCGGATATAGACATATATATCTATCGAACTAAACATGTACTATAATCAGAAAAAAACATGGGTTACACTTTACTAGCCTACTCTAGTTAATTCTGCGTGCTAAGTTAAATGCTTGTATTTACGACTAGGTGAAAGTTCGTTTGTTGTATACTGGTGAAATGAGCACTACCACCATCCCTCGATTGCAATTCCGTTCTATTAAATACTAGCAGCGGCCCGCGGTTTCAGCCGCGTAAGTCCCGATCCCGTTGAAATATCGGGATAAAAAGTAGCCTATGTGTAATCCAGGTCTCCAGCTATCAACATACCAAGTATCATCGCAATCATTTCAGTAGTTTTGGCGTGAAAGAGTAACAAACATCCATGCATCCATACTCACAAACTTTCACGTTTATAATATTAGTAGGAACGGTAGGACTGAAATGAATTCTAAACCAGGAATTTTCTTAACCCATTAAGGGTAAGTGTTAAAATGTACGGTTGTCCAGTAGTCGCCATACCATGTAGAGTATTCATATTTGGTCATAGCACTGGCGCAGGTGCTTTCACGGCCCACACGAATCGCATAGCATGGCGACCTCCGTGACCGAACGGCGCCACTTCCCACTGTGCATTGTTAGTGTTTTATTGCTCGACTGTGCTTACGTTTTAAAGCGGTTGAAACTGGGGACTTTACTTTTACTAGAATGGAAGTTCAGTTGTATATGTATGTATGCATACAATTACATGAATTTTAGAAGTCGGACAGAAACTTCAGACTCAAACGGGATTGATCAGTGTGATTAACATTATCAGCCTATTGAAAGGCTTTTTCTTTCACAACATACGTTAACCGGCTCCTAATGGCAGTTGATACATCCTCCAGAGCGAATTTATGTAAAGTTCTCAGTGAAGCTGGTTTCTAAACGATTTTTACTATTGTCGTTAGGAACTGCATTACGAATCATTCAGTAAATGTAGAAACAGTGGCCTTTAACGTTCATAGCCGCTAATTTGTGATAATGACTCAAAAGAATAAGATTATCTATAAAATCGGTGTTAATATGTTAGTAATAAAAACAAGTCATCTAAATACCTGATACGCTATCGCCGAATTGCGAGATTAACTTACCTGCAACAGAAAGAAATAAACAAATAAATATACACAGCAACAATACATAATATTTTTGGTTTAGTAGCTAAATAATACTAGAAAAATTGAAAAAGCAAACAAAAATAAAATTAATAATCTATAGAATTAAAGTGAAAACAGAGAGCTCGTTTACCTTACGATTACGTTAATAATATTTTACAGCAATTTTTTTTTAAATTAAATATACGGCGTTTTCTTATTTGATGAGAATTTTAACCTAGAAAACTCACTTCCACGCACATTACTATTCATACGTATGATAGAATATTCCAATTTCGATACTACTTTTGTATAATCATGAGCGACAGAGAGGACGCAGCCACAAAGCAATTCAAAAAAAATTAAGTATAACCAAAAAAAATAACTGATAAAAACAGAAAATCAAAGATTTAGATGTCATGTTATGAAATCTTTTGTTATTCAAGCAATTTCATAACGTGAAAACTGAAGTGAGAAGAAGCTGCGATACAAACATCTTAACTGTAACGTTTAATGAGAGCTTAGATATTCTATATTTTTTTACGGATTAATGACTGTACATTTCACACAGACAATTAAATTTCCTTACGAAACGACGTTGTTACGAATCGATTTCAGTTCACATTAAGCAATTATATTGTGTTGTGAGTACGCAACACAATTGCTTATAAGGTAAATTGTTAAGTATAATCAAGGAGTAAATGATAGCACTTACATAGCATCACTATATCAGTATCAGAAAACTAAACTAGTATATCCTTAGGCGTAGGCTTATTAAGTAGACAGTGTACGCACATTGTGCATTTATGGTCCTTCGAGCAGAATGTGAACTAGAGAAGTACGGATATATCCAAGTTGGACACAAGGGACATAAAAGAACGATGAGTGTACATTTATTACATTAACTGCTTACTGTTGTTAAAAGTCATTTCTAGCCAAAAAAGTTTTATATTAACTCTTGCGTCCGAAACTTTTAGTTTGTTTTTGTTTCTTTCCACAGTATCGTCACAATTAGTACAGTACTTACATCCTTCATAAACTATCAGTTACATGGGCCTTTGAAATTAAAACTAGTATACTCTCAGGGGAAATGAAAAATGCAAAACCCCGAATTACGGGAACCTGATTAAAAAAAGATGAGTCATGTGCATTAGAGAAAGAAAAAAGGTAACTATAATCTACCAAACCAATCAACTAAATACACGTCAGCCAAAAACATTTGAGTAAAAAAACTATGCCATACGAAAACAGGTCTAGTATCCGGTTGTTGGCAAACATTTAGTAAACACGGCGATTAAGTTAATCACAAGAATATAATAAATATATTATAATCTACCTGTTCCACCTAAACTAAATTCATGTTTAGCCAATTCGTAAGTAATCTCATTTGTGTAAACTAATTTTATATGCTTTCGCTCAATGTCGGACCAAGGTCAAATGCATATCATAAACAAACCTTCTCGACAACGTTAAATTTAGAAAGCGACGCAAAACTGCTCTTTGTGTTAGTCTTTAGGAGAGCAGTAGAGGACTTTCAATAGGTAAAATGATATGCTTATAAAACCAAAACATTGTATACCTTAATATATGTACATATTATAATAGATAGATGCAGTCAATGTTACGTTTCAAGTGTCGACACAAATTTACCAGACTTCTTCAAATATTTTAATTTCAAGTATTCAAAGACCGTTATCCAATAAACACGTATTAGGCAGTAGTTCTTATTTTCTTATTCGATGTCTGTGTGTGATATGTAGACAATCGAAATTTACTTGTAGTGGTGTACCAACAAGAACACGACTGTTGCGTCTTCTGTATCTTCGGTCTCTATACACTCCTGTGCTCTTGATTTATAAAATATAAAAATTTTTTTTGCTTTTCTTAAAAAAATAACGGACACACGATACATACAGACTCGGAACAATGTATCTGTAATTTAGGTATACATAGATAGTGGTAATTTAGGTCATCTACCGTACATTAGTGTAATCCTTGGGTGATAACACTATTTTGCCTGCTAATAATACTCACTATCTATTACAAACGATAGCAGCAAACTTTAAAAATGCAATTTTATTTTTTACATGCACACAATGCGTCTTCCTAGTTTCGCAGTTGACCTCAAAACCACATGATCTCTAACAAGGTCACCTACAAACTACAGAAACTATATCACGTTTTCCTGTTAAGCGACGTGCGAAAAATAACTTCCAACGACAACTACGCTCGCGTAAATTGCGATAAAATATGTACTATATCCTTCCTCCGGCTATTAAACTATAGAATGTGCTAAATTACTTAGAATATTTTTTTCAAAAATTTAAAGGTAAGTACATTTACTCAAGTTCTCTGCGGTTTCGATGGCTACGTACCCGTAGGAGGTCCTACGGGTACGTAGTAATTTGGATACTAATTTGGACCTCATCTACAAATTTGACCCTTTGGACCTCCCTGTACCGTTTGGACAGAAGGTCCACCGAACTTGGATTTTGCCTATTCTTAAATGCCCATTGGACCCTCTATGAAACAACGTGTCGCGTGGGTCTCATTTATACATCTTCGTATTAAAATCCAAAATACAATCGTGCACAAAAGTGAAACACTTGATCAAAAATTAAAAACTATACAATTAATCAATATTTTTAATCAAAAATATGAAAACAACAGCGTTTAATTACAAACAAAATCACCTTTTCCAATCAGATCGCGTATTTTTCTAATTACTGACCTTTAATTGTAAGCTAATGCAAAATGACACTGTTTTTTTTTGGTGCTAATTTTGCTAGCCTGCGATCCCTCTAGTCCTCGCCCCGTCCCCCTCTGACTAATCGCTGCACCCTGGAGCGCGAGAAAAGGTCTAGCTTAGACGCGAGTTTGCCTTGCGTATGTCCAAAAATGTTTGATAAAGTTAGACTGTCTTTTTTAAGTATAAAACCTAAGTGTTATTGATGTTTGTACATGAAGGACGACGGAGTACTATGTGTTGCTAGTGTGCCTCTATTTGCTTATGGTATTTCATAAAAATAAGGTTTTTAGAATTCTGATTAACAATTTTCAACATAACTGTACCTTTTCTAACTAGATAACATTGAAAGAATACCAAATGAACACATATTTTTTTGAAGGTCCAAACGGTACTAAAAAAGAGAGAGATTGCGCAACATTTTTTTAACAAAATTCTATTTTTATAATAATATTAAAGGTTTGGAGTTTATTTCTTATCTGCATCTTTCACTGATATTAATAAATATAACACCTGAAAAGTCAGTAGTCAGGACCAAATACAAACAAAAAACAGAATTATACGACTGTTTAAAATAAATATATTTCATATTTAAAAGAAAAATCTTATGTTTATAAAAGAATAAAGGTAAGTACAAACATTTAAGACGCAATATACGAGTGCTAATATTTAATTAATTTTAAAGAAAAATTTTAAATATTGCGTAGTTCAGTATTCGTACTTCCTACGAGCAAAAACATTTAGAAAGTATAATCAGATCAAAAAAAAAAAGTGAAGGCAAGGCCAAGTTCTTCATCACAAAAAAAATAAAACAAAACAGTTTTAGCGTCAAATTTAACAATGTTATGTGTGTGTGTGTGTATTGAAGTAAGAAGACCCTAACATAAAGTTTTATTTCAATAGGTTTATTGGATACTGAGTTAGAGAAGGTCTGAAAATGGCTCGACATGGTTCGTGTAAATACAGCACTTGGAGTGCTTTGGGCTTGCGAACTTACCCGCGCATTCTTGAGCGCCTAGAAAAAAACAGGAGTGATTTATTTGAGGCTACCAAATTAGACTAAGCAAAAAAAAATCGATTTAATCTCTTGCAAGTGTAATCAGTGGGTCGTCGTTGTGTATACATCAATGTAGCAGCACTCCAGCCAGTGGGCATCAGAGCATCAGAAAAATACTTTTCAATGTCAAAGGCGATCGATCAGCCCTTGGCATTGAAAAACCGTTTACGACTGTCGGGAAATTAGCGCGACTTTATTTTAAAGACGTTGCAGCTACGCAGCAACTTGTTCGATAACAGTTCTGCTAAAGAACATGAAAATAATACAGATAAAATAACACGTGATGTCTTTAAATGTTGTTTGTAAATAACGGTGGGAAAAATAGTATAATAAGACGTAGCTCCTTGGTTGATCTCCTTAATTATGTAAATAATTAGAAATGTAATCCTTTTTTTTAATTTACTAATGTAAATTTATATTTTTTATGCAACATTACATTAGTAAATTTATATTTTGTACAAAACATTACATTAGTTAATTTATATTTTGTACGAAACACTACAAAAAAGAATTAGATTTCTAATTATTTACAGAATGAAAGAGATCAACAAAGGAGCTACGTGTTATTGTACTATTTTTTTTATGTTAGAAACTGACCTCTGGAAATAGTTCCATTGTTTGTGTTTAAAATAGTCTTGCAAATTCGTAGTTTGAACTTGTGTTTACTTTAAATATAATTCCGTATTTGCTTTGTATTTTGACTTTCTTCAAGCGCTATGACTGGAAAGCCATCTAAGAATTATAGTAATATAAAATTGTGTCGTCGTGTGTATCGTGTACTCGCATACTCACAACTCTTTAAAGAAGTTTGGCTTCAACATTGTTTTTGAGACATTGCAGTTTTTCAAAGTGTGTACCAAGCAAGTGAAGCCGAGTGCTAATTAATATCTATATAGGTTATAGAACTATTGTATAGAACTTTAATTAATATAAGCACGTTCAAAGAAACGTCAACAACATATTTTCTGTTTTTTTTAGAAGGTATTTATGTAATTATATTACTAACAGTAACCTCAAACGTATACGTGTCAATAATTTTCTAATATACATTTTATTGTTTCTATAACATTTTATAATGACAATGTCAGACATAGGGCAATGCATTCATTGAACAAGTAGCATTTAAAGGTCGAAACTGTACTTGTGCCAGAGAAAAGTTATTTATGCTATAAGATACCTACAGTAGTCGTAGTAAGAACTACATTGGCATCACATTTTTTTAATGGTCGCCACCCATTTAATTCCTAAATTATGGTTTCTTCATACCGCGCCCGCAGGGCCTTTGCTTCAAATAAAAAAAAACCAACAATGAACTCAGTGGTTAAAAACTTCTGTTCACGGCTCGATTTCGATTCTATTGAATAGAGTGCCTCAAGCGAAATTCTAGATTTGATTAAATATTTTTCGAAATGATTATTTACGTACACAAAGTACAAAAAAAAATATTGTACGATATTACACAGTATTTTTTAAAAACACAATAAGTAATTATTTTTCTAATATCACAAAGTCATCCCAAGTTTTCGGCTATTTAAAAAAAATATTTGCATTAGTTGAACTATTTAACAAAACAACTATTGGCGTTTCTTCCATTTTTAATCTGTGCTCGATGCTATCGTGCAGCACTCTCACACTAGTTTGTCATTATGCCTTCCCTTTCCGGGAACATGTCTCTGTCGAACGGAGGAAACGTCATATATTTGTGATTATTTCATGAAGCTAAGTCATGAAAGCTCCGAAAATCGTGCTATCTTTTTCATTAAGCAAACTTTAGATATTAAAAAGCATATAAAGATGATAAAGAGATAAAACAAAGCAATTTATTAATGACGATTAATGACAATTTATAATACTTGCAGTGTCGACATTACCGTACGTGACTCGATCCGTTGTTGGAGTAATGGACCAAATACTCTCCTGGGCTTTTAACATTAAAGTATAACGCACGGCTGTAAACTAACAACAAATGGCTTGGCGTCCCAAACCATTTGCTGTTAGTTTACAGCAGTTTAGTTTTTTATCGTCATAAAAACCTCTATTGAAATAACAAGCTAAGATCGTGCCTCATGCCACGATTTGAGAAATCTCTGTATTCTGAAACTTTTTATCTGTAATCAGATCTTAATGTTAAGTGTTTTTTTTTGAGACTTCGCGTTGCAACTATAGACTGTGTACACCGGCTCCGAAAAATGCAGAGACGTCTCTTCGTAGTATCCCCTTGCATTTCATTTGGCACAAATGCCACCGCGATTCCCTCCTTGAAGTCTGGACACAGTCCATCGTTTTACCCGTAACTCAGTTCAGCGACAGACAGTACCGTAGCGAGGGTTCGTCGGAGCTACGACGGACGAGCAAATATCTGCAAAAAATCCTAACAGGTAAGGGGGTTTTGCCGCCTAATCTGTGATAATGATATTATATCTACTTCAATCGGAGTTAAACCGAATCCACCATTTTTGAACAGATGTTCAAAAATGCTGGATTCTGTTTAACTCCGACCACCGCCCAGCCAACTCGAACCGATAACTGACAGAAATGGTTTTCCTGCGAGAACGAAATGAAAGGACAAGGTTCGGTTTGCTACATCTCATTTAAGTTTCTTTCGGCAATTGGTCTCACATTAGATACACCATACGGTTTTAGATATCATATTGCTACGATGTCTCGGACTTGGTCCTCTGGACTCTGAACTGGTGGTACATTCCAAAGAAAAATTAAATGCAAGCATGATGTTACTCCACTAATCCGGCCGATTACTTTTTTGTCATCTGACTAGATTAAGCGTGCCTACAGTCTAATTTCAAATTAGCCTGCATGACTGTTGACATTTTGTAACGTAGCAAATTTCGTCGCTACGATTATCCTATCGTAGTTGTGGGGTTGTTGTAAAAGCCCGAGTTTCAAAGCAGGAGTTGAGACTATAAAAATCTAGTTATTCCGGTTGGATACTCCGTTGATACCCAGGGGGATCAGTTTTGTTTTATAATATTTTCTATTCCACTTTCGGTTCTCGTAGATGTCTCTAGGCTTTTCTATATTCGAATCCGGACGGGACGCCACAAAATTGTGAAAATACAAGTAGAAGTATTCTGTTGACAAGTGCCCCAGCAGCTCAATTAAGTACTTCATTGCAAAGGAGAGACGACATGACCCTGTAAAGCGTTTCAACCTGGCCGTGTGTGAGTGGTTTTGGGATTATGGAATTATTCTGTCCATGTGAGTTGGCTTCATTATTTGTTTTCCACGTACGTGGCCTGATTGGCTATTGCCTAAGACATTCCCTTGTTTCTCTGTTTATTTGATTGTCTGATGTATTTTACTGTATTTGAACGGTATTGTTGTATTTTGACTGCATTGATGTATTTCAACTATATTCCAACATTTCCAACTGTATAATAAAACTTAACAAAATACAGAAAATGAAAAACACATTTTATAAATGGTATTTAAACGTTGCTCAAGCATTGGCTGTTGGTACCAGAGGCTGGTGAGGAGAGAGAGACCGGTATTTCCTTTAGTATTACATTATAGTAACTGAGCTCTTGGATATTCCGTTATAAAATATTAAGGATCAATTGGAACCCCGGAAACCCTTGCAGATTCAAAAAATTGTAAAGATTGTAGTGGCACAACCCTGAGAATACTTACTTGGTTATTTTATTAAACTTGTAAAGGAAGCCAGTGATTTGATTTGTGTGATGTCTCTTTAGTTAAAGCAGGGTAAAGTGGTACACAGATACATAACAACAAATCTTAAATAAACTTCTTAAATTGTTTTCGTCTTTTAAAATAGCTAGCTATTTAGATATTATTATTTGTTGTATATTCCGCTCTATCAGTAGCTGTACTATTGAAGGGGCACATACGTATAGTATCGCGAAAGTTGTTATTCACTAGTTGCAAGGGGTTATCAGTGCTTGCCTTTTTATCAAAGTAGGCACTGATGCGATAACGCAAATGGAAAGTTGTATAAATTTACATGTAGTACAAGTATGTATGTATAAATGAATTAAATGATTGATGATACTGAATTCGTAATTAAAAATAAGCGACTATAGGCTGAAACTGTTTTAAACTATTTATTTTTTTAATATGATCTTTGTGCGTTTTAAATCGCAATGTTATATCATTGTAGTGAGTCGTGGACAGATGGATAAGGACAAATGGACATAGATAGGAAACGTAAGGATCCTTCATTGCATAGAATTGCTTCTTGATAGAGTATGCGTCACGTACCTCGCACCTGCTAGAAAACACAGTGTAAGCCGCCGGAGGTGTGCTAACGAGCACATTATCCCACCCCAAGACAACACGGAGACGATAATGCAAGGCAACTTGCGGAATTGCGATAGGTAGACTGTGGACTTGTTGTCGCAGTTACGTGGGAGAGCCATGCTTCGGCACGTATGGGCCGGCGTGTATGGCTCGACTCCGCTCGATACCACGGCCTCACAGAAAACCGGCAGTGAAACAATGTTGCATGCTTTTCGCCGCGTGAGTGAGGTTACCGGCGGCCCTAACCCTTTCCTCTTCCCTATTCCCGTCCTTCCCCCCCCCCTCTAATCCCCCTCTCCTGTCTTCCCCCCTCTCCCCCTATTCTACTATATTAGTTTAAACATTAAATCAGTCAGTAATATGCATCGAAAATATTGTATTACTTACATTGAATTATCTTTTAAAAAGAGTATCACCGACTTCAATGTGCTTTTTAGTGGAAAGTAGATGTATTTTGGTTAAATATAATATGGGTAGGCCAACTAAACGCACTGCTCCAATGAGAGCGATGTTTCAAAGCAAACGAAAATATCATCGATGTATACAATTTTTAGATATTTGTAGATTTTTCAAAAACCGTTGATTTTGCAAAAAAAATGAAGTGGGACCACCTGGGAAGTATAACCCTTTGAAACCAAAAAATAATTTTCTGAATTGGTTCAGGCGTCTTCTAGTTCGGTGAACATACATAAAAAAAAAAATTCCGACGAATTGAGAACCTCCTCCTTTTTTTAAGTCGGTTAAAAACCTACTATAAATAACAATTCTCCACCTGTGGAAAGCGTCGTTTATGACAGTAATCTTTCGACTGTGAAACCGCCCCTTTATACATGAAACACTAATGCCCGGTTCCTACAATTAGGAACGATTTGTTTTGCTTACGGACGGTAAAATTTCGTTGAATTTTAAACGAACCGGGCATAAGACAACACAAGTGATCAATACAAAACGTAAAAAAAAAAACATTCAAATTGCTGTCCGACGACTACAGTCTTTATATAATAAAGACTGTGTAGTCATAAGGCGATCATAATTCTTAAATCCGATTATGAAATGTTACATTGCTTTATATTTCCGACATGGTAATGCAATAGCCGAGGTGTAATCGATTGACTTTGGTCAAAGCTATTACATATTAGCTCACTTCTCGTTATTTTAACCTTCTATGTTTGATCGCATAAAAACTAATTATATCATTAAGAAAAAAAAATTAATAAGCAGCTTCTTCGGCGGTCGCAAGCGGAAGTAGATGAGGTGACTGCTGACAAGAGCATATTAAATTTAAAATATGTTTTTTCAATACATCTAATTTAGGAGCCAAAACACCGGACAAGGGCGAGTCTGGCTCGTGCACTGGGGGTTCCGGCTCGGGAATCAATTCTTGAAGATTTTTGCCCATCTGTTCCGAAAGACAAACTTAACTTTGCAGTTTTAAAATTACCCCCCAATACATCGTATTACCGCAAAGTCAACTTCCCAACCTCAAAATATAAGTTTGTAAAAAAAACATTTTTTATGTGATATAACCACAAATTAACGACTTTCGGTTATTTCCTTCACCTGTGTTGTCAGACCTTGCTGCTCACCAAATTTCATGATTCTAGGTCAATGGGAAGTATCCTATAGGTTTTGATTTACTTGCGAAATGTTCAAATTTGTTAAAATCTAAGGCTTACTGGCTGTATCTTTTGACTGCGTTGACCTAGAAGCTTGATTTTTTACAACTTCATAAGTATGACCGCTGACATAAGTAGATCTTAGATGTTAATTTTCACGTGATGCCTCCACAGGTTTCTGAGTAAAAGGATCTTAACAGACACACAGACAGATAGACAACCAAGTGATCGTATAAGGGTTCCTTTTTCCTTTTGAGGAACCGAACCCTAAAAACGATATTTTATTTTAATGTCATGTCAGTTTTTTTATTTTAATTCCATCAATTAAACTAGCGCTATCAAGACGAACGAAAGGACTTACATAAAATTAATAAAAGTGATTCTGCACGGACATACGACATAGGTACATACGTGGGCCACTCAGTAAATTTTGCTAAACATAAAAAAAGCAGCTAGCGCATCTTCTAGAGATAAAAACCATATTCTTGAGATCCTGTATATTTGAGTTGATGTAATTTTAGGGAATAAATAGAAATCACACGCTGCCAAATCTGGGTTGTAAGAAGGATGCCGTAGAAGTTTGACCGTTGTGCCGTTTTCTGGATCGTATTGTAATTGTTGGATTTAATTTATATAATAATTAGCAGTAGGTAAACCAATAGTGTTTAAATTAATTAAATCCAGCTATAGCATCACTTTTTATCGTAAATAGTAGGCCAACTACAAGCGGCTTAACCACTGCAGAGTTTTATTTTTTGGCATGAGTAATTTAAAAGGCATTTTAAGAATTATAACTGGCCTGTTTATAAAAAAGAAACTGACATTGGATTTATATCTTTTCATATAAATTATGTGGCTGTTAATTATTATCCGGCGTTAAACATCGATAACTATAATTAAGTCCATGGCCTTATAGAAGTAAACAGGAAAATACAAGTCATAGAGCATCAGTACCTAAATGAAACAAAAAAAAAAGTGTCGCGTCAAGAAAGGTCGTCCTCTCAACTAAAAGGAATTGCAGCACAGGCTCTGCAGAGTCTTGTAAATATATAAAATCAAATAATTATCGAGACATCTAACCAATCATCATAATCTCTATCGTCATTTCGGCCATGAAAGACACTGTCCGTCTGCGCAGACGAAAGCAATTAAAAAAAAACCTTTCGATGAATTACAAATGTAGCGAGTAAATAATTTTATATATGTATAATGTATATATTAGAACAATAAGGGCGGGTAAAAGACAAGTAAACAAAAAAAACAGAAACAATACCTTTATTAAAATATGAAAATCTACAGGCGAACTTTGTTTATACTATAACTAGACATGCAAGACAACACTATTTGAAAACTTTTGAATGTCGAATATTTAGAATAATCATTAACTGAATGTCAAATATCAAGCATGTTTGTTAATTTAATCAATTATGTAAACAGTACATGACTTTTCCTTTTCATGTACATTTTACATAATATGTGGGTTCAACTTCTGAATGGAAAGCCCATATAACATATAAATAATTTACAACTAAATGGCATGCAGATCCATAAGCATCATTTTCGTACACAAAGGTTACTATGATTGTATGTATTATAGTGTATCATATAGGGCATTATAATATGTCAGTGACCTAAAGGGACAAAGAAGTCCATATACCTACACTTATATTACTTGACAAGTAACATGTGCTGTTAATACGCACCAGATATATCTTAAAGACGCAACTATAGGAAGCAATGTCATCATACTTAAGGTCTTCGGCCAAGATCCAACTCAGAGCTCTTTGTTATAAAGCTCAAGTAAGTAATACCAATTTTTAAGACCTCACTCGTTTTCAAAAACTTTTACACATTTTATTAATTTTTCTAAAAGATTGAAGTCTCTCATAGGTACTGTGTGAATTACGAAAGAGACCTAAGGACTTTGTTTAAAAGGAAAAATGACGCAGAGTAGAGGATTTCTTGAATATTACAATAAATAAAGCATAATATACATATGCAAACGTAATAAAAGCGATAGAACTAATCTGGGTCACCTTCGTAAATGACTTCGACGAACACATTATTTTGTCCATAGCACTAAAGCTAAAAATAAGGACACGACTGTGACGAAGCTTGCTTGAAATGTTCACGGTAATATGTAGAAGCTTAAAACGCCAGGTTTATCACTCTCGCATGGTAAACATTTCGAGAACCTTGAAATGGCAGTGGTAGCTTTTCGGAATAATATGGGTATATCGAAAGGAAAATAAAAACAGTTCTTATTTTAAAATCCATTTCATATATTGTGCGTCGCCGCTTCGTAACACAACTTTATGGAAACCGCCCATAGACGTCACACCAATGTTGGAGGGCCGTATTGGAGGAGTTCGAACTCGACGACCACAAACACCGTGACACGAGATTTTTATATATTAGACGAAGAAACGTCAATGTTCTGTATTATGGCGTGTCATGAAGATGCTAATGCTATCTTTAATTCAAATAAATCTGAGACCCAATACATTTCAAGACTACAGTGTCAGGTAGTTAACGCGAGTAACACAGTATTGCACGCCAAAGAGTACGGTGACCGCTAAGAATGCGGTAAAAAAAAAACAATCAACATTGTTTAACCTGAAGATCTTATATTGAGTTACGCGACGTGTAATTTTTTTAAAATAATTGTTTATAGGAGTCGAGCAATCACATTGACCCATTTCTCTAAATCTACACCACCTGTGTACACAAATAAAACAATATACAGACAAAAGGAAAAGAAGCAATGTATTTAATTACTAAATAGCAGCAACACATAAAAACAAAATTCAGTGTATTCAATGTAAATTGTCTGTCTGCTTATATTGTACAAAGATTTACATAAATTAGTGTCATATCTGTATATGTGTCAAGTGTTATTGTTGTGCCTTTGTATTGTTCAACGCATTGTAAACATACGCTCTATTTGTAATAAAATGATAGCTTACATTAACTATAATTTCACATTCCACTACAATACAATGCTAAAAGTCGTCGATATTATCATCATTATTTGCAGACGTCCTAATCAACCTTCTGATGTCAGTTAGAAATTAGATCTATATTCGACCCGTAATTTAGACATGTTATGTGTGATGTTGAACGACTATTAGTCACGTGAGACCAGAAGTCTTTAGTGCCTGACATTGCAGAAACGTAACCACAACCTTAATGCATGCATTGTGTAAATGAGATCATTATCTTACTGAATATGTGATACTATATATTGGGTGTACAATAAAGATTATTCAATTCTATGTTATTCTATGCGATGCAATAATATGGGTCTATGCTATATAAACTGGGAGCATATGTAATGCCTTCGGCTCTATTAGCAGTGACACTCATAACATCTACATGCCATGGAAGATCTTTACGTGGGAGAGCCATGCTTCGGCACGTATGGGCCGGCTCGACTCCGCTCGATACCACGGCCTCACAGAAAACCAGTCACCAGTCAGGTAGTGAAGCAATGTTTGCATTGCATTTGGCCGCGTGATTGAGGTTACCGGAGGCCCAAACTCTTCCCTCTCCCATATCCCCGTCCTTCCCCTATCCCCCCTCTCCCCACTCTTCCCCCCTCCCCCTCTTCTCCTACTCCCACCTTAAAGGGCGGCAACGCACTTGTGACTCTTGGGTTGCGGGTGCAGATGGGCGGCGGTAGTCATTTACCATCAGGTGACCCGTCTGCTCGTTTGCCCCCTACACCATAAAAAAAAAAAGATGTTACAACGTAAACCCAATTATTATTAAAAATAATGTAAGAACTTAAATAGCTATCACGTCTGCCACACCCACAAATATTAAGGTGGAGGCTACAGAAGCTGACGCTTGGTTTGCTATTTCGTTCGACATGTCTGTAGAAAGACATCGATAACAGGCTTGTCTGAATATAAATAGCCTATATGTATAAGTCTGCACGTATAACGATAACAAAAATCACAGTGGCAAGCCATCCTTTATTTATGGAATGGCATGCCACACTACTTTGACTGGCCTGTTGGTCTAGTGGTTAGTGACCCTGACTGCTGAGCCAGAGTTCGTGGGTTCGATTCCCACTCAGGACAAATAATTGTATGATGAGCACACGAGGTCTGGGTGTAATTTATTTTTAATATGTATGTATTTGAAATATATAAGTATGTTCATCAGCAGTCTCGTTAAAATAGTACAGGCTCTGCCTAGTTCGGTATCAGAAGGCCGTGTGTGAGATGTGAGGAGTTATTATTATTACTATTACAGGAAAGGAAAATAATAGACGTATGTACATGTTGCCCAAAGACCCAGTGTTGTGGTAATCATTCCTAGTACGTATCATCATACATAATCACATAGTATGTGTGACGTGGACTTTTGTACCAATAGTTTTTTAAAAAAGACTGAAATGTTTTTAAGCTTTGGTGTTGAAGAGTTGTATCGGTTGTTAAATCGAAAAACCGGTCAACGATTGGTTTGTCAAAAA
This sequence comes from Callimorpha dominula, assembly GCA_949752705.1. Lineage (NCBI taxonomy): Eukaryota > Metazoa > Arthropoda > Insecta > Lepidoptera > Erebidae > Callimorpha > Callimorpha dominula. The sequence goes on from OX457005.1 coordinate 4,534,061, forward strand.
AAAATAAATGAACACGACTACAAGAACCTGTTTTGGATTTCATGCTCCTCGATGCAGCTAGCCACTTCAAAATACAATTTAACTATTACTAACTGGTACTTTTACTCTTTTTAACCTACTTCAAAAAAGGAGGAGGTTCTCAATTGGGATGTTATATTACCTTATTATTTATTTATTTTTATTTTATTTTTTTACTTTAAACGAGCATTCTTGTATATATATTTCGGGTATCTCGAAAACGGTTGTAGCGATTTTGATGAAATTTTGTATACAGATACAGTTTCGCACTTTCAAGTTCAACTGTATAGTTTTACACAGACAGATTTGCAAAATTCTTTTTTGTCCGAAAAAGGATTTTTCCGAAATGGTCCCGTTTAAAATTCGTAAAGATCTGATGAGTTTCGGAGACAGACACCTGAACTCTTCAATAAATGCCAGTAGAAAATTAAGGAATGAAGAATACAGTTTATTACAATTCATCATGAATTAGGAGCATTGAAGTCGATTATATACGTTTTAAAAGATAATTATCTAACTTCAATAAATTATAATCACCTTATGAAAGTGTTAAACATAGCTTACAATTTTCAAGCTCTAAAACTGATTACAAAACATTGCGCAATATTAATTGAAGGATTTTTGTAGTTCTCTAATTAAGTAAAGTATTGTTTGTTGCAAAATATTTATTTTCTGTTCGTTAGGAACACATGAGTCATTAGCCCATACACGGTGAATTGTTGTATGTATTTTAACACGTGCAAGGCTGCTGATAATGGCGTAACTTGTATTATCAAAATATATATTGTATTGTATAAATAATTATTATTGTTATGCTTTCTTTGAGACTTTTCTGGATGGTATTTTTTTTATGGTATAGGGGGGCAAACGAGCAGACGGGTCACCTTATGGTAAATGACTTCCGCCGCCCATGGGCACCCACCCGCAACTCAAGAGTCACAAGTGCGTTGCCAGCCTTTAAGGTAGGAGTAAGGGAAGAGAGGAAGAGTGAAGGGTTAGGGCCTCCGGTAACCTCACTCACTCGGCAAAAGCAATGCAATCATTACTTCATTGCCGGTTTTCTGTGAGGCCCTGGTATCACTCCGGTCGTGGAGAGCCATGCTTCGGCAAGCATGACTCTCCCACGAAAGAAAAAAATCCTTTAGTATCCTTTATTTTTATATTAAATGCATCAAACGATGTAATAATAGTTAAGGATGTAATAAATAAACTTCAGTGAAGGCCTTATCATATCAACAGCAGATCATGTAGCTGAAATAAATTAGGCGAATTTATAATCATCTGTATATTTTAGTAAATCCTACTTAATATTATAAACGTGAAAGTTTGTGAGGATGTATGGATATTTGTTGCTCTTTCACGCAAAAACTACTGAACCGATTGCGATGAAACTTAGTATGTAGATAGGTGGACAGTTGGGTTAACAAATTGGCTACTTTTTATATAGGGACTTACGCGGGTGAAACCGCGGAGCGCAGCTACTAAATGAATATTGATGAGACTGAGAATAGAATGAAATAGATATTGATTTGAAATAGAATAGAGAGAAATAGATACTGTAACGTATTCAATCGCCACAAGTTTTATAGCGATGGAGTGGTCCTTTACTGTATTGGGAATGACAGTATTAGTATAGTTATTGGCTGATTTAAGTACGTAAAGGTCCCTCATTTTTAAATTCCGCATTCTTAATCTCCATTATGTCTCCGTGATTATATGACTCCACATACATTCTATAGACAACTAAGAGAAGAAAAGTGTAACTTTAATGTGTCTCATAAAAGAATTTATGTCCTTCCAATAAATAGCGATGTTTAATTTTCAAGCAATCGCAGTAACCGAGCAATGATATGAAGTAAATCCGGAGAGAACTTTTTCATTTATTCAGAGCCTTTAAAGTTTCTGAACTAACAACTCTGACCCTTTTACGAGAAATTAAGGTTTCTGTAGAATTAATAAGGCTATTAACAAAATTTCGAAGCATTTGGCATTTGAACTTTTTGAGACATCTATTAATATTGATAAATGAACTTAAATTGTGAGATGCTTAATAATCTTAATATGTAAATAAACAAAATCTTATGTAACAAACTGACAATTTAGTATTTTTACTAACTTCAAAAGAAAAGTACCTAAATTCTTTGGTTAGAAGATACCTTTTGTAAATTAATTAAACTAATATTAAGTATACGTTTTGAGAAGTGCTGTGCAAGGCAGAGGTTCGAGGTAAAAACTCTCTTCTCTTATTCTCTTTCTGATTCCAAAAATAAATCTATACACGAAACTAAAGATTATTTCAATTTAATGAAAGAAACAACCACCTCATTTTAACAAATGACGCCCTCATTTTATTAAATTGACTTTAACCTGTGCCACAATCTAGAATTGTAGATAGTCAAACCTTTACTTAACAAATCTTTAAAACTTGATCTTATATAACTAAAGACGTTCATCTAAATCGAAAATTTAAACTTAAGTAATCTTAGCTAGGCCCATCTAATCTCTATCATTATCTAACCTAATTACAGCGAAATAGTTAGTTATCACTAGCTATTTCGCTGCGCAACCAAGATTATAAATTAAATTGGGAGTTTCGACGAATCTATTTAAAATAGATTGCCTCACTGTCGAGTCTAAATTATTGCACAATATATAAATACTTAAACTTCATATACGTTTACAATACCTACGAGGAGCGGTTAATAAGTTCACGGCATACGTAGTAACGACTCACCACACAACACTAATTAACTGATAACCTAGTAAGTGAACTACAATGAATGGTGAATATTACCTTAATTGATTTGCTCAGGCACGGGACGCAGTAGTACAAAAAGACGAAGCAAATTGGCGAACGGTGTGTTGTTTTTGCAAAACATTGCACCATCACTAGGTACACACTGCTCAGATTGCACAACAGGCCTAAATATCACAGCACATGGTTGGATTGGCTTCCTGTGACTTTCTATAAGTAATATATGGTATTTTTTTTTCATTAAATACCTAAGGCCGGGGACTTATCAGCCGCCTCGCAAACTTTCATTTATTATACAAATAACGTTACTGCCATCACGATCATCATCGTCATCATTTCAGCCATAGGACGTCCACTGTTGGACATAGGCCTCCCTTAATGACACGATAACAACATAAAATTATTCTACTGATGAAAAAGACACGACAACGAAGAATACCTTTATTCAGTGTAATACTTATGATCATTAAAAACGCTCGATTATACATTTAGGGTCAACACTACTCACACAAAGAATTCTCCCGATACCGCAGAAGTTGTCTTGAAATTGCTGTCTTATTGACAGCGTCGTACGAACTATTATCGCTCAAAGCTATATTTTGAACCTTACTGCTAGAGTCGCAACGCAAGTGGTAATAGAGCCACTTAGAAAAAATCTAGCAATAAGTACTCGTGATCAGTGTTTTGCAAATTATCATAGAATAGAATAGAATATGCTTTATTTATTTATTTAACTTCCTGCAAATACATATGCACAAGGCGGACTTAATGCCGTAGGCATTTTCTCCCAGTCAACCTTTGGGCGATGCAGAGATGTGTGTGGCAGGTGGGTATTTAAGAGTAATGAGATAAGAATCCTAAGAATTGGTTACGTAAATAAGCTTCTATAAAATTTACTGCATATAATATACTACATATACATAAAGTTATAACTAATATAATTATATACATACATACAGAATAAAATAAAGACTTGTGAAGTATTATTCCAATGACTCCTCCAATAAACCACTGTAGAGGTTACGTACTTTAAACTTAAAAGAGAACCGGTTAGTGGACATCCTGATTTCTTGTGGTAGCGCATTCCAAAGGTTTACAGCCTGGACAGCAAAGGAAGAATGAACCATACTAGAATTGTGAGAAGGACAGAGAAGGAGAAGATTATCAGAAGAGCGGAGATTCTTGGCATGGTTAGAGCAGAGATATTGGAAATAAGATGTTAGATAAGTAGGTGAGTTAGGTGAGTGGAGAAGGGAGAACAACATAGTCAGCGCCCTTAAACTGCGGCGTTGTCTTATAGGTAGCCATGACAATTGGGTACGATAATTAGATACATGGTCGTACTTACGCAAGTTGAATATGAATCGAATGCAATTGTTGAGAAGTCGATCTAGTTTGTTGAGCAGATCTGCATTCAAGTCGAGATAGCACGCATCACCATAGTCGATGACTGGGAACACCAAAGTTTGCACAAGCATTGTCTTTGTCTTGACTGGAAGAAAATTTTTTAGTCGATAAAGGCATCGCAATATATAAGTTACTCTCTGGCTAACGTGTGATACCTGAGTTTGCCAATTGAGGGTTGAGTCAATGTGCAGACCGAGATCCTTAACCGAGGGACTAATGGGCAAAACTGAGTCATTAAAAATGATTTCAGTTATAGTATTATTATCGATTCTGCTTATCATCCTAAGGCTCCCTATAAAGATCGCTTGGCATTTAGATGGGTTTACTGTTAAACCGAATCTGATGGACCAGTTTTTTATAGTCTCCAAGTCGCGATTTATCCTACCTATAGCTTCATCTAAATTGTCTACTCTTGCATGTGAGTAGATTTGCAAATCGTCTGCATACAAGTGATACGCACACTGAAGTTCATGGGTTATGAAGTTTATAAATAACGAAAAGAGGAGAGGAGAAAGAATACCGCCTTGTGGAACGCCAGAGTCGAGATCACGCCACGTCGATGAAGACTCATCGGTTCGGACAGACTGCTGGCGTCCTCGAAGATAGGACGAGAACCATTCCAGTGCATCATCGGAGATCATGAGGTGGGAAAGTATGGTTAATAAAATGTCGTGACTCACGGTATTAAAGGCGTTTGAAAAGTCAATTAGGACTAGTACAGTTATTTTACCTTCCTCGACAGCCGCCTTAATATCGAGAGTCACTTTTAGTAACGCAGATCCTGTACTATGTCCAGGTCGGAATCCTGACTGGTATATACTAAGCAAATTGTTCTGATGAACAAAACGAGAAAGTTGCTTGTGAACGCAGGCTTCTAGGACTTTGGAGAGGAAAGGAAGAATTGAAATAGGACGAAAGTGATTAGGCAGAGAAGGGTTAGGTACTTTAGCTAACGGACGTACGTAAGCTTTTCGCCATAAGGATGTAAAAACATTTGAGTCGAGAGAATAATTAATAATGTGAGTAATGGCGGGTAAAACCTGATCCAGAATAGTGGTTACCATGTGTCGACTAATGTCGTCACACCCAATAGCCTTAGATTTGATGGAAAGTACAAATTGTTTGACCTCCTCTGTTGCAGCTGGAGAAAATTGAAAAAAGTCTACATTGGGCCTAGACAGACTGGCTACATGATCGATAGTTCGAACTTTGCTTTGATGATCCATCATAGTGGGTGAGGAGAAATGGAGATTGATATCATCTAAAGCAATGTTCGTTGGAAAATCAGGATGGCGCTCTTTACCGATGCCAAGAGTTCCTAGGAACTTCCAGATGTCGGCAGAGGAAGATGTAGAGATATTGTCAAGAATATAGCGGCGTTTAGCGTTACGTATCACCTGATTGCACTTATTTCTGGCAGTCTTGTAGGCGAACCATTTATCCTCACACCGATCCCTCTTAAAACGCCGGAAAGCACGGTCCCTGCTTCGCATTACGCTGCGGATCCCATCCGTCAGCCAAGGTGCGGGTGGATGTTTTATTTTAATTTTCTTTAATGGCGCATGATTATTATATAAGCTCAGAATGTTTTCGTTAAATATTTGAACCTTTTCGTCAACGGAGACTGCTGCTGTTAGGGGTTCCCAGTTTATGCTAGAAGCATCTTCCCGAAGTCTCTCCAAATTCATACGTCGAAAACAGCGCCTGAATATCACTTTAGGTTTAGGCTTTAGCAGTTTAACTTTATAAGAAATAAAAATAATATCGTGATGAGAGAAGCCAGGCGCTGGGTATTGTCCATGCGTTGAAACAAGGGCAAGAGATGAAGTGATAATCAGGTCCAACAAGGTGTCTTCCCCATCGAAATTGTGGTGGGTGGCCTGAAGGGGTAGGATGTGTAAACTTGATGATTCTAAAACGTTTAAAAGTTTACGAGAGCGAAGAGTGTTGTGAGAAAGAAGATCAGTATTAAAGTAGCCCATGATGATGTGGTGCTCATACTCAGACCCTAGAGATTCCAAGACCGATTCGAATTCAGTGAAGTAATCAACGGTTGGTGGACAGTAAACGACACCTGTGATGATTTTTGCTCCCTTGACACAAACCTCAAGAAAAAGATACTCAGCAGACGAATTAGGTTGCGATTTAGAAAAAACATTGTAAGAAAAGTCAGAGCGTAGGTAAATTGCAACACCACCGCCTCTTTTGTTCACCCGATCATTCCAGATGAGAACGAAACCTGGAAGGGGGTAAGTGGTAGATAGAAGTTGAGGTTTGAGCCATGTTTCTGAAATCAGGATGGCGTGTACGTTTGACCCATTGAAAGTTTCCCATAAGTCACTATAGTGACTAGGAATGCTTTGAGCATTTATGTGACACACATTGAAGAGTCGATTAAATTCTTGGTTAAAGTTGTTACGCAATGTATCTCCGAGAGTATCACTCACTGAACTGAAACTCTCATGAGCTGATGAGTAGACGGAATCATTGGCAGAGTAGTAGGAATCAACATCAGACATTATTTATAAATATAAATAAATATGAAAAAAAAAAAATATATATATAAAATAAAAAATAAGGACTTATAGTATTATAATAGCATGAATGAATGCAATACTCACATTTGTGCACCACCCGCCAGCCTACACTGACACAGATTTTAATATAAACAATAACAAGATCACATTACGAAAATTGGATACGGCCTGAGACTAATATAAAAGATAGTTTAAATATTCAATAAAATAAATCCTGGAGTCATTAATACATTTCGGAGCGGACTTTTGAGTAAAAAAGGTAAAAATTCTTCGAACACGGAACGCGTCCGTAACACTTTTTCTGCTTACCTTGCTATAATATGACACATTGACATGACACATGTCAAAACAAGAATGAGAATTTGTGGAATTTAGTTGTTGTGGATTTTTGAAAAAGTTTAAAAAACGAGGTAATCGCGTAATATCCGTAACCAAAACAAAGCAATATTCATTTCACTAAACACTGCAAACTCAAAATATTGCGAAACACACTTTTGCAGACTAGAAATTAGTTTCTAGTCTGCAAAAGTGTGTTTCGCAATATTTTGAGTTTGCAGTGTACACCTTAAACATAGAACTACAAATGATCTTAATACTAATGTTAGTGTTAGGTACAATGAACATAACAATTAACAGTTACAGTATACCTATAATGGAGCTATGAGTTTAGGTAGTGACATAATTCTAACGAAAACAAAATATACATAATATAGGACAAAATATACGCGTTTGACATTCGATTATCATGTCGGGGGTCGGAGTGACAGTCGAATGCACTGTCGCTGCGCAACAGAGGCTAATATGGGGAAGTCACCACATTTGCAACAAAACGTTTGTGTTATGTTGCAATTTCATACCGAATGTAATAATATATCGTTTAATACCATTTATACCGTTACCTCTGAGTAACGGTATTTTAAACTGTATGACTCTCCGCGAAAATTTTAATAGTGGTATGTACACTAAATGATTTTGTGATTAGCGATCTCATTTGTTACATAGCAAGAATTACAGTAAGTACTTACGTTTGTAAGTGCGTTGGACGTTTACGCGTATTTAGTTTTGATCCAAATTTGTTATCACTACATATTATAACAGAGGCCCGCCGCCTCTGTCTGTCTGTTCGCGATAAACTGAAAAACTACTGAACGGATTTTCACGCGGTTTTCACTAATAGACAGAGTGATTCATGAGGAAGGTTTAGGTGTATAATTTGTAACCGTGCCAAGCCGGGGCGGGTTGCAAGTATATCATGTATTATTCTCAGAAGCGGTAAAACAATATTTTAAAACCAAACATAATAGAATGTTAAATTTTACAGCAACCCGACCTATGGTATCAGTAGAAGTCCACAGAACAATGTTCAGGGAAATTACAATTTTAAAACTCCTTAAAGTTCATTTCTTCAGCGAAGCCGTTGACATTTTCATTTCGCGAACGTTGAGTCACGTTTTCGTCGGTTAATAAAGCTCTCTGACAATGGCTTGAGATGCAATCCTTTGACAAGGTTATAAAAGAAAAAATGAACACGTACATAACAATCTATGAGTACTTACACAGTGAAGATGTAAAAGTGATTTTCGAAATCGAGTTTAACACTAGTCTGGCCTGTCGCCAAAAATAGCGGAATAGACAATCGTTATACTAAGATGTTAAAGAGAAAACTGTAATACCTTCATACACCTTCAGTAACCAGTATAAAGGGTGCCAGGGTTTTACGCAAAAGAGAAATCATAGATATTGCGAGTGATACTTGGTAACGGCAACCCCTTATTACAATCAGCTGGGCTATGGACTTGTCTGGCAACCTTAACAATCCTATCATCATTTTAGCCATAGGACGTCCACAGCTGGACATAGGTCTCAATGACTTCCAAGAAGACCGGTTGATAGCGATCTGCATTAAATAATTCTAACTAATATTATAAATACAATAGTGACATTGTTTGTTACGCTTTCTCACCTTAACAATTCAACCGATTAGCATAGCATAGCATAGTATTAGCATGAAATTTTGCATGACCTTTTTCTTTGTACGATTTTGTTGTCACGGGCACAGAAGAGGACATAGAGCGTCTCTCATCCAGAAAAAAAGTTCTGTTCCCCAAGGATAGAAAAGTAACATAAACGCGAGCAAAGGCGCCGGTAAAAGTTAGTTGTATATGAATTAAACCTATTGGGTGAACTTCTAAATTAAGATTAAGTTGCAGATGGAATATTTTTAACTAATTTTAATAATGTTCTTTGAGGTTGAAAATATACCCTCGGAGCTTTTTGAGAAGGCGCTGTTTCTTACATAATTTTCATTTTCCATTCCGAATGATACGCTGCATTCTTAGTGTTCTTAGGCATCTGCTAAAATCGTTTACAATTGAATCCTACAAACTATTATACGACTAACAGTTTGTTCCGCGAGACCAAACTTTGTAATATTATATCATTCAGGACTAAGTATTTTTTTCAAAACAGCCGTATTAAGGGCGCGTAAAGCAATAAGAAGCAATATATATGTCGCAGCCAACTAGCTTAATTAGCAGTTCAATTAACAGTCTAGCCTTTTTACTTTTTGCATTTAAAACAAAAGAAATATTATTTACATAAATAAAGAGTATTTAGCATTTAACCCAATAAACCACTTTAATGCGGAAATGTTTCAAAATGACGTCATAACACATTTATTTTGGCACTCCTCCAAAACAAACGAAAAAAAATTCAATGTTCACGTTTAACAAAAGACGTGATAGGAAAACATGAGAAAAACAACGTCCTTCCTTGTTCCATCTTCCGTGGTAAGTAGGAGGTTGACTGCGAATGGCCGACTGAGTCACTAGGGGACAAAGAACCGGCAATGACCGACGACAAAACGAAATAGACTAAAAGCTAAACGCGTGTGGTCTAATTTTAATAACCATAACATACGAATCATGAAAACAGTATAGCAAAGGCAAAATTTGAAAATAAAATGTTTTTCTGAAGTCAAAATATGCAAAAAAATATTAAAATATGTGTGGAAACCCTCACGGGTCATCAGAGGCAAGACGAACGGCAAGGTGGTATGTCGGTATCGAACCGACTAAAACCACACAGTGTTCCGTCAACGGGTCGTATAGCCGGGGCCTTAGGTAAAATATTCAACACTAAAATATGGAATACATTTGAGTTTTTTATAGTTTGCAGAAATTGTATAATTACATAAATATACATGCGTTGATAAAAGGGTATAAATAATACATAAACAAGCTGAAGTAGCAGTTTTTTATGTTGAAATCGTGTTACAGATATTTCATATTTATAGTACCTACGAGGGCGGTACTGAAAATTTCGGAAATCAAGGAAGTGACACAACATTACTATTTAAAAATGTATTTATTGCTTTTCGAAGTATTCTCCGCGAAATTTGACACATTTTTCCATACGATGGAACCAATCATTGAAGCAACCATTCCATTCGGAAGTTGGGGTCCCCAAAACGGCCGTTTTGTAGGCGTCCACGGCTTCTTCAGGTGATGAAAATCTCTGACCACGCAATTTATTCTTTATTTTAGGGAAAGTATAGAAATCATTAGGGCTTAGGTCGGGGCTGTATGGCGGATGGTCTAATAATTCTAAGCTTTCTTGCTTTAAAAACTATTTTGGTCTGTGCGCGGTGTGAGAACTCGCATTGTCGTGATGGAGGATGATGCGGCGGTTGCAGTTCTCTTTCCGGAATTCAGAAACGACCTGTGGCAAACAAATGCTAGCATACCATTCTGCATTAACCGTTATTTGTCCCTCAAGAGAAATAGTCGCAACATGGCCGGTTTTGGAGACAAACGTGGCCACCATTTGTTTTGCAACACTCCGTGAACGAACAATTTTTGTTGGCTTTAACTCATTTTCGAACACCCAAACTCGTGACTAGTTTTTTGTTTCGGATTCGTCACCTGATGCGATGTTGTATACAGCATTTGAGGATCCTGCGTGGAATCTTTCGAGAGTTCTGACGCACCAAGTAACGCGAGCCGCTTTTTGCTCTTCACAAAGCGAATGCGGTATCCATCGGGAAAACAACTTTTTTACACCTAATTGTTCATGCAAGATTATTTGTATTTGACTCATGCCAATGTCTAAAGTTGCCTGAATTTCGCGGTATGTCACATGTCGATCTTCCTCAATCAGCTTACGCACAGCATCAACGTTTTCTTGGATGACTGCAGTTTTTGGACGACCTTGACGGGGATCATCACTCAGTGATTTGACTTGACACGTTCACGTTGAAATTCAGCAAACCAGCGATAAATTGTGGTTTTGGATGGGGCTTCATCACCAAATGCAGAAATCATCCGGTCAACACACTGTTTTTGTGTTAAACCACTTCGAAAGTCATAATAAATCATCGTTCTTGAATTTTCTCGAGTCAATTCCATTTTCTCAACGACTAAACAAGTTTGACAAAACCTTGTGACAAGACCGAGAATCTTTTTTTAAATAAATAAATGGTATTCGATTTTTAAAACAAAGGAGTTTTCAATTAAAAAGATTTTAATATGACAGAAACAGTGGAAATATTCCATTCCCGATACTTTTAGTGCAGCCCTCGTACAAGCAACCCGCCCCGGCTTCGCACGGGTAGCAGAACCTCTTCAACAATCATCAACATATTTCAATCAATTTATACAAAATCTCAATCAATTATACACCAAAACCTTCCTCATGAATCACTCTGTCTATTACTGAAAACTGCATCAAAATCCGTTCAGTAGTTTTTCAGTTTATCGCGAACAGACAGACAGAAGAATATAATAGAATAATCTTTATTGTACATCAGTACATTTTGCTTAAAGTTAGTTTACAATACTGTAATGACTTTGTTTTATAATATGTAGTGAAGTATACCTTTTCTGCATATTAAGCCCCAACGTGAGATGAAGGGTGTTATAAATTTGACGCCTATGTCTGTCTGTATGTCGCACTGTCATTCCATATATGGGTCTGGAATTCTTCATCTTCCTGCCTTTTTCCCAATTTTCATTAGGAAGAACGCACTGTGTAACATTACAAAGGGTTTTGGCTGGTTTCTTTTATGGCCGGCCGCCTGGGTGACGCCAACACTCCTTGGGAATTTAGTCGTTTTAAGACGGGAAAGAATGAAGAAGGTAAATTTCCCGTATTTTCGAATGTCCTATACTTCCTGTGACTGGAATCATAATATTCAGAATAATATAATAAATATAATATTTCTTGATTGTTGTAAAGAAGCAATATATATATGTCGCAGCCAACTAGCTTTATTATCCGTTCAATTAACAGCCTAGCCTTTTTACTATACGGCGCCGTTCAACTCAGTTCTTGCCCAATTTGGGCGGACCCAGCGTCAGCGGAGACAGCTGTACACGGGCGTTATCCGTTCAATCTATAGACGAAAATTGTGAGACCAATGCGTAAACCAAGTCGAGAGACGTATAAAAACTTTTTTTTTAAATATTATTGTGACCTGAAAATCTAAAAAATAGTAAAAAGTTATTATTACCACATAGACTGTGTAAAATTTCAGAGAGGTAATGAGTACTAATAATCTAGAAAATATTGCGCAATTACCTATTTACATAATTAATACGTATTTAACTAAACATTTGCTTTCAGTTAGAACATCATTATGTTTGTCTTAGCTAATCGCCTGAAGGTGTGACGAAGTCATGGGCGTACAGTATTTTGTTCTTATGCGCATAATTTAAATATTCAACATGATTTTTTTTGCATTCTATTAACCGTAATGTAGTCAATTCTGTGTCGAATTCGTTTTTACTGAATAATAAACGCCGCTGCAATAAAATAACTCCAATTTGTATTTGAATCATTGATATACCAAATACAAATCTTCTTAATCAAGGGATGGGTATACATACAAAGGTTACAAATCATGGTTAGAGAATAGAATAAACTTTATAGTAGAATCCTTATAGCCAAAAGCAACGATTACTAAAGCAATATTAATAGTGTTTATAGCCAAATTATTATAGGGATTAACTAATATTGCATTTTAGTCGATATAATATATGTACCTACATTACAGTGAAATTTCATATCTCATTCTCATCTACATCGTTTAAATTGCACCACTGCTCTAAACTGAGAGGTTAATTTTAACACATCGTTTTGTGAGTAAACCAAGACGATTGCAAGTTGCATTCGCACAGTCGCACAGTAGGATGAGTAAGACACTCAACGCTCTAAATCCGTTCGCATACTTATTTTAAATCTCGTAAAGAGAACACGTGGTGCATAATATATCGTTCGTATCTAACGAACAGATGCGCTGGAGCACGAATGTAACGTTTTTGGAACGAAAACTTTGTGCAACTGTTTCTGCGTCGGTAAACATAGACGTAAAAAGAAATGGCGCGTTTTATAGGCATTCCAGTGTCAAGAAGGGCGTAACAACATATTATTAAGATTTACATGTAATTAAATTTGCTAAATTGTATTATGATGTAAAAATATTATTGTGGTGTCTTTGATCGCAATGTTCGGTAGTAATAGGATTGACACTTACTTTAAACCAATTCCTTCTTCAAAACTAGGAAATTTCAGAAAATTTCAGATTTTTAATTTTCAAGACGATTAGAGCACTCTCTATGAATCATCTAAGTTTTAAGTCACTGTATAATAAAAATGAACGGCAAATGTTCCTTATGCCTACTCCTCCTCCTCCTCCTTATCTGCTCCAATAAGTCTTTTAAAATTCTAGATATAAATCAAAGCAAACAAAAACAAGCACGAGCCATCAAGAGTTTGCATAAACGTTTTATTAAGCTCCCTTCTTTCCAATCAATATGTTATAATAAAAATGAACGGCAAATGTTCCTTATGCCTACAGTGTACAGAAGTGTGTACAGAGACTAGGGCCTAGGGTCGATGAAATCACACAAAAATAATGTAGTCGTGATACACTGAGGTTTTCACTTAGCCAGATGTACAACACTCCTAGGGTTAAATCATTGTAAAATTAACCAATAGGTATGTATTACTATGTCCACTTATTATAAGACTTCTTCCTATTAAAAACAATTATCAATTTAAAATGTTTGGTAATCGCAATCTCCAATGTTTTGTTATATTGTTTGGAAAACAAATCGGTCAAATTAAGCTTTAAATTTAATGCATTGGTTTATGGAGACAATAAGAAACTCAAATCGCGACGGTGTGCAATGCCATGGTGAGACCACTCGTTTATTCCTGTTTCATCCAACAAACAACTTACGTCCCTTTCTGGGAATGTTGATACATTATTAGACTAAAGCAGATATGAATTACTACTGATGATGAGTGATTCTTGGCACTCCAAAACTAAACTAGTCGCCAGACAACCGGAGATGTTGTCATATGCGTTGATTTCGTTGAATATATGAAAGAAATGGGGAATACCTATTCTTTCGAATATCCTTTAACAGAAAACCTAGTAAGAGAAAGAGTATCAGTTTCTTACCGTGTGAAATCTAAAACTAAACAGCAAACAGATGAAAAAAGAAGCGATTTATCGGGATATGAATTTATTTATTCTGGGTAACTTTTTTCCAACAAAGTTTGCCACTTCAGTGCGATTTCTCACCCACCCCGACATGTGATCTGCTCCAATAAGTCTTTTAAAATTCTAGATATAAATCAAAGCAAACAAAAACAAGCACGAGCCATCAAGAGTTTGCATAAACGTTTTATTAAGCTCCCTTCTTTCCAATCAATATGTTTATAAGTATCATCGTTTCAAACTACTCAATCATCCTAAAATAGAAACCTAGGAGCAAACAAACCCGTGATTTCTCTTGCGCCATTCACTAAGAATATTCTAATACCTACTGATTTTTCTTAGCTCAATAACGAATTCTGCGCGAGTACTTACGCCTACCGTTGCGCCTGTGTGTAAACAAACCTCGAATGGGGTCAACGCTCTGCCACCTACTTTCCCTACACAGAATTATTGTTGTCCATCTCACAACGGAATAATCAGCGCACATAGCTATGCAGATAAGCATATCGCGGTCGGTTCAAGGCAATTATACTGACATAGACGTAGTGGCCAACATGTTATGCCAACGTCGGAACCGATATTTCACAACATCGGTAGTCATTGCGGTCAGAAACAATCTAAAATGTTGCTTTTTTTACAAGATCTCTTGTTGCTTAATACCAACAACAAATAAGAAAAGATGATGAAGTGAAATAAAACCTTTTGAAAACATTTTCGCCATCCAAAGTCCTCCCTCAATTAAGTTGTTACATAATACACTAGCCGTCCCCGCAGTTTCACCCGCGTTTATGACCACTGCTCCGCTCCTATTGGTCGCAGCGTGATGTTATATATCATAAATAAATCAACACGTTAAAAAACCATATTTACCCCTCCAATGAAGTACATAGGGCACACTGAAAGTTCTGCGCCCCCTGGCCGCTCATAAATGTTTGAATTTCGAATGTTATATTTTTTAAACAAACTTAACCATTGATTAAAAAAAAATAATAGGCGGAAAATCGCGTGTCAATCGTTTTTTATCAGAAGTTGAAGCTCGTCGTCCATAACAAAAATGGAATTAACACAAAAAGATTTTAGGGCGATGATTTTTTATGATTTTAAAAGTTCACTGACTCCCCAAGACTGCACTGCTCGTCTTCACATTCCTTTTGGGAGGTAAGCACCTCATTTGAGCACCGTAAGGTGTTGGTACGCAGAATTTGATCTTGGCCGTGTTTCTCTCCATGATGAAATTCGTGAAAGTCGGTCCTCAACTGCGATCACTGAGGAAAATGCGGCTACTGTCAGGCAACTAACTGTTGAAAACGGGCGTATCACCTTTCAGGAGATTCAAGGACATTTGGGGATTGGTATGAGCCAAATTCAAAAAATCTTACATCCATTATTATTGTAATTTAATAATAATAACATCCATTATTATTGTAATTTTTTTCATCATATAATTCATTAGTTTCTTTCTGCTCTTCTGCAAGCCTATAGTAGCAAATTCACTAAATGTGGCATTGCCTTTAACCACAATCGTTTTGGGTGCAAAAACTGAATTAAATTCTGAACAAAATGTATCAAAAAAATATTAAAGGAAGCATTAAGGTTGGAATCTATATCTAAAAATGGAATGTTTGTAAGCAATATCCGGTTACTTTTTAAATTTTCAAAACGTTTGGCAATTTTAGGTATTGCCACAATATTTTTTTTTTCTCGGGATTCTCGGGGACTTCCTTCCTAGGGTATACCCGAGTCCCTTGTAATAGACTCACTTGTGAGGGAACACCGTGTGGTTTTAGTCGGTTCGATTCCGACATACCACTTCACCAGTAACTATAATGAGGTAAACCCGTGGGGTTTCCAAACGAAAAAAAAAAGTTAGTTCGTTTCATCCGATTGACTGTACGAAGACTTAATTCTATTTTTTGGTTAGGCAAGAGTAGAACATAATTTTAAAGTTGCCCAAAAATGTAAATAAATATAAAAACTAAGTACTCTAACAATTTTAACTTTACATTTTAAATAGTGATGATTATTGCAAAGCTGTAAATGCCAAACCGGCTAAGTACCCAGAAAACTAATAACATTTTTTTTAAATCTAAATTTCTTTTTCTATAGGTACATAGATAATAGGCATTAGAAAAAAGTACACGCGGTTCTAAACTAAGTGGAAAGTCTCTTTTACATCCGTTATGTAAAGGAAGTGGTTTCACTTCCATGATCAGATAATGTAGGAAGCCGACGGAGCTCATTACGCGACTAACAAATGGTTCTAACACTTAATAATACAACAGAATTACAATAATTCAATATGGAGGATCATTAATTTTCGACTGCGGACGTGTGACAAAGCAGTTCCGCTTGGCATTAACTACTTACGCCGTATTCAACCAATCATCAGGAATTTTGCATTTAAGTTGTCTAGATTACAGAAAAAGATATAGGGTACTTACATCCGGAAAAATAACACTGGTCACGAAGAATAAAAAAACAATTGATTAGCACGATAATTAGTTCTGTGTCTAGGTGTAATTTATCTATAATATGTATGTATTTAGAAATATATAAGTATGTTTATCAGCAGTCTGATTACCATAGTACAGGCTCTGCCTAGTTTGGGATCAGACAGCCGTGTGTGAGATGTGTGAAGTTATTATTATTAGTTATTAATTTTAATGCGAGCCCTGTTGGAATAACGGCAACACAGCAATACGCTCAAAAAAATCATGACACAAGAAACTTAATTGCCGCCTTGTTTGTATCGAAAAGTGTTTGATTTGTTTTTTTTTTATCTAAGATTTGAGTGTATTACCAATTACCACACCTGCATTGTTAGTATAAACTTATAAATGTGTAGAAAGAGCGTACCATACTCCATTAGGGCATTCAAGCGTGCTACAATAACACGTGTAAGCAGTTTCACGCTAAAGATCGCTCGCTCCAGTGAAATTTGTTTTGATAGCGTTATCAGGTGTGTAAAAATGGTAAAACTGAATAAGCGTTATAAATATTGCATTGAAATATAACGAAAAAATGTAATTTTGATTTAATCAATCTAATCAAAAATATATTCTTTATAGATATCTCGAATGTCGTCTACCAAATGGTTTGAAGACATTTGGTAATCAGTTATATATTAGCTGCCGCCAGTAGTGCCAATTCTATGAATACAGAATAGGAAACGTAGGAGTTCTGACGCCGATACTAGTTTTTTTTTAATTTTAGCTGCATATACGTGAGCTCTCTGAAGAAAACAAAATAGAAAAGATACAGAAAAAGAGATATCTATCAATAAATATAGTAGAAGTATCAATCACCCTACCTGGGTGGTAGCGAAGGATTGCAAAAGTTAAAGGTCTACTGCTGTGCTCTATTTTTTGTTTGTTTAAGGTGGATTCAGATATTAGACCGATTTTGCCGTAGCCTGTCAAAGGCCGCTTTAGGAATGATGGTCATTCGGCTTCTGGGTCTGTTCTCAGTTTTACAAAGCGTCTGTTAATTTTAAATATGCTAGCATTGCAGTAAACATTTTTACGTTACATTTAGCATACGAAGCAACATCAATCCATGGAGGAATAAAATGAACATATCCGATTTTATAGGATTTATTACACTTTGCAGCAGTATCGAGCAGCCCCCCAGAACAATCACCGAGGACCGTTGCCTCGGACTCTATAATCTTATTAGTAATTACATCAAAAGGTTTCTAGAGATCAAAAATAACCAGAGAAAAACTTTTATAATAGTATTTTATTTAAGTCAATGTAGAAGATTTACAGAGGTCTGGAGCTGCAGGTATTTTATTAAAATCAAAATAAGTATCTAAGTTCTACGTGATTGAAACGAAATGTTTAAAGATGGTCCTCACTCCTACACGATATTTTCTCTCCTTACCATTATTCCCAATAAGAAATTCTACTCCGACAAAGCTTATTACAGAGACTACAAGGCGAAGAACAATATATTTATGAAGTTCGATCGATGCGGTTATGTAAACGAATTGAAACCGTCAACTAATAGGTATGTACATTTCCTAAGATAGAATTCGTTACATAAACAATATTCAATGTACATATTAGAATCAGTTTTAATTTACAACAGCCAGGCAGCCTGAGATGTGTAAACTTTTGCTAACTCGATACAAACTCGGGAAGTCTTAGAAGTTGGAAACAATATAATTGGCCTAATATTCTGAGAGCACTTATAATGCTTGCGAACAGCAATTTAGTTCAACGAGTCGACTAAAAACAATGCCAGTATTGTTCAAAGGTAAAATATAATTTTCTAGAAGTTTCAATAGACTCGTTTGACAATGAAAGTAAAAATTATCGTAAATACGTATTTTACTTCTAACCAACTTGTAATTTCGCGTTCGGGAGATACCTTTTCCATTCTGCATTATAAAGTTTCCTAACGAGCTATGGAGCGGGCAATGTTGGATTTTCCTCTTCTTGGTAATTCGCAGCGAAGAAATCCATAGGCAAACCGAAGTAACGTAGCTCTTAACATTTAGATTAGACTCTCAGGAAAAAAGATTATCGGGTGGCGCTTACCATTGATGGTCCGACTGGTAAGTGAAGATAAGGCCACGTTCATTTTCCAACGAATACAGAAATCTAATTGAACTGTGACAACGCGCGTAAAGCCTGATAAACGCTCGCCCGCCATGTGAGTGCCAGCGCCAGCGTGAGAAAAGATCCCACCGCTCGATGCGAGCACGGAGCCTTTAGATGAAGGCGAATCAAGAAGTCTCTGTGTATTTCAGAAGAGGCTTAGGTTCAGCACTGGTCGGCCTATGTCAAATGATGATGATCGTCGACGTGACTATGAAAAATTGTTGTTGGGAGCATCTAGATTCAACAGGAGTTTAAACAGATTTACTTTTAGTTAAAGGTGAACGCTTAACACTTCAGACTTCAGCAAACTTCGATATCACTCAGACATATATGTATGTTCACCGAGATTTCCTTTAAACACAAAGCACAAATGCCTTGTTTACTGTAGTTTTGTGATTAGAACTAAAGTAGAAGAATTTATGGACAGGTGTTTATCTAAACTGAAAGAGCACGACTACGATTTATGTTTAGGAGAGTAACTTGATAAGTGCCTTTACGCCATTGATTAAGTTTTACTTTTATGTTCGACTTTCGGTAACTGAGTTGCAAATTGCAGGACATGATAACAATTAAGAATAAGCTTGAGGCGTCAATTACGAAAGTAAATGCAAGCAAGATGAAAATTATAGTGTTCGAAAGGGATGAAGAACATGATAAAGACTTAGAGAAAAGAGTCCAAATGAGAACGAAGCCCTGCACTCTTTTGTGAAAAGTCAGAACGTGTCCACCAACTCACATCTGGCGAGTTTACGATGGAGTGTTCGCACCAATTTTGTGTATGGCAGCGAGAGTTGAGTATGACTGAAGAAATATGCATGTAAAAATAATATAAGAAGAATAAAGAAGTAGGTGTAATTGTAAGATTTATTGTTACAGTGAGGAATGATAAGATAAGAAAACGATATGGGTTGAAAGAAGATGACAAAAATTGAGAAAGGAATGCTGCGACGGTTTGGGCATGTTAAAAGGATGAGTGAACAGCGAATGCCTAAAGGAATTAAGGTTCCTGTAAGTGGTCGAGTTGTTGGACGGGTTGGGTCTTCAGTATACTGTCCAGACCAGTAGTATACTGAATAAGAGCCAAGTTAAAAACACCCATAACCGGCGAGCGTGTACGGAGGCCAAATATATGTGGAAGAGGTGCAAGCTATATGTCAGGATTGTAGTAAATGGTGCTCTATCGCCTCTATTAAATATTTCATCAACATCATCATTAATCAGCCACAAGATGTCCACCGTTGTATGCATTCAACGACATCCTGAGATCTTTACTAGATTGTCAGTACAATTTCATATTTATGTACAAGTATTTATGCATATCTGAATAAAGATACCCCACTGAGTATCTTCGTCATCACAAGACGGTAATACACTTCTACTTTGCACTTGTGTGTTTTCACAGGTTGGCAATACCACTTTAGATCATAAAAATCCTACAACCTAATTTAATACATAAATATGAAGAATTTGTGGTGCATAAGTAATTCAGAGCTTATGTAATGGTATGTTATTATAATATAACATAGTATTAAGTATTATAACATTTATAACATAGTATTAATTTTTCAACTGTGACATTATCATGATGATGTCACAGTTAAAAAATTTAATAATCTACTCTGGACAGAGAAGCACCAAATAGAACAACAAAAAATAAAACATAGCTAAGTCTAAATGTCACAAAATTCAAGATCAAAACATATAATAATATATTTTAGTCATGTTCAACAGAATCCTACTAATATTATAAACATGAAAGTTTGTGAGGATGTATGAATGTTTGGTTTCTCTTTCACGCAAAATCTTGGTATGTAGATAGCTGGAGACCTGGGTTAACACATAGGTTACTTTTTATCCCGATATTCCCACAGCACCGGGACTTACGCGGGTGAAACTGAGGGATGCAGCCAGTGAATAGAATTTTCAGAAACAAATGGGACAATTTGTAGCGTTCTTATGTGAATCAATGGATGATTCTTGATGATGATGAAGTCTATAGATAAACAATTTAACTATGGAACTCCTTTCCAAATTTTAGAATATTGACAGTTGGCACTTGCAAAGTAACTAAACAACACACCAAGTTAGAGGTTGATGACATATTTAGAGATGAACAATGGAACATCTTAAAAATAAAAAACCTATATAAATGGGAGTCAAATTATTTGAATAAGACTTTAATATTAATATTTAAAATTCAAATTACATAATACTTTAACACTATGTTAATAAGTGGCAATACATAAAAAGCATTAATTAAAGCC
Organism: Callimorpha dominula; assembly: GCA_949752705.1. Lineage (NCBI taxonomy): Eukaryota > Metazoa > Arthropoda > Insecta > Lepidoptera > Erebidae > Callimorpha > Callimorpha dominula. Next base: position 4,555,150 of record OX457005.1, read on the forward strand.
CAAAGAATTGTTATAACACAGTAGGTCAGTGAGAGAAAAATGGCAAACAACATTTTTTTTATATATATATTATAATATACCTAATATGTAATAATATAATATGGCATTGAAACTTAAGAAAGCATAATTATTCTGTAACAGTCAGTTTTTAACAATAAGTAATTGGCCTAGAGTAATGAAATTTTATTTCATTATACCTGTATTGACCGCCTGCAAAGGAAAAGCTGTCCGGTTTTTTAGTTTCATCCATTTTCAGTTATGGTGGTGAAACTCATATTACCATTGCTCTATGCTACAATATGACTACTGCTATGATATTGACTATTATTTCATGAGATCCACTATGTAGGAATGTAAGCTCACAGCTTGTTTCCATACAGCAAAAATATTTCCAGACCTTGAGTCACAGAAAACAGTACACAAGACTTGAGTTTCTACAATACATCTAGCAATCAAAGACAATGTTTGTGCATTATATCTGAAGTCAGATAGAAACCACATACATATATGTCTGTAGCTCTATTTGAGGTATTATGGAAGTAACCCTTCTTTAAATTGTTTTACAACACATTATAAAAACACAATTGCTTTTTATGGGGTATCATATAATTGCCAAGGTCTTGTGTCAGAAGCAATTTAACTGTTCTGTTGGTCTAATGGTGAGTAATCCCGACTGCTGAGCCAGAGGATGTGGGTTTGATTCCCACCCAGGACAACTAATTGTGTAACCATGAGCATGATCGTGTGTTCCATGTCTGGGCGTAATTTATCTATATATATGTATTTAGAAATATTGTGTAAGTATGCTTATCTGCAGTCTGGTTACCATAGTACAGGCTCAGCCTAGTTTGGGATCATATGGCCATGTGTGAGATATGTCAAGATATAAAAAAAATGCTAAGTATACTGGCTATAAATGTAGGGACTTGTACTGGTTAATAGGTAGACAATCCTCTCTAACTTTACAAAATAAGCTGCTTATTTAAAAATGCATCATAAAACCTATATGGACATATAGCGTTGAGCTCTGGAGTTCAGCAAGCCACTCTAACATCGAAATTCTGCAACGCTTTCAAAACAAAGCGTTAAAGATGTTTTGTGACGCACCTTGGTTTACAAAGAACACAGAAGTACATGAGTACCTACAAATACCAACTATGAAGGAGGATATAGATAAGTCTTGTAAAGCATATAAAGAAAGACTAGCACGACACAAAAGCCAACTGGCTGTGTCATTACTGGAGACTAGCCATTCCTTACACCGGCTAAAACGAAACCAAATAGCAACTATTTAACTTCATTACCCTAAACAAATGAGATGACACGTCACTGGATGTGAATAATCTCGATCTGCCATAAAAGAAAACAGAAAATCTGATTAACGCTTAGGGGCTGATTGCAGATGGAGAAAGTATTATTAAAAAAAAAAAAAAAACTGGCATTAAGGCACTGTGCCAAGTTTGTAAACTTGGGATTAACTGGGAATAAAACTCAGGAAAGAAAATTTTATTAAACTTCAAGAAAACATAAACAATATTTTTCTAGTTTGACTATTTGCTGAACCTATAGTTGTGTTAAACCAATAAAGCAACTACAACTAATTTAAAATGATAAGATAAAAACAATGTTTTCTTGTAGGTACATATTATAGGAAAATATTATGTCTCTTAATAAACATTGACATATCTTATGCAATAGATAAACAATGGTCAACCCTGTTTATTCACACTACTTTTATCTTATTTGATGACTGGGAACAGAAAATAATCTTCAGAATGCTTTTTTCCCTAGATATAAGTACTAACAAAAGTAGAACTACATTATAAATGAGCAGTTTCACTAGATTATGAAGGTACTTTACCAGTAGCCACCATCGCCAGTTTTGTTGGAATCAATTCCCACAAGTACAGTTAGGTCTGTTTCATAGTGTTTGCAGATAGAAGAAGAAATAGAAGGGTAGTCTTAATTTTGAAACAGGAAATTAATTTACAGTGCAAAGCTTTTATTTCTACTGATATCATGAATTCACTACTTTGAAACATTGTGGCCCTTTTGGTAATTTATTTTTATATTTTATTTTTAATAAAAGACAACTCCACATTAGGAATTACTCCTGTGTTGCTGGGACTTTACAAACATACAAACAATGGACACAAAGAACACCCAGACTGGGGTGGGAATCAAACCCACAACCTATGGCATAGCAGTCAGGGTCACTGACCACTAGGTCAACAGGCCAGTCAATATACCTAGTGATACCTATGTTATCTATAATAGTTCACAGGGATTTTCTTGTAAGGGTACACCTAAGGCCCTGGTAGTATGGACTGTGACAGAACATTGTGTGGTTTTAGTCGTTTCGAGTTCGACATACCATTTGTTTGCTAGTATTCAAAAATGTCTAAAACTTCTGAATCAATTAGCTACTTAATCCAGATGTAGCAAATGGTAGGTAAATGTAGGTAAAACCATGACCACAGCTAGAAATATAATACATACACTCATCAGAGCTAGGCAGAGTATTAAACACCCACACTTTGCTATCTATAATTTGGGAGGAAAGCCTATTGCTATCAACCAGGCACTTTTGGAATGAAAAATGGGAAAATTGGGAGAACATTGAAAGGGAAAAATAGGGATGGTAGGGAAAGGATATTGCTTATAAAGATGCTATAAATTAAAAAGATATTAAGTATCTATTTATAAATTTGACTATGTTTTACTATATTTACTTATTGACTATGCTATAAGATTAATGTAAGAGACTATGAATGTGTATAATTTAGTTGAAGTACACTTCTAGTACACATTTACTTTCAGCCCTTTGTTCAGTTGTTACAGTGTTACAGTGGACTATTGGTTACTTTTTACTTTTATGTTTAAATCGTACTTTCATTTATCATTATTGTACGCAAAATAACTTCAATGATATGAACATAAACAGACAATATTGACTTTGAGATAACCACAATGATAATATTATTAAATAGGATTTTTTTATTAAGCTCCGCGATATGAGTCTTCTTATTTTTTTTAAATTGGACGCATTTTGAGGGTTCCCCGGTTCCGATAACTTATTACGTAGCTACGTAAAATACCTATATTTCTATAGGCGTAACAGCGATAAGATAAAATAAGGACATATGTGCCTGTATCTAAACAAGAAATTGTAAATGTTAAAAAGAAAATTTAACAGGTATTTGATTTGAAATCACGCTGCAACCATTCAACAACTAAAACGTGGAAGTAACTGTAATATCTACAGTTATGAATAGAAAAAACCTAGATAGATTGAACAGTCTAATGTAAACTGTGATTAATTAACAAAGTCGTGGCGAACCCAATTAATAAAATACACTAAATAAATTTATTAAATACTTACTTTCAGCCGCGTAAGATTTCCGTCTCGTGCAGCGTTGAAAACGACTGTTTTGAAATCCATGATGGTTCTCTTTGATACGTATGAAAAAACTCACAAAAACAGAATTTCACTTCAGGAACAGCACTTTCTTCTGAATATAATCATTGAAAATGCACTAAATCACGTTTATATAAAGCAACCAATCAGTTTATTTCAAAACACTTCGACACTGCTAACTCATTCACTTGCAAACAGCTGCAGCGCGACGACAATCTGCCAATTCTGCCATTTAAAAAATTACCACAGACAAGATTATAACAATATTCCTCGTTTTTGTTTAATAGAAACTTACAAAATCTTGCTACGTGTCTTTTGGTTTCTACAATATGTTAAAACGCACTGCTCCAACGAGACAGCGAGCGAACGAAAACATCATCGATGTATACAATTATTAGATGTTTGTTGATTTTTAAGAAAAATAACCTTTGAAACACACCTGGAAAGTATACCCTTTGAAACTAAAAAAAGAATTTTCAAAATTGGTTAAGGCGTCTTCGAATAATCGGTGAACAATGAACATACATAAAAAAAAGATTCCGATGAATTGAGAACCTCCTGCTTTTTGGAAGTCGGTTAAAAACATAATGTACTGATATAAAAAAGGAACAGCTCTCCGGTATTTCGTCTTCATAAAGGTCATTATAGGTTATTGACAACATCTAGATTCTATACAATATAAGTGGAATAACGATTCCCGTGATTATTTTCATTATCTGTCGATGGTTAATGATTCGACACAGTAAGGTGTGTGAATGGAAGTATTTATTTTATTTGTATTTATTTTATTGTAAGTTTTTCCACTGAGAGATCCTAGTTTGGGAACCAGTTAGTGATAAAATTGAGTACATGGTATACTTAGGGACAGGGTCATAATTTATATGCTCCTTTTAGCAATCTTTTAATACAGTCGTCCATTCTAATACTGTTCTCTAGAAGTAGTGGCAGAACAGATCGATGGCTGTTTAATGAGCCGTATGATGCTCCTTTGTCAAACTGATCTGATAAAAACGTCATAACTCGCGGAATTGATAGTTCAAACATTTTACTGTTATTATCTATGCTAAATTGCTACCAAAATTTAAAGGTAACGTTATGCTGTTGTATTGTATTATTAGATAAGGACGCTAACATGAAGGCGTTCTTCGCGCGAGCTGGAGAGCACCATAGCACCTAGGGTAAGGCACTTGTGAAGTTGGTGGCGTATTCTGAAACGCGAATATAGAAGGTCTTTGTTTGCTTTCAGAATAATAATTTCTGTTGCTAGCATACTTTTTAATTGAGGGTACCAAGCTTGTAGTGGCCATATAGAGAATACAAAAATATCTTGAGCTTTGTCTGAAACTATTTTTATAAGCACTTTAATATCAAAGAAAATGGCGGGAAAGCGTAGAAAGGTAATTTTGCCAATTAATTGTAAAGGCGTCCACCGCAATAGTCTCAGGGTCTGGGACACCAGGTTATGTAACTTTCGCATTTAGTATTGTTGCTAGATGCGAACAAATCTATTTCTGGATACCCTAATTTTTGTGTTATAAATTGAAATGCTGTATTTGATAGCTGCCATTCTATATCTGTGTTATTTTTCCTAGACTGTTCGTCAGGTATAACGTTGTCATGTGTGTTTATGTAAGATGCATATAGCCAAATATTTCGACTTTCGCACTATTGCCATATCGATCGAGATAAATACTTTAAATGTGGGTATTGTATTCCCCCCATGCGATTGATATAACTATCGCTGTTGTATTATCCATACGTAAGAGGATTGTACAATTAGAATAATTTCAGGTAAACCATTTTAACTCCAAAAATACCTCTAAGAGTTCTAAGTAATTAATGTAAAAATTTTATTCAGAATTTTTCCAAGCACAGTCGGACCCCAGCCGATGCATCAGTGAATGCTTTTAATAATATGCATTATGAGCCTAAACCTCTATGGAATTGTAAGTTGTGTAAATATTTTTAAACCACCAATTCAAATCCTCTACAATTATATTTGGTAATTTAATCTTAGCATTAAAGTTGATTTTTATTTTTAAGGCAAGTCTAAGTACATGAACCCTAAGAATTTGCAAATCTGTTGAGGTTCTGATAATACACTTTTATTAAAGTCAATGACAAAACCAAGAGATTCTAATAATCTCACTGTTTCGTTTACGTTATCTTGGCATTCGATAGTTATTATTTATTATGAGGTACTATGGTTTGAACTGGGGTATTGGGGAAAGTTATAGAATAACCATTACGAATCCATTCGAGAACGATATCATTAAATGTTATTTTCTAATCAACGAGTATAAAAATAATGTATTCGTCCGGCATGTACCTTTTCTAGTGTCATGGTTGAGGACGAAATTTGGTCGTGTTCAATGATTTCGGTTGCACTGCTTGGTAAGTCTTGTGAGTCACAGGAGCCTGTCTTCTCTGGTTTTTCAAATAGCTTTATTCCGAATAAAGTACTATCTATTGCGTTGTCCTTTACAATGTTTAAAAAGGATTTTTCTAAGCTACAGGTGCCAAATGTGTAAATCCGCCACCGCCTGTGGCGGATTTACACATTTGCCGCCTGTAGGCTAGTTAAATTTTGCCGCCCCTACCTCCTCTTCGATTACAACTTTAATTTTGTCAATGATTTGTGCACTAACTACTGGTGTAATTAGTTCACAAATCATTTTTTCCATAATTAGTATGATTGTGAATTAGGAGATCGATGTCTCCGTGTCTAGATTTTTTTTACAACCTAAGGATTTAGCTTATTTTATGGTACCTTTATTTCTGAATTCTAGGACTCGGATTGCTCAACTCTAGGACCCGTTTGACCAACGACCATGCCAGGCCACGTCAGTACTTTAACAACATTTGTTTACAGCAATCGACACGAGTCCATTTTTGTTCTGAGGTGAGTTCGTGAGAAATCCAGCGGAAACAAAGTTTTCTAACTTTTAAATGTTGATGTATTTTTTTTTTTAATTTAGCTCATACCAATCGAATCTCCTCATAGGTGAATACGCCCGTTTTCTTCAATTAGTTGCCTGACAGTAGCCACATTTTCCTCAGTGATCGGAGTTGAGGGCCGACCTTCACGAATTTCATCATGGAGAGAAACACGGCCACGATCAAATTCTGTGTAGAAACGCCTTACGGTGCTCAAATGAGGTGCTTTCCTCCCAAAAGTATTTTGAAGACGAGCAGTGCAGTCTTGTGGAGTCAATAAACTTTAAAAATCGTAAAAAATCATCGCCCTAAAATCTTTCCGCGTTAATTCCATTTTTACTACAGACGACGAACTTCACGGTGCCGCAACACCTAGGTGTTAAACCTTGTTAGAGGACGGAACTAAACTCTTCAGCCGGTCATAATCGAGCAGTCAGGGCGGCAGCATGGGATCATTTCTTTCCGACTGACGCAGGTTCTTTCCGGGCACGGCTGCTTCGAGAAGTACCCGCACTCAGTCGCTAGGAGAGAATTGAGTCCCACCTGTCACCACTGCGACTGCAGTGAGGACTCGGCTCAGCAAACGCTGGCGGTTTGCCTCAGTTGGGCGGCGCAGCGTCGGGCCCTCACTGCAGTCATCGGAGGCGATCTCTAGCTACCGACCGTCATACGTTCCATGGCCGGTAGCGGCAAGAATTTTACCACGGTCGCGACCTTATGTGAAGACGTCATCTCGCAGAAGGAGGCGGCGAAACGGGTCCGGGAGGACGATCTCTATTCGGATCTAATTCACCGCTGGTGAACCGGGCAGCGGAGGCGCGCGTACCAGCGCCTCATGTCGCCCTGAGGGTGGCCGCGGGTGGACGGGACTGGTTCTCCCCTTCACCCGCTTTAGTGGCTCAGCGCGAGGAGGCGGCGTCCGCGACGCCTAATTAAGAGATTTTAAGGTTTTTACACAGAGGTGGTGCCCGCGCTTTTGCGGGCAGGCGCTAGGGGGGGTCCGGATGTCTTAATAAAAGCTGTTCCCGGATCCCTGCTATTTAAGGTGCAGTACGGCACACCGTGTGTGTGGTTTTAGTCGGTTCGATTCCGACACACCGCCCCACCGAAAAGCCCGGTGGGGTAACGGCCCGAGGGGGTTTCCACACGAACATAAAAAAAAGGACGGAACTAAACTACTATCTATTATTATTATTGTTTTTAGTCTCTAGTGCTATGTCAACTATTTTTGGTCTTTTGTAACGCACTTTTGCTTTATAGCTCACTGCTCAGACTTATGGCTTCGAGAAACCTCCAGATCATATCACGGATGCATAATGTGCAACCCTAGGTTACTACTTCGGTACCGCATTAGTGGGCCACTAAAACATAAAATATGCATTGCAGTTTCTTCTGTCTCTCGACAGAATCTGCATATTGTGTACTCGCCGCATTTAGATTGTATCATATGTTTATTCAGTTTGCAGGGTCCGGTGACGATTGAGAAGGAGGTCAGATTTTGTATCTCTTGAGCTCTAGAAGTTCTTTTGATACTTTGTTATCATACCCATTTATTAAGGCTTTCGAGTGTTTTAGACCAGCCGTGGTCTTCCATCTCTTAATTGCCATTTATATGTATTGGGCGTTTATGATTGAATAAGCTCACCGCAGAATAGCTGCTCGAGAGCCATCTCTATCTTGCTGTGGACAATTTCAGGTATGTCTTCCCTCTATTGGCGCTCTGTGATCATCAGCACTGGGTCTCGTTGTTTTTTTTTTTTTTCTTTTTAAATACTACTAGTAACATGGGTCACACATTGCTGGTATTCTTGTTAACCCCTCCAGCTAAGCTAAATGCTTGTGTTAGGAGTAGTTTCACGAGGGGTGCCGTCTAGAAAACCTCCACGTGGTGCACCCTGGAAACGTTGGCGATGACGCTGCCTTTTGTTCCTCAGTTTTGAGGACGGCGTCATCGCCAACGGCTAATATTCTAGTAAGGAGAGGAGGCCATTTTCTTCGGCCACTCGGTCAAGGCTTAGTCCAACAGAGCGGGCGTTACTACCGATTCCTTTGTTGGCTCTTTGCTCTTCGGAGCTATGAGGATGAAAACCTCGGTAAAAAATCATGAGGGAGGGACCCTCCATGGGTCGGAGATTCTTCGCTGTCCCCAGTGGAGAAGGAGGACGGGCTCGGCGTGCACTCACACTGCCACCGAGTAGGCATGGGAAATTTAGTTTCCTTGTCACCGTCGGCATATCGTAATCCCGAAAGGAGTCGTGGTCATGTCTCGCGACTCCAATTGGGGGCGAGGGTCTTGGCTTAGCCGCCCGGACTGCGAGGAAGAAAACCTCTCTAAAAAATTACCCCGAATCCCGTGTTCTGGTGCGTGACCAGGGGATGCATGGCTGATGGGTTGTTCAGTCGCAAGCGCACTCCCAGCCGGGGCACCTGCGGACCCCTCGGTTGGGCATAAATTTTCGCTTGCCCGGGTATTGGGGGATCTCTGCCCGGGTTGACCTTTATTTCTCCCCCAATCGTGGGTACAAAAATGGAAAATGAAACTTTAAATAAAAAATGTAACGAAGAAAAAAAGAAGGAGTATAGAAGAAGGAGTAGTAGACGGCTAGCGGGAGAAGCTGCGTCGACGGACGAGGAAGTCTTATGCGAGACTACTCGCTCTGTGGAGCTCCCAGAAGTCAATCCGACTCCTGGGAGCAGAAGAATGTCGGTGCGTTCCAGGGCCGCAAGTCCAACGACCGACTCCGCCGAAGATATGGAGCTGGAGGTCCGCGACATTGAGAGTCGCAAGCGCGGACGCTCCGGGGACGAAGATGGTGACGCGTCGCAACATATGTTGCCGCCGAAAGTGGCGACCAGCCTCAGAGGCAGGTCGAGATCACGGACGCCGGTCCCCGCTCCAGCAGGGTCCGCCTTTTCTAGGGCAGGCATTTACGCCCGGGCTAGAGCGGAAGGTGAAATTGTAGCGGAGGAGGAGATTGCGGATCTCCTGCTGAAGATCCGGGAGCCGGTGGAAGGGGCTTCTGTCCCCCATACACCGGTAACCATGCAGGAGAGAGCGGACGCGGCGGTGGCCATAATTCAAAAAGTGGCCACCAAGTCCACGAACCTTAAGGGCTCTTTTGTAAAGGCCCTTAAGGACTCCTCCTCCGCTGTCTCTGGGGTCGTGAAGACCCTAATTGGTGACGTGGCGTGCCTCCAGGTGGCAAACGACCGGTTGGCAGGACAGGTGGCTGAGCTCAGCGCTCAGTTCGCCCTATTTCGGGCTCAGGCAGTCTCCCCTGAGCAACCAAGCCAAGTAGAGCGGCAGCCTGCTCTCTCCACCGCCTCTCCCTCCGAAGTTCCAGACTCCCACCTGCGTCAAATTATTGACGCGGTGTGGAGGATGATGGACGGGCGCCTCGCGGGCTTGGAGGCACGGCTGCCTCCGGCCCCCATCATCCGACCGCCACTCGCCGGGGATAAGCCCAAAGCCGCATCGGGCCCAATTTCACTTTCCGTCTCGGGAGGGCGCGTTGCGGTCTCCTATGCGGCTGCAACATCAGCGCCAGTCCCTGCAGCTGCGCCGAAAGCCGGGCGTCCGGCTAAGGCCACAGCAAAAGCAGCGGCATCGAAGGCCGGGCAACCCGCCAAGCCCTCGGCTGCAGCAGTGGCGGCGTTTCCCCCGTTGCCCACTCCGGCACCAAATAGGACAACAGTTCCTTCTGGTGCCAAAACTGTGTCTGGCCCCTCCGCATCTGGCCCCTCGACGTCTGCCTCCTCTAATGATGGGTGGCAGAAAGTCGAGGGAAGCAAGAAGAAGTCCCGAAAGCGGAACAAGAAGGCTGCCAATAAAGCAGCCTCTACACCGCAGTCGCCATCGGTGGCCGTAGCCACTACGAAGAAGCCGCGAAAATTGCAGCCACCGAAAACGGCTGCTGTGGTGATCACCGTGTCACCGGAGGCGGCAGATGGCGGGCTATCCTACGCGGCTGTGTTCAAGAAAGCCCGGGATAGCCTCTCCAGTGAATTCGGGGCTTCAGGTGTGAGACGGGAGCTCGGGTTTTAGAGTTCCCCGGGGCTGAAGGTGCGAAAACGGCCGATACCTTCGCCGAGAAGCTGCGGGGTATCTTTGCAGCGACGGATGGTGTCAAGATCGCCAGGCCCACTAAGTGCGCGGAGTTGCGTATTTCGGGCCTGGATGACTCCGTGACGACTGAAGATGTCCGGGTTGCAGTTTTAGAGAAAACGGGATGCACCCGGGACAGCATCCGGGTTGGCACCATCCGCCCCGGTCCAGGAGGGCTTAGCGCGGTGTGGGTGAGTTGTCCCGTGGCGTCGGCCAAAATCCTGGGCGACGCTGGCAAGGTCCTCATCGGTTTCGTCAACGCCAGAGTCACAGTCCTGGAGGCGAGACCGATGAGGTGTTTTAAGTGCCTCTCCGCGGGACACACCCGCGTAAAGTGCGGAAGCTGTTTTGACTGCAGCGGACTTTGTTTCCGCTGCGGCCGACCGGGGCACAAGGCGGCGGAATGTTCCGCCCCCCCTCACTGCCCAGCGTGTGCGGCGGGAAATTTTTCCGCCAACCATCAGATGGGGCAGGGTGGCTGCAAGCCGCCCCGCACTTCTTGGCAAACTTCGGGGGTTAGCCAATCGACCCAGGCTACCTCCGATGTGAATCCTGCGTCGTCGTCGTCGCCCATGGAGGAGGTTGTAGAGGCAGTCCAGTAATGGATCAAGTCTCCAACCTCCTTGTCCAGACGAACCTGAACCACTCTGCCGGTGCGCAGGACCTTTTCCTGCAAACCATGGTGGAGTGGTCGATAGGTGTGGCCGTAGCCGCGGAGCCCTATTACGTTCCTCCCCGTCCAAACTGGTTGGGTGACCGGGACGGCTCCGTGGCAGTCATCAGCTCCACGGCGGCTCATTCCCCGCCCTTGTCGCTAAGAGACAAGGGTACCGGATATGTTGCTGCCGAGTGGGGGGGTATCACCATATATGGTGTCTACTTCTCCCCCAACCGGAGTCTGAGCGACTTCGAGGTTTTCCTCAACAACTTGGAGACCTCGGTGCGGCGACTAGCGTCTGGGCACGTCCTAGTGCTGGGGGACTTCAACGCAAAGTCCGTTGCGTGGGGTTCCCCCAGGACGGACGCACGGGGCGATGCCGTGGAGAAGTGGGCAGCATCGGTGGGCCTCTGTCTTTTAAACAGAGGCTCCACCAACACGTGCGTGCGACAGCAGGGGGGGTCGATAGTGGACCTTTCGTTCGCTACCCCTGCTCTCGCCGCACGAGTAAGGAACTGGCGTGTCCTGGAAGAGGTTGAGACGCTCTCGGATCACCTCTATATCCGATTCGAGCTCTCCCGGATCCAGGACCCCAGAAGGGGTCACACGGCGCGGCGTTCTTCCCGCTTCCCGCGGTGGGCTGTTACAAAGGTGAATAGGGACCTACTAGAGGAGGCAGCCATTATTTACTCTTGGCTGTCTCCGCGGCCTCTGACTGAGGAGGCAGACATGGGGGCGGGCCGCTTTCGCGATGCGATTACGCAGATTTGCGATGCGGCCATGCCCCGCGTCCGAGGTCGTCGGCCTCCAAGGAAGGAGGTCTACTGGTGGTCCCAGGAGTTGGCGGACCTCCGAGCGGCCTGTACTCGTGCCCGGAGGTCCTACACTCGCAGCCGGCGGCGTCGCCGCGAAGAGGGGGAGGAGGACCAGCTTCATGAGGAGTACCGAGAGGCGCGGAAAACTCTGAAGCTGGCCATTAGCCGCGCCAAAGAGGAGAAAAGAAAGGAGATGCTGGAGGGTCTCAATGGTGACCCCTGGGGACGCCCATATCGCGCGGCGCAACCAAAGCTCCGCGCATCGGGCCCCCCCCTTACGGAGACTCTTCAGCCCAGCTTCCTGCAGGAAGTGGTTGAGGGCCTTTTCCCGCAACGGGTGGAGCACGTACCCCCGTCGATGGCCCCCTTGGCCGGAAACGACGGGGAGAACGAGGAGGACGGTGTTCCACCCGTCACGGAGGCGGAGGTAGGGGCGGTTGTTCTACGGATCCGTTCCAAGAACACCGCCCCCGGGCCAGACGGGATCCCTGCCCGAGTGTTGGCCCTTGCCCTCGATCACATGTCCGACCGCCTCAGGGAGGTGTTCGACGTTAGCTTGGCGTCCGGGCGCTTCCCTGACTGCTGGAAGAGCGGGAAGCTGGTCCTTTTAAGGAAGCCGGGACGGCCTACCGACTCGGTCACGGCCTACAGGCCCATCGTGTTGCTGGACGAGGCGGGTAAATTGTTTGAGAGGGTCCTCTCTGCCCGCATCGTCCGGCACCTTGGCGAGGTCGGCCCCGATTTGTCGGACGCCCAATTCGGTTTTCGAGCGGGGCGTTCGACGGTCGGCGCTGTGTTGCGCCTGAGAGCCGTGACCGAAGAGGTAGTGAGCTGTGGCGGCGTGTTGTTGGCGGTGTAGTTGGACATCGCAAACGCATTCAATAGTTTGCCATTCAGCTGCATCAGGGAAGCACTCCACTATCACGGAGTGCCAGGGCACCTGAGGCGGCTAGTGGCAGACTATCTAGAGGAGCGTACCGTCATGTACGAGGACCGAGATAGAGTTTTGAGTCGTCGGCCCATGTCGTGCGGTGTTCCGCAGGGGTCTGTCCTTGGACCACTCCTGTGGAACATGGGGTACGACTGGGCCCTCCGAGGTGACTTCCCCCCCGGGCTCGGCGTAATTTGTTACGCCGATGACACGTTGGTCACAGCCCGGGGGGCGAACTTTCAGGAGGCGGCGCGCCTGGCCACCAGGGGAGTCTCTCTGGTGGTCGGGCGCATAGAGCCGCTGGGTTTGCGGGTGGCCCTGGATGAGACGGAGGCCCTATTATTTCATGGGCCCCGTCGTGGTCCACCCCATGGCGCCTCTATTGAGGTCAACTCGGTCCTCGTACCGGTTCAGGCCCACATCAAGTATCTGGGCCTGATCCTTGATGGAAGGTGGCGCTTCGACGAGCACTTCCTGCAGCTTGCTCCAAAGCTGGTCGGCGCTGCGTCCGCCCTTGGGCGACTCTTGCCCAATTTGGGTGGACCCAGCGTCGCTACGAGACGGCTGTACACGGGGGTAGTCCGGTCAATGGCACTTTACGGTGCACCGGTGTGGGCGGAGGCTCTGACCGCCCAGAATAGGGCGCGACTCTGGCGCCCTCAGAGGGTTATGGCGGTTAGAGCCATACGCGGCTACCGCACCGTGTCGACGGAGGCGGCGTGCGCGTTGGCCGGAACTCCCCCGTGGGATTTGGAGGCGGAAGTGCTCGCCGAAGTCTATCGGCGGACGACTGAGTTCCGGGCGGGAAGCGGCAGTCGGCCCCCGCCCGAAGAGGTACGCGAGTGGCGTGAGGCCGCTCGCCGAGCCACGATGGCTCGTTGGTCGTCCCGGCTGGAGGCTCCACGTGCTGGCTTTGCAGCCGTGGAGGCGCTCCAGGCGTCGAGTGGGCAGGGCGGCAGCACGGGACCCTTTCCTTCCGACTGACGCAGGTTCTTTCCGGGCACGGCTGCTTCGGGAAGTACCTGCACTCGGTCGCTAGGAGGGAATTGAGTCCCGCCTGTCACCACTGCGACTGCAGTGAGGACTCGGCTCAGCACACGCTGGCGGTTTGCCTCAGTTGGGCGGCGCAGCGTCGGGCCCTCACTGCAGTCATCGGAGTGGATCTGTCGCTGCCGGCTGTCATACGCTCCATGGCCGGTAGCGACAGGAATTTTACCGCGGTCGCTACCTTCTGTGAGGAAGTCATCTCGCAGAAGGAGGCGGCGGAAAGGGTCCTCGAGGACGACCTCCACTCGGACTTAATTCGCCGCCGGCGAACCGGGCGGCGGAGGCGCGCTTACCAGCGCCTCATGCCGCCCTGAGTGTGGCCGCGGGTGGACGGGACGGGTTTTTCCCCTCCACCCGCTATAGTGGCCCCCCGCGAGGAGGCGGCGTCCGCGTGTGCCTGGACGTCGCCTAATTGAGAGGTTCTTCACCCGAAGGTGGTGCCCGCGCTTTTGCGGGCAGGCGCTAGGGGGGGTCCGGATGTCTTAATAAAAGCTGTTCCCGGATCCCTCCTACTTAAGGCGCAGTACGGCACACCGTGTGGTTTTAGTCGGTTCGATTCCGACACACCGCCCCACCGAAAACCCCGGTGGGGTGACGGCCCGAGGGGGTTTCCACACGCACAAAAAAAAAAGGAGTAGTTTCACGACGGTAGTGCGCTGGGTAGGGTTCGAACCCGCAACCACTTGATCACAAGTCCTGGTTCTATCATTCGTGATGCTTACAGTGGCCAAGTGCTGAACGAACACTTAACCCCATGTTCCATTCAATTGCATTCTCTATTGTGTGAATGTTGAAGCTTGGGAGATCGCGTCATAACAGTTTTTAGGCTCTCCTATCTGACCAGACGGCTGAGTGGCTGACAGCTCGCGCATTTTACTCATAAGTTCGAGAGTCTTGGGAGAGAGTTTGGACTGGTCCTGTTTGCGTTTCCCGGGGAACAGCTTTCGAGACTTATAATAATAAAAAAAAAATTATTGCGTTTAAAAATTTATATTTAATTATCTAGTAACAATCCGCCTGATGATGACGATGAAATTAAATTAGATAAAATTATGAAAGTTCTTGGCTTAAGGGAGATTTTTAGATAACTTTTCAATTGTGTTTTAAGTTAGAAAATCTTCTCTCATCCGAACTGTGTTGGACCGACACACTAGTGAAGGGTCGTGTCACTCGTTCCCGCCCTTAGAAACATAAATATAGGTGGTGAAACATTTTACATGTTGAATTGTTTGTGTACCTATTGACATTTAGGTAATTAGGTATATACGTAAATATGAATATTTTTAATTTTTGTAAGACAAAAAAACATTTTCCCAAATTCGCCGCCCCTAAAATCTGCCGCCCTAGGCTTCAGCCTACTCAGCCTATTGGTAAATCCGCCACTGAAGCTAGGCGTAACTAATTTAATACGTGCCTGAGTATCCGCATAATGAAGATGGGTTAGTATACGGCCACCGTCACTGAGCATTTTTATTTCTTGAATCTTTTCTTCTCCAGTAATGAGAAGTCATTACTCTGTTGACTGCTGTGGGGCTGTGTGACTGTAAGGAGCCGGGCGGCTCCAAGAAGTTATTGCATTAGCTGCATCTTCTTATCGCGGTTTATTGCCATATCTGATATGGATGCTGAAATTTCTACATTTAATTTTGGTGCTTGCAAGAGAACACAATTCGTGGGTACAAGATATTCTTTTAATGGCTTGTCTTTAACTTCTTTTGGCAGTAGTGGTGGTAGTTGGTTTTAGTAGTGGTAGCCATCTTTGTGCCAAATTTTCGTGAATATTTTCATTAAACTCGGGTGTATCATTTATATGCTCTCCTATTGCCGATAAAATTTCAGGATCTAGTTCCTGTAAATTGAGTGTATGTGACAGTTTCTTCTGGGTCGGGCACTGATACCTCCTGAATAGCACCTGCTTCCTGCTTCTGAAAGTGGCGATGAAGCGGATAGATTCACCTCGACGTTCTCTTTATCTATAATAAATAACGATAGAACGTATTTAGTACGTCGGTACTTAGACAAAACAATACCCTCGTTTTATCTCTCGAATAGACCCCAGACTTTGTCTTATTTCGCAAAAATGTTTCTCATATAAAGAAAAGATTATATTTTGCTTTTTATTATAATATTCAATTTTATCTTTTGTACTGAGTTTAAGTATTGTTTTTGATTCGAAACAAAATTATATAAAAACCGACTAGCAGCCTCGCACGGAAAAAGAATGAAGCAAAGACTGCGCTGGCGCTGGAATTAAGAACAGGAAAAAATAAACAATCCCGGCGTGATCCATAATTTTATTATCTTTTTACGGTTTGGGATTTTAACCACTTTAGAATTTGAGTCAATTACATTTTTAATGAGATTAATCATCGTCTCCACTACATGAGGATCCTAGGTTTGATATACATTATTGAAGTCTATCTGCTTGATTTATACATCAATTTTTTCGTAATTAACACGGACCATGGCTTTTCTATTTCCCATTCTTGGAGTTCTTTTTGTAAGAAATAACAATAGAGTCTCGTGATCTGTTAGCACAGAGTGATCCACCATTGCAGGGGCAGGTAACTGCGTTTTTAATATAAAGGGATCAAGGCAAGCATTTTGATGCGTGGGTAATGTATGTGCTCGTAAAGGCTGTGTGACGCTAATTGGTTAAGGTACCTGTGCTGAAAAGAACTGTTGCACTGTTGGTGTATATTTACGTTTTTGTCTCCGGTAATTATTTTACTATTATACTGTGATATATTAGTTAATGTCGTGTTTAGGGAATTAAAAAAAATGGTTGTCTTTATGAGCTGGCGGTCGGTATACTGCCAATAGAACGGTATTTTTATCAATTTTAATTTGGAGACAGCTTGCTTCAAAGAATTGTGGTTCTTCCACATTCACTCCAATATCTTTACGCACGTAGACAACGACAACCTCATTTTGAGTTTGATTGTTAGTGGTCAAGTCAGGAGTATTACGAGTTCCTGAAAGCCAACACTCAGTCAAAGTAATTACATCCCAGTTTAATTTCGTTCTAGCTAGAGTAGTCAAAAAGCCTGACATATTTTTGGAAATGTTACGGATATTTTGATTCAAAACTTTAAGGCATTGTTTTGGCTCAAAATTCGGTGGAATGCAATTGCCCAAGTCACAGGTTGCTGTATCCGACACTGAGATAGAGTCAATATTGTTTACATTATTTTGAATGTTATCCATTTTTTATGGTAAAACCGTATTGTTTTGAATAAAGAAATTCTGTCCTCAAGACGTTGGTATAGCATCAAATTGAATATTTTTAAAAATATTGGAAGAACTGCAATCGGACGATAGTTGGTAGGGTCCGTTTTACTGCTAGACTTATAAATAAATGTAACTTAGCTAGCTTAAGCTTATCAGGATTGTCAGAGTATACACCTATATATATGTCTAAAGACACAATGATGTTTTATTTATTTATTTGACATTTTATGCACAACGGCAGACTTAATATATGTATATATATATACACATTAGCTATCTTACATGCATACATATTTTAAAAATATATAAAGTATTATTGTCGTGATGGTTCGGCCAGGTTATGTGAAATGTGAATTCACTGAATTAGTACAGTCGCCTTGAACGAAAGGTGACGATGTGCTATCCTGATTACCAGAGTTAGAGCGTTCCAGAGGAGGGCAGATTGAATAAGAAAGGAAGAGTGGACACACGTGGATGTATGAGTTGTGCATAGCAGAAGAAGATTGTCTATAGAGTGGAGAGTTCTACTATGATTGGAACATAAAAACTGGAATAAGCATATCAAGTATGTGGAGGAAGTAGGTGAGTTGAGAATAGAATAAAGGGTGGTTAGAGCACGCAGTTGATAGCGCTGACGAATCGGGATAATAAAAGGGGAAACATAGTCAAATTTACGAATACGAATTAAATTTACGAATCAAATGCTTTATATTGACAAGAGAGACGAGACGAGACGAGATAAAGAAGACTTTTATAATAAAGGTCAGTAAATAAGTTTGGGAAAAGGGCAAGAAGATGATGATGATTTGCTTAACTAATTTCTCTGAAACTGATTATTGGAAAACTCGGACAAATTGTTATTACAAAATTACATATATGCAAATTAAATTGTGTTAGATATGTACTTAAATTGTTTTTCGTGATAAAGTAAAATTTATTAATTGTATTTAATGTGCTGTTTTGAAATTTGGATTCGTACTCCCATGTGGTAACAAGATAGTCATACACTGTTATATTTTATTTAAATTTCGTTGAGTTCTAATTTTCGAGTTTTCCGTAATTTATATTGAAATGCAATTTAATAAAGAAGTGTTCCCTTGTTCTATAAAACAATGTCTGTAGTCGATATTCTCGATGGAATTTATGACCGTCAAAAAGTTTTATTTACAAGCCAGCAATGTACTCGTACCAAATATGACAGTCTCGAGAATGCCATTCTGTGATGAATGATGATAGATGACATGACAGCCGAACAAAAATTACGGCGTGGATTTATGGTTAAAAAAATTGTGAAAATCTGTTGATCGTTCTTGAAAATTGTTATATTACAGTCAGTCTCATTGTTTATATGGTGATTGATAATCGTACTTAAGAGTAGTTAATGTCAATATAATGACCGATAATTCAAAAGTTTCGAGGCAAAGTTTGTGCATATCATTGTCGTTAGCGCGTAAGGCAGCCTCTCCGGTGTTTGGTGTATTATAGCAGCGGTGACCAGTGATAGATGAAATGATTCCGATGGTGTTAGCCAACGGATCAAAAGAGAACTATATTTGATTGTGTTTAGAGATTCCACAATAGATTATACTAAGATGTATCCAACAGCTACGCGGCACCCAGGGGCCGCGGTAAGGGTTTGTGTTGATTTTCTATCATAATCTAAGCTCTAAGTTTATTCTTAAACCTCTGTCAAAGTTGCTTTCACGAAGCAAATTTTCAAGACCCTATTATTGTCGTGTCATTTTTGTTTAGGGACCTCAGCCACCAGCAGGACCTATAAAGTTCACAATAGCAGACACACTAGAGCGCATTAAAGAAGAGTTCAACTTTTTACAAACTCAATATCATGCGTAAGTATACAAATAAGCTTTATTTACATTCCTAATCTGTGTTAGTTTGATCTGTAGTTATTATCATGCTTATCTTCATATTAAATCTTTGTTTACAGTTTGAAATTGGAATGTGAAAAACTAGCCAGTGAGAAGACAGAAATGCAAAGGCATTATGTTATGGTAATTTCTATTCATCTTTGACTAAAGTTAATATAAGTTTTATAATTATTTTATATTAGAAATAGTATTGCAAAAGATCGAAAAATATTTTTTTTATCTATGTTGAAGCTAAGAAAAATATTTATAGCAGAAAATCTTAACTACTAAACACATAGAACATTTTAGTTTTTTTTACAATTGCTTCTATGAATTGTACAATATCTATTCACTTAATTTAATATCAAAACATGCTTTTTGTCTTATTCATAATTTTATTGGCTGTTTTCTTTTTCCAGTATTATGAAATGTCATATGGACTTAATGTAGAGATGCATAAACAGGTAAGTTTCTTGAACATAGTACATTAGTGTGTAAAAATAACAGGTGCTAATGTTTAGTTTCCATTTGCAGACAGAAATAGCAAAAAGACTTAGTGCTATTATAGGGCAGGTGCTCCCGTTTTTAGCTCAGGAACATCAGCAACAAGTGGCATCTGCTGTGGAAAGAGCTAAACAAGTTACTATGTCAGAATTGAATGCTATTATTGGGGTAAGTAATAATATTTTACAGTTGTAGTGCTGTGACTTGCACTCACAAAAAAAAATTCTGACAGTTTTTCCATGAAAGAAAATAATTTTAAGAAGCTTTTAGTGTTCCAAATATTTCATTAATCTAGCCCATTTCTTCTTTTGCTTATTTTATTTCTGTTTTACCCTGGTGACTGCAGTTCTTATCAGTTTTAGTCACCTATACAATATTTTTCTAAAACAAATCCGAGTATTTATATGCTGCACTAAACTAACAAACTAAAACTCCTATGTCTATGTATAAATGCTTCCTGCTAAATATGCAGTTAATAACATTAAGATATATAGACTTGACTGCAGTCATAAACTTTATTAAGTGGTTCAATATAAACATAGACTGTGCAGCAGTCTCTTTAAGTGACACTAACACATACTTCAAATGACATAATAAGAATTTGGAGTAGGAATCAGTATTTGCTATACATAACCCTTTCTAAACTTGGGCAGCGACTAGGGGGGTAGATATAGCAGTTTATATGCATCAAAATACATTCGTTTCATTACTGATGAGTGATAGAGGATATGAAACCACATATAAAAGTGATGTAAATTTATAGTATTTAATTAGTATGAGTATATCTTTTGTGGGTTTATATGGAAAATGCTAGGCGTCATTTAGTAACAAGCAGAGTCTACACAGCATATATATTGTTAATGTTGTCCGCAGCAACAACAACAGCAGGGTCTGCAGCAACTGCTTGTAAGTCCAGACATACTGTGCTTGGTACATGATATATGTTGTGATTAACATTTAGTCATTATTTTGTGTTGCAATTTTCCTATTCTTTACAAATTATCTCATGTATTGTCATTTGGTCATACTAGCTTTTGCATTCTCATTGTTTAGTTAGTTGATTCATGTATTGTAAGTTCTTATTAGATTCTGTTACCTTTGTGTTGTGCAAATGTGTTATTTCTATAAATGTTAGCAAGTAGGTAGTAGTTTCAAAACATATTTAATTATAAAGACAAAACTTAATTATGTAAATCTTTACACATACAATTTTGGTGCACTTGTAAAACTAATTATTCTCCTGGCTTGACCTAATGGTAATTTTCTTTCATGCTTATGAGGTCATTTGAATGGTCGGTGTAGTTGAAGCCGATAGATTTTATAGTCGAGATCCAGCTAGTAAACATCAAACACCAATATTGTACCAATAAAACACAGTTCACATCATGCAATCACTATCCCAGTGATACAGTATTCAAATTTTAAATGATTAGACGAAGATGAGATGAAATGACTGGCCTGTTGGCCTAGTGCTTAGTGACCCTGACTGTTACGCCATAGGTCGTGGGTTCCATTCCCACTCGAGTCTGGGTTCCTTTGTGTTTGTAGTTTGTATATTTGTAAAGTCCCCCGTGACACAGGATCCATTCCTAAAGCGGGAGTTCTGTTTAAGGAAAAAAACAAATGAAATTTATTATCACAACATCCCTGTAGCTGTAGGAATATCACTACTAGACATTAGGCCTCCTAAAGCCTTTAAAACAGCATTTGAAGTCCCTCTACCAAGGTGCCCGATGACATGCCCAGAGGCCATTAATTGCTTAAATCTCTGAGAATAACTTGTTTCTAACCACTTGCAACAAAAAATTCAATTCTGTCCTCCGCTCTCCTCTAAATGAATGGGGTCAATGACCAGGATTTTCCATTAATTTTCAATAATTGCTCTCGCTGTTATCATCACTCACAAGGTTTAAGAACTATTATTTTTATTACATTACATACAGTCTTCGATTTCTTGATCGAAGATTACAGCTGGAATTAATGTGTTTCGACAAAAAAGAGACTTGATGCTGTAAAGCTCATGATAAAGCATTCTACTACAGGTTAATAGTCACATTTACGACCATATTCGTAATCCTACACTCTCGGTGTATAGTAATTCGCCTCCACGCACCTTCAGTGTAACGTAAAAGTATTGATCAAGCGCGTTTGTATCAGCTATGTACATTTCAAATGGAGATATACAGATAGAGCACGCTAGTCTATCTACTCGTCAGTCGAATTCATCACCGACGGCCCAAATAGAGATATAGGTATATCAGCTCCTCCCGTCGGCACAGAACTACTTAGTAAACTACTACTACGTAACAGATAAATCACTCCCTACAAAAACGTCCATACCTACCGTTTTAATTACCTACTCATTCCGAGCGCCGACCCCTGCATGCGAAAATGATCTTTAATGTTCTTAAAACACGACTATTATTGCTTCGCAATAGCGCATGGTTGCGTTGCCGTAAGTGAGTTTAGGGTTGCCTCTTTTTATGTAATATTAAATATATATATTTTTATAAAAAAGACTATGTTTTTATTAAGGAAAGTATTATTACACAAAAAAATCGGGTGTGTTACCTAACTTAGAAAAGTGTAACACTTAATACCACATCCCAGTAAGTTTACTAATACGAAACACTTAACAACAAATCGCTTCTCTGAAAAACTTATCGCCGAAACCACGCGACCTTGCTTAACCAAAACTCTAACGAGAAACATCAATAAATTATTCGAGAAAAGAAACTTAAAGAATTTGTCGTAGCGTGATGTTATATAGCCTATAGCCTTCCTCTATAAATGGATAGTCCATCCAACACAAAATTTTAAGAATTTTTCAATTCGAACCAGCAGTTCCTGAGATTAGCGCTTCAACCAAACAAACGAACTCTTCAGCTTTATAATATTAGTATAGATGTGATGTAGTGATAAATCTAAAGAACAATGTTACATATGTATATTGTTGATGCTCCTTAATTAAAGTTGAGTACCTTCATCCAAATCTTTTCCCAATCAAACGCTTGGAATTCACTATACGTGTAGATGCGTCCGTTGTCCTTGACGAAAATAGTGCCGACAAAATCTGAAAACGGAAAGTTTTGGTCGGCTTGACGCGGTGGCGTTTTGCTTTTGGATAAAAAAATAAGGTACCCAGGTACTAAAGATGTTATTTTATTATAGTTATGGCATTCTTATAAATATAAACTAATAAAGTAAAATTATAAAGATAAGGTATTTAGTACTTACCTAAGTAAGTATATATTTTTTCCATAAATAGAATCTTAAAACCATTTCAAAAATTACGTATTTTCTTTACTATTATAAATATTTATTAAGAATGGTAAACCATTATTAATTACTTTTAATACAGAATTAACTATCTGTATTCGAAATGAACACTTGATTAATTAAATAAATGGTTTACCATTCAAATTAAGTAGGTATTTGTATATCAAAGAAAGAGCATAAAAATCCTTATCTAAAAAACAACTCTATGTGACAATGGAAACCGTATTAACTCTTATTTATTTGTAACAGAAACCAAAACATCAAAATAGAACAAAATATATTTGAAAACAAAAACAATTACAGATTTTGTTAATTTTTTCTTTTACTGGATCTGGTAGTTTATGTGCTGTACATGGGTGTACCCATGTACAGCACATAAACTACCAGAAACCATGTAATTTGTCTGTATTTAAAGTATATATAAAGGTATAAAAATACGATTTCGAATTACGTAAAAATTGAAAAATAAAAGCGTGAGCGTGCGGTACAGCTGTCGGCAACCCACTGCGCGAGACTGCGTATAAGGGCCGCCAGCGGCCAAGCGGCCGGTAGTTGCTTAGCGCACGTAAGTACACCGAGTGGCATAGGCCTGCCGTCGGGCCCATCACTATGCAACAAAAAAGTTATAAACTAAATGTTGTTTATAAATTTTCAAGTTTTAAGAGAATCAATATGCCATACAATCTTACAATTTCTTTTCGCCCCCCGGTTGACGTCTATTTAATAGAGGGAGTTTTGTGCCGTCTATCGGACACGTTTCATGACTTCGTAATAATTAATTTTCTAACCTAGAAACTCAATAACTTCTGCCGATCCGGGTATCGAATCTAGGACGGTCGAGTGACTTAGATGGCTCGTCCGATCCGGGTATCGAATCGAGGACGGTCGAGTGACGTAGATGGCAGATCGACCGGATCCAGGCATCATTTATTAAGAAGAATGTTACATTTATATACAACTAAAATTTGTAATGTTTTTAACGCCCTTATTATTAGTTTACTTTCTCTTGAAATATATTGATCATATAGTTCCAATTGTGACCTTAAATCTCAGCAATATCTTAAACATAAAGCCAAGAACATTCAACCATCTTAATTTTGTAATCATGACTTTCAGACGTATTTTATTTGCATTCTTACTAAAACTCATTACTATAACGTCATCAAATGTAAAAAATAGCAATAAAACGATGCCAATCAAGAGAATGCACAAGCTAAACATAAACCACAAGCGTTTAACATAAGTTATGTCACAGTAATTGGAAAAACTAATTGGACGTTATTGTTTAAAGACAGGTCGACACTAAGAAACATTTTCTTGCGTGCATGTGCAAGCAGATCCTCATAAATGATTATTATTATGATGATTTATTTTTCGCGCAAGCATATAGCGAATGTTGAATTGCGTATTGTAAAGTTTAGTATTTACAACGACACGAGAAAGGACAGATACAATTACAGTATTCCCGTTTATTTCACAAAACAGATTTGGTATTGAATTATAGAAAGACATGTTGGATATATGAAGAAAGTTCCACGATACGCAATAAAACGTTTCCTAGTCTGTACTCGGCTTTAAAACCACACTTCTAACTTCACGTTTTCATTGTATGCCAGCACACGTTAGTCGCATATGGTTTTTGCATCTAACATGCGATAATTCGTGCTTTATGATGTCTGTGTCAGATTTATATTAAAGGTTATTTTTTAATTTCAAATTACAACGAACTTTTAAACGTTATGAATCCACGCATTTCAAATCATTTTTCTTGCATAGCAACATTTTGTTTTGTAAACTAATTGTTCATATATCTTTTACTAGCAGCCATTACACGACACTGTTGTACTTTGTGAAATAAATTAATCAAATAATTGTAATCCGTATTTTTCTGATACAGAGAGTCGTTCTAAATATAAAGCTAGATTTGTTGCATTTGCAGCCAAGGAAATGTAGACTGCTTTTTAATTCTGCTGGAATCTAACAGAGCGAAAAATATTATAACAATTGATGATTAAATAAAAAATAACGGGTTTTTAATTATTCTCATTATGCACTGTTTCGAAAATTGAATATTAAGATATAATTTGAAATCGTACATATATACAAGTGGAGGCGTACCTAATTTGAAACTAGCGCATATTAACAGTAATAAACTAACAGTTACTTAGACATTTTATTGTTTTGTACGAATTATTTTCTAAGAATGTAATTGAATGTAAAATTTTATATAATTTTTAATTAATTTCATGCACATGCTTGTATCATTAATTGAAAAAATACTTATATGTCCATTTTATATACAAACTTAATATATAGTGACCAATACGGTCACTATATATCGTATTCTAACATAAACATAGAATTAGAAAGTGTTGTGTAAATTACAGCTAGTAGAATTTTGGTTAGTAACACGCAAATTAAGTATTTATTGTCTGCACACAAGGATAGTTTTAATTTGTTTATTTTAAGGTAAAAAATGAATTTTACAACATATAAGTTTTTCTCAAGGGCAACGTCAGCATCAGAGAAAATGATTTTTGTTCTTGTTTAGACTGTGTTCAAGAATAGAATATTGTGTTTTCGGTTCTGCTTAAATGCTCGTAACTTCTGCAAAAGAAATCTTCTTTAGATTTTTGTAAAGCGTTTCATTACATGCTTATTTATTTATTAAATCTGCTTCATTTGATTTGCTTTTACTGACTTATACTCAAATCAAGTTAAACACATGTCCACTGATGCTAATTCAATGAGATCTGACAAACATCAAAATGTTCCATTACAACGGAATCATTACTAAATATTGTGTAATTTAACTACTATAGTAAAATTATTTAGTCGCTGTAGACTCGGTCATAAATCATCGAACCGGGATAGCAATATTGAGGTCTTTCTCCCACGTATGGGTAAGTTATGACTCGTTTGTGTTAGCAGCGGGATGAGAATTACTATACATAAGTACAAGTATAATGTAAATGCTATCGATATAATGATGTTATTTTTTTTTGTAACAGTGAAATAAAGAAATCATTTTTTTAATAAATCATGACAACTATAAGCAATATGAATTCAACAATTCTACAACAGATTCATCGTCACCGTCCTCTTCAAGTTCTCTTTTATCTATAACGAGCATGTACGCGTACCGTGCCCGTGCGACACACAAAAACACTGATGGGCGGCGCATCAGTGTTTATGACCGAGTCTGCAGCGAGTAAATAATTTTACCATAGGTACTAATTTTTCGTGTTGAAATAAATAGAGAGACAGCGAGTATAAAAGCTAAGCCTCTGTTAGGCTGAGCAGCATACTTGCTAAACGTGGACATTATATTAACGCTATAGAAAGGTGCAAGATCTGGGACATATTTCGTATTGTTTGTTTGTGTGTGTGTTAATGTTTTTATTATTCTCGAAAATAAACTATTTTTAATGATGGTTATCGGGGATTATAGAAGACGCACTATAATATACTTGCAACACTGAATAATTACATTTATTAATCTTTGTTCCCTATTGTAAGTCCTTTCGAGTGTTTATGTTAGAACCTCCACTGCTATCTAATATTATCTACTGCTAGTAAATATGTTTTTTAGAAATATCTTCTCCTAAAACAATAGGTCTATGCTTACCTATGAACACGAAGTATCGGCAGTATAAAAATGCCCGGTCTATAACAATTATTTTCATGGGTTTGTTCATACGTGTCATGGATTGCATGATTTTTGGTATGGGTATTAAAAGGAAGTACATACATTTTCTTAATAATTACTGGTATGTCAATGGACTGTTTGCATAAATATCAATGTAGAATTTGGGATAACTTTTGAAAATTGCCTGTACATATATCCTTTTCATTCAATTTGCAATACATTATTTCTTTTTAAATGATAATAGGTATACATAAAATAATGCCAATCTTTCTTACAAGTCATCTCTAACAAACAATAAAAAAACATCCTTTATTTGATTAATTTTTATTCATTATTATAATTCACTGTTTAAACTAGTATAAAATATTACGCATTTAAAACGTAGACAACATTAATGTTATTTTTATTGTGTGACTAATTTTAATTCAGCAATTATGACTAAACTTCGCAAATTAAGTGCTTAAAATAACGAATAGCATATTTTTTTTATAGCAACAAATTCACGCGAGTGCGGGACTATCACACGGAGTGCCGGGTGGAGGGGGCTTATTAGGTGCCGGCGGGCTATTGTTCGCACCAGGGGCGGGGCCTCCTCCACCGCCGCATTTGCCGCCGCCTGCGCATAAGGTAAATAATAATATTTTAAATCATTATCAATTTCTACGAACATTCATGATGCTTTTAAATTTATCAAGACGGTGTGTATGATGCTCAAGTTGCAACCATCAAATGCAATGGGTAAGCTCGACATCTCATAAATGTTTAGGAATAAGTTTACTATTGCATATCGATACAACAGTAGCGGTGATAATGTTGCTTATATAGATGTGCTGAAATGCCAGACTTAGATGTCAGACTTTACCACCTACGTCGGTTCAGAGACCCACTTACTTACTGTGGTGATATAGTAAGAAGGGTCGTCAGAGCTTCCTGGAGTGATAGATAGTTGCTGAAGGTCCTCTTTATACATAGAAAGACAGAACATTTATTCTAAACCACAAAATCAAAACACAAGAAACAAACATTAAATATGTTTTTTTGAATTATTAATGTGTGCCTTAATAGGTCGCTGTATCTAGATAGCACTTGGAGCACCACAAATACTGTACGATCTCGCTATCGTACACGTTGCGATCTACTTTTGGCAGCGCGCTATTATTGTTATAAATACATTAATTAATACTTTATAAGTTAGTACGCTACCAACTATTATACCTACAAGCACCATCACAGAAATATTTGCTACTCTTGCTTGAATATACTATTTACGTTTGGCTGTCTTTCCTGCGTACTCAATTAACTACTAACTTAATTACTTAACAACTATCCTACAGTGTACAAGCTAACTGGCCTGTACAAATACAATAGAGCATTCTCTGCATTCGGTGTCTCTTGATTTTTTTTCTTGTCGGTTGTTGAATGACCAATTTGTTTATATGGCTTCTAGAAAAGTTTTGAAAGAAGAAGGAGTGCCTGCTAAGTATGTTGAATTGATTCGTGCTATGTACAGAGAATCTAGCCACGCATGTGAGATCGATAGCTGGAAACACCGAACAGTTTAGTGTCTCCGTAGGCTTGCACCAGGGATCGGCTCTAAGTCCATACCTCTTCCTGTTGGTAATGGATGCTCTGACATGGGACATACAGGAGGAGGCACCTTGGTGCATGCTATTTGCAGACGACATTGTGTTGGTCGCAGAAGACGAGTGCGAGGTCCAGAGCAGACTGGAGGAGTGGCAACATAGACTGGAGAATGTTGGCTTGAAAATCAGCAGAACCAAAACTGAATACATGTTCTGCGATTTCGGCGGTCTCTCCAGTCCTGAAATCAATTCGCTGGATGGAACAGCGATCCCAGCGTGCTCCAACTTCAAATACCTTGGTTCTCTTCTTCAAAGCGATGGCGAAATAGAGCGCACTGTGCAGCATCGAATCAATACAGGGTGGATGAAGTGACGGCAGGTATCAGGAACCATTTGTGATCCCAAGTTTCCTGTTAAGTTGAAATTACAGGTGTATAAAACTATGATCAGAACTGCCGTCTTGTACGGTTCTGAAAGTTGGCCCACAAATAGAACGGTTGAGAGACGCCTGCACGTAGCCGAAATGCGAATGTTGAGATGGATGTGTGGTGTGACTAGGATGGACAAGATGAGAAATGAATATATTAGAGGGAGCCTGAAAGTAGCACCAGTGGAGGAAAAGCTGAGGAGCAATAGGTTATCGTAGTATGGACATGTGATGCGGAGGGATGAGCAAAATGTGGTGAATAGAGTTTTATATTTGGATGTCCATGGGTACAAGAGAAGAAAGAAAAGATGGATGGACTGTGTGAGAGAAGATATGGCTAGAAATGGAGTAAGCAGTGAAATGACAAACGATAGAGTAGAATGGGAGAACGAAACACATTGCACCGACCCCAAATAAAATTGGGACAAGGGTAGGCAGATGATGATGGCTTTTAGAAAAGTTTTGAAGTGAAAACTTTTTTAGACACGTTGGGCAATTGCGATATGAAGAAAAAGCACTGAACTCGCGTGACCGTCACGCTCAGATACATATATACAGATGTGTGTGTGTGTATATACAGGTGTATTTGAAAAAGGAACACTTACTTAAAACATTGAAAGGTACTCTAGTATGCAGTTACAAGAATTTTTGAAAAAAAACTATCGGTTTACAAGTTATGACTGTCTGAATTTCCAGGTATTTTTATCTCTGTTTCCTATTAAAGCTGGTGGAACGTGTAAAGTTTTTTAAATCGTGTCTACTAATACTCCTGTATTGAGAACATCCATAAAAACTAAATAAAAAAAAAATCGAAATTAGTTTTTATGGATTTTCTAAGCAACAAAATGAAAAATTCCAAAAAAAAAGAAACGTACGATTCAAATCTTTAACTTTACACATTCCACCAACTTTTATGAAAAACGGAGGCAAAAATACCTGAGAATTTCAAACCTGATCTCCCAACTACAAAACTTACTTGCAGAAATACGATACTACGCGAATAGTGCAAACTTAGCGCGTTTTATAGAAAGTGTTATAGTATATGAGAAGCTGTCCATATGTCCTCTCCATTATTATACCTATTTATATTGGAACTTTTGTCGTAGGTGGAGTTACCCCCTCCAGCCGATATAAAACCTCCAGTGTTGCCAGGCGGGCCTGCACCACCTCCATTATTGTCAGGACAACCTTCACGAGAGGACGATAGGCACGCCTCTAGGAGTTTACAACAGGTATTTTGTGTTAAAACTGCTATAGTAGGATTAATCACTTGCTGTAGACTAATGGTCATCACATACTATACCGTCACGGTAACGGCACGGCACCAACCCAGTAATTGAGTTGTCATTCAAATCTGAGCATTAAAACATGGTCGTATAATATATGTATTTCATAATGTCAATATGAAACGGCGGGCAGTAAGCGCGCTTGCTGCAACCGCTAGACGAGTTGTATAACTCATCTCGCGCTCAATTTCAGGCGGCGCTTCGCTGCAGCTGTGCCGTTATACTGTGTGATGACCTTAAGTCATAAATAACTGGAGCATCAGTGTTGCGGGTGCAAGCTAATTATTATAAAAGAGAAGTTAAAGAGGAGTGACGATTAATCTGACTTTCTTTAATTTAAAATTTAAATTGTTTAATTAAAAATAGCATTATTTTTTACATTTATTTATTTTGTTGTTACAACAAAATTTACTATCATCTATTCTACATCTCATTCAATTATCACTCCACCGATAATACATAAAAACTTTTTAACCTAAAATTAAATCGACGAAAAGTGAAAAATAAACTTGTAAGCCTAACTAAACTTCTACTAATGCAAATACCTAAATAATTTTGAGTCAAGAATTATGGAAATTGGACTACCCTGAAAAAGTTATGCGTCATACATAAAAAATTGTATATATACACATATACGGATTGACCGAGTGAGAACCGTCTCCGTTTTTTCGTTATTACAAAAGGGTCATACAATATTTTTATCTCGCTTCGATTATGACCGAGTCTTCAGCGACAAAATAATTTTATTATAGTATCTTTCGATAGTGTTGAGCAAGTAAACCCCATGACCCATTATGGACGAGAGTGTTTGTCGGAATGCTTGCCCTATTATTTTTATGAGCAACCTTTTCTGGGTTCGTAATACCATTGATGTGGAGTCAATTTCGTAGGAGGATATCAGGTTCGAATGTGGGTTTGATGTCTCGTTCCTTACACCACTTCCAAGCACAATTTTAATTATTTGAATTGGAACGCGTATTTAAGAAGTGCATTTATTTTTTTCCTAATAATAAACTTCAAAACATATAGTTGTGTAAATAATATTGACAGGAATTATGTTAAAACAGGTTTGGAGTTATAGTTATATTAGCTAGAGTTAAAATAAAATTTTAAACGAAACCTACCCATATACAATTTATTATTGAAATGTATTTAAATTACATTTCCTACATATTCACATATTTAATTATACAATGACATGAAGTAATGAAGCAATCAACGTATAGGTAATGGAAATTCTTCAGATGTAAATGATTGAAACAAATCAACTAACTTACCTTAGTCTAAATATATATCTACCAATACCAGTTAAACAATCAATTTTAGTAGTAGGCTACTTATTATCCCCTCACGGACGGCCTGAGGGCGTAAGGTCGAAAGACTCGGTGCCTCAGAAGCAGCAGCTCCGAGATAGTGATAGGAATCGTTTCGCTCGCTCGCTTCTCCATGCACGAGGTCTCTATAGACCTTCGTATACCAATTACTGTGCATTATTATCTCCCTACAACTGTAAAATCACATGACGTTTCATGGACGTGCTAAATCCTTTTGGGTTTTCTATGCCTTACTAAAAAATGTAAATAAATTAGAACACATTCCTGTTTACACATTTGTGTAATAAATAACTTTCATAAACAACTGTGTAATGTAATTGAAGTATCTACATTTGTGTTAAGGTCATGCCACAATTATTGCGTCAAGCGAAGTCATGGTATCTTTACTGATGAGTAACATGACCGCCTATAGGCTCGTGTTTCGAGAAATACTTACCTGTGTAGGTACCTGTAGAAATGAAAGTTGATAACTTTAAATTTTAAAGCTATACTTGAAAGAGATTATATCTCGGATATCGGTACTGTATGAACCCACTTAAAAACCAAAATAAAAGCGTGTCGAATATTGCCTCTCCTTGTTGTTGTGATTGCCAAATGAATGAGGCAAATCCTGTATGGCGATCGAATACGTCTTTCGCACTGGTTGGACACGGAAACCATGTCCAAAACGCAAATTCAGTCAAAACAAAATGCTTGTCAATGTATAGTTGTAATGACCAGTGCCGCAACTATTTGAGACCTGGCACAACAACTACTGCGGGGATGTACTGTGAGGGACAAATTATGATGGTCAAGTTCACTGTCAAACAACCGAGACTTGTCAATTCCATTAATGCACTTCTTCTTCACCAGAACGCTCGTCCATACACCTTACGACAGGCCGTCTTGTAACTGCAGGACTTATGGCTGTAGACTCTTCGTCTCTTACCATATTTACCCAATTTTACTCTAGATTTACATTTTTCGAAAATCAAGTAAATTTAAGCAGCGGTTAAAAACATAAAATGACAAAAGTGCATCGGCAATATTGTGAAAAACTTCAATTAATTAAATCTTACTTTATTACAAATATATTTTATAATTTTATTTGGCGATTCCATAGATAAAAGTGCGTATTTACACTGTAAAAGGTATACAATATACAAGTCACTGACCCTCAACAGTTTTTAATACAAATAAAAAGTCCACGACTTTAACCAATTATGCATTCTACACTTAAGGTTTTAGAGGTAATAGGGTTATACATTTTCAGCCTACTGATATCTGTTATCATAGCCTATGAAAGCTTAATTTAGTATCTAGTACCTTCTAAACATCTCGGGAGATGTCGCTGCTGCTCGAGCAGCACAGCGTCTTCTCCAGAGCTCTTAGAGACCCTACTCACCGCGAGGAACACATCACAGGGCTATTTTTCACAGAGGCGGTCAGTGTCTCCCCACGAGCGCGAGCAAAAGTACCGTCCCCGTTCACCTGTTGAACCAGAGGCGCTAGACGTCAAACGCAGAAAGGAAGAGAAGGTACTCGGACATGTGAGTCTATGTAGTGTATGTGTCGGCTTTTTTTACATTCATGTTGCTTCTTGATCTTGAACTTTGACTTGAATTTTTATGTGTGAATGGTTTTTGCTATTTGAAACCAATATCAATCATAATATCCTTTTTTAACTGTGTGTCTTTTGTATGGGAGTGAAGACAATCCCATACAAAAGACACAGGCACGGGTCCTGAGCTAAAAAAGTAGCAAATCTCACTTTTGGGACGACACGAGAGATGCCCATATTTTTGATCAATCTATCTCTACTGCTAAGATGTCACTGGCCAAGGCAGTGAACACGTCTATCATATGCTTCCTCCCGGTGCCCCGATCAAATTTGGTTAACGGCAGGTTGGTTGTGGTGTTAACCGTCCCGAAAATTCCCTAATAAAATAAATATAAACCTCCTCAGGCAATCCCTCCTCTCGCATAATAAAATCTCTTTCAAAAATCATCATAGCACAGTTATGTCGATTTTGCTTCCCGCGATTTCGCTCAAATGCAACGAATTGACCTAGGTCACCGTATTGCGTATCCATAACTCTGAATGAACTATAAATAACTCTGGTGAAATAACGCACAGGAACGAGGACGAGGAGAATCTGTAAAAAACAAAATCTCTCTTCATTCCTGCTCACATACTTACGTGCGAGGCAGGGCCGAGCCGCCCATATGTGCGAAGTGTGCGGCGCACACAAGGGCAATAGGGCCGCCGGATGAATGAATCCATCAGCTATATCCATATTAGTCCTCCTTTATTTCATGGCGAAACACGATGGCAAAAAAGAGACGCTTCATCGGTTTCGCACACAGGCGCTGCTGAGAGTCAGCTCGGCCCTGGTGCGAGGGATAAGTGGGTATGTTTTCCATATAGATGGGGTGTGATAGTGTAACGTCAGTACCTTACCACTTCGGTCATGCCTTCACTGACGCACATTTAAGAGCTGCGGCAAAAGTGTACCGAAATAAGATCATTTTCCTTCAGTTTTTTTTTTAAATTAACACCATACTATAAAATGTAAAATTGAAAAATAACTACAACACTTTCAATCATAATGGCAATTTATAACCGAGCATTATTAACACTGAAGTTGTCATTTAAATATGCATCAGATTGAAACTGTTTTATCAGCAAAAACCATTCATTGAAACAGCTTGTTTGTTCAGCTTTGTAAAATAAATTGCTTTTAATCGAAGCTCTGTAACAATAGTTGTAAATTAATGTGATTGCTGAGTGTTTTATATTTATTTTTATTTAAAGTGAAACTAATTTGACGATCTACATTTTGTAGGACAGCGACGCTGAAAAAAGTGACCAAGATCTTGTTGTTGATGTGGCCAATGAGGTAAGATGGTAACAGTATTTTGAGGATGAAGTAGAATTATAACGCAAATTAATAACAATTAGATATTGCTGGATAATTTTTGTACATGACATATTTCTTACATTAGTGATTTCTTATAATAACTTTTATTGTTTTAACTAAGTTCAATAAAAATAGGAAATACCATAATAAAGATATTAGAGATTTCTTCCTGAAGCATAACTTGAAGAAAAGCGTAGACAGACCGTTTTTTTTTCGAATATAGTAAAAATTCTAGTTATTTTAATCATAAATTCAATATAAATTCAAGTAAAAAATAATAATTTCTGTTCTGAGCGGGGGTTGACAATAGTCCACAAGTTCTGGTCCCCCGACTTCATAAATAAACCTTTAAAAATGCTGTGGTAAAAACTCTTATGTAGGTTTCCTTCATCGTTTTAGCAATGATGAATATTTTCTAATAAGCACATACCATTTTTTTTTTCGTGTGGAAACCCCCACGGGTCATCATCTCACCGGAGCTAACGGTGAAATGGTATGTCGGAATCGAACCGACTAAAACCACACGCCCCACACGGTGTTCCGTCATAAGTGGGTCTATTGCAAGGGACCCGGTTATACCCTAAGAAGGAAGCCTCCGGGAAAATAAGCACATACCATAGACTTTTGAAAAGTCAGATGTCCGTTACTAGGGTTCGAACTCGAACCGGAGACAACTAACACCAACGGAACTGGCTACACTACTATACTAATATTTTTTTATTTACATATTATAAAACAAAATCCTCCGACGCGTCTGTCTGTCTGTTTGCGATAAACTGAAAAACCACAACAGATTTTCATGCGGTTTTCACTAATAGACAGAGTGATTCATGAGGAAGGTTTAGTTGTATAATTTGTTAAGATTTTGTGTAAATTGATTAAAATATGTTGATAATTGTCGAAGATGTTTCTGCTACCTGTGCGAAGCTGGGGCGGGTTGCTAGTTTATTTTAAGGAAATATACTCCAAAGTTAAAATAAAGTACGGATGTGACAATTAATTGCAGGAGGAAAGAGGTTCACCTAATGTACGCACTGATGGTGGCGAGCGGACAGAGAATGGGCCTAGGCCTCCTTCGAGATCAGGGTCTTCATCCAGTCGGTCCACGCCCAAGAGTTCTAAAGACGTAAGTTTTTAAGCCCCGTATTGTACAATCATTGTAGTTGTAGGATGTTCATTTCCTCAACCAACATTTAAAATCTGAGCAATTTTTTTTTAATGTTATCTGTACCGTCTAAGATGTTTCTTGAATTATTTTGGGTACTTTGAATTTATAAAAAAAATCGGTTTTCTAAATAACTTTTTTTATTGTTTGTATTACTATTTAAAATCTACAGATAATCGCATAAACAATAAAAGTAAATACTTTATTAAACTAAATATAAAACTTAATTTACTTTATTAAAAAAATAGCCATTATCTGAAGGATCGCACAATACCCATTGAATCGTAAAAGCATTAAACTTTTATTTTATTTCAATTTCTTTAAACGAGTTTTTATAAAAAATATAAGATTTCGTTATTATGGCATTGAGAGAAAGTAGTTAAAGCGACGTCGGTGATCGGTGACGTTTCCAGGAGAAGCCGGGCACCCCGGGCGGCAAGCTGGGCCGCGCGTCCACGCCCACGGGCGCGCGCGGCGCCTACCCCTTCGGGCCCTACGGCGCCTACCGCGGGCCCGCGCCCGCCGCCGCGCCCGCGCCGCTGCACTACGACTCGCATCACCGGACCAACGGCATTGCGCCCTCCAAACCGTGAGTTTATTATGCGTTATTTGCTTCTTAATGACAATTAGTGTTCTGTCATTCAAAATATATTATATAGTATATTAGTACAAAATGTCGTTTTTAATGTCCAATAACTAAGGTAAAGTCTCCTCTCCTTTTCAAAGTACTCCTATTAAGAAATTACGATGTGTTGTGCGATTTCAAAGGTTAAAATCTAAAAGGCACAAGTTTAGCTAAATTCATATACAGAATTGTTATTAGATCTACTCATACATAAACACACATGCACTACACAAATAACCACACGCAATGACATGAATCAACACACTCATATAAAACTGCAATATTTGTACAATTGTTTAATTTTAAATAAAAAAAACACATGCTACAATAAATTTCACCTTTTTTGAGAGATCGAGACTGTTTTTTCCCTAACACAGGCTATTGCGAAGCTTAGGTGGGAGAACAGCACTCAGCCAAAACATTATTGTAGATTTATATTTGTAACACAAACTAATTTTCAGTTTAAAAATTGTGTAAACCTTCAATCTCATTTATACAATAAATTACTATTACTATATATTATTTAAAGATATTTCAATACTTATACCGTGTAACCTGACATCCTAAGTCTAGTTGTCACCTGTCCTCATAAGACGATATGATTTGGAGGCCTGTCGCTTCTAGTTCTGGTAAAATAAAGTGACAACTAGTCATTGTTTAACCACGAACGAAACCAGCAAGTTTTATTCGATATTTCTTATATTAGTATCGATGGTATAATGTCGGTATGGTCCCTGGCAGGGCGTACTCGTACCACTCGTGTGGCGGGCCGCTGCAGCCGGTGGGGTTCCCGGCGGACGCGCTGGGCGGCGCGGGCGTGGCGCGGGGCGCGCGCGCCGTGGCCGCGCTGCCGCACGGCGAGGTGGTGTGCGCCGTGGCGCTGTCGCTGGCGGGGCCCAGCCGCCACGCCTACACCGGCGGCAAGGGCTGCGTCAAGCTCTGGGACATCTCCAACCCCGGCTCGCCCGCCGCGCTCGAGCCGCTCTCGCAACTAGACTGTTTGGTGAGTACTACCTACAACCTGACTTGTCGAATACTAAACCTGACAACACAACTCCCGCACTAGGAATGATTCCAGTGACGCAGGGGACTTTACAAACATGCAAACGACGGACACAAAGAACACCCAAACTCGGTACAACTATTTGTGGGTTATACAATTTTTGTGCTGCGTGAACAATTTAACCATTGCTCCATCCTTGCAGTCAAAGTAAAACTAGTCGTTCCTTGCAATTTTATCCACGTTTATGATCACTGCTCTCCTGAGGATCGTAGCGCGATATTAAATAGCCTATTCCCTTCCTCAAGGATTAGGCTATCAATTTTTTTTTCTAATCTCACTGGGAATTCCAAAGTCGAGTGCCGAGTGCGTCCAAGCAAATAACACAAAGCACTCTTATAAGCTTTATTTGGCTTTTACAGAGATTAGTACAGACACTCTGTTTATATGTCCGATATTCCAGCAACGCGATAACTACATACGGTCGGTGAAGTTGCTACCGGACGGTCGGACGCTTATCGTGGGCGGCGAGGCGTCTAACCTGTCCATCTGGGACCTGGCCTCGCCCACGCCGCGCATGCGCGCCGAGCTCACCTCGTCCGCGCCCGCCTGCTACGCGCTGGCCATCTCGCCCGACTCCAAGGTACCAATGTCACAGTTTTGGAAACACTTTAGACAAGGATTATTGATTAAAACAATATTCGAATGGAAAGGGTATGCTTTAAATTCGAAAATCATACACAGAGAATTTAATTCAACATTGCAAGACAATTTTTTTTATAAATTCAAAAGCAATCCTATCAATTATATTTGCCTCTATGGCACATATGAAACATTTACTATAAATAATCAAGTACTGCGTTATACAGGGTGTAATTGACACCGTACCGAATTCTGAAATAGTGTATTCAGACCATTATTCTGAGTGCAAAATCATAAGAAATTTATGCCAGAAAATTCATAATAATTTTTTAAATTTTTTTGCTTAAA
The DNA here is from genome assembly GCA_949752705.1 of Callimorpha dominula. Classification (NCBI taxonomy): domain Eukaryota; kingdom Metazoa; phylum Arthropoda; class Insecta; order Lepidoptera; family Erebidae; genus Callimorpha; species Callimorpha dominula. The sequence continues at coordinate 4,592,902 of OX457005.1, forward strand.
AGTGATATCACAATGAGTAAACAGAACATTTTACCGAATCAGTAAATACCCCCATACGGCCAAAAACTGCAATGTAATCAATTAAACAACAGCTGAAGGTCATTCACCGTACCGCACAGTGTTGCGTTACATTGCGTAGCAGAAAATCAAACTATTGACTGTAAATCCTTAAACTTGCATTTTAATGATGAATTGACTTTTGTTGCATTGTGATAAGTATCCAAAGAAAGACGTTTTTGTAAGTTATTCGCGACGGTGATACACGCTGTATAGTGTTACAACAGTACTACACAAAAATACTGCATGTCACATCACTTGCTGTCCTAAATTTTTAAGCAGACACACTTATATAAATAACCATTTGTAACGCCATAATTGTATATGAAAGATATTAAAATATTTAAATTTTTCAACAGGTGTGTTTTAGTTGCTGTTCTGATGGAAATATAGCAGTATGGGATTTACAGAACCAAACATTAGTTAGACAATTCCAAGGTATGTTAAAAATACATGATATTCTACACACCCTTTTATAAATCTGCATACTTTTGTCCAGTTTAATCTTAAATACCTTTATAGCATTGAACAGAATTGACTTTTTATCCGGGCAGAGGTTTTGTTTACCAATTTTTACGATTGAAATATTTCGGACTGTTGTAACTCAAAAAATGTTAATTGTTGTTAACGTGGTGCGCGTGTCAGGCCACACGGACGGCGCGTCGTGCATCGACATCAGCGGCGACGGCACGCGCCTGTGGACGGGCGGGCTCGACAACACCGTGCGCTCCTGGGACCTGCGCGAGGGCCGCCAGCTGCACCAGCACGACTTCTCCAGCCAGATCTTCTCGCTGGGCTACTGCCCCACTGGTGCGTCACTGCGTCGTCACTGCGCCTTCTTCTTCTTTCTAACCATTATTGCTTAAACATTTAGAGCGCTTTCAAATTAGTCATACGAATCGTTTTTTAGTGGATATGACTCTTTAAGTTATAACTTGTGTCATTGTGTCAATTCTTATGTTATAGTTAGGACAAACCCCAAACATTTTATATTTTTTTCTTCTCCACTAAATATACTTATTATTTATTAGTAAAAGCATAAGGAACAAAGGAATGCGTAAACCTATCTAGGGTTTATTAGCCGATTTTGCGCGAAGGGGCTATAAGAAATACTCATACAAAAAATATACTTTTACACATTTCTTTATTATGTTTGAATGCATTATGGTGGTTCATGTGACCTCCAATAACATTGCAATTTTATAAATAGGAACTTAAAAATTAGTATACTAATTTGAGATATCATTGATAAGAATATGACACTGAACAATGATATGCCTTAAAACTTTGATAAACAAACTTAAAATAAATGAAAGGTCAACCTTATTCTTCTTAAGCTAAAGTAAAAAATTATGTATCACGTCATCATGTATTAAAAAAATATATAATATATATTGAACACTTGCGTGTGCAGGGTCGTGGCTGGCGGTGGGCATGGAGAACTCGCACGTGGAGGTGCTGCACGCGGGCAAGGCGGACCGCTACCAGCTGCTGCTGCACGAGTCGTGCGTGCTGTCGCTGAAGTTCGCGGCGTGCGGCAAGTGGTTCGTGTCCACGGGCAAGGACAACCTGCTCAACGCCTGGCGCACGCCCTATGGTGCTAGCATATTCCAGGTGAACGCACTGTATTTTAGAAATATTTATTATTTGCAATGGCCCAGTAGGTAATTCCGCAAATTAGTCTTTTTCTATCTTAGAAACAAAATTTTAAATTACTCGAAATCGGTTGACCATTTGCATAGGGGTCATAGGGGGTCATTTGGTTGCAAATGACATCCTCCACATTCGCTTATGCCGCGTTCCAATAAACAAGCTAGCAAGACGGTAAAATTTCGTTGAATTTTCATCGAATATTTTACCGTCCGTAAGCAAAACGAATCGTTTTTTGTTTATTGGAACGCGGCATTAATGGATTACCGACACAGTACCAGTAACTCGACATTTGCCCGTCTGGTGTACCAATCAATGCTCTTAATTTAATTTAAGGACCTTATAAAAATAAATTTCTGCCTCACTTTATCCTTATGTGAGTTTTAATTTATGATTTTAACTAAATAAATTTGTGTTCCAGTCAAAGGAGTCATCATCGGTGCTCAGTTGTGATATATCAGCGGACGATAAGTTCATAGTGACGGGTTCTGGCGACAAGAAGGCGACAGTGTACGAAGTAATATACTGAATGGAACTGGTGTAATCTCATAGGCAATAATGTGAACGTGGTCCAGTGAAGTGAGATCCATTTTATATGAGACTTTAGTTGACTATACCAATCGTTATTGTAATCTTATATTTTATTGTTGTGTGTAAAAATTATTTGATTTTGATGTTCAAAAAATGGCCTAGCACTGCCACTTGATCTCAAAAAAAAAGGTTTATTATATTGTATGTTGCAATAATTATTATTTTCGCAAATAACAAATTAGATTATGTTGAATAATGATTCGTACAGTCAAGTAAAGATGGTCGAATAAGTGTAATTTTAATGTAACAAATAGATCAATGTTGCACCGTTATACATGGATATTTTTAGTGTTATTATATATTTTTATAATGAAATAAGAAAATCATTTTTATTAATTTTCGCAGTTGAACCTAAGTTTCGTAAGCGGTCCTTTTTATTACAAGTATTTATTTTTATTATTCTCTTCATAAGTTCTTACAGACTGATATTCTGAGTAGTGTACGAATTGGTAGTCATATGAATCGTTTTGTCAATCTTACTGAAGCCTTATTTCAACGTATTAAAAGCGTTAACCACGCACACTTGGCTTTGCATTTAATCTCTATGGAGAGTTAATGTTGGCTCCAAACATGTTCCTAAATAAAATGAGCTCCAACATAAGTCCGTACAAACGATGTACAAACAGTGATGGCATGACATTATCTTCAAAGTAAGTAAGGAGTAAGTGTTATATTTGAAAAATTAGTGCCTGTCCAAACATTTCATATTGCGTAGGAAAAGTTATGCTTAATAATTTTAGTAAACATGATTTTAATCGGTATTATAAACAAATATTTTTTGTAACACTGACACTGTTGACAGTCAGGAGACGTGTCAAGAAATTGTTGCGGTAATCGAAAGTTTTCTAATATCGCTACAAATTTAATTTTTATTTTCGTCAGTAATGTTCCATTGTGTTTAAAGATTTTTGTTTTATATATCTGACTGAAAATTTTATATCAAAATATATTTTATCGTACTTAAAAATAATACAAATGGAATATTTTTAAAATGAGTTTTAATACTATAATTGATCTGCATATTGTGATATTATTTCTTCAACGGAATACAATGTTAGTGTACTGAGTATGCTTTACCAGGATATGACTGTAAAAAACAAATTGTTATTTTGCTCCAAAAATTGTAATATGTACTTTGATTATATTTATTATTTCGATACATAACTTGTTTTAAAAGACCTTTTTGTCGTATATTACGTTGAATCCAAATTGTGTCCTTCCGTTGTAAACTTAAATTCTACTCCTTACTAGGTAAAGTAAAGAGGTCCTGGGTGATGCTCAGGTGCATTTCTTCTTGGTCACTATTTGGAACTTTTCAATGATATGCAGAGTATAGTTTTGACTGTAATTTATTAGGTGCTCGCAGTAAGAAGTAACGTGACTGTTTGATCGGCCGACCGCGTCCATAGTGACGTGTTGTGTCGTCACGGCGCGCGGCGTGTGAGCCGGTCTAGCTCGGGTACGCACGCAAACAGTCACTACAGTCTTCATTAAAGGCTTTATGCCACATTATATCCTGATTTTGCAAGAGCGTTTATGATTACGTTATCTACTTAGTATACATTGACGCCTAACTGTTACTGGAATCGGCCATTTATATTATAGGGGGCAAACGAGCAGACGGGTCATCTGATGGTAAGTGACTACCGTCGTCCATGGACACTAGCAACTCAAGAGTCACAAGTGCACTGCCGGTCTTTGAGATGGGAGTGCGCACTTTTCTTGAAGGTCGTTTCGATCTGGAAATACCGCAGGTGACAATTTGTTCCAGAGATTGGTTGTGCGAAATAACAAAATTCTGGAGAACTGCACAGTGGTAGATTGCCAATTATCCAGAGGATGGGGATGAAAGAGATGGGGAAAAGAAGAACGATGGCGAAACGCTGCGGCCGATGTAAGTCCGAACAATCCTCGGAGCACTCCCCACGATACAGGCGATAGAGAATGCAGAGTGAAGCTACATATCTACGCAACGTCAAGGGGCAAGCCTATCTGAAATATCCTGGCAATCGACGATTCGAGTCGTTCTCCGCTGAATGCGGTCCAAGGGAGAAACTTGCTCCTGCATAGATATGAAAACAGTATTCCATTTGCGGCCGAACCTGCGCCTTATAAAGTTGTGGCGGTGTGGTTGTTGGCGGTGGGCCGGGGTGAAATACTATCTAGATCTGTTCAGCACACCAAGCTTCTTACCGGCTAATTTGGCCTTACCCTCCAAGCGACCGCGGAACTAGACAAAATGTATACTGAAATTTGTATTTTTAAACAACAATTTGAACGCATCGAAAACTGTCAATATGAAAAGAAAAATAATGTCATCATGACATTATTGACATTGACAGTCGATGTGTTGGCATATTTTTGTTTACAATTAAATGAAAAATAAAGGTATCTTAATAATTTATTAAGTCAGCTGTGCAATGAGTTATAGATGAAACGAACAGTATTATAAAGTAAAATGGCTGTACCTAATCTATTGGATATAGTACCTGACCACTTATTTCAATCTTATTCTATCAGTGATATAGACAAGGTTCAGAAGATTTTGCAATTTGAAATTGAAGGTAAAAGGGAAGAGTTACGGGCCATGGTGGGGTAAGTTTAAATACGCACAAATTAAAACTCAGAAATTACGAAATCGTGACAAGTATGATTGTTGTTGCTGACTATTCCTGCAATTTGCCGGTTTTAACTGAATTTCAAGTGATCACGGCATACTTGCAATAATAAAATCAATACTAGTATCACAGTAAAAACTAAGAGTTATATTGCATACAGTTACTCTAAGATAGATTATATATAGGTCCAGATTCCTAACCTGTGCCCCAAAAGTTAAGCGAAAAATTGGTATTATGTGCGGTATTCTCGCACGATTCCCTCGTCACACCCAAGAGAATGTTCGCCCGAGCCGCTGTTTATAATTTTCAAAAATGCCTGGCTAAGCTTTCAAATCATGTAAAAATAATACTACAAAAAATATAAGTGTCCGAATATCACATTCTAACTCCTCATGTATATATAACAACATACTAAATATAACAAATTAATAAAATAGCGACGCCATTACTAGGGATATTGCCAGGGATGTGGATTCCTATTACCCATTAATGCATTCTAGCAGTATGTATGTTTTTGTTCTTACTAACTTCTTATTTATAGGACAACGAAAAATATGCTTACTGTATTAGGTTCACAAAACTGGAAACTTTCAAATATTATTTCTAGGCTCTAGGGCCTGGAGTAATTAAAAGTTTAAAGGTTATTTGGATCTTAAAATTGTTAAAGGTTATTTGGATCAGTAAATATTACTATTAGTTATTTTTATGATAAAGGTATGTGATTTTCTATGATATGAATTTTAAAGAGACGAACAAGAAATGATTTTTTGTGGAAACCTAATCCAAGAACACACATATGTATGTTGCTCTTTGATGTTAAGGACAACCACTTTCCTTTCATGTAAGTGTAGTAAGTGTATGTGACGGAAAGTGGTAATTGGAGAATTCAATCAAGGGCTGTGCCTACAAAGGTATTGGGTATGAAATAATAGTTATTAAAACTAAACAAATGCATAAATGTCTGAGTAAATAGCAGTAAATTACAATCTTAAATACCTTAACCTTAAAAATAATTGTAAAAATAATATATTTCAAAAACATTTGTCTTTTCATATCTTATTATCATATTGCCCTATTTTCTTCTTTTCTTGGTCCCTCAAACCACTGAGGAAGTATAGAATATCCGTCATGTGTCAGTTATGACAGTGACTGAAATATAACACATGTTATTTGATCTAGTACATTAATAATAAGCATAATTTGTATTCTATTAAGCTTTAGAAAAATAAACTAATACTTGTTACACATTTAAGTTCATTTAAATTACATACAAATTAACAAAATACCTTTTTATTAAACAGTCCAAAAATTTTGGGGTAAACTCTATGCGCTGGTAATTAAACCGTCATGCACACAAGCAACAATAGTCTTATTGAGATATTATGGTACATCTCAAATTCTTTTAGTAGTATAGAGTGTTGTAGGCTGGGTACAATAGATTCTTTTCTTTTCTAGTGAGAGGTACAGAGATCTCATCCATGCGGCTGATACTATTGAGGAGATGAAGGAGACGGCAGGCAGTACTCTAAATCACATCAACGAGATGATGACTGCCTGCAAAAACTTGCACAACTCTCACTTAGTGGGATTTAAGATTGATGAAAGACATTCAACACCTCAGAGGTATTTTTTGTTAAAGACTTGGATTTAAAATTAGTTATGTTACCAATGTACTTTAATTTTCTGGCAAGGCTTGTGGCAAAGTTTACATGTGATTTTGTAATCCAAACATACTATCGCCATCTGTATGATAGCGATTTCTTAATTCTCTTGTAATTGTGGGAGAACCATGCTTTGGCACGTATGGGCCGGCTCGACTCCGCTCGATACCACGGCTTCACAGAAAACCGGCAGTGAAACAATGATTGCATTGCTTTTCGCCGCGTGAGTGAAGTCACCGGAGGCCCTAACCCTTCCCTCTCCCCTATTCCCGTTCTTCCCCCTCTCCCCCCTCTCCTCCCCTCTAATCCCCCTCTCCCGTCTTCCCGCTCTTACCCTGTCCCCCTCTTCCCCTACTCCCACATTAAAGGGCGGCAACGCACTTGTGTTACAGGTGCCCATGGGCGGCGGTAGTCATTTATCATCAGGTGACCCGTCTGCTCGTTTGCCCCCTATACCATGAAAAAAAAGGCCTAATAACATATTAAGTTAGTAAACACTTTCCTGGCCTTAGCTTTAACTTACTGCACAGATACATTTCTAAATTGACTGAAGGCAATTAAAAATTGTAATAGTATGATGGAATTCATTAACAAATTTATTTAAAAGCCATCGGATTCCAATACATTTAAGAGTACTATTTATTTGATAAGCTTTGTAGTAAAATATGATCCATCACTGAATATATATATATATATATATTCAGTGATGGATCTGTACATATTTTTCTTGTTACTCCTTAAATCTTCTGATTATTACCAGCACACATGTTCCCTTCGACATATAATCCCGGGTCCTTTAAGCGGGGAGTGAAGGAGCATCTCTCGAGGCTGTCAAGCTGAGGGCCACCATTATAGTATCATCCGTATCTATAATGGTGGTCCTCAGTCTTTGGACCTCACTCTAGCTTTCCATCAGGCGGGTTGAGGTCACTCTGACGTGTCACAATAAAAAAAAAAGAGAAGAAAAACTTTCTGGCTCATACTTTCTTTTAATGCATATTTCATTTCCAGCTTTCAGTATAACAATTCAGTGCTCAGTATATCGGTGCAAGTAAAACTTTTAATGGAAATTCCAGAGAAAATATGGACAAGTATTGAAGATGAAGATTATGTGAAGGCTACACAATTGTTCATCATGGCTAGACATATTAATACTGGTAATGTAAAAGATTTACAAACATAAAACATTTCTCAATTTTTTAACACACTCTTATTAGGTTGTATGCTGCTCACTGACAATACTGGCCTTCATGGAGGCGGTTTCGGTGAGCAGAATCGATATACTCCCAATTTTTTTTTTTTTGTCTTGTTCTTTTTATTCTAAAATATTATGTTCTGGTTTTTATTTCTTTTATTGTTATTTTATTGTTTTCTTGTGAACATTTGAGTGTCTGTGTGACAAATAAATCTTTTCCTTTTCTTTTCATTAGCTTTACTTGGACTTAACTATGTAAACAAATATTGGAAGTCCATTTTAACCTACTTGTAATTGTCATATCAAAATGAAACTTTGTTGTATATGTAATAATAACTTAATGATAACTTGAGGCACCTCACACACGGCCGTCTGATCCCAAACTAGGCCTATACCATGGGGTCCCATCTCAAAGAAAGCAAAAATGGTTCAAACAAATATCAATAGATGGCGTTACGGGTATCGATTTGTTATTGAAATGTATGGAAAATCAATATTAGGTCCTGATAAACGTATTTTCTAATTTTATAAAATACCCTAAACACGGGAAAATTGAATAAAAGCTTCTGAAGTCCAGTTTTCTTGTTTTCACAAAATTCAATATTGTCATCGTTCCTCTGGCGGCAATTACTCGTACTACGTTGAGGTTGATACGGTTTTGTTATTGAGTTTGTAGTTTAATAGTTTGTAGGTACTGACTATTGACAGTTGGCCAAATGTTATTGAACTGTATTGTTGCGTTATGTTGTAGTTAAATTATTAACACTGTAATTTTTATTCGAACTTCAAAGATACTATAAAAAATTAAGAATTAATTTTTCTCATTGTGTTTTACATATTTTTTTCATATTGTCAGGACACAATAATTAATAGTGAACAACGAAACGCATGGTATGTGTCAACTTTCTTCTTTACCAGGTTAGGTATTTATGTAACCGCCATTTTGATTTGGCAAATAGATACCTACTAACCCATCTACTAAGTACTTACACGTACTATCTATTTACACATACACATTGCTAATAGGAATCTTTTACCTCGGACCTCACTCGATCGCAGGGCTGCCAGATTGTATTATTGGATACAAAACTCGTATAATTCGGTAATCATAAGTAGGTATCCTGTTTGTATAGTAGATGCATTGCATAATCGGATACAATGTCATTACTGATGTTATTGTGTAATAAGTAGGTACGAACATACACATAGAGATACTTAAAATAAATCATGTCTGTGGTAAACTGTTAAATAATTATACGTTAAGAGCTATAACACATAATAGCATTTTACAAAATTAGGTATTTACGCACGACGACTCGGTCAAACTCGCGAGTTCCCGACACCACGGCAATGTTGTCTATAATAAATTGTGACTCTGCCCTGTCCTTGAAATAATTACCTACAGCCGGGCGGTATGTAAACACGCGATACGGTTGCCCATAATTTCATCTACGTACTTGAGTTTCTTTCTAGTTTTGTGATTGTAAATATTTAAATTTATTTTTGACGTGACAACGTCTTATAATTCGATGGAGCCGGCTGCACGAATGAAAAAACAAGACTCATCCGGCGTTACCTCGCTCTGAGACGTTACTATGACGTCGCTCGGCTCGCCTCGTGTGCACTCGCCACCACTCGGCACCGCTCGTAAAGCAGTTTCGGGTACGGAGGAGTGGATATTTATAAAGCAATTTCGGGTACGGAGGAGTGTGATATTAATAAAGCAATTTCGGGTACGGAGAAGTGTGATATTTATAAAACAATTTCGCGTACGGAGGAGTGTGATATTTATAAAACAATTTCGGGTACGGAGGAGTGTGATATTTATAAAGCAATTTCGGGTACGGAGGAGTGTGATATTTATAAAGCAATACAATGTACATAGTTTTTACAAGTATGAATGTGCTTTGAGCAATTGTTTTACAACTTTTATTTACAACTTTTAAATATGTGTGATATTTAACTTATTGTATTTATGCGTACTAATAAATGTAACTTGATCAATTCAATTGTGATTTAAATTTACCTCCTTCTCTATATCCATACAAAATATCTATCAAATAAATAAAATTAAAATTTTCTTTTGAAAAATACAACCATTCCATCAGTATTTTCTTAAGACGTTGTCACGTTCAACTATCGTCCGTAAACCGACTTTACAGACAACCAATTTTTATTTAAAAAAATTAAATTCGTTGTGAATAAAATGAGAAGTATTCAATAAAAATACATGTCCTGATTTTTTATTATTAGATGTAATAAAATAACACACTCTAAATCTTACCAGGTACCTACCATTTTTTACTCTCATTATTATTTCATAATAATATTTGTTAGTAGTTAAATACATGAGTAAATAGTTGGCCTAGGAAATTACCTACTAGTTTTTTTTAACGCGAGCGTTGGTAGGTCTATTGTGTGTCACTTTTGTCACCCTATCCACTTATTTATTTATTAATCCAGGTATTTTACTCGGTGGAAAAAGCGAAATGCCTACCTATTAAAAAAGAAACAAATTACGTTCTAGTAGGTACATAAAAAATATTTTATAGTTTACTTATACTTTCGGAGTTTCCAGGTAGGTTAAAAAATGTTATCTCTGGGTGCGTTTTTGAAGAATTCCAGCAACCAAAACAGCACAATATAGTGTATAATTACTCTTTGCTGTATAAAGGAAGTATTTGTATTTATTTCAATGAAAAACACAAATCGCACGCTTACTGCTTAAAAAACCATCACACCGTTTGTTGGTCACTACGGTGCATTCGCGACTGTTTGTGTACCGAGTGTATATGTCTCGCAATCCGACCGTTTGTATAAAGATACAATATTGTATAGATAGTATTGCCGTGCCGCCGCTACCGTAGTGAATCAGCAATCATGATCCTTTTTCCACTATTAAGTTATTTATTTTACTTCCTTTCTTGAAATATTGTTATTAATGCGTAATGTTCCTGCCACTAGGTATGTGCCTGCGACTTTGCCCCCAATGAAAGCAAACAGAATGACCAGGCCCCGAGTCTCAGGCAGCCCTGCTATTCTTGGCTAGCTCTTGTGAGCATTTATAGTGATATTAGTACTTTTTTATTAAATGTGTAAGACCGCCCACTTAGTGAAGTGCCACGCCTAACGAACAACCGAATAATCGAAAATCATAGTATTTTTAGTAAGTATTCAATTTCGTAAAACAATATAAGTACAACATACGTAGGTCAATGTACAAAGCCATCAAACGGATTTGTGCTCTTTTTTGTAATTATACTAAGTACCTAAGTTTATTAAATAGGTTCTTAAGTTTTATTATTATTTTTTAGGCCATGCAGCCAAACATAACATATCTCCACTATTTACGAGTAAGAAAGTACTGACTTTATTTTCCAACATGCCTGTGGAAGCGTTACTGCGGATGACTGGAGAAACTTCTTATTTCTCGTTTTATTTTATTTCTGTGATTAATAGTATTATAGTAGTATAGTAGTTTAGTAATATTATTATTTTTTATTAAACTGAATAGGAAAGACTTCATTTTGTATTATAAATGTATAATCGACCATACAGCATAACCATGCAACTATCGATTCCAAGATATATGATAATAACAATCGATAATCGAATAGGTTTAATAACAATTATACACTACCGCATCCCTACCGTGAGCTGTCAAAATTATCATCCTAAATTTGATAAAGTATAATTATCGCCATCTATTGGTTGCGCGTTTATTAGTAGGTAAATAAATCCATTTCGTCGCTAGGTGGCTCTAGCTATCCACAGCTATCGCGCTGCTAGCGGCATCTAGCGCCTTAATTGGCGCGGAGCCCGCAAAATGGCCCGAGTTAGGAAGGTCGCGTTTTGTTGTATGTTATGAGGTATCTGTACTAGTATAGTATTATATTATCTGTGCCTATACTATGACAGTCCTATGTAAGTACTTAATTTACTTAACAATTGTAATTTAAAAAAAAAAAATAATAATTGAAGAGGTAACCCTACACACATTTTAAAGCCCGGATAGAGTAGGCATGGTAACCATGGACTAAATACATACATATTATAGATAAATTACACCCAGACACAGAACAAAATAAATGATCTTGCTCATCACACAATAATTTGTCCTGGGTGGGTATTGAACCCACGACCTCCAGCTCAGAAGTCAGGGTCACTAACCACAAGAACAACAAGTTCAGATGACAATACTTTAATTTGCCATCTTCGAGTCAGCTTCTCTTGGGTTCATTATTAGATCAGGAGGTGGATAGTGTAACTTTTATTGGAAAACTCGAAGAATTTACTTGTGTAAATTCTTCGAGTTTATGCTTGTTTGATTCGTTTTGACGAATTCCATATATTGCACTTGGTGTAGAGGGTCTGATCATGGCGCCAGGAGGTGGATAGTGAAACTCTTCATCCTCCGTGAGTTTTCCCAACTAAGTTGGGGTCGGCTTTCAGTCTGACTAAGATACGGCCGAACTTTCCATCTGCCATCAAACCTCTATAACCCAAGTATTAGGCGATATCGAAGTTCTGTAGTTAGACAGGTTGTCGGACTTATTAGGACTCCAACTACCTGTAAGAAATGCCACAGATGTTTGTATGGCACCCGGGACCGACGGTTTAACGGGCTCTCCGAAGCACAATGGGGTCTCAATGTGTTAAGAATGGTCACCCATCCTAGACTGACCTGGCTAGTATTACTTAACTTTGTAATGTGTTAACCTACTCGGTTATTACTTAGCCACGAGCCCCTTGATAGTGAAACTCTTATACTTTATAATTAGGCTCGTTATTAAAGCATGTTAGGTTTAGTTTTTTTAAAGTATATGTAGAATCTCATCAAGGATAGTATTCTACATCAGAAGTGAACCTATTAAAGATCAGTTCTTACATTGAGAATAATATACAATACTCTGTTGTGAAACAAAAAACAATAAGTATGTAATTTCTTTTCAGGATTACAATTACAAATCGGGGGTAAAACCGTCAAGCCTGGCATGCAGTCACTGCAAAGATTGGTGCAGCAACAGTGGCATTCAATCTCTAACTTCAACCATACGATAATAGATGTGTGCCGGCAGAAGCTTCAGGATGTTGAAATAAGTGTTGAGGTATAATATGTATTTTGTTTATTTATTCATTCCCACGAAGGTTTGTTCCCAATTTTATTTTTTACTAGCAACTCGCCCCGGCTTCGCACGGGTAGGAGAGACATCTTCAACAATTATCATCACATTTCAATGTTACTTGACATGGGGACCACCATGTCAAGAAAGTCAGGATCTGATGATGGGATTCTGATAAAATTGAGAGAAACCCTCAAAAATTGTGGGCACGAATAGTGTTTCTGTTTACTTTTCATTACTTAATCAGGTATTTGGGTACAGGAATTATCATATCATGAAGCTGAGCTGATGGTGGAAACCAAAATGTTCCCAAACAATTAGAAGTTAGATATAAAAACTGTGGTTTTAGTGACAGAAACCAATTAATATGCTTTAAAGAAAATACATTTGATAGCGTTTTAAAGTATTTAGTATTAAAATATAGTGGTTATCAGAGTATTAAAAGATGACGCCATTCACAAAAATTCATAAAATAAAAACTTTTTAACAAAAAATTAAACCGAAGAATAAGTACTAAAAAGCAATAAATAAATAAACCTTGTAAGTCTTGAGTATTGAGCTTATTTACATAAACTATCAAATTTTATATAAACTATTTTTTTAGTCAGCGCTAAATAATAAAATGAGACGTAGGAGCCTTCTCCATTTCTACGTACATATACAATTTAGATAAAATTAATCATTAATTTTTTGGCGACGACTCAAAACTAATAATTTATATAAAATTTGCTAGTTTATGTTTTTTGATAGTTTATGTTTTTAGGGTTTTTCAGTAATGAAATATTTTAGTTACGTGGTTTTATGAGTTGAGGTTTCGAGCTTAGCCCACATCTCATATTATTCAAACGACGTGAAACTACCTCTGACAATAATTTTAATTCGATTGGGAGGGTCAACAACACCACTAGTTCACATTGTTCCATGTCTCTGGTAGTCCTACAAAAGTTGGTTGTCTGTAAAGTCGGTTTACGGACGATAATTTTACGTGATAACGTCATAAGAAAACAGTGGAAGAGAGATAGATGCGTCACAAGCCGAACGCTTAGGCCGATCGTGCCTTCTTTTGCTTGTTCCGAGCTTCCCTTGCTCACGCTCTGCTCAGGTGGAACGTGACAATGAGTCATGCTTTTTCGTGCGTGAAGCCTGCGTTGATCGATTTATAAGACGTCATCACGTCAAAAAGCAATAAAATTTAAATAACAGCATCTTATCAAGTTAACCTTCAACAATGCCTAGGTATATCAATAACCCATTTTTTTTTTTTCATTTTTGACATTTTTAGGATAGATTATGTCGTCCTTGTCTATCATTATTAAAACTCATTACAGACTCACAGATGTTAATTTATCAAATAAGTCTTTAAACAGTTGTAATAACTTTTTAGGTATCATGCTCCTGCTTAATAAGTCTGTATCTCCTGGACTCTCAAACCATGGTGCAGCTTCTAAATACGCTAATAGGCCTTCATAGCAACAGCAGTCTTAAATCTACGCTTCAGTTTGATCTAGCACAGATCTTAGAAGGAGACGTCAAGGCACAAATTAAAGATAAAATTGTGAATGGAGTCAAGATTGTACTCAAAACTGTTGTGCTGGTATATTCTTGTTTTATTGGTGAGTATTGATTGGGACTAGACATTAACTGGTGGTCGATATTTGACCATAATGTATTAAGTAAGCGGCGGTTGAGGCGTCGGACTTGTCAAGTGGTTGTGGGTTCGAACCCCACCCAGCGCACTACTACTAATAGTATATAGTAGTAATATAGACATGGTAGTCTAATATATGTAGAATTTATACCCAGTCCTGGCCCAGGTGCCGCGTAAGAATAGGTTCAATTACTGGGATTTGTAGGACAAAAGAAGCAAGCCAACTAATGCTTGCCAACACTAGCTATTGACAGATAAACATTAATTAAGTCAGTAGTTTTATTCGGATCTGTATATTAGTTTTGTTCTATTTAATGTTCTAAAACAAAATCTGGAAATGATCACATTACACCCACAAGAGGATTAAGGAGTGTATTCTTTATAATAAAAATGAATACTACTGTTAAAGTTAAAACAAAAGACTTATTTAAGATGAGGCAGAAAGATTCACGATACAGAAAAAGAGGCAGTTACAACTACAACTAATCTCCAGTTTTTTTTTTATTTTTATGGTATAGGGGGCAAACGAGCAGACGGGTCACTTGATGGTATGTGACTACCGTTGCCCATGGACAACTGCAACAGTCATAAGTGCGTTGCTAGCCTTTAAGGTGGTAGTAGAAGGATGGAAAAGAGGGAGACGAGGGGGAAAGGGTTAGGGTCTAGGCCTAAAAAGCACCCTGAACTTCTTTGTTTTTGCCCTTGAATCTTAACATTATCATTTTGTGATTGTTTCAGACAATGATGGTGGTGCTATTCTAGCAAAACTACAAGATTTGTTTAGCAAAGACTCCCAACCTTTGATTGAGCTAGTTAAGTTTAGTGACCCGTCAGCATTGAAGCTTTTGCCTTCTGTCATCACCAACTATCGGTATGTTATCACTTTTTAAATATGCTTATTTGTCATCTTAAACATGAACATGTGCGATAATGACCATGCACGGTGTTAAATAATTTTAATGTCATTATAGTACATAACTGATGTGTTTCTGGCAGTACTTGTTGCCCATGATACCTGCATAGGCCAGTAGACGAGAGTGAAACACCTTATCCAAACTATTTAATACCTTTGCCTACCCAGTATTATATTCTCAATAACTTTCAGGCTATCAACAACCAAGGAAGTCCAACCTCTAGCAAAAAAAGAAGTAACGGAGTGTGTTCATAAGTGGAATGTGTGGGTGAAATCGTTCATTGACAAAAACGTACACACACTACTGCACAACATCACTAGAATAAAAGTGCTTCACGAGATTAGAGATGTGGCATTCAAGATAGGTATGTATAAAAATACTGATGACTCTCCCACTTTACAGAAGAGGAGAGCACGAACCTTTGCTTTAAAGAATCGGCATAATATCTCCCATAGGGCTGGGTGACAAAACATAAATTGTTGTTACTCTGTTCGTGTTGGATATAAATACCCGGCCAATGGGCACCTGCAATTCAAGAGTCACAAGTGTGTTGCCAGCCTTTAAGGTGGGAGTAGGGGAGAGAGAGAGACACCTTTTTTTTTCGTATTATTTTTTATGTTTATTTCTTTCAGAAACCCCATCTAACTGGTCAACAATATGTACATCTCTCGACATCCCCGAGGTCCACGTGTGGTGCCACTATTTCCAGCCGCTGCTGACCGCTCGGGTCAAAGCCATCATAGACAGTCGATGGGTCAAAGTTTACGACGTCTTTAAGACCCAACTTCTGATAGACTTGACTAAAGTATCATCAGACAGTGAGGTAGAAAAGGAGGCTGATATCAATTGGTATGTCTGGAAGGATCTTATAGGAGAAACTGTCATAGAGTCTAGAGCTGATGTGATTAAAGTAATGAATTCGCTAATGAAAGGTGAGTGCCTCAAAATGTTATTAGTGTTACGAGCTGAGGATCGAGATTAGAAAGTTATACCGATTAATTACCAAAATAGACACAATTTATTTAATCACTTGTACTTCACACTTCTTTGTCGCTGTTCTTCGTTGTTTTTCACACAATCGCTCAACTAAAACTCATCTCATACCGCAATGCATGCGTCTTATACACCCGGGATATTATTTCGTTTAGCGATCGTGATATTACCCAAAAACTCGAAACCATTCTGGAGTTTTCTAATATAAAGTAGGACATTCTACAAATAGGCTACTAGTTCTGCTTTCTGTCAAAAGATGGCGTGCATCTCAATCTAGGTAAACGTAACCTTTTATGACTTCCTCTACTTGACAAAAGACGGCGCCCGCGGGTTATTAGTAACATTATTAGCGATTGAGTAACATAGATAGCCGCCGTGTGGATGGTTTACTAATTACAAAAAAACTTATATTTTAGAATAGAATAGAATAGAATATTCTCGTCTTACAAATTAAGAAGTACAATCTTAAGTTTTTAGTAGGAAAATGACAGGAGTTCTTCCCAAAACTCATTTCTCAAGAACCTTCACCTTACTCATGGTCACGTCATTAACTTGGTTCCGGATGTCTTAATAAAAGTTGTTCCCGGATGCCTCCTACTTAAGGCGCAGTACGGCACACCGTGTGGGTTTAGTCGGTTCGATTCCGACACACCGCCCCACCGAAAACCCCGGTGGGGTGACGGCCCGAGGGGGTTTCCACACGCACAAAAAAAATGGTTACGTCATTAACTTCACTGTCGTTAAATCCGAAGAGGCAGGTATTAACATACTCAGTGTGTTTATTTATAGTAGTTATCATTATATTAATACGTGAAGAGAATTCTTTGTACCCCTTTTCAAGAAAATTTTGCGAACGTAGTAACGTGAATTTTGGAACATTTACAATTTATATAAAGAAGTACAGAATGCTAAATTTTTTAAACAATATGATTTACAACTTTAAAAATTACTTGAAAACGGCTTAGTGACACACGCGTCTAGTATATGCGTTGACTGTCATGGTAAGTAAGTCTATACAATGACAGCTCAAGTTATGCTGGCCAATGAAAAAAACATGGTTGACATTCGACCACCACGCGATTTCTAGTAATAGATGTCCCTGTCCTAGAGGCCTCTCCAACCACAGGACGGACGTACGCGTACGCGATCCCGGCCTCTTCGAGCTACTGCAGTCTCAGTCCTGTTTCCCCATCCGAGACTTGCGGTATCCCTTACCCAAGCTCCGTCGCTCTATCTGTTTTCTTTACCCAAATTTACCTTTTTTCCTTCTGAAAACGATTATATTCCTAGAGAGGGTTGGCGTCAGCAACGCTCTTGTGACTTTTGAGTTGCAGGTGCTCATGGGTGGCGGTAGTGACCCGTGTGCTCGTTTGCCCCTATACCATAAAATTAAAAAAGTAGATGATGATGATTCGTTTATTTTCTGTTTGACAGTTGCTTGTTAACGTACCTCTGCCAAAGTTTGTAAAATTAAACTGAACTGTTACAAAAATAAATATATATTATCAACTCTCATTTAATGACTGATTTCTAAGATATAGGTTAATACCTAGTTTAGAAGTCAGAGTGATTTATATATAAGCCCAGATTATCAGAATTATAACTATTTTGTAAACTGTGTACATTTTCAGAATAATAAAGATTATTATCATTATTATTATAATTATACTATTTATTAACATTCGTAAATATTCTACTGTTGTATAATTTGTACATGTCATTTTTTTTTTAAATAAATATTTTTTGTTAAACCGAATAAAAAGAGTTACGTTCGTACGTACACAAAACTAAGTAAATACGATGGTTATTTTTAATCGATCGGCAACATTTTTGGTTTTCACTAATTGACTACTTATCGAACTGTCTCGAACCTCTCGAATAATAATAACTTGACACATCTCACACACTGCCGTCTGATTCCCAAAGAAATTAATCCTTATTCGAAATTTAAATAAATATTTCATCGGCTGCTTTTCTTTCTGGCCTATTTTAAAAACCTAAAGACCTACATACATACATTATTATAGATAAGTTAATTACATAATGAATTAATCCTAATACTTTAAACGAGCAATTCTTGTATGTATTATATTTCGGGTATCTCGGAAACGGCTCTAACGATTTTGTTGAAATTTTGTATACAGGTACAGTTTTGCATTTTCAGTTCAACTGCCTAGTTGTATTTCCTGTAAAAACGTAATTTTACAAAAAAAAATTAAAATATAAAAAAGAATCTCGATTTTACAAAAAGCTACCGAGCGAAGCTCGCTCTCCCAGGTATATAATAAATGAATGGACACTATATAACTGGTACTATATAAAATAAAAATATTGGTTCTGTGGTTCTCGCTTTTTGGCGGTTGACGATATATTTCACTAACACTTCGATTAATTATAACTTTTTACGCTTTTGTAATCTAGTCTATAACCTTCTATTCGATACAGTTAACACTGTCTAATACGGTGGTCATGACGTCACCGACAAATTCTCAGTATTGATAAGTTCGTACGTAGACTGGTAGCCGTGTATGACAGTGATTTATTGGTGTTTAACTAAACATTATCTTGTTCGGAATAACCTAGTTTAATCATACCACTAATGATGTATATATATATAATATATGAATAATATAATATATGAATAATATAATATATGAAGCAATAGAGACCACATGTTTTTTTAGATTTGATACGTTAAACACGACTTAATTATAAGATGTCGTTAAGGTCCATGTTATAGCTACGTGTAGTGACAGAATGGGCTTTAACAACATGAGGAGACAACACGAGAAGTAATAACTTTTATTTGAATAGCGTTTGAGTATATAGTTGTTAGTCAATGAGGTGGACCCCTAAATTTGAGGACTTTTTCTTGTTACTTGTGTTAACGTACAGAATGAAACTAGGGTGCCATTTCATTCAATAGTTAGTTATAATAAAGTTGTTCAAGAATATGTCTACCTGGGGCAGGTTATCCAGCTCGGTAGAAACAACTTCTAGAAAGAAGTCACTAGAAGAGTCCAGTTAGGTTGGGCAGCATTTGGCAAACTACGTCGAGTCTTCTCATAACCCTTACTGCAATTTCTCAAAACGAAAGCCTTGCATCAGTGCGTCCTACCTGTAATGACTTACGATGCCGAGACGTGGACACTAACGGTGGGGTTAGTCCAAAAACTAAAAGTCGCGCATCGGGCCTTGGCGCGAGCAATGCTTGGAGTCTCATGGTAGGATAAAATTAGAAATGAGGTCATTCGACAAAGAACTAAAGTTATCGAGATAGCTCGCAGAATAAACACGCTTAAGTGGCTGGCCACGTATGCCGAAGGACCGATGGCCGTTGGAGTAAACGGGTCTTAGCGTGGAGACCGCGAATCGGTAAACGCAAAGTAGCCAGATGGACCGACGACCTAAATAAGGTAGCTGGGATGGACTGGATGTGGAAGGCGGAGGACCGGGTGCTATGGCGCACATTGGGAGAGGCCTATGTCCAGCAATTGACTAGAATAGACTATGACAGGTCAATTTACATACCGGTGAACTGTCACTCATATTAAAATCTTTTTAATTGAATACTCCTTGGTTTTAAAAATCGAATACCATTTATTTATTTAAAAAAAGATTCTCGGTCTTGTCACAAGGTTTTGTCAAACTTGTTTAGTCGTTGAGAAAATGGAATTGACTCGAGAAAATTCAAGAGCGATGATTTATTATGACTTTCGAAGTGGTTTAACACAAAAACAGTGTGTTGATCGGATGATTTCTGCATTTGGTGATGAAGCCCCATCCAAAACCACAATTTATCGCTGGTTTGCTGAATTTCAACGTGGACGTGTCAAGCTCAGTGATGATCCCCGTCAAGGTCGTCCAAAAACTGCAGTCACCCAAGAAAACGTTGATGCTGTGCGTAAGCTGATTGAGGAAGATCGACATGTGACATACCGCGAAATTCAGGCAACTTTAGACATTGGCATGAGTCAAATACAAATAATCTTGCATAAACAATTAGGTGTAAAAAAGTTGTTTTCCCGATGGATACCGCATTCGCTCTGTGAAGAGCAAAAAGCGGCTCGCGTTACTTGGTGCGTCAGAACTCTCGAAAGATTCCACGCAGGATCCTCAAATGCTGTATACAACATCGCATCAGGTGACGAATCCGAAACAAAAAACTAGTCACGACTTTGGGTGTTCGAAAATGAGTTAAAGCCAACAAAAATTGTTCGTTCACGGAGTGTTGCAAAAAAAATGGTAACCACGGTTGTCTCCAAAACCGGCCATATTACGACTATTTCTCTTGAGGGACAAAGAACGGGTAATGCAGAATGGTATGCTTGCATTTGTTTGCCACAGGTCGTTTCTGAACTCCGTAAACAGAACTGCAACCGCCGCATCATCCTCCATCACGACAATGCGAGTTCTCACACCGCGCACAGAACTAAAGAGTTTTTAAATCAAGAGAACATAGAATTATTAGACCATCCGCCGTACAGCCCCGACCTAAGCCCTAATGATTTCTATACTTTCCCTAAAATAAAGAATAAATTGCGTGGTCAGAGATTTTCATCACCTGAAGAAGCTGTGGACGCCTACAAAACGGCCATTTTGGAGACCCCAACTTTCGAATAGAATGGTTGCTTCAATGATTTTTTTTTTTTTTTTGTAAAAAGACAACTCCCCGCATTAGGAATTACTCCTGTGTCGCGGGGGACTTTACAAACATACAAACAACGGACACAAAGAACACCCAGACTCAGGTGGGAATCGAACCCACGACCTCTGGCTTAGTAGTCAGGGTCACTAACCACTAGACCAACAGGCCAGTCAAAATCGTATGGAAAAATGTGTCAAATTTCGCGGAGAATACTTCGAAAAGCAATCAATACATTTTTAAATAGTAATGTTGTGTCACTTCCTTGATTCCCGAAATTTTCAGTGTCGCCCTCGTATCACTGGCTACTTGAGCTACTTTTATTTTGGAAAAGGAATTAGGGTTCCGCGCAAAATACATAAAAAATGTACACGCGTGCGAAATCACGCGGGGCACAGCAAATAAATACAAATAATAGTTTACTAAAGAACATTTCTTAGTGTTCAAGTACTTTTTCTGTTTTTACATAGGTCTCATACCAAAAACTACTTGAAGTCTCAAGAATAATTATATTTTAAAGCAGTTACTCGGTTTTCTTCTCTTTTCTTAAAATTCTTGAATGGTCAAAGGCTCATTATTTAGAAAATGTCGTTAGGTCCATGTTATAGCTACAAATAGTACGCCTTAACAACAAGAGAAGCAACGACGTAACGTTTTATTGGCGTTTGAGTATTTGGCTGTTAGGCAGTTTAGTGATCCCCTAAATTTGAGGACTTCTTCTAGTTACTTGTGTCGCCGTACAGAATTAAACTGGGTAATAGTGATTAACTTGTTTGTGTCTACATTTATGTTATTCATTCTGAAGATTGAATATCGATAAAAATTTAAAAGCCTCTAGTGCATAGTCACGTCGACACTTGTCTATCTAATATCTAATATGTCTATCTAATATACACAATCATATCAATAATACATAATCTACATACCAACATTATGAATAATATTCATGACGATAATTATGACCATGATTTCGGGCTGTGATTGTGTTATTCATTAATATTTTCATTAGCGATTGTAATAAAGAATCGGTTTATTTATCGTGACATTGTGTTGAAAGCCTTTTTCACACATCTTAGTTCTAGAAAACAATATGTACGATGATTTAAGATGTTGACTGGCCTATTGGCCTAGTGGTTAGTGACCCTGACTGCTACGCCATGGGTCGTGGGTTCGATTCCCACCCGAGCCTGGGTGTTCTTTGTGTCCGTTGTTTGTATGTTTGTAAAGTCCCCCGCGACACAGGAGTCGTTTCTAATGTGGGAGTTGCCTTAAAAAAAAAAATATAAAAAAAGATAGTAGAATTGCCAAGTAATCATTATTATTAACTGGCTGTTGCTCGCGATTCGTTCGCCTGGAAATTTTAATGAAATCTTTCCAAAATTATTAGTTTTTCGTTCCGTAAACACCTTCTACAAACTATTAGAAAACCTTAAAAAAGGGGAATGATATCGGTTAAGTCTTTCTCAAGTTATGGCGTCATCAATCGAAATTAGGATTCATTTCTTTATATAGATTAAGACAACAAGTTTTAAGTTCGAGGCAATCGTTTCAATTAAATATAATTGTTTTTTTTTTATGAATAAGACTAATCCTACCCACTCCGCTTACAGCAACAATAGGGTCCCACATAAAACGGTGATTCTCTTGTAACCCAGTCAAAGATTGAGTGCGAGGCATTAAAAAACCCACTTCCTCACACAGTAAAAGACCAAAGAGTTATAATATAAAACTACGCAAACTAAACCTTAAATTAAAGCTGTGAAAAGAGAAAAATCAAATGTAGGTACACTGGCGGTTGTTGATATTTAAAGACGCCGTTGCTTTTAAATCACCATTACCAATTTAACTCTTAGTATTCGTAGCTCGACGGGCCTGTTGGTCTAGTGGTTAGTGATCTTGACTGCTGAGCCTGCTGAGGTTCGATTCCCACCCAGGACAAGTTGTTGTTTGCTGAGCACGATTATTTGTTCTATGTCTGGGTGTAATTTATGTATACTATGTATGTATATCAACAGTCTGGTTACCATAGTACAGGCTCTGCCTAGTTTGGTATCAGACGGCCATGTGCGAGGTGTTTCTAAGGAGTACTACGACACCTAAAATGAGACTAAGAAGATGTTGATTTGTTTTAAGAGTTTTAGCATCGTACGAGTGTTTTAGGTATGGCTCATCAAGACCGTGGCTACAGTCCAACCTTAGAAAAACTCTGTCAAAGTCTGGACGACGAGTTGCAGAAGCTTCTAGAAGATTTAAGGGTATACTTGTACAAAGACAAGAAAGTTACAAGCGGCAAAGATAAAATCCTATTTGCATATGAGGACGATGACGACACTGATCAAATATACAGTGATAAGAACCATATCGAGATTTACTTGAGAGATGTTTGCGATAACAACATAAAAAGGTTAGTTCTTTTGTGTATATTTTCGTTATTTTGTTTTGGCATCAAAAGATTTATATGCGGTTATGTTAATAATATGGTGGGAAAGACTTGTCCAACACCAGGGAGCCAACTAAAGCTATATTTAAACAATGTGGGAGCTGTGTATTATTCCTTTTGTATGCTTCACCTTGTGCACTTTCGCTATGGGAAAAAAGCACTGAACTCGTGACCGTCACACTAATAATACATATATAGATCCACTAGAGGGCGCTAATTTAAACATAGAGGTCTGTCAGCTCCTTATGAATTAATGTCACCAACCTGCTAATGTGACATTTTAAGTTCGTCGTTTCGTTTAAGTTTTCCTACTTATGTCGGCAGTCCCATGACTGCCTATGTTTTATTTTAATTGATAACACTAAACCTTGTTAATAGCTACTTAAACCAAATGCGTATGCGACCCTGACCGCTTCCATCCTTTCTATTGTCAAGCGTTGTAGAGCGGAGAAAGGTACCTCCTTTCTCCGCTCTACAAGGCTTGATTTATACCTAAGATAAAAGGATGTAGTGATGATACATTTGATGACTGCGTGTAGGTTTAAATATTAAACAATGAGTTTGTTGCGGATACGAATAAGCAGATTTGTTGCGGATACGATCTTGTTCAATTAGTAAACCATCTTAATGATTTAATCGACGGTAGCGTAATTCCTAAGGCGTCGGATTCCCGATCATATGGTTGCGGGTTCGAACCCCACCCAGTGCACTACCGACGTGAACCCACTCTTTTAGCGTAGCTGAAGGGGTTGACCAGAATATTAGTAATGTGTGACTCGAGTTATTAGTATTTTGTATAAAAAATCCTTTTGTTGCCAATGATCAAAACTAATACAAATTTCCTTTTTATAGTATGCTGCAGTATATAAAAGCTTGCTTCGAAGAACCGACCCTCCAATCTACCGAACTACAAAAAAAGATTACGGCTATATATACAGCCCGCTTTACTAAAGCGATTTCCAACCTTATGATCAATTTACGCAAGTGCTACATACGTGAGGAACGCGACATCCTAGGTGTTGTCAATACAGACGATAATGCTCTGAAGAGATGGAATGCCATTTGCGCTGTATTAAAAGAAAGTTGTCAATTTTGTTGGGGCAAATGGGTGGACATAGTTATGGTTAAGGTAGAAGATTTGACCAAAAGCTTGCCACAAACATTCACGTTGGAAGCCAACGTCGATTACTTAATGATGGTGAGATTTCTGTTTATTTTTTATTCATTAGTTCAAACATATGTATATATATATCAGTATTAGTGATGTGTCGGATATCCGTATCCGCGGATATCCGTATACGTATCTGCTGATATCCAAGAGAGAAGAAAAGGTCTGTATCCGTAAGTAGTCAGCTACTAATATTGTTAATAGTTATTTGTTTACTATTTAACTATCTTTATAAAGAAATCAAACCTCAAACTTTACTCTTACACCTATACATATGCTCACATGTGTGTTGTGTATTGTGTATCTGTTGGGTAATCTAACCAAGTTAGTTAGTCATTTGAAATGTATACATTTCAAATGACTAAAATCTACTCTCTTATATGCAAAAGCTTGCAGGCTTATTAAATTTTGTCATCCGAATTTTTTGGATTGAATAAGTAAAAAAATAACGTGTATTAACCAGAGGCGTAACTATATCATATGAGGCCCGTGGACTCAGATAAGAATAGATTTTGTAATTAGTGCCTCCTGTGCCATTAGTTTCCGGGGTCCCTTCGAGCCGAGGGCCCCTTCGAGCCGGGGGCCCGTGGCATTTTGCCCGCTCTGCTACCCTATTATTACACCACTGGTGTTAAGTGGACCAGTATACAAGCACAATGAGCTTGTTATGCTTAATCAATGTTAAATTTCAATTGCCTTTCCTTTCGGACCATTTTCATTTAGTTGTATAAAAATTTAATATCTATAAATTCTTTTTATTGGGTTTTTTAGCAATGGGACGAAATAAAAATCACCGAAAAAGATGAAGAAGGTAACCCTGTAGAATCTACCATAAAAGTACCCGCAGGACCATCTCAGAAGCTACAAGAATACTTGTATTCTATAAGCAGAATACTTGACGAAGTGGTCCCACACACGCTCCCAATCGAAACCCACACGCTATTCATCGAAAAAGTTACTGCTATCACTTTAGCACATTATAACAAAGTCATACGAGAGAACGAGACAGATATCAATCAGAGATGTGCTCTTCAATTACTGATGGATGTTAGACATTTAACGTTGTTGTTGGTGCCTAGAGAAAACAAGAAATCTATGGAGCAGTCGAGTGATATTTGTGAGTTCTTGAGACAGAAAATTGATCCTTTTGATTACGATGTCTTCTACCCGTATATACAGACTAATCTCAAGAGGTCTGTACAAAGGGTTCAAGTAAGTGTAGTATATATCTACTTTTCAAATCTATACTAATATTATAAATCTGAAGAGTTTGCTTGTTTGGTTGATCGCGCTAATCTCAGGAAAAATTGCTTCAACTTAGCAGAGAACATAAACGCAGGTGTAACTACGTCTATGTATTATATACTAACAGCGCCTTGCGGTTTCACTAGCGTAAGTCCCGATCCCGTGGGAATGTCGCGATAAAAAGTAGCCTATGCGTTAATCCAGGTCTCTAGCTATCTACATACCAAGTTTCATCGCCATCGGCCTAGTAGTTTTTGTGTGAAAACATTACAAACATAAACACAAATGTTTCCTCTTTATAATATTAGTTTAGATAAAGTCAATAAAATTCTTAATAAAGACAAGCCTACTATTAATATTATAAACGTGAAAGTTTGTGAGGACGTATGGATGTTTGTTACTCTTTCACGCAATAATTACTAAACCGATTGCGATGAAACTTGGTATGTAGATAGCTTGAGACCTAGATTAACACATAGGCTATTTACGCGCGTGAAACCGCGGGGCGCAGCTAGCATTCATAAAGCGATAAACGAATTTAAGACCCTTGTTTGTTATTATGAGTATTTCTATGTTTATGTTACCACAATTATTATAATCAGCCATCTTATGATGTTATATTTTCAATCCACATGTTTGGTTGCTGATATTGTAAGGACTTGGCCTGTGTGATTGATTTCTCAATCAATCAATTATTTGTTTTAAGAATGTAGTTAAATACATTGTAATTGTTTGTATTTTTGAAGTGAAACTTCTAATGCGACTTCCAAAGAGGTTGCGTTAAACGTTTAACGCTACCATGGAGGGGGTATGAAAACATTACGAAGTTTCACTTCTTCCGCGCGGAGGGACTCCACGCACTATATTATTTTAAATTAATAGACCTGACATTCTACTATGACAATAGTTTGAAAATAATTAAAAACATTCGCCATAAGTTTAGCTTACAGTATACATAGTGTCTAACAGAAGAGTCAGTTTGATATGTAAATAAATGTCAAAATTTAACATAAATGTCAGTGAATGTTAAAGTATTAAATTGTCATGTTTATATGTCATAAACTATTTTAAACTATAGAAACATTTTTCTGTGAGCTACAATGTAAGATTCTTTTTAAACAAAGTGACTAAATGCCGCCTTCCAATAAAATAGAAACGATTCGTTTTGCTTACGGACGGTGAAATTTCGTTGAAAATTCAACCAAAATTTTAGTGTCCGTAAGCAAAACGAATCGTTTTTTGTTTATTGGAACGCGGCATTTAGTCACTTTGTTTAAAAAGAACCTTACATTGTAGCTCACAGAAAAATGTTCAATCTTAATCCTTCCCATACAGAATTATTTATGCTTACCGTTGGTAGATACTTTAATGTCGATAAAGACACCTTGTACCCTACAAATAAAATAATACCACGTTACTAGTCGTCTTTATTAAAAAAAAACTATATATATTTCAGACTCTTCTAGGCAGTTTAATACTCCACCACGGCCAATTAACCGGCATTATCGGCACGAAACCTGTGCTATCAGGCGGTAGCGGTGACAAAGCAGCCGCGTTACTTGCATCGGGAGACTCCCACTGGTTCTCACTACTACCTGTGGCAACACCGCCTAGTCATTTGAAGAAGCAAGACAAACCTGTAAGTGTACACATTCTCAAAAACTATCATTCATGATCATATATTATTGCAAAACCTAAAGGTTAGCGTTTTCTCTTGCTGAGCTTGCATTAGTAACTCAAAAATCTTTGATCTAATTAACTTTTTTTTGTATTATATTATGTAAATTGTCAAATACAGTTTGAGCTATATACGCTATTGGCGTTAGTTTTGAGAGGCAACGCTTTGTCAGATAAAATTACAGAAGAAAGAAATATATACATAATAGGCAATATACAGGATGTGTGAAATATTAGTTTAATACATCTGTCACTTTAATTCAATATTTATTTATTTATTTAAAACTTCATGCACATTTGTACAAAGGCGGACTTAATGCCCAGGGCATTCTCTACCAGTCAACCTTGGGGCGATGTAGAAATGTTATACGGTAGGTGCAAAGATGTGTCGAATGATCCATTTCAAGTTATTTATGATTTGATTGATATACATATATAATATACGGGATATGCACTATTACTTACATATGTATGTAGAAACATAATATACGTCATTAATACATAATATATACACAAATCTATAATATGTATAAATATAAAGATGCATAAACTATGAGTAGGTACCGCAGTACGGGGTCTTGTCCTAGCGTTCAGCTTATTCTGCCAACTCGTTATATTTAGTGTTAAATACTTCAGTCAACGAATTATTACATGATCTTACACAATTTTAACTTAAGCAGCCTTTGTTGTACGTGAAAGGTTTGAGAGGTTAATACCAATGTGAACACGCCCTTAGTTTCTCTATTCGTAAGAATAACATTATTATTTTATTGTTCAGAATAGACATCTCTACATAGTCTGAACTGGTATGCTTAGTACTTTTACCTTTTGTTGACATTACTTTTATTTAACGTGAGTCACCATTTAATCCATACATCATCATCAATACATATAAATAAAATTAAAGTGTGTTTGTTATGTCAAAATAATAGTTTATTTTTAAACTTATATAGTTATTTGCATGATACCTAAAAATGCCTAAAAATCAGTTTTTAATTTTTTGTCTGTCTGCCTGTTTTTTTTGGGTAATCTGATTATTTCGTTTGATAATCCCAACTTACGATTTATATTTCTAACGTCAACATCTTAGAAATACTTAAAAATCATATCGTTCAAACATCAGGAGATTTAAGATTGAATTTGAATTAAAGTCTCGTTAACTAATCTTGCATCTCTTTTTGAGACATCCTCATAACAAAACAGTAATATGATAAAATTAAAACATTCTAAAAATAATAATCTTTAATTTTTTTAGTTAAAAAGAACATTTTGATCTCTTAGACTAAACCGTTCTGTTATTAATAATATATACTAGTATGTAATTAATTGGAACAAAGAATCCAGTCCAGGGAATGCTTATCGTAAGTCCAGAGGTCAAAGAATCGCAAAAAAATTATCATGTCAAGATTAATTTGATTTCAGATGATTCATTAATTGCGCGCGATAAGCTGCTGACTAATGTGTTGTCCTGACCAATGTTCTATCCGATTGTGATTGTGATCATTTTTGTAAATAAAATATTTTTAGCCTTCGAGCTACCTTCCTTTATATCCTTTTCATGTTTTCGTCTCCTCTTGTGTGTGTGAACGTGAATGTGTAAATACAAAATGTATACAAAAATAATTGAATCTTATAAATTATTTTTAAAGTAAAAAATTACGAATCTTAGAAAAAAATCGACCGTGATTTAAAGTACTCATAAAAAGTAAAAGTCAAGCTTTTTCTACTTAATTTTTGTTTGGAAAATTGTCATAATTACAGTTGCGTAATACCTAAATCATTTGAGTCACTATGCGGCGTTTATTGACTTTCTGTTTTCCACCAGACTACTTTTTGCTTTTCAAACCAGACATTAAATCAAAATGTAAATGTTCTGAAGGGGGGAGGGGGGCAGAGGCGAGGCACACTCCGAGATTATGGCGTTGACTATATTAATAACAAACTACATTTTCTTACTTGGCTGTATACTCACGTGTTTCAATATTATTGCATTGTGATATGACTCATTCTGTTTAACATATGTCATAAAACTGTTACCTACTACGTTTGATTAGATATTTAATGCGACTTGTTTTTTCTCAGGTTAAAAAGAAGCCAGTATCAAGCCCTAACAAGTCTAGATCTGACATATCAGATCTTATGACGAGCTCTTTGCCAATCAATTTCGCAAACGCGCGCTCTGGAGCTGCGTCCTTCTTCAACTCAATGACCTCCGATTGGTTCAGTGGCTCTAGTTAAGTTTTAAATAAGTGATGTCATTATTGTATTATTGGAATAAATAATGTATTTATTAATAATTTTATGGAATTAAAGTAGTATAACTACATCGTATTTTTTTAGAAATATCTTAAATTGACCCTAAAGTAGGTTGCAATGATTGAGCTCCTGAGTTCCTAAGAAATTTACGTGATAAGTACCTACCGAAGATTTATTCATTACTGGACATCTGAGCTTAGAATAGCCTAAGGACCAACATAGTGCTATAAACTAGGATTTATACTGTTTCATACTTCAGCTAATGATGTGGCAGTAAGAAAACAATAATTACATATTAATGTGAACTTGGCCGTACATCCTTGAGAAATAACTGTATGAATAATCATCAATTTTAGAATATCACACCTATGTCGATGACCTGATATCGATGGATAACACTTGTGTAGTGACCAAACTTAATTTGATGAAGAAATAAACATTATCAAAGAAAATATCTTAACAAAACCATTGAAACTGTCAATTCTTTTATTAAATATTATATCAATGAAACAAATAAATTCAGATCTTAAATATTATAAACTAATTATGAAGTATAAATAACAGCTTAAAATTACGCCTTTCCATCATTTTCCTTTATACTGTCTCCAGCTTTTCTGCCAAGGAGCCCGAAGTTGTCATTGTAACCGTCGCCAAAGCTGCTGAAGTAGTTGCCAGCGGGGTTGCCAGAGTAGGGACGGTCGAAACCAGGTCTGTACTGGTTGTATCCAGGCCTGTATTGACTTCCCGGGAATGCAAAGGTGCTGCCCGTGTAGCCTGGACGGTTGTAGTCCAAGCCCGGCCTGTTGGGACGGTAGCCTGTGAAAGAAAAGATTTTATTCAACATTTGTCAGAACTCGGTTTCTTAAGGAATCTCCATCTTTGACTACTTCGAAGAGATATTGAATGCGTTATACCAGTGTTTCCCAATTAGTAGTACGCGAACCTCCAGGGGTACGCGAGGTTGCATCAAGGGGTACGCGAAGCATTCACTTGACTAAGAGAATCAGTAAAAAAATAGGCAAATAGCAATTGTGGAAATATATTTTTAATCGATCAGTGTGCAGGGAGTCAGACCGGGGTGCCCTCTGTCACCATTGATTTTAAACATTGTTATTGAGTGGGCCACAGGGAAAATTCTAGAAACAGGTAAGGGCAGGGACAAGAAATAGCTCTTAAATTTGAAGATGGAGAAGAAATATTAGAAACAAACAGATTTTTTTTATTTAATAAGGGATATGCGAGTTTCGGGTCTTTCTTGGAGTGGTACGTAGGAAAAACTAATTGGGAACCACTGTATTATACTGTAAAACTCAGTTAGTCTTATGGATTTTGAACTGGTTCAAGCACACAACAGAGTTCCAAAATACAAATGGCATGTGTATTCCAAAACGGAATCCAGTAAATAGAACCAAGAAAACTCAAGACGGTATTATGAGAGTTGTGGCATAGATGCAAGATAAACTCGAAAGCAGCTAGATGTACAAATCGTACACCTGGCTGCCCGTTCGAGCTTGTCTCCTATTGTTTTTTTATCAGAGGAAGCAATTAAGTATACCCTTTCAAACAAAAGAAGAATTTTCCAAATCGTTCCAGGCGTCTTTGAGCAATCGGTGAACATACAAACAAAAAAAAACGTACAGTCGAAATGAGAACCTCCTCCTTTTTTGAAACTGGTTAAAAGTAGCTCTTATTCGTAATTTTTTGTAATAAAAAACAAATTATTACTCGAATTAAAGGTCAGAGAGCAATAGCGTAGTGCTGGCCTTTTCTGGTAATGAATATGGTCACAGAACCTCCATTTAAAAAGGGGACGTACAACTGATACATTGGTGTTGCTCGTGTATGTTTATTTTATTAACATCATTAATTTAATATTAGTTAGTACAGTAATATTTACGTTAATAAATTTTCCGAAACGCGATCGCACCATTAAATCCAATAAAAGAAGTAACTTATTTATATTATTAAAACATCTTATCTACTTAAGCAACGTTCCTCTTCGTACGAATAAATAAAAAGTGTGCTGTCCTTTAGTAACCAAGTAATCCGATAAACAATGAGCGTAAACCCCAGTCCCATCTGTTGTTTGGATTGCATTACAAATTCGTTTACTAACCGAAAATATTAATATTTAAAATTCAAAATCTTTTGATCAAAAACATAACTTATCTTATTATACCTACATAAAAATCATTGTTTGAGAAAAACAAAAAGCAATGTATTTCAAATGTCAGCATTGAATTGTTTTTAATTTAGATTTATTCGGTGTTGTTTTAAAGAGATTTAATATATTATTTACAGACAAACCCGAACCCTGTCATGGTTTAATAACGGTAATTGTTAAAAGGTTGCAGTATGCTAAAACTATGATTTAAAAAATCAGAATAAGTGCAGCCAAAACATGGTATCTAATTAGGTCAATCACACGTAGACATCTATTTTACCTTAATCATTTTTACGTCAGAGCCACGTAAATGATAAAAATAATTCAACACTTATTGTTAGATTATGTTAATTATATCGTTTTCAAGAGCACTAACCCCGCTACTACAAGATTGTATTCCACGAATAACTTACTCGTAGTAGACTTAATGTCAATGTCTTGAAAACTTTGAATCATTCGTAAAGCGAATTGTTAATATTTAGGGTTGAATTTGTCTTTATGTGGCTCTTGCTATTAAAGCAAGTAGTAAGTGAGTTTCGCCTAACCGACGACAAGTTTTAATAACGGGTGTGAATTTTAAGGATAGGTCTAAGTTTGACCTTCGAGACATTGGTTAAAAATTAGAAGTCTGTGAACTTAAGACCAACTCATTGAATACTAATTAGGGAGCTTATTTTTACACATGGCTACGCCTCCGGTTGGCACCTGCTCGGGACGACTAAGTCTTGTTTTTTCTACGTAGTAAATTCTATTCTTCACCCTTTAGACACTTTGAAGAACCTATTGGTACTTTTTAAAGTGGATTATCTCTTTGAAAAATATATGATCTTCATAAGTAGTTACTATAACAGTTGCTGTTGCAACTGTTATAGTAACTATTATATTAATAACTATATTTTTGATTGTACATTTTGTTTTTTCTACGTCCTTTCTGGTCCTATATTCGTCCTATTTAATTAAAAATAATTCGAATTCGATTTGAACACTAAGTTTGGTCGCTTGCTGTGTAATACCTTGCTTTCAAAGTTCAGATATGCTTATACTTAGGTCTGTATAGAGCAGTAATAATGATTACCTCAAAAGCTCCTACACTATTGCTCAAAAGTTTAGATTACCGGTATTCCTTTAAAAATAAATCATTGCTCCGTAAAAAGGATGGCAGTAGATTTGCTCACCTCCGTAGCCCGGATATCCCGCTCCGTAGCCGCTCTGGTAGCCACCGCTCGGGTAGCCACCGCCCGTGCCGTATCCACCTGACCATATATAGATTTATGTTTTCAACTGTATTTAAAACATTCTTAACTTATGTTATTGTGGGTTTTAATTTCGTTCTATAGTATGTACTATGTACCTACATAGTAGTGTAACTTTATTAATACTTATTGCATAGCTGTTTTTGATAAATTATTACTTTTAGATTATACAAAATATTGTTCTACAATACAAACACGTGAGCATAAGATTTTTCTTTACAAATATGGTGATTAAATATCTACACTATTTAGAAACAAAATCAAATTAAATGTACTTATATCGATAGTCAATAGTAGTAGAATGTTGAGGCGTTGGATCGATTTGAGTTTAATTTTTAGTAGTTCTGAGCACTACTGCTAAGAACTACTACTACATAGCATTCATTATAAACAGACTAATTCCAAAGTGTATTTTTTAAATTTAGAAATTGTGGAAGTCCCAAAAACTAATACTTCATCTAAAATTAATTAATTTTAATTTGTTGGACAGTCGTGATGACCCTTACCACATGTAAAGGATATTAACTACGGCACCTATTCTAGTCTCAATTATAACTAAGATACTTTGTGTCAGGTGTATCTCTCATTACAGAGATTAAGAGCTAACTAAGGTAGTCATAGGAAAGAAACCGTTAAAAACAAGGTCATTTGAATGGTACCGACGACGGGTAACCACCACCACACCACCTTTTGTCTAACAAATTTGTAATAGGTAACTGTATCTAGCAGTTATTTGATTTTTAAATAGTGGTTTAATGTATTTACACAAGTCAAAAAATCTTTTTTAACCTATGGAGTCTATGTCCTTCGCAGTGTACGAGTATATTGAGAGTCCAGTATTTTATTCGTGGGAGAGCCATGCATCGGCACGTATGGGCCGGCTCGACCGGAGTGATACCACGGCCGCACAGAAAACCAGCAGTAAAGCGATTATTGTATCGTTTTTCGCCGAGTGAGTGAGGTTACCGGAGGCCCTAAACCTTCTCTCGTCCTTCCCTTCCCCTCTCCCTCCCTCACTCCCTCTCCCTCCCTCACTCCCTCTCCCCTTCTTCCCCCTTCCCCTACTCCCACCTTAAAAGCCGGATACATACTTGTGTCTCCTGAGTTGTAGGTGCCCATGGGCGGCGGTAGTTACTTACCATCAGGTGACTTGTCTGCTCGTTTGCCCCCTATACCATAAAAAAAAATATACCTGTGTAGAAATCTATAGTAACTGTGTCGTGTGTAGTCAACACATACAATAATCCAATATGTCTGAAAATATATACTAACCGAATCCCCCATTGTATCCTCCTTGACCTGGATATCCACCATAACCGGAACTACCATAACCGGGGTTACCGTAACCACCACCGTATCCGCTGCCATAATTGTTGCCGTATCCACCGCCATAGCCGCCGCCAACGCCGTATCCACTGCCATAGCCGCCGCCGTACCCACTGTTAGAACCACCATAGCCGTTGTAACCGGCGGATCCGTATCCGGGTTTTATTAACCCATAACCTCCTGTACGCCTCTGACCATCAAGAAGGTCACTGTTTGCCTCTCCTGCAACCTTCTGGCTGACAGCCACGGTCAAGGAACATGACAGCACAAAAATATTCTGAAAAAAAAGATAAAACCTATTATTTTACTTGTGACAATCATTGCTCTTAATCGCTTTGTTGTTTTTATAAGATAAAAAATGCATTTACATAAAACACGTTTCGGAATGATTATAAATGTAATTAGTGAGTCCGTTGTGATACCTTATTAGTAAGTAGACTTTAAAAGAAGAGTTGCAAGTGACAAACAAAGTGTCGACCAAGCAAAAGACTGTGACCACGGCCAGTGCCACCTGGTCGAAACGTCAGGCAATTCAGAGGTATGTAATACCTATTTCGTAATCGTGTTAATTTCCGTATTACCCGTATATGTACATAATTACAAACAATAGTACAAACAAGTTATTTAGCCCTGGGGCTGTACTAAACAAATCAACATAAATAGTAAAGATATTGCAAAATAAACTACCACAGTTAGCTCTCCTTGGTATACCAGAAATAAGCTCAGGCATTCCATCTTGATGGAAAGCCTGAGCTGATGGAAAACCTGGGCTCTTAAGTCATAAATTAGGAACCTAGGTCATTAAAAAGTATGCCGAAGCTGACGAACGAAGACTTATACCACATAGTACTTAAAAGAAAAAGGCTACATATAACGGCTTTCGAATTAGTTAATTGAAATAAAAAAAAACCAGAGTCATAGAGACTATAAGAATTGTTATAGAGACAGGTAGAGTATCAATTAACACATTCTCAACCTCGTAAGTTGTAATAGATTAAGTAAAACAGTAAATACCAAATACCCGGAAGGATAGATCGCAAAGACTTATGCCTGTAGGGGATAATGAAGAGAAAACCCTTGACTATTTTAGTTCATCCTCAGTGCACAGTTAGTTTCTTAATATTAAAGATGTCAATTGTATATCTCCTGTTTTATCATCATCACCACTCATATGGGACCAACTCGCTAACAAGCCGATTAATAACAAACACGCAAATGGCAAATGATATTTTATTACAAATATTATATTATGTTTGACCGACTAGACAATAGATTAACTATGCAATGGCATCTGACCATATCTTCTAAGCCTACATAATATTGTGTTTATAGTTTTATTCATGGTCAAAAATAATTTCATTGCCGAACGAACAGCTTCGCATGAAATACATCTCCCAAAAACTCGGAGACAAAGAACAAAGGGACGTTGACCGATTTTTTATTGACGTAGCCATCAACTATATAGTTGATAAAATGCCTTTCATTTTTATTGTGGGAGCGTACAAACTGCTTATTATTCGAATCAGGTGTTATAAAAAGGGAGTGCTTTATTTTGTGTGCATATAAATACATGGCAGGATGCGATAAATAAAGCAACGTTGTTTTTTTAATAAGGTTTGGCTTTGAATGTAAATCGATAAGGTTCAATACACACGTTGTTAGGCGGACCTCTCAGCTTAGTTTGGTTTAAGGAATTAACGCCGCACTACAGCAAGAAAAAAAAACAAAATAAGCAATTATACTGGGTTTACAAGCCATACCATACCTATAGGCAGGGTGCTTGAAATTATTGGTCGAAACTCAAGAGAAGTCCGTTATCGATCGTAAGTCGGTATAAAATCGCTAGTATTACTATTTCTTAGCGGTTGAGGCAGTTCGCCTGAAGCTGGTGTTTTAGTGAGTAGTTCCTAAGTTTAAACACAGAATACGTAATAGTACAGGTATAGCAGTCTCACTCCACAAAATCATTTAAATAAATAGGGACTTTTGCTCCTACACAATAAAGACAGTTATAACTTATAAGCCTATAAACGGTTAATCCAATGATTTCAATATAGGTTTTATTCTTCAGTATGCATCGATTCAACGGAACATACATTTAGTTTAGCTGGAAGGGTTAACAAGTATACTTGTAATATTTAACCCAGGTTACGTTTTAGATTAATAAAAGAATGTGAAAGGAATATTACAAAGAGTCTAATAGCTACAAATGTGGAATACGTTAAGAATAGAGGAAGTCCTAAAGATGACTTTATCTGAACAGGAAATAATATAGTGATATCGGAACAGTGTAAAATTAAAAGACGTAATAATATTTCGTTGATCCCAAGTAATTATGATAAGCCCAGGAAGATGTGGATAAAATTTAAGAAATTTATTCATGCTCCAAATCTTTATCGAAATCTTTGATTAAATTGACAGAAAAACGTAAGGTAGAAAAACTTTTAACCTATTGCCATATTAAAATGTGTGTTAAATGCTATCAAAAAGTCTACAACCAAGACCAATATTACAATTCAAATCTTCAAGTATTTTAGCATGCGTCAGCAGAAATCCCAATTTGTGGTGAAGGTGCTGATTAAGAACTCATATACAACATAAATGGTTAATTAAACAGTTTGTTCTGCTCGGCAAATTAGTTTTAGCCAAGTGCCTAATGAGAACGTTTTGTCAAGGGGAAATGCAAAACAATCGATGGAAAATAGATTAATTAAAGAGATGACGATATGCTTGATGTCTAGATTACACGTCACCTAAACATTAATCTAGACATCAACCATATAGTACGAGATCCGGCTGTAGAATTAGTGCGCTCATCGAGTATTTGCCAAAAACCAATTTTTTACGCATATTTATGATTAGGAGAATATATATCTACCAAGCTGCCTATCAAAATGTGGGCGCTAATATTTTTAATTCATTTGATTGTTCAGGGTTTTTATATATATTGCCGTGAAGTGGACGATATTTTATTTAAAAACAATTGAATGAATTTTGAAGTGAAGTGAATGATCTTAGACTAATAATGCGTTCGTTTTTTTTTAACATCAATCGAAAAACATGTTTCTGAATGTATTATGTATTAAATAAAGTGTAAACAAACGTTGGTGAACCTAATAAATAATATTTAAAAAAGTTTTTAATTTCATGATGTTGTAATACAATGTGAGATTAAATAAGTAATTTCAGGGGAATTAATAACTTACAGATTTTTATATAAAAACCAAAGAATAAAATGTAAACTTGTTCAGTATCGACACTAGCAACGGCACTTCTTTCAAAGTTCGCCTGTTAATAAAACACAGTTGGTGTTTGGTTTACTTACTTTTAAACTTTCGCGTTCCATGATATAATATTATCTACGTATTTACGGGAATTAACGCGATCACGAAAAGGTATTACATATCTCTGAACTGCCTGACGTTTCGACCAGGTTGCACTGGCCGTGGTCACAGGCTGACTCTTCAGAGGTATGTTAATACCTTTTCGTGATCGCGTTAATTCCCGTAAATACGTAGGTGTTTGGTTTCTTACTTTTTGAATTGGGAATTTTAACTAAATATGTAAACAAATCTTAAAAGTCAATTTTAAGATACTTCTGATTGAATCGAATTATATTTATTATATCGAAATTTAACTTTGTATTTATGTGAATAAAAATTACCTAGCAATTTAAATGAACGTAATTGAAGCTAGAAACAACGAGAAGGTTACATACAAATCTAAAGCGATCTTATTATTACCATAAATCGCTTCCTTATTTATTTTATAAGTGCCACTTCAAAATATTTTAAACCTAAATCAAACTTCTTAATTTAACCGACATACTCAAATGTGGAAAATGTTGTGTACTCGTATATACATACACTTAGTATGTATATACGAGTATAACTACCTTAATAGTTAAGTAACAAGCTGTTTGCTTTGCAAAGAATAGTAATAGATAAATATTGAATCCATGGCTGCCTACCTCGTGATAGTACAACACGAAATGTTCATAAACTTTTGTTTGTCTAACTACGTATATAGGGAAAGTACGTGATTGTTGTATAATAAGATAAAACAATGTTCAAACGGTAAATGTTTGCATTTTGCTTTGCGTGTTTGTTCTGCCGGTACGTCTTTTATTCCTTGAGCTCTAGAATAACTTTGACACGTTTAAGTAACGATAATGTTACTGTTCTTATTTGTTTCTGAATGTGAAAAACAGTAGCGGGCTTTTATTACGAAGCAGCTGAAAGTTTTATAACTACTGGGTTTTATTAAAAGACTATCTATTAACTAGGTAAAGAAAACTGTAGTCTGTGATTGAACAGAATGGTTAATACGGACTTTCCAGCATTTGAAACCGATTTGGATTTTGAGTTGCTTTTTGTAACCTTTTTATAATAGATTGCCAAAAAAATAAAAGGATTGAATATAAGTTTATTTAAGAAAAAACTGAAAAGCCTTTTAGGAGAAAAATGTTATTATAGTTAAACAGACTACCTGAAAGACAACTGGATGTCATCGCTTGAATGACATCTTGATTTCTATGTACAGTGACATTTATTATTTGATTTGATTCATGACATAACACTGTAATAGTATTGAATTTATAACATTTTGCATGCCTATGCAAAGGTAGAAACACTTGATACATATTATGAAACTGGCGGCCTTATCGCACAAGGCAACCCTTAATGAAAAAACGACCCTTAACGTTCACAAAATTCTTATTAAATGAAATTTTTAAAGTATAATTTGTAAAAGGCTTTTCATTTTATAAAATAAAAAAAATTAAGATGCCTTAAAAATGTCTTTTGCTAAACAAAAAAAAAACAAACCTGGACCCCACTACTCTTTAGCCAGATCTTCGATTTTTTATTCGTAATGTTTTAATGAAAAAGAATCTCATTTATCAAAATGCTCTTTTTTTTAATTTCTTTTATTCAATATCATAAATAAAATTCTAAAAACATCGTTAATAATAGTCTCAAAATATCTCCAATAAAAGTCCGAAAACATTTCAAATAAAAGTCCAAACACAATATTATATGTGTTTGGTCTTTTATTTGAGATGTTTCCGGACTTTTATTAGAGATATTTTGAGACAAGAAAAGAATATCGCAATACTATTTTATTGTTTTATACAATATTGTTTCAATTACGTATATGTGATATGGTTGTTGTGGTTGCTACAAATACCTTAGGAACTAGCTAAGCGCCATTGATCGGGATACTGATAAAGAATACATTATATCAAGATTTATTTCAAATGTTTAACCACGTGTAAGGTCGTCAACGCATTTTTAATTACGTAGTCACCTTTGTCGGTAGATTAAAAATACTTATAAGATGCTCAAATCTAGATTCTGAGACAGATAATATGCTAAATTCGGTAGTGGATAAGAGACGATAAATCTTATCTATCTAAAGGACTATTTTAGTTATTGATACAAGAAGAAAACAAAGTAACGATATTGATCATAGATTGATGATTAAACGTCATTATACGTTTATGTCGTATACAAATTATAAAGTGGAATATAGGCATTCATATTTATATTTCTCTCCTTTGTAATTCCACCCGGCCCCGACTCCCGTACTGTACATATTCTTTGATAAAGAGGATGTAATTTGGCTTTTCGGTAAAACCCCCTGTACCATATAATGCTAGAGATAGTTGGATTTTTTTTTCAGTGAAAGATCAAGTTTTTACCTCACATTTATAAAGAGATTCAATATTATCCAATATGGATACATGGAACAGGCGCAGACAATAAACTTCCATACCCTAAAACATCCCTACTGGTACGATTAGATAGAAGAAAAATCCAACTATATATATAGACAGGTAAAACTATAATAAAATTGGAGTATAATATGTATATTATGTTCCAATGCAAGCCTTGTTAAATTTTAGGTAAAGAGTATTAAAATATAATATTAATTGCCACATTTCTATCATTTTAGATATTAAAACCATTTCACATATTTGAATGTTTTGTGCTATTAAATAATGTAATACTTTACCCGAATTTTCAAATTATAATACATAATTATATAAACTGAATAAGTTACTTTATTTAAGCTCAGGGTAGATAGTCTAACATATAGGACGGTAGTCACTGTGATCCCGTAACAAAAAAGTCGGATCTTTTGAAAAATGTAAATGGAAATAACAAAATAAATATAAATAATAAATGTTATACTTTAAAGTGAATCAAGGCTTTGTGATTTTTATCATAAGGTTGAAATCAGAGTACCTATCAAGTCGTTGACACTGACAAAACTTTTCAAAAATAATAATAGATTATGTTACTATTTAATATTTTATTTGGCCAGTAATAATATCTCAGTGTATTTTATACATTCATTTTTTTATTTATTTATTAATTTGAAGTCGGGTTGAAGTGTATGCATACTTAACCATCTTTAATTTTTTTATACATATTTTTTATATTACACTGAAAATAAATGCCCTTTGACTGTTTTTATTATAACCATTGTTAACTGTTTTTATGCTATTTTAATAAAAACGATTAAAAAGGTCAAAGTTGTAATACTGCTAAAAAATAATTTGAAAGACATTTATCTCAAAATTGATTTATTTTGGGTGTACGGATAGTAGGTATTTAAAAGAACGATATAGGTATAAACAAAATAATTGACATCCCACGATATTTTTTAGCAACGACAGTGTATTTTTTTTGTGATTTCATCAGAACACGCAAAGTTAAAATTTATGGAGCACAGCACTGTATAAAATATTCTCTCACCAAGTAATTCATGATCACTTTGCACTAAACTGATCCGCACTGCACTGTGAACTGATCCACAATGATCAAAGTATGTTCATCTCAGCTTATATATTCACAGTTCGCTCTAAGGTTCTTGTCTCGAACTGTCCTCGTCTTTGTAAAAAATATATGTTTGTAATAGGAGACACACTATTTTCTTATAATGTAACGGATATTACATCAAATAAACACCATAAAGGCAAGACTAAATATTACGTATTTCATGAGGGTTAGTTAATAACTAAAGTTTTAGGCGTCAATATAACACGGTAGGTTTTGCTGTCAGTTTTACCACAATCAAGACTGTGACTGACGGATAACCTATCGTCTAATATAGTGATTGACGGTTGCATGATATTGATTGCCCAAAATATGATAGTTTGTTTTTACACCAGGCTACCATCAGGCATGACTTTTGGAATTGAGCTACGCTTGCATGAGCGTGTAATGGACGTCTAAATATTTAGTAATGGTATGGTTACCTATTCTATGTAAGTCAACTAGACAGAGAGAGATATATATTTTCTCTAAAAGGTCTCTTATCACGAGGGACTAAGTAACTATTGTCCAGAAACTGTATTGTAACTAAGCCTCATTGTTTTAATTTTACTAGTATTCGCCCACTGGTAGAAGTTCAACCATAACCATTATCGTTTTAAAAAAAAAACACCAGTTTTTAACATCAAAACGAAATAAATAAAGAAAATGACAAACATGAGAAAAAGTTGTACTGTTTTGTCTTTGTCTATTTATAATATAGATTTATTTCTCATAAAGTCTTATGTACCCTTTATATTCTGCTTATTCATGACATTCTTCTTATTTTGCAAAAGAAAAAGAATAACTTATTTATAAGTAATTCTTTTATGAATTTGAATATCTGATAACTATAGATGGAAACAGTA
Source organism: Callimorpha dominula (assembly GCA_949752705.1). NCBI lineage: Eukaryota > Metazoa > Arthropoda > Insecta > Lepidoptera > Erebidae > Callimorpha > Callimorpha dominula. Next base: position 4,635,213 of record OX457005.1, read on the forward strand.
AAATAAAATTAACAAAATATTGTCGTTGTTAATTAGATTCCGCTAGATATGAGATAGGTCATCACCCTCAGCGCCTTTTCCTAACTAAGTTGGGGTCGGCTTTCAGTCTAACTTCGGGCGTATCGTAGATAGACTGCAAGGCGACCCCAACTTAGTTGGGAAAAGACGTGGAGGATGATGAAATCTCCACATGTATTTTAGATTTAATATTAATAAGGCGCTAGTCCTATAAATCATATATAATTGCATTTATCTAATCGTCCGTAAATGAACTTAACCAAAGGACGTTAAACAGTTAATCCCATTGATAAGAAAAAAATATTATCTCAATTCCCACGAAATGGAACACCTTGACCAACACTTAAAAATTTCCCAGAAAGAGACTGCAATTATACAATATATACAATTTTAATATGTTGTTTATACGTGTTATTTATAATATCGATAATGTGTAATAAGTACAGGTTAAATTGTAATGGTAGATAAATTACTGATGTGTATCGAATGATAAGTGGATAGATAAAAATGGCGCTAGGTCCGCTTATGGCGTTTTTAAAGGTTGACTGACTCGGAAACAAAATTTGTAACTGTAATTTGTAACATCAAGGGTCGCAGGTTCAATGTCAGCGCAGTGCAAATTTTTGTTCGTATTAGTCTGAATATTTTGATGTATAAGATATTTGTATTATATAAAGCATGTTCTAGAAACCAATTGTGTAAATTATACAGCTCAGTCTCAACCGACTCCATATCAAAATAGTCGTAGGAACCTTTACTGGCTACCTGACCCTAAACCGGCACCTATTCACCATCAATGCTACAAACAGGCCTCTATGCAGATGATGGCTCAATGCGGGGGAAACAGCCGCTAACGTTATCCTGGAGTGCGAGGGAGTGGCCACACAACAGGCAAGTATCCTCGCCAGTCGTTCCTAGAAGTCTGTGAACGCCCCAGGAGGCTTCTGTGCTTCTGGAAGGAGCTAACCTGGCTCAACTAGTAAGCCTGAACGGAACGAACGTATCCAATATTAGTAAGATTCACTTATTTTGGCGGACAGAAAAACCATTGAAAACAATTTACTTTTTCTATTTCTTTTTCTTAATGTCCTATATTTATAGATATTAAAACCAGCCAGATACAAACAGTACAATCGAAGAGGTTTTTCTTAAATTTTATACATACAATATACGAAAGTACTTTTCCCCCGACCTATTATGTAGGTATAATAAGAATATTATGTTGTATAAAGGTTGTCTGTAAGAAATCGCAACTAGCGATAAGACCGTCGTTTGTGCCATAATTATTTTTTTTTGGTTTTTGTAAATATTTTGAAATGTTCCTCATGGTGTACAATAAAGAGTATTGTATTGTATACATCTTGTCCTCGAAAAGCACAGAACAAGTAATTCGTGGGCATGTGATTTCGTACTTTCGTGTATATAAAGTATTAATACAAAACCAGAAAACAGAACAAAACATTAAAAATTTTTTTTCAAGCATGTGTTTGAAAAAAAAGAAAATCTCAAAATATACAAACATTATAACTATTAGGTTTTACAATTAAAACATCTTTTATGGTGTAAAAACACTTTTCTAGTAGCCAAAACTTTAGTTTCGATTTAGAACGCTGTAATGGTAATTCTTTTATTACATGAGGAATATGGTTACAAATATTAATTGACATTATATAACTATTTTTACATCGAAGAGTGCTTTTACATGATTCAATTCTTAGTTTACTGTGATCTCTTTTAATGAATTTACTATCCTCGCTAACTTTTGAATATAAGTTTTTATTATTTTTAAAAAACATGCCAATTTCCATAATTTATAGAGACACCAATATCAACACCCTTAATTTTTTAAATATAGGTCTATAGCTTGTTAAAGATACACCAGTTATTGCTCTCAAGCACTTTTTTTGTACCTTTGAGGTATGTGCTGGGTTAGATCAAGGGTTGGGCAAACATCAAAATTATATTAGTGCTACGTAAGCTTGCGAAAGCCAGGATTGAGCTAAACCCCCCTTGGTAGGCCCATGTTTATGTATTTAGAAATATAAAAATATCAAAGTATGTTTATTCCTGTTTTAACAAACCAGGTGTTTTAACATTGAGCAATGTAATTCGAAATGGCTTATTACCCGTGCATTACATACGCTACGCTAAAAATAATTAATGCTTGCATTTGGGGTCTTCGTTTCTTGTTTGATGACGAGAATTAGTGATACAAGTTGTTAATTAATAATTTAACCTTAAAGACTAGAGTCTTCTGTTTACGTAAGCTAATTTAGAAATAAGAATATGTATATTCGCCATGGCCAAGTTGGGGGCGGAGGCAATGAGATACTCCGTTTGGAGTAGGTCACCGTTAATGACTTCGAAATGAACACAACCGTGGGGTTTTTCTCGGCTGTTAAAAAGGCCTACGTGTTGTTAAAGGTTACCAGATTAGTAGTAACATTTTACTTATCCAAGAATACTAGCGATTATGTAATTAACATTGGTAGTATTTTAAACCCAAAATCTTTAGATGACATTTTTTGATTTTTGTTTAGAACGACATTGAAAGATTAAACACAAGAAGCGAGGCATTTAATAAATCAGAATGAGGAATGCATTACCATTGATATTATCTGTGGAACCAATAAAGCCACTAAAAAAGGAGACTATTAAACAAAAAATAAAACAAAAAACATTGGTTTACAAACAGTCATCATCCTCCGCGCCTTTTCCCAACTAAGTTGGGGTTGGCTTTCAGTCTAACTACGATACGAATGAACTTCGATATTTTACGTGAAGCGACTGCCATCAGACCTCCACAACCCAAGTACTAGGCGATACCGAAGTTCTGTAGTTAGACAGGTTGTCGGACTTTTTAGTAGTAACTACCCGTAACGAATGCCACAGATGTTTGTGTGGCACCCGGGACCAACAGTTTAACGTGCTCTCCGAGGCACGGAGGGGTCTCGATGTGTTAAGAATGGTCACCCATCTTAGTCTAACCCTGCTAGGATTACTTAACTTTGTAATGTGCCAACCTACTCCGTTACCACTTAGCCACGAGCCCCTCAAACAGCGGAGTCAAGTTATTGATTTTTTTTGTTGTTCGTACGGGTACAATTTATACACATAAACCTTCCTCATGAATCACTCTGTCTATTAGTGAAAATCCGTTCAGTAGTTTTTCGGTTTATCGAGGAACAGACAGACGCGGCGGGGGACTTTGTTTTATAATATGTAGTGATTAATGTGTAAAATGTAGCCCGAGCGGGGAATATCACCTCAAACAAAGAATAATAGTAAATCAGTAGTAATTGTTTTATTATACAACAATTTGCATTCAATTCTAACTCAAGAGAAATAAAATAGAATCCCTCCTTCGTTAATTGGTTTGGGAAAAAGGACGCGCAAACAGTGCGTCCTTTTAGTTAAACAACGTATGATTGTTCGGTCCTATTTGTCTTTAGCTTTAAAAAAGCTGCAAACGATCGGATATGGTTATATTTTCTGACCGGTTTTTTACTTTTTGCTCCTAAATGAGAGTAATTATTTTCAATGATTTCCATGTTGATATTTAACTAATACAAGTAATTAAATGTTTTTATGATAAGATTACATCTGTGCACAGCATCCGCACATAAAATATTTTTATCATAATATAAAGTTAAGTATCAGTGAATGAATAAAATTGAGAAGTTCTGTTATTCACTCAGGATGTCAATTTAAACCGCAATGATCCTGTTTAATGGATGGCTCTAAACAGGTATTAACTCAAAAAAGCACTGTTTTGACTGTGTGTGTGTAGATTTGTGCCTTTTATATGCAGCTAGAAGAAAGGTTTTGTAGGAATATTGTGTTTAAATCATGTTTTGGGCTGAAAATTGGATTTTTGTAGTTATTTTCCTATTTCTTAACATTGCATGTATATTTATTTTATTTTTTGAAGTTGCGTGCGTGTTGGTGCATTTAGCATCTAGCGTCGAATGTTGGTGATATTTTTAAATCTGTTTATTGGTCGGTAGGTATTGAGACAAGTAATTCGGTGGTGTGCATAACTCAAAATTTAAATTTTTGAGTTAGCTCCCTTTAGTTCTAAGTATAGGTATATGAAATCTTCGGCACTTCTTTGACCGTTCTTTGTTACCGTTCAATAAAGAAAAAACCTCAAAATGCATATATATATTTTATAAATATTCAATTTTTATTAGTTTAATAAGAAATTTGATAATTTAATAGTACTGTAAATGTACCTTTTTATTCTATCTAGGTGTAAATCAAATTCAAAGGACTATAATAAAAAGTAAAAAAGTAGATACATATTTACTTCACGTAAATATGTATCTACTTTTTTACTTCAATCAGCTATACATCACATCCTTAATGGTTAATTTGAGTAATCTGAATGCCACTGTACTAATGAATTTTGAAAAGAACGTTGATCACGTCGTAAAATATACCAAGTTAAACTTCATTTAAAAGATTAGCTATCGACAGACAGTTTAGTCGTAGAAGAAAAATATGAAAATGTCATCGTCGAAATTTCAATAACTTAAATAGACTGCTTGGAGCCAGGATAGAACTTCAAAATAAAAAAAAGTTTTTTTAATATATTCAAATTCAAATTCAAATTCAATATCTTTATTCAATAAAATTGATCACCAATTATTCGAAATCGTCAATTAAAAAAAAAAAATATTAAAAATTATAGATCAACACACAGAGTCACCGCAATAATAGGTTGCTTTGTCAAATATAAAAGTATAAAAAAAATGTGTGACATAATTTCATATCTGCTTGTCTATATCTATATATATATAAATTTCGTGTCACGTTGTTTGGTCGCGATGAACTTCTATAATAATAAAAAAGAAAATTTTGCACGTCTGCAGTTTGGTCCAACTTGAGAGATCTAGGATAGTTTTTTTTTTGTTTTTTTATTGCAAATTCTCTAACCACAGAAATGCGGTGCCGGGTAGCTAGTACACACATATATATATATACATATTAATAAATTAAACTACACTAAATTCAATCATAGTTAATAACTATTTCGATTCATACATGATTTTTTAACAACACATAGCCAAGCATATACAATACAAATTTTTATGACAAATCGCATTATGATAATGTGTCTGCTACCAACAAACAATGATCCAATACAATCTGAATATGTAATTCTGTCCTTGCACCAACCATTATCCTTCACTATAAAGGCAACAATACACGGTCTCGGTCTGCCTTAAACGCTATATACCTAAGGCTACAAACATGTTTATAGTCCTAATGGCACTTCCTCATAATTGATTTGTATATTTATATGCACAAATTACTATTACGTGTAAACTACTTGTTTGAAGTGATTTGATTGATTTTGTACTGTTTGTATCCGTGACTTAATATCGTAGGAAATCGACTATATACCTTTCCTGTAATTGACTTGCCAGAAATTATGGCAAGGACCTACCGGAGGTTAGTGGACGAATATTTGAGTTCCTTTTAATCCTGCTTTAGAGGGTGTGATTTGAAAGTACTACGTCATAAAAATATCCTAAATAAAGACTACAAATGCAAGTCGATCGCAAGTCCTAGATTTTAGAGCACTTCAACTATAAAACGTAATTAGAATGCGTTGTATAATGATTTCAAGGTTAACTGCATGGATGGCGTAATGGCTTAAGTGGTCGCCTAACCACTACGCCGTCGAGTATTGTGGAGTCGATTTCCACACGGGGCAAAAATTTGTGTGATCAACAAGGTGATCTTTGTGTCCGTTGTTTCAATCCAGGAATACTTCCTAATGCGCGATGTAATCATATATATAATGGTTGTTAATATTACGACTTCAAGAAGTACAAATAAAATAGGTAAATATAATTTATACTACGTAAATATACATAAGTTCAAAATTCATCTTAATATTAAGATAAAGCTATAAGGCACACTGCTCCACGATGGACTGACGCGACGACTTGGAAGAAGGTGGGAAGACTGCCCAAGATCAGAATGGTTGGCGCTCCTGGGGGCCTCCTTCGTCCAGCGGTGGACGGCGATAGGCTGATGATGATGATGAAAGCTATAAAATCATAAAACCTAAAAAGTGTAAATTAGTGTAGGTATAGACGCTTACGGAACCATTAGAATCTGGATCTGAATCTTAAACACCTAAGCCGAAATAGGCTGTTTTTGCGTGGGGGGTTAAGAATACACTCAACCAAGCAAATTTCTCCTGTAGATATAGTATTGTCAATAAACAATAGAACAAGTATACTCGTATCTATCATAGTGTTCGGGAAACACTTCTCTAAGTAGTTGATGTCAGGGCCTATAATATGTTTACTCGTAATTCTGGATGAAATCCTGATTTCCTTAGGGTCTTGACAGACGGGCAGACAGATAGACGGACAAGAAAGTGATCCTATAAAGGTTTCTTTTTTCCTTTGGAGGAACGGAACCCTAAAAAGAACGATTGATAAGACGGAAGGTCAATGTGATGATCAATCATTTATATCACATAATCACAGAGTTGTTTTAGTTTTTAGTATGATTTTTTATTGCTACGAAGAAATGAGCGAATCACGTCATTTTTTTAAATAAGCACCTCCGTATTTGTCAATGGCTTATTCAGCGTCACGCCCACTAGCAATATTGAGTAATGAGATAAGAAGTTCATTAGAGTACTAACTTTCTCAAGTAATATCCAGTACCTAGATGACGAAGCATTTTTTTACGTTTTCTAAAAATGAAACCTAGCTAGATCGATTTATCGCCCCCGAAACCCCCGTATAATCAAATCAAATCAAATCAAATCAAATCAATCTTTATTTGCCAACCAAGTGTAAATAAATAAATTAGATAATTTTTCAATCAATTGCTAAGATACTTAAATACACTACTTACACTTTGAAAAGGGCTAGCATTTATATTCTTATCATACTATACACAGTAGGTACAAACAACATCAAAAACGTTGACAAAGTACTTGAGGGTTGCGTTAAAACTTAAATTTCCTTTACAGTGAAAAGGTTTCTAATTAAAAGCCTGGATTAAGGTCTAGAAGAACCTCAATCCAGGCATCGCACAATAAGTTTGTAATACCTGCTTATCGTGGAAAAACCACATCGTATTGGAAAATTACTAGATATTACATTTAAAAATTATAAATTAGGCTTTTCAATTCTGATAAAAAGCTAATTATGATAAAAATGTAAAACTAAGTACGTGTATTTCACACTTGGAAAACACATGTGTATTAAAGTTAATATGTTTTGACAAATATGGACATATTATATTATGTTTTATTATGCTTAGTTTAGATTTTATTATGTGTTTGTGTCTAGTAAATATATTTAATAGCGGGTGTTCAAGGGTGCTATTTTAATTGTGTGTGTATTAATTTAAATTGTAAGGGTTTCTTTGCCTGTTTTATTTACATTGACAATTGAAAAATTAAAAATAATTGAACTCTCTATTAATTTATATGTTTTATTTTTCGATTGTTCAATTGTTCAAATAAAAACATTGAACTAGAGGTAACCTCTGGTAATCCTCTAGTTCAATGTTTTTTTTTTTCAATGTAACTTCCAATTCGTGTCTTTAGGAGGTCCTCATTTTCAGCAGTTGACGTCCTGTGGCCGCAATAAAGATATAATTACTTGCGATTATGTATTTGCTTAACAAACAATTAGAAAGAAAACTTAACTTAATAACTTTATTTTGCCTACCGCTTATAATATTATGATAATGAAGTAAAAAATACATGAGGTGTCTTTATACGAACAATAGAAGTCTGATCTAGATGTCTGTCTGTAAGTGTCTACCCGCATCAAGCAAAAACTTACTCCACGGATTTAGAAGCGGGTATCAAAGCTATTTTGCTAGAGGTTTAACTTAAAATCTGATGAAAAAATATACGCCCCGGCTAGAACCCAAATTATCAACATCATGCAGTTAATAACAACTTAGACCCGTCGTGTCTGTACGTTTTATTTATAAAAAAAAATGATTTGAATGATAAATGACTAGCAACAGAACGCATTTCATTCGTTTATAAAATACAATCAGCGCCCCGCGATGTCACCCGCGTAAGTCCCGATCCCATAGGAATATCGGGATAAAATAGCCCATATGGTAATCCAGGTCTCCAGCTATCTACATACCAAGTTTCATCGCAATCGGTGCAGTAGTTTTGACGTGAAAGAGTAGCAAACATCCATCCATCCATCTATCCAATCTTTCACATTTATAATATTAGTGGGATTCAATTTTATCAGTTTTACTGTGCGTTTGTGCGCGCTAATCGCAGAAACGGCTAAACTGATGTAGATTCAGTTTTCAGTGATGTTTAGTTTCAAATTTAGGGTACCATGTGTTTGCTTTGTTTCAAGCAGTTCAAACATAACAAAAATGTCAATTCAAATAATTCTGTCTAACATTTTCTTCAAATGCCGTTCAGTTGTTTTGGCTGACACACAATTAAGTTTAGTCCGTAAAACGATGATTGAAAGTTTATATGAACATAAAAATGGATAGCTTTGGTGATACATTTATATTACCAATGTAAGTTGAGCTCAATCAATATGGACGAGCCATAAAATAGGGTTTAGCTTATTGGTAAGCCTCATGTTGGTCAGGCGCCCAAGGCTATATAAAGCGCGTCTCACGAATCTCTCCGACAATAGCAAAGATGCTATAAGGATGAAACTAACTCGATATTAGAAATCTGCAGAAAATCATGTGGCGAGACTTGTTGCAGCTCAGGAATTTCTACTGCAGGCAAGGTTTCTTGCCACATAAACTTCTTTCTCGCAGAAAATTTGGAAGGCGAATGCCCAGCCTCAGGTGTCATGAAGAACACAAAGCGCGTCGTCTGATCTACACTGTCGTGTGAGTCCGAGACTCATTGAGGAATCTTGCTTGATCTCTCATAGAGGTAGGACAACGCAGTCAAAAGAGCTGGAAAGTAGCTTAGTACGCGTTCTAAGCACGATTAACAGCTGATCGAGAACGACAAAACGATGCCAGAACTCACGAAAATCACAAAAGACCCGTTAAATTGAGAAAAATATATATTACAAACGATGTCGGTGGAAAACGGATATATACTCCATCGCCGCAAAACATACCATACATGGTGCCTTCACATCTAAAATCAGGTTACATGGTCAATAAACTATTAGGGATAATAGATAGGCGGTACCCTATTTATACGTATTATCAAGAACATTTCAAGCTCATAACAATGTTCAAATAGCGCCGAATCCATCAAATATACTCGTATGTATATGTAAATACGTGAACAAGTGCAGCGATCAGGGCACGGTGGAGTTTACAAATAATAACGATGACATTACGAGGTTTCAGTCTGGCCGCTATGTTAGCTCTTCTAAGGCAGTTTACCGTATTTTAAGCTCTCAGATTTATGAAAGACATCCACCCGTAATCTATATTGATATACATCTGGAAGGTTGGCAAAGAGTGTACTGCAACATTGTTAATTTGATGGAACGTTTAGAAAACTCAATCTCACTCTGGTCGTATTCTTTCAACTTTGTGAAACAAATGCATCTGTTTAAACGCTACGTTTAAATATTATGGGACCTCGTTGCATAACAACAACGAGGTCCCATAATATTATACCTATTATAACACAACAGACGCTGAATGATGGTGAACGGGGTATTTTTAAAGAACCAGCCATTGGGAAGTTTACACTGCGTCCTAATCACTCGGAATGCTTTTATAATTTAAATACTCATAAGTCATAACTAGAGATCGGATAATCGGATGCATATTTACCTAAAGTTATTTTTTTGGATAACAAATTATGGAAGCGGCTTCTAAGTATATTTTTATTTACGAATGCAGTTGTATTGTCGCGTCCCTACTTGAGCACAAGCAAGTATAATTTGCCGTCTCACTCGCACTCTTACAAAATGCTTACATTTCCTGGGGTTTAATAGGCCCGATTTGACACTTGTTACAACGTAATAAGGTTGTTTTTGCTTCGTCAAAAACCACTGACAATAAAAGTAGGGAAAAGCAACCTTTATACGTTGTAACAGAGCAAGTGTCATTTGTGTCAAACTGGGGTTTATTACATCTCACGGAGTATAGGTACACTTAAATTTGAATTTCCTGGAATCGCGGGATTCTTTCGATAAAAAAGTGCTTTCCATAATAGCCCACATCTCAACTTTAGGTGAATATGCATCCGAATATCCGATCTCTAGTCATAACATATATACTATAAAATCTTAGTTTGAAAATTAAAACCAAAAATAGAAGCCGAAGAGAGGAGCCTACGCGATCGAACTAGCGAAAAAACTAGATTTTGTAAATTTGACTTCGATTAGTGTAAGTTTGTTACTGATATTTGAATGTGGAAATAGAAATCAAACATTTTGTTATTTCACGACCTATAAAGTACAACGTTGTTCCGTGGTCTACGCGTACGAAGTCGCAGGCACAGCAAGTAATGTATAAACATAAAATAAATAACAGGCATTAACTCTTTAATCTTTATATATTATCCCCTTATAAAAAAAAACCCTACATATATAAGTAGGTATATCCATGTTAAGACAACCTATAAATTATGGCAAATGACATATGTATAGAATTACGCGATAAGTCGTTTGATACACCTATTTCATTTACAAAGACGGGGTTTAAAATTCCATTAAAAAGTATTATTTTCAAAACATTGGATTTTTGTTGGAATTTTTCCAAGTTGGAGGACTAAAAGCATCTGTTACCACGAAAACTTGTTATTGAAATTGTGAAAATTTATGCAGTAAACATTTAGTCAGTGGGAAGTAGTAGTCAATTATTAAGAGGTTACAAATACAGAAGAAACTATGAGGTCTAAATGTAGAATGAGGAAGGGATAGAAATTTAGTTCTGGAGTAGCAAATAAGTTGGAATGAAGTCCAGATGAGAGGCAATCGCTGAACGTATTTAGGTAAAGAATGGATGGCATCCAGTGAGCACTTAATCGTCTTGAGAGAAGTCTAAATGAAACATTTGAGAGATAAAGACAGGATCACTATTTGTTATAATATATTTTATTAGCAAATAAGTGCAATCCGGATTGTTGACATTGACTCAAAAGATTAAAGTTCATATCATAGTTAAAAATATAATGGTGTCGTAATGATGCGGTATTGCATTGTCACGTGCTATGACTAATAACACTTATCTCTAAAGCTAAACTACTTGAATAACACGATGGTAAAAGTTTTATATTGTTACACAAAAGTTTATGGTTTACTCCACGTCATATAACCTACCTTCCATACCTATATAATAAGGTACTATTCTTATGTTATGGATCACCAAGTTCTATATTGTAGAATAGGTACTGTGATAGTCAGAAAGATTTTTGCTGCGCGGTTACTATACTGCCCTTACTATTAGGTAGCAGTCCACCGGGAACCACGATCATGAGATTAACATATCGAATGCCTACCTAAGTTGTCTCAATTGCAAACAAAAACAAAAAGAAGAAAATACAATAGACACAATCCTCTATTAAACTCATGAACTTCCATTCGTTTCTGACGTATTAATACTGGCTTATTTAATTTCCTTTGTTCTGTTGGCTAGAACTAACTTAAAAAACTGCTTTTCCATGACCGGAATTGGATATAATGCTTCTCTTTGCCGTCCGCTGACTCAATCGGGTAATTAACAGTGAGATGATCGTATTTGCAACTACAGCTTCATAGCGCCGTAATTTCATAGTTATTAGAATTAATTCTTATTTATGCAAACATTGAATGTGTCCATGGACACCTACGAGGATTTTGTTTAACTGATCATTCTTAAAGTTAAGTCTGTCGCAGACTAAATACGAAACTTTGTTCTAAATCTACGAAATTTATTTTTATGTAACTACGTATTTAACACTAGCATCATATTATTTACATTTTCTGTTAATAATAAACGAATTTTAATAAAATAAGATACTATGTCATAATCGGATAGAATATGTATTTATAATACGCCAATTGATAATCGCTTTATTACACTGACGTATGGCCTCGTTTGAAAAATCGTTTTCTTAGAAATATGATAACACCTATCATGAGTGTCTGGTCAATCAATTTATTTATTTCTTATTGGGATCTAAAGGTTAATTGTTTTATTTTTTTAAATTATAGTTATTTAACTGTTTCAAGAGAAGAATGGTAGTGTCTTTTATTAATGCTTCTTTTAATTAAGAACTTTTATTTTAGCTTTCAAGCTTTTTTATCTGTTTTTTTTTGTTTAGCTTATAGTGTTTGCTTTTTTGTGTTTCGTGTTTTCTACTGAATTTAATTTATTTTTTGATCAAGTTAGCTACTTACCAACGAAAAGTGAGTACTCCAATCGGTATCATCTGCGTTCGCAAAATACAAACGAATTTCGGTTGTCGTAAAATGTTTCTCAAATAGTTTTTTTCGCATAATAGTTTCAACGGTATAGTTCTTGTACTCATAGGGCTTTAATTATTTAAAATTTTGATATGCGTTGTGTACTTTTTCTACAGTTACAATGTTATGCGTAGACATCTTTATTCGGTAACAGGTGGTTTTGTATAAGAATTAAGATATTTTTATCTATTTAACAAGGTTTCATTAGGTTTCATTTGAAGTACGTTAGTTCTACTAGTAACCTTGAGAAGAAAGTGGTTTAATTGACTAAAATGTACTTTACTTTCGTAAAAGTAAACGACAATGACCTGCGGCTACCAATGGTAACCTATGGCTGCTTCTTCTGTGTCTGGTGTCCATATTTACAAGGTTTCTCAATGACCTATTCATTTGTGGCTAACTGCTTCTTAAAATAGAGATGTTATTAAAATTTCCAGCACTAGATTAAAGATTTTTTATTTTTTTAGTATTTTATTGTTGTCGCGTATTGAATGTATGCTGAGTGTGTACTGTGATCAGGGTTAGATGTCCGAAATATAATTTAATTTTACTGCTTACTCATCCTTAATTGCACATAAATTCTTTTACGAGGGCTGCTTTATAAGTTTTGCTAGTCGCTAGTCGTAAGGAAAATACACAAAATGTCGTAAGGAAAATACACAAAATGTCATGGAAAATGGCATTATTGTTTTTCAAAGATCAATACATTCTTTGAGTACCAATACATTTCAGCATACACTCAAACTATTTATTATATATATATATATTTATTATATTTTAAACGCATCAACTATTTCATCTGGCGGCGAAAATCGTTGACCACGAGGTTTATTCTTGATGTTCGGGAACAAAAGCTAAGAGTGCGTCGGGAGTTTTCCCTTGCTATGTATGAAGCATCTTGAGGAGTCAGGTGTGTAACAAGACAATGCTGGGGCACCTGAGCCTCCGTGTGTCGGACCGCTGTTGAGGAGGTGACATCCACCGCTGCTAGTCACCTCTGCGGCCAGAACTAACTTACTGGCGAAAACGCCACTTACTCACGTAATCCGTGTAATCAACGAGGTCAGCACTAGAACTGATATATTCTCGTGTATCTCGAGTGAACTCGCAAATGTCATAATAAATGTAGTAGCGTATAAGTAAAGAGTAATAATAATACCCTTGAATGTTTTAATTTCTCCTACGCAATTTTATGTCGTTTTTTAGTTAAGATTACAAAATAATATATAACATAATGTGGTAAAAACAACGCATTGGGTTTCCTGAAAGGATTGTGTGGGAATTGTATGTAACAATAAATAAATAAAAAGAAATCATTGGGTGTCAAATCAGGACTGTATGGTGGATGACCCTATAATTCAAAGTTTTCACCGGTTAAATAGGCGGTTGTTTCAGCCGATGTGTGATAGCTCGGATTGTCATGGTGAAGAATGATTAGTCGTCTTGAGTGGTTTTCCCTTATTTAGCTGAAGACTTCTAGCCCACAAATGGTTGTGTACGATTCAGAATTGATTGTTCCGCGTTACTCTAAGGACACTATTGCCACATGACAAGTTATTCCAAAAAAAAATTAGCCACCGTTTGTCTTGAAGTGCTTCGAACGTGAACAATTTTCATGTGGTAAGTGCACTGTGAAAGACCTACACAGTTGACTGCTGTTAAGTTTTCGGCTCATATGCATAGATCCATGACTCGTCACCTGTGTAGAGGTTATACACGGCATTGGACGCACCTCGATCTGATTTCTTCAGCATATCTTCTCACGATACTTTCTTTTTAACGATTGTCAAGCTATGTTTGATCAAACGTGAACAAATTTTATTTATGGCCAAATGTTCATGCAATATCGTTTGTATGCAGTTCATGATAACACTCAGGGATTTCTGAATAACACGGTACGTCACATCCCGGACTTTTTGTATTATCCTTTTATTCACAGCGTTGATGTTTTCTGGCACAGCAGCTGATGTTGGACAACTGACGAGAGGTTCGTCGGTGAGCGAATGACGATCACGATTGAATTTATTAAACCAGCGATAAAGAGTGATCTTGTATTGGGCTTCATTGCCAAAAGTGGAAGAAAGTTGATCAATGCTCTCTTGCCTCGATAATCCAAGGCGAACGTCGTGAAAAATCATCACACGAAAGTGTTCTCTTGTTAATTCCAGTTTTTTCGAAAAAACTTCTAAACTGTCAAACATTGTGGCGGTAAGATTAAATTGTGGCAACGCCTGTGTTGCCGGAGTACCCCTAGTACTACCTTACCCTTTCTTGCGTGTATCGGAATCGAACCGTTAACAAACATTTATAAGCTAGCAAGTTTAAATTAACAAAAGTAATAGGATAGGTAGGGCCTCGTGTAAAATATTTGGTACTGTTATGCTCATCTGTATTATTAGCATTTGTTATAAAGTCACAGTGTGAGATAGGTATACCTAGCATGTGGAAAACACATGTTTTTACATGCACGTAGATTAGGCCTGTTTCTGGCACCGAGCTGCTGTTGGTAGCTTCTTATAGTAGCTTTCTCGGGGATTTTTTTTTAAATGTTTTTCACCGTCCCCGAGGAACTCAGACTCCGATAGTTAATATATTCTAAATTTATACTTTCGCGTTCCATAATATACTTAATTATGTATTTATATAGGAATTTAATTTATACGGGCCAGTGCAACCTGTTTGAAAAGGCAGGCTATTCGGAGGTATGTAATACCTATTTCGTGATTGCGTTAATTCCCGTATAGATACATAGTTAATATATATTCATCTGTATTTTCAGTATTTGGTTATTTGATTTGATTTTCTTTTTATTATAATTATATTCACGTATTGTCAAAAAAATATTTTATAGTAATAGTAATAACTTAATTATTCTATTAAAATGATGAAGAGTGTTAAATACTCTTACTCATATTTTTGGAAATTAAGGATATTTAAAATAAAAAAATTATGACCTCAAATAAAGTTACGACTAAGTTGCTTACTATTTTTATTATAACTCCTTTTTGAAACCCTTGATTTGAAATAAAATTTTGATATTAGATTAGGATTATTTTTAATTTTGTGGAGACCCCCACGGGTCACTACGTTGCCGGGGCTGCTGGTGAAGTGGTATGTCGGAATCGAACCGACTTAAACCCTACGGTGTTCTGTCTCAGGTGAGTCTATTGCAAGGGACTCGGGTATATCCTGGGAAGGAAGTCCCTGAGAACCCCGGCAGACCTTGGCCACATCTTAAACAGAAGGCAGCCACACCTTTGTGTACGGAGGGCCTTGCCCCCCTTCCGGTTTAGAGAGGCGCGCGGAACACGTCGTGCTACCGTCTCAGGCGTGCTTCTGTAAGAGTTACGGGTAGCTTCATCCATTACCCCAGGCCAGCGTTCTTGGAGGCCGGAGATAATTCTGCGCTCTCCGGCGCATGGCACCAGGTCTCCTTCGGGAGAGGAGAGTACTAGCCCTCTCCGCGTCAATAGGATTTATACGACACGGACCTGCTCGAGCTTAAACTATTTAATCCATCCGTATACGCAATATCTACTGTTAATCTTTCAATATTATAATTTTTTTTTAATATAACGATTTTTTAAATATTTTAATCGAAGTTCTGTGATCATAGATTGCATTATCCTTCTTTCTGACTAAGATATCAGTTAAATGATTATAATGCAATTAATTAGAGTATGTTGTGGATTCAAGGGGTACCTAATAATTGTTAAAAAAATAATATAATAACCCCTTTTTTACTTTAAAACATCTGTGCCAATACTTAAGCTCTCAAGTCAGCTGTCAAAATGATGTGCTAGTAAACGTACACTCGTTTTTCACGCAAAGGATTGCGATAAGCAATCACATTCGCCACGCGCGCTTGTTTCGGCTAGTGTAAGCTTTCTCAGGCTTCATCTTTAAGAAAAAAATGTGCGTCTCGGGACGCCCGACAGAAGTGATAACTTAAACGCCAGACAGACTGGCACCGTAACGCGTTACGTAGCGAAGCGGTTTACCCTCCCATAAAAAGTTATCACTTCAACATTTCCAGCGGTTTTGTTTCAATTGTTCATTGAATGTTATTCTTCAATGTTCGTTTACGGCAGTGTTTTTCAGCCTTTTAGAATACGCGAATCCTTTAGAAGTTAAAAAGTTGTAGCGACCTCGTACGGCAAGAAAATCTTAGATTTAGCTGCTGACGTCATGCTTCATATGGAATTTCATACTCACTCATATATAAGTATTGACGTCTTCTGGATGAAAAGGACAAGAGACGAGAACTGGTAAAGTACCTACGCTTTAAAAGTATTAGTGCCTTTCACCGGTTCTTTCCTATGTGCACTGACGTTCTCTTCAATGGCTGTTTTACCCACGACCCCTCGAGTAAGGCGTCGGGACCCCCCTCGGCGTCGCGACCTACAGGTTGGAAAACAATCTGCAGTTAGAAGAATTTGCTACAAGCTTTTCTAATAAAAAATTACTAGTAATAGACCTTAGATAAACATCGTAATTGTTCAATAGACTTAAGTGTAAAATAAATCATGTTGCGGAACTCTTAAGAGCTTAGAGTAGAGGAGCACGCACTTTGCCAGCAGCATCCGAGCAACCGAAGTGCTGGGCTGAAACTGTGAGGTCTTTATTTTAAACTTTGAAACATGATTACGATGCTGATGAAGGACTAAATACTTCACGAATAAAAAAAACCAAAGAAAGAGAAACTCAACGAAAACGAACGAATTTAAAGAAAATAAAAACTAAATTTGAAACAAGATGTTTCATTTCCATGGCGCAACAAGACACAATTTTTCTGATACTCTTTTGGTTACGATAACAGGTGCACTAACCTGACCCTCAACACTTTTAGAAATACAGACTTTTACAAAGTGACGATAAACGAGACTGAAAACTTAAACAATAAGTCATAATGGCTTTTGAACTAATGTGGGTAGAATCTTTGAAACCACAAATGAATAAGCGAATTCCACAAAGCTTAAAATGATATACATTTTATTGAAATATTTTGATTCGGTTGTTTTTTTTTTAATTTCATTACCTACAAGTAATGGGGCAAGTACCTTTGCTAACCGACATTATACAATATCAAGTAGGTCGAAGTAAAAGGTAGGGTGATATAATAGATTCTTTAAAATTCAACTTTCGTCTCTTTATATTTAAGCGCTTTAACAATAACAGAAGATACTAGAATAATAATTATTCTTTAATAATGGGTGTATTAAATTACGGGCTAATTGTATCTATATATTCTGTTTTAAGAGCCAACTAGCTCAACAAATTGCTAGCTAAAAATAGGTAACTTTGTTCATCGTTCGATTTTCCAAGTGCACAAATTCCAACTATGCAATGCTCAACACTAATTTTAAAACATGTGCCATGATGTTGTTTTTAAACTTTATCCTATGAGTTTTTACAAATGTAATAGATAGGCAATACGATCAAAAATATTTTTTACAAATGGTTTGAGAACACAAATTATAAAATTAAAAAAATTAAAGAAAGTTTTGACTTGACACTTGAGTTTCAAGGCAATAAACAAATTTGTGAGAAAATAAGTAGCAAACATTTATTTTCTTAAAACTGTAAATTTAGGTAAAAGCGTAGCTACGCAGTACGTGATTTAGCAATAGTAAAAAAGACATGACCTTATGACTTCATATTCATTTTAGAATGATAAGTAAAACATCTTTTTAAATATAAAACTAACCAATAATGAATGATTGATTTTAACATATTGATTTTAATGTTCCAATCTACCAGTATAAAGACACGAACAAATACGAAAATAGTCTCTTATTTTACTAATATTTTGAAGCTGTTTATGTGATCAATCATATGTATATGAGTATAAACAAACCTGAAGGTTCTCTTTGAAAACGGAACTCTAGTACTACGGCGTAACACAATAACAAAAATTTATAACGTTAAGTTGGATTATTCGATTACTTCTTCGTTTCTAAGAATCTTTAATAAGCTGTTATGGATATCGCGATTAAGACAATTACATATCGATAACATTTAAAGGACTGTAAAATCTATTTACATAGCGGAATTTTACTTACATACTTTATTATACGTATTTTTATATTCAACATTATTTTTAACCGCAAGGTCGAAAATTCTCGCACATTCTATTCACTTTTCGCATAATTTTCGTATATATTTTTATAGTTAGGTTTGGATTATGGTTTCAACAAAATCTATTGAATATTTTTAATTATAACCATAACCGATCTAACTAACGCGTCAAACAGATTATTTAGTTAGAGGAATTTTATTTCGCTTGCATTTCAATAAGCCGTATTTTTTTATTTATTAATTGTTATTGTAGGTGTATCTAATTATTAATAGAATAATAACTTCGTCAGTGTTTTAGTTTATAAAGATATACGTGCATGTTTTGAAGGCGGACTAGTTTAATTTCCCACAATAGGGACGACATTATTCAATGTTACGACCTTGCCAAATACGCATTCGCAGAATTAGACAAGATTAGCAATACACAATAGTTCATGTTCAATATTTATTAATAAATACACTTTAATTTAACTATTAAAAATATTATACAGTTTTAACTTATGGCTGCTTAAAGTATTTTAATAATGTATTGAATTAATCTGTTTCACTAATTGCACACTAAGTCTAAATGTTCTAGGTAACTTTAAATACGATTAAGCTACGAGTAATATAATCCAGTTCGATAGATACCTATAATGCCAAAGTGCTCACTAGTAGACATATAATGCCAAAGTGCTCACTAGTAGACATATAATGCCAAAGTGCTCACTAGTAGACATACAATGACGATGTTTAATGCACTGTCAGCATTGCAATTTAAATATCTTTTTAACTTTTCGTTCAGACTGTTTTAGTTCTTTTTTGTTTTGACCTAGAATAGTAGTTGTACTTTCTTTTTAAATACGGTGAGTATTATGTGTAAATATGTCTGTATGTATGTTTTCTCTCGCTATCAAATTGGTTTTTTAACAATGAATTCGTCCAGAATGCCGAAAACATCACGGATCACGGGTGAAGTAGGTAGTATCTGAATCCAAATAACTAAAACGGTTTTCCACCACACATCAAAATGTTTCCCCGTAGAAACGTAACGATAATACGTTTATATCCAAACTTTCACCTAATTTACAATGTGAAGTTTACGTTTATTTTCTAACAAGTACTCCATTAATTTGCACAAATATCGTCCATTAATAGTGCCATACCATAACAACCTACTGCGTACCACAACGTTTATTTGAACTTGTAAAAAGAAATATTACGAAGAAAACTAATCTAAATACTGCATAGTACCTAATATTTTGTATTACATATTTATACCCCTAAGTACTGAATAACATGCAAACTGATTTTAATATTTAGAAAAACACCTAACATTTCTGAAAGTCCGAAGCTATGCTTACATTAATTAGCGCCACAAAAAATAGGCATTCATCTGGTCTTTAAATCTGTGTTGAATAAAATAGGGATGGAATAGTTCCAACTTCATTAAGTGTTCATGCCTGAAAGGAAAGACTACCAAGTCACATGGCTGATGCAGCTACTTTTGATGCACAGCTGCCTCGTACCTGTAGAATATTTTGGGAATCAGAGCGCGTGCATCCATACTCCGATGGTTGTTGTGAGGACACTAAACAGCACACTTTGGTTGGGAGCCTGACGCGCTTTTAAATTGCATCAGCTGAAATGTGTGCTTAGCCTCTTGGTGGAGATAATCATTTAGTTATTGGTTTTCACCGTCCTTTTTTTAAAGACAAAAGAACAGGGGAAGACTAGCGTTCGCCCATACGATAGGCGCAGTAGAACATTAAACGGTTCCTTCATGCGCACTGGCCTTTTTTATTTTTTGTTGGCGAGGTGGAAAATCCCTTCGGATCTCCGGCTTCTCGTGGACGCAGGAGCCAGGAGTATGTGGTGTTTTCCCTTAAAAACCACCCCGACAGCCGGTCTCAGGCGCCCTGCTCTGGGGAGGCCCCGGACCATGTTATTTCAGGTCACCCCCGGATCGACAACGCGCCTAGCCAAGCCCTATCCCGGGGAAAGCAGGCTTCCTCACGCCTATCAGCCAAATCAATGTGTTGCGGCCCGATCGCAAATGTTCGATCAGGCCGCCATCCTATCGCCTACCGCAGCAATTAATCTGCCACCAGAAGTCCCCACTCTTTGGCAGACTGCGGCCCCGTCGACGGCTGATGCCGCCGCTGACGTCCTCTACGCTCGGGATCAGCCCTCTCCCGATCCCGTTCAGCGGAGCATTACAGCTTCACAGAAAGAGACCACTGCGCCCCAGCCCTCCTCACCCGCCAGCATGGCAGCAATGATTGCTGGCGGGGACAGGTCTCGTCCGATTTGGTCGATCAGGACCTCGCGTTCAGACGCCCACGCGGGGTCATGCGCACTGGTCTAGGGTAACGTATAGGGTTGGTTGTCTTCTTAGATGACATTGAGAAGAGTTCTATGAGCGCCTCTTAAGTCGAGGAAAAAATATCTTGTCGCTATGACTTGCCTGTGCCTACTTGTAATTAATCATGCATGGTTTTGGCCGATTTAAAGCTAGGAATCGGTGAGGTGATGACCTGGAAAGCTTATGGCTGGTAAAGAAAAAGTGTGTTTAATTTGGTTTTTTACGAAATAAAATAAATAATCTTATGAAAAATGTAATATAATAAGTTAGAATTACAGTTACAACCAAGATTAGAAAGAAGTTCAAAGGTATATAATAAACATTTCGAAGAAAGAATTTATTTAGAACTTTATCCATTAGTGATTTATCACATTATATGATTTATTTTGAGCTCTAAAGTTAAATCTAAATGTTAAATTCGAGAGCGAAGGTGATACTTAGGACAAATTACATTTGTTTTTAGAGCGTAACAATTTGTTTTCGCAGAATGCTGTTTAATAATATGAAGATGAGATCTAAAATATAAATATAATTTTGTCACGCGGCGTGCTCGACATACTTGTACACACTAGTTGCCAATTCAATACTCCCCGGAGAACTATGGGCTAAAATCGCACAACTCACAGTTTGTAATAAAGCACGACGCTACTAATGCTGGTCATCCTTGCTCTAACGGTAGAGCAAGGATGACCAGCATTAGTAGGGTGTAGGTGCTTCTACCCCCTATTCACGCAAAAGCCGGTTATACCTTACTTTCTTCAAAATATACCGGATATTGTATCTTCTTTTACACGACTTCCTAAAAAAGGAATGTTTTCGGGAATCGTTAGATAGATCACCACGGATCTCAGGACCCTATAAAATATAAACGTAGGTTCGGATTTTCACAAATGCCTATGTACCTAAATTAATTAATCATTTTGCATGTCATTCGGTAGTCAGGGGATTAAAAGATAATACGAGGTGCCTATGGCAAAGTATTTAGATTAGTTTTTAAACCACTGCCTAAAAAGGGAGTGTAATGTTTTCAGGGTTCATGTATGTAGGTATGTACGTGAGTTTATTAATATCACCATAACTTCTAAATACCTGAACCGATTTATATGTCTGGGGTGTCGTTACCGCGGCGCGTAATGCGTTTCTTGACAGGGTAGTTTTTTTATTATTTTAATTAGTAACTTGTTTCTTTAGCGTTTTGTATCATTAGATTTATTCTGATAAAGAAAGAGACAGCGCTAATAGCACAGTGTTGTATTTCTGCTTTCGAGAACGGTCGCCACAGCACTACAAGATAGGATTGGTTACGTGCATATGACACCAACAGCGTTGAGAATGTTAATAGACAAGTAACAAAGAACACGTAGCTCCGTGTTTTTTTGGAGCACTAGTGTATAAGGCACGTATGGGCCGGCTCGACCGGAGTGATACCACGGCCTCACAGAAAATCGGCTGTGAAGCAATAATGCTTGCATTGCTCTTTGAGATTTTAATTAGTTAGTTTGAGTGAGGTAACCGGAGGTCCTAACCCCTCCCTCTCCTTCTCTCCCCTCATCGCCCCCTATTCCCCTACTCCCACCTTAAAGGCCGGAAACTTGTGACTCTTGAGTTGCAGGTGCCCATGGGCGGCGGTAGTCATTTACCATCAGGTGACCCGTCTGCTATACCATAAAAAAAGCTTTTACAGTCTATTAATGGTAATATGAAATTACGAGTAGCTTTTTGGTCAAACGCTCTAATCTCAGTCGGTTTTGAAAAATTCTTTATGCATTTAATAAACTAATTCTTAAAGAAGGTTATACGTTATTTAAGACGTACAACTGCAGCCGTCGACATGTCAACGTCAAAGATCTGCGCGGCACGCTACATCTGCAAACGTTACTATAGACCAACGGCAGATGCTGACGCGTCAACGACTTAAGGCGAACGTTGTCGACGGCTGCACTTGCCTCTGCCGTTGACAACATTGCGCTCGTGTATATGCAGCCTAAGTGGAGTTTCATAACAGCATCAGCAGAAAGCCTAGATTTTAAGCTTACCTAAATATCGTAAAATGTAAACCGCAATATCCACTAATTCTGGCACATATACCTTTTCTATTAATTCCGTAAACGTAGCGTAGTCATAATAAACGCGTTTTATAGTATTGAGGTAATAAAATGACGCAAGTGGGTCTACGAAACCTTAATGCAAAAGTGTAGGGCGTAAGTACCTACATGGTATGGTTGTACTGGTTTTTACACAACATTTAATAGTTACCTACTCATGTATTAGGTCACTATTATGTACCTAGTTGTTGTGTAAAGAGAAAATAGGCAACAAATACTAAGGTTATTTTTAATATTTAAAATGACAATAGTTCATCTATTTCTTTATTTAGTAGAGGGAAGCACTTGAAGCATTTAAAACCGGAGGGAGACGTCACTCTCGCTTGGACAATTCTAAAGCATTAAACCGTTTAAGCCCGATCTACATTCCAGAGGAGGCAAGAGGAGATGCGAATGCGAGAGTGTAGTTGGTGCCCTTACCTCTTTTCGTCTTACCTCACCTCGCCGTCACAAAAATTCAATTTGTGGTTCGATGTAATTGAATAAATTGAGAGTGTGAATGGATAACACCTTTGCAACCTCCACTCGCTACGAGTCGTACGAGGACCTCTACGATGCGTACTTGCGAGAATGTGGAGCCGCGACCATACAAAGAAGGGCGAAATACCATTAATGAATGACTAAATATGCGAATGAAGTAATGAATGTGTAAACACACTATTTCAGACACATGTTAAAGCAGGAACAGACTATTGAACTGTTCCAAATGAATTACTCAGAAATTCTTAATATAGCATTATACATAAAATAGCATTTCCGATGGTATTCGAAAATATTGAAAAGCTTCCCTCAAACCGCCAACGGAAATATCCCTTTAAAAACAACAAATTAAACACTAAACCTCGTGATAAGCGAATCAAAACATTGTATCCAATACGCTAAAATTTAAATTCACTTGCCGCCCTACTTGTTTATTAAGCTCCTTTACTTTTATCACCTTATTATTTTTAATTCCACTAGCGTCATATGTCGAGGAATTTATAGAATATTATAACCGTAATATTATGTAATTACACGTACATTTTATGACGACTTTCAATCTATTTCATTCTCAACTGATTAGATTTAGAAGTAACACAATTTAAGTTAATTTTAAGGTAGGTTGTAGTGACGTTGACGCACTAATCAAAAAATATTTATCAATTCATGCTATTTTTAGGCAAGTAATATCCGCGTGGTTGCTTTTAAATTTACGTTTTTGATACACATCACAGATACAAACATTCTAATGAAGTTATTATTACACTTCATGATTTAATGATAATATTGTTGAACAGTATTGTAACATTTTATTCGATAATATTACAAATTGTAGGACAAATTGTAAGGTTAATAAATTCAGTCCTGAATGTTTCATGGTTCAAATGATAATAGTAACTAACAGACTAAGTGGTTTATATGGTATATATGGTATATATATATACAGACTAAGATAGGTAACGTAATGATTTTCACCAAGATTCTGTCTAAATTGTATCCAATGATCCGTGTTCTAGAATTCATAGATCGTAGAAGCTATTTTTTTGTTTGAGTCTACATAGCTGTGTGTAATATTTTAACAGATGTTACTACTTTTATTGAGAAAAAAGTTAGAATAACGAATTACTTAGAAGTCAGTTTCTCAAGTGTACTTAAAATTGTACTTAATTTTTTCAGTTTAATTTGAACTGTCATTGCATAGATTGCGCGCACTATGACAGGTCGATGTGTAAGTATATATATATATATGTGTGTGGAAACCCCCACAGGTCGTCACCCCACCGGGATGAGCGGTAGGGTCGTAGGGAACCGACTAAAACCACACAGTGTTACGTCACAGTCGTTATTGCCAGGGCCTCTGGTGTACCCTTGAAAGGAAATCCCTGAGAACCTTGACAGACTTGGCCGCCTGCTGATGCCAGGCGACTCCGCCGTGTTGTGGGGTATCTTATCCCCTGTTAGTGAGAGAGGCACGCACGGAACATGTAAGTATACTTGGCCCCTGTAGCTTTCTGTAGACGATTTCGTATAATCTTTGATTTTATAACAGATATTGTTTAAAAATGGTAGCTTTCTGCACTTCTTCTACATATAAACTTTAAGTGTATTTAAAATTTCACACTCCTCCGTGGCCGATGGACTTGAAGAAGGTGGCTGGCAGCGGATGGATGCGGACTGCCCAAGACTGGGATAGTGGGCGCTCCTTGAAAGAGGCCTTCGTCCAGCTGTGGAAGGCGACAGGTTGATAATGATGATGATATTGGAGTCTTTTTAAATAATTGTTGTTATATCACGATACATGTTTATTTACATAAAGAATCTAATCGTGTATATCGTAAAATAAAATATAAGAAATCGTCAATTTAAAGAAAATAATTATTATATATTAAAATAAAAATTTATGGCAAATAATACCATATCTGTCGATCGATCTTTAACCACCCATTATGAAATGGTGGAGTCTTGTGAGAAGAAACACGATAGCACAGCCAGTCATAGTGCTTATGCACAGCAACCGTACTACATACATATTGAACAGCGTCTAGTAAATCTTTATACTAAACTATTACCTGAATAGAATCCACTTAATTAGTTTCCGCGGAGGTAATGCGCCATCTACGACTCCATTGTTCGTTTGCTCCCGTGATTTTTGCCCGAAGCATTCCACGGTAGTGTTCACATTTATTCTGTTGATAATTTCAGGATACGGTATTTGCCTATCAAGTTAAATCGCCTTATCTTCTTTTAACGTCAAAACGTTAGTTTCTGTAGTAAAACGTGTCTGTAATAACGCTTTGTTACATCATACAATGCCGTTCTATTGCTTACTATTTATTTATTTAAAAACATTCTCTACTAGTCAACCGTGGGGTGATGTTAAACGATAGTTGCAAAGATGTGTTAAACTTTTCAACCGTATATTTGGAATTACTTTATAATATTTTGTTTAATATTTAAAAATAATAATAGACGTGAAAATAGTAACGAATAATTTTTTTCAAAGCTTTAAATAACACTTTATTTCCTGGGTTACCATTAAATAATTTTATTTTACTACCCGAAACTACCCGGTAGCTACCCATTGATATCAGGTTCGTCGTTATTTAGGGGATTGTGTAACAAAACAATTGCCTTTGATAATTCCACGTCTAAAACACCAAGAATCTTAAGTCTAGCATTACATTCGGTATATGAATTCTGGGGAAACAACAAAGGAGGTTTCGAAGAATTCAATTTAAAAAAAAATTATAGCACAAAGGAGGTTACACTCCATCAATTAAAGGGTTCATGTTACTTTTAACCATGCAATACTTAAGAGTATATGTAAAGTAGACTTGTAAAATATATGATAGGCATATCATGGCCACTCTACTGAAGCTAGGTACGGTTAGACAAAAGACACATTTAGGTTCATCCGTGCGCTCTGGATAACTAAAGCAAAAAACCCGGTAATTCCCGACGTTATTACGTATTGTTCCAGTATATTCTAATATGGTGACGGTTCGAACACATTATGTTCGGTAAAGCTGACGAAGATTAAGAATTGTGTGAAGTATAGTGAACAGCTAACAAAAT
Source organism: Callimorpha dominula (assembly GCA_949752705.1). Taxonomy (NCBI): domain Eukaryota; kingdom Metazoa; phylum Arthropoda; class Insecta; order Lepidoptera; family Erebidae; genus Callimorpha; species Callimorpha dominula. The sequence continues at coordinate 4,661,714 of OX457005.1, forward strand.
ACGTTACACAGTTCAATATATATATTATATTAATATTGAGGCAAACTGTACACATCAATTCTAAAAGTGATGACTGATGGTTGCATGACGTAAAAACAAACTATCCAGATTTTGGGCAATCAATATCATACAACCGTCAATCACTGTATTAGACGACAGGTTATCCGTCACTTACATTCTTGATTTTGGTAAAACTGACCGAAAACCTTTGGTACGAAAATCAAACTTTTGGTACGTATGGCGGTTTCCACATACAATGATAAATATAATTTAACTAGCTGTGCCCGCGACTTCGTCCGCGTGGAATAGTGTCTTTGGGTAGAATTTTTTATTATTTAGGCTAATTGACGATACTTCCATACAACTTTTCATCCCCACCTTTGTAGTGTAAGGGGTTGCCCTTACACCCATTTTTTCGCATTAAAAAGTAGCCTATGTCCTTTCTCAGGCTCTAGACTATCTGTGTACCAAATTTCATTTAAATCGGTTCAGAAGTTTTGGCGTGAAAGGGCGACAGACAGACAGACAGAGTTACTTTCGCATTTATAATATTAGTAAGGAAGTAAGGATGTCGTCTAAGGACTGTGGTCCGCCAGGCAGGATCACCGAGCTTGGTCGGAGGTTCCTTGTTTTGTGTTGGAGGGACACGGGTTCTTCGGCAAGTATGGGCTGGCTCGACCGGAGTGATACCACGGCCTCACAGAAAACCAGCAGTTAAACAATGCTCGCATTGTATTTCACCGAGTGAGTGAGGTTATAGGAGGCCCTGACCATTCCCTCTTCCCATCTTCCCCTCTTCTCCCCCTCCCCGCATTCCCCCTCTTCCCCCCCGTCCTCTACTCCCAGCTTAATCACCAGCACCGCACTTGTGGCTCTCTTGGCTTGGCTTCTTCGCTGTGAAAATTAAATGAGACGGGAAGGAGAAGGGATTGAGAAAGACAGACTTCAGTCTGAAAGGGAAGACTAATAATTACCGCTAAGCTAAAATAAAATTACAAAAAATCATGTGATGTATTCGTGATATTTAAAAATAGAAAGACAAAATAAAGGCAGGGTAGAATTAGCTGCAATAATTTTATCGTCTACAATCAGCTGTCAGCTTTCAGTAATCCTAAATCAAAGCCATGATTGATATCCGTCATTCTTCGAACTTGCAAATATGCTTTTGAAACATTCTTTAATTGTTGATTGCGTAAATAGAGCGCACTTTGATTGTATGAAAATGTGTGGGTTCGGAACACGTATGCAGGTCAATAGTTCATGTAGGTACAACGATTGACATCCTCGGAGATCTGAACAAGTTTAAATACTAAAAACAAAACCTAGAAACTGTAGTATTGCTGGATAAGTTCAATATTTTGTTCATTTTATAAGTATTTCTACTTTTACGTCATCCTAACTGATATTATAAATGCAAAAGTGAGATTGTTTATTCATTTGTTTGTAACAACTCAATTAAGCACCATAAAATTTTGGATACACTTTATCACTGGTACAGAAAAAGATATAGGTTCCCTGTTATCCAGATAAAAGGAGGAAAAGAAAAAAGAGGGATAGTTTAATTGATTGACAAAATCTACATTAACGTGAACGAAACCGAAGCCAAAAGCTAGTAATATATAACAGAGGAAGCTAGTACTATTATAATCGGAATTTTCTTATGGTTTATGTTAACTTAATTCCAACATCTACATAAACATCGACATCTACGTCGACATACTTATCCCTGTATTTCCTGAAGGGCTTGGCAGAGTTGTATTATATACCCACATTCCGCTAGCGATTGTTTTGGTCTCACGTAACAAAGGACAAGCCTATTACCGTTTCCTGGTCACGATTCTCGACTCAGTTCTATTACTGAAAATTTACAGACAAAAATACAAGATTTCTTTGCTCCGTGGACCGAACTTAGAAGCTTAGGGTCGCAGGTAAACATAAGCGCTAACTTATACCAGAGGGCAACAAGGCAATAACAAAGAAAAGAGACAAGATGTTGTTGAAACGGACGAAAACTTACGGTGTGACTACTTTTGTATTTTTAGACGAAACTGCTCACATAATTAAGATTGTACAGGTGAGTTCGTTTAATCTTTAATATTTCTTCAGTCTCGGTAACAGTAACGTAATTGGGTAATCTAGAAATGTTTAATAAATTAACCCAAAGTTGACCCATTTTTTTTATTGATTTCATTAATTGATGAGTTAAAACTCATCCATTAATGAAATCCAAATATAGTAGCCAAATAAATAAGATCTGATGTTTTTCGATACGAATTTGGAAAATAATTTGCGAAAATAATATTACTAGATAAACTTTTAATCGGTATTAATTGTACAATGTAAATGTTTACAAATAGTATCACGACTTCGTTACGGCTGCTGATAACATATTCCATCTCCACCATTAAATTGAGTAAATTATGAAATGTATTCGTTTTGAACAGTGAATATGGTTTCTGAAACAATCATGTATTGTGTTAAACATACAACATACAAATATATTCCGAATAAAATGTTTGACTTTCAAAAGGATATGAAATAGTAAACGAAAAAGAAAATATATAAGACAATGTTTCATAGTTTATTGTCGCCATTCCGAGTGGCAGACGTAATTTGTACGTGACGCGGAGTCCGTAGGTTGGTGTCAGTCTAACGCCATTTGTTTTACCCAGGTGTTAGGTTAGAGTTACAAACGAAATATATATACATATACAGGGCAATGTAGCCGAGAATTGTTTTCTTGCATTTCTAAGAAAAACTGCCTACGTCTCTCACGAAAATGTTTGTGCTGATGTTCATCTTTCAAATTTTGAAATTATAATTTCTTTTTTATGCTCACAGATAACTCTTCATTTCATAATATACAATACAAAATTGTTTTTAAATGTTCTAATTTGACATGCACTAAACTTAGTCAACAAATCTGACGGATTGGGTATATATATATATGCTGCCGTAGTAATCGAAAAAGCACCAAGTCAGAAAAGGCATCTGCCCGATTTACTGCTATCTCGATTACCTCGGCAGTATTAGTCTCCTAATACCTACTGTTAGGTTATGTATATCTAAGGTTTTAGCTCTTTTCAACAATCAAAAACAATAGCTTGTCCTAGCCCATAAACTTAGTATACTAGCGTAATAGACAAACAGTCTCCTCTTTATTAAAACTGTGACATTTAAAACGATTTATAAGGTTATAAAGAGGGTTTCGTTTTAAAATGTATATAATGTCACGAAGGAAAGCAGTGGGTACCCTTTAAAATAAATATAACAATAAAAAAAAAATCTAATAAATTTAATGCAATGACAAACCTTCATACATCAAAATAAAATCAAATCATAATAATTTATTTCAATAATACCAAAAGTAAAAATTTTATTTGAGAACAATGAAACATCACGTTGAAACATATTAACAATATGACGACTATAAACACGTAGCCGGCTAAGGCGTCGGACTTGCGATCCAGTGGTAGCGGGTTCGCACCCTACCTAATGCACTCCCGCGAGAACTCACTCCTAACACAAACGTTCAGTTTAGCTTGAAGGGTTAACAAGAATACCAGTAATATGTGACCTACATTACTAGTAGTCTTAAAAAAGAAACCATAAATAAATAAAAAAAAACTACCATAGTTTAAGTAATAGCAGTCCAGTCCAGTCCAGAGAGTAGGAAAATTTGTGGATTATGGAAGTAATACTAAGGGATATAGAGTGTGGGTTAAAGATGAAGGAGAGGTAGAAACATACAGAAACATAGAAGAAAGGATAAAACATGAGGAAGGAGTGAAATTAGATGGAAATGAAGAGGAACAAAAAGAAACGTTAAAGTTGGTAGAAGAAGATGTCTCATGTTCTTGAAAAAGAAGACTACTAAACAAGCAAGCAACAATTACTAAACACGCAAATAAAGAACACGAAGGAGAAGGACAAGCGGATATAGGAAATTGAAAGAAAAAGGCGAAGAAGCTTAGATTAAGAGATTGAACATGAAATGGAATATCTCAAAGAAGAATAGTATAGCTCACACGGAGCTGGGTTGGAGGCAAGGTTGACAAGGAGTGGGCTAAGAGTTAAGAAACCTAAATGGATAAATTATTGTGAAGTTTAAATGTTAGTGCAAGGGGAAAAGGAATCAAGTTATGAGGAAGCAATAAATGTTATTTATTTATTTATTGGGCACAAACATAGTTACAAACAGGTAGATTTCCCTGACTCCTGTACTAGTAGGAACTGTGTTACAGAAGCCAGTGTCCTCCCTTTATTCGTCATTACATTTTGTTATGCCCTTAGAGATTTTACACTACATTAATAAAACTTATAAAATAACAAAGGAAACTTAAGTGGAATCTATTTGCCATATATTAATAGATACAGTCGGTTTGTGTGTGTGTATGTATGTGGGTGTATGTATATATGTGTGTGTGTTCGTGTGTGCGTCTGTGTAAGTTTGCGTGAATGCTGATATGTGTGTGCGTTTATAATATTTATCATTTATTAAAAGCCTTACTGTATAATCGTATCCCAACGTTTTTAACTATTATATTTTAAAATTTATTATTATTCATATTATGTAAACTTTTGGAGCATGGTAATTAAAATGCTTTTGTCCAAATGCGGTTTTCTGCGGCGGAAAGACAGCAATTAACATAAAAATGGAAAAGACAGCAAGAAGTAGTCAAGTCAAGGGTCACCGAGATATTGGAATGAGAAGTTTAACACATTAATGATTGAGGAAGGGCTTACTCGTTAGAGTCGTTAGCAAGTCTGATTACTGTTTATATTTCAAGTAAGGTATGAAGTTCTATGTATTTCTGTATGTTGATGATAAAATTCAGTTCTTAATTCTGCTTAACAAAATGTATAGAAATGTGTAAAAAAAACTTAAAAATAAATTGTCTTAATTTTGGACCCTGACAAGCACAGTAAATTCATTTAATAATCATTACTTTTACTAATTATTTACGGTAGTATAAATATTTACACAAAACAATAAAATAAAAAATATTTTTTGTTAACCGTACTATAGTAAATTATGGGGTCGCACATACCAAGATTTTTTTTTGGGATTTTATTACATGGTTACTAGGACCTTAAAATCAAGGCACGGTCATTCCAAGTGTGTTCCACTAGCGAAGTAGTGAAGTTCCAGTAGTGAAGTGCAGAATATAAATTTTAATAGACTTAAAAAAGGAGTAGAATTTTAATTTGATATTTTTTGTATGTATATTACGCAAAATCTATGCAATTATGAAATAAGTGAGTCTTATTTTATTGTCTGTTCTCAAGTAATCACAGATTTAATTGACATAATTTAGACGCAAGTCGGTTGTCCTTTTTTTTAATATATAATTATTGGCTAACATTATGTAATAAAAACATTACAAATGGATTGAAGTACAAAATATATTTATGTAGTCAGAGTAGAAACTCCAAAGCCTATAAGAGCCTGCTTTATAAGTATCCCAGTTTAATGGCTAGTACTGTCAAAACTTTTAAGTACTGTTAATTCTTTTGAGAAGTTAGATTAATGTTTCGCCTAATTAAATATTAAAAAGAAAAATATCACTTTGATACAAAATACCGTACTTTTTTGTTTTAAAAGTTTTAATTTATTCGACTTCTAGTAAGAGACGAGACATCGTACAGAGTACGTTATACCTAATAGTTCCTTCAGTACAGATGGCTGTTGTCACTGTTTACAATACTAAAACCAGCTTCTTCATTTCGCTTACCTGAACAGCAGCTGCCTTTGAACAGCAGTGTTACCGGGTGGCGAACCTCCACATTAAATAGTTTAAATGAATTTTTAACCCTCGAAGCTAAAACGAAGAGTGTTATAAGTTTAACGCATGTCTGTTTGCGGCGTCAGTGCTCCTAAACAATAGGACCGATTTTACCTATTTTTTTTTGTTTGAAAGGTGACTTAATAGACTTAATAGACTTAATAGACTTAATAGACTTAATAGACTTAATAGACTTAATAGACTTAATAGACTGAATAGACTTAAGAGTGTTCTTAGCTGTAAGGGCAACTGTTGAGCTCTTTTCTAATAGTTGAAGGGATTTTTGAGCTGGGATATTTTAAATTTAATCCTTTTAATTTTTGTGTAACCTTTAATGTAACCTTTATGTGTGGAATATTCAACAGAACGCCGAAATTTATTGAATAAAAAAGCCAGTTCAAAATAAACAATACGGTTATCTTAATTGCTCTGATACGTGGGTGTTTCGTTAGAGCGCAAATAGATATTAAAATGTTCATATTTTTAATTTCATCTATTGTTCATGTATAAATTAACAGACTGTACTAACTTGTGTTACAGAACATTACTACTGACAAAAGTTTTAAGTAATTTTGAGACTGAAAACTTTATCATCAACACAAACTTTTGTGCTTTTAGGAGTTGAATCAAGAAAATCGGATTTGAATATTTTTTATTGGTTGCAATTAAATCTGAGTCTAAAAAAAGTACACAACGTGAGATTACTCATAACTATCAGTCTTTTCGAAATTTTTATTAAGGTACTAGCTGCCCCGACAGACTTCGTTCTGTCAAAAGTTATTGATTAACGTCAAATGTTTGACAGCTGGGAACATGTGTTTTAATTATTATTTACTCTGTGATTTGTATAGGAAAAGAAAAGTGTTGTTTTTACTATTCTCCTAGCAACTTTTACGTTTTTTCCCTCCAGAAGAACCTTTCTTGTGCTTTAACTAAAATATGAAAAAAAATAGCCGAATTGGTCGAGCCGTTCTCCAGTTTTGCACTTAGCAACACATTTGGCGGTCCATTTTTATTTATATAGATAGATATACTTAGTTGTTGGCTTCAAGAAGCTTAATATCAGGAATATCATTGGCACTTCCAACCTGTTAAATGTACAATTCTTGAAGAATTGTTGATTTTATCACACTTCTTTTACACCTCCTTATAATAATAATATGTCCTGTTTTTTTTACTTAGATAAAGAAAGAAGAAAGAAAAGTACCAAAAATTCTTTATGTCGGCATGACAAGACAATTTTATAAAGGTATAACAAAATACACCATAGATGAGAAATAAAATAACATTACGGAAGGATCGAAAGGGGAGCCAGTTCGACATTGCCTGGTACGGAAAGGTACCAGAGCACTGGATTTTACCTGGACCCCAATGACGTGCAGGAACGTGACCAGGACCAATGAATTTAAATATTTATATGTCGTTTGAAATACTTATGCATATTTATATTCAGTTATAAATAGTGCATCTTACTACATAATATAATGTGGAGTAAACATCCTAAGTTGTCAGTGTCCGAACAAGTATATCACATTTATTTATTTATCGACAGTAGTTACTTATCATCAGGTGACCCGTCTGCTCGTTTGCCCCCTGCAATATAAAAAAAAGGGTGGAAGAGGGGGAGGGGGAGTGAAGGGTTAGTGCCTCCGGTAACCTCACTCACTCAGCGAAAAGTAAATTGCTTCACTGCCGGTTTTCTGTGCGGCCGTAGTATCACACCGGTCGAGCCGGCCCATACGTGCCTAAGCATGGCTCTCCCACGATATGGTGTTGCAAGCTTCAGTAACTACAGTGATCGTGTACCATCACGTGGGCCGTAAACCTGTCACCTAACCTGTATAAGGAGTCAGAATTTCCGTGTTATATTTGCAATATTTACAAGAGATATTACGGCTGTCACTTTTGTATTCTGTTCCTCAGGAAATAGACCGCACAGAAATCATTGTTGTCACAAAACCTTTGTCCTCCATCTAAATATATTAAAACAAAACGCATCCCTCGCTCGGGTATACGAACAAAGCGCCTAAGTGGGTGCTTAATTAAGAAATGCTGAAGTGTTTTGATGGTGGCACATTAATTTTATCTTGTTTTTCTGCTTTCGCGACCAATTATCTTGGCAAGTTCGCGGGGAGTCTCCTTTGGAGCTTTCATTTTATTCTTTTCCTCCAATTATATTTCGCTCAGCGATCAACATTCATAACTACCATTTATTTAAGAACTCGATTCGGGCAACATTTCTGGAATTTTTCAAGTTTACCGGGATTACATAATTCTGTTTATGTTTGATTTGAACTTCCAAATTTCCAGTTACAAGTGAATCACCAATATTTTTATGGTAATTTGAGTTCAAGGTGAGCGTTTATTTTTCTTTTCACTGACACGTGAAGGCCAGCCACATATGGATGCCCTTTATGTTTATAGAAGGAATCTAGAACAGAAAAGTAATTTTACGTAACCAAATACATAATTAAAATCTCAAGTGTCATAATTTACACGTATTGAAGTCGGCTGTGGTTTTTATGCACAGAAAGTTCAAAAAATTCTTGTAGTTCAGAATCTTATCTTATTTATCTTGATTCTGTTTGATACTCTTTTAATTAAACTAGATCCAAAAGCAGATAAATTATACCAAAACCAAACATTAAAATGTTTAAGTTATGCTAAATAACTAAACAGCCCGACAGGGTAGATAATTGTTACCTACTTTTAAGCCTACCATTTGTAAATAAACTTTATGGAATGCAATAAATTGAATTGAATCTGTGCGGCTACAATAAGTTTTAACTTTTTTGTCAATCAAAATGTGTAGAATCTGTTTTTGTCTCCGATAAGTATGACTCATAGATTTTAGTAAGGTTGTTGGCCCTGACCTCCTGCAAAACCCAAAAAAGACCTTGCCTTGCTATAAATATGGTTTTTATTTCTTTAGAAGGTAACTTCCATTCTTAAATTATAGTCACACTTTTTTGGTATGATGACTTATATTGATATTACAGCGTAGTCAATCAAGGTTATCAGAAAAAAAACTAGTGAAATGTTTATTTTCTGTAATACAATATGTTACATAAATATTGCAGAAACAACGGCCCTCAAGATAGATTGGTCAGAGTTGGTTATTAAATTGATGTCAGTATTTTTTAATATATGCCTATTTTTTATCTTAAAGTGACTATGGCCTGCTAGAGATATTGTCACCCCTCCGATTAGCAGACCAACAAATAGTCAGTAGTCTTCACAGCAGAAGGTAGTACTTACTAAATACAAGGAGTCAAAGTGAAAGTTGGCGTGCTTAGGTCTGTAAAGTGACCACAATATGTAATTTCTAGCTGTTGTCCGCGACTTCTTTCGAAGAAATTTTGGTGCAAATATGTCCTATTCTGTACTATAATCTATCTCCGTAAAAATTTCTTCCATATCCGTTTAGACGTTTTTGCGTGAAAGAGTTACAAACATCCATCCATCCTCACAAACTTTCGCCTTTGTAATATTAGTAAGATACATACATATTCTGTGTGTATGTTTGTACGATTTATAGCGCATAGTATAGGATAAACTTTTACATAATATACATATAATTAAAATTTTCAGTATTTATTATTTGTGATATCTTAGCATATAGCTAATTCTCGATAATATTTCACGCAGTACAGTCTCAATAGTAGGACACCCACGCCTATTTTGTTATTGGCCTCTTTGGTCGGCTCCCCAATCCTCCTAATTTCCTTTTGTCCAAGTTACATTTTATAAAAAAAAAATGTTTGCGGAAGATTTTTTAAATAGGTACTTGACGTTCGGAGCGTTAATTAAGTGACGCCGTAATATGACAGAAAAGAATATATTTTTAAATTTTCTTTTAAGTTAATGGCAATTTGGTTAGTCGAAGTTTAATTTCGTTTTATATAATCAAAAGTTAATTATATGCAACAAAAATGCCTTTGAATAATTTGGAAATGAGCCGTCGCCGTTAATTCAAAAGTGTTTTTAAACTTTTCAGAAATAAAACTTCAAGCCATTGTAGTGAATTTTAGCAAACATCTTGCTAACGGCCATTGACTCCACTTTCGTAGGTTCGATTCAATGAAAGAATTATATAGAAGTTTTTCTGAGTCTAGGTGTAAGCTAACAGATCATTTCCTTAACGCGGAAGATAGGATGAGACCTGCACTACCGTTTTGATTGCCTGCTTTTCCCAGGCGCCGCTTGCTAAAATGAACTTATGTAATGTTGTTAATATAATGTTGTTGTAAACACGATTATGATTGCCTCGCAATACCGCAGGGCTGCGTGGCCCTACGTGTGTGTAGGGCCTTACCTTTTAAATATATGTATTAAAAAAATATATAATTATGTTTTGTACTTTAAAAATAAAAGCGTGTTCGCCCGATGCAGTTGTCGGCAACCCGCTGCACGTGACTGCGTATAAAGTCCGCCGGCGAACCAGTGGCCGGTAGGTATTTAGTGCGCGTAAGTACATAGAGTGACATAGGCCTGCTGACGTTTCGACGAGGTTGCACTGGCTGTGGTCACTGGCTGAGTCAGCCTGTGACTACACCCAGTGCTGGTTTAGAAAGAGAGGAGGAGAGAGTGATAATTGACAAATCTAAAGATTTTTGAAAAGATTTATATTAATACTAGCCGTCCCCGCAGTTTCAATTGCGTTCATGGTCACTGCACCTCTCCTGTTGGTCGTAGCGTTATGATATATAACCTTTAGCCGTCCTCGATAAATGGGCTATGTAACACTGAAAGAATTTTTCAAATCGAACCAGTAGTTCCTGAGATTAGCGCGTTCAAGCAAACAAACAAACAAACTCTTCAGCTTTATACATTAGTATATATTAAACAGATTTATATTAATGTTTACTTAAACTATACTTAACTTAGCTATCGTTTCTAGAATACGGATATAAACATTTTTAACTATTTGTTTTTTTGTAAACACTTACACATTATACTTACAAAAACCCAGACCAAGCAAAATAGATATATTAATGCACAGAAATATTTCTAGTGACTGGGAATCGAACCCGTGACTCTGTCGAATCGAATATGTCGTTGCTTATCTACTAAAACAATTCGAATTACCTTCAAACCCACTTATGTCAACACAAATACTAGTAAAATAATGAAATGTAAATAGCTTACATCTTTATCTAATTTGTAAAACGAACCTCGGACTTCCTTTACCAATTTAAATTAAAAAAAATTCTTCAACTACAAACTCATGACAAAGGTTTATTTGTTAAAAATAATTGCCCTACATACCTACACAAATTACAAAGACACCCCTGGCAATTCTTTTCATCTGTCACTTGCAATGACGTCAGGACCTATTGTAAACTCACACACAAGCATTGTGCTGTCAGTTATTACGTCCTGTTATGCCTTACGAATATTTGTGTCAAGAACACGAGGTATTGAGTTTTCCTTTATATGTTTTAAAGCTTGAACATGATACCGACCGCTGAGCGGCTCTTTTAGAGGTCCTTTGGACTATTTTTCTAATCGCTGATGGAGATAAAAAGCACAGTAGATTTCTTTTTAGTTTGGAACAGATTAACTTTGAGAGTACTTCCACTGTACAGCCACAGCACTTCCACAGTAAGCCAGTCCTGGTAGAACTAGGCGGTGTGGGTACGGGGTAGTTCAACGTATAAACTTTACCATAGATGTTCATAGGCCACTTTCGTGCAAGCCAACTTTGGCGTATAAAAATATATAAAGATCTTCGGTCAGATAGAGGTGTGCACCCAGTTGGGTGGGTCCAATCTGAGCAGAAAGCTGCATCTGCTTATTTAGATTAACTGCATAAATACTTAAATTAATCAATCAATCAGCTTATTGCAATCCATTGTTGTAAATAAGCCTCTCCCAATTTGCGACATAGCACCCGGCAAATGAATTGAGTTTCTCTGCAGGATAGGCGAACCCGAATATGACCGTCTTTTAGGCTTTGCAAATTCCGCATGCATTAACTCCGCCAATGCCAACAGTATTTGCGCAGCTGAAGTGAAGTAGAATCGGGGTTTTAATCTAGGGATAATTTACGGTGTACCAAACACATAGTTCGGTAGCGACCTGCAAAGAGTGATCACCTAGCCTGGTCGGAGGAGAATGTATCCTGCCTTTGTGTCGGAGGGACATTCCCATCCCTGCACGAGACACTAAAAGTAGTATTGCCTGCTACTCGCTTAGCCTGTTAATTTAATACGTTTTTGTTTATGTGACCCTCTACTTTCCATTTTAATATTAAAACAGGCATTTTATTATGACTCATTTGGTCCATGGCCCTATGATACTAGTAGAAAAGGCCTGCCCAAATTTACGCAACTTAATCATGCAATGGTGCCGATTCTGTTGTTCACGTCACTAAATTCAAATTCTTATATTTTAAGTTAAGAAATTTCGAATATGATATTCTGTTGTTACCTACATCGAATTAAATTTAGTTTTTATCAAAACAACACTAAATAAATTTAATTCTAACATTACTAAAAGTTAAGTTTGACAAAGAGTAAATTAATAAAATCTCCTGAAATAACATTTTTAGATTTTTTGAATGCCTATAAATGTTTGTTTATGCATATTCCGCAAAAGGGTTGTATTTCTCCCTCATAGCTGAGTAAATACCTTGTTTTTTTTTTATTTTTCATTTATTTAGGATCAACAAACAGTTACATAAATTGGTAAATCTAAGTATGCATAACAAGATTTAGTAATTATGAAACCAACAACGTTGACCACAGATAAAATAAAGAATGGAAAGCTATCTAAAAATAAATGTTATATAACAATAATGCTACTAATTTAAAAGAAAACAAAAAAGGCGACAATTTTCTACTTAGTCAAGAAGTGGTAGAAATCTAACGTGCCATTGAAAGAAATGTAGCTAAGGTATGAGTGATGATTTAAATATGCGTCCTAAGTACCTTCTCGACTAGATAACGCAAATAACTCTGGTAAAAAGTAACAAATAAAAAGTGTTCTAAACTCAAACCAAAAACTCCTAACACCTTTTTTTTTTTTTTTTTTGAGCGTGTGGAAACCCCCTCGGGCCGTCACCCCACCGGGGTTTTCGGTGAAGCGGTGTGTCGGAGTCGAACCGACTAAAACCACACGGTGTGCCGTACTGCGCCTTAAGTAGGAGGGATCCGGGAATAGCTTTTATTAAGACATCCGGACCCCCCCTGGCGCCTGCCCGCAAAAGCGCGGGCACCACCTTCGGGTGAAAAAACCTCTCAATTAGGCGACGTCCAGGCACACGCGGACGCCGCCTCCTCGCGGGGGGCCATTATAGCGGGTGAAGGGGAAAAACCGGTCCCGTCCACCCGCGGCCACACTCAGGGCGGCATGAGGCGCTGGTAGGCACGCCTCCGTCGCCCGGTTCGCCGGCGGCGAATTAGGTCCGAGTGGAGATCGTCCTCCCGGACCCTTTCCGCCGCCTCCTTCTGCGAGATGACTTCCTCACAGAAGGTAGCGACCGCGGTAAAATTCCTGTCGCTACCGGCCATGGAGCGTATGACAGCCGGTAGCGACAGATCCACTCCGATGACTGCAGTGAGGGCCCGACGCTGCGCCGCCCAACTGGGGCAAACCGCCAGCGTGTGCTGAGCCGAGTCCTCACTGCAGTCGCAGTGGTGACAGGCGGGACTCAATTCCCTCCTAGCGACCGAGTGCAGGTACTTCCCGAAGCAGCCGTGCCCGGAAAGAACCTGCGTCAGTCGGAAGGAAAGGGTCCCGTGCTGCCGCCCTGCCCACTCGACGATGACCGGCTGGAGCGCCTCCACGGCGGCAAAGCCAGCACGTGGAGCCTCCAGCCGGGACGACCAACGAGCCATCGTGGCTCGGCGAGCGGCCTCACGCCACTCGCGTACCTCTTCGGGCGGGCGCCGACTGCCGCTTCCCGCCCGGAACTCAGTCGTCCGCCGATAAACTTCGGCGAGCACTTCCGCCTCCAAATCCCACGGGGTAGTCCCGGCCAAGGACAGACCGCACGACATGGGTCGACTACTTAAAACTTCATCTCGGTCCTCGTACATGACGGTACGCTCCTCTAAATAGTCTGCCACTAGCCGCCTCAGGTACTGTGGCACCCCATGATAGAGGAGTGCTTCCCTGATGCAGCTGAATGGCAGACTATTGAATGCGTTGGCGATGTCCAACGACACCGCCAACAGCACGCCGCCACAGCTCACTACGTCTTCGGTCACAGCCCTCAGGCGCAACACAGCACCGACCGTCGAACGCCCCGCTCGAAAACCGAATTAGGCGTCCGACAAATCGGGGCCGACCTCGCCAAGGTGCCGAACGATGCGGGCAGAGAGGACCCTCTCAAACAATTTACCCGCCTCGTCCAGCAACACGATGGGCCTGTAGGCTGCGACCGAGTCGGTAGGCCGTCCCGGCTTCGTTAAAAGCACCAGCTTCCCGCTCTTCCAGCAGTCAGGGAAGCATCCGGACGCCAGGCTAGCGTCGAACACTTCCCTAAGGCGGTCCGACATGTGGTCGAGGGCGAGGGCCAAAGCTCGGGCAGGGATCCCGTCTTGCCCGGGGGCGGTGTTCTTGGAACGGATCCGTAGAACAGCCGCCCCTACCTCCGCCTCTGTGACGGGCGGAACGTCCTCACTTTAGACCTCCCCGTCGTGTCCGGCCAACAGGGCCATCGACGGGGGTGTGTCCCGCCCGTTAAAAAAAAAAAAAAAATTCCTAACACCTGCAGTAAGCTAATTATACTTATGCTTATTTTATAGTCCTTATCTTACCAACAACACATTTCCCATATTTGTTAACTGGTAAACTAAAAATATGAATGTCATTAAAATAATTATTATAGGTATAAACAAAACGATATAATGGAGATCTATTACCTGCGTTAGTGCGGCACAGTGACGTTGAAAATAACTCAGGAGAACGAGACGATCGATTATACGATCTACTTGGAATTTTGTAAAATACACTGTTAGTTAATGGAATACGGTCAAATCTATTATGACAAATGTCATATAAAAACATTGCTTCCAACTGGAGCCGCCTACTTTTTAAATCTATTTTAAATTATATTTATCTAATAAGTGTTTGTATGTTAATCGATTGCGGTCACATTTGTAATGCATACAACGCAAATACTTCTTCTGAACCATTTCGATGTTATTTATATATTTATTATATAGGGGATTCCATACTTGTACCGCATACTCGAGTTGAGAGCGAACGAGTGTCTTATACAGATAAAGGAAGGTGGAGACCTGCCTGAAACCTGAACTGGCCCGCATCACAAAACCATACATTTTATATGCTCTATTAACTATGTTTTCAACATGTAAATCTAACGTAAGTTTATTATCCAATGTTATGTAACGCCAAGGTCCTTAATAGACAATAGCTTTTCCAATTTAGTATTATATAGTAAATAGTTAGAGGAAAATATTTTTCTTTTTTTGTGAACGTTATCGTTTTACATTTACCGATGCTGAGATATAGCTTATTCCTTTCGCAGTAATTGGTAAGACGATCCAAGTCGCATTAAAAGTTAATTTGATCTTGACTACTTTTGATGCTATGGTATATTTTCAGGTCATCAGCATAGAGTAAGAAGTCACAGTATTTGAAACATGTATTAATGTCGTTAATATATAATATAAAAAGCAAGGGTCCTAAAATAGACCCTTGGGGTACTCCTGAGCTGACAGTGACACAATCTGATTCATACCCTTTAATGACAACTTTTTGTGTGCGGTTTGAAATGTATGATTTGAACCAACGCCAAAGATTTCCTCTTATTCCGTTAGAGGCAATTTTTTCGAGCAACAACTTGTGGTCGACTCTGTCAAACGCTTTTTGGAAGTCATTGTACACACTATCAGTTTGTATATTACGATCCATATTTTCAAAGATATGAGATGTATTAACAACCAAGTTACTTATAGTCGATCTACGTTGAACGAAACCGTGTTGCTGTGGTATAATAATTGGATGAAGAATAGAATAGATGGAGTGGTGCATGAGTCTCTCGAAAAGCTTTGACAGAGCTGGTAAAATCGAAATTGGGCGATAATTCTCAACATCCCTTTTGGTACCAAATTTATAAACAGGAACTATACGAGCTAATTTCCAAATATTTGGAAATACACCTTGATGAAGGCATCTGTTAAAAATAATGAAAAGGGGTTTGCAGATTGAGTCAGCAGTCGCCTTCAAGAAATATGGAGGTAAATTATCTGTTCCTGAGCCTTTGGTGACATCCAACTTATGAATCTCTTTTAGTATAGCTTCAGAGGAAAATATAACATTACTAATTATAATATCAATATTAAAGTTTGCGTGGTTAATGTCAATATCATTTATGTCAAAAGTATCCGTGACATCCGAAGGCTCAAAAACAGACTTAAAAAAGAGTGAAAATTTATTACAGATATCAACAGGATCTGTAGATACACTATCTCGATACACTACACTATCTGGTATATCTGCACTTTGTTGCCGACTAGAAATATATGTCCAGAAATATTTAATATTCTTTTTTATGTTTTCTTCTACTAAATTTATGTATTGTTTGTAACGCATTTCTGACGCTTTCTTAAATTCTAATTAATAATTTAAATTCTTAATTTTTTTCCATTTAATAGATGCCTTATTTTTATTTTTACATAAATTAATTAAATTTGAATTGAACCACTGAGGATAACTATTTGTGTTAATATATTTGAAAGGAAAATTCCTACGTATAGTACCATAAATTATTTCGTAGAATGTTGATACTGCTTCCTCAGCAGACTTATTATATAACATATCGTCCCAGTCTATATTAATAAGTTCCTTATTAATGACCGTAAAATTACCTTTTTTAAAGCAGTATTTAAAATATTTTTTCATTTTAATGGATCTACTAGTGATACAGCACGAAGTTCGTGTTACTGAGTTTTAATACTAGGCAAACCACCGTCTAGCCGTTTTTGTTATCTGTGTAAATTACTACCTGTAATGATAAAAAAAAGGATAAGACTGTCATGATGATTTAATTTTAACGTAAACAGTAGATCGTTCGTGATGAATTAAAATATACACACTAACTTTTTAAACTTTTGTGTTCAGTCAGCCTGTGACGACGGCCAGGCAATACAGAGGTATGTAATACCTATTTCGTGATCGCTTTAATTCCCGTATAAATACATAAACAAAATATACATACCTTTCCGCTGTAAAGGCTAGAGCTAAAATCACATATTCGTTATTAATCATAAAAAAAAAGTTTTATTGATTCATTTTAGTTCCAAAACTTTTAAGAAATTTATATATTTTATTTATATGACGTCTAATATTAGTGTGCCGCTTCTAATTTTAAACAATTTTAGATGTTTAGACTTTTTAGTGATTTTAGTCGAGTTTTATTACAACAGAATTGGAACCAATTTAATAAATATCTAGTTAAAAAAAGCCGCATCAGTGACATGGTTGTAGTAAGAGATCCGGTTATAACTTAGTAAGACATACACAGGTATGTCGGCAGTACTTGAAAGTTTGTTGTCCATCGTGGAGCATGGAGGCCTCCTCATCCCCGCTACGCATGGGTACACTACCATAGGGAATTAAAGTTGTCGCGAAGTCCAGACGGTGCTGAGCCTACGCTCAGTGCATTTCTAGAGTGGCAAGACAAAAAAGAGTTTTCATACCGTACCCATGCCACCAGACATAGAAGTTATTAACTTCTTTCCGGCTTCTACGGTAGGTATAGGTACTTCTCAAAACAGACAGATCTGAATAAATTACTTTTTTAGCAAGTGATATATTTTTTCTATTTGTAAAATTGGTGTACCTTAATAGCTATGAGTATTTATCACTACTACTTACTATTCACCTCAAGGTTGATGTCAATAACCTCAATGACTTTTTATGCCAAAACTAGTTGTTGGTTCATTTTTTGTTTCTCACGGAAGTAATATTATGTTAATTAAGATCGATAGATATATATATATATATAGGTGATAATTAAATATAATATATTCAATTATCACCTATATATATATTATATATTATAGAGCTTTAGTTGTAGTAAATTTTTATGTAACCACCACACCTTACTGGTCTGTTCTTTTCGATATTAAAAATGAATTACTTGGATGTGATTAAGTAGTATTAAATGTTATTACCCCAATTTTGGGGGTTTATATCTTACACTATACCAAAAAAGAGCGAATTAAAAGGACCTCATAGGTTTTTATACAAAATTTGACTTAAATTGTTCTGTCTCCGAACCAGAGTTTAAGGAAGCCAACTACCTACTGCCGTTGCCTTACAGACCTCCTTCGCGTACTCACATTGATAACTTTTAAACAAACCTAGATTCTAGTACTATGTTGAATTAATTTCGTTATGGCTAGAGACAATTCACATCAAACCAAATAATAAAGACGGTTGGTTCAAAGAATACTTAACTTTCGTAGCATCATATGGATTACTTCCATCGCATCTGTATCCAACCAGGTAAAACAACTGTTAGACCATGTGTTAGTCAAGCCTATGCACGAGGCTACTACACTTGTCATAGAGACCTTTATAACAACCGATCATTTACTAACAGTTATATGTATCGACTTGAAGTTCTACTATAATAATTCTGACCGTACTTTTACAGTTTTCGACTTAACATCTATTCAAAGACAGATAAACACTACTGATTTTACAATGGTGTTATTGGTTGAGGATGCAAATATAGCAACGGATCTTTTTTCAAACAAATCCCACTTTATAAACAACCTACGGCCTTTAAAGGAATTATTATAATGCCTTCTTGAGCAATTTAAAAACAATTATAGCAAAGAAACCCGCCACCACCTAAAGCACTTCTGGTTCTGAACCAAAACTTTCAGCAAATAGAGGTAATAATTTCTTCGCAAGTAATAATAAAAATTTTGATAGTTGTATATCGAAACCTTACTAAATACACTAACTAACACACACACTAAACACTCTACCATAAGAATGAGGAGGTCGCAAGAAATATTTAAGCCTCAAAACAGATTGTGCGGTGGGCATTGATGGAATTCCCATTAGAATAATTAAAATACTTCGACATACTCTTATAACATTAGTGACTCAAATATACAACCTCTGCTTTACTACGGGAGTATTACCAAATACATTTAAAACAGCTTTAGTCATCCCAATACACAAGCATGTTGATAAAAATAATCCAAATAACTACAGACTAATAGCCGTTTTACCATTAAAGTCAAAAATTTTGGAAATGCTAATTAACGTCAGCCTGATTAAATATTTACAAACATACAACCAATTGTAAGCTAATACGTACGCAGTACAGGAGTAGCAGTACGGCTATAGGTCTGGTCTATTGACAGAGGATGCAGTATTAGTCTTTTCAAATGTGGTAACTAAACACCTGAATAGTAGACATAGGAGCTTAAGAATATTCTTCGACATATCCAAAGCATTTGACGCAGTCTCTGTGCCAAAACTTCTGTTTAAGCTAGTATAGTAAATAATCGCAAATAGTGTTAAATTATTTGCGATTATTTACGTAAAAGAAATCAGCATGTTAAGATAGGTGATCTTGCTAGCTATAGAGCAGAATTTAATTTGGGCTGCCTCAAGGTAGCATTTTAGGGCCCATACTCTTCCTAACTTATATTAATGAACTCGCTCGTTTTCCCTTCAAAATTATTCTATTTTTACTTATGAAGAAGACACTGGCCACTTGTTACGCGGCAAAGACTGGAACGAAGCTACAATATAAGCACTGGACTGGACGGACTGGCTCGCTGATAACAGCCTTACAATTAATAGTGAAAAAACTACAATAATCCATTTTTCAATAAGCAAGGCCTCTCAAGTAAACTATTTACAATCTATTAAACTAGATATTTGTCTACCTCTGCAAGTAGAATCCAGCATCAGGTACCTGGGCATACAAATTGACAAAAATCTAAATATTAAACATCTTGAAGCCCGTTTCGCTTCACATAAAACACAATTTTTAAACCTTGAAAGAGCTCAAAGAGCAATCTTAAAAGTATTCACACATACACCTTCGGTTCCCTACGGTTCGACTGGACAAGGACTGCACGGTATTAACAGTTAGACACTGCACTTAGATCCTATCTCAACAAAAACGTCGTGTAGCCCACATATTTCTATCAATGACATTTCGAACCTCCTTCGCCCAACAAATTTGCTTATCTTAGTAATTTATTTATTTATTTATTTATTATTAGGATCTCCAACAAAAGATAATAATAATAATAAAGAGAATAATAATAATAATAATATTTATTCATTCAATTAAACGAGGTACAGCTGAACTATCTTAATCCAAAATGTAATGTACAATGTTTGATTCTTTACATAAACGATAGAGTTAAACGACGATGTCTGAGCTAGTAAAAACTGTGTGACAGACACCGACGCCATCCCCTACTGTACAGGTTGGACCTTAATGAGGCGAGTTACATGGTGTTTTATACACAATTGATGACAATAGTTGACAACAAGGGGTTTTGAGTTGGTGTACTCTTTCACTTACAGGAGACCACAGCAAGCACAATGAAAAAATAAACTAAGCAAACAAACTTACACGTAATAGAGGAAGTTTATAAGTAAAAAAGAAATAAAAATATAATTAAAAATTTAAATAATTAAAACAAAGTTGGTAAAATTAAAAAATAATAATAATAATAAACTATATAATAAGATTAACAAGAATTGAGGAACTATTTTGGTCCCAACAAAGTTTTATCCAGTACTAGTACAAGGGCGCTACAGAAGTTTTGTCGTACTTGGTGAAATATTTTTTTTTTTCCGAATTAGTCTTCACTGGCAGTAATACAGGTGTTCATACGTGTAAACCAGGTGTTAAACACATTGCTCCAATATCCCTCTGGAACACAGCCGCATATCTCTTCAAACCCTCATATAAGCTCCTCATCGGTCAAAACCATGTGTCCCTTCTGTTGTTCTTTTACATACGGGAAGTGCAAAGCTCAAGGTAGCCAATATATGTCTTAAGAATTCTAGACTCCAATAAGATAGTAAGCAACATAAAGTGCAAGAAATATTCATGAAATGCAACAATATTGTCTAAATGCTAACGTTTCAAATGGTACATTTAGATACAGAAGTATTCAGATATAAAAACGACAACTCATACTTGTTATTAAGCAACCTTGTTTGATACGTACGTGCTCCATATTTTTTGTTTGTTTGTATTTGTTAAAAAATATACGAAACGAACATTTTCGAGTCACGTAACAAATTTGATTTCGTATAATGACAAGGATTTGTGATTCATGTAAAAAATCTAAAGGTTATCCGTTTTGTTATATCCTTTGTTTATTCAAGTTAAGTGGTTTCATTCGTTTGGTGTTTTCATCTAATGATTTTAAAAGAGCAACTATTGTATATACATATATACATTTATTTCGTGTATCTCGGAAATGGTTCTAATGATTTGGATCAAATTCGGTATTTAAATAAGTTTTTGCTGTTAAAGTTTATCTAAATAGGTGTGTTTTCCGAAAAAATATGATTTTAACAGATACTGATATTTATAATAAATATTATATTCATTCCATAATTCTTGCAATGTTTTCTGTTCAGTTATGGTATACTAGCAGGGTGCCGTGGTTTCACGCGCGTAAGTCCCGAACCCGTGGGAATATCACGATAAAAAGCCTATATGTTAATCCAGGTCTCCAGCTATCTACATACCAAGTTTCATCGCAATCGGTTCAGTAGTTTTGGCGCGAAGGAGTAACAAACATCCATCCATCCATCCAAACTTTCGGATTTATAATATTAGTGGGATTATATATCAGAATTGTTTTTATATGTTTTGTTGTCAGTTTGGTATAGAAGAACGTTTTACTGTGGTATAAACTAAAATTTTCTGGCCGGTAACCGGATTATAGATAGATTTTAAATACCATTGTTACAGTGGAAGTATGTACATGTTTCAGACAGATAATGTACAAAGGGCGGCCTTATTGCATGGGCTGCCTGGAAGACATTTCCTAAAGGAAATGTCTTCCAGGCAGCAAGGATTATATTTATCCTATATAAACTAAAACATGTTTATTTCAAGGTCTTAAATTTAATCACATAGCTTGCCTGATCGGAAACGGAAACCATGAAAGTAGTTTAATCAGAATTGTCGTCATTACTAAATTGATTAAGATAATTTTCATACAGGTATTTTTAAAGCCATGGAAATCTTTAACAACGCTTGCTCGAATATTCAAATTAAATATTACTATATTATAATTACTAATTCGAAAGTCTGTAGATATAATTGATTTATTTAAATTAAAATATGAAAAATAAATTATTGATGTTTTTCGATGACCTTAAATACAAACATAAATTTATAGTATACTAAGTTTATGAGTACTAATTGTGTTTTACTTGGTTTCATTATTTGGAAATTTGAAATTTTAATTGTGAACCGTACATTTTCCTTTCATAAAAATGATATGTGTTATTTCAGACTATTATCTATATCTGTGCCAAATTTCATCTAAATCCACTGAGCCGTTCTGGCGTGATTGAGTCCATTAATCCAAACTTTCGCATTTATAAAATAGTAGTAAGAAGTAGTATAATTTATAACATTGTACAAAAATAGCTATTTGGTTTCTAGTATGTTTTGTGATAGTTCTCCTATTGGGTACTAGATGCCGCTAGCTGCTTGGTAAAGCATCACGTGACACCAAACAGAATTCAGTAATGTTAATAATTTCCGAATCCATTATTACTTCTCAGGGATTCCCTTTTATTCTATTTTATATTTTATAAGGTTAGGTATATGATAAACATAATGATCAACTATGCGTTTGATCAATTTGATAGTAATATTTCGTACCTATCAGCAATATCGTATCTTGATATAATGATAGTGATAAAACAATTGATCGATATCTATCAATAAAATAAAAAAAAAACTCAGAACATCGTTGACAACACATGCTTTTATGTGCATGACTTCGGTGGGAGCATAAAACGATATTTTTTTTATGTTGTCTACTTCCCCGAAGCGGCTACGTCTAATAACAAAATGTCATAAAGTAAAAGTTTTATGGTCATTGTTTAATGATTTAGGTGACTTATATATGTATTTGTTTGTCACTTTCAATTCTGAGATACCTAAAACTCTTACCAGGGCCTAGCATAATGCTTTTTTCGGGTCTTGTACCCGGAGTTCTAACCGTTCTTGAATAAGACAACCCTAGAATACTAATAACATTTCACAAACGTATATACTAATCATGTGTCATTTCGACTCTGAATTACATTGTATTTAGAAAATGGCGACACTTACCTGCACAACGCTGTTGCTCCCCTAAACGTCTAAACGGCGATTGAGTTGACACAAAGAATCGTGACGATCTGCGCGTTCTTTAGAGAGAATTAGCAAGAAATGTGTGCGGTGCGAGTCAAAATTACTCAGATTAGTGTTCTAGGGTTAAAAAAGGAGGCGGTTCTTAATACGACTGATTTCTTTTCGCTTTTTTTTTGTGTGTGTTAGGCGATATCTACTCCATTTGTGAACTGATTTCAATAATTCTTATTTTATCGGAATCGGTTGTACTCAACATTGGTCCCATTTAAATTTGGATAAAATATGCCACCTCTAAGGGTGGACAATTAGAGAAAAACTAATACAGATTATTACAAGTCGGTGATACTTTTTCAAAGCTATTAAGTATATACATCTTTTTTCCTACTTCACTTCACTTAAGTTGCCGGTCGCCACTGTAGTAGATACTCTCTGAATATCTTGATTTTGCCTTTTTGATGGTATGACTGTAATGGCGAGATATCCTCATCCTTTTTGATGGTGATGCATTCGTGCACCCAAGCGTGTGTGTGTAACACACGCTAACGCTCACATATAAAACACCTTTGAGATTGCATAGGTATAACGTCTTTATGCGTTCTTATATTTAGATATTTAATATGTTTTGTAGGATTCTGTAGTATAGAAGGAATCATAACAATTTCGCCATGTCCGTCCATCTATTTGTATCTTTACGGCATAGCTAAGAGAGCCTTAGTATTAGAAAGCTATTTTTGGTAAATATAAAATAAAAACTTAAAAAAAATTAGCAGCTCTTTTAGACGTAAAGTGGGGATATTGTCTATCTCATGTTGTGAGATGTCGTGGAATAGATCTTTTAAAGATATTGCAGTTGTTGGGAAAACGAATTTTCGATTTTGCATATTTTTGTTAGTGTCAAGTGTCCCCCTTCATCTGTCAGCTAAATGGTTGTTTGTGGGATATGTAAAAATTTAAGGCGGTAATTTATATAACGAAATTAAAAGTAAAGCTATCACGGCTAAGAAGGCTTGACAAATTAACGGGTAATAGTCGACCAACTCATAAAATGTTGGAAAAGTTAAAAGCAAAATATATGTAGGTGGTAGCTACGGAACTCCTCTCTACAGCTACGTATTTGTTTAAACTGCCCCCACCCCACCAACGTAATCGTTATATAAACAGGGTCAGTATACCTGCATCAAGTTCCCTAAACTAAGATCCCGAGACGCAGGGATCTTTATACAGCAGGTTTTGCCTCCAACGCCATGGCGCCTATACTAATTAAGGCTAGTTACCCGTATGCTTCTCGGTCACAGGGTATCACTGTATACATGTCACTCGTGAAACCACACTCGCAGCGACCCCCGTTTGCAACCGGCACACTACCTATTGTCCAGATAGGTACCGGAGCTGTAATGCACGCCCACCTAGTGCATATTTGCATATGCTCGCGGTAACACCGCTAGGATCGTCAGAGAAGCCAACTGCCAATTTCCAGCTGGTATCGGAGCTATCAGAACATCACATCCCGATCTACAATCAAGTGTAGGTCTACCCAGGAGTACAGACGGGTGTCCGGATCAGTGTCTAGTCACCTTTTTACTTGCTTTTTACTAGCTATGGATCGATGCAGCTCGGTCACTTGACCGAGCTGCATCGATCCATCGGGACCTCTGCTAAGAGAAGCTCCAAGCCCGCAGCTCAAAACCAAGGGGCCCTTCGCATTAGACCGGTTCATTCCCGTGCTCGCCGGTTTTTTTGTATGATGATTATTACCATTAAACCTATATTGAAGTGAACATAGGTCGCCATAAAACATTTCGCTCTTCTTTCTTACGTCTCCAATACAATGTAATATCATTTATTAATATATTAATTTAAATATTAATAAATATAATATTAATTTAGATCTATTTTGTAATACCTCAATTACAATTAAAAAACTTTTTATTAATGCTTTCTTTGGCGGTGATCGGTAGCTATAGTTAGACCTGAGCTAGACAGGCTATGTATTCTATTGGATTGTTTATTTTTTGTTTGTTTTTTCTTTTCTTGATTAATTAATTTTATATTTTAAGTTTAAAGATACCTCATATGTTTAAAATGTCAATTTATTTAAGCTACATACATACATCTGTATTATCTCTTTTATTCCTTTGATATACACAACTGGTGTAATTTTAACCAATACTCAGTCATGATATGTGGAAGCTTGTTATTAGCAATTTATTTTTTTCTTATTTAGCTATACATATAACAATTAGTCTGTAAGCTTTCCTAAAAATAAATAAATAAATTTAGTAAGCGTAAAGCAGAAACGTTCCTTCTAAATACATCAAATTAAACACCATCTCACATCACTATTGACTGGCCTGTTGTGTGATGAACATGATCATTTGTTCTGTGTCTGGGTGTAATTTATCTTTGGTATGTATGTATTTAGTAATATATTAGTATGTTTATCAGCAGTCTGGTTACCACAGTACATGCTCTACCTAGTTTAGGATCAGACGGCCGTGTGTGACATGTGTCAAGTTATTATTATCTAAAATATTCATTTTTTTAAAGAGAACTTTATATTTATTTTTCTCCTCTGTCGAAAAGGATGTTGGTACAGTGTCCCAAGAGAGATAATATCACTCAAGTATAAATCAGACCAGAAGACGTTAGTCAGCTTCTTGGATATGAATTATTACTATTATTGCCGTGGCAACTTGTAAGTTAAACAACATTTAGCAACAATTGTAAAACATATTTGTAAACTCTGTATGTTTTGTAAGTTGTCCTAAATAAATAATTCTTGACGGGCCTGTTGGTCTAGTGGTTAATGTGTATGTACGTTCGATTTCCACCCAGGACAAATAATTTTGGGATGAGTACGATTATTTCTCCTGTTGTGTGATGAACATGATCATTTGTTCTGTGTCTGGGTGTAATTTATCTATAACTTCTTTGTATATATTTAGTAATATAAAAGCATTATTTCACAACAGTCTACCTAGTTTGGGATCAGACGGCCGTGTGTGAGGCGTCTCAAGTTATTATGCGGTCCAGGTACTGAGGACCCTTAAAAGTACACCAGTGACCAGTTACCCTTAAATCAGTTAGTAAATAGATAAAGACAAGACAGTTTAGTACAATTGTCTTCTCAATTTGTGAGTTCTCCCCCGTTTTCTTTTTTTTTAGTAGGTATAATAATAATAATAATAACTTAACACATGTCACACACGGCCGTCTGATCCCAAACTAGGCAGACCCTGTACTATGGTAACCAGACTGCTGATAAATGTACTTATATATTTCTAAATACATACATATTATAGATAAATTAACACGCAGACACAGAACAAATGATCATGCTCATTACACAATTATATGTCCTGGGTAGGAATCGAACCCACAACCTCTGGCTTAGCAGTCAGGGTCACTAACCACTAGACTAAAAGGCCAGTCATGAGTTATGTAGGAGCTTTTGTTATCATAATAAAAAACTGTTTTTTTTCGGAGCTTTATTATTATTCTTTATTAATAAATTATCTTCAAATCCCTCCGGTTGACCTTTAGTAGTTATTGTTCCGGAAATACTCGCATGTTAAAATTGTTTACGGATTTAATACGAGGAATTATAAACCCTGGGGGAAGGTTTTCATCTATGGTAATCTGATCGTTGTTGTTATAATAACCCCTGGATTTTCCAAGTCGATAGGCGACTACACATACTAGGGCTAATATTAATAAAATACCAAAAGCTATCAATGTTATTATCCCGGGGCGTAGTGTAATTTCATTCGGTCTTAGACATTTGGTAGGTTGAATTTGTTTGGAGGCTTTTTCAGAAACTTCATCGTCTTCATTATCATCATCGTCAGTGGCCGGCGCTGGTAATACGTCCTCATCCCCAGTTAAATGCGAATACTCTACTTCATTAGAAAAGTATTTTTCTGCATTATTAAAATTTGGTGAGGGTTGATTGAGGTTATCTACAATTGTTTCCTTTGTACTCCTCTCTGACAACTTGGTCTGAAAGTATAAATAAGTGGATATTTATGGATATTTGAGGCAAATTAAAAGTCTATATACATTGAAGACACGTCTGCGATGCTTTCTGTTGAAAGCACAGCGTGAATTGGGTAGCGTTGATCAGAATATTTCTACGGTTTATCATTAATCCTAATAATTGTTAGAATAATTATTCTTCTTTTGCTATTTAGGTATTTTATTGTTCGATTTCTCTACTGTGATTATAGACTACGTCATGTCTAAATGCTAGTGTTCACTAGTCTTAAATAAAACGAATTAAACAATTATTTTTTTAAATAAATCCAACGCAATCAAGCAGATTACTTTTTTTTACACAAAAAATATGCAGTTTAAAAATCTCAGGAGGAGGAGCAAGTCAAGCTAAATCTACACATCCGACATCGATCAAATTGAAGGAGGTCGAAAAATTATATTTCACTTCACGTAATAAATGGACGTTCCCTAATAATTTTCGAAGTTGGAAAGGTGAGTTTCGCGTACTTTAAGTTTATTGTAAGTATAATTTCTCGCTATAGGCAGCCTACAAAAGTTGCAACGAGTGTATTTTACAGAAATTTGAACAGTTATCATTACGTCAAGTATGAGCTGATTGTAAAAATCGCACATTTTGTTTTGTTTTCTACAAGGTGTTAACGTTTGCTCGGTAGCGATCGCTTTTACCGAAAGCGTTTGTAAAAAGTGTCATTTATCAATTTTTTCAATGTTCTTTACGCTTAGTCAGGTGATATTTATTTGGCTTATGTCAACCCCATATATTTATTTTTCTATTCTACTGTCGTTATAGAAAATGAAGAGCCACTTGTCTAGGCCTGCTGGACGCCTTGTTAGACAGGCCTTGCGACGAATAGCTACATGATAAGATAATTAGTTTTAGTTGTATGTAATATTTATAAGTTAATTCTTGTTATCTATTTCTTTGTTACTTATTTTATTTTTTTACTTATTATGTGTCTCTTTGTGCTGTACTAAATAAATGTTAATTCATTAATTCAATCATTCATTCATTCATTTATTCATTCATTCTTGCATTCATTCATTCATTCATTCAGTCATTCATTTATTCAGTCATACATTCATTCATTAATTCATTTAAACCTGCTTCTGTAGTCTCTGATTACATGTCTTCTTCTAATACTTATTAAAATTATATAGACTCGTGAGTATAGATAGATATTAATACTATATTAGTCAATCAAAACGAGCTCAAAACACGATGTTCACATAACTTGTCTTGCAATTTTCTTCACTTAATTTAAATTTGCGAACAACGCATTTGTCCTAAGCAGAAGTACAGCCATACTCATATTGCAAGTACCACTCTGCAAAATTTGTTTAAGTAGAGGTAACTCCCTAATAGCCGTAATTTGAGCAAATATATGCTTTAACCTTTAACCAAGGCTGTTCAACTATCGTCTTTTGTGTACTAGTGGTACTTCCAGAATCTCCAATAAATGTAATCATAACATGTTGTTGCAAAATTATTATAATATTATTCCCTCAAAGACAACACGATCGTTAACGGTTAGATACATGCATGTGAGCGTTGTTGTTTATTTATTTCATAAACTCGAAGAATGCATGTCAGTGGTGGAACGTATATCAACAAAGCCATTTAAATCAATGTTATTTATAACGGAGAACAATTGGAGAACATTTACCTCATTCATTAGACCATGGACACTAATTTTATCCACAGACAGAGTGCTATTATTATCATTAACTAATTTTATCCATGAACAGAGATATAGGATTTCTTTTGTTGCCTTAAAATACTTACAAATTCATCTCCTTTTAACGTGTGTAACAGTCCATTTTGTGAGAACACTGGCACTGACATGAATAGAAGCACTAAACGTAACATTTCATTGTGTTAAATTCCAGAAGCAAATGAATTTGTTATTGTAAAGTAATATAATATTATAGAAGTGATGTATATGTTGATAAGGGTAACTTTCCAAAATGACTGTTTAGGTGTATATTGGGTTCAATTAATCCTTTTAAAGGCAGTCACTGATAAGAGAATTGCATATGAATATCATCTGGAGATTACCCTAAATGAGGTAGCCTCAGTTTAATTGACTTAAAATCTACAATCAATGGCGTTTTGAAGAATAACCTTATACAAAGTTCCAAATCTCCACGCATATTTTTTTCATTATCAGATTTTTCAATGGAGTGTCCATTGGAATTTTAAAATAATCATACTAATGATTATTTATTTTATGTATTAATTTACATATGTATAAAAATTACACGTACTCATATATACACAATACCTTTCCAATAACAGCCAATTCGAGTGACAGGTCTGCTTCAATGATTTACTTGCTTATACTATATAATACTATACAATTGCCAAAGTGACCGGTTGACGGCAATAGCCTTGTCCCTATTACGCGAGTGGGAACAAATTATTGTTGGCAAAATCTGGGTGTTTAATACACCTCTGTCTACCCCTTCGGTTATATATATATTTAGATACATTATCTTTTTTGAAAATATTTATATACAAATATTTGCAGTGAGTGGAAATCAAACCCTCTGCCTCGGACATTGCAGTGAGGTACACTACCACCGCGGCATCGGCATAGAGGATGTTAAAATTCTAGACACACTTCTTAAAAAAAGAAAAAAATAATAGTAATATTTCGGATTATAAACATTTTGACAAACCTACACTTACTTTTTATATTCATTACCTAATCTATGAATAATCCGAGTTATTTAATGGATGTAGTTATCTGTTACAAGGAAATAATATTTTATCAAATTACGCCATCATTGGGTACAGCACAATCATTGATAAAGTAATATATAAATACCAAATGATACAGTAGGTATCAGTCTATATTTTGCTTTTAAAACACTTAAATGTACCAAAATTACCGTTTAAAAGTACCATTAAAATGTACTTAACTCTATTACGACTGCATTTAAGCTTAATTCTGCTTTCTCTACTTCTTCACTATTTAGTTTTTGTAAATTGTTTGTTTGCTTATCTGCTCCGTGGTTTGCTTCCATTGTGTTGAAAACTGTTGGTCGTAGTTTTGGATATTGACACTAGATGTCGTCTTACTAAATTTATTTTGTTTAGGACTAAGAATATCAAGACAGAGACATGTCCTGTTTTTTCTAAGTAACGTGGTTTTGAGCCGCACAGCTTCACCCTAACGTTATCGATTTGTCCATTGACTTTGCTTTCTGTTGGTTAAATCACGTTACTTAACTATTTCAGGGCAAAATGAAAAACGTAAAAAAATTTATAAATAACATAATTATATTGACACATTTGGATATTTAACAAAAATATATTCGAGAACAGGATTGTAATTTTAACTAAACTATAATGATTTTTGTACAATGTTATTGAATGAGCTATGAACATGTTTTGACGAAATACATATTTGTTGTAAAGATTGGCAGTCTCGAAGCATTTTACAGCTTCAGTATTTACTAAACATGTAGATTTATAATTTAAGTACAATTAAATGATTTTTAACAACACTACTTACTTAAAAGTTAGTAACACTACTTAATTTAAATACTCTATTAGGAAACATTAATCATAAAACAATACTTAACTTTTTACTCAGACGGTGTGGAAATTAATATTAAGAAATGAGGTAGAACTCAACACTCGAAATTAGCCCGAGTCGAAAACATGTCAGGTTATTATTTTCATCACTTTTGGTTATCAGATAAGCAAACACTAATTAATATATCAAATAATGACAATAAGGAATCATATTTTACAGTTAAAAATTAAATACACATAACCATGTTATTTTGTTCTTGTTTTTATTCAACCTTACCAACTAAATATTTGCATGCTATTTAATGGCAAATCGTGTCATCTCATTGTATCATCTTTTGTACCACATTTAATGCAAATAAATTCATTATTAGTTTTATGCCTACTATTATGTACTTCCTCTAAAGCATAGACACTTAAGTAACAATGACTTCAATTTGTGTAATAGTTATGATCATGAATGCTTTTTTCTATCTTATATAAGAGTACAATCAACTACAAAGTCATATTAACAAGTCTTATGGAAATATGGTATCATACCTATTTCTTTTTAAGGTAAATAATCCATTGCTTTGGCATAGGGATTAAGTTTAGTATCAGGGAAAACCTTTTTCACTCTTGGCATTTTAAAAGTGTTAGAAAGTTCGTCGAAGTTCAGAAGGGCGTCCATTTGGGCCCTACCTCTTCTTCGTCCGAGCCAGTAACAGAATGTAGACAGCAAAATTACAATTAATAATGATGCCAGGACTAATATTGCTATAGTAAGGGGGGTAATAAAGCCATCCTTACAGTCGTCTACGATTGGGATTGGGGTTGTCGGAATATCTTCTGTGGTCTCGTCTTCTGTAATGGATTCAGTAGTGATGCCATTCGTACTGTTACCGGTAATATCATCGGTGGCATAATCGCTGATATCATCGGTGACAGTATTGGTGGTACCGTCGTTGGTATCATCGGTGACAGTTTCGGTAATGTCGTCAGTGGTATCATCGGTGGAATCATCTGTGGCATCACCTGTGATAGCATCGGTAGTATCGTCGGTGGTTTCATCGGTGTTGTCGTTTGTGGCATCGTCAGTGATAGCATCAGTGGTTTCATCGGTGGCATCATTGGTAGTATCATCAGTGGTATCATCGGTGGTGTCATCGGTGATATCAACGATGGTATCATCGGTAGTATCATCGGTGGAATCATTGGTGGTATCGTCTGTGGTATCATCGGTGTTAGCATCGGTGGTTTCATCAATTGTATCATCGGTGATAGCATCAGTAGCATCGTCGGTGGTATCGACGATGGTAACATCAGTGGCATCATCGGTGGTATTGTCGGTGGTATCATCGGTGGAATCATCAGTGAAATTATCAGTAGTATCGTCGGTAGTATCATCGGTGGTATTATCGTTAGTATCATCAGTAGCATCGTCGGTGGTATCATTGGTAGAATTATCGGTTATATCATCAGTGGCATTATCGGTGGTCTCATCAGTGGTATCATCAGTGGCATTATCAGTGATGGCGTCGGTAGTATCGATGGTGGTATCATCAGTGTTGGCATCGGTGGTATCATCGGTGTTGGCATCGGTGGTATCATCAGTGATATTATCAGTAGTATCGTCGGTGGTATTATCAGTAGTATCATCAGTAGCATCGTCAGTGGTATCATTGGTAGAATCATCAGTGGCATTATCGGTGGTCTCATCGGTGGTATCATCAGTGGCATCATCAGTGATGGCATCGGTAGTATCGTCGGAGGTATCATCGGTGTTGGCATCGGTGGTATCAACCGTGGTATCATCGGTAATATTATCAGTAGTATCGTCGTTAGTATCATCGGTGGTATCATTGGTAGAATCATCGGTTGTATCATCAGTGGTATTATCGGTGGTCTCATCGGTGGTATCATCAGTGGCATCATCAGTGATGGCATCGGTAGTATCGTCGGAGGTATCATCGGTGTTGGCATCGGTGGTATCATCAGTGGTATCATCGGTGATATTATCAGTAG
Source organism: Callimorpha dominula (assembly GCA_949752705.1). Taxonomy (NCBI): domain Eukaryota; kingdom Metazoa; phylum Arthropoda; class Insecta; order Lepidoptera; family Erebidae; genus Callimorpha; species Callimorpha dominula. The sequence continues at coordinate 4,694,406 of OX457005.1, forward strand.
TATCGTCGTTAGTATCATCGGTGGTATCATCGGTAGAATCATCGGTTGTATCATCAGTGGCATCATCAGTGATGGCATCGGTAGTATTATCGGTGGTATCATCACTTGCATCATCGGTAGTATCATCGGTGGTATCATCGGTGGTATAATCGGTGGTATCATCGGTGGTATCATCGGGAGTATCATCGTGAGTATCATCGGTAGTATCATCAGTGGTATCATCGGTGGTATCATCGTTGTTATCGTCGGTGGCATCGTTGGTGGTATCATCAGTGGTATCATCTGTGGTATAGTCGATGGTTTCATCGGTAGTATTATCGGGAGCATCATCGGTAGTATCGTTTGTGGTATCATCAGTGGTATCATCGGTGTCATCATCGGTGTTATCATCGGAGGTATCATCGGTGGTATCATCGGTGGTATCATCGGTGGTATCATCGGTGGTATCATCGGCGGTTTCATCGGTGATAGCATCAGTAGTGTCATCTGTCGTATCGTCAGTCGTGTCATCGGTAGTGTCATCGGTAGTGTCATCGGTGGTGTCATCGGTGGTGGTGTTGGTTGTGTCGTCGGTGGTTTCATCTTCTTCTATTTCATATAGTTTGCAATCGCTTGCGGAGGTTCCGAGAGGTATGTACCGAAAAGAATCCACTATGACAATGGAGTCTTCTGATGCCATGCCTAAAAAAGAAAGCTGAAAAAAAGAAAAAGTGTTGGTTATATATTTTGAAATTGCTATTAAGAGAAGCATAGGAACTGATTGCTGGTAGAAGTCCCGTTAAAGTGGGATGGAATTCTAGTACTCTTCTTAGTACTGATTTCAAGAGTGTCCTCCAAATACAAATTCATTAATTGTTTTTGTGAAACATCTATTAATTGTTTCTTGTTGAAATCACGTTTGTAAATCAATAAATTCCTTAACAATTTGTTGATTTGATAAAAAAAGTCTAGATTAATGTGATAATGTTCAGATATAAGAGACGTTGAAGTCACCTACAAATACATTTAATTTTAATGTTTCCTGATGGTACAACATTTATATGCAGTCGGGTATAACTATGTATACATTTCAGGCATAACTATTTTACGAGAGTTTGCTTAGAAGCAAACAAATATGTTAAGACATTTATCATAGCTGCATTGGATTAAAGTACATAATATTCAATGTTTTAGTTTGTAACGATAGGTAATTGATACAAAACATCTCTGAGTCGTATGGTCCTCTATTAGACTCATATAAGATTAGCTATCTTGGCGCTTGAAAATTCTAAGGAACAGATATTTTAGACCCAAGAGACGACAAATAAATTTTAGACTAATTAAACCAATATTTGAATTTAATTTTGACCAAATTGTAGATTATTTGGATCAGTAGCACCAAATTAATAATAAATAACCTAAGTTTTTCAACTCCTCATATTTTTCATAATAAAGACATTTATTTCAGAAGATTCTTAGTTTTATATCGTAAACTACTATAACTTGAACCATAATTGTATAGAATTTTTGTACCATGACAGGTCAACGCATATACTGAACACCTGTAGGATTTCGTTTCGTATTTTTTGAATTTATAACTCATATTGATTAAACATTTTAGGTTTTTGCACTTCTTTTACATATAAGCTTTTAGTATTTTAAATTCGATGAACGCGTGAACTTTGCTTAAAAGGGATACAAATTCCCTTCAAGCTTTAATTTATTGATAATAATTTGGAACCTCACACCCAGTCAGCTGATCCTAAACAAGGCCTAGGCTAGGTCTAGGCTAGCTTGTACCATGGTAACCAGACTGCCGATAAACATATTTATATATTACTTAATGCCAGTTGTAGCACTTGTCCTAGTGGTTTCTCCAACCACAAGACGTAATGTATATACGGGTACGCAACCCTGGCCTCTTCTAGCTACTGCAGTCTTAGTCCCGTTTCTCACCCGAGACCTGCGGTTTCCCTACCTTGGCTCCCTTCCCTTATACCAATAAATCTTGTTCCTTTTTTCCCGTCTTAAAACGATAATATTCCCGAGGAGGTTGGCATCAGGTAGGTGGCAGGCTATAAAAAGAATCAGCCAAAATTTTGTGCAGTATGCGTAAACATATTGCGCCGACCCCAAATAAAATTGGGACTAGGGAAGGTAGATGATGATGATGAAGAAAACATACATATTATAGACAAACTATACCCAGTCATAAAACAAATGATCTTGCCCATCATAATCGAACCCACGGCCTTTGTTGTAAGCCGACCCGCCTTCTTCCCAACAATAATTTTAAATCGGTGGGTCTAAGCGGCATGCTCATGATTGCTTGGACTTGATATTGGTCTTTCAAATTTAGAGATTTTTGAAATGAAAACTTGTTTAGGCACGTTAGGTACTTTTGGTACGGGCAAAGAGTACTGGACTCGCGTGACCGTCATGCTCATATACACATGTGAGAGAGAGACATACATAGTACATGTATATATTAGTATTTACGTTTTCACTTCCGACTTTCAGTTTTTTTTTGTGGCGGTTGTGGGATATTGCTCCATTGCGACTTTGGTTTTCGTAGTTGAAGATAAAGCTATAGCTAAAGGGGTTGGGTTCTGCAAGGGTTAATGAGTTCAGGGTCTCCAAATTGTACCTAAGTGGTATCTAGGATTGTACCTACTAGTTTAAGACTAGCTCCTTTAGCTAAAAAACTTGTAAATAAAGGTTTAAAGATGCTCTTATGTTGAATCAACCCATTGTTTTCCCAGTTGTTTTATGGTTAAATCTATTTCAAGCAATTTTCTAACAATAATAACATACATTTTCGCATTTTTCAGCAGAGGAAAATGGCTGCCACCTTGTTTATGGATATTAACATTTTTATTAAAGATTTTTAAGTTTAAGTATGTAAGGATGTGTGGGTAGCCTCTCGCTGGACACTATGATTATGAGCGCATGGGATTCCACCGCCTCGTCTTGCGAGGAGGTAATCTATGCCAAGGAGACGTCGGAAAGGTAACTAGTACTCTCCCATAAGACGCATCAGGCGCCTGAGGGAGCAATACGGTGGCGCCGTGTTACGAGCGTGCCTCTCTTAACAGGGAATAAAGGGCTCACCGGGATTTCCTTGTAAGGTTACACACTGTGGTTTTAGACGGTTCGAGTCCGACATACCACCCTGCCGTTTAGCCCCGGTGGGGTGACGACCCGTGGGGGTTTCCAGAAAAAAAGGTTTGTAAGGATAGAAGCTTTGCTTACCCCGAAAGGAGAGGTGTGAGTCTATGTGTGTCTTTACAGTTGGTCATAAGAACACAGCAAGACTGAGATTTAAAGAAGTTTATTGATATAACATAATTATGTATAAATAAATCAACAAACTTATAAACTAGTTTATATAAATAAATCAACAAAATTATGAACTAGTTTATATAAGTTTCTTGATTTATTTATACATAATTACATTATATCAATAAACTTCTTTTATTTTTTTTATTTTACAGATTACTAGTAACGTGGGTCACACATTACTAGTATTCTTGTTAACCCCTCCAGCTAAGCTTAACGCTTGTGTTAGGAGTGGGTTCACGACGGTAGTGCACTTGATCAAATTATCAAACCCGCAACCACTTGATCGCAAGTCCGACGCATTAGCCATTACGCTACCGCCGCTTTTTTAAATCTCAGTCTTGCTGTGTGTCTTTTTCCATAGTCTTAACAAAATATAAATGGAATTAAATAAAAAAATACAAATGTTACAATTAGCGCAGCCCAAGCCTTGGGTCGAAACTTTTCAATAATATATTGTATATAGGTGTGAATGAATTAAAAGCCAATCTCACGAATATGTATCCTGTTGAACGCCTTTGCAAATTATTACCATGAATGCACATGAACGGTTTGCAAACAATTCATGTCTTTACTCACTCATGACTAACTTGGTAAACTTCAATTAATTTCAGTGTATTTTGCACCTTCTCTGATCATTGGATAATTTTGTGCAACTCAATGATTCTGAGTGCAAAATAAGAGCGGGAAAGAGAGCATTGTCATGAAAACTGTAGATTGCCTTTGGTATACTATATTATTATATCTATATATAATTAATCTTAATAATTTTAATCAATGTGATCGATATTTTACATTTTAAGACGTTTACCATGAAAATCTTTCTACCACATATTTATTATTAAATACATCTTTTTAAAATTTTTATTTATTAGATTTGTATTATTGTCATTTTTTTTTTCTATATATTTATCTATATATTATATTTATATAGATAAAAACTATGTATTGTGTGATACATTTTTTTTTGTGTTTTAAGGTTCATAGGAGATATTTTTCTTTTAATGCATGATAATGCTCAGCCCCACACTGCTGCCATAGTTTTGAGATATCTTCAAGGCATGTCTGGGATAAACTGGGAAGACAAATTAAACAAAGAATGCCAGCAGTAACCAACTTAAGACAACTCAAAAGGGCGTTGGTAGAAGAATTGGGACCAAAGGCCACAAAGTTTTATTGATGATTTAATATAAAGTATGCCCAAACCGATGGAGGCAGTTTTGACAACGAGAGGAGGTAACAATAGGTACTGAATATGCCTACTTGTGTTTATTTTAGATTACATTACAGAAGAAATCAGCCATTCGATAAAATTCTGGTATTCAATATGAAAAGTTTTCCGTTTCCTCACATTACGTCAATAAGAGATAACTGTCAGTAATTTGTTTTTTTTTTAGTGAATTTTAAGTTTCTTCATTTAAAAAAGTTAATTTAACTAAGTCTACTTTAATAAAAGCATAATAAACATAAACAAAGTATTTTTTTGGTAATCTAACCTTTTGCGTTCCTCTACATATGTTCAGGTGTGATGCATATACTTGAGTTTACTTACAACCTCTAATGTTTGACTTCATAATGTTTTCAATTTTATTCATGATGGTCAATTTGTTATTTCAAGAAGTATCTATTACTCATTTTAATCATTGTGTTGACTTAACTTTATGCAGCAATTTGATTATCGAATAAGTACTTAAAACATTTATTGCCATATGCGGCAATAAATGACAAGTTAATTTTTTTTTAACAGATTATGATTTTGTGAGTGATTGAGTCAGGTTTGATGACCTATATCTATATACTAGCTGTGAACCGCGATTTCACCCGTGTAAAATTGTACAGAAATCACTGATTGGTGATTTTAAATACCTCAGTATATACAATACTAGCCATTCCCGCAGTCTTACCTTCGTGTATGGTTACTGCTCCGCTTTATTGGTCGTAGCGTGATGGTATATAACCTAAAGCCTTCCTCAATAAATGGGCTATTCAACACTAAAATATTTTTTTAATTCGAATCAGTAGTTCCTAAGATTAGCGCGTTCAACCAAACAGACAAACCTTTCAGCTTTATCTTTTTATTATTAAATCTATATTTTAGTAACACTTTTGGCGTGGAGGCGTTCCCAGTTCGTTTCTTCTTGGCAATGCTTGTTTTTTGTCAGGTTATACAGCGCTCTATTGAGCAGGCCTGAAACGGTGCCGAGTCGTGTTCTGCGCGCACCTCTTTAAAACGGAAGGGGGGACAAAGTACTAAGCTACACGCAATGATGTAGTTATCTGCAGTGTAAGAGGCGACTAACCCGGTCAGCCATGGTGCTCGGCGACTTTATTCCTACAGCAGAATAACGTCTGCTTTTGGGCGGTTCGATTCCGACATGCCACTTTAATGCTAGTCTTGGTGACCGTTACCACACAATAAAAAAAGGGTTATGCGTCACGCGACTCGTTCTCGCCACTACTACTATGGTCATAGCACTGAGCCGAGTGTTGAATTATTTTAACCCTTTTTCTCTTATGTTTGGTCACTAATTTATTTTTGTTTAGTAGTTATTGAGGAGTTATAATGATATCAATAAAAAAACAAATGTACTCGACCCTTTTTGATTGTTAGTATAAAGTAAAGTGAAGTATGAGTTTGGAAGAAATTGCTTTCAGTGATAAGGCCGCCCTTTGTACATATTCACCTGATGTATTTCTTGCAAAAACATTTTTGTTGGTGTACAATACATTTATTTCTATTCTATTCTATTCTAAACAATCAAAAAAATACTTGTTAAATTTTATGATGATAATCATCAGTATTTTATCTAATTTAATACCCTATGGTGCAACATGCTCTGAAGGGACAGGACATTTTTCTCGTGTTTTTAATCTTACTTACTTCCTTTCTTTTAAATTCCCCTTGTTTTATTCTAAAATGCCATAATAATTAAGACATCACTAAAATGAAACTATTTGATTGTTTTCAAAGAATATACACTATTTACGTATTCACTTTGTGACGATTCTCATTAGTAAATTAGTCTAATTTAATTACGATTCTTGCAAAATGCGATCATTGTCAACATGCGAAGTGTCATTACATTAAAGGCCTAGGTAGTTTTCATTTTAAAGTAGTGACATTATCAAACTTTATTAGTTTATTGTATACAACAAAAAATGGCAAATTAGTACGACCCTTAACGTCTGGACGTTTGCAACACCTTTACTGATAACATTTTAAAATTATTAAAGTAACTTTAATATATATGACTTAAACACTTACATAGCCATTAAACGTTTCTATTGCTGTCACTGTAAACTTCAAGGTACGCCATCTAGGTGTTATATCGGCCTGTGATTTAGAAATTGTGATAGAACCCGCACTTTCATCATTGTCATTTATTAATACTTTATTTGCCATTATAGTGAGTCCGTCAGTAGCATTTCTCATGTCAATAAAAACATTCGCTTCGATAATACCTCCAACATTCATGGGAAATATAAACGATGCCGCACAACTGACAACATTTCGAGGTGTTATGTATTTAGTACTCCTCTTATGCACGCTGGGAAGGTCTGAATGTTCGTAGAGGTCCAGCAGCCAAGGCACACTGTTTGCACATAATTCCGCATCTGTATTAAATAATTCATCAAATCCTTCTTCAAATGTGTATGTTACACAACCTTCACTACGCACATACGACACTAAGATCAAAAATATCAGAAATTCTCGAATCATTTTCGTTAAGCAGAATTATAAAAATGTTCGTTGAACGCCACGAAAGTCGCTATTGTAATAAGCTTTATTCTATATTCAAATAGTCAAATAATCAGATATAATTTTTGCCCGCGGCTTCGCTTCCACACATCATTGATAAGGGCACATTCTGATGTATAAACACGTACGTGTTGTATATGTATAACACGTCCATCAATATCTATGTAGCATGAAACCATATACATTTGTTCGGACTCTGAGACTCTGTAAGTATATAATAATAAGTTATGTAATCTTATAACTAATTCTTGTTTAGAAATTATTCTTATTTCATTTTCATTATCTGTCATACCCCATTACATCGCTTAATGTGGCTTTTGGAAACTATCCTTTTACGATAGGAATTCAGTATTTTGTTCGTAACAAACAAACAAACAAATGCTTGTTCAGGTATAGATAGATTACAATCATATGAAACATCGATCATGATCTTTGATTGTACATGTTATAGACCAAGTGAGTAATGAGGACAATTGTATATTGGATAGTTTTAATGCACAATTTATTATAGACCAAGATTCCAGGGTTTTTTATATACGTGCGCGCTCAAACTCACGGCAACATGTTAAATGGTTCTCGGGGATTTTTGGCAAATCGTGAATTTGTCTGGCTGCTAACAAATAGCATTAAAATAGTCTTCTAAACATCAGGTATATAAATCAAGATTAAGACTATAAGTAAACTAACGTTATTTTTTCGAACTTTAAAGCGTCAGGCGCAAATAACCGCAGATGGAAACCGTTTGGCAATATTGATAATAACTAAATAATATACAGAATATAAGATAAGTGACCGATGATTTTATGTAACTTTAGCACCTGGTATTTGAAAATTGGCCTTTCAGTATCTTTAATACAACTCCATACCACACATTTTGTTCGTTAGAAAATAAGTAAGGTCTGGCGACCCTGGGACTTAATATATTATTCATCAATTGATTACTTGGCAAATCGGTAACGTGAACAGAAGATTTAGCACTGTAATGCATGCAACTGATAGATATTTTTTTAATTTTTTATAAGTATAAAATTAGCTTAATAATGAATAAAAAACATCATGACTGACTTTGTTAACTAATATATAGTTATTATAAGAAATTCGTTCTAGAAATTTAATAGTTTTGATCTTTTAAGGGTAGACCTAAAGTGAGTTTTGTCTATAATTTATAATGTAATGGGTCATTGCAATGGTTTGTGACATCGGCACTGTTAAAACTACTTGTAAAATTAATTGTCCCTGACGGTTTCGGTTTACTAACTTGTATCAACAGCCTGTGCTGTGTTTATTTGTACACAAATTCAATCTACTTTAAGAGTCTATTTTTGCCCAGATACTATTATGATAATTAAGTTGTAATTTTAAGTTGTGAGTATCAAATATTTGTCACAAAGTTTAAAAGTGTTACAAGTAGCAAGTGTATTTCAAATAAACGATTTATTTAGAAAAAACGCAATCAAGGTTAAATACCTCTTTTACAAATGAATTAAACATAGTTTATAGTACAATTTGTAATTATTATTCTTTAAAGTTAAATGAGCATATTGGAAAACACTGACTTACAGTCGAAAAGTGCAGTTCACTTTGACGATGGTCTCTTGTCGTCAATAAATCGAAGGATTTAGGTAATACGTTACTGTAGTTCGAGTAATAATTAATATCCACGGTAATACGAACAGTTCCCACTAAATACACATTCAAATCGTTTACTGACACGCAATAGTTTAAATAAATAATATTATTGTGAGGTGTGTATATATTCTACTTTATTCCGAGCAATCATTGAAGTTGTCTTGATCTCGTCAAGACTCACCTGGGGCCTTTGAAGCAGCTAAGACTGCTCAGAGACTTTAGAGAGACTTATGCAAAAGTCATTCTATAGCTAAATTATCAACGGAATTCTTTTATAAAGTATACTACTTTATAAAAGAATTCCGTTGATAATTTGTGCAGTAAGTATAAAATGTACTGTGGTGAGGTTTTTAAAGGGCTATGCTATGAATAATTGGACTAAACATTGATATTATTAGTTGAAATATTTAAAGCATAGACAATTTAGGCGTTTAAGCAATTCATGCTACCAGTTACAGTACAATTTAATTCAATTCTAAAATTTTTGTTGGAGTCGGAAATCAGGGTACATTTAATTGTGCAGGGGATTATCATTACATATTATAAAACAATGGTCATCGCCGCCTCTGTGATTTTCATGCAGTTTTCACTAATAGACAGAGTGATTCATGACGAAGGTTTAGGTGTATAATTTGTATCCGTGCGAAGCCGGGGCGGGTTGCTAGTACCATATAAATCAGTTCTTCGTTAGAGGTCTCGGATATTCTGGCAACAGCCAATACCACTTAGAGGTATGCAATCCTGACCTACTCGTGCTATTACTTACACTTGATACGCATTAGCAATATCTTTTTCTTCCATTGACTTCTTACCTCCCCCTATTACGTGAGTCCGACCATTATTATAATTATAGTTGGCCAAATGTGGGTGTGTTAGGATACAGGTGTGAGTGTATGCATGTATCATCATCCTCCGCGCCTTTTTCCCAACTAAGTTGGGGTCAGCTTTTAGTCTCACTACGATACTTCAATATTTTATGAGAAGCGACGGCCATTATACCTCCACAACCCTACTGGGACCTGGACCTGGGACCGACGGCTTAACGTGCTCTCCGAGGCATGGAGGGGTCTCAATGTGTTAAGAATGGTCACTATTCCTAAGACTGACCTGGCTGGTTTTACTTAACTTTGTTATGTGGTAACCTACTCGGTTACCACTTAGCCACGAGCCCCTCGAGTGTATGTATGTATGAAAATCAGTTTTCTTGTAGGTTAGTTATTGTTACTAGATAATTAATTGTTTTGGATAGTTTTTTCCCTCACGATGGATGATGTTTAAAGTACTTTTGACTATTTGACTAATGACGAGTTTCATTACTCATTACTCATTACTTTATTGCATTTCTCACTTCGTCTGCAACAAAATTTACGTAGAGATAACGCCCTGCTGGTTAAACCATATTATTTTTCCTACAGTTATTTGGCTCTGGGCCTGTGGTCTATGTTATTACCATTTAAATTTTTGTTTCAAACCGTTCTAATTTCCTCTTAAATTAAATCGATTGTTATTTTTAATCGAAGCGGCAACATTAATTGACTATTTTTAGAACCATCGAAGAGAAAATAAACTAACGGACCGAGTATAGTAATGCTAACTGGACCGAAAACAAAAAGACGGTAATGTCGCAATCTTCTGCAAACTCTGCTTCCTATAATTGTCAAATGAAGACACCGACTTCAATGTGGCGGTACCGGAGTAAGAACTACAACTGGATCCAGGGTCGAGGAACCAAGTTTCGTTTCAGAGGAGCTGGATTGGAAAACCATATCTACTTCTCATTTTTTCTTTAAATTCAGTAAATATAAAAAATAGTTAACTATTGGTAATAAGCAAGCACATTCAAGAGCTACTTACTACATAACTTGACATACAATCTTTGTTACATATCTTAATTACAATAGGTGCAAATAATTAAGTCGTTAAGATGTAATCATGGGCCTCATCAATTTATTGTTAATCTACAATTTCCGTGTTTAATGACAGAGATTTACATCAGTGATCTCTTATCTTTATATATAACATACTGGTTTCGAGAAAACGATTGTACTTACCGACAGGATTGTCTTCGAGGAAGGATCTTAGAAAGACATGTAATCTCAATGTGAAGTGATCGGAGAAGGATTTTAAGCAGATGGTCTTGAAGCCAGGACAAAATTACCTCTACAGTAGAGAATTACATAGCTAACCTATCGTCTTACCAAAACACTATCTAAAAAGAATAAGATACTACAAATGAAGTCTCGAAGAAAGTATAATTTACCGAAGAATATTCAGGAAGAGATTTACGATACTCACAGATGTCTAAAACCAAACAGAACAGCAGATTATTGATTCAAATAAAATCAAAGTTTAAGTAAGTAATCCTTTTTCATACACCGAGAGAGACAAGGAATTTTGACATTCTTAGGTTTGAGATTTTTCAAACATGACTTTTCTGTAATGGAGTATTAAGTGTAGTCAAAGTGATATGGGAGAATAATCAGTGCAGTCAATATGGGTTAGTATTCCCGGAAAATCTTTACGTTATGTAAACTTTGTTTTTTTCCTAGCTTCGAAATTACTTTCAATTAGTCCACCTGTGTCTAAGTATGTAAATAAATATTTGAAGTCAATTTTAATAACGTCAACTTTTATTGTTATTAAATCGATTTAGAACGTTGCAAGTACGTACATATGTAATCCAGACGACAATTTAATTATATATTAGTAATATCGACTTTAGAGATAGTTTAACTCTATCTTCAATTGCTACTGTTGATCTTATCGGAGCGTTCGAACCTAGTTGTTGTTTTGTTTGTTTTAACGATACTCAAACATTATATTTAGTGATAAGTGGTTGATGTTGTAAGTCAGGATTCGCATAGTGAATGTCTTTGGTAAGTATCTGTCTAGAATTACAGCTCGCTTCATTTTAATTAGTCGTATTCATGACCCTGGCACAAAGGTCTGGTGATTTAGTGGCCAGGAGAATATTAGAAATATTCAACCAAGAACCGCTCGAACCGGTCTCTTTTGTGTTCACAAAGATGGCCTTGACTTAGATTTTATTTACAATAGGTAAAATTAATCATGTAAACACTGATCTTCAATTTATTATTGATCAACGATTTCCGTGTACAATGACAGAGATTTATATCAGAAATCTTTATATATAAAATACTAGTTTCGAGAAAACGGTGTACAGTTAAGGCGGACTGTCTTTACAGAAGGAGCTTAGATCTTAGCGAAGTGGAAAAAGAATTCAAGCAAAATGTGTCTAAGACAAAATTACCACTATAGTGAAGAATTAAATAGCTAACCTCTTGTCTAGGTTCAGGCAGAAATTTATAAGTTCAGAGCAACGATCATTCGTTATTGATTAAAATGTAAATCCAAGTAAGTAATCCCTTCAGTCACACACCGAAAAAGACATTTGTGAGATTTTCTTACGTTTGAGATCTTTTCGGATGTAACTTTTCTTATGTGGAAGATAAAAAGTGATCTTGATCATTGTTGCCCAGTTAATTCTTGATAATACTATTGATGTCACCCAGGACAAATAATTGTGTGATGAGCACGATCATTTGTTCTGTGTCTGGGTGTAATTTATCTATATGTATGTATTTACAAATATATAAGTATGTTTATCAGCAGTCTGGTTACCATAGTACAGGCTCTGCTTAGTTTGGGATCAGACGTCCGTGTGTGAGATGTGTGGAGTTATTATTATTATTATCAAATTAAATGTACCATACTAGACAATTTTTTGTGGAATTGACTTTAACGACAATCCATGGCTGGAATTGCCGATAAAGTCAACCTTGTCCTTGTAGTAAAATGGTACGTCATAGGTGTATGTGTCGTTTCTATTAAGGCACTAGCTGCCCCGATAGACTTTGTTCTGTTAAAAGTTAACGACGTCAAATGTTTGACAGGGGACCTGTGTTTTAATTATTATTTACTCTGTGGTTTGTATAGGAAAAGAAAAGTGTTGTTTTTAATATTTTCCTCGCAGTTTTTACGTTTTTTCTCTATAAAAGAACCTTCCCTGTGCCTTAACGAAAATATGAAAAAAAATATGAATTGGCCGAGCCTTTCTCGAGTTTTGCGCTTAGCAACACATTTAGCTATTCATTTTTATTTGTACAGATTAAAACCGATCGCTTCGTTCGATTCATCCGTATCATCATTTTAAGTTTCCAGAATATAAAAAAAACCGGCCAAGTGCGAGTCGGACTCGCGCACCGAGGGTTCCGTAATATATTTTTATTAGATGATGTAACTAAAAATTTACGGTTTTCGCAATTTTTCCTTTATGTGTGCTATAATACGTTGCTTCGTATTAAATTTCAAGATTCTGAGTTCACGGAAAGTACCCTGTAGGATTTGATTCCCCTGAGAGTGTCGAAAATTTGCGGGGTAAACGGCTCTATCTTTTGATTGGGTTGGTTTAGAAGTTTGATTTTTTCACAGCTCCATGGGACAGTAGATTTGAGTATTTGATATAAATTCCAGCTTGATACCTCTACGCGTTTCTGAGAAAAACTGTCTTGACAGACAGACAGACGGACTGACGGACGGACAACAAAGTGATCCTATAAGGGTTCCGTTTTTTCTTTTTGTAGGTACGGAACCCTAAGAAACCAACAAGGTCCAAGGTCAAGTAAAATTCAAAAAGTACACATAATAAATAGACAGAGGCGAATGCGGTTTTCACTAATAGACAGAGTGATTGATGAGGTTTAGGTGTATAATTTGTACCCGTGCGAAGCCGGGGCGGGTTGCTAGTATATTATATTTGAGACAAACATAATACCAAAAGCTTGTACTATGGGGTTATATACATATAGCCTACATATATGGGGGGCATATACATATTATACATCGAAATACTTGGACTAATGCAATTAGAAATATTAATGCATACAAATATTTGAAATGATCTGAAATCGAACGTCAGACGTTGCAATCGATAGGAATACCGCCGCGACACAGCGGTCGTCAAAGTAGTTAAGTATCTTGTAACTATAATAATAATAATAAAATTGTATTTATTTCTCTCATCACAAAGGTAGGTACAACTTACGAAATACAAACACAGATCAGTCAAACTATTATTCCTTTGTGAGAGACTGGTGTCTGTGTTAGGAAAAACCTGTGTTACAGAATTGATCATAAGGCTCTCATCTCCTGGACGAACCATAGTTAAATTAATTGCATTGCATGTACCAGTTTAAATTAAATGTAAATTGTTAATATAAAAACAAAATCTGTGTGTGTTTGTGTGTGTGTGTGGGTGGGTGTGGGTGTGCATGTGTGCTTGTGTGCACGTGTGCGTGCGTGTGCATGTGCGTGTGCGGGTGAGTGTGCACGGTACCCATCAGTATAGTTCGAATTAAATAAGCTATATTATCTTGGTGGCACAAGTAGGCTTTCTGTATCATCATAATTTAGGTTTTGTAGCCATGTCGTTAATACTGTTTTTAATTAAAATTTATTAAGGGAGTATATAATTAGTAGATGTATATCTTGGGCAGGGATGCTCCACTGTAAAACATGGTAAAAGTCATTTGATGCCAAGTAATGATACGTAAATCGTATCATCCCTTGGCTTAATACTCGGAAAGAAAGAAGCTGAATTTAGATTTCTTCTTGACTAAATTATAAGCTCCACATATCACATCCTCAGATATATACCTATATATATATATATAAAAAAATCACGCTAACTTTTTAATAATACCGCGATAAGTTAAGTAGGATAGGTATATATTGTAGTCTGGTATACATCCTAGGTGATTCTTCTTATATTATTGTTTGTATCAAGTGGTGTTTTTTTAGGTAGTTAGTGCCTTAGCTTTCTCGCTATATTTGGAACAGGAAGGGGCAGTGTAGATTTTTTGCTTAATTTAAAGCCCACTCCTTAAACAGAGTCGCATTTTTACCTACTGGTGACCAGGATTGTATGTATTTATTACAGTTTTGCACAAAAATTAAAATACAAAGGCGGACATAATTTATATAAGGGACATTCTGAAAGTGTCTAATCACATTTTCTATATTACAAAAATATAATATACCTATATACACTCATGCTTGTATCCCCGAAATGTATTGTATAGTATCTATCTCCCCGTATTGTATAGTAAACATATATATTTTATGTACTGTATTAAATACTGGTAATCTGTTCATATAAACATTAATTTATATTTAGACCTAGTAGTAGTAGGAGCTGACGAACTATTTATCTTAAACATTGTTAGAATACACTGTGGCTGTTTTAGAGGGGGAGCACAATCCAAAGAAGAACTAACTGAGCGGAAAATGAGAATATATAAGTACGAGATTCCGCCCTTTGAACCTGCAAGTAGGTATCTGTTTTTGATAAACCTAATTTTCATTAACGATACATGATAGTAGCAGATAATGGACTCGCAATAACCTTTAATTAAACATATTGTAGGATATTATTGGTGACAAATTACAGATATATGGTTTTTAAGTGAATCCAACGTAATTTGTAAGAAAATGATCTAGGTTGTAGAAAAACAAAGTACTCAGCTGTAAACAGTTGCACTTACGTGTTTTTAAAGTAAGTAATATATCAATTAAATTTTTTTCTACACTTTAACACATGGCTGTAGCCTGTAAAACAATTGTCGCAAATAGAGGTTGTCATCATTTAAATGAACTTCTACCACTCCGATGATTGTTCGCGAGAGAGAATGTTGTAAGAAAAAAACATGTGCGTCTCGGGACGCCCGATAGTGATAACTAAAACGCCAGACAGACTGGCGCCGTAACGCGTAACGTAACGAAGCAGTTTACCCTCCCATAAGAAGTTATCACTTCAAAAATGTAATGTGATATAGTTAAAGTAAATCTATATTAAAAATTTTAACTGATTTCAACAAAAGGAGGAGATTCTCAGTTCGTCGGAATGTTTTTATGTATGTTATCCGATTACTAGAAGACATCTGGACCGATTTGAAAAATTCTTGTTTTGTTTAAAACAGTATATATAAATGGTGGTCCCATTGTAATCATGATCAGTATCTGATCATTGAATTCTGCAGAAAGTGAGGGAATTCTTCTTATATTATAGGCCTATATATAAATTTTAGCGATTTGGGTATTTTTTCATAGTAACTTGTGCATTTGCTCTCGGAAACACCATTTGGTGAAGAGAAACTGATGATGAGGACATGACTGTTGTCCTCATCATCAGTACCTACTTAAAAATAAGTTTTTCATGGGTTGCAATTCGATTAATTGAATATGGTTGCTAAGCAAGTTATACTCATCATAATGCATATGGTGAACTATCAGGACGAATTCTCAACAATTAACGAACCTGCATCGGGCAAGCAATATTTAATAAAAAGTGAAGAGCGGTTGACATTATAATACTGTGTACTACAGCCCGTTGACAGACAGACAGACGGATAGCTGAGGCTTAGTAATAGGGTCCCGTTTGTTACCCTTCGGGTACGGAGCCTAAAACTTTATGGAAAACTTGCAAGTGAAGATACCTGCTTACAGCTGGGTTGCCATAGATTGCGGCTGCCCGAGCTCGGCAGCCATTTATTTTTTTATTCCCTAGATTATTTTCTTTTAAATTACGTTGAATTCATTTAACAAATATATTATAACGCAATGTATCAATAAAAATCAGTTACAGTTTAATTACAACTTATTGCGGTTTCATTTTGCCGGACAACCCTAGTGGTCAAGATGAAAAATACATTTATTTAGACCATAGGCAAATTGTCCAAGGTTAATATAAATAGTCCTTTCATGATAGGGATGGCCACGCACACATTGCTGTCAGGAGTTGTTGTTGTTGTTATCGGCCAACCGTAAGTAGTCGCCAGTATTATAATGGATAACACTGGCAACTACTCAACATGTTTTCTACTTCCCAATGAGCAGTCTTCTTAATTTAACTAACTCCACATAAAAACTAATAGGCTAACCCAACAAAACAATAGGCTATTCTTTAATATACGGCTAATATATAACAGGCTGGTTGGTCTAGTGGTTAGTGACCCTGACTGCTAAGCCAGAGAACGTGGGTTCGATTCCCACCCAGGACAAATAATGTGTAATGAGCACGACAATTTTTTCTGTGTCTGGGTGTAATTTATCTATAATATGAATGTATTTAGAAATATATAAGTATGTTTATCAGCAGTCTGGTTACCATAGTACAGGCTCTGCCTAGTTTGGCATCAGACGGCCGTGTGTGAGATGTGTGGAGTAATTATTATTATTGGAACATGGCCACTCCTACTTTAATTTCGCAACCCGTTTAGTAATGCTCGTCCTTTCATAATGGGAAAGGACAATCAGGCTAACGAAATTCACAGGCGCATAACTAGCATGGGCACCTTACTCCATACTCGAATTTGCGTTCAACATGAAATCAACGCCGAACAAAAAGCTCGCATTCATTACCAGTGTATCTTACCGGTGCTCACTTATGGGACTAAGAACTGGGTCTTTACCAAGAAGATAAACTTCAGGTGGCCTAATTGAGAGAAAACTGGTAGGAGTTACACTGAGAGACCGTAAATGAATGCGTAAGAGAACAGTAAAGTAATACTTATGGCTGTAAATATTGATAGCCAGATTTGCGATGCGAATTTGGCAAGAAAATCACAGAATAGTTTTTGTTTTGTGGAAGTTGTTAGTGGAAGATTCTACATGGTTGTCCTCCACCCTTGGGGAGGTGAAGGGGTCCGTCGGACTTTTACCGACTAAAATCCACCCCAGTGTTCCGCTACTTGCCTATGCTCGCGGGAGCGAGAATCGCTATTGCATTCTTCCGCAACCCCCGACAGACATTGACCCGTCTCACCCTAGACGGATCCCTCCACCCGGTGCGACCATCACCCGTCAGTGTGTGATCAGCACTCCCCTGAGAGCACGCGCGAAACACTGCAATGCCTGTCGGGCCTGTATGTGTTCGAACGACGACTTGCCCAAAAGTATGCCGCCCGCAGACCGCTTCCTAAATTGGCCGGAGGTCATTAAACGCCCTCCGGCGCCCGGTGCATCTACTGCGGGCAGAGAGAGAGTCATACTTCGCTCTCTCTCCCGTTCCACCACCTCCTTTGCTGACTTAATCTCCTCGCAGGAGGCGACGGACACTCAACATAGCCATATCATAGATTAAATTATATTTTCAGTGCCAGGTTGACGTCCATAGGCTTGTCTCCAATGTACGTGAGTGGATGAAAGTATAGTTGGAAGAATTTGGGTGTTTATATGTTTCTGCCTACCATTTCGGGTATACAGTCGTTTGTTACATACATACGACTACCCGAAATGGGTACATTTAGAGTAGGTTTCGCAAGAAATCTTTTATCCTTTTTAAGCATGCGGTTATTTTTGGTATTTATTTGTAGGAAATAATTTGTTTTAAAAATATCTTCTACTACGATAAAGACATGCCCAGAAGGGCGACAGAGGACCCTGTTTAACATATAATGCGCTAATGAAATTCTATACAAATGTGGCCGATTCAATAACAGAGGTTGTTCAAATTATTGTTGGAGGGGCAACAATAATAATAGTAATGTGAAATTCACGTTACTAGTATTTATTTTAATTTATTTTATTTTCACTAATTTTTAAATATTAAAAGACAATCATCAGTGATTTTTTTCGTTTAGCATCAATAATTGTTTGGACTAGTTAGTAAATCGGATTATTGTAACACATCATGGTCAAGTTATATCAACGATTTGTAGAATAAATCTACTCATACTTATCATAGCCGCTATTTATCAAGCAAGCATGTCAGCCGTAAACAATGATAAATTTACATTCATTATATATTTTGCCGATAGATTACCGATATAGTAGCACTACTGTTAGTAGCACTATACCATAAATTATAAAAGGATTGCAATAAGTAAAAGTAAAAACTAACAAAAATACTTACATGGCCCTTGAACGGTACGTTGCCAAGTATGTTAATTTGCATAGTGTACCAACCGCCAACAAACGTAGCTCCATGGATTACTGCCACACCCGCATTTGAATTGGTTTGATCCAATACAATGACCTGTATTAGATCGCCAGCCGTATGATTGCTCATAAATATGTTCACTTCAACAATCCCACCGGGAACCATATCATAAGCTGGCGATGTCACACAGCTAAGTTGCTGATTCGGATGTATAAATTGTATACTAAGTTCATGAAACCGATCTATGTCCAAATCTTCAAAACTCCCAATTTCCCATGGCATAAAATTATTGTTCATACAGAACCCCAACTCCGTTGAAAATTTCTCATCAAAGCCTTCTTCAAATGTATATCTTTCACAAGGGAAAGCATATGACACTATCATTAACAGAACAAAAACTTCGCGCATCATTACGACTCGTAACGGAAAACAATTTTCAGCATGTGTGTATGCCAGTACACCCGAAATCTCTATACATTAAGCTTCAAATGCCTCTATCGTAATTATTCATAATGTCATCGAGGATAAGATATCGTTCTCAGTACGTAAGATAATTTAGCCGATATTATATATATTTACCTCTAGAGAGTAGCTATAACTTATTACTGTGGATATGTTTAAATTATTTTTTTCGACTTATCTCGACTAAAAGAATAAGAACTCTTTAACGTTGCATTACTGTCTCCGTTCTGAAAAAGTTATAAGAAAAAGAGAGACAGATACTTTTATGTAGTTCTATTAAGTGAAAATTGTTTATATTGTGCTCACAGTGCTTTCGAATTTATTAATTACCTGTACATAATTCCAGGCATTTTTTTTACTGTTCCAGCAAAGTGTTGTGATATTAAGAATTTTCTATATATAAAGTCTAGTTAAGGTGAGCCGTAACAATCGGATAAGACGTAATATTGATCTGGTGATATCGCATCCATTGAATAATTTAATATTTAGTCATTATTACCATCTGCTTGGACAATAACTACACTGGTTACAGTTTGTATCTTTGTTATGGTTTTTTTTATGTGTAAAAATGTCAATGAGTCGAATCTAACCGGGGACGAGCGGTAAGGTGGTACTACGTCAGACTCAAACAGACTAATACCACACGATGTATCGTCGCGGAGTCCTATTACCAGAGCTTCAGGTGTACCCTCGAAAGGAAAACCCCCTCAATCCCTGTGGTTTTGACTGCCTTTTGAACTGATCAATGAATGTGAACTAAACGTTTTGTGTCCCACTCCACTTACGAGAGACTCACGAGGAACACGTCGCACCGCCGTCTTTTGGCTGTTTCCGTGGCCTCTGCTAAGTTTTGCACTCTCCGATGCTTGGTGCATCTTTTGCAGGAAGAGAGAGTATCAGTTCTCTCCTGTTACGTTTTTGTCGCCACGTTTTTCTTCGCAAAACGGGCGGAGGAATCCCACACGCTCTCCCTCGTTTTTCATAGACGTAATCATGGTCTCCAGCAAGAATCGGTTACAGTTTATTGGACTCAACTTGAGTGATTGGTTTTTTTAATTAACTGAACTGTGTTTACTGAAAATAAACTGTGTTTACGCTGATGATTATACCTAGATAGTTTTTGTTTTTTTAAGAAAGAATACTAGTAACGTGGGTCACACATTACTAGTATTCTTGCTAACCCCTCTAGCTAAGATAAGGTTCAGGTCGGTAGTGCACTGGGTGGGGTTTGAACCCACAACTACCTGATCGCGTTTAAATTTGTACGTGGGTAGTTGCTCCATTTCTGTATATATAAAGGTGGTGGAGAATCTGTATCGATATAATTCAGAGCCTGTTTCTTATTAGAATAAAAAATATGCTGTTAAATGGCACCCTTTAGTAGTAATAAATTATATATTACATTTGTAAGACCACGATATCAAGTCCCATTAATTTATTTATAGTTCATAGAATTAAACCAGCCACCGTCCGATTCATAAACAAGGAGAAAACAACAGCTCGGCTCACATCGGCATTGTCATACTTCTGCAGGACTAGTTTTTGCATTTCTTCATCAGCGTCGATAATTTAATATGTGTTTTTGTGTTTAACCTGTGCAGAATGTATTGTCCTGGGGAATACTCAAAAATGTTTCCTCATAATACTTTTCTTATTTCTTTCAGAAGCGATTCTTTGATTCCCAATTTCCACATTTAAGTGTTTGAATAAATTTTAAGGTTTTCAAATTAATTGTTTGTATTATTTCAACCTTTTATCTTATGACATACATACATAAATGCAGTAAACATTAATTTCACAATGTAACAAATTGATTGTATTTAAAAAATGTTTTTAAAGTTTCTTATGATATAATTTGCAACTTAAAAAGCGATAAAAGTTGCAGTATGGCATAAAACTAATAAATAAATTAAAAGTTACGTTAAGTTTAAAGTTTAGTCTTATTTATAGTTAGCAAGATTTAGAATCAGAAGAAAAGCAAGAGAAGAAGTACACCAACCCACCATATTCTTTTTTTTCGATTCTATAATAGGTTACAATTTTCGAAAGTCGAAAGGGTGCAAGTTCACAACAAATATTTGCGACACTTCAAAAATAGAACATATCCTATAAATATAAATAAAAATAGAATACATTATACATATTATAGCCAAATATATATATTGAATCCTTAGGCAGATTGTATCCTGGATTCACCACCACCATTGTTGGAGCTGCTGCGGAAAGTTAGTGCATACAAAATAAAGTTTTAGTACAAACTTGAGTGAACTATTGAGAATTACAGTGAGTATATCATCAATACAAATAAATAAAATTGAAGTGTCGGTAATGTCAAAATATTTATTTTAAGCTCATACAGTTATTTGTACGATACTTATGCCTGAAAATCAGTTTTTAATTTTTTGTCTGTCTGTTTGTTCCGGCTAATCTCCGGAACAGGTTGACCAATTTCCACCGGACAGATAGCTGGTGTTATAAGGAGCAACTTAGGCTACTTTTATTCTGGAAAAATATTTAGTAATAAATATGTACACACAAGTGAAGCTGCGCGGGAACTGCTAGTTAATAAGAGGTGTACTGGGGTAAGAAAATAAATGATATACTAAAGATCATTTTTCGTGAGAGTCTTTGGGAGCGCCCATTTCAGCAGTGAACGTGCCGTGGATGTGATGGTGACGATGATGATTAATGGTTTCCAGAATCCTTTAACAGTACAATTCCCAATCGGTGGGCTATATTGTTTGTAGCGGGTGTTGTTAAAAACAATTTTTATTTTGTTAAAGATTAAATATAATAAAGTTCTAAATTAGACATACAAAAAATGTACAGCAATGAGCCTACATAAATTATTCTCTTTTTAATTAATAATTTTATATGCTACTTTTACGTAGTTCTTTATTTTTAATTGGCTCGAGAAAAGGAGACGTTTTCAATTTAACTTATTTTTTATTTTATTTTATTTTTTTAAACCTAATAATTCGTAGAATCTGTAGAAGTCAGTGAAATGTTTTTTTTTTAATTTATTCATAGTTCAAGCCTTCCTGAAAAGGTATGTTTGCTTTTTGAAATATAATTATGTTTTCACCAAAATTATGTCAATTATACTTATATTTTAGTCAAAATAAAAGACGGTGGTTGAAAAATTGTTACTCGGGCTCTACAGACCGTGGAGGGATACAAGTTTAAATATTTTACCTATAGTTTTGATGATTATATGACATAGAAAAGACAAACGGCTAGTGTTTTGCACTTCATTCCTAGTCATCTCGTGACAGTTACTCAAAGTATGTAACACACATAAATGAATAAACAGCTTTATCCATGTGGTGTAAGGCGTCCATTACATGGTAGGTTTTGCTGTCAGTTTTGCCACCATAAACACGGTGATTGACGAATAACTATGTAACAAACATAAAGAAATATTATTTTAGTTCTTATATAGCCCCAGGGACATCAGTGCTAGGATCTACTTTGCCTATCTAATCAGCCTATTTTCAGCAATTATGGTTCAAAAGTATCAGTGTTAAAGTACTCGATATCTTAGAGATATTATCTTACTGACAATGGACTCAAATATCCATTAGTCTAACACCTTTCAGGCTCTATAAACGACTTTATTCCTCGTTAGGTGTAACCACAGAACTGAGTACTTTTCAGTCCTGTGGGTGCAACTGATAAAGGTCCACCAAAAAGACTCAATCTTTATCGTTTAAGTTTAAAAATCCTGTGACAGAATAAAAAAAAAAGCAAAGCTCTTAATATTCAGATGTAAATGTGATTATTCGATGTGCAACAAACTTTGTGTTAACTTCGCGAAGGAGGTTTTTAATTTAATAAGAAATTTTTCGTGTGTTACGTACTCGTACTGTGAATTAAAACATAGCAATAGTAAAAATAATATTATATAACCGATTTTATTGCTTTTGGTATTCACCTGTAATTAATAAAAATAAAACACCCGTACCAAAAATTAACGCAATACTAGGGCGTAATGACGTATTTATTTTTTATTGCTAGCATGTTTAAAAGTGGTCACTGAAATAAAATAAATTTAAAGAAAATAAATAAATTTCATATCTTTTTGTGCTTTAAGATCATCAGTGTTACTTTGAAGATTGCTAACAAACTAAGTCTAGCTTCTTGAATTCTCGACACATTCAACTTGTCATTCTTCAACATTGTGTCGGTACAATATAGTCGCGAATTTCAAAAATTTTAATATAAATTTTTTGCAAATTATTTTAATGGATTTGTAGTAGTTAACAAAAATACTTTGATAAATGGTCGTCTTTTTATCCTTTAGAGTGAACAATAGATATAGATATAGATATAGAATCAGGAAAGCGCGACCTGTTTTGTTTTCAGATCGGGTAAATTTACTTCGGCTAATTTCTTCTTATAATTTTAAAAGTGAACTGTATAATTTTACAAGAAATATAGAATCATAATTGTTTTATGCTTCATGGACTTTGCCCATGTATATTTTTTTAAAATATTTTTAGATTAAATTAATATAGCATGCAACAAGCAACAAATCTGATGTAATAGAAACAAGTTACTAACAAAAAGAAAAAAAAACACTGCTATCCTGCAAAAAAAAAAAACGACGTTTTGTGTCATTTGAAAATGGCGACTTACAGCCGCCATATTATTGATTTTTTTAAATAAATTAAATCTGTATAAGTATTTAGAAGTTATGGTTTAATAAAGAAACTCAAATACGTACATTAACCTAGAAAACATTACACTCCTTTTTTGGGCAATCGTGTAATAAGATTGGGGTCAACTTTATACCCTGGGGTACACCGCGTGAACTCATAGTACAGTAGGCTCATCTTTTATACAACGTATGATGTTAAAATCGACTCAGCTTAACTCTCATAGCGTTAATTAAAACATGATACACTTTTCGTTAAATTGAATATTTAACCGTCTGCTGCTTCTACGCCTCCCTTATTTGTAAACATATATTTTTAAATTGACTGTGATAGATTCAATATTCATAAAATTAAAATTTAAAATACCCCCGACTCGAAAATCTCTTAAAAGATTACAAAAGCGATGCTGACCCTCGATCAAGTCACCTTTAAAACAAACAAAAACGCACTCAAATCGGTTCCCCTTATTGGGAGCTTTGATGCCATAGACAGACACACAGACATACAGACAAACAGACACACAGACACGTCAAACTTATAACACCCCTCATATTTATTTATTAACCCCGATGCTTATATTAATAATATTCTATTCTGTTATATGACGTAGAGGAGGCTCCCTTTGAGTCCCGGTAATTTGAGTTTTATAGACGAAAATCGTATCTTCGAGATAATTTTCAAAAATATATCACTACATATTATAAGACAAAGGCCCCTGCCGCTTCTGTCTGTCTGTCTGTTCGTGATAAACTGAAAAACTACTGAACGGATTTTTATGCAGTTTTTACTAATAGACAGAGTGATTCATAAGGAATGTTTAGATGTATAATTTGTCCCCGTGCGAAGCCGGGCGGGTTGCTAGTTTAAATATAAATTACATAAGTAACAGATTTATATGTTGTAGTTTATCGTATAAATATGTGATCAATTTGAATTATATATGAAGAAACCTAATTAAGTTATATTGAAACAAACATACAAAGCGTTTATCTTTAACAATATTAATTATTTATGTTTATGTAAGCGATATGGTTATTGATTACACATTTATCGAATTCAATTCTCATAGTTCGTGGGAACTGATAGTATACATTCTTTTAAAACCTCTTGGAACTATAACTTGTAACCACAATAACACATTCTTTTAATGTGATATTGTTTTATTTTCGACTTTTTTATGTGTTCTTTTTTCAAAAATGTTTTTATTTTTATTTTTAAAATAATCACGAAGAGTATTTTAACATTACCGTTATGAAATAGTGTGTGAATGAAACATCATAAACTCGCCATCACGAACCTTGAACATGAAAGTTTGTATCAAGTATGTTTTGTTAAAAAAAATATTAATCAAATAATTATGCAAAATTATAATCATAAAAGATTATAGTGTAAAAAATTACATTTGTGTTACCGAGACGCCATGTACCTGCTAAAACGTTATATCAAACACGTCAAACACAGCACGGTACAGTACAATAAATGTACTAGTGTGTCGTCACCCATACGCGTTGGAACCCTATTCCGTGCCCTTATTCATCAGAAAAAAAGATAATAAGAAGACAGATCATCTCCACCTCCTCCTTCAAAGGCAAAGGCAGTGGAAGGGAATACGAGCCAATTCTCCCGTCACCTAGGTTTGCTTGAGCTCAAATTTAGGCACATGTACATTCGGCCTTGCTCTAGAAGAAGACCACTCTGATGATTAGTAATCTCAACCCCAAAATGGTCTTCTACGGTTTAACACTTAAAATGAAATAATAGAGAAAATAGGTTAGTCATCATTTTCCTACCCTTATCCCAAATTTAGTTGGGATCGGTGCAATGTGTTTTGCAAGCAGACATTGCAAGAGAGATTTGGCTGGTTTTTATGGCCTGCCGCCTGCCTTCCTCCTCCTCGTTTTATGACGGCAGAGAAGAAAGAAGGTAAATTTGTATGAGAAAGGTAAATGGGTAGGGAGAGGAACCTAGGGTAAGTGATACCGCAAGTCTCGGATGGGGAACGGGACTGAGACTGCAGTAGCTCGCAAATGCCGGGGTCACGTATCCAAATGTCCTGTATTTCCTGTGACTGGGAGGCCACTTGGACAGGGACACCATTATAAATAAAACTGGTAGCTTAGAGGTCGAAAGTCGACCGTAATTCAGTAAATATATAAATAATAGTTTTAGAAAACAAAGAACAAGATCTAAAAACAAACCGAACTAAAAAGTAGAAATTATTATATAACAACTAAACAAAAAAAAATTTAAAAAGTGCGTTTTAAAAAACAACAAACATTTTCTTATTTTTTAGGCTTGTATTGTCATCGATCCTCGATACGAATGTCGAATGTCTTGAAGTTGGTGAAAGCTATGTTTCAAGCATTAACTTAGTATACCAGTGTAAATAATAGTAAATATATTAGTTTGTGGTTCCAAGAATTTATGCTATAGGTAGATAGACTGATACAAGTCAAGCATTAGCGAGTTTTAATGTTATCAATAAAAAAAAAATTTACCCGCTTTCTATTAAAAAAGCGTGTATAAATAAGGTCGGTTCACAAACGAAGAAAACTGTCAGTCGTAGGACTGCACGTCAGAAGTGAAAACATAACTGACACATCTGTCATCTGAGCGTGACGGTCACGCGAGTTCAGTGCTCCCCCGTCCCCATATCAAAAGTGCCCAACGTGCCTAAAGAAGTTTTCACTTCAAAAATTGTTAATAAGTAATTGTGAGTTGCCGATCAGAAGTGTTAATTTTTGAAGAAAGTGATGCCATCTACAAGTGATATCCATCAAACTGACGTACGTTCCGACAAAATTTTGAATAAAGGTTTTCGCTATTGAGCACTATAGGCGCTATAAATTTTCACCTTAATTACAATTATATTTTTGTTTGTTTTACCATATGAATTGCGCACACAATAAGTACTTTATTGAATTAATTATATTTTTAAAGAATTTTTAATAAGGAGCTGACATAACTCAATGTTTAGATTAGCGCCCTCTAGTGGACATGTATTATTAGCGTGACGGTGCGAGTTCAGCACTTTTTCCCCATAGCAAAAGTGCACAACGTGCCTAAAGAAGTTTTCACTTCAAAAAGATAGTAAAGTGTTTTGTCTTTGCCTATTTAAATATAGGTTGGGAAAAATAGGAAGATATTTTCTGCTTGATTTTTGTTTTGCCTTCGTAGGATTCACTTAAAAATTATAACATTTAGTAGTGTGTATCGCCCCTTTTATCGTTTTGGTTGTTTAAATGGTTATCTAACCATTGCCACTGCATCAAGAGCTGAAGTTTTGATCACCATGTTTGGGTGATTTACAAATTGTTATGTCTAGTCTATATTTAAGGTGTAGTTTGCGTAACCTATTTGTATATTTGTGAAGTCTATATCAATAAGTGATTCTTTTTAAAATATGCACCTATCAAACTAATAGATAATAATTTCATACAAGGCTGATTGATCCGAAACTAATCAGATCCTGTACTAAGGTAACCAGACTGCTGATGAATATCAGATATTTCGAAATACTTACATATTATAGATAATGACCTAATTGACGTTCGAAAACATACTACCTTAACACTTTCTTAGTCATAGCATGTCGTCATTTCGTATGCACTTTTTGTTGGCAACGGCATCAGAATGATTTCAGTGGTAATGCAAGCGCCGTATGATAACAATCTGCTTTCACGGCTCACAATCTCAATCAACACATACCATAGCGTGTAAACATCAAAATGATAACTTTTTTTTAAGAATGCTTATATAAGCTTGGACATCCAGGGCGTGGCGATAGTGCATTAGACATATCGAGTCCCACTCAGTCCAAATATTTGTATGCATGAATATCAGAATGGTCTGGTTGTTTCCATGTCACCATCTTCCTGCCCATTTCTAAATCTTCATTAGGATTGGCGCAATGTGTAATATTGCAAAAGGCCTGACGCCAACCCTCCTTGGGAATGTAGTCGTTTTAATACGGGAAAGAAGAATGAAGGTAAATTCTATCAGAAAAAATGGGTAGGGAGAGGAACCTAGGGTAAGGGATACCGCAAATCTCGGATATGGAACGGGGCAGACAATGTCTTGAGTAGACACGAGAGGCCACTAGGACAGAAATACCAGTTGGCATTTGGTTGTTTCCATGTAAACATCAACACGATAACTTTTTTTTAAGAATACTTCTATAAGCTGGGTCATTCAAGGGGTGGCGAGTGCATTCGATAGCGAGTAAATGATTAACTAACTTTTATAAATTTTTAAAAATAAATCTATCTAACTACATATTTCCGTGTTCTAGAACCTACAAGCTATGTCTTAGTTTGGGGCTAGATACTGCTGTGTAATATGTCACGGAATATTATATTATTATTATCTAAACCACTTTCCACTGATTAAAATCATGGATTTGTCAAGAAAAAGTTTTAGCAATCGTACATAAGACAATAAAGAAATACTTTTTTCTTTGTCATTTTGTCCTTCATTACTACATTACTTTGTCATTAGAGGAATGATTATAAGCTATCTAACATAATTTCACTTCTCAGTATAATTATATGAATATTAAAAAGATAGGTTGATGGATGGATGAATTAATGAGATTAATGTGAAAAGATGGATCTGTTGATAGATGGATGGATGTGAAAAAGAAAAAAACTTTAAAAGGTGGATTGGACAGATATAATAGTAATAATAATAGTTTGAATATAAAACAACTCCCGCATTAGGAATATTCCTGTGTCGCGGGGGGCTTTACAAACATTTAAACAACGGACACAGAGAACACCCAGACTCGGGACAACTATTTGTGGATTACACAAATTTATGTCCCGTGTGGGATTCTAACCCACAACACTCGGCGCGGCGTGGTGGCGAGGTGACCACTTAAGCCATTGCGCCATCAAATGAATGAGTAAATGGTGAAAAGGAGGATGGGTGGATAGATGGATGAATGAGCAAAAGGTAAAATATTAGGACTGGAATCTCGTATTGGATGAATAGAGTTATCTATACTAGAGATAGCCTGGTGGCCAAAATTCAATCAAAAATTATTAAGTTTTGAATGTTTTGTTTTATATCAATGGAAAGTGTTACTTAAAGTGGCATTGTCCTACAATACATTGACATTGCGTACCGTGACAGATCAGCATTTATCCTGGGCTGCAGCTTTATCTGTTGCTGTAGCTTTTTGTTAGCTTTTTCACATAATTTGGATAATATCACACATGGATTAAAAAAATTTGCTCTCTGCTCTTCTATATTTGACTTTAAATATTTTTGCGTAAATTTCACGACATTTGAGTAAAAAAAATCTCCTCACGTATTAATATATCCTATATGGATATTACATCATTAATTTGGAACCTTTAGAGCTAAAGGTTTTTTAAGTCAACAGCAGTAGATACAATGACGCCATTGTCATAATATTACGAAGATTTAACATCATTATCAACAAAGTGATACGCTAATCCGTGATGCATATTAACGTAATTTAGCAGATTGTTTTCTTAGTAAATATGCATTCACTAGCTATTTGTGTATTTGATAGATAAAACAAAAGTCAATGAATAAAAAAAACTAGCTCTGATGGCGATTTACGCTACAAAAATGCCTACCTATATCATTCATAGTAAAAATAACTTGAGACACCTCACACATGGCCGTTTGATCCCAACCTAGACAGAGCTTGTACAATGGTAACCAGACTGCTGATGAACATACATATATATTACTGATAGTGTTCATCACATAATTATTAATCCTTGGTGGGAATCGAACCCACGACCTCTGAGTCAGCAGTCAGGACCACTAGACCAACAGGCCAGATTTTTCTTTAATTAGAGCCAACTGAATGACGTAGTGGCTTCAGCTAGAAAAAAATCACGGTAAATAAAGACTACTGACTTTTTAGCTGATAAGTTCCTCTGTAGGAGGTCGCCGGCCATGGCAACGAACAAGTAATACCACTGGTTTTGTGAGTGTTTATAAGTACCGGTAACAACTTACCATCAGTCCGATTACATTCTTCTATGCGGCTATATTTCTCTTTAAATTTTATTGGGAGAAGCAGGATTTGTGGTTAAAAATACTTTGTGTGGTTCTCGTCCGTATTGGGTGTGTCATCTACCTTTAGTAGGTATTACGTATATTATCTAAAGCTGCATACTTTTATAAATAACTTTACATTGACTTACTTGATAAGAATATCATTTATTCTTAGACACATAGCGAATTTTACCAACATCTGCTCAGTCTTTCTATGCTGATTACTCAGCTCGGCTCGGTACTAGCAGTTCCCCACAGTTTCACTGCCATTTGAGATCACTGCTCCACTTCTAAAGATCATAGCGTGATGTTACATAGCCTATACTATTTCTCATGAATCTGGCTATCATATACAAAAAGATTTTTTCGAATCCGACTAGTAGTTAGCAGAGACTAGCGCGTTTAAACAAACAAACAAAAAACTCTTCCGCTTTATTATATTAGTGTAGATTAAAGTAGCTTCTCCCCTCTCCCCTATTCCCGTCCATCCCCTCTCCACCCCTCTCCCGTTTTCCCACTCTTCCCCCCTCTCCCACTCTTCCCCTATTCCCACCTTAAAGGGCGGCAACGCACTTGTGACTCTTGAGTTACAGGTGCCCATGGACGGCGGTAGTCATTTACCATCAGGTGACCCGTCTGCTCGTTTGCCCCCTATACCATAAGAAAAAAGTCAATAAACATACTTTCGCATTTATAATATCAGTAAGAAGTGCTACATGATGAAAATTTTGCATTGTTTATTTCTTTTATAAAGCTTTTAATGAATGACAAACAACGCAAATTAATAAAGATAATGTTTATTTTGATACCATTGATGCTATTTAAATATTTGCATCTACACGAGTAAATACGTCATTATGAAATGCCAACATTGGGTAAATGCATATTTTGACTGTAATAATTAACAAATTGAAATTAATAAATGATTCGGAAATATACTATAACGAAACTTTGCCATAAAATACTATTTTTAGGGTTTCGTTCCTCAAAAGGACAAAAGAAACCATTATCTGTCGGTCGGTCTGTCTGTATGTCTGTTTGTCTGTCAGTCTGTCAAGACCTCTCAGTAACCCCTAAAGACATCTAGTGTAAATTAACATTAAATACATATATGTCTGCGGTCCCTTAAAGCCGTAAAAAAATCAAGCTTCAGAGTCAACCTAATCAAAAGATACGCTAATTTATGCCTTAGATTTTACCAAATTTTAACATTTCGGAGGTAAATCAGAACCTATAGGGTAGATAACAATGATCTCGAATCATGAAACTTGTTGCATGAAGCAGGGTTTCATAGCACAAGCAAAGGAAAAAAATCTGAAAGTCATTAATTTGCTGTTTGTTTGTCAAATTAAACCTGTCTTTAATAAATCTGAAATCAGAAATTCGCACTTAGAGATTGGACATGTAAGAAACAGTCTCGAAACTACTGATATAAATAATGAAAATCACTAACAAACAGTAACTGCCAAGTTGTTCGTACCTCTGTTCGCACTCAAGTGTAGTTCTCATTTAATTTTATTTTTAATACCACTATTCGTTAATATTTATTAATCGACCAATAGTATTGCGTTACCGGCATAACCAGTCAAAGTAATGTCTATTGACTTATTTTTATTAAATAGTGAACTGTGTTATCATCTATTATAGTTTGTCCCTATTTATTTTATAAGAGTTTTTAATGTGGCGACAATAGACATTTATACGTCCGTAGACCTTACACTATTTACATAAAGTTTACGTAAATCGTTTAAAAGCAGAATGGATTTGAACGCTCATATATTCTATATTTCTATAGATCTTGAAAGTCTGACAAAACAGTCATAATACAAAAAACTAAACGCTGCATGACAACTTTGAAAGGAAAGGAAAACATAATTTTGTTAAATCCGTTTGTCCGTTGTTAGGGAAATACTCACTCGTCAAATTGGCACCGCAAAACGTGTAAACGACATTTTATACAAACCTTTATTTAGGTTCACTTGTCCCGTTGTCTGTCTGTAAGTTGTAAGTTGAATTTGTCACACTTCCCGGTTTCCGATTGAGCTAAAGTTTTGCACGCATATGTATATCGCGTGAAAATGCAATATTATGATGACTTGGAGCTGATCTGATGATACAGCTGGAAGGTGGCCGTAGAAATTCTGTAATGAAATGACGCAACCCCATCGAGTTTGGTCTCGTTTGATTCATAGTAAATCCCGAATCATAAATACTAAAAAAGTAAAAAATAAAAATAAAGATTTTAATTAAAAAACAAGCTTTTATTACTTGTTAATAAAATAAAGAGATGTAACGCGCTTTTATAATTATTTTTAACTTTTTAGTTCTTTTTATTTTTTCCTTTATATTTTTACCTTTCTTCTCAAAGTAAATGTCCTCGCTATGGTACTTCAACATTTACATCTGAAAATAATCTTAAAAGACTTATGATTGGATTAGTCCTACTTTTTACCTACATAAATATAAAGGTTATACATTGAAGTTTGCAGGCATAGTATTGCTAAAATCACATACGCAGGCGTTATAGCGAAAATGTATTTTATAGTAAGGATGTGACATCAAAAGTTAATTATGGAAGATTTGCGATTTTTTAACTTTTTATAGAAATAATAACTATCTCGGCTCTCTTGAAATGGTTTCGCATGAAATCATACTTTGAAAATATGCCTGGGTTTTTTTGTATCTATATTAATAAGTGTATATAAATAAGTGTACTTTTTAGATTAATCGCGCGATTTAAGCAAGTGAATTAAATCTTACTCAGAATTTAATACCACATTTCATAAATTGAATTATCTTCTTATTGTGTAGAGACAGTAAAAGTCTTGAACCGGTTTCACATCAAAGTCATGATGAGATGTATACTTACATCGCATTTGACACTTTTCATAATAGAATTTATTCGGAAAACGAGAGGAGACTTTAACTCGTTTGTCTAAAAATATATGGCTCATACTGGGTGTTAGAATTCCCTTTCTATACCAATAAGAATGTTAGACCATGCTATGGAACTACAAAATTCAATAATATACAGAACTATTTTATATACTATATATTTTTAAAGTATTTAAAAGTATAAAAAAATCTAAATACTTTTAGCAATTTGGAATTTCATATTTGCCAGTGCTTTTTTCCACTCTCTGACAATATTGCAAAAGTTATTTTACAGGCGCAATATATATTTTTCTGAATTTTATTAGAAGTCTAGACATTTTCTTAGGAAATAGTCTATGAAAAGGTCATTTAAATAGATGTTTATTGCGATAAATGGTTTTTGGTTCTTTTTATTTTAATCCTTGGTTAGGTTAGGACGTAAAGGACAAACTTTTAATTTAATTACGCACCACAATCATAAGATTTTGATGCTAGTTTATTGGATTTCTTTTTAAAATTAAACCTATATATTAAGAACCAACATCAAGGTCAAACGTAGATGACTCAATGTGGTCTCTTTAGTAACTGAGACTGAAGTCCATAGTTCTTTTAAAAAAATTGCTTTGGTAGAAGGTTTCAATCAATCAATCAGCCTATTGGCATTGCAGTCAACTGCTAGACGTAAGATTCTTCGCATGCGCGCCATGGCACCTGGTTTTCCGTCTTCTGCATCCTATCTAGGGATAAAATTATACGAGTATATTACAATCGATACTTTTCTATAGATACCAAGGACTTCTTGTATCGATTAATTAATCTGTGTTTATAAAGCATTCTACCTTCTTATAAAGTGGAAATGGAATCTCCAAAGTTAAATGTGTCACAGTGCGCCAATACTTAACAAAAAGATGAGAAAATTCAAGCTGAAAAAATTGCTTTAAAAACTTGCGATTTGTGTTACAAGTTGGCGTATGTAGAAAAAAAATGATTGATTTAATAAATCTATAAACAATATTAACACTTGTTGCTGCTTCATTTTACTCCAGCATTAACTTACAAAAAACTTGCTAATCATATTTTAGACTACAATCTATATACTAATTTGGTTAATAATTATCGCCATATCATCATACAAATTACCACGAAACAATATGAAGGTGAGGTTAGGTCTTTTGTGTGAATCGTTCTATTTATTGGTGAAAACTAAATTAAAATCCGTTGCGTATTTTAAGAGATCTAAGCGTACAGACGGCGGAAGGTACTTTGTTTTATACTATGTAGAGAGGAATTAATCGTGTTCTTTTAGGATTAGAAAAATTAGAAGATAAATTATTTATTCGTTGCTGACTGTACTGAAAACGGACTATAGGGGGCAAACGAGCAGACGGATCACACGATGGTATCTAAACGATTACCGCTGCCCATTGGCACCTGCAACTCAAGTCACAAGTGCGTTGCCGGTCTTTAAGGTGGGAGTAGGGGAAGAGGGGGAGAGGGGGGAATAACGGGAAGAAGGGAGAGAGAAGGGTTAGGGCCTCCGGTAACCTCACTTACGCGGCGAAAAGTAACTCAAGCATTGCTTCACTGCCAGTTTTCTGTGAGGCCGTGGTATCACTCCGGTTGAGCCGGCCTATAAGTGCCGAAGCATGGCTCTCCCACGAATACGGGATGTACTCGTGGGTATATGTAATACGAAACGGGATGATATCATTGATATAGCGGGCGTTTATAAGCAGCCTTAAACACTTATCATCCAATTTCATGTTTATGTGTTTGCATGCTACGTGGTTTGTATAAAAAATTGTAAGATGATTCCCCTTGCTTTATTTTTCCTGTGTGTATGTTCTACCAGGATGACAAACACCTACTAGGTTCATCGTGTATCATACATGTTTTGTTATCTATCAGCACATAAACGAAGTCTGCAAACAAACATAGAAGGAAATAGCAATACATTCAAATAAATCGAATGTTTTGAGAGTAAAATGGCGAATACGACACTCTGGGGACGCATCGCAACTTTTTAAATAAATATCGCAAATAAATAATACTGGTGTAGCTTGGGGAGTTAAGAGAACGTATCATATCAGTTTGGTTTTAAAATATTTAGCTTACAGTTGCAGAATCATGGTACTATTTTTTCATGGAAGGGCCATGCTTCGGCACGTATGGGCCGGCTCAACCGAGTGATACCACGGCCTCACAGAAAACCGGTAGTGAAGCAATGGTTGCATTGCTTTTCGCCGTGTGAGTGAGGTTGCCGGAGGCCGTGCCGGTTTTCTGTGAGGCCGTGGTATCACTCCGGTCGAGCCAGCCCATACCTGCCGAGACATGGCTCTCCCACTAATACTTTTCATCATCTACGCTTTTGTTGTATTGTACATCATCAATGCCATCCACCTATGTTTGTTTGAAGATAAATTTACTTTTAAACGTATATTTTAGCAGATGATAATCTTATTTTTTTATAGAAACAGGATCCTAGTACTAATGTGAATTCCAATCTTACTCCGCTCATACTTCGTAATGATCTCATCTCAATTTTTTTCTGTCATACCAAACTCTAGTTAACATTAATTAAAATTGAGTACCAGCACGCTATTATAACTGCCAGGTGCACCTTCTTCAGCACCGACTAACCATGACCACTGCTTCTAAAGGTATGTAGCGCGAGCTTACCCGCATTAACTTGCCCAAATACCCACATTTAAAAGCGGCGGCAGCGTAATGGTTAAGGTATCGGACTTGCGATCAAGTGGTTGCGGGTTCGAACCCCACCCAGTGCACTGTTGACGTGAACCCACTCCTAACACAAGCATTTACCTTAGCTGGAGGGGTTAACAAGAATACTAGTAATGTGTGACCCACGTTGCTAGTATTCTTATTCTTAAAAAAAATAAACATTACTCTCCTTTCAATGTCACCTAACTTTGCATCTTCCATCCCTTAATAACGCGAAACATACACACAAAAAATACGCCACAAATATTGATAACCACCTTCTGAATATAATACCATTAGCAACATCATCACTTAACCTAGGCGATGCATAAGCAAAGAAGTAAGGAAAAGATGACGTGAATAAAAATCTTCATATTGCCTTCTATTTTCAAATTAGAAAAATAATAAATGTTACATAAACTTCAAGAGGATTCGTAATAAAATTCAGAATAGTTTAGGCAGTTCAAATTCGATACTGTTCATTCTTATCATTCATTTCATTTTCTAAAGAGACCTGTAAATAAATTGGAACCCAATAACAGTAATTCATCCATCAACTTAATGCATCATAAAAAAACATAATCTCATTGATTGTTTGCCGACCCGTGATCGAAAACACCGCAGCTACGAAACTGCGCCAAAGTTCTTAATTTTATGAGTCTACTCTTTCGAAATAGCACCTTTTGCTGAAGCAATTTAAACCAAAGCTTTGTGAACTTTGATCGATCTTGTCTATGGCCCCGAGTAATGAATCAAACAAATTGATTCATTCGGAGTCCGATCTGATTGCGCGACGGTCTGTGTCAGACTCTTTAGTGTAAGCGGTCCAGACGGACTTATTTCTTGAAAATAAATGTAATAAAGTATGATAGGGGATTTTTTTGCACGGTTTTTGTTTTACTTAAAATATATTGTGATTCCTTTCAGTGTAAAGCATCAGTGACTTTAAAAATGAATGCGTATATATGATATGTCAACAACTACATGGTAGTGTAACCTAATTTCAACTATTCAAAAATAAACCTATTATATTTATTTAAAAAAAAGTTACATAGCCTGTTGAAAATTTTATTTTATTGACAGTAAAATGAAGTGTCTCAAAACCGCTGAGGATATCCTAGTTATGTGTAACAGTTTTTTTTCGTTAATATTTTGATATGCTTAATATATTTATTTTAATATAAAAATAGAAACTTAGTCTGAAAATAAAACATTAAAAAACATACTGTAGTTTTACCGATAAACCTAAAATGAAGTGATTCCTTTTAAATGTGATTAGAAAGTATTTATTGGTGCCACGTATAAACGGCCACGTGCCCATATCAGATATAAGGCACATACATCTATATCGATTAATCTTTCAAGCCCCGTTTTACTGTCAGATTCTATCACAACATCCGCACACGGTCAGAGAGCATTCAGATGGTAATGATTTACTGTTACGATAAGCATAAATCATTGAATCTAAAGTTCCATAAATACGAAGAAGCTATAGTAGACCCCGAGGACATCACATTACAAACATATTTCATCCTCGATATTTTCTTCACGAGATGTTTATAAACTTTAGCCTTAGCTTTGAAGACACGGTTTACGTTGCCTTGTTAGTTTATAATACTTAAGAAGTTTACTTATTTTTACAATGTCGCTTTTATATTAGTATGTATAGTTAGAATGATCTTCCATAGGACTACAAACTCTCTTTTATACATGGTGTACGCTCAGTTTTTTTTTTGCAAGGATAATGTGGAACTTACGTGTATCAATCAACTTTGGCTTCCATTAACTTTTTTTTTTATGTTATGGGGGGCAAACGAGCAGACGGGTCACCTGATGGTAAATGACTACCGCCGCCCAAGTGCACCTATAGCTCAAGAGTCACAAGTGCGTTGCCGCCCTTTATGGTCGGAATAGGGGAAGAGGGGGAGGGGGCGGAGAGTGGGAATAGGGGAGAGGGGGATTACAGGGGAGGAAAGGACGGGAATAAGGGAGAGCGAAGGGTTAGGGCCTTCGGCAACCTCACTCAAGCTACGAAAAGCAATGCAAGCATTATTTCACTGCCGGTTTTCTGTGAGGCCGTGGTATCGACCGGAGTCGAGCCGGCCCATACGCGCCGAAGCATGGCTCTCCCTACTACAAAAAGAATTTCTTTAAAGCCCACTATTTTGAGACGGCATTGTATGACTGAGTTGTACAGCATTCATGACTGCATTCCTTTAGTTGCTGGTATAGGCATCCATCACCTGAGTATGAATTACGAATAAAGCAACGCACGAACAGCTGAAGAGTTGATCGTAGGTGGTAAATAAAGTAAGAATTTATATGTACGACAAATTTATTTGTTGAATTACCAAACCAAGGTCCATATCATGAACACAGTAAAATTAATACGATGCATTTTATCCATAATCGCCATTTTATTGCTTCCAATTGATAATCCCTGATTGTAGATATAATTTTTGCGATAAATTCAGACAGCTGTGATAAACTAAGTAAACGTGTTATAAACTAAGTACAATCCCAATCGCTCGATGTTCTTAAAATATCGAATCGATATTTTAAGAAAATTATAACAAAATTTTAATTAAAGCGAAATTGACGCCAACGGTTATTGACACATATACCTACAAAATTTTATTAAATGCTTAGTTTCAAACTATGAGTAGCATGTTTCAAATACTCTTAACATACTTCTAATTAATAATTCTGTTACATTACTTGCATATGTATTAAACTATTTATCCCATTGTGTTTATCATCAGTACCTTATGATTATTTTCTCAATGATATCCAGAGACAAGTAACCATTTGTATGTAGGATATAAACGGTTACTTGTTTTTGGATATCATCTGCTCATCTTTGAGTAATGAAGATTAAGTTTGACTCTTCTTTTGTTACTCACGTAGATTTAGTAGGCATTTGACCAGAAGCGATTCCTTTGATTTTACATCACGTTACTCGTTGCACTATAGTAGAAGAATTCATATATACGTTCCAACGAATAATAAAACTAGCCAAGGTACCGTACTATCAACACTTTCATTAAAAATTTAAAAATAAACAATTTCGGTCACGGCTTTACCAACCTTAGACACAGGCGGCTCTCGAACGGAGTCATTTCACGCTGAAAGATTATCTTTGAGAATTTTGCACTAATTATTAAGATGTGTCATCATTACGTTTACACTGCTATCAATACATAGAAAACTAATGTTCGTTGCACTACCAACTGTTAAATCTACCAAAACGTATTCAGTCACAAGCCCATCTTATGAAAGCACTTACATCTTAAAGCTATTTTGCTCTTTCTTCCCGCAGCACACTCCGTCCAAGACAGTGTTTAAAACTCCTGAATTTTATTTCAATCCAGTCCCGGACTCTAAAATCCATAAATGACCATGCTTAGCCGTAAGCGTCACATAGCTAAAAGTCCATGACTTTGGTGTAATGGAAATTTGACATTTTTCTTAGTTACAGCACGTTAACTTATAAATCCGTGACACTTTGGTATTGGATAGCTTTCAACTGTCGTTGTGTCTAAGCGTCCAATTCTTTCGCTTAGACACAAAGAACGTAGTTTGACAGGCTTTGTGCTCCGTTTAGAAGACATGTTCTACCGCAATGCGGAAATAAGGTAAAATGTTTAAAATTTCTGACTAACAAAAGAAAAAGTTTGATCTAGTTCTATTCAGTCGATTAAATTAAACTATTTCCATAATGTGGTCAATTATTAAGAAGAAAAAAAAAACAATATAAAGCTGCAGTTTCTAGCGTTACAAAATTAACACCAGATTTTAAGGCTGACTGGCAAAATATTATTTTAAGATCTTACTAAAAAGAGTTTATATTTGAAATAGGGTTAAGTTATTAAAACCTAACCAACAAACTTAGAATGTAATTTTTTTTTTTTACTTGACACATCTCACACACGGCCGTCTGATCCCAAACTAAGCAGAGCCTGCACTATGGTAACCAGACTGCTGATAAACATACTTATATATTTCTAAATACATACATATTATAGATAAATTACACCCAGACACAGAACAAACTATCGTGCTCATCACACAATTATTTGTCCTGGGTGGGAATCGAACCCACGACCTCTGGCTTAGCAGTCAGGGTCACTAACCACTAGACCAACAGGCCAGCCTATTTTTATATTAATATTATAATTGTAAAGTAATCGCTTGTCAACAGTATCAGTAAGTATCTAAATTGTCTCAAACATAGTCACACAAACATAGTGGCACTACAGCCTAAGCATAGCTTTACTATCTATATAATCAATCCTGAACTTTGCAACCGGACGAAGTTTCCCTTGGAACTCAGCACCGCCAATCAAGCTCCATTCTAATTCTAATTTGAGGGGTGGGCGAGCTCTACGTCACGGGTTAAGTTCTCGCCAGGTGGCACATGTTAGTTTGCACATAACTGCTACTGTTTGTATTGAGTTTGTTACCGCAAACACTATGTTCAAAATGTAGGGTGTTTTCTAAAGTTAATATCTTTAAAATATTAAATCACAAGGGTAATTTTTTCTGCCTCCGTTAAGAAAATTTTAAACATAATGAAATAAAAAGATTATAAAATTCACTTTATTTACTTATTCTAGAAAGGTTTTCGATTTTTTTCTGATTTTGATTTCCTGTACACTCAATCTAAAAGTTATATGCACCCGAATCAAATCGAATATACAATCAATAGCATATAAGCTCTTTTGAGTACGTCGACAAAGTCTCTAATTTGGTCTTTAATGGTGGTTAAATCATTCGTGTTTTTTAATAAAAAACTGTGTGGTGTCGTGGGACACGAGATATGAACGAAGTTCCTTATTATAAAAATATTAATTTGTAGTTCTATTCGATGTATAAAGAAAAAAAATATTCGGGTATACATTTTTTATTATGATTTATTTATCGATAAAAATCACTCACACATCCTCACACACATCCTCCCACATACCCTCCCACACATCCTCCCACACACCGTCACACCCATCCTCACACACATCCTCACACACATCATCCTCATACAGGCCTTGTATGGGGCTCCAGTTTGGGCACCGACTCTGACGGACCGTAATGTTGCGTTCCTTCGACGCCCGTAACGGTCCATGGCCGTCAGGGTCATAAGAGGGTATCGCACAATCTCTTTTGAAGCGGCAAGTCTTGGAAGCGAAAGCCCTTGCGTCCTCATATCACTGGCGCAAGGAGACGCTTGACCGTGGGCTGAGGCTTTTGCCCAGTGAAGTAAAGGCCCAAAGGTCCCAGGTCAACCATGTACTCATGGCTGAATGGAAAGAGCGACTTGGGCAACCGATCGCGGGGCACGCCACAATTCTGGCGGTAAGGCCCGTCATGAAGGATTGGCTAGAGAGGCGTTATGGCAGCCTCTCTTACCGGATGATGCAAGTGCTTACTGGGCACGGCTGCTTCGGGAAGTACCTGTGTCGCATAGGCCGGGAGCCAATGCCTGAGTGCCATCACTGCAGGGGCTGTCCCGAGGATACTGCACTCCACACCCTAGTGGAGTGTCCAGTGTGGGTCCCACAGCGCGATGACCTTGAGACAGCTCTAGGTGTGGGAAGCCTCTCGCTAGAGACCATGGTGCTAGCTATGGTACAAAGCGAGAGCGCGTGGGTCTCCGCCGCCTAATTTTGCGAGGAGGTGATGTACGCCAAAGAGGCGGCGGAAAGGGAACGGGAGAGGACTAGCACTCTCCCGTCACGCTGAGGACGCACCAGGCGCCGTAGGGCACTTAATGACCTACGGCCTCCGTGAGCGCTGGCCTTAAGGCGCTGGGAAGGTTAACTAGTCGGTTCGATTCCGACATAGCCACTTCGTCGAACGCTCGGCGAGGTGGTACCCGAGAGGGTTTCCACACGTAAAAAAAAAAAAGGTTAATAACATTCATATTATTATTACAAATTAATTTATTATCTTTATCATTTACATTGCTTCGGTGGGTTATTGGGCTTTTCGTTTTATTATTTATTGCAAGAGTTGCTCTCTGTTGTCAAATCAATTAATTTAATTATTTTTTTACATATAATTTAAATTACTTGAAATGTCCGAGGTATAATTGTTTGCCGAAAAATGGAATTTTTGTCAACTTGCTCGATAAAAGCAAGCAAGTTCTTGGCTGTTATTGTAAAATAATATGATAGCTATATGACTCTTATAATAAATTGAAACCTTTTACCAAAAAAACTTTATTTCCAACAATCCTGTTAGTGTCAACAACGTGAAATTTGTTATCATTAGCTCCATTATTTTGACACGTCAAATTATTCATAATCATATTTAAATTATGTCTAATTATTTTTTCCTCCTGTGACAATCCTTTATTTATTAGAATTTTTTTTTTCTCATTTTATCATTGTAAGATAAATAGGGCATCCAATAATTCCTGAATGAGTGTCCCAAGTTTGTGTTTAGCATTAAGGGTCCCATGCCCTAAACAATTTCATCACTAAAGATGACTAAATTAGATGTATTCTTTTGGAAGTTACTGTTTTCCTGTTACAGTCATATTATAGTATTGTGGTGGCTGCGAGGAAGGGGCATATTTTATCTACCTTCGACGTCGGCGCATCAAATTTCAACTCGGGTCGACACTGTATGACTAAAACTGGATATATTAGAAGCATAAACAAACGTGAGACTATTATAAAAAATTAGGTAAATAGGCAAACACAGAACCATTTTATATAATGTTCGTCAATTTAGATTTTTTTTTTTTTGGTTATACAGCTATTGAAGAACTTTAGTGAAGTCACTTATTATGACACTATTATAAAAAGTTATATATAGGATAATAGGCAAAGACCGAACCATTTTTTCCAATGTTCGTCAATTTCGGTTTCTTTTTTTTTGGTTTTATGGCTATGGACGAACTTTAGTGATGTTACTATTCCAGATTTAGTATTTATGGTGGAATTTCGTCCATTGGGCTAGCACTAGTTTAAAATAAATCAACTTAACATTATTTCTTAAAATAAACATAAAGATGTCAGCCTGTTTCAGAGTTATATAGGCCATCTATTCATCACTTTAATGCTAAGCACTACTTGGTGCAGCGATTTCGGAGTTATTTACCTCCTTAATTGCTACAAATTGTTTTTTTTCTTTTTATGGTATAGAGGGTGTGGAGGAACGGGTGTTATGTCCCTCCGACATAAAGGGAGGATCTTCCGACCAGGCGAGGTGATCATGCCTGGCGGGCCGCGGCCCAACGATTAATGTTGGGAAGTTGTAAATATACTAATCGGCGCGAGAACTCTCATAGCGCGATGCAGGATTAGTAGTTACTTCGTAGTTCAGCTCCTCTTCGCTAGAGGATGTTGAAGTATATTTTGATTTTTGTGGGAGTCGACACAAGGGCAAACGAGCAGACGGGTCACCGGATGGTAAATGACTACCGCCACCCATGGGCACCTGTAACTCAAGAGTTACAAGTGCGTTGCCGCCCTTTAAGGTGGGATTAGTGGAAGACGGGGAGAGGGGGGAAGAGCGGGAAGACAGGAGAGGGGGATTAGAGGGGAGGAGAGAGGGGAAAGGGGAAGGATAGGAATAGGGGAGAGGGAAGGGTTAGGGCTTCCGGTAACCTCACTCACGCAGCGAAAAGCAATGCAATCATTGTTGCACTGCCGGTTTTCTGTGAGGCCGTGGTATCGAGCGGAGTCGAGCCGGGCCCATACGTGCCGAAGCATGGCTCTCCCACGTATATTGGTAAAATAAAGTGACTGTTTATGGATCAAAAGTGAATAGAGTATTTCTAGAACACAGTTTTCGCTTTCGTTTCGTCTAGTAATTGTATATTTAGGAATAAGGGATGCAAAGGATACTAACAAATCCTGGAATTTTAATTTAGTAGTGAGTATATAAACATTGAACAATAATTTCTAATTTATTTTGCTTTTAAAGGAAATTATTTATTTATTTATTGGTTCGGCCACAACTGTTACACTTTTTCTTACAACTAACATGCTCTTTGATATATTAAAAGCGTACAGTATCAACTGGCAAACACAGCTTTCTCAAAAAAAAAAAACATACGGACTTAACTTAAGATGCTAATGCATAATGCTAATGTTACAATACAGTGTATAGATAATAATATAAAGATAAAAACAAAAAAAAATAATTAGTAATTGATAATAAAATTGTTTAGTAGGAGTTAGTTCTGTAGTGGACTTGGTTCCTGAATTTGTAAAGGGATAAACCGAAAAAATCTAGCTGGTCGTCGAATTTGTTATACAGCCTACTGACTCTGGGGATCGGAGAGTTGAAGCTAAGAACTGTTTTACGCGATGGGGGATATAGCAGCTTGATGGGCTGCCCAGGATACTTACGAGGGATGTTAAAATTAATTTTTGATACTAGTTGGGGGCAATCAATAAAATTATTTAAAAGCTTGTAAATGAAAATTAGATCAAGTGATTCTCTGCGCGTTTCAAGGGACTTAATGTTAAAGATTTCTAACCGCCCAGTATAACTGCGTGTTGTTCTAGTAATGCCGGTACAGTATGCTAAATGGTTTAAAAACCTTTTTTGGATGCTTTCCAATCGAAGAGTATGCGTAGCGTAGTGAGGACGCCACACAACCGAGCAGTACTCTAGTATGCTTCGGACAAAACAGTTGAATAATAATATTTTAGTCTTGGGTTTGTGAAAAGGTTTAGCATTCCGGATAATAAAACCAAGTACCAAACAAAGAACAGTATAAGACCCATATGCGACCCTTGGGGCACACCAGAAGTTATTATGTATGTGTCAGATTTAAACCCATTGGCTACAACGTAAAATGATCTATTACTCATATAAGAGTTGAGCTATTTAAGGAAGGAACGAGCAAAACCATATACTGCAAGTTTTTCAATTAAGA
This sequence comes from Callimorpha dominula, assembly GCA_949752705.1. Classification (NCBI taxonomy): domain Eukaryota; kingdom Metazoa; phylum Arthropoda; class Insecta; order Lepidoptera; family Erebidae; genus Callimorpha; species Callimorpha dominula. Next base: position 4,738,712 of record OX457005.1, read on the forward strand.
TTTCAGGAGGGACTTTGTCGAACGCCTTACAAATATCGGTATAGACTGCATCAACTTGCTTATTTGAGTCAACTGCTTCGACAATATGTTCAACAAAGCATACCAAATTACTACCCGTTGATCTACCGGGTAAAAAACCATGTTGATAGTTCAAGACGTACTTCCTAAAATGATTTTGAATGACTGGACATATCAACGCTTCAAAGATCTTTGCTAGATTGGAAAGGATTGAGATTAGTCTATAATTGTTCACCAATTTATTGTCACCAGATTTGTAAATTGGAATTACCTTGGCGAGTTTCAGTTTAATATAACTAGATAATGACTATCAATCTGAAGTAGTATTAAACGTTATAGAATAAATACATAATGCTGACAAGCTTGACTGATAGAAATCAAAAACAAACAAAACAACAAGGTTATCTAATAATTCGTTACTTTCATGAGTATTATAGATCTCTATTATAAAAAGATTGAGCTTTTAACGAAATATGTGTATATCAAGTTATCATTTAATGTGTATAATATCTATCACATCGGTTACAATTACATATAGGAACATTTAATCTAATCTTTATTTTGAATTAATATGTTTAGTTCAAGTTATTGTCTTTAGTTCCAATTATATATTCATAGAATTTTCTGATTTAATCTACTAGTATATTTTTATCTTAATGAAAAAGTAATGGTTTACTGCTCACCTCAATTGATAGGGAATATTTTAAGATAGTGGTTCATCAACTATCAGGTTATGCTTTTAAATATATAATTACTTTAAATGAGCAATTCTTATAAATAGCATTATAGGGCGATCGTTCCAACCGACGTTGTTCGAGTGAACAGATAAAATTTGTTTTATTGTGTGGACAAACTGACTTGGTACTCGTTGGCGTCATAGCCAATTTCTTATTTACAATTTTTTCTGGATACAGATATAATATAATTGACTATTTTTTTAAAGCTTAAGTTTCAATTGTTGTACGTCTGCTACCCTCACATATCGATTATTATTAATTGATATGGTTGTAAAAGAAACATTGGTTTTTAATCAGAACTACTTCTTAAATTCGTAGAAAAGGTGGTGATACCGAGGCTGACATGGTGGCATTACTGACAGATATTGATGCGGTATCCATATGGAGTCAAGACAACCACCTTCACTCAATAATCTCAAACGTAAAATAATAACGTTTTCATGAAAATCACAGTCCCTGATTATTAATTATAATTTTAACGAACGCTCCTTTGGATAGAGTTTATGGGATAAGTGATTTAGGATCAGTACCTATTAGATTGCAAATTAGACTTCCACATGCACGTTACCAAAACTTGCAAGTCAGCACAACGTCAGTCAGCAAAACCTTAGGGCTTGTCATGTCACTGCATCACAGTTCGATAACATAGGGGTTGCAAAAGTATTATACAATGCTTATGTGCGCAGTAAACTTGAGTATGGTGCTGTTGTTTAGAATCCTTATGAAGAAAAATATGCTCTAAGAATTGACAAATAACATCGTAAATTTCCTCGATGGATATACATAGACATGGAATCGTTGAAATTGAGAAGGGCTATGTCTCAAGTCGCGTAATATCGATCTATAATTTGTATTAGAATCGATAGTCCCCAAATACTAGAGCAAGTCCGTATCTTGGTCCCCGGGAACATTATCACCGTACTCGGAGCCGGAGGGTCAGGTAGCGCCGCCCCTTCACCGATCTAAATACTTGCTCAGCACCACGAACTGGACTTATTTGCAGATGGATTAGGAATAAATTTCGTATAATTTTAAATAACATATTTAAGGTATATTCAATAATTGAATACTATTAAACTGACATATTTTATTATTATCATTATTAAGTACTATTTTATATTTTAAACTAAGATATTATTATGTGCTAAACTGACATTTTATTCTTGATATTATTAATTAATCTTGTAAGCGTTTTGGATGTCACAGCTGTTAGCTTATAAGATCAAATTAATAAATAAGAGTGAAGATCAATTGATTAGTTAGAGCAGAGAAAGAAGTTGTTTCCTTGAGAGTTTTAGCATCATTTTGAAGTGCTTCGCAACGGGCGAATCTCCTGTTAATCACTGGACCGCTAAAAGATATGATTTTTGTTTATTTTATTTTGAACTAAACGACCTTGATTTAATTAACTAAATGAAGACTTATGGCGACCGCCCGGATGTATTCATCAGACCATATAGGTCTATGAAACTTGTCAAGACCAATCCACGACCAAAAAAACAGAATACAAAAAATTTTGTAGTAAGATTTGACTCTAGATTTGATAGTCTGACGGAAAGAGAAAAAGTCATATCAATTTCTTTCGGTTATCACGACATTTTCACCAAGAATCGGAATCATTTCATGAATAAAGAAATACCTAAACATATCCACAGCAAAAAGTTCTGTAGACACTAATGTATTTATATAAAATCAGCTAAATTATCTTACTTACTGAGAACGATATCTTATCCTCGATGACATTATGAATAATTACGATAGAGGCATTTGAAGCTTAATGTATAGGATTTCGGGTCTACTGGCATACACACATGCTGAAAACTGTTTTACGTTACCAGTCGTAATGATGCGCGAAATTTTTATTCTGTTAATGATGGTGTCATATGCATTCCCCTGTGAAAGATATACATTTGAAGAAGGCTTTGATGAGAAATTTTCAACGGAGGTGGGGTTCTGTGTAAACAATAATTATCCGCCATGGGAAATTGGAAGTTTTGAGGATATAAACATAGATCGTTTCCACGAGCTTAGTACACAGTTTATATATCCGAATCAGGCACTTAGCTGTGTGTCATCACCAGCTTATTATATGGTTCCCGGTGGTCTTATTGAAGTTAACATATTTATGAGCAACCATGTGACTAACGATCTAATAACGGCTATGGTAATGGATCAAAACAATGCTAATGCAGGTATCAATTTAATTCTTGGAGCTACGTTTGTTGGAGGTTGGCACACCATGCAAATTAACATACTTGGCAACTCGCCGTTCTTGGGTCATGTGAGTATTTTTTTAAGTTTTAGTATTACTTTGTTTCACAATACCTTTATATTCTATGGTATAGTGCAATTAATAGTAATGTAAATTTATATATTTTTTACGGCAGACATGTTTGCGGGATTACTAACAAATTGTAGATTAAACTTGACCGTGGTGTGCTAAAATAAACCAAGTTACTTACTCATCAAAAAAAGTATTCATGCCAAATTATCTGTGTTTGTATTAAAAAATCGGCCAAGTGCGAGTCGGAATCGCGCATGAAGAGTTCCGCACCATTGCGATTATTCAGATCGAGCAAAAAAACACGTTTCTAGTAGGGGAGCCCCCTTTAAAGCATGAGATACAGACCGCTGACAGACAGACGGACGGACAGCGGAGGCTTAGTAATAGGGATTCCGTTGGTTACACTTTAGGTAGGTCTCTAAATAGAACGTATGTTGTAAAAAGAATTTTTCCTGGTGTACTGAACAAAAAACCTGAAGAAAGTAAATATACAGATCATTTTTGATACTAAACAAATATCCTGTACTATGTCGGACACGAGTCTAGTTTAGTTTTGTACGCAAAGATTAAGTGAAGTAGATACAATTTTACGTTAAAAGTGTTTTATACATATCTATAAACCTAAAACGCGAAATAGCAACGATAGAATCCAATATTTAACTTTGATTTGATTAGATTGTGCAAAAAAATCAATATTGGCGAGGTATAAATGTGTGAAGAGAAGCCCATACTCTAGCATTCGTTCTGTACAGTAACAGTGTAAAACGGCCGAGGCACGCACACCTCGCGATTCAATACAGTCCTAGATACCACATAAACGTAACAGAACTGATCCGCTACAATCGAACCATATACCATGCAACATCATAGATCTAAGTAGTTTATATTAGAGTACATGATAAAATTATAAAAAAATAAAGTCTTCCTAAGATTGTTCATTATTTTTATGTTCTTCAAGTTAACTTACTTTTACAGGGTGGCAGTTAGAATTACACAACATATAATTTTAAAGCACAAATATGTTGATGAAAGACACTTTTTGAATCCTTGTCATATTAATTCGATTCATATTTTTGTCATTCAGTAGCATCACCCTACCCACACCCTCGCTGCGTTTACTTTTTTATCGTAATTTTTTATTGTACTTTTTTTACCTCACCGGAGCTTACGGTGAAGTGGTATGTCGGAATCGAACCGACTAAAACCTCACGATGTTCCGTCACAAGTGGATTTGGAAGGAAGTCTCTGAGAACCCCTGCAGATTGTGGCTACGTGACAGCAGGCGACCACACTGTGGAGTACAGGGAGCCTTGGCTCCTTCACGCACGCAACACGTCGCGTCACTGTCCCGGGCATGCTTCTGGAAGGGTAAGGGTGACGCTATCCCTAGGCCATGCTCGCTCACGCATCGAGGTCGGATATCATTCTGCGCTCCCATATTTAAAAATATAAAAATTAGTAGACCACCGACATCCATCGGGTACATGGACCAAGACACCAGTGGTTAGGGCTCCCAAGACAGGCACCTTCTCACTATACGTCGGGATGTGTCGAGGAGAACTGCCTTCTGCATCAGTCCCTTGATCTAGCCGCCTATCGCGAGCAGATGTGAAAAACGGAACAATGATCGCCGCATCGACATTCCACATATCGACAATCTCGTGAGACAAATCCAAATATTTGCTTTGTTTTTCTCTTACGAGGTTCTCGTTATGAGGAACAGCGACATTGGTATCGATAAATTATACTGTTATGTGACGGTAGGCAAAAAAAACGAGTAATGTTACAAATCATCTAATATCGGACATAAAAAGCCACACTAAGATGCAATTAGGCCACTTTTGCTTCGAACGGCAAGCGGATCTAACTTGAGCAGTATCGCAACCTAACAATACATTATTATTATTGTATCTATTTCACTTAATCTTATCGTGGCAGCATACAAAAGTTTTATGTTCCGGGACTAGCGATTGTTGGCGATGAGCTTTAATAGCTCATAACGTAATTTTAAACATAATTTTAAATTCCACATGGCTATATTAATAGCCATGTGGAATTAAAAAGAAAACTGATATTTTTATTTGTTTCAGCTTTCTATAGTAGGCATGGCATCAGAAACCTCCACTGTAATAGTTGATTCTTTTCGATATATACCGCCCGGAACCTTCGAAAGCGATTGCGTACTATATGGAATAGAAGACAATGAAACCACCAATGAGGTGACCGATGACACCACCAATCACACAACCGACGACACGACCGATGACACTACTGCTGATATCACCGATCATGCCACTGAGAATACCACCGATGATACCATCGACGATACCACAGATGATACCACCGATGATACTACGGACGATACTACCGATGCTGTCACCGATGATGCAACTGACGATACCACTGACGATGCTTCTGATGATGGCACTGATGCTATTACCAATGATGCCACCGATGATACCACTGATACTGATACTACCGATGGTATCACCGACGATGCCACCGATGATACGATCAATGACTCTACCAATTATACCACCAACAATGCTACCGATGCTATAACCGATGATGCCACTGATAATATCTCCGATGATACCACTGATGCTAACACCGACGACACCACCGATGATACCACCGACGATGCTTCCGGCGCCGTCACCGATGATGTTACTGATGATACCACTGATGCTATTACCAACGATGCCACCGGTGATACCACTGATGATACTACCAATGGTATCACCGACGATGCCACTGATGAGATGATCAATGACTCTACCAATTATACCACCGACAATGCTACCGATGCTATAACCGATGATGCCACTGTTAATACCTCCAATGATAACACCGATGATACCACCAACGATGCTTCCGACGCTGTCACCGATGATGCCACTGATGATACCTTCGATGATACTACCGATGCTAACACCAACGATACCACCGACGATGATGCTACTGATGATACCACTGATGATACTACCAATGGTATCACCGACGATGCCACTGATGATACCTCCAATGATACCACTGATGATACTACCGATGCCATCTCCGATGATGCTACGTATGTTACCAACAATAATACCACACATATTACCACCGATGACACCGCTGATGATACCACCAATGATGTCAATGATATCACCAATGATATCACCGCTGATACAACCGATGATACCCCGGACGATACCACGGCGGAAACTACTGACTATAGTACCGATACTATCACAGATGAAGCCACTGATGAAACCATCGATAACAGTACGGATGAGGTCACTTCTGAATCTCTAATAGAAGGCGACACCACAAAAGACATTCCAACAATCCCAACCCCAATTTTAGATGACTGTAAAGATGGTTTGTTTACTCCACTTACCATAGCAGTATTAGTTCTCGCATCCTTATTGATCATCATTTTGGTGTCCATATTCTGTTACTGGCTCGGAAGACGAAGAGGTAGCCCTTCTGAGCCTCGACTGACTATCTAGCACGAGACAAAAATAGAAGAAAATAAATAATTTCCCTGACACTACTCGTAAATATAATTACAAAGCCAGAACAATGGATCATTTACCTAAAAACAAATGGGATGCCTCACTTTCCTAAGACTTGTTTTCTATTTGCACTTGATTGTACAGATTACCTTATATATAATGTGGTCAAATTAAAAAACATTGAACAACAAATAATTCAATCATTGTTAGTTATTCCATTTCAGTTCTAAAAGGAAACACATTAAGTCATACTCATAACTAGCACACAAAATACAAACGTAGTTATCTAAGTATATAATAGTATAGTTTAGATCGAAAGAAAACGAGTTTATTTAGTAAGAAAAGATACACAACTGGTTTTAGCTTATAAACAGTACGGAAGGCAGAAAAATAAAAAAAACACTTACACCACTACACCATGTTACGTATAAAAGATGTGTTCTGTGCGTTTGACAACTAGTGTCATCTAATACTCTGACGGGACATAATCTGTCGCATGACGTAGTGTATTTAACTTAAATTATGTGATCTATTACCACGGTTATTAAATAGGTTAAAAATGTGTATAATACATGTAAACATATATTATATAGACGAGGGTTGTAGCAATGTCCTACAAATATTTGGACTCCAAAACATCAAATCACAATACAAAGAGTATTTAAAATTTAAGGCCTTCCTACATGCTTTGCTCCTACTGCTCAACTCACTTAACTTAATAAAATTCACGCCCATTTTCGGTTAAAGAGTTTCAAGAATTATAAACAGCGTATGATATTATTTAAATTATAACGATGTCTGGGGGTGGCGAAAATGAAACAAAAGAAAGAATTTTACTAAAACTGTTATTAATCGCAATAATGAAATCGACTCCGGCATTTGAAACGGCTGTCAATTCGTCACAATGTTTGCTTTGTGTATGTAAATCGATTATTAATGTGTATCACCTTGTCAGATGTCAATGATTTTTTTTTAAGATAAATTGTGCGTGATTGGCGTTCATTTAAAAAAAACTGCTTGCAACGCACCTTAGATTGAGTTCGTTTAAGCTTTAAATAACTGTCAGTGTTCAGTTCACTCACTGATAAACAATGAGTACAAAATATAATCTAAATTAAATTATTCATCATCGGAACAATTATTGCCTAATCCACGTTAAACATAATGACCGTTTCGTTTATCAAGTCCAAATATTTAACTTCCTTGTTTTACGAGATTCTCGTTATGAGGGATAGTGCATTGCTAACTTTTAAACTTTCGCATTTTCGGTTTCGACTAGGTTGCACTAGCCGTGGTCACAGGCTGACTGTTAGAGCTTAAAAAATTTTGCAAATGATCTCATTATTACTGGTATTATTTTAAAAGAAGTTTATTTTTATAAAATGCAAAGTCTTTATTTTTTGTCATAACATTACTGTATCTAATCGACTAAATAATTTTTCTAGAACACCTTTCACCCACCTTAAAAGTAGTAAACGTGTTCCATTTGCGCAAAAAGATTCCAGTATTTTTTAAAGAGAAGACAATATTTAATTTTATTCAAACAAACACATGTATTATCGCAATAAAGATACAAAAAGGTTTTGTCTCGGTTGTAGAAATGTTAAGTCAAAATACCTTTTACATGGCAGGTCACTATATCTTCAAGAGTCGCGATTTTACAGGAAATAAAATGTATCGGATTGTGTGAATATGTAAAGGTTTTTAAATGATAACGTCATGTCGTGCATGTCCACGGTGAACAGGCTTAGAGAAGTCTGCGGTGCGATGTCGTGTAGAGTGTGCGGCATAAATTTTCAACGTTCGACGTTGAATTACGACAGAATTGTGTAAGAGCCCAAAAGTGCTGTATTGTGACGTGTCGTGATTTTTTGTATAAACCAACTAATGACTAATCGGATTCTATCCAGGTTTAGGCACAGATAAGATAATGATTTGGTTTAGGTTTTATAATGTAGTGCTAATCTAAAAGTTTGCAGTACTCAAAATGGTAATACAATGAAAATAGGAGATATAGATAAAGGATCGGCAATAGGCTAACGGGAGTGGGACTAACTTATAATTGGCTAAATGTGCATGTTTAATACACCTCTGCCTACTCCTTCGGGGACAAGAACAGGAGTGTGTATATACAGTTAAAGGTGTCGAACCCCACCCACTGGATTACTGACGTGAACCAACTCCTAACACAAGCATTTAGATTAGCTGGAGGGGTTAACAGAAATACCAGTAATGTGTAGACCCACGTTGCTAGTATTCTTTCAAAAAAAAAATATTGACAAAGTCGAGTCGAGTTTTTTACAGTATAGGGGGCAAAGTAACACACGGGCTACCTGTTAGTGAGTGACTTCCGCCGCCCAAGGACAGCTGCAAATCAAAAGACATAAGTGCGTTGCCGGCCTTTAAGGGGCGAGTAGCTTCTTTTCTTGAAGGTTTGAAGGTCGTATCGGTCCGGAAATACCAACTAGTAAATAAACAACTTTTAGGTTATTCTCATATTTTTCCGAATAACTTCGTAAATACAAAATGTGCACCAATACGTTATAAATATTTTTCACCCTGTCAATAATTAAATCACATCCAATAAAGGTGTACGCTCGGTTTTTTCCCTAGTTTAACTTGGAACTTACGTGTGTCAACCAACTTTGGCTTCTGTTAACTACAACAAATAGAATACCTGTAATTGTGATTTCTTCAAAGTGCACTAATTTTAGCCATCGTCACTAAGTTGTACAACATTTCTGACTATCTGCATTCCTTTAGTTGCTGGTGTAGGCATCCATCACCTGAGTATGTATTACGAATAAAGCAAGGCACGAACAGCTGAAGATTTGATCGTAGCTGGCAGATAAAATCGGAGTTTATATGTACGACAAATTTGTTTGTTGAATTACCAAACCCTCCAGGGATGGCCCCCTAATCATGAACTCAGTAATAAATACACAGTAAAATTAATACGATGCATTATAATAATAATCGCCATTATATTGCTCGCAATTGATAATCTCTGATTGTGGATATTATTTTATTGCGATATATTCAGATAAATGTAACATTATAAAATATGTAAAGTCCCAGTAGCCTGTCAAAAATGCTAATGGATATTTTAAATAAACAATTTCGGTCAGGTCCTTACCATCCTTAGACACAGGCGGCTCTCGAACGGAGTCACTTGACGCTGAAAGAGTAACTTTGATTATTTTGAACTAATTATTCAGTGTCGTGTGCTATCAATACATAAAAAAAAACTAATGTATATGTTTATCTCCTAAGGATAACCCACAGTAACTATTTTTATCTTTTACATATTACAAATAAAATATATGTTATTTTCCAAACTATTTTAAATAATACAGTATTATTTCTTATCCAATTAAATGCATTAGATACTTTGTGCATTTTATGTAGATCAAAATTGCCCTTTACAGCATATCATTAAAATGAATATCTTAGAAGATATCAGAGATTTAACGGGGGCAGAGCGGCTGGCGGACCGTTCGTCCGTCCCGGTTGGCAGCGGTCGGCGGGCGCGGGGTGTGCCTATAAATTGCTATAAATAGCGCGTCGAAAGCTGCGCCTCGCCCTATGCGCCCTAGCATTGTATGATTCGTAGCGATCGCACGCGTCTTTCAGTGTCCTCCAGCCAGTAAAATAAAAATAAAACCTGCTTTACAGCGCGACGATTCAGTACGTTGTAGAAATAAGATGAAAACCTTTTTTTTTACCTTTTTTTATCTATTTAGGTTAATTTATCTATTTAGCTACTTAGGCAAGGTTGATTTCAAAGAAATAAATTATTACCTATACCTATAACACATACATTCATACATACATACATTACATAAGGTTTCTGAGTTTATTTTGTTGATCATCAAATTGTTTTATTAGTAAGTAGGTATTATAGTACGCAGTAAGATAATTTATTGATCGTTTATTTTTTTTTTGTACAGAAAGTAAAAGGTATTTCAGTTATGCCTGGAAGACGTCGTACTTCAAATATAGGTCGTAACACAAGGAATAGTGCGTTTGGTTAAAGATAGAGAATCGCCAGAAGAGCGTGAAGCTCGCTTTAGCCAGGAACGGGATAGACGTAGAGTTCAGAGACCAACAGTTTTGCCCGCGCAGACTAATTAATGAGAAAATGAAGTAAATTCTGCCATAAATTATTGATAAGAATGAAGGGAAATTATTTTTCCTTGATGCTCCAGGAGGCGCAGGGAAAACATTTTTAATCAATTTGCTTTTAGCCAAAGTCAGATCTACTGGTAAAATAGCATTAGCCGTTGCATCATCCGGCATTGCAGCTACACTATTAGGAGGCCGAAAGATTGCTATTGATGATACTAACAGTGTCTGCAGCATGTCTAAACAAAGCAGTACGGTAAAATTGATGCGTTATTGCTCACTAATAGTATGGGACGAAGCCACCATGCCGAACAAGACTTACGTGGAAGCATTAGATAGAACCCCTCCGGACTCGTGGTCCCCCTGTGATCTTCCCCTGGGGGGACCACGAGTAAATCGCATTCGCTCGTGGCCCCTCCGATTCAATCTTGACCAATTTTAACGGATAAGAAGTAATATGGTATGTTACCGGCAGACTTATTAAACTTTTTCCCCCCGAACTCGTGGTTCCCCTTGTCAGTTTTATTTCAATAAAAGTAAATAGAAAGGTAATAAAATTAAAAACTATAGTATAGTATAGTAGGTATAATAAAAAAATGCGAAATTCATCGTACTTTTTCTAGAAAATGTACAATGCGCGATTTGCACAGCAAAAACTCACCAATGGGTGGATGTACAATTTTGTTCTGAGGTGACTTTCATAAAATTCTACCAGTTGTGACTAGAAGTACATGTGCTGATGAAACAAAAGCTTCATTGAAAAGATCTTACCTTTGGCCACACGTAAATTGGAACTTAAAACAAACATGAGAGTTTCGTTGTCTTCACGTGAGAATAGGCTTTTTTTCAGAGATCTTGCTCAAAGTTGGCAATGGACATCTAACACAAAATAATGAAAGAATTAACCTAGACAATCAAAACCTTTGTGTTTTAATAAACAATATTCAAGAGTTGGTCAACAGTATCTATCCCGACATTGATAACATAAGTTGTAAGACTATATCTTGGTTCAAAGAAAGAACGATTCTGTCACCTACTAACGAACAGGTAGATAAGGTGAATAACTTGATTCTTTCAAAGATTAATGCACCGATGAAAATATAGTACTCAGTCGACACTGTAGTCGATGAAAGTGTAGAAAGTAGGTTGTCCTGGCTGAAATTATGTAACGGTACGCGATTGCTGATAAAATCCCTTAAAACTTTCATAATGGAGTGCACAATACTTACCGGATGTGGGACTGGAGTAGATGTTTTAAAACCCCGGATTCCTCTAATACCATTGGATTTACCGTTCTTTTGCAATGACCATAAGTCACAGGGTTAAAATTTCAACGTTGCAGGCTTAGATTTGAGCGTTGAGTGTTTATTACACAGCCAGTTATATGTCGAGAGTTACCTCTAAAGAAAACATGTTTGTACTGTCTCATCTAAAAACAGCTGTAAATATTGTATATAAAGATATCCTGTGGTATAGATTAATCATAATCACAATACTATTAATCACTCCACACTGCTCCGCATTAGTATCTACATTGCACCCGTTCGAAGCTGGGGCGGGTCGCTAGTTATAAGATAAGTTATAAACTTGAATTGTCTTACTAAAAAGAGTTTATATTTTAAATATAGTTAAGTTATAAAAACCCAACCAACAAACTTTGAATGTAATTGTCAAGTAATCACTTGTCAACAGTATCAGTAAGTATCTAAATTGTCTCAAACATAGTCACACAAACATAGTCACACAAACATAGTGGCACTACAGCCTAAGCATAGCTTTACTATCTATATAATCAATCCTGAACTTTGCAACCGGACGAAGTTTCCCTTGGAACTCAGCACCGCCAATCAAGCTCCATTCTAATTCTAATTTGAGGGGTGGGCGAGCTCTACGTCACGGGTGAAGTTCTCGCCAGGTGGCACATGTTTGTTTGCACATAACTGCTACTGTTTGTATTGAGTTTGTTACCACAAACACTATGTTCCATATGTAGGGTGTTTTCTTAGGTTAATATCTTTAAAATATTAAATGACAAGGGTATTTTTTTTCTACCTCTGTTAAGAAAATTTTAAACATACTGAAATAAATAGATTATATTATTCACTTTTTTAAATATTAAGCACCTAATACATATAGTATTTGACATAAAGACTACCTATGTTCCTAAATATATACACACACAGTTTAAATATGAAGTGATTATGGTTGGACCCAGCTGCATCTTTATTCTAGAAAGGTTTTCGATTTTTTTTCTGATTTTGGTTTCCTGTACACTCGATCTGAAAGTTATATGCACCCGAATCAAATCGAATATACAATCAATATCAATAGTATATAAGCGTCATCACCTATACTCGTTTGAGTACGTCAACAAAGTCTCTAACTGGGTGGTAAAGTGGTGGTTAAATCATTCGTTTTTTTTAAATAAAACTGAAACTACAGTTCTTGCTGATACTACAGGTCGCTCGTGCTCTCTAGTAGACTTAAAAGACTTTAAACCGGCACTATTACAAGGGTTACAATACACAAGTTTACATGGTTACTGTACAATCACACGCATAAGAACAACTGTATGTCTTCTTTGATAAATATGAATACCACTCTCGGAAGTTTTTATTCTATTTTAACTTTCTACTGCTTCAGTGGTAACCGCCCATATTGATACCTAAGGATCTTCCGACTTATCACCCTTTTACGAATGGGGATCAATAGGGAATATGCATGTTGTTTAAATTTACTTGATTAATTTTCCCTTGAATCTTTATTGTCCACATATTATGCATAAACAATTATTTTCTTATTTAGTTCGTCTTTAATTGCAAAAAATATTAATTTAAATATGCAAAATAAGGGAGCGAAATTCAACTTTGCAAAACGCTTCACTATTGGTCGAAACAAAACATGACGTCAAATTCCCCGTCCTGTCATTTATCGGCGCCTATATTCGTAGTGTTACGGAGAAAGATAGGTGTTTCCGTGGTTTTTGCCCTTAGCTAGTGCAATTTAAGCGTTCTAGTGATATTAGAAATTATCTAGGACGATGACTGAATGTAGTTTTGTCAAAAAACAATCGGACAATCTACCGAAAATAGATGCATTCATGATGACTACACATTTTGCATCAAATCCAGATTTTACGTCTGCTGAGGTCAAATCTAAAGGATAGGTAAGATATGTATAGTTAGTTATATTCATTAATATTTATTGGACTTTTGTTACCTAGTTTAAGTAGACAGGCAAGTTGCCTTCTGCTTGATATTTAAAACCAACATACCTAAATGACCTACTGCTGACTAATTCACACTATTCTAGCAATTAAATTGTAATATGCTTACATTAAAGTTATCTTCACAACAATATAAACACGATATTGAAGATACTTCATCTCTTCTCATTAATTTACACCATTGTTTTCGTATTATACATTATTATTTTGTACAGGAAAAAATACTGTATTGGGTATACTTCTTATAGTGTTTTTACACTTAGGGACAAGTCAATACTTATAAAATGTTTTTTTAAACTTTATCCATCGTCTATTAATTACAATACATAGTAATTACAACTGAAAATCGGTATAAAATTACTGTAACACTTCAAGTAAGTATACTAAGTTTATAAAACAAACACTGAGCGTGATATCTGACGTCATCCAAGGTCCGCGAAATATGGCGGCGTTCAAACAGATCAAATTTTATCGATGTTTTCAATGTTATTTTAAAAATTAATTTGAACATTGCCAAGGTTATTTATATTTTTTATTAGAGTAGAATGATGGAACAAGTCAATAAAAGATAAAAAAAAATACATGCATATTCCCTATTACCGGTGCGTGTTAAATAATAAAAAAGTGTTAAAACATTAACTGTGCCACCGATATTAAAAAGATAATAATTATAGTTTAGTAAAACTAAGTAAACACGCTTTTATAAACTTTTAATTATTCTTAATTACATTATCTGTAAATATATTGTATATGCACAAGCCACCACAACCACCACATGGCTGTGATTTAGTAGATGTAGACTCCAAAAACAAGTTTTTCAGATTATATATTCTATACAGGCTATTTCTGCTGTTCGTTTAACTGATAAAATGACAATATGATGGCGCTCCGTATATACTATTCTTATATACTACTTGAAATGGCGGAGGTATATTGGTTTGCCAAAAAATTTGCAGAATTATAATTATTGTCAACTTGCTAATTAAAAGCAATATTTTTAGAAAAGTTCTTGGCTGTTATTGTAAAATAATATGATAGCGGTGCAGTTATCTGTCTCTTATAATAAACTAGCAGCGCCTCGCAGTTTCGCCCGCGTAAGTCCCGATCCCGTGGGAATAACGGGATAAAAAGTAGCCTATGCGTTAATCCAGGTCTCCAGTTATCTACATACCAAGTTTCATTGCTATCAGTTAAGTGGTTTTTGTGTGAAAGAATAACAAACATTCATCCATCCATCCATCCAAACTTTCACATTTATAATATTAGTGGGATTGAAGCCTTTCGTCATAAAAACATTATTTCTAACAATCCTGTTAGTGTCAATAAGGTGAAATTTATTATTATTAGGTCAATTATTTTAGCATGTCAAATTTAACATGCTAAAATAATTGACCTAATCATAAAAAATTATGCCTAATCATAGGCATAATTATGCCTAATCATATTTTAATTAGGCCTGATTATTTTTTTCTCCTGTGACAACCCTTTAGTTATTAGAAGTTATTTTTTCCCCCATTATATATCATTGTAAGATAAATAGGCCATGCAATAGTTGCTGAATGAATGTCCAAAGTTTATGTTTAACATTAAGGGTCCACCACGAACCAATTTCATCACTAAAGATGACTAAATTAGATGTATTCTTTTGGGAACCACTGATTTCTGGTACAGTCAAATAATTATGTTGAGAGGCTGTGAGGAAGGGGCATATTTTACCTACCTTCGAAGTCGGCGCATCAAATTTCACCTCGGGGCGATCACTGTGTGACTAAAACTGAATATATTAGGAGCATAAATAAACGTGACACTATTATAAAAAGTTAGATATTAGGCAAAGACAGAACCATTTTCTCCAATGTTCGTCAATTTCGGTTTCTTTTTTTTTTTTATTTTATAGCTATGGACGAACTTTAGTGATGTTACTATTCGAGATTGAGTGTTTATGGTGGAATTTTGTCCATTGGGCTAGCACTAGTTTAAAATAAATCAACTTAACATTCTTTCTTAACATACACATATAGATATCAGCCTGTTTCAGAGTTGTATAGGCCATCTATTTATCACTTTAATGTTACGCACCAATTGGTGCAGCGATTTCCGAGTTATTTACCTCTTTAATTGCTACAAATTGGAAAAATAAAGTGACTGTTTAGGGATCAACACTGAATAGAGTACAGTTTTCGCTTTCGTTTCGTCTAGTAATTGTATATTTAGGAATAAGGGATGCAAAGGATACTAACAAATCCTTGAATTTTAATTTAGTCGTGAGTATATATGTAAGTATTATAGCGGATATAAACACGGAACCATCATTTCTAATTTATTTTCTTTTTAAAGCCAACAAATTAAACAGATCATTACCAATCAATCTGAAGTAGTATTAAAAGTTGTAGAATAAACATTATTTATTCTATAACGTTTAATAATGCTGACAAACTTGACTGATAGAAATCAAAAACAACAATAACAACAAGGTTTTCTTATAATTTGTTATTTTCATGAGTATTATAGATGTCTATTTTAAATATGTATATACGCCAATTAACAGTGTATATCAAGTTATCATTTAATGTGTATAATATCTATCACATCGGTTACAATTACAAATAGGAATATTTAATCTAATCTTCATTTTGAATTAATATGTTTAGTTCAAGTTATTGTCTTTATTCCAATTATATATTCATAGAATTTTCTGATTTTATCTACGAGTATATTTTTATCTTAATGAAAAAGTAATGGTTTACTGCTCACCACAATTGATAGGGAATATTTTAAGATAGTGTTTCATCAATTACCAGGTTATGCTTTTAAATAAATAATTACTTTAAATGAGCAATTCTTGTACATCAATATGTATATTTTGTGTATCTCGGAAACTGGTCTAAGGAGGTGGATCAAATTTTTTTTTTGATTCTTAAGTTTATCTATATGTATAGGTATTTTTTCGTGTAGAACTTGTACTCTCCCGTCCCGCTGAAGACGCAACAGGCGCAGGAGAGAGCAAGTCGATCTCCGGCCTTCATGAGCGCTTGCCTGGGGGCGACGGACAGGGTTATCCAGCGCCCTAGCAGGAGCTGATCCAAAACGGTGGCTCCGTGTTCCGCGCGTGATTTACTAAAAGGGGATAAAATCCCCCACAACACAGTGGGGGCGCCTGTTGTTTAATAGGCGGCCAAGTCTGCTAGGATTTACAGGGGGGGACTGCACGGATGGCGCAATGGTTAATGTGGTCGCCTCACCACTACGCCGCCGCTGAGTGTTGTGGGCTCGATTCCCGCACAGGACAAAAAATTGTCTGATTCACAAATAGTTGTCACGTGTCTAGGTGTTCTTTGTGTCCGTACACAGGAATCATCAGGCATGTTTGTGTACTCTTTCACGCAAAAACTACTGAACCGATTGCGATGAAGCTTGGTATGTAGATAGCAGGAGACTTGAATTAATACATAGGCTATTTTTATCCAGATATTCCCACGGCAACAGGACTTACGCAAGTGAAACCGCAGTGTTTTCACACTCATATATAAAAAAAAGGCAGTAATATGGGTTGCACTGGAACGATCAATGCACAACGGGAACTATTCGAAACGCAATCGTTATAGGGCGATCGATCAAACCGATTTACGATCAAACACAATGATACTTTCCCGTCTACGTTGTTCAAGTGAACAGATAAAATTTGTTTTATTGTATGGACAGACTGACTTGGTACTTGTTGGCGTCATAGCCAATTTCTTATTTACAATTCTAGATATATATAATATGATTGACTATTTTGTTTAAATTTTCTCAAGTTTCAATGGTTGTAGGACTGCTGCCATCACATATCGATTAATAATCGATATGGTTGCAAAAGAAACATTGGTTTTTAATCAGAACTAATTTTTAAATACTTAATTCTTATAACTATTGAACTAAAGCAAAGATTGGGTGTTGAAACCGAGGCTGACACAGTGGCATTACTGAGAGATATTGATGCGGTATCCATATTGAGACTAGACAACCACCTTCCACTCAATAATCTCAAACGTAAAATAATAACGTTTTCATGAAAATCACAGTCCCTGATTATTAATTATAATTTAACGAACGCTCCTTTGGATAGAGTTTATGGGATAAGTGATTTAGGATTAGTACCTATTAGATTGCAAATTAGACTTCCACATGCACGTTACCAAAAGAACAATGGCAGCTGTCCATACTATAAATTGTCTGACATAAAAGATGAGTGCACATAAACAAAAAATATGTCGAACGATTCAGCGTCTCTTGTAGACTCCATCAGTGAAGTCATTTTCCGTCGAGACAGCCGGAAAATAAAGATATTATGTTTTGATATTGTAGGTTATGTTGTCATAATTAGTCCCACCATAATGTTGCACTTCAGCGACAGTGAAATATGACACCTATGACACTCAGGTAAGAGCTCACCTATTGCACTTCAGCGACAGTGGCGCTCTTCAATTTGTTAAGTGAAAAAAGGCACGAATATTTTTTGTCTTTAAGGCACATAAAACAACACCATCGACAAAAAAGCGCACGGTTTGATTTCCGAGAAATACGCGACAGTTTTGACAGTCGACAGTTTGATGAAGTGCAAAAATGAGCTTTATGACACTCATCTAAAGCTCATTTTTGCACTTCGTCCAAGAAAGCGCCAAGACGTTCCTGCCTGTCAAGAGGTTAACTGGCTCACGGCTATTAGATCGTTGATAATCTTTTAAAAACTAGATTTAACGCCGGCTTTGAACATTTAGATATTTGTAAAATCCCAAAATAAACCATAAATTGCTTTGGTATAAATAATATTTATGTGCATTTTAAAATAATGAGACAATTTTTGGCCATTGTGCTTTGCAAGTCAGCACACAAAATGCTAGGGCTTGTCATGAGGACTGCATCGCAGTTCGATAACATAGGGTTTGCAAAAGTATTATACAATGGTGATGTACGCAGTAAACTTGAGTATAGTGCTGTTATTTGGAATCCTTATTAGGAAAAATATGCTCTAAGGATTGAAAAATAACAAAGGAAATTTCCTCGATGGATACAAGACATAGTACGGATACTATCCTCCTATATCCTTTCTTATTCGTCACGGGTATAGTGGACATAGAAAGTTGAAATTTAGAAGGGCTATGTCTCAAGTCGCGCAATATCAGTCGATAATTCGTAATAAAATCGATAGTCCCCAAATACAAGACCGTATCTTGGTGACCGGGAACATGTCATCGGAATCGCGGGGTCAGGTAGCGGTTGCTGGAGCTGCCAACCGAGCACTCCGCACCTATTGGGGACATACTTGCTAAGCACCACGAACCGGACTTATTTGCTGATGGATTAGGACATTTGTATAATAAATTTCGTATAGTTTTAAATAACATATTGTAAGCCTACTCAATAATTTAATACTATTAAACTGACATATTATTATTATCATTACTAAGTACTATTTTTTTATATTTTATATTTTAAACTAAGATTATTTTTACTAAACTAACATTCATATTATTAATTTATCATTGTATTTTATTGTTATTTATAAACTTTGCCATTATTACTATTTTATAAAAAAAAATATTGTATAATGTGAGCATGTGTAATATATTAAGCTATACTTCAATTGTTAGAAAATTAATCTTGTAAGCGTTTTGGATGTCACAGCTGTTAGCTTATAAGATCAAATTAATAAATCAGAGTGAAGATCAATTCATTAGTTGGAGTAGATAAAGAGTGTTCCTTGAGAATTTTAGCATCATTTTGAAGTCCTTCGCAATGGGCGAATCTCCTGTTAATCACTGGACCGCTAAAAGATATGATTTTTGGATATTTTATTTTGAACTAAACGACCTTGATTTATTCTTATTCTTATGGCGACCGCCCGGATGTATTTTTCAGAGCATATGACCTATATGCTCTGAAGAATACATCCGGGCGGTATAAAACTTGTCAAGACCAATCCACGACCAAAAAACAAGCCCAAACCCTACTTAGTTTTGTTGAGTAGATGAGGAATTCTTATGGCCATCTCCCGGATTTATCGATTGGGGTAACTGATATACAATTTTGTAGCAAAATTTGACTCTTACCATAAAGGCAAGTTAAACTAAAACTCGTAAAAACAGACAAATTTTTGTATCTGTTGTTTGTATATCTGTTAAATATGACAAATAAAAGAATTGTTTTAAAAATGTGATTTAAGAATTTTACGCTAGAGAGTTCTGCAATGTTAAGCTAAATATTTTAAAACCAAACTGATATGATATATTCTCCTAACTCCCCAAGCTACACCAGTATTATTTATTTGCGATATTTATTTAAAAAGTTGCGATGCGTCCCCAGAGTGTCGTGTTCGCCATTTTACTCTGAAAACATTCGATTTATTTGAATATATTGCTATTTCCTTTTATTTTTCTTTGGAAACTTAGTTTATGTGCTGATAGATATCAAAACATGTACGGTACACGATGTTCCTAGCAGGATTTTGTCCTCCGGCGAAAACATAACACAAAATTCTCCAAACGACGTAAAAATTTGGTCAATGGGGACATTTGTCTAACAACTAATGACATATAGTGGTGGGCACAACTGCCTATGACCTCTAGCAATAAACTCAGAAGTGGGCAGAATTCATCATATGAGAAACTCGCAGCCACGTTTGAACCTAACGGGGACATGGTGGTATTTATTCTGAATGACAAAAGACCCCTATTTAAATTATGATGAATGTAAATTATTACCTAGCTTCTAGATATATTGATTATCCACTAAAACAGAGTGCAGAAATTCAAATGTATTTTTGAAACTTGCTGCCATATTGTACCTAAACATTGTTATCAAAACTAGGGATCGCCTGCTGGTCGCTGGCAATTCCAGGGGACTCGAAAGCGCGTTGCCTACCCTTCTAAAACCTATACACTCCTTTCTTGAAGAACTCCATACTGTATTCCTTTAGCAAAAATCTCGGCAAGGAGCTCGCACCCGAAGCGTTCGCGGGAGGAAATTCCTCTGGAACCGTACCGTGTGGAATGCAGCCGTGGGCATCAAGGCAAACAGTTCCTCGGTGCACAACCCATTATTATAATAATAATAACTTGACACATCTCACACACGGCCGTCTGATCCCAAACTAGGCAGAGCCTGTACTATGGTAACCAGACTGCTGATAAACATACTTATATATTTCTAAATACATACATATTATAGATAAATTACACCCAGATACAGAAGAAATGATCATGCTCATCACACAATTATTTGTCCTGGGTGGGAATCGAACCCACGACCTCTGGCTTAGCAGTCAGGGTCACTAACCACTAGACCAACAGGCCAGTTATCATTATTAGTAGGTATTGAATGTCTTGTTTTATTTAACTGATCAGTATAACAGTATTATTATATAGACCATGACAGTCAACATATAGACTGGACCCATGAAGCTTTTTGTAGTCGTTTTCATATAAATTAACTTTTCTTCTAAATATATTATAAACTTTAAGTATTCCAAATATCACACTCCGTACGCGAAATTATCTGAAAAGGGATGCAAAGAGTTCTCTATTTTGTATTTTTGCTCGAGATACAAATTTTTTCAAAGTAAGCATAGTGTGTCCTTTTTTAAGGTAACTTGTTTAAAGGCAAAATGTTTTAGGACCTGTAAAGTGTTAGCCTAATGTATATTGTCAATGAGATAGTATCGCTAAGATATATATCGCATAGATCGATACATAGATAGATATAGAGATAGATCGAGTACATTAAACACTAATGCTTGTGAACATCGAGTTCTGAGAAAAGGCTGATTAGATAGGCAAAGTAGATCCTAAAACTGATGTCTGAATATACTAACTGAAATAATTATTGTTTTTTATTTTTTTAGTAATGAAATTAATAATTAGATCTAATAATACAATAATAACATAAGTCACAACAATAATATAAATCATAAACCAAATGTAGAATATCAGTAGGTAGGCTGTACAACAACTATATTAATTCTATATGAGAGACTGGCTTCTGTACTAGGAGACCTGTATGACAGATTACCAGTCTCTCCATATTCGGACCTGGTGGAAACCAGTATGCATAAACTTAATTACTACTTAATCTAAGGTTTTATAGTTGAGGTGTGTGGTGTATAGGTAGTCGGTATATGTGTGGTCTAAGAATAATGTAGGTATGTACACACAGTGATACAATAGGTCAAAACTGACATCGTTTGTATTATAGATTTATCCGTAGTATTATGTAGGTTTTTAAATATAAAGATAAGTTTCCGAGTTCGAGTAGCAAGGATATGCAAGTGGTGTTTAAAGCTGAGAATGTTGTCGATTACAACACCTAGATACTTAATGTTGAAATCTATGGAAATTTTGCCACAATTACATAGTTAATTAGTTGAAAGAATTTGAGGTGCTTTTTGTTTTTTTTTTAGAAAGAATACTAGTGCCGTGGGTCACACATTACTAGTATTCTTGTTAACCCCTCCAGCTAAGCTAAATGCTTGTGTTAGGAGTAGGTTCACGCCGGTAGTGCACTGGGTGGGGTTCGAACCCGCAACCACTTGATCGCAAGTCCGACGCCTTAGCCATTACGCTACCGCCGCTTATTATATTATTATGGAGAAAGGTATGCATTTGGTTTTTCAACATTAAGTGTCAGGGCATTATTTCCAAGCCAGGAGTTAACCAAATTGTAATTTGGTTTAGGTTTTATAATGTAGTGCTAATCTAAAAGTTTGCAGTACTCAATATGGTAATACAATGAAAATAGGAGATATAGATAAAGGATCGGCAATAGGCTAACGGGAGTGGGACTAATTTATAATTGGCTAAATGTGCATGTTTAATACACCTCTGCCTACCCCTTCGGGGACAAGAACAGGAGTGTGTATATACAGTTAAAGGTGTCGATTCTATTATCGAAGACCTCACTAAACTACAGTAGGCGCTTGAGTCGGGGCCTGAGGTGAAGGGCGAGAACACCTCTCCTCTCAGCTCGTAAACCTTGCCTCGCAAATATCGCATCGGACGACAGCAGTGTATTCCTGAGCTCCGCATTCAACTCACAGGCCTACCGTATATACTACAATCTGCGGCAATCTGTCATTCCATCGAATTAAATTTGGGTTCATGAAAACAATAGTAAATTTGACTACGACATTATTGAGCTTAATTGTTACTGTGTTGACGGAGTAGCTGCTTCGTATTTTAGATGTCTTAAATCGTATAAGGGATTACCACCAAAGCAATTATTAGATAAGCGGCGGTAGCGTAATGGCTAAGGCGTCGGACTTGCGATCCAGTGGTTGCGGGTTCGAACCCCACCCAGTGGATGGATTACTGACGTGAACCAACTCCTAACACAAGCATTTAGCTTAGCTGGAGGGGTTAACAGGAATACCAGTAATGTGTGACCCACGTTGCTAGTATTCTTTCAAAAAAAAAAAATTGACAAAGTCGAGTCGAGTTTTTTACAGTATAGGGGGCAAAGTAACACACGGGCTACCTGTTAGTGAGTGACTTCCGCCGCCCAAGGACACCTGCAAATCAAAAGACATAAGTGCGTTGCCGGCCTTTAAGGGGCGAGTAGCTTCTTTTCTTGAAGGTTTGAAGGTCGTATCGGTCCGGAAATACCAACTAGTAAATAAACAACTTTTAGGTTATTCTCATATTTTTCCGAATAACTTCGTAAATACAAAATGTGCACCAATACATTATAAATATTTTTCACCCTGTCAATAATTAAATCACATCCAATAAAGGTGTACGCTCGGTTTTTTCCCTAGTTTAACTTGGAACTTACGTGTGTCAACCAACTTTGGCTTCTGTTAACTACAACAAATAGAATACCTGTAATTGTGATTTCTTCAAAGTGCACTAATTTTAGCCATCGTCACTAAGTTGTACAACATTTCTGACTATCTGCATTCCTTTAGTTGCTGGTGTAGGCATCCATCACCTGAGTATGTATTACGAATAAAGCAAGGCACGAACAGCTGAAGATTTGATCGTAGCTGGCAGATAAAATCGGAGTTTATATGTACGACAAATTTGTTTGTTAATTACCAAACCCTCCAGGGATGGCCCCCTAATCATGAACTCAGTAATAAATACACAGTAAAATTAATACGATGCATTATAATAATAATCGCCATTATATTGCTCGCAATTGATAATCTCTGATTGTGGATATTATTTTATTGCGATATATTCAGATAAATGTAACATTATAAAATATGTAAAGTCCCAGTAGCCTGTCAAAAATGCTAATGGATATTTTAAATAAACAATTTCGGTCAGGTCCTTACCATCCTTAGACACAGGCGGCTCTCGAACGGAGTCACTTGACGCTGAAAGAGTAACTTTGATTATTTTGCACTAATTATTCAGTGTCGTGTGCTATCAATACATAAAAAAACTAATGTATATGTTTATCTCCTAAGGATAACCCACAGTAACCATTTTTATCTTTTACTTATTACAAAAAAATTATATGTTATTTACCAAACTATTTTAAATAATACAGTATTATTACTTTTCCAATTAAATGCATTAGATACTTTGTGCATTTTATGTAGATCAAAATTGCCCTTTACAGCATATCATTAAAATGAATATCTTAGAAGATTTCAGAGATTTAAGAAGCGGGGGCAGAGCGGCTGGCGGACCGTTCGTCCGTCCCGGTTGGCAGCAGTCGGCGTTCGCGGGGTGTGCCTATAAATTGCTATAAATAGCGCGTCGAAAGCCGCGCCTCGCCCTATGCGCCCTAGCATTGTATGATTCGTAGCAATCGCACGAAAGAAAATAAAAATAAAACCTGCTTTACAGCGCGACGCTTCAGTACGTTGTATAAATAAGATGAAAACCTTTTTTTTTACCTTTTTTTATCTATTTAGGTTAATTTATCTATTTAGCTACTTAGGCAAGGTTGATTTCAAAGAAATAAATTATTACCTATACCTTTAACACATACATTCATACATACATACATTACATAAGGTTTGTGAGTTTATTTTGTAGATCATCAAATTGTTTTATTAGTAAGTAGGTATTAGGTAGTACGCAGTAAGATAATTTATTGAACGTTTATTTTTTTTTTGTACAGAAAGTAAAAGTATTTCAGTTATGCCTGGAAGACGTCGTACTTCAAATATAGGTCGTAACACAATGAATAGTGCGTTTGGTTAAAGATAGAGAATCGTCAGAAGAGCGTGAAGCTCGCTTTAGCCAGGAACGGGATAGACGTAGAGTTCAGAGACCAACAGTTTTGCCCGCGCAGACTAATTAATGAGAAAATAAAGTAAATTCTGCCATAAATTATTGATAAGAATAAGGGAAATTATTTTTCCTTGATGCTCCCTATATATGTTCCCTTCCATTAAATAGGTATATAATATTTATACTCGTATATAGCGAAATGAACTTTGTTATAACCGGGTGTCCCGAACCGGGTGTTTTTTTTTTTACAGATTTGGATTTGGATCACGATGTTTTATGGAACAATACAATTGACCAAATGATATTTTTTGAAAAATGCCATAAATGTCTTTTAAATTGTCAAAATAAAAATAAAAGGTTTTTGATTCATCATCGTCATCATCATTTCAGTCACAGGACGTCCACTGTTGGGCATAGGCTTTAGAAAAACGCCTTGAAACTAGCGTAGACATTTTTTCTACTGGTGACTATGGCCACCAAAGCTCATTGGAAGTCAAATCAAATCAAATCAATATCATTTATTTTAATTAAACCATTATAGGTATTTTTGAATTGTCAGGAGAAGTAGTCAGTCAGACTAAGACAGTCATGAAGCTAGTTGCCTGTTCCAATTCGTAGATCCAGTGGAGAAAAACAGGCAAGAAACTATAAGGACACACTTTTTCACCATGTGTTTTACAAATCTGTGGTTTCATTGCTTATATGCACAAAGTGCGCAAAGCAAGGAAGTTGAAGTAAGATTTTATTAGCAAGGTACTAGGGACACCACTGATGTGCGCGTGTATATTATACGAACTGGTAACTGTTTATACGGTCTGCATACTTGTTTGCCAAGGTAGTTTTTAAACGAATTCAAAAAAGGAATGTAGGTTGGTTTTTAATTTGACAGATTTATTTTGTGTGCGATGTCGTCGCCACTTGTGAACCGATTTTAGTAATTATTTTTTAATGGAATTAGTTAAACTCAAGGTAGGCCCCATTTAAATATGGAGAAAATATTTCACCTCTAAGGGTCGAAACTTAAGGAATGGAGAATATAGCTTATTTGAATTTGGTTTTGAATTTCACCCCAGGCTTTTTTACAAAAAAAATATTTTTTTGTTAAATACACTATTCTTAAATTAAATTTATTGTCAATTATTTTCTACTTTTTAATTTGGTTTTCTATTAAATCATCATTTTAGGTTTTTTTAAACTATTATTTATACAAATTGATGATAATATCGCGTAAAATACAAACATTAAGTTAAATTCTTCTTTAATCTACACTTTATTGCAGCCGCTTAAAAATAGATGCGTAAAAGTGGTTTATCAAAGAAATTATTCAATAAAAAAGGGAAATTATGTCTGTGCTCATTGCGGTTACCTTCCGTCTGTCTCTCTCTCATTCTGCGGTAGACTTTTCAAATGATAGGTCGTGTAGTGTGTTAGACCTGACTGGTCCAGTGCTATCGTATAGAAAGAATACACCTACTGGCTGGACCTAGAACGAGACCGCGTCACATCATACCATTGCTTCAACCACAGTAAAATTTCGTTTTTTTAGATCCTATATCACCCCCAGGATTTGAACTCAGTGTCGAACCCTGTATTTGCACAGACCGCCACGAGACCATTCACCGCCATTACTAGGGTTGCTACGAGTCCGCTACTAGCAGCTACGGGTCACAGCTGTTCATGCCTGTTGCATTAAGCCATCTTCAACTACTAAAATAATAAAATACATTTTGCTGTTTAGTGTAAACAGCAGAGAATGTCTTCACAACGCCGACATCTTTATTAAAAAAAATTAGAAATCTAGCTAAGTCGGATCCTTTTTTTTGTTTTATTGTTTTGGTGACAAGAAACCCTTACATCCTTATTTATGTTTTAGTAATGAAGTTCCTTATCGCACTTTACACTTTACCGAGCAGATTGGATATGGGCTAGACGGAAAAAAGTATTAGCGCAACGTAAAATGCTGACCGCGAATTGATTTATGTTATTTAACTTTTTGTGGTTTTTGCGCGATACTACTGTACTTCGATTATGGTTGTATACTAATTATCCATATATTCATTCGGGGATCTTTAACAGGAGATGATGGCTGGTCCATGCGTCATACTCGTGAACGGGTGCTGCTTGGGGTGACTGGTCGGCCTAGTCAGCGATGCTTTAGCCTATACTATTATTTTGGTTCGATCAACTGCAACTCTAGCCTCTTAATCCAGTCACGAATTATTTTTAACAGTAGATTTTGTAACTGAATGAAGGTAGATGTGCACCTTGAAAGATTTCTATGTTTAATAAGTTCAAACCCTCAACGGTATCACTGAGTGATTTTTGTTTTTTAGTACGTTAGCTTTTGGAGCATTTCAATAAAATGAAATTCAGGTGGCATCAGCTTGCATCCTGTTTACCTTTCATGTTACACTAACACTATTGTACCTGAAGATCTGACTTTTAAAAAGAGTGGCCATGAGTTTCTTTGCCAGTATTCTTCTCATAAGGCTCTACGCATTTTGGAAACTGGAAGTTATAGATCGACACAAGCAGGCAGTAGATTTTGGTGTTTTCACCTAATTTACCTTGACAATCCAGTACATGCTGTGGCGTTTGTTTGTGCCGATCTATGATTTTTAACTGTAGCTTCAATTTAACGTTCATAAATGTCACTTAGTGTCTTAATTGAATAAATGAATTTGAATTTAATGTTGCAATTTTGATTTCGGATTTTTACAACATTTAATATTTTTTGATACAATTTATTCAATCCATTAAATATATTCATATTCCCGTCCTTCCCCTCTCCCCCTCTCCCCTCTTCCCACTCTTTCCCCCGACCCCACTTCTCCTACTCCCTTAAGGGCGGCAACGCACTTGTGACTCTTGAGTTACAGGTGCCCATGGGCGGCGGTAGTCATTTACCATCAGGTGACCCGTCTGCTCGTTTGCCCCCTATACCATAAAAAAAAAAAATAGCGTTAACTTCGTTCCATCTGGGTGTCCCACAGATACCTCACGCGTTTTTTTAATCTGAATTCAGATATTTTTGTTTATCTAAATTCTAGAACGCAGCACAAGGCTCGATCGTGGTTGGCATGTATGATGATGATGAACCCTTGCCCTGTACCAAACTCCATGTTTCTAGGTGGCTTCGAATGTTGTTCGATGTTGTTATTGTGCTAACAATTAAATTCAATTCAATTAAACAAAAAGGCGAATATTAAATTATTGATGACAATAAAGAAACACAACAGAAGGGTAATGCCGATGTTAGCCGTGTTATTAATCTTTATTTTTATTGGTAATAAATGTACATATTTAACAAAATATTATAACTGTATATATAAGCTACAATTTATAGTATGTCATAAGTGTATAGGTATTGTATTTATTTGGACATTATCTGTGGCGGCTTATAACCCGTGCACGTCATTTTTGGCCTTAACAGAATATCAGCGCCGCTTCGGGTATTTACACGAAGCGGCACTATGCTGAGCTAAGCACCGTTTTTGCATCACACAGGGTATGATATCCTGATTGGTATTTATTGTTGTTTTTACTAATGTGTATTAACTTTGTGTGCTAGCAAAATAAAAATTTTTTCTTTCTTTCTTTCTTTAACTTCTCTCCAATTTTATGAATCGGGTCATTATTAATTATGATATTACCTAATTAAATTATATGCATTAGTAGGAGTTCATATCGTGGTCTTACAAATGTATAATGTAATTTTATTTTGTTTGATTGTTTGTTTGTTTAAACGCGCAAATATCTGAAACTATCGGTGAAATTATAATAATTATTTTTATATTGGATTGAGTATTTGTTGAGGAAGGCTACAAAGTATGTTATATCACGCTATGATACTTAGAGGAGAAGCAGTGGCCATAAACGAAGGTTAAACTGTGGAGAACGGCTAGTGATCACACTAGCCGTTCTCCGTAAAGGCGTCTTGCCAAGTCCCACCATAATATATTAATATGGTGGTACTTGGCAATACGCCTTTTCGCAGCTAATAGGAAGCAGACTCTGAATGATAGTGATATATATCCTCCACCGTCTACAGAATTAGACAACTACATACTAGTAAGTAACAGAAAAAAACGTACATTTTATGATCAACATCGCGAACCGAGTTTATTTTTAAATTTAAGGTTTCTGTTTGAACCATTGACATGTAGTGTGTTGTTAGATATAATGTATGTGGTACGTATGTACGTGTACCCATTTCTATGCAATCATATGTCATACTAAAATAAAGAGAGTATTATTCGAGCAATCATTGGTATCATTTCTCACCCGAATACCTTCGACCTTACCAGGCGACCCTGCCTTCGGGCATCGACATGTTAAATGGGGCAACGGGCAACGACTAGCGTGCGCGATGCTGTTACCGACTCCTCCGTGCCGTAGTTATGTCCCTGAACTACGAGCAAGCGCGTGCGGGATTCCTACACCTCGAATTGCGGTGAAGTGATGTATGGCAAGATGGCGACGTAAAGTGAACAGGAGAAAACTTGTACTTTCTCGTCCCGCAGAAGAGAGAGAGTGCAAAACTTACCGGTGACGGAAACAGAAAAAGTTGTATAAATTTCTTTCGGTTATCATGTCATTTTTACAAAGAATCGGAAGCATTTCATAAATAAAAAAAAAACATCTAAACATATCCACAGTAAAAAGTTCTGTAGACACTTATGTATGTATATAATATCAGTTAAATTATCTTAATTACTGAGATCGATATCTTATCCTCGATGACATTATAAATAATTACGATAGAGGCATTTGAAGCTTAATGTATAGAGATTTCGGGTCTACTGGCGTACGCACATGCTGAAAACTGTTTGCCGTTACGAGTCGTAATGATGCGCGAAGTTTTTGTTCTGTTAATGATGGTGTCATATGCATTCCC
The DNA here is from genome assembly GCA_949752705.1 of Callimorpha dominula. NCBI lineage: Eukaryota > Metazoa > Arthropoda > Insecta > Lepidoptera > Erebidae > Callimorpha > Callimorpha dominula. The sequence continues at coordinate 4,768,721 of OX457005.1, forward strand.
CTGTGAAAGATATACATTTGAAGAAGGCTTTGAGGAGAAATTTTCAACGGAGTTGGGGTTCTGTATAAACAATATTTTTTCGCCATGGGAAATTGGGAGTTTTGAAGATTTAAACATAGATCGGTTTCATGAACTTAGTACACAATTTATACATCCGAATCCGCAACTTAGCTGTGTGTCATCGCCAGCTTATTATATGGTTCCCGGTGGCATTATTGAAGTGAACATATTTATGAGCAATCATACGGCTGGCGATCTAATACAGGTCATTGTATTGGATAAAACCAATGCAAATGCGGGTATGTCAGTAGTTAATGGGGCTACGTTTGTTGGCGGTTGGCACACTATGAAATTTAACATACTTGGCAACTCACCGTTTTTGGGCTATGTGAGTATTTTTTAAAGTTTTTAGTATTATTTTGTTTCGCAATATCTTTACATTCTATGGTATAGTGCTATTAGTAGTAATTTAACTATATCGGTCATCCATTGACCGTAATGTGCTAAAATAATAAGAGTTACTTACTAATCAAAATAGTATTTATGCCACAGCATGTAAGTATTCATGAGAAATTATGTGTTCGTATTAAAAAACCAGCCAATTGCGAGTCGCAATCGCTCATAAAGGAACCCTTTATCCGCCATTGCGATTATTACAATCGAGCAAAAACAAACACGAGCCCCTTTTAATTCTTAATTTACTTTTATTATTATTACTATTTGTTGCTATAGCGCCAACAAACATAGACATTCAACTGTAATAGGTAGATAGTTGAAAATTTCAACTGTCTACCTATTAAAGAGCATGAGATACAGCCCGCTGACAGAGAGATGAACGGACGGACTACGCGCAGCGGAGGCTTAGTAATAGGGTCCCGTTGGTTACCCTTCGGGTAGGTCGCTAAATATAACGCATGTTGTAAAAAGGATTTTCCTGGTGTACAGAATAAAAAACCTTAAGAAAGTAAATATTTCGATCAATTTTCATACTATACAAATGTGATGTACTATGTCGGTCACGAGTCAAGTTTAGTTTTTACGCAAATATTAAGTGAAATAGATACAATTTTACGTTGAAAGTGTTTCATACATTTTTATAAACAAAAAAGAGAAATAGTAACAATAGAATCCAAGATTAAATTATGATTTAATTTGATGGATTTGCGAGGTATGTGTTATATGTGTTGGCGAGTATGTATGTATGAAGAGAAGCCCATACACTAGCGTTCGTTCTGTACTTAACAGTGTAGTACGGCCGAGACACTCACACCTCGCGATTCAATACAGTCCGAAACCGTATAACACAGCTGATCTGCTACAATCAAACCATATACTAGAGTACATTATCAAATTATAAAAAAATAAAATCTTCCTAAGATTGTTCATTATTTTTATGTTCTTCAACTTTACTTATTTTTAAAGGGTAGCAGTGAGAATTACACAATATTTAATTTTGAAGTACAAATATATTGATGAAAGACACTTTTTGAATCCTTGTCCTATTAATTCGATTCATATTTTGAGATTCAGTAGCATCACCCTACCAACGCCCTCGATGCATTTACTTTTTTATCGTGTGGAAACCCAAACGGGTCATTACCGCACCGGAGCTTACGGTGATGTGGTATATCGGAATCGAACCGACTAAAACCACACGATGTTCCGTCACAAATGGATCTATTGCAGGAGGCCCGTGCATACCCTAAAAAGGGAGCCTCCGAGAACCCCTGCAGACTTTGCCTGACTGCAGGCGACCACACTTGGGAGTACAGGGAGCCAACGCTCCCTGTATTCCCAAGTGTGGTTATCACATGATTATCACACCATCATTTTGATTCAGGTTTGTGCAAAACTTACTTTGTCTTTCACGTTCGGCGGTGGATTGTTTGTGTTAGTCCAACATTCAGTGAAGACAATGACATCTATAGGAATAGCCAATGTAGATATAAAAGCAGCAAAAATATCAAAATTACGATTTATACTCCTTATGTTTAAACTAATTTCTGTAGGTACTGTAGGTGTCGATATCTGTCTTTAATTTAGTGATGTAGAAGTAAGTTCGCATGATAAGATAAGATTCAAAGTTGGGGTGGGTAAGTGTGAGCTATTATTAGGACGATGTGACGAGGATAGGTGACGATGTTCTAGAGGGTAGATAGACTACTGTTGGTGATGACGATCTAGAAGGTGTATAAGATATTGTACAAGGGCTACATGGTTCTAAAGGGATGTCTGTCCTGTCTGTCATTGCCTTACTATCGTCAGTGACTTCGGTTGTAACATCTTTGTCGGTGGGAGCCCACCTGTTCAACTCCTCACCGCTGGCGGTTTGCAAGCTGAAACACCCAGCGTCAAATCAAATCAATCTTTATTTGCCAACCAAGTGTACATAAATGGTCTTATTATAAAAATTTGTCCCAACTTAGTAGCCTTTTACGGGCATTGCAAATTTGAGAGAAAGTTTAAAGAAAAATTTATTAAAGCAAGCATTATAGAAAATTACATTAATGAATCAATAATATAATATATGCAGTATGATTATTGAAAAATTATTAAATCATGCAAAAATACTATACCAGCGTAGTGTACTAAGTTTATGCAAAATACAAAGACATAAGTATATATAAGACAATTTTCATCGACATAAATATATTCTTATCAAAACAGTTTTTTTTATTTTTATGTATTTTCATTAGCTTAATGTTTAGGTGTGTAAAACATATGTAATTTATTATTTGTGTTTTGCTTCAATGTATTCTTTAACTGAATAGAAACATTTTTCAATTAAGAATGCTTTTAGTTTTTTTGTGAATAGTGTAGCTTTAGTTTCAGTTTTTATGTGGATAGGTAATTTGTTGTATATTTTTACAGCCATGTAGTAGGGACTTTAGTTTAACATTTTAATTTTTAATGGTGGGAGACTATACCTCCCACCATTAAAAATTAAAATGTTAAACTAAAGTCCCTACTACATGGCAATAAAAAAACTATGTGTATGTGGTATAGTCTGTCCCTGTGGCGTGTGTTTAAATTGTGATTGTCTTTTACTTTTGTGAAATGACTCATGTTCTTGGATACAAATATGCAAATGTCAAATATGTATAATGATGGTAGTGTGAGGATGTTATATTTAACGAGCCTACAACTGTCACGATTTCCAATTTGAGCGATAATCCTGATACATTTCTTTTGTAATATAAATAGATCCTAAAAGTGTACACTATTTCCCCACAACATAATGCCGTATCTTAACCAGGAGTATGCGTATGCGTAGTATGCTGACAGTGCGGTTTTTTCGTTTGTGCTGCATTTTAGTTGGAATAGAGCGTATGTGAATCGAGATAGTTTATTTTTAATATGTTCGATGTGCGCTTTCCAGTTGATGTGTGTGTCTATAGTTATACCAAGTAATTTGAATGTATCTACGGTTTCTAGTTGTGTGTTATTGTATGTTGTGTCAATGTTAATGGGGTCGTTTTTATACGATCTAAATTGGATAGTTTTTTTTTGTTATAGTTTATTTCTAAGTTATGGTCCTTGAGTCAGTGATTTACTGTGTCTAGAGTTCCCTTTTTAGTTTCGTCATAAGTGATCAATATTGACATATCATCAGTGAATAAGATGGGCAATGTTTGTTAATTATTTAGTACTTTTGGCAAGTTGTTGATGTATATCAGAAATAGCACACAACTTAATACGCTGCCCTGTGGGATTGAACCACTCCAACCTCATTTGTGCTGGAATCGAAATGGTCAATTTGAACTATTTGTGATCTATTTTCCAAATATAACGTAAACCATGTGTAAGCTGGACCGCGAATACCAGAGCCGTGTAGTTTATGTAAAAGAATGTCATACAGTACTTTGTCATATTCCTTCGTCATGTCAAGTAATACTCCCAGTACATGTTTCTTGTCATTGATATGTTTGAGGGCAGTCTGAATATACTTATATACTGCTAGTGTAGTTGATCTTGATTTTCTAAAGCCATTTTGACTGTCATCGAGGATGTTATATTTTTCTAAAAAATCATATAATCTGGTACACATTATTTTTTCAAACACTTTCGAAAACGTGGGTAATAAAGCTATAGGTCTATAATGACCAGGGGTGAAGGTGTCGCCCTTTTTGTGTATTGACTTGATTAGTGCTATTTTTAGGGGGTCTGGAAATTGGCCATCTTGGAGACTTTGATTAACTAAAAATGTGAGCGGTATTGACAGTTTTTCTGCACATTGTTTTAATAGAACTGGAGGGATTTCATCTATGCCGCAACTGTGTGTATTTTTAATTGAGCGGATTACGTCGATTATTTCTTTTCTGTCTAGAGGACGCAAGTACATGGAGCACATTTGTGAGTTTACGACGGGTCGACCTAGCGCGTTGTTTTTGTTGGTGTTATTCGTGCCCATACTCACTGAAATGACTGTAAATAGTTGTTGGACATTTTACAATTTGGTTGTTAATTATTAATGAAATATTTTGTGGGGGGATTCTTTTTTTTGGTTTACCTGTTTTTTGGTTTATGATATTCCACATTGTTTTCGTTTTATTATCGGAGTTTTCCATTTGTTTACTAAATTCAAATTTTTTTGATATTTTTACACTACGTTTTAGAGTTTGGCTATATTTTTTATAAAATTTACGTATAATGCTATTATCTGTTTCATTTAGGATGATCCTTAAATTTATTTTGTGTGCACATGATTTTCTAAGACCAGTGGTGAGCCACCCTTTTTTTGGTTTATTATTTATTTTTAATTTTTGTATCGGTATATGTATGTTAAGTAATTTAGTCAGGATATTGATAAATAAGTCGTAATTGGTGCTTAAATTGTTATGTGTGTTAAGTATTTCGTGCCATTTTATGTCATTTAGTGAAGTGTTAAAATGTAATATGTTTCTTTTCGTGAAAAATCTTTTTTGTATGCACCACGTAATGTTATTATTTAGATGAAAGTGTTTCGCCTTTATTTTTAATGTGATACCCTTATGATAGTCTTGCACGCTGGCTTTACTAATAAGGGGCATGTAGTTAGTGAAGAGTAAATCAATGCAGGTGGAGGAACTTTTCGATACTCGTGTGGTTCTTTAATAATCTGTTTGAGATTGTTTGAATACATTAAGTTGATAAGATCCTCCGTCTGCTTATTTTTGTTTAGTATGTTTATATTGAAGTCACCTCCTATTATTTATTTTTATATTTAGTGTTCAACTTGTGTAACACTTTTTCTAGCTGTTCTAAAAATATATTAATGTGTCAGTCGGCTCTATATAAACCTATGAAAATACAATTTAATTTCGGTATTTCTATGGCACTAAATTCTATTATAAATTCTATAGTACAATCGTTTATATCTTACCTTTCAATGTATTCTAAACCATCCTTAATAATTGCACAAACACCTCCCCCTTCATGCGTTTTACGACAAAAGGTGGAAGCCATTTTGTATCCAGACAATGAAAACATTTCACAGTAGTTCTTATTTTTCCATAGTTGACAATAATAATATATCTATGTTTAAATCTAATAGGAAATGTTCGACTAGATGAAGCTTATTGCCTATACTTTGTATATTCTGAAAGATAACATTTACTTCAGTATCGAAATGTATAGTTACGAGTGGTCTTCCTTTGTGTTGACATTGACGCTGATGGTTTTGACTGCAGTGGTGTTTGTATTTTGGTGATTGTGGTGTTGTTGCTATCTAAACTCGTTTTGTGGTTACTGTTTTCTGTATCTGGGATCTGAGTCTGGGACTTTTCCGTGGTTTTGCGTACTCTTTACCATTTGTATACAGTTTGTTGTGTTTTATTATAACATGGTTACCATTTTGTCTGGCTATTCTCAGGTTTTCCCGGAGTTCATTGCGATTTTTTAACGATTTTTTATCCATGAATATTCCAACTGCCAGTCCTGAGTTTTGGAAGACGCTGGAGTTTTCTATGATGTATCTCGTTATTCTCTTATTTGTTAATTCTATAGCTAAGGGTCTATTGCCTCCTCGTTTTCCAATACGCCTTATTTCTTCTATGTATGGGTCAATGTTTACATTCATTATGTCGTGCAAGGCTCTAGAGATACGGTCTATAAGGGCGTGTTCCGTTTCGTGGTGTGCTTCAGCAAGCCCATATAGTACAATTTTTCTTGAATTTTTTAGAAGGTGTAGTTGGTGTTCAATGTGTTCTATGTTTTTGTCAATTGTGTGAAATTTTTCTTTAATTTGGTCTTGTTCTATTTTTAGGTTTTTCGTGGTATGTTCTACTTGGTTTCGAAGTTTTGATAAAGCAGTGTCCATTTCTGTCTGAATCGTAATTTTAACATCTTCAAGAAGAGATATTTTCATTTTTTCTAGTTTAGAATCTAAGAGTTTGCTGAATTTTTCTAACATTAAGTCTTCAGCTTTTAAGGCTGCAAGGGAGTTTGGAGCTATTATAATACACTCCGAGGTTTGGTTAATTGTATTCCCAATTATGTCAACTAAAGTTTGGTCATTTTCATTGTTGTAGTTTTGTGTGATCTGAGTGGGTTTTCGCCTTATTGTAACATTTATGGAATCATCGCAGATGTTTTGTTGTATGTATGGTTTTATTGGGGTGTTAGAATTATCTCCCTTTAGCATATTGCATATACAAGTTTGGCATTGCCATATATTTTTTTGCTCACTTGACATAGTGTTGAAAAAGTGATATTGGGTAATGTTTGCGCATAGCAGATCGTAATATTTATTGCAGTGCGAACATTTTAAAAACTCTGAATTATCAGTATTACATTTACATCCTTCGCATTGAGGCATATTGGATGTTTGATGTTAGTCGTACACGGTTCTGTTAATCAATATTGGTAATAGTAGTGCCCTCTAGCGGCGTAAATTGCTATTATTGACGTAGTTGTGTTGGTGATTTATTTGTCAAGACGTAGTGTAGTTAGGTCCGTGCTTGTGTCATAGATGGCGCTGTTCGCTGTTTATTGTGATTGCTGTGGTAAAAATTTGAACAAGATAACGAACAAATTTTTTCACACTTACGTGTTAATTAGTTTTGGCCAATTTATTTAGTATTTCCCATGTAAAAGTTATTGTTGTTTATTGAAATGTCACTGTTATGCTATTTTATTTATGATTTCTGCTTTTGAATTCACTGTTTATTTGATTACACTGTTTTTGTTACCAATTTGATTTTACACTTATTACTGTTTTTGCACCGTATGTATATGCTCACTAACAATAGAGTCAATAGACGGTGATTATCGAATAGTAATTCACTGGTATATAACATTTACGCACTATATCTCACTCACTAAGTATTTTAATATAATTTTTAAATTAGGAGTCGATGTTAACATGGCAACTAGCGCCGTCTATTTATGACAACTCCAGGTGTGCTCCGGCGATACCCCGGTCAACGGTCTCATACGTTTTGTTTTTGAATGAGCCTCCATACTGAATGGGTTTCTGAAGCCACGTTAGCCACGCCAGTAAAATCGCATCCGTGTGTTTGCATTACGTGATTAGATGGTCGGGGTATGTGGTTGTTTATGGGGCTTATTATTACGTCTCGTTATTCAACTTAAAACTTATAAATTATATTTTAAAATATGTATAAAACAAATTAGTAGATCACCAACATCGGGTACAGGGACCAAGACACCGGTGGTTAGGGCTCCCAAGACAGGAACCTCCTCACTATACGGGTTGTGTTGAAGAGAACTGCCTTCTGCATCAGTCCCTTGATCCAGACGTCTAACGCGAGCCTCTTAAGGTGTTGATCGAGGCTATTGGCTATAACAATGATAGCGGAATCAACATTCCACATATCGACAATCTCATGAGACAAATCCAAATGTTTGCTTTGTTTTCCTTTTCAACCACGAGGTTCTCATCATGAGGAACAGCGATATCGGTATCGATATATGATACATTATTATTGTTTTATCTACTTCACTTAATCTTTGCGTGGCAACATACGGGACTTTTATATTCCGGGACTTCTACCGATTGCTGGCGATGAGTTATTAATAACAATGTGGAATAATAAAAAAAAAAACTTATGTTTTTATTTGTTTCAGCTTTCTATATTAGGCATTGCATCAGCAACCTCCACTGTAATAATTGATTCTTTTCGATATATACCGCCTGGAACCTCCGAAAGCGATTGTGTACTATATGAAATAGAAGACGATGAAACCACCGATGACACGACCGATGACACTACTGCTGATATCACCGATGATGCCACTGAAGATACCACCGATGATACCATCGACGATACCACAGATGATAAGACCGATGATACTACCGATGCTATCACCGATGATACTACTGAGGATACCACAGAGGATACTACCGATATTGACACCGACGGTACCACCGATGATACCACAAACGATGCTACGGACGCCATCATCGATGATGCCACTGATGATACCACCGACGATGCTACCGACGCCATCACCGATGATGCTACTGATGAGACCACTGATGCTTTTACCAATAATACCACCGATGATACCACCAACGATACTTCTGATGCTATCACCGATGATGCGACTGACGATTCCACCTATGACACCACCGACGAAATCTATGCTAGCACCAATAATGCCACTGTTGGTACAACCGATGATTTCACCGATGCTGACACCGACGGTACCACCGATGATACTACCAACGATGCTACCGATGCCATCACCGATGATGCCACTGATGATACCACTGATTCTATTACCAACAATGTAACCGATGATACCACCGACGAAATCACTAACGATACTTCCGATACTATCACCGATGATGCGACTGACGATTCCACCGATGATACCACCAACGAAATCACCGATGATATCACCGATGATGCCACTGTTGGTACAACCGATGATTCAACCTATGATACCACCGACGATACAATCAAAGATACCACTGATACTAACACTAATGATGCCATCGATGACACTACCGACAATACTACCGATTCCATTACCGATGATGCCACATATGTTACCAACAATAATATCACTGATGTTTCCACCGATGACACCGCTGATGATACCACCGTGATATCTACGAGTGATGTCAATAATATCACCGATGATACCACAGATGATACCACAAATGATACCACCGCGGGAACTACCGACGATGGTACCGTTACTATCACAGATGAAGCCACTGAGGAAACCAGCTATGACAGTACGGGTGACGTCACTTCTGAATCTATAATAGAAGGCGAGACCACAAAAGACATTCCGACAATCCCAACCCCAATTTTACATGACTGTAAAGATGATTGGTTTACCCCACTTACCATAGCAATATCAGTTCTCGCATCCTTATTGATCATCATTTTGGTGTCCATATTCTGTTACTGGCTCGGACAACGAAGAGGTAGCCCTTCTAAGCCTCGACTAACTGTCTAGCACGAGACAAAAAGAGAACAAAGTAAATAATTTCCCTGACACTAAATATAATCACAATGCCAGAACAATGGATCATTTACCTAAAAACAAATGGGATGCCTCACTTTCCTAAGAATTGTTTTCTATTTGCACTTAATTATACAGATTACCTTATATATAATGTGGTCAAATTAAAAAAACATTGAACAACAAATAAATCAATCATTGTTAGTTATTCCATTTCAGTTCTAAAAGGAAAAACACTAAGTCATACTCATGACTAGCACAGAAATTATAACCATTGTTATCTAAGTACATAATAGTATATAATATTATTTATATATTAACGGGAATTAAAGCGATCACGAAAAGGTATTACATACCTACTTATTACATTACATACATTACTTGGAACATTATAAGCTCATATCATCTCATCAATTCGGTTTTCGCAGAAACTCATCAACATGTGATGCAGTCCACGAATTAACTAATCACGTGGTACAAAATATTAATAATGATAAAAAAGTCCTTACCATATTTTTAGACCTCGCAAAAGCGTTCGACACGGTACCTGTCTCTACTCTCTTATTAAAGCTTGAAGGAGTGGGTGTCAGAGGTGATCAATTGGACCTATTCAAGAGCTACCTAACAAATCGATCGCAATTTGTTAGGATAAATAATAATAATAGTAATGAACTTCCTATTTATTACGGTGTGCCCCAGGGAAGTATTCTGGGGCCAACCCTTTTTCTAATTTTCATAAATGAGCTATGTGAACTCAATATCCAGAATGCAAACATAATATCGTTCGCGGATGACACTGCGATAACCGTTGTAGCTGAAACTTGGTCCCAGTTAGAAAAAAGGGCCCAACTAACATTCAACACAGCACTGAATTGGCTCAATGACCACACCCTTACACTCAATACTTCCTAAACCACCTTCCTTACATATTCAATCAGTGCAGCCTCTCAACCACGCGTCCCAATAACTTTAATAGCTCACTCGTGTCACACTGAACCCCAAACTTCTTGTAACTGTACATCCTTAACCCCTGTAGACCACATATAATATCTGGGTGTCACGTTGGACAAGACTCTAAACTTTAAGTCTCATATAGACGTTCTCACGGGCAGAGTCCGGAAACTGATATTCATATTTAAAACACTTCGAAAAGTTGCTAATTATACCGTTATACGGAATGTCTATTTTGCCTTATGCCAATCTATTATCACATATTGCATTTCATGTTGGGGTGGTGCTGCTAAAACGATTATAAAACCGTTAGAGATAGCACATAGAGCAGTATTAAAAGTTGCTACCTTTCGCCCTATCATATTCCCTACTAATGAATTGTATTGTAAGTGGAATGTTCTAAATGTAAGACAACATTTCATCATACAAGTAGTCCTTCTACAACACCAGAAGACGCCATATACGACAATTCATAAACGTAGAAAAGACAGAATCTGTACTCTCCCACATGCACGTTCGTCATTCATTAAACGATTCTTTTATTGTCTCGGCCCTTCTCTATACAATAAAATAAATAAACATTGTCCAGTATACGGCTTAACATACTACAACTGTAAGAAAATGATTTACTCATTTCTTCTACACCAATCATATGAAGAAACAGAACAAATGCTTATTTAATTATCGTTAGGTGCGTAGCATTCTCAACATATTATATTGTAACACAACAACCACATACACACATATATACGCACACACACACACGCACTCACACACTCACATGCGCACACACACACTTACACATATATTACACACACATACATAAAACAGTTACTCATCATATCCCTTATTTTCAAAATCGTTGTCACTTAGTTTTATAATTCTTTATTTTTTTTTTTTACTTTTTGTTATAACATATTTTAGTGGCAGTGAAATACAAACGTACAGACATAAATAGTAATATTACATATGCTTGTAAATTCATTGGGGGATCGGAACTATCAATCCTTCATACAGGTTATACAGTAACCTAGTTAGGAGATCAGAACTGCACCCACTATAATTGTAGCAAATCAGTAATTTTACCTTGTATAAACGTTATACCCATGTACTGCAATATTTGAAAATGATCAATAAAAACTTTATTATTATTATAACCTCTGAGTTGCCTGACGTTTCGACCAGGTTGCACTGGCCGTGGTCACAGGCTGACTGGCTCAGCGGTGCACGCCCTCCGTCGTCGACATCGTGAGGTAGAAGGTTCTTCATCCACCTCCACTTTTTTGATATTTTTGATATTTTCGTTTCGCCATGTACCGTCACATACTATACTAACAGTGTCCCTATTCTGTAAGCAAACCGATGTGGCCCTAATCTGGTGTTCACCCGACTGCGCATAAAAGCGAGGTGGCATGTTTTTTATCACTGGATTCCACGCTGTAGATAATTTGAAACCATCTTCCCGATTAAAAGTTTTGTGTTTTTTAATTTCAATCGCTTCACGTACAACTCTTGAGTAAAAGTGACGTTCCGTGGAGAAGACTTGCGTACGGTGAAATTCAATCCAATGATTGGTGCCCGCTTCGAGTGCATGTTCTGCAATCGCTGATTTGCTAATCTATCGGTTCTTCACAGCAGCGATGTGTTCTTTGACCCTTTCAGCAATAGTCCGCTTTGTTTGGCCTATGTAGGACCTTTGTAGACACCTGGAGTTTGTAACGGCAAGACGTCCTTCGGTGTACCCACGATGTTTTGAACCTTTATGCCTGGTGTGTATACTGTCGGAATGGAGTATTTCTTTAATACGGAGCCGATCTTATCTGTTACTCCTTTCACATATGTCATGTAGGCTGGTTGTCTGTTCACCTCCGGATGCTTGCGTCTCATTGTCGGTTGCTTCCGTGTTCCATTCACCTGATATCCGTTACTTTTAAGTACCTCCTGAACATGATCCAGCTCTCGCTCCAAATATTCAGGGTCAGTATCGTATGCTCTGTTCTTGAGTGAAGTCATAACAGACTGCAGGTGTCGGGGATGATGATGAGACGCCTACTCATACCTATCCGTATGAGTAGGCTTGCGGTACACACAGTGCGACAAGGACCCATCTGATCTCGCGGTTACTTTGACATCTAAAAATGACAATTACCTATCTGCCTCCACCTCATATGTGAACCTTATCTTGGGGTGAATGGAGTTGAGGTGTTGTAAATATTGATCTACATCCTGTTTATTTCCTTTGACGATACTAAAGATGTTATCCACGAATCGGCACGAGTTCAAAGCCTAACGGTCTTCGGGCCGAGACTCAACGCCTTTTCTTCAAAATGCTCCATCCAGATGTTGGCTAGTACAGGGGCTACAGGACTACCCATTGCGACACCATCAATCTGAAGGTAATGTTGACAATGTTCAAGTAGATCAATATAATTGAACGGCAACTCGTGGTCTCTCAGCAGGTCTTTTACGACGTCCAAACATTCTTTTATTGGAACATTGGTGTAAAGTGATTCCACGTCAAAGCTCACCGTGACGTCATCAGGTTCCAACTTGAGATCTTTTATAATTTGTATGAAGTGCCGCGAGTCTTTCACAAAAGACGGTGTTTTGCCTACAAGTGGTGGCAATTTGACTTACAATAGGCCGCAGCGGCACGTTGGGCTTGTGTATTTTGGGCAGACCATATAATTTCGGTGGCTGATGTGACTTTGGTGCATAAAGTCTGTTGTACTCGTCTTCTGAAAATAGGTCCTCGTTATCCTGGATAAGAGATCGTATTCTACGCGTTACTCTGGCCGTGGGGTTATATAATACCGGTTTATAAACCTTATCGTCATCCAAAAGTTCAAGTATTTTACGTTGGTAATCAGTTGTACTCATCACTACAGTGGCGTTTACCTTGTCGGCCTTAAGCACTAAAATATCCCGGTTATCCCTAATGTTTTTCAATGCTTGACGCTCTCCCATAGTGATATTACTAGCCGGAAGCTTTGATTTTCGTAATATTACCGCGACGTCGTGTCTAAGGATATCGGCATCGCCGGGCGGTACCTTGTTACGTGCAATAGATTCCTCAACGCTACTGATTACTTTCTCGATCGGTATTTGTTTAGGTGTTGGAGCGAAATTCATACCTTTAGCCAAGATGTTTATGGTAGTATCATCTAAACTCACGCGTGATAAATTAATGACGGTGTCCTCCGATCGATCGGGTACCACGGGTGACGTCTTATTTTTTGCATACCGTCGATTATATTCCTTCGAGAACTTACGCTCAAAGTTCTCACTACACAATTCGAAGGTACGACTCGCTTGTAGAAACGTAACTCGGTCACACAAATCATAGTCCGTTTGAGATAGATTAACACTACACTTCAAATGTAACGCATATAATTCTCTCTGTATACACTCCAAATCACTGTGTTTGTTGCGAATTAATTGTCTCAGGAACGCCTCCTGAGACTCGCGTTTGTTAGAGATCGGCTCCGTATTAAAGAAATACTCCATTCCGACAGTATACACACCAGGCATAAAGGTTCAAAACATCGTGGGTACACCGAAGGACGTCTTGCCGTTACAAACTCCAGATGTCTACAAAATAAACTGCAGCTGTGGTAGGTCCTACATAGGCCAAACAAAGCGGACTATTGCTGAAAGGGTCAAAGAACACATCGCTGCTGTGAAGAACCGACAGATTAGCAAATCAGCGATTGCAGAACATGCACTCGAAGCGGGCACCAATCACTGGATTGAATTTCACCGTACGCAAGTCCTCTCCACGGAACGTCACTTTTACTCAAGAGTTGTACGTGAAGCGATTGAAATTAAAAAACACAAAACTTTTAATCGGGAAGATGGTTTCAAATTATCTACAGCGTGGAATCCAGTGATAAAAAACATGCCACCTCGCTTTTATGCGCAGTCGGGTGAACACCAGATTAGGGCCACATCGGTTTGCTTACAGAATAGGGACACTGTTAGTATAGTATGTGACGGTACATGGCGAAACGAAAATATCAAAAATATCAAAAAAGTGGAGGTGGATGAAGAACCTTCTACCTCACGATGTCGACGACGGAGGGCGTGCACCGCTGAGCCAGTCAGCCTGTGACCACGGCCAGTGCAACCTGGTCGAAACGTCAGGCAACTCAGAGGTATGTAATACCTTTTCGTGATCGCGTTAATTCCCGTTAATATGTAAATAATATTATATCATGGAACGCGAAAGTTTAAAAGTTCATAATAGTATAGTTTAGAAAGTAAGAAAGAAAGAAAATGAGTTCATTTAGTAAGAAAAGATATGCAACTGGCTTTAGCTTATAAACAGTACGGAAGGCAGGAAAAAGAAACACTTACACCACTACACCATATTACGTATAAAATACTAGTGGTCTTACGCACAGAACACTAATGCTCTGACGGAACAAAAACTGTCGCATGACGTAACGTATTTACATTAAATTATGTGATCTATTACCACGTTTATTATATAGATTAAAATACATAATTTATGCTTTATTTTCTAACGTGCAAATACTATAAGCATATATATCCACGAGGGTTATACGCCATGTCCTACAAATAGGTGGACTCTCAGTATTTACTGCGATGGAGGTGGCCTACCCTAGTACTGATTTTCAGTGCCTAACGTAGTTTTTGACTTGACGGCAAATGAAATTGCTATTTATTCACTACAAATATTTTGTGGAGGAACGGGTGTCATGTTCCTCCAACACAAAGGGAGGATCCTCCGACCAGGCGAGGTGATCATGCCTGGCGGGCCGCGGCCCAACGGTTGATGTTGGGAAGTTGTATATATACTAATCGGCGCGAGAACTCTCATAGTGCGATGCAGGATTAGTAGGTGTTTCTTGTTGCTGTATGTGGAAGTCGCCACAATTTCATAAGAGAAGTGTGTGTGTCATAATCTCGTATTTAAACCAAATGAAACATGGTAAGTGATATTTTGAAATTAACCTAAATAAAAATAGCTAAACTTATGGATGATCAATCAGTACACATTACATAATGATAATTAAATCAAGTACTAATGTACATACAGTTTAATATGTATTCACTAACCAGCTCTTATTAGATTAGTCTCAATAACAAATCATATTACAAAGAGTAGAAAAATTTAAGGCCTTCCTCATACTGCTCAACTCACTACAAACTCTTACCAAGGTTGTACAAGAATACCTTTATAATAATATTTTTAAATTAAATATGAATTAATAAATTACATCATTATCCCAACCAAGTGATTAATATGGCGCTATTTATATTGTTCGGACAGTTTGAACAAAAATGCGCAAAATGAGTGAATGATTTGATAAAAACGATTTAAATAAACGAAATGATCGGGCTGTATGAATAATGTCCTGCGTCTATTGGGTAGAGAGATCAAGATTTGTGTTTAATTAAATTGTTTTAATGATAATATTCCTAAGTTTAATGAAACCAATATGGTAGAAAAGTACGAATGTTCTAGGGGGGGGGGGGGTTATATTTTCGTTTCTATTAAAACAGAAAATCAAGTATGTGAAAACTTGAACTGTGCTTTTGATACAAAAAATGGTAGGGATAATACTTGAGTTTGACTAGAAGCTTGCACATCTTAATCCTAATCCTGTACTTGCAAAACTAATTGAGTGGGCATTGAAAGGCAAGCTTTCAATGCCTACTCCTATAGAATGCAAATTCTGCCTAACGCCTTTTTACGACGCAACTGCTAGTTTTAAGCTAAGGCTGTTGTTACTTAACGTATGCGCAACGACTAAACGCACACACGGCCCCACCACGCGGAACTGAAGAAACTATAGGTGCCGACCGCGGCCGATCGGAGCGGGGCGGCGCAAGCTCCCTCCCTTCGAACAGTGCACCCAGCGACGCCTTAGTCGAAAAATGTGTGCACTCAAACCTTGTAACCAAAAGCAGGAACAGTGAATTTCATCATGGAAAATAGAAATAATATAATTTATAACCTGCTTCAACAACGGCTTAGACGCAATTTTAAAGGTGTTTTATCGTCCTCCTTCAAGACAATTAATGAAGTTCACGTCAACAACGTCATACGTCTGCTCTAACGGTCCCAAAAATGCTTATGGAGTTGCTGGATGGTGTTAAAGCGCGCAAAATGATTGAAAAAGAATGCTCGAGAATTAAAAAAAAAAAATAATATAAATAAAATAAAAGTAAAATGTTGTTTAAATCTAATAAGTGCAAGGAATGTGTGTATCAATGCCATGCGGTTTTAAAAAAATTCACGCTCGTTTTCTGTTATTGTTTCAAGAATTATAATAATAATAGTAATAATAGATGGACTCAGACGGAACTAGATGCCCTGGATAGAAGAGTCCGTACACTGCACTGGAATGCACCATCCACGTTCGTCGGTCATGAGATTGTATATCCCGCGGAAATGTAGGGGTCGTGGTTTTTTAAATGCCAAGACCCTCCATAACCGCGAGGTATGCAACCTTAGAGATTACTTTCTCTCCGTTGACCTGGATCTGTATCGGGATGTGGTGGCAGTTGACAACGGACTCACTCAGCTTGCTCTAGGAAAAGAGAACTTGCGCAAACCAGAAGTACTTACTATTACAGACCGCAAGGAGATATGGAAGAGCAAGGCGTTGCATGGACGTTTTTATCGTGCCTTAAATGGGCCCGATATAGATTTATTGGCATCAGTATCCTGGCTACGGTTCGGTGACCTCTTCGGAGAAACTGAAGGTTTTGTCTGTGCAATTACAGATGAAGTTGTTATGACGAATAACTATGGGAGATATATCTTGAAGGACGGCACAATTGACATTTGTCGGGCGTGTCATCGTCCCGGAGAAATCCTCAGGCATATAATTTCTGGTTGTTCTCGTCTTGCCAACGGCGAGTACTTGCATAGACATAACCAAGTGGCCAGGATAGTCCATCAGCAACTTGCTCTTAAATATAATCTTGTGGCTGTCGAGTTACCGTACTACAGGTATGTGCCCGACCCAGTTCTCGAAAATAGTCGTGCAACATTGTACTGGGATCGACCTATCATCACTGACAGGACTATTGTTGCCAATAAGCCTGATATAGTGGTGATAGACCGATTAGAGCGCCGAGCAATGATTATTGACATCACCATTCCCCATGACGACAATCTTTTAAAAACCGAAAAAGATAAACAAATAAAATATTTGGACCTAGCCCACGAGATTTTCGACATGTGGGATGTGGATTCAGCAATCATTAATTGCTAAGAGCCTCGACCAACACCTTCAGAGGCTCACGTTAGGCAGCTGGATTAAGAGCCTGATGCAGAAGGCAGTCCTCCTTGATACGGCACGCATAGTAAGGAGGTTTCTATCTCTGGAACCCTAACCACCGGTAGCTTGGTCCCTGCACCCGATACCGGTGGAACACTATTTTTTATATTTTTAAATATATTTTGTTCTTTTTTTTATAGTGAATGTATTCAAAAATGTAATTTATATGTATATTTAAGTGAATAAAGAGAATAGTAATAACTTCAGATAAGAATGCTAAACTTTTTTAAAAGACTCCATTTGCAAGGCATTTACTCAATGCCGAAAAGCGTTTATTTAGAAACCACTATGTTAGATAATATTGAACAAAAATCGTTATATCTACGACCGGTTTGTTTGAGAGGTAATCCGTTGAATTCCGAGCGTGTCAAGCGGCCGGATGTAGGTGGCGCCAGCGGGCGTGACGTCACCAGCACTTCCGCAAAGCTTCAACCTATTTTGTTAGGTCTATTCTGAAACGTTTATTCAGAGAAAAATAGACTTAAAATTTGCCTGTATATACAACATTGTAGTTTTTTGTACTTTTATTTCAAATTTCAATCATTTTAAAATGTTCTTTTTAATTTTTGTTTTTTTTTAAGCAATATAGAAGCAGTAAGAGCATATCTTATGACTAAATTTGCATATATTGTAATCCACATCAAAAATGGTGATCCAGATATACCAATTGACATTACTGATTCAATCTTAAAAACTCACATTTTTATTCAAACCAGACCCAAACCAATAATAATTATGCAAAAATATATTCGGCAGCAAACTGAAGCAAAAACCCCGGGACGAAAACAACATAAGTAAGCAATACAAATAAATAGGTTCATGAATAATGCGGTCTATTAGGTGGGTAGGTGTTTGCTTTGCTGACGACAGTCGTTCCATTTCAACGCACTCTGTGCAGACTTAAACTCTCATTGAGGTAATGGCACATACTTTATATAGTGCCTCAGTGCGGACCTCGTAATGTCTGATAATAATTCATATGAATTGCCTTCGGTTTGCACACATTTTTGGGAACGATTTACAGGTTCTAATTCGGGTTGTGTTGTGGTAGGTTTGTCTCACATGTTTATTATGTGTATGTTATGATTATTCAATTTGTTTTTAATACCTGTACAATGACTTTGGAGGTTAATTTTATGTTTGTGCAACACTAATACTATTAAAGCATTATGTTTTAGTTTTAATAATGTCATTGTCATTGGAATGTCATTCATAATAAAGATAGATTTGGACAAATATACAAGTACTAGCAACCCGCCTCGGCTTCGCACGGGTAGCAGAGACATCTTCAACAATCATCAAAATATATTATGTCAATAAATTTTCACAAAATCTAAACAAATTATACACCTAAAGCTTCCTCATGAATCATTGTGTATTAGTGAAAACCGCATGAAAATTCGTTCAGTAGTTTTTCAGTTTATCGTAAACAGACAGACAGACAGACGCGGCAGGGGACTTTGTACTATAATATGTAGTGATATAAAGCCGGAAAATGGAATATGCGCATTGAAGGAAGCGAAGGCGTGGCGTTGCCAAAAGCAAGTGTCACTTACCCAAATAAATAATCAAAATGAAGGTATTGCAGTAAACTATAAAACACGGGTATATTATGCGTTCTTGATGTCACTTTATTTAAATCAATGAAACATTGTAGTATTAAGTACTTTTCCACTAAACTTTGGTTGTTTTAAAATACCATTACCACAGAATTATGATCAATTACTATTGACAGCGGATGGCTGAATTTGGTGATTAAATTGTGCTACACCACAATTATGGTCGTTGGTTTCGCATCATTGTTCGTTTACACCAATTATGTATTGTAAAATTACAGCAACATATAACACAAATATACCCGTCCACCATATTTGATGGCTCGTGTAAGGAAAAGAGCCGTAAAAAAGTAACATATAAAGTCACATTCGTATTTATAACATTAGCTACTAGGCAATTACCTATTTTTTTATTAAAATCAATATATATTTATTTAATCCATTAAAATTAATTACAATATGTCCATCACAATAACAGTCATTCGGTGTTATAAATAAATAACCCACCCCTGGTCGCTCCCGGCGCAAAGATGCCTTTAACGCTGCGTTCCCACGCTGAATGGCTATGGCCAACCTCTGTACCAGGAACGACCCTGAGCGGGAGTGGCCACTCACTTTGTTCAGCCTGCGCCCCAGATCGAGAACAAACGCCTTAACGTCTGTACTCCAACTACCCAAGGTTTCCACAGCTATGGGCACGAAATGGTACAACGTCTCCAAGGCCGCGTACTTTAGTATCTTCCTTCAACAGGCGTCCCTCGCGGCGGTTGACGGGAAGCGGACAGTGCGACACAGGTGGCTGGCGGCAACCTTAGTTAGGTTATGTTTATTATATTTTTAAGCCATTCTATACATCTCCAATTTTTTAACTAGCAATACTAACATTTCTTTGAACGTTCGTTACTTAAGCTACCTGTAAAAAATCATTTGAAGTCATATCGTATTTTCTCCCTTTTAGTGTAATACTCGTATACGTTGCGAGTTACGAACATAATAATATAAAGGTAATGTTCCATTTCAGTTTAGTTGGGTGAGAGGTATTTTTTTTAAACTGTTTTAACTAATGCGATGGGGACACGTTTTACAGGCTATCATCATGCCCTTTTGGATGTGAAAACTAAGATTTATATAAATTTAGAGATAGATAATTTAACATATCATGCACGTTAAGGTTTTTAATATTTAATTTATATTATGATTCTTATTAAATCATTTTACAAACATAATAAGCAATGCGTTTCAGATTACGAGTAGATTATATTATTAACTCCCACATAGTAGACTAGAGCCTTTGTATTCGTTGAGACCTAAGTATCATTTTGTAAAGAGAATTATGAATAAGTCTGTTAATTTAACTTTTAATTACCTACTGAAGAGTTTAGACTAGAGACACGTGTATGTAATAGAACTAAAAAAATATAAATTTTACAACTAAATTTTCAAACACACCCATCACATGTCTAGCATTATAGTAGTAAGTAGTCTAGTTTCTGCTATGTATTGTCCTTACTAACTGAAACTACGTCTATCAGTGTAGCAAAATCAGCCTATTATGGCTACATATATCCGCTGTTAACATATGGTGTTATTTACTGGGGAAATTCTACCAATGTGCAATCTACATTTATAAAACAAAAAAGAAACATAAGAATAATTTATAACCTGCAAAGCACAGGCTCACTGAGGTCTATCTTTAAGGAAAAGGAAATTCTTAAATGAACTGGTGGTATTTACATTCTGCAATTGTGTTTGTTTGCAAAAAATAATATCGAATATTTTGACACAAAATCGGCTTCTAAACATAATGTTAGATCTCAATATAAATATAATTTAAATTTACCAGTTATTCATAATGTAATCTATTATAAGAGCACATATGTTACCCCAATCAGAGTCTTCAATCATCTACCAATCCAATAAAAAAAACTAGGTATCAGTAAGTTTAAATAAAACTCAAAATTGGTTGATTCAAAATATATTTCACAACCTACAAGAATTCTTTAAAAAAGTGGTGTTAGTTTTAAGTTAATTAATGTTAAGTTTAAGTCTTGTATGTTAAGAAAACCAATAATTTAATGTTGCAATGCCCGAAATGGATTAACTGTTGATACTCAATAATAATGTAACATTTACAAATATTTGCCCACACAGTTTGCAATAAATGTCTTTGTCGTTGTCTAAAAAAACTCATGCAACTCAAAAGGTCACTCATGCGTAGCCAACCCTATTTATGCGTACCTAAAAAAATACTATGATCATTTGGCATTGGATTTAATAGTAGGACAGTTTATAATTTTAGTTCAGTGTCATAAAATTTGCACCAGGTTAGTCATTTTAACATAAATGGAAAGAGACTTATTAGACAAAATCTTTTAGAGACTAACTTTCTGTCTAAATGGAGAAGTCTCTTTCCATGTCTGGTATCCACCTCGTTAGCCTTGTTTGTAGTTACCAGACATAACGAACATTTGAGTAGGTACATTATTAAGAATCCTCAGGTGTACAGGTTACCTCGCGATGTTTTTTCTTTCACCATTAAAGCAAGTGATAAATGATACCTTTTTTATCGTTTGGCAAGCATCGAACTGACTAAAACCGTACGTTGTTTCATTACAAGTGAGTCTATTGCGAGGGACTCTGCTATACCCGAGGACGGAAGTGCCCGAGAAACCTGGCATACCTTGGCTGCTTCATAAACAAAAGGCAGCCACATCATTGCGCGCGGAGGGCCTTGACCCCCTTCCGGTATAAAGAAGCGCGCGCGGAACACGTTGCGCCACCGTCACAGGCCAGCTTCAGTTAGGGTAATGGCCTCACCCGTTACCCCCAGGCCAACGCTTATGAAGGTCGGAGATCATTTTATGCTCTCCAAAGCCTGGTGCCTCTTCTTCAGAACTGGAGCGTACGAGCCCTATTCTGTTACCTGTTAAAATGCAATTAATTATTCAAACAATATCAATAAATATAAATTCATATCGTTGTATAATAAATTTCCCAGAAATATCGGAAAATAAAAACAACAGAGAAAATAAATGGCATATTATCTCCAGTAAAATAAATCTCTTTTTAAATTTTTTCATTCAGGGGACCATTTAAAACACGCTTTTCCTTGTAAGTAAAATTGATACGTGTTCAATTATGCTTTCTCATTCTTTTTGACATTAAAAAAATATGTGTGGTGACATAACCAGTGACTAAGGAAAACAAAACATCTAAAGAAAAAAGGCCAAAATACATTACGACTGTTAGTCTTGTATTGCACAATGGTACACGTCAAAAGTACAACATTCTGACATGTACCATTACGACAGACAATTTTTGTGATGAATGGACAATTGGACATCAATGTACTCGTAAATATGAGTATATTGATGAAATAGACATTTGTAATTTCCAGACAAATATAGTCCTGGAATGTTTAAGAGTAGAGCAAATAGATTTATTTTGGATAGGCTTGTACTGTCTTTGTTTTCAAGACAAACGCCTATTCCAATTACCAAAAAAATAGCAAACTTAGGGCCTGTTTGATGGCAAGGGTTATAATAACCATATACATTCGCAACACATCCCGGTCCTGAGACACACTGTCTCATCCCGGTTTGCGTAAGGAAACTCTGGTGATACTACTCATTGTAAAAAAAATTAATTACTATAGTATTGATGATCAACGAGCAGGATTGAAATATTTCCGTATTAAAGATATTATTTTTTTGTAATCAATTTAAAATCACGTGAGTCTGTCTTGTTTTTGGTTACTGTAGTATTAGATGTATAATGTCACCGTTGAACTAATACGGTTAAAGAAACTATACTATGTGTCTTCCAACCTTTGGCACTTAACACCTTATTACTTCATCAACCCAATTCCATCGCTATAAACTTTGAGGGATTCAAGATTTACGATCGGATGGGCAGCTAATGTCGTTATGTCAATACCATAAATCCTGTTTTAGTACAGGTGAGTCTCTTGCCATATTAAAATGTAAATCACACGGTCGATTTAATTTCAGGGTTGAAGAACCTTAATAGGACATTGTAAGGTGAGAGCGACTACTATTTTGTGATGTGGGTACCGTCACTGATATCTCATTCCGTTGATTATTAGCAAGACTTTAAAGCTTTGTACAAAATGAAATATTAAGTACTAGTTATCCACTTAACACGAAGTTGCGTCTGCGTGGGTCAAGTGATTAGAGTGGATGAAAAGACTTTTTCATACATAGATCCACAAACGATCACAAATAATTCGATCACAAAAAGTTACGCCGGTTGGTAGAACTTTTAACCTTGCATGGTCTTCCCTTAAAGAGCACTAAAAGTTCATGCAAACTGTCACAGCTATTAGTAACAGTCGCATGGAGGACTAGGAGCGCCTCAGGACCTACTAGTCCGTGCCATATGAAAGCGGTATTTTAAGTTGTAGTATCAGAATGTTAGACCACAAGAAGAGTCGGATATTCTTGAAACAGGAAGGAGAAGACGATGGTACTCATTTTTTATTCAACTTGGCACATAAAATAAGCAGTGCAAGCCTGTCTGAGGACATTCGGAAACAAAATCGATGTTACCTTGTCCCTCGCGCTTTGTCAACCGTATTTGAAGATTTCAAAGATTGGCAAATGAATAAATAGTTCATTCATTCGAATTTTTAACTAAGTTTTAATGTTAAAAGAAGGGGACTTCTGCCTACATGGTAATATTTGGTAAATCAAGTTATGTACTTGGCGGTAGTCATAGACTTGATGATAAGAGTGAGTGATTAGATAGCCAATTGTTATAATAAATGTTAGTAATATGTCTGAATCGCATTATACTTGAATGTTGTACATGAAGAGATAAATAAATCAAATACTGTATAGTTATGCATATTTCCACCATAAATGATTCCACTGGGCCTATTTTTTTGTTTTACTGGCTTTCCTATCCTGTATGTTTATTAGTTATCAAGATCTATATTCCTATCTACCTTTTTCTTTATCTCAGCCGTCAGATGATCTGTGGGAATGGGGACAATTTTGATTTCAGCTCCTTTGAAATGCAAGTAACGTACAATCACACTTTACTTCATAAATTTATGCCTGATGTTCATTATTTGAGATTTAGAGTGCAATGTTATGTTTCTCTTTCCAATTCCAAAGTCACTTATGATGCTGAGCTCCGTAGTGTGTTGGGAAATAAAGAGAGTAGGGAAATAGAGAGATTTTTTATTTTTTTATGGTAGCATCATGCTAACTTTCGCCCTTTGGAGAACTTTAAAGAACTATTTAAATGGGGGACCTAAGTATTCTTATTAATAATTCACTGGAACCTCATTTATTAGCAAAAAAAACAAAAAATTGCCGGATGGAATAACAAATACCACCAGTACCACATACTCAGGGAGACACTATCATTATGTCCTGATTGATTCGGTTCCGACATGAGAGAATGTAAGTAATTATAAATTATTCAAATTTGTAGCAATCCGCTACCCCTTACATTTTAAACCCCTACCTACACTTGTTGGCTCATTTTACGTCGCCGGGGGTGTGAACGCTTCGACCTAACAAATTGCGTTAAATGACTAACCCTCAATGAAATATTCCGTGCTCTGATGGTGTTTAATTTGTCCACAACAATTGTTTAACTATGTATTTTATTTAATAATAGTTATAGTTAATAGCCGTATAATAGTTGAGAATAAATTATTTATAAATACTATAAATAATAAATATCGAATCAGGATTTTCACTACAACATAGAGGATAAATATACAAATAAAAAAAATCAGTTTCCGTTTAACATTTGCAAGGAGTTTCAATTCTTTAGAACAGAAATGATTTTCTACTATTTCACTTGAATTTGAATGATTTATTTCTTCGATTTTGTTAAATATCGTTTGAAAATTATTAAAAACTGCTTTCTTTTTGCATATAAAGTAATCGGTATCCATTTATTCAAAGCTTCAGAACATGGACCCTCACTAAATTGCATTATCCTATCCGTTATCCGATCAGTAGCCTCCACGAGTGGCGTTAAATATTTTCTATTACCATTTTTTTTCCCAGAACTTGGTTGATATTTTTGTTATTTTATGAATATCAAGATTTTAAAAGTTGAACATTGAACACTATATATTCAAAAACAAACGCTGTTTTTAACGGCGGCAGAGTAGGCGCTTTTTCGTAGATTTGTAATCGACGACTTACCAGTACGAACTTAATTTAGTAGATATATTATTACCACACCAACAATTATTTTACATAGTTGCAGGGTAGATAAGATATATAATAAGGGGAGCTAGTGGCTAAGTAGTAACCGAGTAGGTTAGCACATTGTAACGTTCAGTAATACTAGCCAGGTCAGTCTTGGAATGGGTGACCATTCTTAACTCATTGAGGCCCCTCATGCCACGGAGAGCACATTAAGCCGTCATTCCGGTTGCCATACGAACATCTATGGTATTCGTTACGGGCAGTTGGAGCCCTAAAAAAAGTCTAACAACCTGATCTAACAGACCTTCGATATCGCCTAGTACTTGGGTTGTAGAGGTCTGATGGCAGTCGCTTTACGTAAAATATTGAAGTTCAGACATTTCGTAGTTAGTCTGAAAGCCGACCCCAACTTTCTTGGAAATAGGCTTGGAGGATAAGGATAAGTTACAGGGTAAATACGAATGCTAGTTATATGGGAAGCACGTTGTTTATAATTGAAAGTAACATAGTTATTCTTCACTTAAAAATAAAACTTTAAATATCGTCGTTAAACAGTAACAGAATATCGTGTTTCAAAACTATTCAAATATATAGAGAGAAATGTAAATGCAGATAGGGGTATAAATGTAATTTTTATGTCATGGTTTGATCATGTTATTAGCAGTTTTGCCTTCATCTACAATTTATCGGAAAGAAAAAGATATAAAAAATCGTTATATACCCAAATATTTTTATATATACTTAAAGGCAAAAAAATCGACAAACAATTATGACTTTTAATAATAACAACTAAGAAGCACACAACTGCCTTCAATGTGTCTAAATAACGCCGCCCTTGGGGTAGAATATTTCTTAAATTTTTTCTAGGTTTTTTGAAACTGACAAAAAATGGTTTCTTATCGGGGTAATTCGTATCTTTTTCTTATTATCGTTAGATAGTGTTTTGCATGTATCATAGCAATGAAGTGAAGTTCTCCAAAGACATAGGATAAAAGGGAAGGGACAAATGGACGCCCATTTCGATTTAAGTAATAAATTGAATATCTTGAATTGTGTAAAATTTGTATGAATTGTATTTAACAAGAAAACATAACAATTTTAATTATCTTTACCCTTCGTATATTTTGTATAAACATTTATTTGTAATATCTATGCTTTATATTTTAAATATACTTTGGGCGCATTTATAACATCGTCTTTCCGTCTCCAAAGCAATTTATAATTCTTATGGTAAAATCTTCAAAGGTAAAGATAATTTATGACTGACAGCCCGATCTGATATCATTCTGTCTCGTTATCCGACGGGAGTCAAAAAATTACATCTTAATTTATATTGCGGAGTCTGTTGCTGTCAATCTTTGTTTCGTATCTCGGGAACGGCAAGAGACAGCTGTCATTTGCAGTCCTTATCTTACTTTACTTGTTTTCTGTTACGTCACAGAGGGTGTAGGCTGATATTGTGGTAGTTTGAAAAATTATTCGTTACACAACACAACACAACATTAGTGGAATCGTATGATAGATGCTTAAATTTTATCATTTTTAGAGGAGAACATTTACTTTACTGAAATTTCAATAAAATAAACATATAAATCTAAATCAAAATTATTTATTTCAATTAAATCCATTGTAGGTATTTTTGAATTGTCAGGAGGAGTCAGTCAGTATAAGTCGGTCTTGAAGCTAGTTGCCTGTTCCAAAACGTAGATCCTATAAAGAAGAACAGACAAGAAACTCCAAGAACACTCTTTTTCAACATGTTTTTTTTTGTACAAAGTTACTTGTTACATTGTTTATAAGCGCAATTTAATGTGAGGACAATGTAACTGAATATTGTTCTAAAATGAAAAAGAAAATCACAAAGCTGCTAGGCAACATAGAAAATTAACTTAATACTTAAGTGACTACACAGTTCTGACATGTACAATTCAAATTTTTCTAATTAACAAGGAATAAAAAGCGTATCATAACTAAAATGTCAGCAGTGTATAAAATAATTTCAATGTTCTATAAAATTAATAATGTCAATAATAATAATCAAAATATCAATAAATCTATGGGTACGTCAGATAAGAAACAAGACGAGTACCTACTCATTGACAGTGTGACTGTGGAGCAGGACCGGCATTTTGCCAAGAATTTTTATCATCTAAGGGATGTTATATAAATAAATACGTCATATCATAATCACAAAACTATAAGCTAACAAAAAATAAAGTAAAGACTATTAATTATCTAGAAATAATGAACATAACAAGTCAAAGCAAAAAATATGTCTATTTAATAACAGAGTTAACTTGATAGAGTTATTTTCAACATCTAAGATATGGTGCTTGGTGCACGCGGGGTAACGAAGTCGGCACGAAAGCTATTTAAGACTTTATTGCTTAGAAGTGAAGGTTTCCATTTATTTACTTCTCTTAAGAGAGTAAAAGAATCCCAGTAGTATTTTATTCAAACAATTCCTAATAACATCGCTACATGTTATGTTATTGTTGTATACTAAATGTTACATAGCATTGTATGTATGTTCCATACAATTTTATTTATATTAATGATACATTCTCAGTAAAGTTTGTACAAGAGATGTTACATTGTGGTTTTATGCGGAACTCTTGTTCATTGAACATACTGTATAATTTTGTTTCTTTTTAACATCAGCTTCGAAGAAGTTCCTTACAATAGCGCTTTGGATGCTAACTCGTGGTTCTTTGTTTAGTTTGAAGTTTCAGTACGGTTATTTTAGATGTCGACAATGTGGAAATGGGACACACTATACCCACTTGCCTTATTGTTAGTATAAGCAGCTAGGACCCGACCGATGTTGGCCTTGCCGAACGTTACGGACGCCCTATTATTATAAATAAATTTATTATGGATTTTCTTTTTGGTCGATTTATTCATTTCGACAATAAAACAAATACGCTAAAATTAGAACACCTACTCCTGAAAATTGATTTTTAATATGAAACTTTCGACAAAAAAAATTATAATTTCGAGTACCCGTTTGCAGCGCCACCTACTGGGTCTTTTCTATCTAAACCACCCGGAGACCCACTCAACCACTAAAACAAAAAAAATATCGTGAATAAATAAAAATAATAATCGTAGAACTAGGTTGCTGCGGCACCTACTGGATCCAATCGTGAATTTAAACGATCCAGGGGACAACTCAAACGCAAAAGTGTTTTATCAAAACATTAAATAAGATTTTTTTTATATATCTACTTGTCATTTTATTTTAGGCTTATTAAGCAGGTCCTTACATGAAATTACATTAGGTATATCTAAATCGGTATCACTATAGATTCCCATGTCAACTGGAAGCAACATGTACAAAATGTTAGGAAAAAATTATCAAAATTCGCTTACGCCTTGCGTGAAATCAAAAACTCGACAGATTTAGCTACAGCACTTGTCACCTACTATGCCTACGCCTTTTCTTGGCTGTCTTATGGAGTGATATTGTGGGGTGATAGTACAGATGCGCCTACCGTATTTACCATACAAAAGAAACTAATAAGAACTGTAATGAATATAGAAGAAACAGACACATGTAAACCTCACTTCCAGAATCTAGGCATCCTAACATTACCCAGTATATACATCTTAAAAATAAGTAAATTTGTCCGAAAATATCCGGAACTGTATAGGGAAGACAAAGAAACCAACATTTCCTTAAGACACAAAAATAGATTAAATCTACCACCTTCTAGATTAATAATGCATTCTCGTAGTCCTTTGGTCATGTCTATAAAAATCTATAATAAACTACCAATTGACATTAAAAACGAGCCTAAATTTAATGCTTTTGTTAATAAATTAAAACTCTTATTAATTAGCAAATGCTACTACAGCGTAAAAGAATATTTAGAAGAAAGATAATATATTTTAAAATAATAAATTCACAAATTCTATTTTTCTAAATAAGGTAATCAGATTGATGACTATTAAAATAATAATAAATAATCGATCAAATAATAAAAATAATAATTGAATTGAATAAGTAATAACAACTATTAATACTATATTAAAATTATTAACGAATCTATCAATTAATAATATATACAATATAAAAGTATCACAATTATATCCTACCATATACATTACACTGAACGCTTATTTTAAATTATATATGTTTGTATTATCTTCCTCTCTCCCAAACAAACTGTGCTGCGCCCGACAGGGTCCATAATTGTTACTTCTTAAACTGTTATCACCTATGTATATACATTATGGAAGCAATAAACTATTGAGTATTGAGTATTGAATAAAAAAACCTTTGTTTACCTAACGCTATTATTATATAAGTATGAAAGCTTTTATATAAATAGTCTCAATTTCTGTAAACTGTTATGTCAGGAAATCAGAATGACACATCGACTTATACCAAACTCTTGTAAACAAGATGAAATAGGTTTTATAGAATATTACAAACACTTTTAGAATTGAAAGGCTCGTACGATACTAACAAACATTGTAATACTATGTAATCCAAATCCTATTTTAAATATCCATATAGAAACAAATTGTATGCCAACTAAAAATGTATTCCGAGTAATATTTTATGATTGGATATAAAACTTGTTGAAGGTGTTAGACTTTTGTAAAAACAAGACATACATTTTATGGATTATTTGTGTATAAGTAAATCCTTCAATCACATTTTATTTGTCAGCAAAATTGCTTTATTGAATTAAGCTCACAGTACTCGTCAACGATAGTGGAAATGTCTTGTGATCAAATGATTTTAGACATGAACTTTTTCAAAAAAAGTTATGGCTTGACTTTTTTTATGACACCAAAGTGTCTAAGATTTGTGCGAAACCCCACAGAGGCGGTAAGGAACCAAAAAATGTGTAGAAAGAATCCGTCGCTGTTTTGACAGGATAAGAGATAGAGATATTTGACCGACGCGACGCGACAGGTAATTAACCCCATTTCTATGAGTCGAGACAAACTATTCGGGCATCCCCTAGTATCGGGCAGCTTAAATAAAATTCTTTAAAAATTATTTGAAATTTCAATTAAGAATCATCTGTAATTTGAAGATTTGTAGGCTAACGTGATCCTAAGTAAATTTGATTTCGATTTCATTTTAGCGGCCACTTAGTGAAGTGTAAAGAATACAATCTGACTAATTTGACTACAATATCTAACTACTATCCCTTAAGTAAACTATTATAAATTTATGACCCAATTCACATTTCCGATGGGTAGCTCTCCAGCAGTATTTTCTCAAAATACATCATCTAAAAGGCTCTAACATTTATCAAATGTTATTGGCTTAGTCCGCAAACATTCCGTACGTGTTATCTTTGCGCTGTCGCAACAAATTTAGGGTGTTAATGCGTTAGCCGTGTAAACGGTGGGCAACATTACACTAGCAGGAAGATATAACATTGGAATGGGGTATTGCCAATATATCAAATGTATTGACAATCAACTGGGTCTATTGGTTTAAAGGTGACTTGATCCGGTTTCTCGTTTATTGGGTTGAGTAGGTTAAGGTTTGAGTTTGGTCGTTTATCAAGACAAAGGTTGGGTACTACTTTAACGTATCTCTCAACGTAAATGCATGTCTGCGTCTTTAGTCTAGTTCTTACTTTAATAATAATATCTTTATTTAAGACCACAGAGGTACATACATGAATAGATAAACTTCCAATAATGTTAGCAAAAAAACTTATTCTAAAATCTGGTGTTGAACTTCACACTATCCACGCAGTATATAATATGTATTTGTGGATGTATGAAGTCCGAGCCAATGACGCAGCATTGGACAATTTGATAAAAAGGCCCAGCTAGCATCCTGAACGCATTGTTATATTGCACACGTTTAAGCTTGTCGTACTTTAATTTTAGATATTTATACATATGTATTTTATACCATTTCGACAAAAAGATATGAGTATTATATTATATTGATATAGAATTACTGAATTGATTTTGCCTGGCATGACTTCTATCACGGGATATACTTAGATGTCGTCTTATAGATACTAAAAATACAAATACATTTGTTGCTATCTTTTATTTATCGAAGTTCTCAGGTATAAACCAGCGAGAGAACGACAAAGCGATCATATAGAAGTCTGTGTCTCTTATAGTCTATTTGAGACCAATTTGCCGAGAAAGGCAGAAAAAACGTGATGTACGTGAACTGAATAAGTAATGGATCCAAGTAAAAAAAATTAAAGATTTGAGAGAGAGAGTGTACCTGTCCAACAGCTTATGTATCTTCCTGAAATGAATCTATGTAATAAGAGTAATCAACACGTAGCTAAAACATATAAAGCCTTTCTATATTTTTGTCGATAGAGATTTTTGTAGAAGACATTTCGATATACTACACAGTGCTAATAAGATCTTTGCTATCTACTCATGCATTAATGTGCTTTAGGATCAATTAAAAGCACTACTTGCCGCCTATTATAATCTGTTTCTATGTTTATTTACTGTCCAAAATATGGTGTACAATAAAGAATGTTCTATCTTTCAATAATCTACTCGATACCTGTGTGGAATAAAGACATGCAATAATGAGATGCAATTTTTATGAACTCTCTAACCAAAAAAATCAATAATTAAAGATAAGGAATTGCAATGGACAAACAAAAATATTCTATTTTGATTAAAGATCGTTATATGTAAATAGATATTTTGATTGAAATTAAAATCAAAAGTACTTAAATCGTCAAGTTTTATCACATGCGATTTCAGATAAACAAATGAGAAGATTTAGATGGTTCAATATAAAAAAGGAAGAATTTTCATGAAAAATTTGGCGGAGTATAGGTATTGGCTTGTATTCTATGATATTTTGCAAAGACTTTTACAATCCTTACGAATAGAAACAAAGCAACCGTAAAAAGCTAAACCATTCTGCTCGGACACTGCTCCCTGAAATGTAATATGGACAAGTCACATGCAGTGACGGCTGTTTCTATTTTTCTGAATGTAGCAACAAAAAATGTATGTATCTGTATTTATACGTGTAAAAGCTATGAATATTAATAGTGTAGGGGTTAGATAACGGAGTGAATATCTCTTAGTATATTAGTATTTTCAAAATTCAGTATGCATCGCGCCTTTACCCAACTAAGTTGGGGTCGGATTTCAGTTTACCTACGATACGGATGAACTTCGATATTTTACGTGAAGTGACTGCCATCAGATCTCCACAACCCAAAAATGCTAGGGGATATCGATGTTCTCTAGTTAGACCAGCTTGTCAGACTTTCAGGGCTCCAACTACCCATAACTAATGCCATAGATGTTCGTATGGCAACCGCTAGCCGACGGCGACGGCTTAACGTACTCTAAGATGCACGGAGAGGTCTCAATGTGATAAGAATTTCACATATCCTATGACTGATCTAGCTAGTATTACTTAACCTTATAATGTACTAACCATACTTGGTTACTACTAGCCACGAGCACCTCAGTATTGTAAAAACTATAAGTCTCATTTTAATGAATATTTTAAGGTCTACCACTTAACGATAGTTTCAAAAACCGTCACTAGTCATTTATTGACAAGTGTCTAACAGTTCGACAGCGAAAGTGAGTGTGTTTGTGACGCTTTTACTCCTTAACTACTCAACCGATCTTCATGATATTTTGCAAACATGTGTCAGAGACACAAAAAAAAACATTAAAAACCTTTTATCCTGAAAAAAGTGGTGTTCCCGAGGGTATACCTGAATTTATGGATAAAATTCAGCGAGCGAAGCTGCGGTCAAGAACTCGTAGATAATATAATTTACCAGATTGCTTGACGTTTATGGTGACTGCTCCTCGCCTATAGATCATGATGTAATGCCACATGTATTATGTAGACTTTAGCATCAATTACTATACGATCTATGTTAAAAGAGTTTCAAATCAAACTAACTAATTCTAAAAATAGTGCATTAAAATAAATAATGTATTCAGCTTTATATCATTAGAATAAATCTAATGATATTGATTTATTTACAAGCCTTTAGCTACATATTTTTTAATCCATATGCTAATATTATTTTTGAAACTCAGAAGGAAGTTCCCGTGAACCCAGGCAGTCCTTGACCACCTCTTATACAGAAGGCAGCCACACCCTTGTGTCCGGACGGCCTTGCCTCCTTCCTGGTTTAGAGAAGCTGCATTAAACTTAAATGACACAGTGTTAAAATGAGACATTTTGTAAAAATAGTAAAGGCTAATTTTTTTGAAATATTTTATTCAGCCTCTTAGATACAGTACAGCAAGCATGCAGTCAAAGGGGTTTTTTTTTTTTACTAATGTCCATAAATATTGATTTTGTTTGTGAAATCACACTCATATTTTTTAATTATTATTAGGTATAGAATAAACCCGGAAGTAAAGAAGGAGAGAAGAAGGAAGTATTTAGCAAAGGGTGTAACAGTATTTTTAAAAAGAGTGGCCATGAGTTTCTTTGCCAGTATTCTTCTCATAAGGCTCTACGCATTTTGGAAACTGGAAGTTATAGATCGGCACAAGCAGGCAGTAGATTTTGGTGTTTTTACCTAATTTACCTCAACATTCCAGTACATGCTGTGGCGTCTGTTTGTGCCGATCTATGATTTTAACTCTAGCTTCAATTTAACGTTCATAAATGTCACTTAGTGTCTTAATTGAATAAATGATTTTGTGTTTTAATTTGAATTTGAATATAATAAGTAACGCATTACTGAATACAATAATTGGTTAAAAAGGTTATAATGCAAGAATAGCAAATTTTTATTAGGAGCAACATTAATTAAAATTAGAAATGAATGTTGCTAATTTATTAAACGATAAAGGCAATTTTTTTAAAGATTACAAGAATAATACTGAAATACTTTCAATTCCATCCTTAAAAGTAAATTACCTAAAATAAATTGGATTCTATAAACGACGTAAATTGTCCCAAAGTTAAATAACATCTGCAAATGACGAAAGAAGTCGATAAAAGAAAGAGTAAAAGCCCAAATCAAATGAACGATTAGACCCTTTAAAATTCAACTGTTCCCTGAGAGCAACCAAAAAAAGTCTGGAAGAAATAAACAAACAATTGTGGAGCGGTTACAAATAATCCGAATGTAACCAAAGATTATTTTAAATCGACGCTAAGAAAAGTTAGCGTAATAAAATTGTTTTATCCCGTTTAATACGTCTGCCACAGGATTAATGGCTATCCAAGTTTCTTTCTAGATATAAAAACGTACAGACACAACTTTGTCTCTTTAATAATTTATTGCGGGGGTCCCTAAGCCTTGGCCTTTTTTACCCTCCGCTTCTAATTGTTACATGAAATGGAACGGAGCTTTTTATTTCCTTCTCTGTAGGTGACATTTAAGGTACTGCTAGCAAGATAAATGAAGAGCCTTTGGTGTCAAGGTTTTCGGTTTTAATTGGTTTGTTTGTACGGTTTAATCTGAGCTTTTATATAAAAAAAAGAAAAAAATATGTTTGACCAATTTAAATTTTCGAATTCTGGTACCTCAAATTAAAAGTCTTTTGAATAAAGGAGTATCAGTATCTCTTTGAAAAATATTTTAACTGTGTTTTGTCAGGCTATCTGTTTGGTTTTGATCTGTGATTGTAATTAATAAAAGTATAAAGTAAAATGAATAGAACAAAAAGCAGTATGAATTAAACATTTGGACATTTTGAATTTTATAATAACGTTAAAAGGAAACAACGCTGTCATTGTTTGTAGAATAATTCTTATGTTACCTATAAATTAGCTTTGTTGTATTTTCCATGTGAATTTCCGTTCAATGTTTTTCTGCTTACGTAGACGTAGTGTACCTACAAAGTATTGTTGTAAAGCTTTCATATATGTATATTATAATCAACAATGGCCGCGAGTTTGTTTGCCCGATTTCTTCTCACAAGGCTCAACCATTTGGAAACTGGCCGTCTTAGATCAAAACAGGCAAATATGATATTATGTTATCCATTTTTTTTTTTTTATAATTTTACATTTAACAAAGCAAACTTTTGTTGCGGTGACTCTGTTTGTGTTGATCTATAATTTTTAATCATAATAATTATTTATTAAATCGACGATTTCAAACAAATGATGATCAATTTTATGAAATAAAGATATGATATTGAATTTGAATTTGAACAGGTCGGAACTTAATGGCGGTATCTATACTAATATTGAATTGGCTATGCCTAGTCTACGCTTAGACACCGCTCTAGGATCTTTGACTTTCTGACGTCTAGAAACAGCTTCACGATGGCTTTAGCCAATCAAAAACGTTCAAGAAAAATATCGCTTTGAATGCAAAGAGAATTAGTTAGTCAAAAAAGAGCTGCCTCGCATTTCAAGCACTTGACCAAACACCCTAACTCTCACCCCGGAGATGTTGGTATAGCCTTTTGGCAATCAGCCTATGGCTCAACGAATCCTCCGATATATGAATTTTTCGACAGCCTGATGAGCCCGGTTCAAAGATTTTATTCCTATATTTTTTCTTACTTTTACAAGATTCTTGCTTGTGATGAAAAATTTTGACATCGTCATAAATAAATTGGCGCGGTTCTCTAAACGGTCCATCACGTCTATATGGGTGTTATTGGCTACACAATAGTTCTAGTGATGGTAAATCGATTCCACTGTTAACTATTTCATTTTATTGTTATTAAAGCAATGCTGAATAAATTCTTAAACGATTTGTTAAGCTTCAACGGTTTATAAAATTCTAGCGTAGGATAGCCTCTTAGTTGTGGTTTCATAAGTTCCTTATTTATGGTTTTATATTCTCATATTGTTTTTAATGGTGATCACTTCTTTCCAGGAAGAATGTATGTGCACCAATGGTGGCACAAGCTGTTTAAAATTGCAGATACCATTGGGGCCTTAACTTTCTTAGCCACTGGATTGCTATTAGTATATGTCGTTAAATTTTCTAATAACATCCCAAATAGAACAACGTATGAAGTTAAATAAAAAGTAATATGCCGAGACGCAGCATAGACGTAGTTAACTCCAAACCAGACAATTTCTGTAAGGTCAAGGTGTAAGCGAAAGCGAACATGTCCTATTCAATATTTTTTTTTATATAATTTTAGGCACCGATTACTTACCTGTTTGAGATCGATCTTCAGAGTTAAGATATACATTTATCTTGTTATTATAAATATAAATATATAAAGTTTGAATATAAAAAAAAACAGTTCAAAAATATAAGTTTTCAGAGATTCATATTTCAATACGAATTTGATGTATGATGTAAATAATTTCTAACTTCTACTGATTTATGAATTCTAATGCTCTCGTTGTTCTAAAATTTATATTATTTTAAAAAATGATGTAATATAAGAATAAATATTTGTAGTATTAGAAATTTTTATCATATGAATTAAGGATATACGGCTTTACTCATGTGTGTATTTAGTATAATTATTTATACAGGAATTAACGCGATCGATAGGTTTTTATTCTAGAATTATGAAATACCTATTATTCGAATTAAATCCCACCAAAGTTCAAAAGTAAGTAAGATATCATACTCGTAGCGATGAAATCGATTTGTCGACAAGCGTTATTCTAATGTTAAGGTGAGTTTTGCACCGCCCTACTATGCGTGAGTTTTGCTTTCCATATATATAGGTTCCTTACAGGATGACAGGCAGAGAATGCCTTTGGCATTAAGTCCGCCTCTGTACTTTATTTGTAGTATGCAATATACTTTTGAACATTTTGTAAAGAAAAATCTTGTTTCTTTAATTTTTTTGAATATGAAACTTCTTCTTATATAAAAAAGGAAAAAAAGAAAGGTTTAGAAGTACCGGTCACGCGTGGACAAATCGAAATCGAATCGAAAAATTATCTAACTCTGTACAAACTCCAGCCGCTTCAGCTTATGCTTACACCTATGCCTGTATTTTAGAAACTAGTTGAAGTTTACAGAAACAATTCTGAACAAAAATTTGTTGAATCTAATATTAAACGTACCGTGGAAAATATTCGCGCTTATTTATTACTCCACAGACTTTGGTACACTTTATTGGATGTGTTTAGGACGACAATTTGTTGTCTTTTGTTTTAACGAACTTCTTTTGTCATGAAAAGAAGTACTATGTTTATTTAGTTTTGGCAACACTTTCCGTAGATATTATACTCTTGTACATATTATTATTTTATTTTATATTGTATTATATTATTCAAAATTGTATGAAAAATAGTGACGTATATAGCATTAATACTAGAAACAGGCCAGGTTTTCTCCGCAGTACACTGCTGGTATAAAGCTACAAACACACGGCGGGGTCGACTAATCGTGCCAAATTTCATTGGGTTGCCGTGCGCCGGTTGGGCTACACGTTAGTTCGATGCTCACTCCACGCTCCGTCGCGTCATCCGTTCGTATATAGACTATCGAGTTATTAGTACCTAGCCTAGGTTTATTTGTTTACAAAAATAGAGTAATAGGCACATAACTTACTAGTAATTCAATGTTCAAATTAATTAATTCTTGAAAAAAGATAACTCTATCGTCATGGCGTCGTCAAAACAGATAAGAGTTACGCGATAGAAAGAGAGGCAACTTCTAGGTGAATAGGTAATTAGCGCTGTGCGACCTGAATTGCGACTTTATTGTGTCTGAACAAGAAACGCTATTTGTTTAAATGATTTGGCGGACTTCTATACCTGTACTATTACGTAATCTGTGCAAGAAATAAGGATAGGCTAGCGGTGAAAAAATAGTAGTTCATTTAGATGCCAAAGCATACGTTTCTACAACACAATCCTATGCCATATACCACACCTGAGCATGAACAAATTTAAAACTATAGTCAAACAGAAACTTTAAACTTTAAGGCATAATGCACTGATGTAAACTATATGCATGACGCAGCATGACGAAATGTTTGGGATTAAGTTGCTCTAATTTATTCGCATTTTTGACATTATGTATGATGTCTTGAATTTTTTTTTTTATTTACATGTTTGTCTTTTGTTTTTAATCTGTGACATGCTATTTATTATTTTCGATATATTTTCATAGTAATTACCTCTGTGAATTAAAGTACCATTAGAGATAATAATTTCTAGCGCAAATCTCACAACAGTTTTTTGTTGTGTTTCATTTTTACCAGGTGTGTCAAATGTCTGACACACCTGGTAAAAATGAAATGGTTCTTTAAAAAAAATACACCTCCGCGCCTTTTACCAACTAAATTGGGGTCGGCTTTCAGTCGATATTTTTACGTAAAGCGACTGCCATCAGACCTCCACAACCCACCAAGAGGCGGCCAAGGTCGGAGGCTTCCTTCTTAGGGTATTCCCGGGTCCCCTGCAATAGACCCACTTGTGACGGAACACCGTGTGGTTTTGACCCGTGGGGGTTTCCACACGAAAAAAAAAAAAAAAGACTTCCACAACCCAAGTACTACGCGAAATCGCAGTTAAACCAGGTTGTCGGACTTTTTAGGGCTCCAACTACCCCTAACGAATGCCACAGATGTTTGTATGGCAACCGTGACCGACGGTTTACTGTGCTCTCCGAGGCTCGGAGGGATCTCAATGGTCACCCATCCTAGACTGACCTGGCTTTGTAATGTGCTTACCTACTCGGTTATCACTTAGCCACGACACCCTCAAAATATGAGCATCATCTTGACACTAAATCATAACCTTCCTGTTGACCTAAAATCTTCAAATTTTGTGAAGTATTAAAACACAGAATGTGTAAAATAAGAAAAAGTTAAACCTCAGAATAATATCGGCTTATATACTATTATCACCATCTCCATCATGATATATCATATCAAAAAACCCACTGGGACAAAAAAATAATAGTTATTATTTTTTACAAATAAAAACAAGAAAAGAACCATGTGTCATAAAATCGTATTATATAAATACGATTTTATTATATGTTCCTTCTAATCATATTCTTTTGATTTGGTGTTGTCTATGGAAAATATTAGGCCTTTTCAGAATAGAAACGTGACCTTGGAAGAAAATTGGGCAACAAAATAACAAATCGCCTAATATACGGACTATCACGCACCCACGCAAACAATGCTTTACACGCCGCCTTCACTGTACATTATTACACAGCACATTACGCCTCAAAATTGTAGTTTGATGTTGAATATTTTCGTGATTGGTATAAATGGCCCGCCATATTGTTTAAGCCGATTTGGCCATCATAATTTATAGAGCAATAACTAAAATGCGGCCTGAGCTAAAATTGAAATGGAATGGATTGTCTTATAAAGCTGGCCATCTATCGAGAAATAAAAATCACTCCTTAATGCAGTGATTTAAATATTTTTTTCTTAGAATATGACGCCTTAAAACCCAAATCATATGATTTGGGTTTTAAGGTTTTAATACACATTTTGGTATGTTGTGTTACGATTGTAACGTGGAACTGAATTACACATGCTCTTTTGTTTTTATATATTTGACCTTTAAACATATATAATACTAGCAGCGCCCCGCGGTTTCACCCGCGTAAGTCCCGATCCCGTGGGAATATCGGGATAAAAAGTAGCCTATATGTTAATCCAGATCTCTAGCTATCTACATACCAATTTTCATCGCAATCGGTTGAGTAGCTTTCGCCGAAAAGAGTAACAAACATCCATACATCCATACATCCTCACAAACTTTCACGTTTATAATATTAGTAGGAAACGAGACTAGTCTCTTGGACTTGTGAATAAAATAAACAATATCTTCTAAGCGTAAGGTCCTTAACTCCGACAGTAAACAGATTCCACTCACATGCGGTGGGAGAAGCTCCCTTCCCCCGCCACAGATAGGGGGTTAAAAAAAAACAGTTATCCCGGTTAGAACAGTAGAACTATTTATTATACTCCGTTAGCAAAAACCAAAAAAATAATATACGGTTTGACATGAGAACCTCCTCCGTTTTTTCGTCGGTTAAAGACAAACTAAAAGCATTTTTACAAAACACACCGGATATTTGCAACTTTTCCGTTCTCTTCTCAGTAATAAAAGAAATGTTTTTCATTTCTGTTTTTCTAGTAATGTTTATTTTTACGGATTGACCTTTGGTAAAAACCCAATAATTTACTTTTCCTCAGCTGTTTGTTGTACCACTTAAGAAACGTTGAATGGGCTTGTTGCTCTAGTGGTTAGTGATCCTGACTGTTGAACCACAGGTCGTGGGTTTGATTCCAACCCCGAACAAATAATTGTATGATGAGCACGATCATTTTGTTCTGTGTTGGTGTAAATTTTCTATAATAGTATTTAGTAAAATTTATGTATGTTTATTAGCCGTCTGGTTCCCATAGTACAGGATCTGCCTAGTTTGGAATAAGACGGCCGTGGGTGAGGTGTCTCTAACTTTAAGAGATTTCGTCAGCTACCTTCGTGTATATATAATTTATACGGATTCAGCAGCCATAATGTATATGAAATAAGAAGTTAAGTTTTATTTTAAATTAGCATCGTGTTTTGATTACATAAAGTTTCAGTAATTATTATGTCTAAGGCATTCTTCCTTAATAAAGTAATAATGAAATTAAAAAGGAAAACGAGCTGAAGAAAGCACGAATTATGTTAATTATATCATTGCAAAGTTACGCAATGTTGGAGGTTCTTTATTCAAGGCTAACTTTTGCCTGGGGCTCTGTTTGCGTTAAAGGTTGCTTTCATTCCCTCTGGAAAAACACTTTTTTATACGAACAATCTCACATAGGCATCCTAACTTTTATTGTATTATAAATGAGAATGTTTGTTTGTTTGTTATGCTTTCACACCTCAACTACTCAACCGATCATGACAACATTTTTCACACACGTAGTCAGGGGTTCAGAAAATTCTTTTATCCAGAAAAAAGAAAATAATTTCTTCATAGAGGTAAAAAAGTACGTAACACTTATAAAAGCTAGAGGTTGCGAAAGCTAAGAGAGAAGAATGAAAAGAAAACTAAAGCATCGTTGTATTTCGCAGTGTCAGTGAGGTTACCAAAAACCTTCCCCTCTCCCTCTCTTCCCCCCTCTCCCCTTATTCCCCCTTCCTCACTTCTTCTACTCCCACCTTAAAGGCCGGCAGCAAACTTGTGACTCTTGAATTGCAGGTGCCCATGGGCGGCGGTAGTCACTTACTATCAGGTGACCCGTCTGCTCATTTGCCCCCTATATCATAAAAAAAAATTGCTTTGATCACTGTCTTCTTCTCTGTTCCATACTCTAATTTTCAATTGAAAAATTTGCAATGACTGTAGAGTAGTTATTAGAGGGTATTAGGATTAGAG
Source organism: Callimorpha dominula (assembly GCA_949752705.1). NCBI lineage: Eukaryota > Metazoa > Arthropoda > Insecta > Lepidoptera > Erebidae > Callimorpha > Callimorpha dominula. Next base: position 4,810,396 of record OX457005.1, read on the forward strand.
GAGAGTATTAGGACGTACGACCATTACATAAAGCACTACCAAATACTCGACCATGCAAAGAATTATTTGGATTGAGATGGTGTAGTAAGATTATCCACTTCTACTACTTAAATATTATTTTAACCATATAATTATATATTAAAAGAGATCTAAGATCCCCGAATCTTAGATCTCTCTTGAATACATAGTTAAAATAATATTTAAATCACTTTGTCGGATTTATATTCTTATACTTGTTCTAATAAATCCGTAAAAACAGATAAATTTAATACGTGCTTCCAGACTACGGATATTTTCGAAACAGTTCGTTTTTAAACATTGTAAAAATGATTAAGCTTTACTCAATTAAAATAACTGCAGCGTGTTTTGTAGCCAAATTAGCAATTCATTGTAAATACAATGGTGCCAATTCTCTTGTTCACCACACTAAACTAAAATTTCACTAAAAATCTTTTATTTTAGTCAAGAGATATCGAACATGGTATTCTGTTGTTTCGTTGAATTAAATTTAGTTCTTATTAGGACAACACTAAATTTGAATCTGACATAACTAAAAGTGAAGTATGAGATTGTTGCTGCTACTTAAAAGTAAAGAATGAATGACAAAGAGTTAAAGAATAAAATCTTCTGAAACAACATTTTCAGGTTTTTGAATGCATGTTAATGTTTGTTTACTAACATTATAATTATGTACCAAACAAAGTATCATATTTCCGGCTCATAGCTTAGTAAATACTGTTCTAGTGAGTTCACATAGCTGATAACCCACTGTATATCCTATTTTATTGTCTCTTCAGATAACAGCTAATAATGAATCTGTGCAAGTCAAGCTGACATATATCCGAAATAAATATAATGAACTTATTTTTTAAAATAAGTCTAAAGTTATAAATAAATAAATCAATCACGATGAAGGAGAATAATAGAAAAAAAAATATCTTGTGAAACGCATCAACAATAACCTAGAAATGGCGAGAGGTAAGAAATTTTTCACTGTTTTATTTAAGAAGTAATTTTGTTTGTTAAATTGTTTTATTATTCTACTCTTTTACGTCTTTACTGTATTTAACATTAAGACAATTTCGTTACAATATTGTTTTGTACTCGCTTTAATGACATTTTTCACCATGTCAATTTCATTTTTTCAGGTAATTAGGCAAATCAAAACGTAAAGGAATTTCAAGCATGGTTATCGAACTAGTTCTACAAACTAAGCTGTAATGTAATAACTTATGTAATCACTGTACAGCAATGGCAGCATGTAAGTGTTGTTTGTTGAAAGCAAAGGTAAGTAATTTTCAATAATTTGAGTATAATAATTTGATAATACTGTCTTGAAAATGTCGTGAAGAGGCGTTTGAGGATATACCGTACGTTCACGAATAAGTAAATATAAAAAATCAAAATTTATACAAAATACATGATATGGTTCGAGTATGTGAAAGGTCTCATAAGTATTTATACGATTGATATAACAAACAGATACACAGGCTTCCTGATGATAAACAGTTACCATCACTATGTAAGCATGCATAATTCCAAAGAAAAAGGAAAAATGGACAGAGGAATCTTGATGATTTTTTTAATGTATCATACTGCTACTTAAAGCCAATATTATGAGAGTGGAAGTGCCCAGATTGACTCTAGTATCTCCTCATAATATGCTTATATTAATACCTTGTGATTTATTTTTGTCTAGATTTGGAGTTTATGGAGGGCAAAAGTGAAGACAAAGGGGCGTAACATCTGTGATTCAATAAGGCCAAAGAAGAATGACTAACTCGATCTGAGCTTACAGATATAGAGTGAAAGATACTAGATATCATAGGGACTGCCTCCATTCCAGGATTTCTTGTTGAGTTGATTATATCATGTTAAAAATTTTAGTTATTATTTGTTAATGTTAATTGTGGATTATATTAGTAATAAAAAACAAAGCTTTAATTAAAATAACATTTACTAGTAGATTAATTTAAATGTGTTTGAATTAGTTTTTCCTGAATATGCCATATCCGTATCAAGAAACCTAGGTCCTCTTTGCAAAATATTAGAATCATGATTCTCCTCATCCACACCATTTTCATTATCATCTGGAAATGTAGAAATACAATCATTATAATTTTGTTTTGAAAAAATGATCTAAATTAGAGTTTTATTCAATTGAAGTAATCAAAAACCATGTTAAAGAGGGTGCAACACGCTAAAATAATTATTACAGTTCGCTATGGCTGGTAATGAAGGCAGCGATGGTGATGTAGACAATGAAATTTGTTTTAAGCCGTCCATTGCATATTTCCAAAATTATTTCTGACTAGCATAACAATTATTGAAGGCAAGGTTGTATGTAACGCCATAAAACTACTTAGAAGTTCAGGAAACAAACAACAAAAGGTTACCCAGATACTGCCCGTACTGAAGCTGGACGGTGGCGTGCCCTTCTGAAGTAATTACCCAGATACTGCTAGGACAGAAGCTATGCCCAAGATGGACTGAGATAGCGTGCCCTTCTGAAGTAATTACCCAAATACTGCCAGTACTGAAGCTATGCCCAAAGATGGACTGTGCTAGCCTGCCCTTCTGATGTAATTTTGAAAATTTAAGTAAACGAAGCCACAGGCAACAGCTAGTATAATAATAAACATTAATCTCACTCAATATAGGCACAGATAAGATCATAGGTTGCAGTAAATTTAAATTTAGGATTTACATAGGTAGGTAGTTTATTATTTTGAAGCCGGTGGAAGTATGTTAATTACAGTTAATCAATCAATTAGCCTATTGCAGTCTACTTTTGGATATAGGCGTCTCACCTGAATCCAGTCTATCCCAGCTACCTTGTTATTATTACAGTTTATTAAAGTGATTATTATAATTAATGTGGATTATACTCACAATCTGACAGTTAATACTGTAAAATCCTTTTCTATTACAAAACAGATTTCCAGGTGCAGTAGAGTGAGTTATTGGTGGTTTTGCTATTGCAATGTGTCCCATCTACTGCACCTATGGTGTTGAGCATATTGAACAATTCTTGAAAACTGAAAATTTTATCAATATCAATCAATATAACAATGTATTTACAATTTATATATAAATCTATATCTATGGTTAAAATTGATGAGCAGGATTATAAGAAAAATAAAATACAAAATGTTTTGTGTTAACTCTTCCACTATTACATTTGATGTTTTTGCAATGCACCTGCTCACAGAAGTTTGACTGAGTGCAATGAAATTGTCTTGCCCTTCAGGAGCTTGATAACTTCCTTGGGCAAAAAGGGAGTGCAAATAAAACTAGATAAATATTATATAGGAATCTACATAAGTAGATTATATAATTGCACCTCTATCTACTTACATATAAGTAGGTACACCACGTTTGTATTATGGGGAAAGTGCCATTGCATAAAAATTATTAAAAATTAAGCAAACCTTTAGATGTCTAGGGGATGAAGCCTTTATTGAGATAATTTAGTAAATGAAAAGCTTTAGATGTAGAGCCTAAAAAGTTTCTGCTAGTTTTCCTGTGCCATTTCAAAGGGATTGGAATTATTGTCTCGTATGTTTTTCTCAATTCTTTTATTCTCTCTTGATAATTTCATCAGGTCATGAATTGACGATTATTTAGTTTTAATGTAAACAGTTAGCACTCTTATTAAATAATGAATTTAAAATATACATACCTTTCTGCCAAAGCGAACAAAGCTAAAATCACATATTCGATATTCATCATATAAAAAAATATACTATTAATTTACCATTTGGTTTTATCCAAAAATTCAAAGATCTTTATATCACTAAAGTTAGTCGGCATGTATTTATATGTCATCTAATTTGAAAAAAAACAGAATAGCAAATGAGTAAATTTGGACCAAGTTGAGTAACTTAACCAATTTTAGTGCTGTCAAACTAAAATTAGTTTAATCCTACGTTTTCAGAATACGAAACGTCATTTGGCAGGACTAAACTAAATTAGTGATTTTTAGTCTAGTTTGGTGAGTTTTGTAACAACAGAATTGGCACCAATATTGATTTTTGAAGATAATATAGGATGCGAAGAATTTAACGTTACGGCGATTACTTGAATTGTGAGTAGGTGCGTAATTTTTACTGAACTTGCTGGTAACAATGTCGTCGAAGACTAAGGCTAAAACAGTGAAAAAATATGAACATAAATGTAATTAAAATGTCATTAAGAAACATCATAGCCCATTTAAAAACATAACATTTTAAGAATATAAAGATCTGGCAAAGATATCATTTATTAAAATAGTTTTAATGAAAATATAATTTCATAAAGAAAAACAAGCGCTGTAAATTAGGGGAAGCTCCTTTTATTTCTGGATGATATACGGAGTAAGTTAGTTAGTTGGTCGTTGTCCAGGCTTATGAGAGTCGACGTCAGCAAAGTCAGGAAGTTGCTGCGACTTGCACCGTCTGACGTCGCCCACTAGTGTGACATGGTACAAAAATTGTGCAACCAAGCGTTAAATTAAAAATAATACGAAAAGAAATAGTGTTTATCTCGTGCAATAATAAAGAGCTTAAGAATTTAGTGCAAATTAAAGTAAATAGTTCTAATATCATAATATAACCATAGAGTTTATTGATTTGTTAAAGTTTTTTGATTATCAGAATGTAGTCGAAGTCTGATTTGAAAGACCATGAGAGAACCTGAAGAGACCATGGTTCTGTCATTCGTCCAAGGTGAGAGAGCGTGAGATTCTCGCCAAGGTCTGCTGGGGTCTCCAGAGGCTTCCTTTTTAGGATATACCCGGGTCCCCTGCTATAGAACTCAACAGAAAAGTAGCGGCTCATCTTTCACATTCACGTATATATGGCCACCAGAGGTCACTGACATATTGGTCAATGATTTGCTATTCGAAATAAAGTTAAACCTTGATAAATGAGTTAGTGATAAAAAAAACCAAGGATCATAGCAAACTTCAAACTATATTGATTTGTAAACAGTCAACATTAGACGATCAATACATTTTTAGCGATTCTTGTTTGCGATATGTATAACTGTTGTCAGCGGAGTTGGCGTAGCCCATAGTACATAGATTTGGTTACGTCTCATTTTACATTTTTCCATCAGTTTCGCTCTGTACTAGTCTGTGCCTGTACAAGTACAAGCGGCCAACCATCTCTAGCGGGCAAAATAACCTTTTCCTTAACGTTGAGTATTTTCACTTCTAGGTTGGGAAATATGTATAAGTGTGCAATTTCAAGAGGTATACATATTTTGGGTGATACTGATCCTATCTTCAAATTAAACTCAGTATTAACTAGTTGTGTACCGCGCAGTACTTTAGTAAAACTTTATTATATCTTAACTAGCGCACCGTCTCTTATTACTTACTTACTTAGTTATGCCTAAAAGTTTGCTGTGTCTAAGCTGTGGCTTGTCTTGTAATGATAAATTTTAATGAAAACTCGACATGTACATTGTCCATGTAATCTATGTATATGATGTACCATGAGCTCTTCTTTGGACGACAAGACGGGCATTAATCACACTTTACTGGGCTCCTTATTAAAGAAGTAAGGTGAAGCAATAAGAAGGTAGACAGTTTCACCGTGTTCGGGTTCTTTGGAGTTGTGGAAGTGCTCTTGCAAAGATTTTCGTTTCGTTTTGCAATAAACTTGACAATGGTCACATTCCTTGTTTCTGAACGCATCTGTAGGCAATTTATACCGGCGGAGATCACAATTTGGCAGTACTTTTGAGGATGTCATCCATTTTCAATTTTTCAAAAACAACGAATTAAAATGTTTCTACATAACCTTATTCTTTTTTTTCTTTCCAATGACAAAATAGCCGTACAACTTAAATATGACCTAGCCCATAGATGTCATAAAAAGGACATAACACTCATAATATCCCATCCTAGATTCTTTATTAGGTCGTAAAGTAAATTTTGAGCGGTTATTAATGTTTTTTATTCGTCCATTCTCTGCTTTAATTAACGCTATTATTAATTTTTCCGGTAATTTAATATTTAATTTTACTGGAAGTTTGTTTTATTTACTGCGTGCTATGATCCGATTAGTTGCCAAAAAGTTATGTTTTCCGCAAATGGTTGTATAACTACCGCTATGGTAAAATATATTTTAATGAACGAGTATAATGAAAGATACCGCAAGCCAGTTTTTGGGGTATTAATATTTTTCCAAAAAAATTGGCATATTTCACTTTGTACGCAGGAAACCACAGGTGCGCCCGGGATGTTCTACCGACTGAGCTACCCGAGACCCTGAAGTGAAGTAAGTTCCAATTTAGAACTATAAAAAATATAAGAATAGTAGATATTAAATACTTGAAAATTTTCGAATGTTCACCGCGGAGATCACAAAACCGATGTATATAAACTTAAGCATACGCACATCAACAATTTATCATAAAATGAAATTTTTTTCCTACTTCATTTGATAAAAGGTAATCTGAGTAGGTACATCAAATACGGGGTTTTTCAGTAAACCACTCAGTACTTGTTAGCAGAAATTTTATCCCATAGAGAAAGCAGGTTTTTTTTTCTTTCGGGTCTTTGGACCCTTTTGTTCCATAGACTAATAACCACCGCTTTATCGTTCTCAACGGGTCCAACATGTCGTAAATTTCAGTAGTATGTAGCTATCCTTCTTGTTGACATAGTTCATTCGACAATAGCTCATAATAGGTAATAAATAGGTCTATTATAGGTCGATTTTGATATAATCCCTCGTTTTTACATGACTAACCTTACTAGACTAGACTACTCCCGCGCTTTCGATGCCATTGGTACATCGCTATTGCTGTCCAAATTGGCATACTACGGATTTGCTTCGAAAACAATAAAGTGGATTCATAGTTACCTAACAAACAGATCGCAATAAGTAGAAATACATAAACAGGATGGATCCCTTATGTCATCATCGCCCTTGCTGTGAAGAAGAGAGCTCCACAAAGTTCAATACCCGGCCCAATTTCTCATCTTTCTAAATATTTTTAAAATTGTATTTATATCTATATGTAGGTATGTATATGTGTATATGTATGTATATGTGTCTTTTCATTTTTTATTTTATAAGATATTGCTTGTATTTACTCACACCTGTATAAACACCTCGCTACACTGCTCACACGAGGTGTCGCCGGGCGCAGGCCCTATCATAATACCAGCGCTGCAGTCTCTCAGGCTGCAGCAATATGCTGATATACAATATGTCTTTTCTGGCATTGCACAGGGCAATAGTTACTTACGGTTTTATTTCTTTTTATTTTTATTGTAAAAATTGTGTGAATGTCAGAATAAATGTTTCTCTTTCTTTCTTTCTTTCAATTTTGTTTATTTTGTATACAGCTTAACAGATTGCTTCCAAAATTGGGGGTACCACTTGTATGCGGATGGTACTCAGTTGCTTCTGTCTTTTAAATCTCTCAAAACCGTGTCCGCTGTGGATAGAATGAATAAATAAGAACTTAGAAAGAATAGTTAGATGGTCTAGAGATCACTCATTAATTTTAATAAATCCAATTTTTCGATATTGGTTAGAAAGGGACAAATACAAAGTACAGTGCAATCCAACCCAATAATAATCATAAATTGACAAAAAATTGTAAGGGTAGATGAGGTTAACAATTTAAGACTTCTAATGGACTCTGAGCTACAATTTGACACACATTTAAATAATGTTGTCAAAAACTGTTTCTATAAGATAAAACTTTTCATATAACATCCGTAACTAAGTCTAGATTTAACTATTGTGACATAGTGTACTACCTACTTGGCCGAAAAATAGACTGGATATTTAACCACGTCTTATACTCCATCAGACCTTCCGCCCGAGCATTGAGTATACCAGAACAAAGGCATTCCGTAATAGCTTTAAATTTGCTGCAACAAGATGCTTAAACTTAACACCACCGCATATTAGGGTCCTAAAAACAGTATCCTCTCTTAAAAACCACCTAAGAAAATATTATTTTAAACAACAAATACAACAACTGTAACAAATTAACACACATACCTCTAGTGCTATGGCCCATTGGCAATGCAACTGTAGTATTGTCTAGAATATAATTGGCCACCTCTCTTGTCTCCGTTTGTCTGCTCCTATTCTTGTGCAACCAGTAGGTGAAAAGCTTGCACGGGGCTGGCTGGAGTTGAGCAGTATATAGGAAGGCCATAATTTTTCTTCTCTTCGACCTTTTTTTTAACGTGTGGAAACCCCTACGGGTCGCAAAACTACGAGTATCGCATCAAGGCCGGCAACGCACTTGTGACTTACTTGTGGCCGGCAACGCACTTGTGGGCGAAGGTAGTTACTTACCATCAGGTGAGTAACTACCTTCTACCTTTGTTTTCGGGGGCAAACGAGCTGCTCGTTTGCCCCCGAAAACATAAAAAAAGATCAATAACTAGTTTTTCTTCAGAGCAATACTTAGTCGTCCATGACTTGAAATAAACTTCCAGTCAATCTGAAAATGACATTAATACCTTTGAGCATAAACTCACCTCAAAAATAAAGTGTTACCAAACTCAAAATTTAAATTCGTATACGACAGTACTTGCCTGACACTAGAAAAACACAAAACAAACAAACATTAAATACTTTATCTATAACGGAAAAAACGTGACCTAAAATATACCCATTTTGAAATTAAGTTAGACGTGACGTGAAAAATACGGCTAAATGCACCAAACCGTAACATGATGGATCTAATAAAAGTTGGGTATCCTTTACGTGACTCTATCACAGTTGCAAACGAACTTTCTCGAGCCATCCACATATAAAACAGTAAATTTTACTTTTAACCTGACAGCTGCTGCGACCATCAAGTGCCTACATTGTTTATGTCGTCACTGTATCATACGTGTATGTGAGCTAAGTTGACGTTAAACATCGGAGTGTCTACTGGTTAAGTATGTAATATCATGGAGCCTTTATGCTTTGAAGAAAGAAGAAAATCGGCGCTAGCGTAATGGCTAAGGCGTTGGTCTTGCGATCAAGTGGTTGCGGGTTCGGACCCCACCCAGTGCACTATTATAAACGTGAAAATTTGAGAGTATGGATGTGTGGATGTTTGTTACTCTTCCAAAACTACTGAACCGATTGCGATGAAACTTGGTATGTAGATAGCTGGAGACCTGGATTAACACATAGACTACTTTCTATTTTTGTTTTTTTTATGGTATAGATTGCAAACGAGCAGACGGGTCACCTGCTGGTAAATGACTACCGCCGCCCATGGGCACTTGTAACTCAAGAGTCACAAGTGCATTGCCGCCCTTTAAGGTGGGAGTAGGGGAAGAGGGGAAGAACCGGAAGACGGAAGAGGGGGATTAGAGGGGAGGAGAGGGGGAGAGGGAAGGATGGGAATAGGAGAGAGGGAAGGGTTAGGGCCTCCGGTAACCACACTCACGCGGCGAAAAGCAATGCAAGCATTGTTTCACTACCGGTTTTCTGTGAGGCCGTGGTATCGAGCGGAGTCGAGCCGGCCCATACATGCCGAAGCATGGCTCTCCGCCGTAAGAATCCCGATATTTCATCGGGATAGGGACTTACGCGGGTGAAACCACGGGGAGCTGGTAGTATTTAAATAATGAGACAATTTTTTGCCATAGTTCTTTAGTATAATAATTTTGACAGCTCACGGTAGGGATGAGGGTAGTGTATAATCATTATTAAACCTATTCGATTTATCAATTCTGCCGGCACTCCCCGAGTGCAACCCTTTTTTTTTAATGCGGACTGGGAGCCAATATATATCACGTAGATTACGTTGATAATACCTTTCATCCCCCCGGTTACTAGATACAAATAATCGTGGATTCGGACTCTAAACGTCTTTTAAAAGGGAATGTTAGTAGTAATATATTTACCTAGATTAATAATATATTTTTTTTGACTCTTTAAGAATATTTAAGAACTAATAAGAACTATTTGAGAACATGTTACTACGAATGACGTGATCAGCACAGTAGTGTTTAGAGCAATAATAACCTAAAATATGATTATCGACGCTCGAAAGGAATGAGATACATATATGAACGACTAAACACGTTAAAAGTAGAAACTCTTACCCGGCTGTAAAAGAAAGAACAACGCCCATTAAAGGCATTAAAAAAAGAGGCGAGTTTTTAATAGATTGTTACTTTACGCTATTCAATCGATGAAGTGAGTCTGTCTTTTTGCCTTCGGCTGACAATGCAACAAATCAATTCTTTAGGTTTTTAACCCCCGACGCAAAAAGAGGGGTATTATAAGTTTGACGTCGATGTCTGTGTGTGTGTGTGTCTGTCTGTCTATGCATCGTAGCTCTGAAACGAATGGACCGACTTCGATGCAGTTTTTTCATTTAAAAGCCAGTTTTCTTGCGGTGGTTCTTAGCTACGTTTGGTTAATATCTGTCCAGCAGTGTAAAAGGATCAGCTCTTTTCCAAAATGATGTAAGGCATTTTTGTTACTATTTTGTGTCGGGGGTTTTTTAAATTTTTAATTTCCAGTTATTAGGGTTGAATCGTAATATTATGTTACCTTAATTACAGAAAAATTTGTATATTTCTTAATTTATTGTTGCTGAAAATCGCATGAGTTGTGAAGGTTGGTTATGGGAATTAAATTAACAGTCTATAGAAGCAGCGGGTTTTAACTGACGGATTATATTTTCTTTCCACATTGTATCTGCTGGTTGAAGTTTATAGACATTTTATAATGGATGTAATAAATCGAGAGTACTGAGCAAGTCAATTAATTTTCCTTGCTTTGATAGTTAGTAGTAAGATAGTATATTAATATCAAAGAAAAGGAAAGGATGTTATATCATGAAGTTTTTTTTATGAATAATGAATTAGGAATTTGCTCTATAACGTTTTTTGTGTTTTTAATTCACAAGAGTTTTGTTATAAGATTTTAATGCAGCCGTATTTTAACGCTAATGATAATGAATAAAAATAATGGGTAAGAAAATAAATAAAGATTGTGGTAGCTACCATTCAGTTACAGGAACGGAAACAGGTTAAGAACGACTAAGAGGAAGAAATAGAAAAGTTTAGCAGTATTTTTTTTGCTTAAGAAACACAACACCTGCACCAGGGATGATTCCTGTGTCGCGGAAGTCTTTACAAACATTTAAACAACAGGCGCAAACCACACCCAGATTCGGAACAACAGAACTGAGAATATGTATTTAGAACTGCCATCGTCTGTATTCTGTTTCAAATCGTGTGTCGCCAATTGCACACGTTATTCATTATTTTACACATGTAACAGAGGATTTATTAAATATGAATTCTAAACGCCATTTATAATTATACTAAATACATTTTTACTCTGGTCAGAATAAGGTAGCATTTCGTACATACTTGCCAGCCGTTAGTTCCGAGACAGCAGTACGTTAAAAGAGAGCTAACGAGTGTGCATCTTAACATTTACCAACCAAATATTTTCGTGTAAGAAGTATATGAATATTTCTGTAAGCAATGTAGTTCATTGCCTGCTCTTGTAATTCCAACATAGTACTCAAATATGATACGCAATGTATAAATGTTTTAGTAGATTCGATCATAAATTAAGCAGATCATAATTTAAATTAATCAGATAGAAGTATTCTGAAGAAGAAAAACGAAGGAAATTATAAAGTTCAGTTAAAGCTCAACAATTAAAATACAAACTCAAACACAATTTAAAAGACAAGGACCAATTTTAGAGATTATTTTCATGAAGTAAGTAAGGTGCACAAAAAACATTAATTATATACTTGTTTTTCTTTACAAAATCGAGATTATTCACAACATTAAAAATATAGTGTACCAAAATATTTTTTAATAAAAACCTGAACCTGTCTGAACCGTCTCAAATTTAATGAAACAAAGGATTCCTTTTCGTCCGGAGAATTATTATCGAATAAAATACTGGCGACAGGGCAGAAAGTTACAGCCCCTAAAGGGGCTAAGGGACAGCGGTGGATGGTGCGTCACACGAGATTTTATTACACGAAACACAAAGGAGAGACGCCATCACGACATCCTTGTGGGACATAAACAAACAAAAAATTGCACGCCTGAGAAAAATGTGAAATGCATAAATCGTAAGAACTTATCATCTATATATATATATTAATGCGAGAAGGGAATTCTTTGTACTGTTATTTTTAAAGCAAATTCGAGCACGAAAAAAAATTACGTGTAAGCTACAAAAGTATACAGGGGTCCAGTCTATATGTTGGCCTGCTATGAAACGTATAAACAATGGCTGAATTATCATTGTATATAATTAGTTCAAAAACATTCAAAACTTTATTAATTATGGTCGACACTCGACCACCAGGCGATGCCTACTTTTTATTATGGTGTGACGTGTTCGACGGCAATGTTTTCTGGAGGTCGCAATGTATGATCCATCCTTTTGTTTTACCACTTTTTTTTGTGTCACCTCGCTGAACTCTCGGTGGAGTGATTATGTCAGAATCACACTCGCTCTCGCTCCGTACCAAAGCTAGCACGATGGGCTTCAGTGTGAAGCTTCCGACATTTATGGCTGTCATGCGGTCGTGGCGCTGCATTTTGATCCATCCCAAGATTGCCTAGAAGAGATTGTATTAAGCATAAGGGAACCCTTTGTCCATTACACACATATATTCTAAGACTTTTTCTAAGTGGGTTCCTTCTGGGTAGAAGATAACCTTTTTTGTCACAGAAGTTATCGAAATATATTCAGAGCACTTTGGCTCTGCCCCCCGCACTCATGTGTAGAAACTTAGCATTATGCTACGAGTGCTGTGACGTGCGTATACATCATGTAACGCAGCCTTCTGTAAGCTGGAGATGTTTCTGGAGTCGAAGAGCTACAGTCCCAGCAGAAATTTGTTTTGATCTACCTACTTTATTTGCTGTTTCTTTAAATGTGATTAACCTGCACAATTACCTTCGAAGTCCCAGAAAAATCAGTGCCGTTAGGCCAAACAAATATGGAAGATTACTTTTATCTGCATTACTGATCCACCAGCCCGTTACATATATTACGCCATTCTTTCTGACCTTAACTCCGACCCTACTCAACACCGAAAATGCAACACTGCTAGTAGTGTTAGAGGTAGACATTTAGAGAAGAATCAAAAATTAAATAATTATATTAAACAGTCTTTCATCCGCCTGTTCGCTCGCGTTGATGTGGTTTTTGTTAATCAATTTATGCCCGGTTCCTATAATCAAGAAACGACTCGTTTTGTTTACGGATGGTAAAATTTTCGTTGAAGGAGATTGCATGTTTATTTATAATATTAGGATTAAAATATCATCATTGTTATACCTCAAAACAAGTATTTGCAAGTAAAGACTATACGTATTCTAATTTAAGTCTTTGGATCATACTAAATACATATTGTACTAGCAGCGCCCCGCGGTTTTACCCGCGTAAGTCCCGATCCCGATGGAATATCGGGACAAAAAGTAGCCTATGCGTTAATCCAGGTCTCCAGCCATCTTCATACCAAGTTTTATTGCAATCGGTTAAGTGGTTTTTGCGTGAAAGAGTAACAAACATCGATCCATTCATCCATCCAAACTTACACATTTATAATATATATTGTATGCTAATGCAGCTTTCAAAAGAAAAGCAATATGTAAGTAAGACAGGAAATCCCCATCCTGTCATATTATTATTAGGTGCAGGTGAAATAGATTTCCCCGAGCCAGGGATAAATGTGCCATTGAAATGGCTTTAGCATACGGGGTGCATTGTAAAATACATTTTAAATGTAATCATTGTTCCGTAAATCTCCCTTTAACTGTTCTCGTAATTTCAATTCCGAGCAAGTATAAAATGAAAAATTCAACTACTTTCCTCGTTTCCTTAGTGTAAAGTGAATCTTCGCACGATTGATAGATCTTAATAAAGGTTACGTACAGCGTGTTAAGTATTGTAATCTTACAATTGAACTAAGTCCTAGGCTTTGAGTTAAAAATGTTAGTAAAGAAAATTCCAGCTTTTTTTTAAACTATTAGTAGCTTCTACATTTTTAGTATTCGACATAATCCTGGTTAGGCTTTGCATATGTTTATGCAAAGACCCAGGCCTTCACATTGTAGTGGACAGTAACTTTTTTACCGACGAAAGAATAGACGCTTGGAGGGGTTGGACTTTCCGGCAATCATGGCGGTTCGAGTTACTGCTTACAAATTTAAATTGTTTTTTTTAATCTGAACAACAACCGTTTGTTTCAGAAATTAGCGCGTTCAAGAAAAAAAACTCTTCAGTTTTATTATATTTACTACTAACCCGCCCCATTCACACGGATAGCCGAAAACTTATAAGCGATATCCCTTTCCTACCAATACCTTCCCTTCTTACCTACTTTCAATATTCTCCCAATTTTGCCATTTAATTCCTAAAGTGCCCAGTTTACGGCAATAGGCTTGCCCCCTATCACGTCAATCAATCAATCAATCAGCCTATCATAGTCCACTACTGGACATAGGCCTCTCCCAATGTACGCCACAGCACCCGGTCCTCCGCCTTCCGCATCCAGTCCATCCCTGCTACCTTCTTCAGGTCGTCGGTCCATCCTATTACGTAAGTGGGATTAAATTATATTCGGCAAATTGTTTGCGTATGTGTATCTATGTATAAGTGTGTAGTAAAAAAAGGAGCTGTTCTCAATTCAACCCAGAAGTAGCAGTTTGGCACCGACTCAAAATTATTTCGGTATTAACATTAGTGTAGGAGTTTAGCTAGGCTAATGAGTTCTTTTTTAATTATTTTTCGCTTTTCAGTTCCTTTCTCATTTCGTCAAAATTTTTGTAAGAAGTTTTTATGTATCATATGAACAATTCAGAGACGAGGCTCATTTCTTACTCATACATTATAAAACTGTCTCTTCAGTGAACTACTCCGGCTGCATTTTATTCTTTGCAAGGTACTTGTACTTGGCAAGGAAAATATTAAAGACGATACATATAAATAAACTAAAATAAACTAAACTATAAATAACTAACAAAAAATATTTTGTCATATTTTTTTTGTTTTTAAACATGTGTCGGTATATAAAATTATATATATAATTTAATAAATATATTTATACAAGTATTCATTTTTTACTTTACAATGGCAGGATGTCTTCAAACAAAATCGAATGAGATTGGCGCAAAAAATTGAGAGGTTTAACATTTACACAATTTATATACCATAATAATATATTTACACAATTTACGCAAGCGGCGCGGTAGCGTAATGGCTAAGGCGTTGGACTTACGATCAAGTGGTTGCGGGTTCTCGAACCCTGGCCAGTGCACTACCGTCGTGAACCCACTTCTAACACAAGCATTTAGCTTAGCTGGAGGGGTTAACAAGAATACTAGTAATGTGTGATCCACGTTACTAGTATTAAAAAAATATATATAGGTACTACAAATGTACATAACCTGTGACAATAAATTCTTTCCATATTCTACAACTCGTATACCATATTCTTTTTTACATTGCGTCTCTTCCTCGTTTCTTCACCATCTTAAATTAAATTGATTTAAATGCGACCTTTAACGTCTTTTCGTGTAAAAGGATAAATTCCAAATTAATTTAATATTCTCTATTTTTGCAAAAAAAAACACGTTACACTCAAAGTATTAGTGTTTATCTCCGTAATGACGGCGTAAGTAAATATTTTCACGACAAATTCAATTTAGCGTAGCGTCTGTAAGGCGTCGCGTCGTCATCAATTTGACGTGCGCGAGATGCCTGCGTCGATGGAGTCGCTACCAATCGCTCACTTTGAGGGGTGTGACGAATATAGGATTCCGAAAATTATATTAATCATAATGTAGGTATGACCTTAATGTATAACACAATTTGACTGAAGGGAAATGCGCAGTGGCTGCCGACTACCAGCGCATATAGCGATATGAAATTGAACCCTGTGTGATATAGGCGGTAATTGTTCTGAGCTTAGATGTACTTTGTATCCCGTACTTGAGTGTTTGCATTGGAACATTACCATAAAGGAAGTGTTCTCTAGTGCGAAAGTTTTCTTTGTAAAAGAAGAGAAAGCACCTAATATTTAACACAATGAAGTTCTTAAGTATTGGCATTTTATGACCTCTGCATGATGAGAGTACATAAGTAACTAGTCCACACGGTTTGCTGTGACTGCAAAGTAGATGAAATAGTACCATCATCTACTTTGCAGTCACATCTAACCTTGTTAGTAGATGATGATGGTGATGATCGTATATCAAACAAGAATCAAAATTAGCTAGAGCTACAAAAGCCATTACAGAATTTGAGCCTTGTTTTTTCATATATGAATTTGACTTAAGTACTTAACAAATATCCTCTGTGCTTGTGCAAAATTTGATGATTACTAATAGTGCTTAGGTTCGTAGGTTAAGCTAATGTGTAGTTTTCACGTGACACACATGACAAATGTTCATTCTTCGGTATAAATTTGAAACCTACGTAGGTGTGCCAGTGATTAATTTGACATTATAAATTGAAGAGGGTTTCGAAATCGACTTGCCTTAATTTTGGGCCAATCTGTTTCTCCACGTATCTCCCTCATTAGCGATAAATACAGTAAGTGAACGGGAAGGGTCTGGGGGATCTTTTCTGTTTGAGCGGAACGGTAATCCTGAGCGGTATCAAATGTAACTGTTATTCTTTTGCTTTGAGAGGAATATTTAAAAAAAAAATACTAATGGGGTCGGGTTGATCTCTGGGCTAGTGGGAAGACTGCATCTGAAAGGAACAATGGCTTCTCTGGACGGCGAGAAAGAAACCTATTAAAAACTTACCCAGTACAGGTGAATGTTTTTGTTAACTTTGGATTCATTTGCATCCAGCCTTGATGATGACAGTACACGTAGCCAATAAGCAGCTCCTTCTGTCTGATGTTGGAGACACAAGGCAGCATCGGTTCTCCAGGTTCGGTTCGACTTCGACGTAGTTGTTTTATCGTGCCGTTTACACACCTACAATTAAAATTCTTTTATAGGATTTTAAATTGCATTTTACATCTCATATATTTGAAATGATTTTTTTTTAATTTCAATTAATCCATCTTCGCGTAATATTTGAACGTTACTTGCACACCAAATTTAATTCATGACGCTACCAAAATCTAAATTCAGTAATGTATTTAAAAACATCGATATTTCGATCAATAAATTAAATCGAAATAAAAATATCATCATCATAGTTGACATACCTACATCTCGTTTACGGCTTTCCAAATAAGCTAGAAAGGAAAAGTTGTAGACGCGTATTTACGTCTAAAAGAATGTCAAACTTGTTAGAAATGGTGAAGGCGCCTCGGGACTTTCAGTACTTAGAATGTTGATGTAAGTCTTGTCTGCGTTCGACCGTGTATTAGCACCTTCACTCATATAATATTTCTTGGTTGTGTCAGTAACTTAACATTTCTCGTTTAAAAAATGCTACGTGGAGATAAAACTTTTTTAATACAACTACCTACCTTTACAAAATTTTTGTTTTACCCTACATTTTGATCGGATTGCACCGATCATGGTCACGGCATTCCACCAAAATTTACACATTTGATAGGTTGTTTAGATAGTTAGTGTAGTTTTAGATATATTTATTTAGAATAGAAATAAAATTTAATGTGCACCATTAAAATATTGCTTACGCTGAATACACAAAGTGGATATGTATAAAGAAAAGACTTTTCCCTACAAGTTGTTTCTTACAGGCAACCTTTGGATGAACAACAACGACGATCGATAAAAGAAAATAGAAATCAGGCTTTATTTATATATTAAAGTAGCAAACCGCCCTGGCACGGGTTTTGTACGGGTACAAATTATACACCTAAACCTTCCTCATGAATCACTCTGTCTATTAGTGAAAACCCCATGAAAATACGTTCAGTAGTTTTTCAGTTTGTCGCGGACAAATAGACAGACGCGTCGGGGGACTTTGTTTTATATTATGTAGTATCTTAAATAACAATGACGGATGGCATGGGACTTAACAAAATCTTATTTTTGAGTTAGATGCTATTGATATAGATGATATTGAGATAGACATACTTAAAATTAACAAGAAAATTAACAAACAAGTAAAGTGTGCATACAATACCAGATTTCTAGAATAAATACGTCTCCTGCAGTATTATTTTACGTCATAATAAGAACAAATAGTTCATCTAACAGTTGCAATTCTATTACGAAGCGCCCAGGAACCTGACTTCAGCAAGTAACGTCTTACGCAAATTTAATATCAGTCTGTAGAATTAAGCAGCATTCATATTCAAATTATTTCAGAACGTTCCTACTGAGACGTAGGTATCAAGTAGAAGGTATCAATTTTGCACGTCTTGCATGTACTCTCATAGTTCAGAGTATGAAACTAATTATGAACTTAAATATCATATTTGAATTTAGAATATGTTCGTTTCATTACTTTACAATTACGTCACTTTTTTTGCAAGTTATTTCCAGAAAACGGTTAAATAATATTAATAAATTTATTTCAGACCAAATATGGATATATGGTCTAAAATAAATTTAATATAATATAAACTAATATTATAAAGAGGAAACATTTGTGTGTATGTTTGTAATGTTTTCACACGAAACTACTGGACTGGAAAAACGATTATGATGAAACTTGCGTTGCGGATAGTTGGAAACCTGGATTAACGCATATTCTACTTTTTATCCCGACATTCCCACGAGATCGGACTTACGCGGGTGAAAACACGAGGCGCTGCTAGTATATAATAAACTAGCTGTGCCCGCGACTTCGTCCGCGTGGAATAGTGTCTTTGGGTAGAATTTGTAATTATTTAGGCTAATTGACGATACTTCTATACAACTTTTCATCCCCACCTTTCAACCACTTATATCCCTTTTTTCGCATTAAAAAGTAGCCTATGTTCTTTCTCAGGCTCTAGACTATCTGTGTACCAAATTTTATTTAAATCGGTTTAGTAGTTTTGGCGTGAAAGGGCGACAGACAGACAGACAGGCAGACAGAGTTACTTTCGCATTTATAATATTAGTAAGGATTTTGTTAGTTACAGTTGAAATATTTACCTGCCACGAACCCTCCGTACCAGGGAGCCGCATCTTTTACGCATCGTAGCGTAGAAACAATCTACACGGTATTGCGTGAACATCCCTGATGCACTAGGGAATCGCGGCAGCCCCATGAGCACCCTAAACGCATTATTATATAGGACCCGGAGGGCACTCTACGAGTTTGAGTGTATCTAGGACACAGGTTACACGTGTAAAATGACATAATCTGAAAAAAAGTGGTCTTCACTTCTGTAGTACAATGCGCAAACCTGCGAGCTATGTTTGCTCTCACCGCCAGGGCCTTTTGTTCCCATTCTATGTCGTCATCGTCCTTGAGGTCAGATTTCAAAATATGTCCAAGGTATTTACATTTATTTAAGCTGCGTAAATCTGTATCTGTTAAATAAAAATACCTAAAAATTGCATAAAAAAATTCAGACAATTAATTGTACTAACGTCTATTCTTTAAACAATCAATTCATTTTGAAAAAAGATAAAACTCCCGCACTTGGAATGATTGCTGTGTCGCGTTTGGCTTTAAAAACATTCAAATAGCGGACACAAAGAACACCTAGACTTAGGACAACCTACTTGTGGATCACACAAATAAAACCATTTTGTTAGTTCCCTCTGTAGTAATCGATGAACCACTCAAAATCAGGCCAGGCCTAGTATTATTATCAACGTTTGAACATCTGCTCGTTCAGAAACAAGTCTTCAAGATGCTTGACTGATGCGTTTTAATTCGTGCAGAAATTACGTCGCTTTGTAAGGCTGTGCCTCAATCATTAACCTTTTTAGTTCGGGCCCGAGATAGGAGTAGAGAAATTGATGACGTAGTTAGTGTTGATGGACCTTTTCATTTAGGCCAGTCTGCTTCAGACCGTCGTATTTAGCTTCAACAAATACGGATTAATTAATCGCGAAGACTCGTTATTTCAAGAAACGTATTGTAGTTATATAGTATGTTAACAAAATTATTGATTATTAAGCAAGTGTGTGTGTTTAGTAATCGGTTATATGCACACCTTTGAACTGTCTGTTATTGGCCGTGGTCACAGGCTGCCTGTCAGTCAATCTCAATGTAACCTGGTCGAAACGTACTGCCTTACGTTACGACAGGGTGTTTACATACCCAAACTATCACGTTTATTCCCTTTAATGTAATCGTATGTGATGAAATGCGATTTTTTTAAAAAATAGTACAAGTGTAAGCCATAATAAAAGTCATATTAAATGTATTTGCTTTTAAACTTTCACGACTATATTTATTAGATTTGTAAATCGGGTAACCAAAAAGGTATTGTGTCTTGTAATTGTTATCGCGATTAAGTCCCAGTTTACACATCTAAATAGTCATATACGTTGAGAAGAAAAAGTTATTTCTTTTATCTATTAATTTCTATGAACATTTATCCTAACTAATGTTGTAAATGTGTGTTTGTTTGTTTATTTCACTTTCACGCCTAAACTACTCAACCGATCGTCCGAAAATTTGCAAACACATTAAGTTACACAGTAAGTTAATGGCCATAGGGTATCTTTTATAAAGATAAAAAACTGTCCCCGAGGGATACTATATGTATAAAATATTATAAATGCGAAAGTAACTCTGTCTGTCTGTATGTTACGTTTTCACGCCTAAACCACTGAACAAATTTTGATAAATTTCGGTATAGAGATAAACAAGACCTTGAAGAAAGACATAGACTAGTACTGTTTGTCACAAAGACTAACTTTGAAGGGGCCAAAATATTTTCAAAGTTTGTGTGGGAGACCAATCATTTGTCAAGTTTATTTGGATGAAGAAAGTTAGAAATAGTAATAGTCAATCAGAGTAACCCGTCCCGCATCGCTTCCGGCGCAAAAGTGCCCATGATGCTGGCAGCGTTGCATAATATATATTGAAACATTTAAAAATGCTAACATTTATTTATTGAAGTGCAATTTTTTTTTTTTATTAAAGAATACTAGCAACGTGGATCACACATTACTAGTATCAAAATCAAAATCAAAATCAATCAATTCTTGTTAACACCTCGAGCTAAGCTAAATGCTTGTGTTAGGAGTGGGTTCACGCCGGTAGTGCACTGGGTGGGGTTCGCACCCGCAACCACTTGACCGCAAGTCCGACCGCTGCTTTCTGCAAATTAATTTTGCCTTTTCTTGCAATTCTGACTTCTGACTCTCTCAATTCTGACTCTAATATCTTTTGTTACTATTAATATATTTTCTTCAGGCAGTGTGTCGTTACAAAAACTAAGTCCTACGCGCCCGATACATTCGTGAATAGAACCATGGAACTTTATTATTTTCATTCAAGTTCTTAAACAAAATAGCTATTCCTATCCCTGGGAGTTTGTCTTACAAATTTTTTCAGCATTTTATTAAGCCACACACTTATTACGTATGCACGTATCGTTCACCCCATCATCCCTTATGACACAAACAGAGCACGCCTCCCTCAGAATCGCGGCGGCAAAAAACACGTATTAATAATAAAAAATATATATATCCAAGTCAAATCTTCTTATCTAGAATTGAAAATCATTCGTCGGATCCAAGGAGATCCTACGAGGCAGGGCGAAGCTGAGATCCGATTTTAACTAAATTGAGTTTTATAAGACTTCTACCTCAAGTTGGAATGGGACCTTACAATATTGGCTGATATTGGGCTTTGGTTGTAAAATGTTTCTTTCTTTCTCCTTACATTCAAGGAGAATGAATATTAAAGCCTTGTTGAAGTACGTATACTGTGTTCGCAAATTGTATGATTATAATTGGATCCTGTTGTAGAAAACCTTTTACGAAACAGGTTTAAGGTATAATAGTTTATTTGATCATGTATTTTATATTTGTTTTTTATGCATTCAAAATCAAATTAAAATCATTTCTTTTATTTCAATCAAATCAACATAATAACATATAGGTATTTTGAATTGAAAGGAGTTAAACTAAGTCGGTCGTGCAGCTAGTTAAATGTTCCAATACGTCAAAAACAAGCAAAAAAATCCAAGGATTTTTTTTTTCAACATGTTTTTGACGCACGCGTCAGCCATCGTCCAGGTCAACCATAATACGAACCGACACATGCGCCAGCTACAGGCAGGACCTTCTTTCACACTTACTCAACTGGTGATTACGTTTTTTTTTATTTTAGCTATACTTATAGTACGCATACACAATAGCTGCTACAGTAAAATGTTGTCAATGATACAGGAAAGGTTATCTGTAGTCCAAAAAAAAATACTGTGCCCGAAGAATAGAGGGACTGAAGCGAGCGGAAAAGCGGACAAAAGTAACGGACAATAAATACGATATACACTAGATATAATGAAATATTCTCTTGTTCATCCGATGAATTTGATCGCAAAACAACGCAGTAATTTAGGGCTCAATACCAGGTACACATAAAATTCCAGGCAATATATTTTTCGTTTTGAAACATAGATAACTTTTGACAGTGTTTACAGTTGATCCTACTGAAAAAGTACAACATACATTGTCATAAACATAGATGAACGGCTTCGCTGAACGGCTGATCAACCCAAAAATTTACTAATCGTATGCCAAACTCTTTCAAGTATAGATATATTGAGTCACTTGATTTGATGACCGGATCAGTTAAAAAAGGTGTAAAGTTTTACTGCAAAATCTTATGTCAAATTCTATTCCAATGTTGTTAGTAAACTTTTCTTTGATGCCTAAACTTTTCCGAAACTCGAACTTTGACACCACTGCTAACTTGACAGCTCTGTTGAACAATATTTTGATTAGCCTTTCAGAAACCGGCTGTAAGTCTATAACGTAAATGCAATGGGAAGCGCAACTAGTATATTATATTTATGTTGATATTATTTGTCTCACTAAGGCAGGCTTTTCCTAATTGTATATATTTGGTATATATATTTGGTTGTCATAATGTTGACTTACAGGCTTACTGTTAACTTTAACAAGTATTTTCACGACGTTGCTGTTCATTTGTAATTTAGTACACTAAAGAAAAAGGAATGTAGGATTGTTTTAATAAAAATTCCTCGTATTGCTGAACCGGTATTTTGATTCTATAAATATCATTGTTATACAATTTTTTATATACAATAGTTTACTCCTGAGAGAAAATTTATCACCCGCCGCGTCTGTCTGTTTGTCTGTTCGCGATAAACTGAAAAACTACTAAACGGATTTTCATGCGGTTTTCACTAATAGACAGAGTGCTTCACGAGAAAGGTTTAGGTATATAATTTGTACCCGTGCGAAGCCGGGGCGGGTTGCTAGTACATTAATAAAATCAGTTTATTCGTTTATATAAATTGTTTTGTTATTGCTAGTCTTTTTTGATAAGTGACATTTTGTACAAGGTCAACGTCACTTGTTCTAAACTAGTGCTATAGTTATATTGACTTCACTATATCAAACTGGTTGAACATAATTAGCAGTCCATCTGCATTCAGTAATCCTGGCTTAATAAGCTCGCAAATAACGCAAATTACCTGCTGCCGAGCAACGGCAATAACATGAATTGATTTCGATACAATGCACCTGATGCTTTATTAAATTAATCTGTGGAATATGTTAATAGACTCAATAATGCCAAATTTATGTGAGTTTAACTTTCAGATACAACTTCCTGACTGCCTGATATCAGAAGAACTCAATGCATCTTCATTGACACACACACTGAATGTTTTATATAAATAATTCGACGAAAACTAGAATAATATGGTGTTCAAACTTCGTAATCAATGAAATCCCTTTGTAAAGAACAAGAGGTACTTGTAGATTAAAGTATATTTCTTCTCGAATTGGAATCCTTCTAATGTGAAAGCAACTCCACTCTCGAATTGGAATCGCCTGTTAATGAAAGTCCAATCTCAGTGTTACTGTCATAGTTTTACCAGATGCAGGTGTAGCATTGAGAGTAGGTAATGCGTGAGTTTACCCAATAGTATTGCGAGTGTCTACTGGTGACAGGTTACTGTCCAGCAATTAAAGAAAAAAAATTCGTTTATCCAATGTTTTGTTCTGTAGAATTTCAATTGTGTTTTCTTACACTTCACTGGACTTTAAATCATTTTTACAAATTTGCACATTTGGTATATTATTCCCGCTTGAACATCACTACAAGAACAGCAGCAGTAGTTGTAGGTGGTACATCCTCTGGTGGTGATTTTTTTATCTACATGTGCCACAACGCCGAAATAAACATACTGAATCCAAACATTTCTCTGTCAATGTGTGACAGTTTATAAATATGCTGAAAGCCCTTCATTCCTGTCTGTTACGAGAACTCTTCACGAGCATAATGGCTTTGGCTCTCTGTTTGTCTGAGCATGATGCGTGATCGTGGGCCCTCCGTCTTATAGAAAATCACGAGCAACACGGTTTGCTTGTTCTTCTTGTAGGGAGTATTTTTGCCAGGGCTTCTTAAGAATACTCTATACACACTCTACAGTGTGGCTTAACTACCATACATTGGATTATTTTGCGCGAAATATTGTGGGTATTGGCTGTCAGTAAATGGCGTATAGCAGGAAAAACTGAAGTTCCCCTTTTACAGAACTCGGCCATACTCGGCTACCACAATTGCATTTAAAAAAAAAACAATACATGCGTACATATAAACGTGTAAAAAGGCCAAAAACATAAACAAAATTAGTCTAACATAAAATATTTCACTTTAATTTTTCTAATAATAACTTAACACTGTCCTTAGCCTTGTGGGACAAATAAAAACCTTACAAAATTATCCTTACGTTTTGACATTCAACTTTTTACTTCCAACTAAGCCGCGCGCCCTAAAGGTTTATACTTCACTAATAGTTTAATGTAATTACGAGGTAGTTACAAACGGGGCTTTAAATTAAAAGGCCTCTGCATAATAACCATCAGCAGTCCATCAAATATTCAGGTTCAACTGACGTTAATGACCCTTTGGCCAGTGCGTGTACTCTAAGGTTAATTACGTAAGCCTTCACCCTAACGGCTCATTGTTGTGGCTCCCATCGCATCCTCGAATAACTACATAATAATATATATGTGTGTAGTTCTTATGTGATACATATAGTTGGGTAAACAAGCGAACTTTTTAGAGTAAATGTGGTTTCCAACTTTTAGCCTTTTTTAATTTTTAATAACTTAAAAAATCAAGTCAAGTCATGTGTTTTTTACTTGACACGATTTTTTTTTAATTAGGTACTTTATGATTTTCAGTATGTTGCTTTGTAAAAGCATTTTCTCCTTTTAAATAATGGATTAAAGTAATCAAATTCTATTTTTATTTATTTTTCATGTATAATTTTACATATATTTTTTTTTTATAAAAGTGAAATGCCCTTCGCACAAATTCATTCAAGCTCTAAAATAATCCTCAACAAAAAAACTTGCATAAAACGGCAAACGGATATGATTATGAATAAAATATTATAAAATAAAAAAAATATAATCTACATTATATTAACATCTCATACGTACACAATTCATTTCCACATGTAAAAATAATTCAGGATTTAGCTTTATTATGCTAATATAGCACTTTTTGCACTTTGGGATGTTCGGAAATATAATCGGCGAAACCAACACGTAACGAAATTCCGTAACCTAATTGATTTTTATTATATACATTTGCAAGGTCCCTTGACATATTTGCATGAGGGGAAAAATATTATGCAAAGTAATATGTCGAATACTGACAGAGGGTGGCGAAGTGCTTTTATTAGATTGCATTCTAATTTTCTTTGAGTTATAATTTTTTTTGACATAACAGCTAATTAGAGCTAAAACGTAACAATATTTGTTATTCGCATTGGGTAATGATGTAAATTGGATATGGGTAAAGCACAAAGATTCTTTTCATATTTCTTATTAGAATAACGATTTAATATTCACCAAAATTGTTAGTGTTGCCACCTATACATACTTTACCATTTGCTACTACAGGGATTGAATTCTTGTCATTTACAATTGACATCTAGTGTCCTTAGTCTTTTAATTTGCAACCTACACTTTCTTCGAGGGGTAATATTTTATTTATTCAACTAATCAGTAACACGGTAGCACTCATTTTCTGCAAAAAACTGTATATTCTCCGCGCCCGTGTGTACTAAGTAGTAGTTGTTTCACTGTTATTAAATTTTCGCGATAACGTTGTCGGCTCTCGCTAGCCTATTAAAGAAGAATTGTTGGCAGTCGGGTAAATTTATTTCCAGGTGTTAATAAACTGAGGATCCCTGAAGATTGCTTTTAATTAAATTTGAATGTGTGCCTATTGTTACGTGTGGCTGATAATACAGAGAGGAGAGGTTTTTAGTCGAGTTTTGATGAAGGACCGTGAACAAAGTTTGTAAAGGTCATAAGTAATGCAAAGGTGGTATTGTGATTGTTTTAGATAATGTGTAAGTAGCATTAGGTAATAATGTAAAGTACAGTGGGTATGTATTTTATACAAAAACGGATGCCTACGGGATTGTGTTTTTAGTCAGGTAGCTATATGTAGTATAAAACTTTTTACTAGTATCATTAATTACTTTGATGATATACTCGCAAACATTAACAACTCTGTTCACGTTCAACTTAGATACCTACTTGTTACAAAACTCTTACATACATAAATATTTAACAAACTAATGAGTTCGTAGTATACATAATACGTCACTGAACTTGTATTCACGAATTTACTACAATGATTTAACTAAAATGCGAGTTCTTGAAGGAAAATACTAACATCACGACGCAGAATTAATAATAACTATTTGGGTTGTGTCCGCTTAATGGCGCTAGGAATTTATTCCACACTTTTGTACTCGGTCAGCTATTACGAAATCACAAAATGATTTTCGTCGATAGTCTTTCGTTTTTTCAACAGCCAGTCGACGTCCGAGTGGCCTCATCTCAATTCCGTTTCCCCATCCGAAACTTGGGGTATCCCTTACCCTAGCTCCCTCACTTTTTCCTTACCCCAATTTACCTTCTTCCTTTGTCCCGTCAGAAAACAATTACATTCCCAAGGCGGGTCAGCATCAGGGAGGCGGTCGGAAATGAAAAAAAACAGTCTAAACCCTTTTGCAGTGGTACACATGGTGCCGACCCCAAGTAAAATTGAAGGTGATGACTTTTTCGTTTTTGTCTTGTAGCTGTAGCTTTTAAAACACTTTCCAAATAAAAAAAACCGAACACAAAGACCGGAAGACCGCGCTTTGTGGAAGTCGTTAGATTTTTCAGGACAGCACCTCCCATGGTATAGATGATGATGGTAGTTTTAATCACTTTTGTCGTTTGTCTACAAGACCCAAGAAATAAAATTTACATGATTGAGGTTTCAATTATTTCTATCTAGGGAATAGGCTCAGCTACCTATTGTACAGGTATTAGAAATCGGTGTCACGTACTAAAATAACTTCTAACTCCCGCCGTTGCCGTAACTTTTGACATGTCAAATCAAGTCTGTCCTGGGAATCAATTTGGACGTAATTCAGTTTGGCGTAGGCCAAGTAGAAGTTGTGGGGTAAACCTGTTTATGTATTTTATAGTTTATTTATACCTTATTTTAGGTCTAGCTAATTTAGTCCGTCTGTATTTTTGTTAGTAGAACACACATGTCCTATTCTCAAATTGTATTGATGAAACTTTATAGGCGGATTATTTTACTTTTTATTTTTTTAGTCGTGGGCGTAGAATATGAAAGGAAAATTTAGAAGCAAACTATTACACCCCAATGCTCGCAGGTCTACTCTTCGCAGAACGTCTAGTTTGGCTTATATTTTCAATGATTGATTTTGTTATTCATTACCAGTTAAGTTGAATCTTTAATGCTCAACAATTTGCTGCTTCATTAAAGTCAATCTTAAGTACATCATAAATCACTACATATTATAAAACAAAGTCCCCCACCGCGTCTGTCTGTCTGTTCGCGATAAACTGAAAAAGTACTGAAGGGATTTTCATATGCGGTTTTCACTAATAGACAGAGTTATTCATGAGGAAGGTTTAGGTGTATAATTTGTACCCGTGCGAAGCCATATTAGTTTTATTTGGGGCGGGTTGCTGTCAATATAATTTAATACACGATAGTCGATGTAACTTACCTTTCTTTAAGATTTTTTTTTAAATAATGGAATATTAGTAACTTGGGTCATATAATACTAGTATATTTGTTAACCCCTCCAGCTAAACAAAGTGTTAGGAGTAGGCTCACGAGGGTGGGGTTCGAACCCCCAAACACTTGTTCGCAAAGCCGACGCCTTAGCCATTACGCTACCGAAGCTAGTTGTTGCCTATTCATAGCTTCGACTACAATGGCTAACCAATAAAGAATTATAATGCTTCTTGTGATATTTAAAGGTTCACAGCAATTTATGTTTAATGATGTTCAGCAGTACATTTAGTTCAGTCAAATAAGGTCTGAAATCAAAATTTGGCACTCAACTTTGCATTTTTTATAATATAGTTTTTATTATACAAAAAAAAAAATAATTTAAATAAGTGTTTTTTCGCAATTGTTCAAAAATGGTAAAAGTTATACAAAACATTCTAATCAAAACGCGTAGAGCTTAAAATTTTAAAGAAAGGAGGTTCGACGTCTTTTTTTTTTATACGGTCAAAATTTACCGAGTTAGGGAGTTTTCAAAATCGAAAAAAATAAAAAATTTCAAATTGTTATATACCTATTGTTTTAAAAAATACGATTTTGATTTCAATTAACAGCATTCTCATTTTAAATCACTATATCCGTGATTATATCAATCAATTAATCAGCCTATCGTAGTCCACTGCTAGAGTAGTAGTCCATTACTGCTACCTTCTTCAGGTCGTTAGTCCATCTAGCTGTATCTGTATTTATATCCTACACATTAATTGTCCGACCTAACATTACATGATAATAAATGCCTGCATACATGAATAATATTTTGTATTTCCCTATTATTAAGTGCCCTGTATACATAAAATAACCGCGCTCGTCAAGTACAAATGGATTGCCATCAAATAAATTGGGCCTCCAAGTATTGTTATTGCATTTCATTTAATTGATACGTTGGCAGCGTATACCACCTGGGCCCAATGTAATTAACACTTAATGGAAGCCATGTGTAAATATAGCATCATAGAACATAAACTATGAATTACTACTCATAGTTTTGTAAGTCTTGGCAAAACAAGATGTTGCTACCGGATACAAATATTCGGTCGCCACAAAATGAAATGAGAAAATACGATCACATTATTAATTCAAAACATGGGTACACTTTTTCCAATTGAGCCAATTGTCAAAATACATTACTGATTTTGAAACTCAAGATAAAAGGGTTAATCAGAGAAAGTGTTCGAAGAAAGAACTTGGGTAACAATTTCATACCAACCTTAAATATAGCAAAGCATTATGTGCGATATCTAAGTGTGAAACTATTTAACTGCATACCAACAGAAATAAAAATAGAAATCTATAAGACACACGTATTTAAAAAAGAGTTAAAGCCTTTTTATTGGAAAAATTTTACTTTTCTGTGAATGAATTCACTGGCTCATCTTGTAACTTACATTTAAAATGGCAGTGACATGATTTAGACATAATTTAATTATGAAATGATCTTTTATTTGTTTTGACATAACAATTGTAACTATCAGTTAGAAATGTTAGGTTATTATGTTAAGTATTTTTTTTTAAATTTAATTTATTTTGTTTAACATTATTTTTGACATTGGATTATTAAATTATTAAAATTCTATAATAGCGTGAATGAATCAAATAATGGTGGAATTTTCATTAACGAACATGCAACAAATGTTTAATTTATTCTCGTGAAAAAGTGATAAAGTTGTATTGCACACAATTTTTTCAATTAAGAAATTTGAGTTAATCAAAACAAAAATATCTAAAATGTTTATTAATGCGATGACGTACAAACTCAGAACTTCCAAAAATACAGAACTCTTACAGCTTTTTAATTAATAATTATTTGAATGCTTTTTAATAATTAAAGTTGTAATAATAAAAAAAATATATATGAGGACGAGAGTACTAGCGCATATGTATGTGTGAGAAGGCATACGTATTTTCACGGAGAACAAAATAAATATTCTCCGTAGTTTCAACCGTAACATTTGGTATATATGTTACCGTGAATGTTCGAAGTGCAGTGCATGTTAAGAAACACTGGTGTCTGTTAACATCCACAGAGCTTGCTAGTGAAAGTCCCTTATTTATTCTTTTCGTTACGGTTTCGGTCATTCACCAGTGTATGTTATACACATCGACGACTTGGTGTATCTTATCTTCATTATGAACGACGGTAATATGAAAATATGACGTAATTTAGTTTCAAGTTAGAAGTTAGTAGGGTAGGTCAACTGAACAGAAATGGCAGGTTTAGGTTAGGTTAAAACTGCTACCACAACGAAACCCAAAACCGAATTCTATTGTAAAATTACAATAGTTTGTCAAACATTAGTGAACCCACGGAGGGTTCACTAATGTTTGACAAAGAATAATTATATACAACATTTGACATAACAATTGTATGTAAATGCGTTGCAGAACAAAACAGTCGAATGTGAATATAAAAGAGAAAAAGTGTAGGGATGGCTTTCTCGCTTTTCTTAGGACCACCGGTGGGTTAACATTTGCGTATATTGTAATTCGCTCTATCTAAAATTCACAGAATCCTTGCCTTTGTGCCTTGCAGCCTTGGTGTATGTTCACATTAACCCGTGTTTGTTCGATTCAAATAAATAAATGATATAATTTGGGACTTACACTATGGCAATTGGTGATTGTCGACATACACTGGTGCATCTTAAGATTCACTAATATCGGACATTCACAGTTACATATACAATATTCATTATTAAAAATTCTTTGGGTACAGCAATATGTAGTAGCTCCAAAATCCCCAATCCCAGAAATATGAGCCCAATTTGTCACAAGACGTTAAGTAGTCCAGTCCAAATTCTGCCAAGCCACTCCATAAATTTAAAAGCCAATACATGTTCGTTTAAAACTGTAGTGTAATGTCGAGGACACGTAGAAAACTTACACTCAAAGTATGGTAATAAAACAAGCTTGTCTCTAATATTGCCCCATTACGTTCGCCAGCTTAATTTATGCCGTTGCTACGTCATAAGGTAGTACATGGTAGTAGAATCGATACAAATGTGCTGAAAGTGGCTTTCTAAATATAGTGTGGATTTGTCAATTCCCAATGGTTTATAGCTAAAATTGATTAACTCTGTACTTGTCAATAGAACAATTTGAGAAACCCAAATCAGACCAAATGTCTTTAAAAGTGGTTACATATGTCAGTACAGTCATAAAAATTAGGGACTGATTAACTAATTTTCTTGTTAGAAAGAAGCTGTGTGTGTAAAAAGTGGAAAAAAAAATACCAGATGGGAAGAGATTATTTTTCTTGTCTCTTTTTATCCTAGTCAATAATGTCCGATTTAGTGCAAGCACTAGCACATCTACTCTTACCAAATCCTTTGAAAATTATGTTATTAAGTGAGTTACAGCATCTCACAGTAAGCCAAATTGTTAAAAAAAAAATCCAAAAAGTATCACTACAATGATACTTTTCATGTATCCAACTTCTAAAAGGTCACAACACAACACAACACGACGACCAATAGCGCGAGAACGGGTTTGTTTTTTCAAGTGAACGAGGTTCCCACATCCCGTGCATTTCCCGGCATTAGAAACCCCTTGTTGTTGATGTTGGAGAAACTATATGTTATTACTCCGTTAAACTTACCTATATATACAGATTTGTGTATATATTATGTTTGAATTACGTATATTATGTTTCTATGTACATATATAAGTAATAGTGTGTATCCCGTGTATTATATATGTACCTATATCAATTTGTATTTTAAACTTCTATATATAAATAACTTTAAATGGATCATTCAATACATCTTTGCACCTACCGTATAACAGTTCTACATCACCCCAAGGTTGACTGGTAGAGAATGTCCTGGGCATTAAGTCCGCCTTTGTACAAATGTGCATGAAGTTTTAAATAAATAAATAAATATACTCCTAGCTGTCGTGTCCAACACCCGATAATTATGTTCAAGATGCCCATAGATTTTTCCACCAAAACAAAAAATGATTTTTTTTTTACACCATCTAGATATTCAATATCCATGTTTCAAGACTTGCCAACGGGAAGAGAAACTTGACGATTTATTATCATACTGCTTTCTAAAAGTTTTATCTTAAACGCTAGGCGGTGTTAGCTAACGCATCGTGTACGTTACACAGTTTAGTTTTAATCGTTCCAGCTTCGTAATCACACACTTTTTTAACGTTACATCAAGCATTAAAACATACAATTAAATTAGAAACGATTACAATATTTTGCTATAAATGCAATGATAACTGTCTTACTCTAAAATACTTATTCAAATACTTAGATATTATCGTTGTCAAGTTTGCCCTTCGTGCCGAAAGTCGTCACCCAGATGTTAAAATTATTATATTAGAATAAAGTTATAGTAGAAAAGAAATTGATTCCAATTTTCCTATCCAGAATACTAAGGCCTCATGAGGCGAAAGTTTTCTTGCGGCCACCGCGCGGTGGCGATGGTGAATGTAGATTCTTTTTTTTTTATGGTATAGGGGGCAAACGAGCAGACGGGTCACCTGATAGTAAATGACTAATTGACTACCGCCGCCCACGGGCACCTGCAAATCAAGAGTCACAAGTGCATTGCCGGCCTTTAAGGTGGGAGTAGGGGAAGGGAGAGGAAGAAGGGGGGTGGGGTCAGGAAAGGGTTAGGGCCTACGGTGATCTCACTCACTCGGTGAAATACAATGCCACCATTGCTTAACTGCCGGTTTTCTGTGAGACCGTTCCACGATCTTCCAATTTTCCTATTTAGAATACTAAGGGCTCAGTCGGATAAGGCGAAAGTTTTGTATACTAGGCAACAATAATTAAATTACTATTAATCATGTTGACCATGCAGTTGCCGCGAAGACTATTGCTCTCTTTAAAGAATAGTTTCCTAAAAATAGAACATATTATGCTGCAACCTGGTCATTAGATAGGCATAAGTGGTAGCCGCGATGACGCCGTGTCGCGAACGTGTTAAATTGCCATGCACAAATTCGTCGTCGTCAAGCTTCTGAGCAAAAAACATAATTAAAAGAAAATCAGTTCACGGACAGAAAAGAACTTGTTTTTCTAATTAATTTCACATTCCGTTCTTGTTATTACTAACATGTTATTCAATTAATATTTTATATTAAAGTAATTACTTTCAATACTTGAATATTCAAAATTGCAATTATAATAAGCGGTAAATAATAACGGTAGTATTTACTCCATACATTTTTTCTACCTGACGTTTGTATCAAACTACACTACAGCTACAAATATTAGTGGCCCAGTCCTCTTGTAGATAAGAGTAGTTATCGCCCGCGAGAACATGATTGATGATATATTATTTGTACCTGGCTCGTGCTAATACACATGGTCTAATGAGATGACATTCAGTCTATTTACAACTAACATGCAAAGCATGAGTTTTGTAAGTTGCATTACATTAATCAGTACAATTTCATACTCAATGACTGGCCTGTTGGTCTAGTGGTTAGTGACCCTGACTACTAAGCCAGAGGTCGTGGGTTCGATTCCCACCCAGAACAAATAATTGTGTGATGAGCACGATAATTTGTTCTGTGTCTGGGTGTAATTTATCTATAATATGTATGTATTTAGAAATATATAAGTATGTTTATCAGCAGTCTGGTTACCATAGTACAGGCTTTGCCTAGTTTGGGACCAGACGGCCGTGTGTGAGAGTGTGATGTGTGGAGTTATTATTATTACAATGTTGGTATAAATTACAAGTTTCTTCCACTGAGCTGTATTATCGTGGACTGGTTTTTCTGCCGTAGATTGAGTTTCATATCTTTATTTTTCAATACTTGTATCTCTTTAAAAGACAAACTCCATAATGAACCGGTATTAATCGTTTTTACCAGTAGTTGAATAAAATCTACAGCCCACATAGAACATAATCGTTTGCAAAAGCACTTAAACAATATTACATTGTTTGAACAGAAAAAAAACTATCTATTAGGCTAGTTCTTAAATGTATCAGATTATTCAGGAACTGTTGCTCAATTAGTCCCAGTAGAAGAGTAAAGTGTTAACCATTAGTATGAGATTTGGAATACAAACAAATTAACGTCAATTTTACTGCAGTACATGCGCTCACTTATTCTGTATAAATAATTAGCAATTTACGCGGCTACGTAATAAGGTGCAAACTAGCTTGAAAGAGACAATAATTAATTTGTTGACGAGAAAACAAAAGAATAGCCGTCTTGTTGTTCAGAATAATATTTAAATAACAGCAACGGACTTAATTGAAAAATGTGGTGAAACATTTTTAATAACTATAAGGATATCTAATTTTGTTATTTTTTAGTTCTATAAATAAACCATAATTAATTATTAAGCTGTTATTGATTAACATAAATTGATGAACCACTTAATGTATACATACTCAATAGATCCCTAAAATTGCTTCACATTATCAGAACACTGTTACCTAGATCCTAGAGATCTAGAATCTAGAACCACCCAAAGGTGCACATATAGCTGTACATTTCATTTACCGAAGAATACATTTGGTAAAGCGTTAGTAGCGATGTTTATATAAGTCAAGGAGTTCACATTATTATACTATCAGCCCGTTTCAAAATGTGACAAACGGATTCAAACTACAGAGTCAAGTTTCAATTAAAAGTGTTATCATAATGATTACCTTATCTCACGAGTGACATAAGACAGACAGTTAAGATAATTATGGAGACACATTCCGTTCAAACTTGGCAAACAGTCACTTTGGAACGAACGTGTTTCGCCCCCGAGCCGAACGCAAACTTTGACATGACAGTTACCCCACTCGTGATTGCCGCGAACATTTCAACGTATGTAGATTCACACCTAACAATCAGAAATACTTCAAAATTATGTTAGTAATTCCCCTCACTTGAGTATTCAATTCGATTTAACTTAGAATATTAACGGGTTTTGTATACCTTATTCGTACCGTAATAAATCTGCACGTAATATGTTTTAACGCTTCAGTTCAGTGTTCATGTTGAAGTATCATACATGTTACGAGAAATGAAATTAATCACAAAAAATTTATTCACATATTCGAAATAGAGTTATATAAGCGGCTATACAAGTTAAATCTTAGAGTCTTAGTTTTAACAAATACCTCAACTTCAAGTTAAATAGAAGTAGAAATACATACTGATTATAGACATTTTCCAAGTTTACTCATACTATCAAAAGATATTCATGAACACATTTGAAAAGTGATCGGAGCTACCCTTCAACCATCAGAACGCTTTGGGTTTTTCTACAAAGGAATATTCCTTTGCTGAAAAACCATTAAGATATTATTACTAAACAGTTAGGAAGAACTAACTTCATTGACAAGAAGAAAACAAGAAAAAATAAGCTGTTCCAATTATCTGAATTTATTAAATTTCCAAAAAAAAACGCCATCAAAGTTAGGGTGAAATAAAAGTGATTCCATTTTTTTTATTGATTACATTAAACAAAAAAAAAATCCGTTGACTAACAGAAGAAAGGTACCAAACTGTTTGGCCATTACCTATTTATGTGCAGCTAATAGGACATCGTCTTCACAAACTCCGTAATAAGCGACTTTGATATTTGGTTTACATATACAGTATGGGTTACGATATGTGTTCCCATCCGAGCCGCAAGTAGGAATATAGGTTTCTTGACATAGAGGATCTTCATTACGAATACATGATGGTCTCCGGGCACTTACAATAAACACCATGTTAAATATTATAAGGAATATTAATTTCATTGTTGAAGTTGAAGTTGAGTGATTAATATTTGATTCCGTGTAATAAGTTTTTTTAATTCTCAGTTTACTATTATGAAAAGTGATACCCTTTACACTAATTGTTTGTAACTGTTTTCATACTGTTCTTGTATTTAGCGTAGCTCTAATGTTAGAGAATTCGATTTTTGCACCTGAAGTAATTATGTATTATGTTATTTTCTATCGATTTTGAACCTGTTATTTCAATTATTGTAATTATTTTCAGTTGTTAGGTTAGGTTATTGTGTATTTATTACATTAATTACTATAACTTATCATGAAATTGCCACATTAGATTTGGTTATAACTATGAAATCATGTACATAACTATAAATATACTTTTCTGTTCAATGGAATAAATCAATTATTGAAATTAAAAATTATCTTTTTCAAGATTTTTTAAGTTTATTTAGATATATGTAAGCAGCATCATCAACATCTCAGACTTCGTGTCAATATTTTTTTGAACAGTTTTTTTAATTAAGATCTATTCCTAATCATGACGCTCACCAGGTTTCCATGGTGTCTATAATTTCCAAACTCAACAATAAATATTCAATTAAAGTTGATAGAAACTGAGATGAGTTTCTGCGTTTTTAGATGATGTGCAAGATGGCCACAAAATATAATAAAATATATGTACATATGTGTGCTACTATTGGCAATTTAAAAAATATATTTATTTATCACTAGCGTTAGTTATTTTTCTATCTCTTGGGAACATTACTTTTTTCTGAATGTAAATTATATCATTTTCCTCCTTTATATCCTTTTTCATAACATACATGATCAGTTGAGCAGCTAAGACGTGAAAATGTAACAAACAAACAATCACAGTCTCACATTTGTAATATAATAAATAAATATAGACGGGAATTTAAAAAATCAGCATGTGTCTAAGGTAGCTTTGGTTCTCATAGCATACCCTGGATAAGAGGCTGCCATAGATTTAAGTTTCGACACGGAGAGTTGACATTTTCCAAATTAAAATAACATGGTTTGTAAGAATGGCAATTATTGAAACGTAAAGAAATGTTATCAAAAAAATCACATACTTCATTAATTGCATTAGACTTTATTTAACTTTTTAATAGTCGATTTTTATTTCCACAATTAGTGTTCCCATTAAAAATCATTGATATTTGATACTCTATAATGATTCTTCTATAGGTCTTAAACAAAACGTAGGCACTGTTACGGTTGTTGGTCCGAAAGTTTTCATTGTTTACGACACAACTACTTTTATGAGCAATCAGTCGCGAGCAATGCATAGATCACGATATGATACTACAATTTTTTAAATTTATCTGCAAATGTGTACCCGGCACCATGTCAAAGTACTCAGTGATTACTCAGACAACTAAAATTCGAAGGTTATCAGCGTGTAACGTTGTAACTGTCAACGTTTTTTGAATTCACATTCATAATTTGATTCTTAATTCAAATAATGAATCAAAGGAAGAAGTGCAAAATCTGCCTGTGTACAGATTTTTTATTTAAAAGAGGTTACACTTTGAAAAATTAGACTATATTTCATACTTTACCTACATGAAATTCCTACATATATATAAATTGAGTCCTTTATTAGAAGTTGTCATAATACTCGTTATTAATATGAGTAAAATGTCTTATCTGCAGATAATAAAAGTATTAATACCGTGTGGTTTTAGTCTGTTCGATTCCGACAAACCACTTCACCGTAGGCCCTGGTGAGGTGATGACCTGTATGGGTTCCACACGAAAAAAAAAACAATTATGAAAGTATTAAATATATTTAAAAATTATAGGATAATGTAATTGTTATAGATATTTTAAATATATTTTTGTTCAAATTACAAATCTAAATATTTAAAGTAGTAGGCCGATACTGTTTTGCCTACAATACAGGCGTATCGTAGGAGTAGTTTGTATATTTTTTTTTAACAAATCATTTCAACATAATTGGCTCCTAATTTTTACACCACTTAATGATTAAATTATAAATCGTAATTATAGATAAAGACCTTTTATCGAAATTAGATCCAATTACTTTAGTTGACCCTGAACCCTTAAACAATTAAACACCAAAGCTAAATTGGCTTTATTACAACTTAATTTTAATTAAATTGTTCAATCATTAATTGTGGTGTTTTACGGTTCGGTTAGTATATCGCATAGTTTCTTCTTCGACTCAATGTAAGTGTGTTGTGATAATAAGTCATTATGTACTATTAAGATTGCTAATGAAAGTAAGGATCACCTCCTAAAGAGATCACTAGTTGTCGAATCTAACTTTTCATTGCACCTGGAACTAAGTTATGCTATCTCAGGTTCACTTACCACACATCTAATACACGTTTACGAAATGTAGCGATAACTTGGGGGTTATCATAAATCAACTGTTTAGTTTAGAAGGATCTCATGAATTCTCAATTCAAATTCATGATTTTAAGTTTTTTTTAGGTTTGAATTTTTAATAGGTTATAAAGTAAAAATAAATGTTATTTTTAATTACACTATTGAAGGTCTCTGGTAAGCTGCATCGTTCAAACTCCACAACTTTAAAACTTTAAATTAAATGAAAACTAACTAAATGCGAGTTTTATTAGCGTAAATCTGTAATGATTGTTATGCAATACGTTATTTAAGATTATGCAATACATTTATTTATACAATCAAAATCTAACAATGGTATTAAAAATTGTGTTTAATACTTCCCTACTTTGATATACATATATCAAAGTCGGGAAGGTTTAAATTGAGCAACTTTTGCACTTGCACTTTAGCACAGGTTTCGATTATGCGGTGCATTTCAGGATAGCATTCCTTTTTTTTTTAAGAGTAGAAAACCATGGAAAAAAGGTTTTGTTCGTTTCTCGAATTCCCTTTATTTTTGAAGTTGCTCACTCTTTTACTTATACTCTTCATTGCTGTTACATGTTTTTTTTCATAAGGTCTTTTACGACTTTCGAAGCATGAACTTTGCCTGTCATTTGCTTCTTTCACTTGATTCTAAGAATGATTTCTGAGGACGACCAGGGCTGACTTCTGTAACAACAACAAGTACTAATTTTTTTTTAATACTCTGTCGATCGGTGATGTACAAATACTTCTTAGATGTCTAAAGAGTCTTTGTACGACACCGACACGCAAAAATTAAAACAATAATAAGAATAAAGGAAATAGTTGAGTTCATCATTTATTAATTAACCATAGTCAAAAATTTGCAACACTTGCAAAAGATTAAGTTACCGTGACGGTGATAAAAGAAAACTAAAAAAATAACGATCTCTTTGACTTAGCCTTGTCCTTTGATGCTTGTTACAACTTTTATCTTGTTAAGCTAACTGGAGGAAAAACTTTTGTGACAACTAATACGTCTGAAACATTCGGTTTCGATACTCTTTGAAGGTTCTAAACTACTTCGTTTTGAAGTATAAGTTGCTTGGTATTCAATTTCAAACGTTTTTTTTTTTTGGAATAATGGTGCCAATTAAATGCTCAGATTGGTGTGCCAAGTTACTTATACTTATAACAGTTTTTTATTTATTTATTTAATGCACGGAAGACTTACAACAATTTAAAAATAGAATATAAAAATGGAGAATTTAGTTTTTAGAGACCAATAACAAGTCCTCACTTAAGAAACAAAGAATATGTGAACAAACTAAATGAAACACATTACGCATAACGCTCAGGAACTAAAATATATCATTAATTTATTCAAAACGATACCTAAACTACATAAAACAAATTATTCACAATGAAACCTAACATCAATTACGACACTTTCTTAAAACTACTTCCTTTACTTTACTAACAAATTGTACCACATACCACACATGTTCAAGAAATAAGAATCATATCAAATACTCAAGTGTTTGAACACTATGTATGTGGTATTTTTCCAAGTTACCAATTAGGTGTTTAGGCTGCGTTTGAACCAGAGATGTCCGAGGATGCGGAGCGAGGGATGTGTTTGTTAAGAACTAATAGAGTCGCGTCATTTACCTAGCCTCGTTCAGCGCAGTCCTGTGGAAACGGCTTAGCGGAACGAGGTTTTTTGTACGTACAAAACAAGTGAGGGATGGGTGCGAAGGATGTGTGCGAGAGATGTTTGTGAGGGATGTGTGCTTAACCGGTGTTTGTTAGAGGTCGGAGTGTATTGTACAGATCCTCGCACCGCTCATTTGCGTACTGTTTAACAGCGTCGCTACGCATCCTCGCACCGCTCAGCGACCTAGCACATCTATGGTGGAAACGCTCACTTCGATTCACAGCTTCGTTACGCATCCTTGCATCGCTCAGCTACATCGCACATCTCTGGTGGAAACGGAGCTTTATAGTTTTTCAAAAACAAATAACAGTTTATTTTATTTACTGTAATTACATTTTATTACTTCTTACTTTCATTATGGTTTAATAAAGAAGGTTATCTGTAATTTAAAAGAAAATGAAGCTCATTAATTTTTATAGAAAGGAACGCAATTAATTTTGTAATAAACCTGAGTAAAAATATGATTAATATAACCACTGCTTTGTTACATTCGGTCAAAGTATTTTAAATTCAAAATAAAATAATGAAAACGTTGGAATAGACACCAGGATATCCTGAAAAATACCTCAAAGATTTGTTAAGGAGAAGACGCCATTGCTTTATTATAATAATATGATACCTTTCGTTACGGTCTTGAAGATAACGATATTCACAGCTTCAATCAGAACAGTCTTATTGAAGTGCCTGTGTCCAGAAGTAGTAGATCCTGTTTGTGGGTCAGATGGTATTACATACAGAAACCAAATATGCATGAAATGCCATAACGCTACACTTGTAAGTTCGGAATTGGGAATATGTGAAGAGAAAAAACCTGATGAGGATGGTTTTGAAAGTGAGGAGAGTGATAATAATAAAGTTTCTTCGATAGAAGATTCGGAAAAGAAGCCAGTGGTGGAAGAAATTTCATATTTTCCGGATTTTCATGACTATTTTGGGTATGATGATTAATTTCATTACTTACTTTTACCTACAAGCATGTTCACCGTTATGGTAGAGACTGTTGAAAGATAAACCGAATCTCTAATATTATTTATTGGAAGCGAATATAGCCTAAGTGTATTATAGTAGATCTGACATAATAATAATAATAATAATAAATTTATTTCTCTCATCACAAAGGTTATTCTTAACTATTATTTGCAAGAGTTGACAGATGTTTACTTTGTGGGAGCCAGATGTAGTGTACATATTCTTAGTTAAAGGAAACATGATAAGTGGTCACTAGTGGATAAGGCTAAATAATATGCTGTGACTTCATACCATGTGCTGTAAACATCGATGGCTATTGCCCTATAAGAACATGGGAAAGAAGAAAACTAAAATGGTAATGAAGTAGTCTTATAGAAACCTCAAATTTGTTTGGAACCTTCACTAAATGACTTGACTTGACATAATATTATTCAAAGTCAAAGTCAATATCTTATTTAAAGATAAAATTTGTTTGAAAACGTCTTCTTTTTAAACTAAAAATTCAAAATATTAGATCAACACAATGTCACCTCAACAATAGGTTGCTTTGTCGAAGTAAAACTAATGTATAAAAATAAAATATAATAACGTGTTGCAAATAAATGAGTGATGCAGATAGATAAGATCGCTATCTGCCTGTGTCTTGTGAGAAGAAATATTAGCCATCTAATGTTTCGTTGTTATCATTACCGTGATCTGAAATCCATAGTTTAGACCTACATAGCTATAATATCACTATAAAATAGACACTACATACTTTGTTTTTGAATAAAGTCTTAGACTACTTGTTTTGTTTTATTCCAACCAAACGCAGTATGGTATTGTTATAAATTTCAAAACTTATTTATTATAGACATAATTTAAAAAAATATGTAGTCGTTAACCTGATAAGTGAAAAGGAAAATTTACCATAAATAGACGTTTTTCACTTTTACTTCGCCCGGATGTAATACACAAACACAAGTTTTGTGAAATGTTTTGAGACACAAAGAACAATTAGAATAATTATTAAATTGTACATAACACTACGAATATTGGGAAAAAATTAAATTCCCCAGTTTCATAAATTTATTTTTTGTTTGAGACTTATGGGTTTTTAATTCGCAGTGTGTTATGTGTTGCCTGATTTCAATTTCTAGGAATTTATATCAATTGAAAAAAAACTTACCCAAAAGGTAGAAAAAATGCTAATACACCTTTTTAATGGCATGATGTCCTCACATTGAGATCCGTTGACATTTTTAAGAGATTTGAAGAAAAGAGTTCTAGTAAATTGACATCCCAAGTGTACATGTTATTACTTTCACTTGTATTATCTACGTATTTAAATTAAATGTTTATACAAATATATTTTTCCACTGAATCTACTAGGTATCTCCGTGGGTACTCTCCGCGAGAACGTGAACAAAAACTCAAAGATCTATACGTTCATGTGATGTATCAAATTTTGCTTTGTGGTGTTTGTGTTGGCGTTTCGGGGAATCGTAATTGCTGTTTTGTGTATATACGTATATTTTTTCTAGGCTAATGCCAAAAATGTAAAAGAAATACTTTGATAAAAACCCGGGTTTGATTAAAAATTAAGCAATTTTTTATTTATTTAACTGGAATTTCTTTTAAAGTTAAATCTATACGTATACTCGTATATAAAAGCGAATGGATACTTACTCATTCACTCACCTACTAACTAATCACGTTATTTGGAAAACTACTTGACCTATAGCGATGAAATTTGGCAGGGAGATATGAGTAGGAGACGTTAACTAAGATTGGCGGATTTGCAATAGGGTTGGATTAAGAAGCTCTAAGGGCACACACAAGGTTATATAAAAGTTTATGGTACAAAGGTACTAGAAACGAAAAATTTGGTAGGGAAGGCAGTTTATAGGTAAGACACGTTAACTAAGAATGGATTTTACGACAACCCTGGATTGAAATGAAAGTCCTTAGTTTTTTCTACTAGAGACCTGAAATTTGGCAGGAAGGTAATTTCAGGGACAGGGACAAGGGACAAGACACGTCACCTTAGAACGGATTATGTAAAAGTTCTTGGTTTTTGTTCCTAGAGACATAAGGTTATGGTCATGTAAAATTATTAAATACGATGATAAACTTTTTCTTTTCAGGGCCGGCTTAAGGTGGTCGAAAGATATTTGTTTCTTTGTGGGTATACTTTGTTTTTTTTTTAATCAAAAGCTGATATTTGTCACCGACATGGCTTAGTTAGTTAATTAAGGATACTAATAAAAAACAGTTATGTTGCTTTAGATCTACTGGAGAAACCTTCTTTATTTTTTTCCCTGTTTTTTAGTTAGTAGGAGTTAGGTATTTCTATATCTTGTAAACAAACAACCAACATTTGCAAAACTCTGCAAGTAGGTTTTAAAATAAAAATTCCTGAATGTAATTCCTTTAAAAACATGTTCCTAAATGAAGTATATACGAGTATTTTAAGGGCACGAAGTCGCAGATAACAGCTGGTATTTTATGTTTTTTTAATTTAGGTTCGAAGCTATAATAATAATAACTCCACACATTTCACACACGGCCGTCTGATCCCAAACTAAGCAGAGCCTGTACTATGGTAACCAGACTGCTGATAAACATACTTATATATTTCTAAATACATACATATTATAGATAAATTACACCCAGACACAGAACAAGTTATCGTGCTCATTACACAATTATTTGTCCTGGGTGGGAATCGAACCTACGACCTTTGGCTTAGCAGTCAGGGTCAGTCAGGATCAGTAACCACTAGACCAACAGGCCAGCTGAAACCAAAATGTGGAATTTTATTTCAGAACCGATCCAGGACGCTTAACGCCTATAGTTGTAATACATTAAAATATAATATCTTCCTTAGAATATCTTACAGGGCTATCAAATAATAATTCCTTCTGATACTTTATCTAAATGTTTCTGACAGCCTTTTGCGAAAACTGTACCTATTTTATTTTCTAAATGAAAGTAAAACAAAGTCGAGATGGCTCACTTGCCTTATTTTTTACGCTTGAGGTTATTTTCAAGAAATATCCTTATTCCTAATGTTAGCAATCGCGTGTCCAAAAACACTGACGGAAGTTATTATACTAATACATAGTAGTAGCACAATTTATGTTAATTGCGACGGGTTACAGACCATTAGTATAATTGATTGCCTAAACGAATTTAAAAAGAAGAAAATCTTATAAAAATATTTTAAAATGAATGTTATAGGAAAGAAAGGGACA
Organism: Callimorpha dominula; assembly: GCA_949752705.1. Classification (NCBI taxonomy): domain Eukaryota; kingdom Metazoa; phylum Arthropoda; class Insecta; order Lepidoptera; family Erebidae; genus Callimorpha; species Callimorpha dominula. Next base: position 4,854,536 of record OX457005.1, read on the forward strand.
GCAAGTTTTTGCTTGAACCAAAGCCGCCCAACTGACTTGAACTAAACTGGAGTAGTACTGGAGTAGTGGAGTGTTATAGTTTTTAATTAGGCCCCATCTGAAAACCAGCGCTGCATGTCATACATGCAGCATATGCTGAGATGGCGGCCATTTTAGACACGCACAGAATGGGACCTGTTTCCTTTTTTCTGTCTTCCCTCTCTCTCTGTTTTTTATTTAGTACGTAATAATGATAAATGTTAGTAATAGTTTTTTGTTTATTTGTATGTCTGTGCGTGTTCTAAATAAATGTTCCTTTTTTTTTTCTTTCTTTCTATGATTCTTATAGAGTATTTCAAGATTACAGATCCACATATTCAATCACCATTTCTATAAAGAATCTTTAACCATAGATCTATTTTTTAGGAATCTGTGCACAAAAACGTTACCTAAATCGAAACACAGACCACCACCACCCATTGCCACTTAAATTTGCTGAAACGTTCGGCTATGTCGATAACCTCCGTTCGTCTGCGTATCTCCTCATTTCTGATTCGATCGCGCAGAGAAACACCAAGCATAGCCCTTTTCATAGCTCGTTGAGCGACTCTGAGCTTGCTTATCAAGCCCATAGTGAGAAACCACGTTTCGGCTCCATATGTCATCACTGGCAACACAAACTGGATAAAACCTTTGTTTACAGGCACTGAGGAATTTTGGACGAAAAGATGCAGCGAAGTTTCCCATGCATTGCTTTCAATGCATTCAACATTACATAACTCTGATTATAAAAATCAAACCTTACAATCAAACATTCCTGTAACATTGGAAAGTACTGCACTTTGAAATGTGAAACAGTAAATAGTGTTCAAACTCTAAATTTCTAATTGAGAAAATTATAAATCATGTAAGAAAGTCACAGGTGATGTTAATGTTTGGTCAAGCGTGAAATTCGAAAATTAAACCGTTTACTAAGATTTTTTATTTACTACAAGTGTGCCTGTTTTAAAAGCAAGAAGTACGTATCAGCCTATAAATATGAAGTCTTTCGTACTAATACTTTTAAAAACTCTTCTGGTAACAAATTTAATTCAAACGGTGATGACTGAGTGTACTATGTGTCCTATATTTTACTCTCCTGTTTGTGGCTCCGACGGATATACACACATCAACTCGTATTGCATGAAGTGCCACGATCCTTCCCTAGTGATCACTCACTATGGAAAATGTACTGCAAAAAAAATACCTTATAAGATTAATCTGCAACATAACAGCCAGGGATTAAGCGGTAGCTCACCATCGGAATCAGAAGGCAAATACGAGGAGGCAGTAGACGGAGAGTAGAGTTTTTATTAAAAATTCGAGGGAGGTTTAAGAACCACAACCAATAAAATGTGTTTGACCCTGTATAAACGTGTTTTTCAGTATGATCTAAAAATATAACTCCTGTATTTATTCGAAAAACTCGGTGGATAGTTGAATAATAAAATTGAATGATATGTTAGAGACCTCAGAGTTACCGGCAACAGCAATAAACTTGCCCCCTATTACTTTTTTTTTTTGTAGACGTATTGCAGATATTGTAAAGAACATACATCAAGTTAATTTTCTATGTTGCCGGGCATTTCTGAGTATGACATGCTCGCCTAGACGTTCTGGCATGGCATATGCATTGGGTTGTTCGGCTCAATATGGTTGGTGGACGATGGCTGATGGCTGCGTGCGTCATGCTCGTAAACGAGTGCCATTACTTCAATTTATTAGTAATTTGCGCGATTATTTATATTTTAGAACAATATGTTACATTATCCTTACCTTTAATTACACACACACTTCTTACAGGTACAATTAAAAATTTTCTAAATGCAACATAAAATTTGCTAATCTGTAGATTGAGGTCACCTGCGCTTTGTCAGGTTTCATGTAACCTAAATGAACCAGGAATTAAATATTTTGTTTCGAGAGATCCTTTAAAAACTATGACCTTTGTTAGTAACTGATGATGATGGACAATTAATTCTATGCTACCATTTTTTTTTATTGTCCAGCCAGCTTCTAGTAATACAGTCCATTGTCCATCCATTGACCATTCTCTAGTTATGTGATTGATTATTAATTACTGTTATTCTTCTTTATACTGGCTATTATCCTAATTTATTTGGAGTCAGGTCTCCTAGTACTCCTGCGCTACACCGTACGGTTGTGGGTTGTTTCTTTCTTCTTTGTTTTTATTAATTACTATTTTTAGTTAGTTAATTACTAACCGTTTCCCGATTCACTAGCATTTATGGTGAATGCTCTACTCCTAAGGGTTGTAGCGTGATATTACGTTGCCTATAAAATTACTCAATAAATACTCTATTCAATCCAAAAATAATTATTCAAATCCGACTCACAATCAAACAAAAAATCTCTTCAGCTTAATTATATTAGTTAGTATAGATTTCATGTTATTTACTCTTTTAACTCTCGACGCAAAAAGAGTGGTGTTATAAATTTGACGTGTCTGTGTGTCTGCCTGTGGCATCGTAGCTCCCAAACGGATGAACGGATTTGAGTGCGTTTTTTTTTGTTTGAAAGGTGTCTTAATCGAGAGTGTTCTTAGACATAATTGAAGAAAATCTGTACAGCCGTTCGAAGATTATCAGCTCTTTTGTAATCGTTGAAGCTATTTTCGAGGCAGGGGGTTTAAAATTTTTTATTGTACCTTATCGCTTAGACAATTCCCGAAATCGCAATCTGCCAGCATGCTGGAATACTTAAATGCACAAGAGTAAACAAGGCAACGTTGATAAAAAATCACGGTGATCCAAAAAGTATGTTGTAAATTGTTCCAACGATGGTAGCTTTAGATAAATCAAGTTTCGTGTAATCTTGGCCTTGTGGCTATAACATAAGCGGTAATAAGCTTATGTTATTATTTTGCTATAGAAGAACAGGCAGTATTATAGGAAGTGACGGTAGAAATAATCCAAATAAGCAGTATCAAATTGAATTTATAGTATTCATATTAATATATTATGAAGTTAATGGATTAATCGGTCAAGGTAATTAATATAGATAAATTAGTGACCATAAAAAAAAGCTTAAGAAGAGTACACATACAAGAAGAAAGTAATATTGGTTTCTTTTGAGTTACCTTGTAGAATTATTATATTCCGTTAGAATAAATAATCATAAATTTAAAATTTAAAACACCGATTCGAAATTCCCTTCAACACTTAGAAAAGAGCTCATGATCTTTGAACACTCTAATACAACTCCAAGAACACTCTCGATCACCTATCAAACAAAACAAACGAACTTAAATCGGTCCATTCGTTTATGAGCTACAATACCACAGACACACAGATACGTCAAACTTATAACACCTCTCTTTTTGTGTAGGGAGTTAAAAAGTGTGGCACTTGACAATGACGGGGCAGATCGCCTTACCCCTTGATAAAGGACCCCCTTCGGGCCCGATACTAGTCGGACATCCCCGAAATATACATGTGAGTAAAACCGTGTATCTTTAATTAACATTACGTTCCGTGTTTTAGTGGCCCCACAGTGAGGATATGTGGAATCGATTTTTTTGCTCGCTGATTCGGAAGCAAGGGATCAGCTGTATTTTGTTTAACATCCCGACCTTAAGCCATGAGGTAGCATTCCTTCCCTTTTAGTTTCTCTTACAATATATTTATGAGGCCATAATAATATTTTTCCTTTGGAAAATAATGTCTTCGAGTATCGGAAATAATCTAGTTGGTGGTATGTATGTTTTGTTATTATAGGTAGGATATACAAATATATATCTATATAAATAAAAATCAAAGTTTGTATGTTTGTCTTCTATGCGTTCCGAAACCATTGATCAGATTGCGATGAAACTTTGGTAGGGTGTTCTGGGGCCGCCCACGAGGGTTTCTGGCTAAAAAAATCTATATATATATATATATATATATAAATATCTATATACAACATCGTGTTGGAAGAAGAAGAACTCGCGATACTGCAGGGATTTCTTGGAAGTTCTTCTTGTTGATGACAATGTTGCAGAATAGTAAATTAACCAATGTTCAATAGAAGATTTTATTGAAGAAGTGAATAACACACAAAAAGAGGACGTAAGTCAACGAGTCAACTCCGTTTTTGTCAAGGCCGCTAAGGCGGTATCAGTTCAGGCAGGTACGATTTAAGCCACTATGTATCTTCTTTGGGGAAAGCGAAGACACAAAATCTCTCACTGTAATTATAAGGATGTCACTATGATGTAACGTAATGTAAAAATACATACCTAAGGTTATTAGAACTTTCTTAAATGATGGTCAGACTATTAGGTCTGAGTGAAGATTATCCTCCCGGACCACCGCGTTCCACCGCCTCCTTCTGCGAGATGACTTCCTTACAGATGACTTCCTTACTGGCAATGGAGCGTATGACGACTGGTAGCGACAGATCCTCTCCGATGACTACAGTGAGGGCTCGACGCTGCGCCGCTCAACTGGGGCAAACCGCCAGCGTATGATGAGCTGAGTCCTCACTGCAGTCGCTGTGGTGACAGGCGGGACTCAATTCTCTCTTAGCGACCGAGTGCAAGTACTTCCCGAAACAACCGTGCCCGGAATGAACCTGCGTCAGTCGGAAGGAAAGGGTCCCGTGCTGCCACCTTGATCGTGTATGTGTGTTCCTTTAGTTAGGAAATGGAAGAAATTTGAGCATATATTATTCATTTTAATGCTCGAGATAGTCTTTTATTGCCTTTAATATAACGTCTATAAAAAAGGAATATATAAAGATAATATATCGTATTTTCCTCATCATCTTTTCCCCGTTTCTAATCTCTGTAGATCCATTAATAAGAATAACATCTCAATTTCCGTAACTATTCATCCATACATGACACAATAATGCAAACATCTAACGGCTCGGTTGCCATCACTTATTGGCGTTACCCACTATAATCCAGTAAAATATGCAAGGGGCGTCGGAAGGCGTTGTTAGTATGAGATTTGCATAATGGCCAATCAGTCGACAGGCAACGATTTGCGCTCGTGTTGATGGTATTCCCTTAAAGTTTCGTGACGCCGTCTTGACGATGACGCATGACGAGACGTGTTCGTGAATAAATGTGAGAAAGTTTGGAAGAAAACTTGGTGGTCCTAGTGGAGTTACTTCCTTTTTATTCATATTTTTCAGAATATATGTATATAAAAAGTCTCAATAACAATATTTGGACACCAAAAATAGCAGAAACGTTAGTAAATTATATAGTAGTAGGTACTATAAAGGTGGAAGAAACTTTATCTGTCCGTTCGTTACGTTTTTACACCTAAACCGCGTTTAGAGATAAACGAGACCTTGGAGAAGGACAAAGCTTTCTTTTTGCCTTAAATATAAAACTTGAAGAGGGTAAAATAGGGGTTGAAAGTTTGTATGGGATAGATTCTACGTAGATGAAGTTCGTCTCAGCTGGTTACAAATAAAATGAAATAACATTATGTCATAAAAAAATTAAATGTGGCAGTATTTCATTAAATATGGTGTAGAAAATGCAACGTTACCAGACTGTACACAAAATGTTAATTAAAAGAGTTCATTTCTGTAGAAACTGGATTAATTTTTATGCCCTACTAACTTCACATATGCTGTAAATGTGTAAAAAATTTAGTGAAGAACAGCACTGTGTTGTGAATTTCTTTTGGATTTATTATCAGATGTAGGTACACTTTCTTTAGTTCTTCAAGTCTAGAGTGGGACTCTAATAAACCCCACTATCACCTGCTATCAATCAAGACGCCAGCATCAATCAGTCTAGGGAAAATAACTCGCAATGAAGAACTTATTCTTCTTCAAAACTTGAAGAACTAAAAAAAGTGTTGCTTAGTTAGTTAGTAGTAGTTATCAATAGTAGCAATAATAGTTTTCAATTTATTTTTTACCAGCTCTACATATTGACTTATGAGCCATAAATGAAAATGTAAAATCAGTAATGATGACGTCCCACGGATTAAGTGAGTATTGACCCATACAAGCAATAATGCGTAATTGTGAGCGGGGACCTAATCTGGGCACCGCATTACTTGGGAAGTAAACAAAAAACGCACGCTTATAGCTCCAAAGGCGTTGGCAGAGGTGTATTAAGCACCCGCATTTGGCAAATTATAATTTGGTCCCAATCACGTAATAGAGGGCAAATCTATTGCCGTAAACTGAGAACTTGGGTAATAAGGAAAGGAAGGGAATATTACTTATACAGATACGCAGCTGGCTCTTGCGGGATTGCCGAGCTCTCTAATATAACATGTATATATAATACAACAAAAAACTGCACGGTTCAAGTGGTACGCAGCGCCGAGGGTTGTTTTTTTTTATGGGATAGGGAGCAAACGAGCAGACGGGTCACCTGATGGTAAATGACTACCGCCGCCCATGGGCACCTGCAACTCAAGTCACAAGTGCGTTGCCTTTAAGCTGGAGGTAGGGGAAGGGTGGAAGAGAGAAAATAAATTGCTTCACTGCCGGTTTTCTGTGGGTGTGGGTTGTGCAACAAACAGTTGTCCCGAGCCTGGGTGTTCTTTGTGTCCGTTGTTTAGTTGTTTGTGCAGCCCCCCGCGACACAGGAATATTTCTAATCCAGGATTTGTCTTTCAAAAAAAAATGTTCAGGTATAATTGCACCGAATAATGTTTCATCAACAATGATAACGCGAAATTAAACGATTGATAGAAACACTGAGCCATCACTATCCTTCAAAACTTCATCCTTATCTTATTTTGCAAACAACAAGCAATACGGCAAGTTAAATCATGAACAGGAGGCAATAAACTCATTTCAATTTGCACCACGGGCTTTTAACTCAGTGTGCACCCTTACCAAAACGTTTTGCCGGTAAAGATCCCCATCGATAAATCTGGCCACTTTTACCTAACTTTGTTACAGAGGCGGGTGAAATTCGTCGCAACTTGGGAACCGCCATTTTTCATTGTTACTTTACAACGCGTTCTGTTGGCGCACTTACTTTTTGTTTTGTCCAATTTTATTGTGGTGATAACTCGCTTTTTTTCTAAATTTATTGTTATGAATTTTTGTAATCTCCTCTGTTTATATTTATAGCTGGGAAACTTGAATCGCAAATATTTTATGCAAAGGGAACATTAAATTAACATGAGACATTACGGCTATCTTGAAATGTATTAACACATCCGTAAACTGGTTTAGTGTCTGTATGAACGGTTTAGCTATGATAAACATATCTGACATACGTACGGCTAGATAAAATATATATGGTATCAAGCCATACGCATGATTTAAAGTATGACTAGCAACCCGCTCCGGCTTTGCACGGGTATAAATTATACACCCAAACCTTCCTCATGAATTACTCTGTCTATTATTGAAAATCGCATGAAAATCCATCCAGTAGTTTTTCAGTTTATCGCGAACAAACAGACAGACATACGCGGCGGGGGACTTTGTTTTATAATAAGTAGTGATATACGCAAGGTTTATCATATGATAGACATTCTACGGTGCGTTTTACAGTCCGTGGTCTCCACTCCAGAATGGGAAAAAAAGCCTTATTATAAATTTCTTCGCTACACAGTAGTTAGTGAAGACTTTTATAATAAGGCTTTTCTTCAAGTAGACGGGCTATCGCTGAAGTTGTAGTGGTGATGGAACTAACCTCTACTATGCTCTATATGATTATAATACATACGGCATTCAGTAATAGGATAATACATTCACTGATTAACATAAAGTTCGGAAACACGATCCTTAGACCTGACTCCCTGACCAAAATATGGCTTGATATCGTAAAAGAGGATATGGCTCGAAAGGCTGTGAAATTACCAATGATGGAGTAGAATGGAACAAGTAAACATACTGCGACGGTTCCAATGGAAGAAATGTTGATGATGATGTAAGTATACAATAGTGTTTCATGGTTTTTCTGTTATGCAATCGTTTTATAGACATACGTGTTCGCGAGTATTACTGATTAGATTATAAAACACGTTACAACAAATTAATTTTTACGATTGATTTTAATGTAAAAAAGTACCTAGTGAATAAATGAAACATAATACGTAGTAACAGTTAACAGTATTTTTTTATCAGAGTACACAATTATTTGTAGAAATTTTAAATAGTTTTACGTAGTTATAAATAACAAGGATCTAAAGATCATTAACAGATATTTATCCTAAAAATTCAATGATCATCAGATGTGGCCCCTTGAATGTACAGGTGACACCAACCATGCCTGGTGGGTTGGAGCCCATTGGTTGGCGTTGGGATGTTGTATATATTCTTTGTTCTGAGAACTTTGATTGTTAGGTTACTTTTCCATTTTTTCTATTCAATGCACCATTTGCAATTTTATGAATTTTTCTATTTTATAGTAGGCATTTTATATTTACGATATGTTTAGACGTTTTATTAATTTTTTTTTAATATTGTATAAATAATATATGCAACTGTAAAATATCACAGATCCTGAAAGTTATAGAAATAAACGTCTATGGTGCATCGCGTGTTTGCAGGCGATTGTAACGTCAGCTCATCTCCAACTTTTTGTTCCAGCAGGAAAATTGTAGGTATTACACGTTTTATAGAAACCACGCTAAAAGGCCAGTTGTATATCGTTGCAGAACATGCATATTTAGTTTTATAAAAAAAACACAATTCTTCAGGACAACCAACAAAAGTAGTTATTTTGCATACAGGTTATAGAACGAACTTATTATGCACAAGAAGAGAAGAAGACAAAATAATTAAAAATAAAATAAGAAGTGTCTTTAATAAACATTGAAAACAAAATAACGAAAAGCGTTTAAAAGAATTTTCTATTTAAAAAAAATTGTAACTAGAGTAGAATGGCAATGTATTCTAGTGTCCAGTAGATTGGTACAGTGGACTTTTTGCCCATTCTAGTAGTACATAAAAAAATAAACTAGCATTAATTTATATTGAGCCTTAAATTAACATAATTTAGAGAAATATACGCTTTATAACCCATTCGTTAGTACAAGATCTCAGGTACGTAATTTGTGGCCAATAAAAGCAAACATAGTACGAAGGTTGATAGCACTGCTGTGATGAAATCAAGGATTAAACTGTAAACTTGGATTAACTTAATGTAAAGGTATCTCTAGCATTCAACGTCAATTCGGAATTAGAGATGCCAAATGATGAACTTAGAAATTGATTCCTGGGCTTTCAAATTAAATTTTGGAGATTTGTTGGAGATTAGCTGACGTTACAATCGCCAGCGAACACGCGATATACCATAGATGTTTAAACTGATACTAAATGTTTATTGCATTCAGTAATATTTTTTTAGATATTAAATAACAGCTTTCAGTGATGTTTTATTTAGGTTTAACTGTGAGAGAGCCATGCTTTGGCACGTATGGGCTCGACCGGAGTGATACCACGACCTCGCAGAAAACCGGCAGTTAAGCAATGATTGCATTGTATTTCGTCGAGTGAGTGAGGTTACCGGAGGCTTCAAAATTTCCATGTCCCCCTCTTCCCCTCTTCCTCCCCCTTTCCCTACTCCCACCGTAAAGGCCCGCAACGCACTTGTGACTCTTGATTTGCAGGTGGCCATGGGCGGCGGAAAACCCGGCTTCGCTCGGGTGAAATGTGACTCATAATAGACAATCTTTTACAAAATATACGTGTGACTCGGCCTTAACGAACTCAAGATGGCATCCGAGTGGCCAATATGGCGACTGCCATTTGCACCATTAGAACTTAACAAAATACTCGACAATCCGAATTTTGTGGATATATGTTGTCGACTTCAAATCATTATTTTTTTATGTTATATTATTCAGGTACCCTGAATAATATAACATAAAAAAATACCTTGATAGAATTTTTAATATAGAAGATTTATCTAAAAGACTTGTTATTTTATGACAACTGAATGCCAACAACTTGACGTAGTCTGTCGAATGAGGTGGTATGTTGACCACGTTTAATAAATAGTTTGTGGCGACTTCCACATACAGTAAAAATATACTCCAACATCATCTAGCGAAGACGAGTTGCTTTTATATTCTCAAAATCACACTTATTACTCATAAGATAATGCCCACACATGTGATTATGAGGACATGACCAGGAGATGGGTTTTCAAACTACTTCTTATTAAGATTAACACTGCCTTTGTCAGGCAGGTATGTGCCTTTACGTAGTCATATGTTATATGACATCAAAAAAACACAGACCCCAAAGAAGCGTTTACAATACATATCGCTATGCGAAGTTAAAACAATCTAGAGAGAAAAATAACTCACCTGGATATACGATGACACGTAGATTTTTTTGAAACAGTGTCATGTTAAAAAATGTCGGAATTTGAGCTTACAATATACTGTGTATTTACTGATTGCAGTTAAACCACGATGCAACATCTCCTCAAGAGTAAAGGAAATACAATGTAGTAACAGACACATCGCACTATAAACGAGAGTAACTGGCGAACAAAGGTAATTAATTATGCTCGTTTAATTAGCTCTTATAACAATTACTCACTTCCAAAGCTGCTTTATTTTTTAAATTATACAGAATTTCTAGAAATTAAGTCAAATTAAATACCTACCTACCATGTGATTCTAAGCTTTCTGCTTTATGTAATTATATTTATCTACCCTAAAATGGAAGTATAATTCATATTACGCATTCTTGTAATAAGAATTTGGGGTCCTAATGATTTCTAAAGAAGGCGAAGTGGGGAATTGCAGTAGCAATGGAATATGCGAAACATGCGATTCTAGAGTGGGTACGCACCCCCTGGTTTTGCCTTGGAATACTTGAAGATTGGATGTAGAAGAAATGAATAACGATAAAAATTTTAAACAATATCCTACTAATGTTATAAACGTGAAAGTTTGTGAGGATGTATAATAATAACTCCACACATCTCACACACGGCCGTCTGAACCCAAACTAGGCAGAGCCTGTACTATGGTAACCAGACTGCTGATAAACATACTTATATATTTCTAAATACATACATATTATAGATAAATTACACATAGACACAGAACAAATTATCGTGCTCATCACACAATTATTGGTCCTGGGTGGGAATCGAACCCACGACCTCTGGCTTAGCAGTCAGGGTCACTAACCACTAGACCAACAGGGCAGTCAAATGGATATTGTTGCTCTTTCACGCAAAAACTACTGAACCGATTGCGATGAAACTTGGTATGTAGATAGCTGGACACCTGAGTTAACACATTGGCTACTTTATAGTTGGCATCGGGACTTACGCGGGTGTAACCGGAGGGCGCAGTTAGTATGTTATAAGTTAAAAAAAATATGTGAAAGGGTCTACAAAAAGCTACAGACGTCCAGTATATATGTTGACCTGTCATGGTAAGAGACGTCAATACAATGAACGTTCAAGTTATACTGGTCAAAGATGTAAAACAAAACAGTTAAAATGAATAAGTAATGGTTATATCTCTAGTTATCATTAATAGTTACAGGTTAACATATACAAGCACAGTACTGTTTTTCTGTTAGTAGTTAGGGTTGCCAAAGAGCGCTGGGTATGAAAGGGTTGCCAACGTACAAAAGACAACATCGGTGTTAAAAGCGTTTAAGTTGTGGTTGCCGATAATAATAATTTTTTTACGCCTTATATTAGCTTGATCTGTATCTATCTATGTAACTGAATCTTTGAACTTAGTTTTCATAAACTTCAAGACGTCTAATTAACTTTAAAAAAATGCACACGTATAAAATACTTATGATAATTAACTAACCTAAAATATAAGAAAATAAATAGAAAAAAAAAGTAGAAAATATTTTCTGAATGTAAAAAAGTGTGAAACATCAAATATTACAAATGTGTAGTTCGTTGGTAGTAGTAACAGAACAGTTATTATAAAAATATACTTAAAAACACGGCACGCTTTTTACAATAAAAAACAGTCAGTCGTAGGACTACACGTCTGACATGCAGTGAAAACATAACTTCACAATGTATTTGCATATACATACACACACACACACATCTGTATATATATAATTAGGTTAAAAATAAAAAGTAGGTAATAACGTAGCTAAATGTATACATAGGGTACACTGGAAGTTCTGCGCTCCTGGCCGCTCAAAAATGTTTGAATTTCGAATATTATATTTTTTTAAATATAAGAAACTCGGCTCCGTCTTATGAATTTTCGATCAGGGTCACGTGTCCTGACACGAGTTTAACATTTTTTACCCATCCCAAAAAGTGCACAACGCCGCTAAAGAAGTTTTCACTTCAAAAAATATTTCTTACCTAAAAGTTTATATTCTGTGTGATATCAATCAAATTAATCAATGGTAATGAATATAGCAATACTTTCAACCTCAATACCTTCCATCAATTTTAATACCCATTGATCTATTTTAATATTACTATCCTGGTTAATAAATGCAAGTGGTATACGTAATAATACAAGAAAATAATGATTAATGATAAACAGACATTCATGTCAGTATTGTATATGGAAACATCAATCAAAATTCCTTCATTATGTTAAAACGGACACGACATTAATAAGAAATGCATAGTTATATCAACCAATGGCTATAAATGTCGGGTAAAATTAGGGTTTTAAAACCTTCAAACTAAAATAACAGTAACAATAAATTCGGATAAAACTAAACTGTATATAAAATATCGCGTGATGGAGAATGTTTCAAATATTTCACATTGATTTATACTGTAAAGTTTGTGTATCTAATCGAGAATTGTCTCATCATTTTTCTGATGATGCTGAATCGCTGAAAGGCCTAACAGCAACGCGAAATATTTTTTTGCACCTATCATGTTTGAAATGTGGTACAGGTTATATTATTTTGAAGTGAAATTTCATTAGAATCGCTGTGATTGAAATTCGATGAAACGAAAAACTTACACTAAAAAGAAACAAACATGACAAATATTCATAAATAGGATTTAGCCTGCAAAAGAATGAGATATAATACAAGTATACAGTGTTTGCTATAATCTTCGTATGCTAGCACGTGTCTTTATGCCTTCGTACTACAAAACCTGCAGAAAATGCGTCATAGTCAACGTGGTGTATCATTCACGTGTATAATTTTTGTGCATTAGCGTATTAAAATTCGTTGGTTAATTAATTTATGTTAATTATTTAAAACATGTGTATTAATTTGACTAACAACTTTCATATAAATTTTCTAAAATTAAATTTATTCTACTTTTCTGAAGTTTCGCTTCTGTCATGTGTAAATTGCACATAGACACATTTTCTTTTTTTAAAGTTAAAATGTCTCTTAGAATCTTAATTATACTTAAATTATCTTAATAACAAAATAATTTAAGGTACTATTAGGTTTTGTTGGAGGCCTCGGATTTCCCGGCAACAGCTAGTTTAGTTACAGTGACCATGACATGACATGTGACCCTAATCTGTTCGAGCTATTGCTTACACTCCCCAATCCATCCGTGAAAGCAATATCCCTTGTTTCCCATTCCCTTCCCTACCTGTCCCGTTCAATATACTCCCAATTTTCCCATCTGTAATTCCCAAAGTGACTGCAATAGTCGTATCCCGTATGAGTGGGAACCAAATTTTAGTTGGCAAAATCATAATCATAATCATTTATTTCTCACAAAAACCATTAGACATAGGTACATAAAGAAAATTGTGAATTACAACAGTGTTGATATATATCTAATTATGGTGGGTAGTGAAGTAGGTAAGAACCTGTATCTCAAGTTGTCAACCCTCTACCTTGAAAAAGTAACTATTTATTTTTCAATTGATATTGTATATAGTGTGGATATTTTTAAAAACTAGTCATTTCAAAGCTTCTTCAATAACGCTTTGAGTAGTCTCGCTTGTATGCAGTGATCGTGTGTTATGTTGTAGGTATGTGTAAATGTAAATGAGTGTACATGACCGTCTTAGGTGTAGGCACATGTGCATGTATATTGAACGCGTAACCAGAATTTAGGGGTCGGTCTAAGCAAAGAGAGATTACTATTTTAAATGTTTTAAACCCCCTTTTTTATTAATATTTAGAATCTATTTAGGGATCTTAAAAAGGTTTTCGGTGTTATTATAATTTAAAATTGTAAGTTTGTCCGTCAGTATAGATTGTCCTATTTTAAATTTTTTTCTGTAAATTTTATCAGATTAGTTGATTATGTTATAAAAAACCCTATAGGTAAGTTGTCTTTGCCCAAATCTGGTGGCTAGACTAGGAGTTGGTATCCTGAGATAGCGTGTGTCTTGGGGTATCAGGGAAGGGTCCCCTAGTTTATGTTTATGTATGTAGGATTCATTACCTTGAGAACCACTCGCTGTGCTCTTTCCACCTCTAGTAGGTGAGAGGCTGCTGCTCCACCCCATATTGGGATGCAGTACGTGATGATAGTTTATCACAGAGACAAATATACTTTTTTAATAAGGTCTTTGTCAGTTGCTTCGCGGAGGCTCCTGAAGACTGGAAGGAATTCTCTTATTTTTTTGCTAAGGGAGGCTATGTGCATCTGACAAGTTAAATTTTTGTCTATTACAATACCTAGCTATTTATGAGTAGTGGTTTGTTCAAAATAGCCACAATCAGCAGCTTCGTCCTTGCACGTCATGTCATGGGCCTTGATTTTGAATTGTGGGGGTAGATCGGATTTGCTGTTGACACTAAAGCAAATGTATTTAGTTTTTGTCTCTTTAAGAGTCAGAAGGTTGTCATCAAACCATTTCGTTACGTTATTGATTCAACTTTCGACAGACTTTTGTACTACTGACCATGTTTTCCCACTAAAAATCAGAGGTCAGTGAGTCAGCGAAAGCTATGGAACATCCGTTTTCCATTTGCAGTTTACAGAACTCATTCACATACATGAAAAAAAGTGAGGGACCAAGAGTGCTTCCTTGCGGGATACCATAGTTGTTTCAAGAGATGTCACTGTAAGCGTCGCCGATTCTCACTACTTCACTTCTACAAGAAATGTAATTTTCAAACCATTTGAGGACGTTTTAATATTTTAATTTCGTAAAATCAATTGTAAAATGTAAAAACAATTTTCTATATTGATTCTACAATTTTACAATTATTTACAAATAAAAATATCACTGTCCAACAACTCCTTTTAATGCATAGGTTTTTCGAATAACGTTTATCTAATAGTGCACGTGGAACTGTATCAATGCCATTGATACACTTATAAATTGATAATAAACAGACCGCCATAGACCATTATACAGGTCATTATAACAGACAAAAAAACACACTCGCACACGTACACATACACATATGTACACATTGTTGATTTTTTTTTAGCGATAGCAGTGATTTGAATACAACAAATAATGTTAATAAGGTCGCCTCGTCGCAGTAACCGACCTGCGTTTATACTATAGGTACACTACAGGCCATTATAATTTCTAAAACTGTAAAAAGTGATAGCTATGCAGAGAAACTTGTAGTACCTACACCAAAGTGAAGGCCTGTAATCAAACGGCCTGACTCGCTTTCTTACGGGACCTTACGCATATGCTAGGCTGTTGCCTAGCAAATGCGTCACGATGTATTTAATAACTGTTCCAGCAGCAACCTACAGAGTGTTCTGCAAAATTTAATTTATTAGGTTAGAAATATTTTGTTTTGGGATGCTAATTCAAAATACCTGGGATTGAAATTCTAATAAACATGTACTGAAGTAATACAATCTTTGAAGTATTTTAAGTATTTCCACAGTATAATGCAGAGTGTCAGTAAATACTTATATAATTACCTACTATCCTCAGGGTACGTCCACTGAGCACATTTCATATTGTATTTTGCAAACATATTTATTGTGTTTTTTTAATAAAGCTTAAATAGATCCGTGCCCACCAAGGTTACATTATTATTTACTCACACAGATACTCAGTCACTCACTCACTTACTGAGTATATATGACGGTGAATTTTGGCTGGAAGGTAGTTTATGACTAGGAGAGAATTTTTTTAGTTTTTTCTACTAGCGAACTGATATTTGACAGGGAGGTAGTTAATAAGTGTGTAATGTCAGCTAATAATGAATTTTGCGACAGGGCCGGATTAAGGTCTGAGGGGTCCCACAAGTATAAATGAAAGTCCTTGGTGTTTTGTACTAAAAGTCTGAAAATTTACATTCGGGTAGTTTATAGGTATGTCACGTTAGCTAAGAATGAACAGGAACAAGGGACAAGAACAGGGTCAATTAAAAAGGTCTAAGAGTGATGATTAGAGATCGGATATTCGGATGCATATTTACCTAAAATTGAGATGTTGGCTATTATGGAAATCTTTTTTATCGAAAGAATCCCGCGATTCCAGGAAATTCAAATTTAAGTGTACCTATACTCCGTGAGATGTAATAAACCCCAGTTTGACACAAATGACACTTGCTCTGTTACAACGTATAATGGTTGCTTTTCCCTACTTTTATTGTCAGTGATTTTTGACGAAGCAAAAACAACCTTATTACGTTGTAACAAGTGTCAAATCGGGCCTATTAAACCCCAGGAAATGTAAGCATTTTGTAAGAGTGCGAGTTAGACGGCAAATTATACTTGCTTGTGTGCAAGTAGCGACGCGACAATACAACTGCATTCGTAAATAAAAATATACTTAGAAGCCGCTTTCATAATTTGTTATCCAAAAAATTACTTTAGGTAAATATGCATCCGATTATCCGATCTCTAGTGATGATATTAACTTAATTACGCCTTCCGTGGTGATAGGTTTCATAAACATGGATTTACAATTGCTTTTTATATGCGTACTTGCAATTGGGTGATTTATTGTAGTGGGTTGTTTCGTATAATATATTTGTTGTTAATTTTACAGGCTCTATCTTTAGGCTCACATATTATTCTACCTAGGACTTTAATCTTCGAAATATCTTCTTTAGGATAGTTTTCTTTAATGCTGTTAATGATTCGCTATGCAGCTTTAGATTTATTTTCTGCAGACCTAATTGCATAGCTATTTTGGGGCTTGTTGAGTAAGTTTTATTATTTTAGCTAGTCTAAACATGTTTTTATTTTTTTGACAGGGATTTTTTCTATAATGCCAAAGAAGACCCTAAAGAAGACCTCTTTTACGTTTACAACATGTTCTTATTCCTTTAGATATCCAAGTTTGAGGTTTCCTTGTATTCATTCTGATTCTCTTTATAGGAAAGCATAAATTATAAAAGAAACAAAATGTTTCGTGAAACTCGCCAAACACTACATTGGCGTCTGATATATTAAATACATTTGAAAAACTTAGTTGGATTAGTCCTTGTTTAAATTTACAAACAGTCTCTTTCGAATAATCCCGTTTGTGTACATACCAATAGTCAACACTACAAAACTTTTTTACCGGGCACCTAACTATTTGTCCCGAGTGGTCAGAGAGAGCAAGCTCAACAACCATACCTTTACAGCCTTTCATGTTATACAATATATTGTCTATACAGGTTCCACTGCATAAGCGAGTTGGTACATCAATTAAATACTTAAAGTTAAAACTGAGAGCTGTATTTATAAATTCGGAGGACAAACTATTCTTTTTTAAAATATTTTTATTAAAGTCTCCAGTGATTAGAGCTTTCTTATTACGTAACTTATTGAAAATAGTTCTAAGTCGACTGAAAAATATTTCTAAACTAGACGCTTTATGGTCAGGAACCCTATACACATTAACAATATAAATATTGAGAATAGGGAGCTCAATAGCCGAAAACTCTACAATATTCGTCACAGAGAGTTTCATAATTTCTGGAATCGGTTTATAGTTGTGACGCTTATTAACGAAAATACAGGAGCCTCCTCGACTGTTGTTCCGAGTAAAATCGAGCCCAGTTTGTAGTTACAAACAGATATAGTATTAATATCGCTTACAGATATGTGGTGCTCAGTAATACATAACACGTCAATAAGTTGTCCTTTACTCTCCAGATCCTCTATACATACTGATAATAGGTTTAGTTTATTTAATAGTCCATTTATATTTTGGTGAAGTACTTGATATGCTTATTAACGAAATAAATTATTATTAAACTCGTTGTTAACAGCAGTGATTTCTACACCAGTAGCCTGACCACCATTCAACATGTTTACATAATCATTACAAGTTTGGGTACCTTTGTTTACATATTTTTCTAACTCACGTTTATTAAGATAGTCATTGTATATTGTCCACTTCACATTATAATTGATATGTAGTATTTCCTTTAACAGACAACGGCATAAATTTACTGTAAAGTAGTGTTTATTTAATATGATGTTAGAGCTATAATTCATATTTAGAAATGTTACATTATTATATTTGGCACATAGAAATTTCAGTTCATAGTTCAATCTAAACTCATTCAAATACGGATTATGTGGTACCTCACTAACTATTAAATTTGTGTTACATGTAGATTTTAACTAGTTACTTAAGCTTGACTGAAATTCAAATGGGTTATTGTCGTTCATACCACCTAATAGAATTAAATAATAATTTTTAGTCAATTTCGGTATGTCATTATTCGTTTCGTCAATTATATTTGATACTGTTGCATCAGACTTCAAAATACATTTCACTTGATACCTTTCTCCTAGTAATGCTTGTAGCAATTTGCATACGCCTCGTCCTTGTTGGTCAACTAGTATTAATACTTGACTAATTTGTGTGGATATCATATCCGTAAGTTTTGTATCTTGATCGATGCGGGTGTGCGTATATTCGGCGATTGCACTTGTTGTAGGAGTTGTGGGTACATTCGTAATTGTAGGTGTGATAGTGTGCTGTTGCATATTTGAGGTTGTATCGGTGTTGTTCGAGTGAATTTGTGCATGGTTGGCGATTTCGGGCGATTTTCTTAAGTCAATTTGTTGTACTAATTTGCTTTGTCTTTTATTGTTTAGTTTCCGAACTGAATGTGGGGTTTGGCAGTTTGAATTTGAGGCATACACGCCAATCTTCTTGTACAGGTCAATAATTTTATTTGCTTTTTCAAGGTCACATTTTCACCGTTCATTTTCATACGCTAAATTATCAATTTCGTTGATAGCAATGTTTAATTCTGTCGTCAATTTGTTAATATTTTCCTGCATTTCACCTAGGGTTTCACTGTCTTGTAATGATGTACCAGGAAGACTCATCACTGTACAATCAAACAAGGAAGTATTCGACTCATTTAGTGATAAAGACCTACGTCTATTTCTAAACGTAATATTAGTTTTATCAGTGATAATACTAATATTACGTATAGAAATAGATGGGTGATAATTTATCACCCATGTCTGGTAGTGCCCGCCTTGTAATTCCTTCTTCAAGTTATATTAATAATGTATGTTGTGTTATTCGTTGATTAGTATTGCTGTGTGTAGTTCGAATCCGATCAACTATTCTTTTCTTGTACAGCGAAATCAAATTTATATAAACCCCAAAAAGTATCGGGGTGTAAGTGAGGATCGATCTCGATATGTCGCAGTAGCTCTTTGTCGTGTACGCGCCAACGTAGCTAGTATATTTATAAGCGAAATAATCAATGGGTTTCGTACACAACATCATAAGTATTCTTATGTTGATTCATGCTGCAAATATATGCTTGAGTTTGTGTTTAGTTGTGTCACTTTGTTCACTAACTCTTCGATATGTTTTATTGTTAATATAAGTGTTTATTATGATAGTGGATGTGATTTTAGACGATACAGATGTATATTTGTACGTTGAAAGTACCTACATACTGTCTAGAACTTCTATTTGTTATTCTGATCACAATACACTGTACACTGAATAACTGACAATAGTTTACTTATTGTCACTTTATAAACCGGATAACAATATCGCGTGTTAATCGCTAACAGTACTTCGCCTTTTTCACAAATTGAGACGTATTTAACACTTTAATATATTTTTTCGTAATTAATAACACGGAGCATAATGTTTATTTGGCAGTGTCGAACTACCCTATCCTATAATAGATATCCTATAGTAGATGATTCCGTATCTAATAGTGGTCCAATTCACAATACAACCAACTCATTAAAGGGTTTTACCTAGTTAGTAAGTATTTTAACCTTACGAAGTTGTGGCTAACACCAAGTATTATATATATAACTGTGACTCCCGTAAGTTATTAATAATTATTGATATATTTATGCTTATTAAAATATGTAATATTATGCGTATCTTATTCACCAAATGTTTAATACGCGAATGATGCTATTGTTAAACCATTTAGACACGAGAGTTATGGCTCACCATAATAATATATGGATAACGCTTTGAGTCATATAATTAATAGGCAATTGTTTGCATCTTAATTAAGTTCCTTCTTTTAAGATTCTTTTTTTCCAAATAAATGAATATTATTAGTAACACTGAACACACAAAATAATACAAGACCAACAGGCCTGTCAAATAAATAAAATAACACTCAAATGATACGGTTTTATCACTTTTCTTAGCACTTGATATCTGGTACCTACCTACATACTCAAATACCTAAAGGGTCTTTCAAATAGAGCGGGTGTTAATAATCTGTGGCGGCCGTTTTGTTTTGGCGGCATCTGTCAAATCTGTCTTTTCTTATTCAGTCACTGATGCCAAATCACCATGGCAAGTTACACGGTTGAGCTGAATATATAAAACTTTATTATCAAAATGAATGTTCGTTAGTGCAAGCGTTGCGCGCATTGCGCCGTTTTACGGCAGACGCGGTGGCCCTTCAAAGTCTACTCTCCAACGATTGGTGACCAAATTTGAGACGACCGGTTCGGTAAACAAACAACCAACACCTTTACCTCAAAGGAAAGCCAGATCGGCAGAGAACATCGCCGCTGTACGTGAGAGTGTTCAGGAGACTTCGAGGCAGTCGATTTCTCGCCGTGCACAAGAACTCGGCCTTTCGCAGACTTCAACTTGGAGAATTTTGCGTCGGGACTTGGGCCTGCATCCGTAAAAGATCCAACTGACCCAAGAGCTCAAAGTTAATCACCATAGACAACGCCGTGTGTTCGCTGAATGGACTTCGGAACGCTTGGAAGAGGACCCCGATTTTGGCCGAAAAATAATCTTTAGCGACGAGGCACATTTTTGAATGAATGGTTTTGTTAATAAGCAAAATTGCCGTATATGGGATGACCACAACCCACATGAGGTTCACCAGGTGACAATGCATCCACAAAAAGTTACTGTTTGGTGCGGATTTTGGTCTGGCGGCGTCATTGGTCCGTACTTCTTCGAAAACGACGTTGGCGAGGCCATCACCGTCAACGGCGAGCGCTACAGATCAATGATAAACTATTTCTTTTGGCTTGAATTGAAGAATATGGACGTGAACGACATGTGGTTCCAGCAAGATGGTGCTACTTGCCACACAGCGAACGACACAATGGACATTCTGCATGAACGGTTTGAGGGTAGGGTTATCTCTCGCAGAGGTGAAGTGAATCAGCCACCAAGATCGTGTGATTTGACTCCGCTAGACTTTTTCTTGTGGGGTTTTCTGAAGTCGCAGGTCTATGCCAATAAGCCACAATCGACCGTTGCTCTGAAAGCCAACATAACGCAGACCATCGCTCAGATTCAGCCGGATCTATGCAGCAGAGTTATTAAAAATTGGACCTCTCGGATTCGTGCCACCATACGAAGCCGCGGCGGACATTTGAACGATGTCATATTCCATCCATAATGGCATAAATGGGCCTTTCAAATAAAAAATAAATTTCGTTAATATCTCACACACATCTTGTTTTATTCAATTTTAACATCGACCCGTCCTTGTTGAAAGACCCATTATAATATTGAAAATAAAACAATTTTCCTTGTCTTGATAGAAGTAGAAAATACAGAAATTTGTAATTTAATCACTGAATATCTTCTTATGCTAAAACCCTAAGTGCATAATGTCTTGAGAACGAGAAATTAAATGGCATAACGAGCTCTCAGTGAGTGTAAAGAATTCACCGAGGGAACTTAATCTTATTCCGTCTGGCAGTTTTACAGAGAATATATCATACGTATATTAGACAGACTACAGCCTACTTATGATACAATTTAAAAAGCAGTTATTAAAAACGCTTACTGTGATAGTTTCTTTTTTCATGTTTGTAATTTGTTAGAAGCCTTGGACTACCCAGCAATAGCCAGTTCGTGTTATACATAGGGCACACTGACAGTTCTGCGCGTCTTACCTAAGTACCTCATTTGAGCACCATAAGGCGTAGGTACGCAGAATTTGATCGCCGCCGTGTTTCTCTCCATGATGAAATTCGATAAGGTCGGCCCTCAATTGCGACCACTGTGGAAAATATGGCTACTGTCAGGCAACTAATTGAAGAAAACCAACGTATCACCTATGATTAGATTCGAGGACATTTGGGGATTGGTACGAGCCAAATTGAAAAAACTCTTACATCAACATTAAAAAGTTAGAAAACTTTGTTGCCGCTGGATTCCTCATAAACTCACTATTTGCACGATCCTACTTGAAGAACACACAGGTACACCACCATTTGTTTGCCCAGTGTCTTTGAAAAAAATAGGGGAAAACAGCTAAGAAGTTGCATCCTATTGCACCATGACAATGCTTCGGCGCACACCGTAAACAAGACAAAATCATTTTTGGCTTCTGAAAAGGTAGAGCTAGTGACCCATCCCGCACATAGTCCAGACCTGGCATCATGCAATTTCTTTATTTACCCAAAAATTTAAGATTTGATGAGAGGTATGCATTTACAGGGCCGAGAGAGACCTTGATAGCTTTCACTCAGCACGTGAAAAGGCAGAGCACGTGAGAAGAAAGACCAATGGTCGTCATATTTTTTTAAATGGTTTGACTGAATGAAAAAGTGTTTAAAATGTAATGGAGAATACTTCGAATAGCAGTAAATATATTACTTTACATGTAAATCGTTTTATTAATAAGTTCCGCAAAACTTTCACTGTACCCCAATGTAGGTGTCCGGCGACCTTGACCTTGTCGAGCTGTTGCTTTACACTTTCCAATCCATTCGTATAAACAATATTTGAACAAAATATTTTTATAATGATTATTATACCGTTTTCCTTCCATTAGAAACAACGTAGGCAAGAAGGGAAGGCTCCTCCAATCAATCAATCAATCAAAATCATTATTGAGAAACATAGGTATAGAGAAAGATATTTACAAGAGTGGTAATGATCAACTATGTTCTGCTAGTTAGGCTTACAATAATTTAAAATTAGTGTGGCATATCATTAATCGGAAACATGCAAAATAATAATATTGAATCACTGCTATGAAAACAATATAATATTTTAGTTAAATTTTTCATTACATTATTATGTAATAATTACTCAAAAACTAATTAGCAAATAAAGTTCCTTCTTGCTTAAGTTTCCCTTTCAATTTACTGCCAATTTTCCCATCTTTAATTCCTAAAGTTGGCGGCAATAGGCTTGCCCTTGCTACGTAAGTTTTTTTTTTATGGTATAGGGGGCAGATGGTAAATGACTACCACCGCCCATGGGCACCTATAACTCAAGAGTCACAAGTGCGTGGCCGCCCTTTGAGGTGGGAGAAGAGGGGGAGGGGAGGAAGAGTGAGAAGATGAGGAAGAGTGGGAAGATTGGAGAGGGAAAGGACGGGAATAGGGGAGACGGAAGGGTTAGGGCCTTCCGGTAACCTCACTCAAAAGCAATGAAAGCATTGCTTCACTGCACGGCCCATACGTGCCGAAGCATGGCTCTCCCAAAAAACAGTTGTTAAAATATGTGTGTTCAATCTCCTCTAACTACACCCACGTGAGTGTAAGTATGTAAAAGATAGGGGTTCTATAGGTTGAAGCTATTGAATATCGCGATTATACAGCATTTGTAGGGTTATCTAAAACGGGGTTCTATAGGGTGCATAGTGCTATAGTATTCTGCTAGGAAGAAGTAGGATTACCAGAGCTCAATTGAGGTATAATGTTGTCAACACACAAGTAACAACTTGACTGGCCTGTGGTTAGTGGTCTGGCTTAGGTGTAATTCACTTTTACTAATTTAGAAATATATAAGTATGTTTGTCAGCAGTCTAGTTGCCATAGTAAAGGCTCTGCCTAGTTTGAGGCCGTGTGTGAGACGTGTAAAAAAAACCTTTTAGCTGCGAGTGTTTTAATGTTTCTGGGTCTAATGACTGCTAAGCATTAAGCGGGTATTGTCTGCTTATTTACTAAGAAAGAATGAAAATATGTTTTAAACCACATTATCAGTGACAGTGTTGTTTACTTTTACAATAGTTATGTAACTTAAGACTATCAAAAAACTACAATAGATAAATATACGTAACTATCTGGTAATTAGACTCTAAAAGACCCGAAGGTAGACATATCATGATAGAATGACCCATTGATAATAACAATGTACGAGATGACGTCTTATTTTTAACGTGGTAACGTGGGGGTAATTTTTTATACAGTTTTTTATAAATAAACAAATATCAAAAAATTGTATACGTCGATGATATTTTCGTTTGCTCCGAAACATCGCTGTCTCATTGGAGCAGTGCATTTGGTTGGCCTACCCATATTATATTTAAACAAAATACATCTACTTTCCACTAAAAAGCACATTGAAGTCGATGATACTTTTTTTTAAAGATAATTTTATAGATTTTAGAACACTGTTTATTCACTGTCACGTAAAATATAGTTCCTTTTTTCTAATATAGCTCTATAACGAATATAAAATAGTCACAAACCGCAGTATTCAAGATATTAAATTCAACTTAAACCAAGATCAAGTCCCGTACATTTATAAAGGGTTTCACCTTTTCGACGCTGTCCAAGTTTCTGTTATTTGAATTGTAAAACACGGTCCATTTAAATTTAAAACGAGAATTGATGTGCCGGTGAGGCTTTTGGGTTAAGCGATGGATTTTCGGAACAGTGTTCAAAAGTAAGGTCTTTTTAATTTTATTAAATTTGACTTTGGTGAAGGTATTACAATATTGTATATTAGCTTAGTAAAGAGGATAATTAAATACACTTAAATGGTCAGGGTATTAGGGTACAAAACGAATCCTAGCCTATTTTGAGACATATTAGTATATATTTTATGAGCAGAGGTATCAGAGACATCTTCAACAAACATCAACATATTTCAATCAATTTACACAAAATCTTAACAAATTTTACACCCAAACCTTCCTCATGAATCACTCTGTCTATTAGTGAAAACTAACTAACAAAACGTAGTTTTTCAGTTTATCGCGAACAGACTGACAGACTTTATTTTATAATATTTAGTGATACTTTCCAAAAGAAGGTTATGTTTAGTTTTGTACTTGTACTTAAAAAAAAACCGGCCAAGTGCGAGTCAAACTCGTGCATTATATGATATGTTATAGTGGCAACAGAAATATACAATCTGTGAAAATTGCAACTGTTACCTATTACGGATCATGAGATACAGCCATCTGACAGACAGACAGACGGACAGACGGACAGCGGAGGCTTAATAATAGGGTCCCGTTGGTTACCCTTCAGGTACGGACCCTAAAAATAACTTTCTAAGGGTTGTTTAAACATTTACAGGGTGGGAACGTTGAGTATGTCCAGACGATTACTTCGTCTATAAAGATTATGGTATAAAATCTGTATCGCTTATTATATAAAATGAAATGAAAAAAAATATCGCCATGTGTTCAAAACTTTCATCAGCATGTATGTAAAATAGGTAGTATGATTACAGTTACACAATTACAGTTTCATGCGCGTATTAATGTACATAAAGATAATTGTATCAATTAAAACGTACACTTAAATATTAAATATTAACTTTATTTCAATATTTTTGACTCCATCTAAGTGGTTAGTGTGGACGGTGCCATAATTGTGTGCTGCAAAAGGTCAAATTCTGAACACATGGCGCTATTTTTTTATGTCATTTTATGCAGTGCTTAATACTTAAACTTACCGTTGCCACCCTGAACCTATATCTATACATAAACAAATAAATTATGTAAAATAGAAATTGTAGGTACTTTTGAAGCCACATCAGTAATTTCAATTTATTAATAGATCACTGAAACAGGTAATTAAAATAATTATTTCCTTTTGAATCTTGACTAGAGACTATAAGTTTATTACTATAAGAAGTTAGAAGATATAAAAAGAAATATCCCAAGAATCACATATTATTTCAAATAGTTCACGAACGTTGTCATTATGTACCAAACAGTACGTTTCCTTCCGAAAGCACTTGTGCGCGTCGCATCAGACGCAATCAGCGTAACTCAACAAAGAAACGAAGCGTTTTTATGGTGAGTCCTCACTGATAGATGAACAAGATTCACAGGCCATTTAATATAATTAATTCTTTTAAGTATATGAAATATGTAATGTGAGATAATTTCTTATTTTCCATCTCTTATGTTTTTCTTTTCTTCTTTTTAATTTTTTTTTCTTTAAGTTTCAGTTTCCTTATTGTCATATCCTTTTTTTTTAGTTTATTTACTTTTAATTTTAATAACATAATAGGATACAACATAATAAGGTAATAATTTTTGCTAAATATTGTTAAAACTGTCTGGTTTTTTAAAAGAGTGGCCGTGAGTTTGTTTGCCCGATTTCTTCTCATAAGGCAAACTCATTTGGAAACAGGCGGCTATAGATCGACACAGGCAGATATGATATAATGTCATCCATTTTTTTTTCTGTAATAACTTTACATTGGACAAAGCAAAATGTTATTGCGGTAACTCTGTGTGTGTTGATCTATAATTTTTAATTATAATAATTAGTTTTTAAATTGACGATTTCGAATAATTGATGGTTAATTTTACGAAATAAAGATATTACATTTGATTTGAATTTGAATTTCATATATCTGTTTATTACTACCAAAAGCAAATATAACAGATCAAAGTTAATATTATAGATCAATTACATCTTAAGGTTGTACAAATTGAAAAAAAAAGTCTGAACTTGGCTCTGGCATTCGCCGTAAGGCTATCACCTCGACGTACGCTTTCAGAAGATAGCCCCACATTATAAGGTCAAACGAGAAGTAAATTTGCCAGCACTAGTAGGCAGCGAAGCGAAATAAGTAGTAGTCCTTCCACAATCGACCCAATGGTCAACTCAGGTATTCACGGAGTATGGCTGGATCAAATGTTTGAATTTTTAGATTTCTAGGTTTAAAAGTTTATTTCATATCAGTAGTTCATCATCATTTCCTCTAAACCCTTCTTGCGTCATAAAATCATCGATGTTACAAATTACAAACCATAGTGTTCAAGGACCGATCACCAACACTTTATGTACTTGTTGACTAATACTGAAACGTTTATGTCCTTCTTCTAAGAACAAATGATTCATATCGGATTCCATATTCAAATACATTCAAAATGTTTACAATTTCAAAAAAAAAAAATCTTTATTTCATAAAATTGACCATCAATTATTCGAAATCGTCGATTTAATAAATAATTATTATAATTAAAAATTATAGATCAACACACACAGAGTCACCGCAACAATAGTTTGCTTTGTCAAATGTAAAATGATTAAAGAAAACAAAATGGATAACATAATATCACATCTGGCTGTTTCGATCTATAACCGCCCGTTTCCAAATGGATCATAAAATTTTCAAATATTCAAGTTAGCCAGGAGGAGTTTATAGAAAAACCTTGTCTAACTTACACTAAGCCCATACCTGACTCTGTTGGTCACAATTTGTTGCGGCACGCTAATAAAAAATACATTTCCTCTCGCGATCCATATCTCACGTTAGGCTGTATTGATGTTTACCTCAGCTCGATGCTTTACAAGTAACAAAAAATAATTAGCTGTCAAAATTCTAATTCCGTCGCATTCAATCGTTTGAGTTAATAAGTAATGATATAATTGTGTAAATGGCTTTGAAGGTTACTGGTGGTACTTGAAGGTTTGGAACTTTATTGTTTGTTTCTCTGATTAAATTCCTTTTGTACGTGTTCTAATATTTAAAACCGCGTTCATTTTAGTATTGTGTACAAAAGTAAGTGAAATCTAAGAATAAACTCGTATTTATTGTTTACTTATCCTGTTATTTACAATTTAGTTTAGATAATCGTTACGGAAAATAACGACATACATTTACAAAATAATAGAATTACAGGCAAAATGTGATTGCATTAGTTTCTATCAGATTTTTAATATTCCAAAATATACCTGAGCTAAT
The DNA here is from genome assembly GCA_949752705.1 of Callimorpha dominula. Lineage (NCBI taxonomy): Eukaryota > Metazoa > Arthropoda > Insecta > Lepidoptera > Erebidae > Callimorpha > Callimorpha dominula. The sequence goes on from OX457005.1 coordinate 4,882,684, forward strand.
CATCACTATTTTTGTGGTCTTGTGACTATGTTATACAGATGCTATACGTCTTTTGCAGTGCATATATAGAGAAATCAGATCGATTTACTAATTTTCAGTAAATAGAGCGAGGGCTGTTTTTTAACGTCATCTGTAAATATTTTATTTAAAACAAATATTAAATATTATTAAATCTGTGGCTAATTGCTGACAAATTATGCTTCCATTTCAATTGATATGCAGAACCACAACACTCTAGTATTTCTAAATAAAGCTAAAAAAATGTAGCCAAGGAACCATATAAAAAAATCAAAATAGGAACATGTTTACCGAAAGTGTTGCGAGAGCAATAAATAAAATAATTGTATCGGGAAGGGGTCGCTCCAGCCACGCCGTCGCTCGTTGATTGGCCGATATTCAAATTGGGATCTAACGAGATATCGTACGGCGTATGCGCTGATGACGTTTCACGGTGCGGCTAATATATTTCGTTTAGCCCAAGGGCCTGTGTTAGAGGTAATGGACCGAGGAATGGAGGGAGTGGTTAAAAATTCTACGACATTTTGGTTGGCACAGACGGTTCGTATCCATTTTTTATTTATTTTCATTTTAGATTTACACTTGGATAGTTAGAAATATATTACGGGAAATGGCTTTGTATGGCAATATTATTGTGCTTTTAGCATTAGGGTCTTTGATTGCTCAATATAAAAATTTATAGATTTTCTGTATAACTTAATCAAGATAATTACAACAATAAATTTAAAGTTTAGAACAACTAAACAAAACGGGTCTCCTGATGGTAAATGACTACCGCCGCCCATGGGCACTTGCAACTCAAGAGTTACAAGTGCGTTGCCGGCCTTTATTGTGGGAGTAGGGGAAAAGGGGGGAAGAGAGGGAGAGGGAAGGGTTAGGGCCTCCGGCAACCACACTCACTCGGGGAAAAGCAATGCAAGCATTGCTTTACTGCCAGTTTTCTGTGAGGCCGTGTATCACACCGGTCAAGCTGGCCCATACGTGCCGAAGCATGGCTCTCCCACGATTAAAAAAAAAAAAAATTAAAGATTTAATAGCGTACCACATTAAATAATAAAAAACTACCTCCTAGCTCCATCATCAGACTATAGTTACTAAGCAATCTGTTCGACTAGTCGAAACCAATCATACAAGCTTAAATTCGAGGGGTTTACTAGTAGCCACTAAAGAGTTCCACTATCCACTTCCTAGCTCCATCATTAGGTCAGCTCCAAGATGCCAAATTAGAGTATTTGTCATCCGAACTACATATACATACCAAGTTTTATTTCGAAATGACAATTAAAAGTAGATTAAAATTGACTTCCAAGATTTGTTTATATAGTTACTTTTTTATGGTATGGGGGAAAACGCCCAGACGGGTCACCTGATGGTAAACCGCGGTCACTACCGCCGCCCATGGGCACCTGTAACTCAAGAGTCACAAGTGCGTTGCCGCCCATTAAGGTGGGAATAGGAAGACGGGAGATGGGAATTAGAGGGGAGGAGAGAGGACGGGAATAGGGGAGAAGGAAGGGTTAGAGCCTCCGGTAACCTCACTCACGCAGCGAAAGGCAATGCAAGCATTGTTTCACTGCCGGTTTTCTGTGAGGCAGGTATCCAGCGGAGTCGAGCCGGCCCATACGTGCCGAAGCATGGCTCTCCCACGTACTTACAAGTGAAACTAATAAAAGAAAGTTAAATAGCATACAGCTTGCCCTATGTTTCAACAATCTTATCCACCTCTTCGAATGATGGAGCCCTGATGATCTTATTGGACGACACGAGACTAGTTGTGTTGTATAACCTATGCTGTACACCCACAGTTACATGATTTTTAAAGACTAGTAAACGTATTTATACGCAAATATGTAACTATTATAATCGTCACAGAAAATGCTTTTTATTAAAGAATTTCGTAGAACAAATAATGGTTTTTTGTTTTCCATCTTAGAGTAATATTACAATGTATAAAAAACTTTTAGTTTCATTCAACTTCATGTTATTACATCAAGCAAGAAAAAAATACAAAAGAAATGAGTTTCACAAAATATGTTTACTTTCTAAACTGGTTCAGTCTGTGACACTTATATTATGATGATATACTTAAAATTTGTAGTTTAATATTTGAGCCGATATATAACCATGTTTACATTTCTGCTACGAACACTTGTTGTCGCCACATCAAAAACTCTTAATTATTTTATTTAAAATGGTGACAAAACTATAATATAATAGATGATAGCACAGTTCACTATTTAATAAAAATAAGTTAATATACGTTATTTTGACTGGTTATACCGGTAACGCAATACTATTCTCCGATTGATAAATATTAACGAATAGTGGGAATATAAAAGGGTAGGAATAAGTGGTGAACACTTAACTTGATTGCGAACAACTTGGCAGTTACTGTTAGTTAGTGATTTTCATAGTTCATATCAGACAGTTTCGAGACTGTTTCTTACACACTGGTATTAGAAACTGCAGTACAGTATCTTTATACAAATTAAATCCAAATAACCTGAACCGTGTCCAGAATTTAAATATTAGTGGTTGTTCGTTTCTCGTCGCCCGTATTACGAGATTTGACGAACTATCCACATACAAATTTGTGCGGAACCTTTGGTGCGTCAGTCAGACTCGCACTTGTCCAATATTTTTTTTGTTTCAAACAACATATTCTACAACGTAAAATTTGTAAAGTGATCGAAGCCGCGGGCGTAGTGCAGGTAACTAGTGAATAAATCATAATACATTTAACCTGTAATAAATTAACTATAGGCTTGTAGCAACTTACAAGTTAAACGTCAACAATCAACTCAATACTTTACACTATCGTAAAAAAACTTTCAACACATTTTATATTGGTATAAAACCCTTGGATTTGATGGCCTCATAAAATACGATGTTACCCACAAGATGAGGTCCTGTGAAAACATGGCGTATGTTTGTTCGTGTTACGAGCGGATTATCATTGCTATATATTGTAGTTTTATTATTATTGTAATATTATGGGATCTAAGGGTGAGCGTAATGTTATTATGTAAATTGTATATACAATAAATGTACTTGAGAATATATACGTTTAACACATAATAAAACCGTGTCTTCATAGTGTGGGTGGGCCAATCTACTATTTGTTTATAGTGGCAAAGCTTACGAGTGACGTTCAATAAAATGGATATGGGCTCGTGTGTAAGTCTTTTTTTAGTGGTGGTATGACTTGGAACTTTGAAGAAAAAACTCATGTGGCGGAACTTGGTGTAATGTTTCTCAAACGCAAAAAAAATATACTTATTATTATATTATACACCAGGATCGTATGTAGTGCACTGTAAGGCAGCGGTTAAGTTTGGAATGTTGTATTATAAATATTTTTTGTTAAATTATTGTTGCTTTCATCAATATGAGACTTTTTTAACAGTATCTCTCGTCATTCAAGTTCTCAATTAATATTTGCTCATTATGGTTCAGATTCCTCTTATTTGGAGTTAACTATAAGGATTTGCTATACTCATTGCAACGTAGCTAATATACCTATATATGTTTATTAATGTTAGTTTATTGAAGGAAAATGTTATTGCAGTTATAGAGCCTCCAAGTTTATTAATCTGTTATTCCTGTTAGTTGGTTGCAATTTTCTCATAAATACCATTTGGAAGTATAATGATGACACATCAACTATACCACTATCATCAGTAACTTTTTTTCATTTTATTGGATCTCTAGATTAACGACGTTGCTTCGTTCTAAAGAAACTTTATTGAGACATAAAAACCGCTACATAAATTTCGTCATTAAACTGGGAGACTCACTTTAAATTAACCAGAAAAGTAACTGACATGGCTATTCTGTAAACGAGTTTTGTGGCAGAATGCCCCAGGGGCTTATTCAGTGCTTGTAATCTTTCTAGCCTTTTAATTTTTTTGACAAATTACTAGCATCTCATTCTAAAAGCCGTATCAGTATTAGTATTATTGATTTTAAATTTATATTCATTGGAATCCCAATAAATGGAGACGCTCATGCTTAAAAAGGCGTACAAGAATTCTTTTCATGTATTTATATTGTAAATAAATAGCCATTGCATCTGTCAGCGTCAAATTGACAACTTGGGAGGGCCACGTCCATCGCAGTAAATGATGAGAGTCCACCTATTTGAAGGATATGGCGTAGATCCCTCGTCAACATAAAGTAAAGCATCTCGTATGCTTTATGTGTGTTGTGATGATAAAGAGTAAATTATGTTTTTTTTTTACCTGTATAATAAACGTCCGACCGATCCGACCACAAGACTATAGACCATTAGTCAAGTTTAAGTTTCGTACGGCAACTAGTCTGAGGTGTAACATAATTGTAATTGTTTTATCATTTTCTGTTTTTCGTATTTATAAAATAAGATTTTATAAAATAAGTATTTTTTTCCTTTTGTCTTTCTAATCATGAGTTTTTTCGCTTTCCAATTACGTAGCTTGACTTAGAAGCACTTTTAAATTGTAAAGCTAGAATAGCAAGATTTGTAGTAAGATTTATTTAATGTATAGGTGACTTTAAACTCTGCCTTGTCTATATAAATACAGATGAAATGCTGTTTGTTGGTAGGCGCATAACTTGAGAAAAGCTAGATGGGTTTGATTATTTTTTTCTCATAAATGTTGGTAACACTGTATATAAGGTTTTTAGAGAAAGAAAAATTGTGAAATCGTAAATTGTAGAACTTTAGGGAAAATTGGAAATGATTTTTTAATGAAATTAAAATAAACTTATTGAAATTTTGACAGAACGACAACTAACGATTCAGCTAGTTTGAACTAATTAAAAATGTACTTAAACACAACTTACAATAACATTTCATACACGGTAAATTTAAGTTTCTAAAATAACTGCAATAAAGTTTCTTCTATTACAATATAGACTGACCATCACGATAGTTTGTAATAGAATTGAACTCCAAAGAGGCTTATGTTTCAAGAGTTCCTGATTAAGGTATTATAGGCCAAACATTGAAGTGCTCTTTAGCTCAATATTGTACAGACGTAGTTATAAATTGTTTATTATCAGTTTTATTGCCATTGTCACACAAATGAAAGGTAACTTTGAGTTAATGAAGTGCTAATGTAAACGGCGACCTTCATAAATTGACAGTTTTATATTTCCACTCGCTACTGCTTTATGAGTCGTGCTACTTAGGTTTTATTATAGGTTTAAGACTTTGTTTATTGCTAAAATATACTTAGCATTTTGGGCAACGATGGAAATGGCGTGTTTTGGTTAGATGGACCTACTTATTATTGGAGGGTTGAAGTGAAAATAGAGTCTTAAAAGACAAGTGGCTTTTGTTTATACTTTAGAAGTTTTGAAAGAGCATTAGAAATAAAAAAAAAATTAACATTGATTGCTTTAAGATACAAAATTTTTTTTATCCATTCTATGGAGTGATTGAGAGTGAAATTAATAAACAACAACTTTTTTTCTAATCCATTTTGTTTTTATAACTAAATATTTGTTTATAAAAATAAAGTGGCAAACCGTTACCATTGCCTATAAATTACATCGCAATATCTTAAAAATACTCTCTTTTATCGATGTGAAGATAAGCACTGTACGCCTAGAATAAAATGATCACGGTGTTTAAGAACTTAGCCCTTACGAAAAAGCAGGTTCAAAAGGTAGTAGATTGAATCTCACCCAGTACAGTAACAACATTTAGTTCACTCTTAAACACAAGCTTTACAATTGGCAAAGTTTAAACATAGTAGTAATACGTAAAACACGTTACTAGTTATCGTTTAAACTAAAACTCATAGCTCATATTATGTATGTGAATAAAAAAAACACGAGACTGGCTTATATCTAAAGCATTCGTTGATAAACTTGCACTGAACGATGATATTTTGGTATAACTTTGTAATAATGGTTTCTGACTTAAATGAATGCCTCGGACGCCCTTAAATTTAAGTTCAAGTAAAGCGAGCCTTTACCATAATTGATTGTTGAGTACAGCAGAAAGTCGTATGTTTTGGGTGAAATCCACAGCGTGATTCATTCGGAGTAAACAACGCCAGCTATTGGGGCGCCATGCGGAATTGTAGTCTACCAAAGCAACCGCTACCGTAGCAACGGCAACTATAGGTGGTCTGTGCAACTATAACTGTGCAATTTACAAGTTTATAAATAAAAAATAAATTCTGTTGACATTCATAATATGAAAAACATATTTTTTTTTTTCGTGTGGGAACACCCACGGGTCATCACCTCACAATGGCTATCGGTGAAGTGGTATGTCGGAATCGAACCGACTAAAACCACACGGTGTTCCGTCACAAGTGAGTCTATCGCAAGGGACTCGGGTATACCCTAAGAAGTAAGTCCCCGAGAACCCAGGCAGACTTTGGCCGCCTTCAAACAGAAGGCAGCCCACCGCTATCTGGATTGATTTGAAATTTCACGTCTTTTAATAGTCTGAATACGGTTTTGGGGAAAAAATAACGTGTAAGTTGCCCAGAAAATTGTAAAACTCGGGAAATTCGGAAAGTGCTTTTTCTATAAGTTTAAGACATTCACGAATAATTTTATCGAAGCTCTGAAAGGATATCATCTTTAAGGTTAGCTAGATCTATAAAGAAATTATTCCACTTTTAAAACACAATACCTAAATCACGTGCAAACCAAACAAACAATGTTTATGTAGCTTTCCGCAACACTCAAATTCTGAATATTTTCCAATCAATTCAGCTAGACGCTTGATAGCTAAACTGCATCCCTCTTCAACAGGCACTTACATTATTGGAGTGAACTAACAGTAATAAAGTCGTTTGCAATTCGCCCACTAATTGAATGTACCCCAAGGGTGATATAACTCGCAGTGTATACAGATCTGTGACGAATATTTCCGTACTGGGAGTCAGTTGTTTTGCTTAAACAGCAATGTATGTACGTTGGGGAATAAAAAAATGGAGGAAAAGGCGGATCTTTTTAGTATATATATGCGTAAAGCCGCGCTCCAGATACAAGTCAGTAAATTGTGATGTTTTGGATTTAGACTATAAGAGATTATTACAGTTATGTAATTAGTTTTAATATATGGTGTTGAAATAACAGAACTAACTAAAAGAGCACAGATTAAAAAGTATCTGTTATAAAACAAGTTTTGTTTACTTTTAAAACTGTTGTGTTTTTAACTCTTCAATGTGTGTTTACAGTAAGAGCCTAAGTCTACTATAAGACATATGATATTTTATAATAAATGAATGCAACTAGAATGACTCAGTACTATAATATGTTTCTAAGGTTCTGAGTTGTATGAGGAGGAGCTGTGCTTCCAGTAGCGAAACTATTCACCACGTTAGTGCACGTGGTGAATAGTTTCGCTACTGGAAGCACAGCTCCCCGTTAGTTAGTTATAAGTTTAAGGTGTGTATATTTGTGTCTGTCTCTCTCATCATAGCTCCTAGACGGATGGACCGATTTCGATTTAGTTTTATGCAGGTGGTTCAGTTACTTGGTCGAGAGTGTTCTCAGCTATAATTAAAAAAAATGTATTCAGCCTTTCGAAGATCATCAGTTTTTTTCTAATCTTCGGCAGAATTTAAACCTTTTAATACATACTTGTTATAGAGTTGACCAAGGTCGATTTTTAACCAGCCGTATTTCTCGCAACTCGCAATATCCATTCCTTATCGGTACGAGACGGAACTGCTGATCATTAGGCCGTATGCTTGTTTGACTTCATATTGGTATAATAAAACCTAAATTAAAACACAAAAGAAATCGTATAATGTTTATTACTCAGAATTTTATTACATCTATATGACGCAATAGGACATGCTGAATGTTCGGTTAGCGTACATACACGCTCTACTTTTATGGTCGCGCTTAAGGGTTAAGTGTGAAATGGAATGTAGATAGGACTTGGAAATACTTTCGCAATGTTTCGAGGGTTATTTGGTGAGGTTTATAGTCATCGGTCGTTTTCGCTTCGTCTTTACACGACGTTCGAAACGCTTGGTTAGGTCAAAAAGATAAAAAAATAAATATTTTTGTTTGTTGTAACTGCTTAACAGTTTAATAACAGGAGTCAGTTAGTTTTCTTACAGTATAAATATAGTATACACTAAAAAAATCTTTTTTTTTTAGTTTAATTGAAACGAATAAGGACTATGGACTCAAGATTAATATTGCAAAAACTGAGGTTTGCGTCATTGGGAATCGCAGAATGTCTGCTACAATTAATTAGTCACATTTGTTACACCAACAATTTGAGAACTTGGTCATTTTTATTGAAAACATCTTATCTTGAGGCCTTCAGATTCAGAAGGTTAGCCGTAAAGTGTTTGCTGCAGCGGGATTTCTGCAGAAGTTATGGAACTTTCTTCCGACTGCTGCTAAGAGTATACTTGCATAGACGCTTCTTCTCATGCTTATCGATCATCGATATCAGTTATCTAAGGTAAGTGGTAAAGCTTGGTGAGGACCTAAGCACAACTTGATAAACTTAAGAGACTTAAAAATTTTTGTATACGATTCATAACGTGATCATATTTGGCCTACGCAAATATGATCACGTTTCCCACTGCCCTAAAAATCTCAAGTGGCTAATATTCCACTTTCGTCGGAATACTCATATCCTTACGTTTTATACAATATTTTATTTAATCCATTGATTCCCCGTTACCTCAAGGTAGGCTTTAAACTCCTTCCTAGCATACATTTAAAATGCTTGAGGTTATCTGAAATCTTGAGAATAGAAATGCCTGGATATTCTAGTAATTTTTATGGTAAACTAGCAGCGCCCCGCGGTTTCACCCGCGTAAGTCCCGATCCCGTATGAATATCGGGATTAAAAGTAGCCTTTATATTACTCCAGGTCTTTACTATCTACATACCAAGTTTCATCGCAATCGGTTCAGTGGTTTTGGCGTGAAAGAGTAACAAACATCCATCCGTCCAACCAATCAATCCAAACTTTCACATTTATAATATTAGTGGGATTACTCACTGTGAAAGCCACCGTGCGTTTATGGAATGCATTACCAGTTGCTATCAGACGAGCACATTTCTTGTCAAGTTCAAAACAATGTTACATGAGTATTATCAGTCACTTTAAACTTATATATAAAATTGAATGGATTCATTATCTATGTGTATACGAGTATGTGTATGTTTATATATAACATTGTGAGTAGAAGACGTCAGCTAAGAACGGATTTTGTGACAGGGTCAGATTAAGGAGTCTATCGGCTCTCGAAAGTTTATATGAAAGTCCTGGGTTTTTTGTACAAGAGAACTGAAATTTGGCAGGGAGGTAGTTTTTAGGTAGGACACGTCAGCTAAGAATGGATTTTGTAACTGAGCTGGTTTAAGTGTTTTCGTAATTTTATGTGAAAGATCTTGGTTTTATTCTTCTAGAGACATACGGTTTTTACGTGGGAGAGCCATGCTTCGGTACGTATGGGCCGGCTCGACTCTGCTCGATACCACGGCCTCACAGAAAACCGGCATTGAAACAATGCTTGCATTGCTTTTCGCCGCGTGAGTGAGGTTACCGGATGCCCTAACCCTTTCCTCTCCCCTATTCCCGTCCTTCCCCTCATCCCCCTCTCCTCTCCTCTAATCCCCCTCTCCCGTCTTCCCCTATTCCTACCTTAAAGGGCGGCAACGCACTTATGACTCTTAAGTTACTGGTGCCCATGGGCGGCGGTAGTCATTTACCATCAGGTGACCCGCCTGCTCGTTTGCCCCACTATACCATAAAAAAAAATGTTACGGAACCATAGGTATCTATAAGAAAAAATAAACAAACATATTTTGGTAAAAAAATATATTCTGAACAGGTAAAATTCATATATCGTATTTTTTTTAACAGGGAGGGCCACGGAGCAGCTGCTCCGTGGAGACGGCTTAAGGTAGTCAAAAGGTGTTTTATTATTTAAACTAAAATACTTGTATTTGGCAGACACATACTTTACAGATAGGAGAAGTCAGCTAACCAAAGAGGAGCTATATTGACTTAGACCTACTGCAGAAACCTTCTCAGATTTTTTTAGTCGATCGGTTTACTTTTTGCTGTTTCGGTATCTAGCAGTTAGATAATTTACCTCACAGTAGTTGGTCATGTAGATTTACCCAGTAACACTTGGTATGAAGGTACATAACTGGAAAGGTGACACTTAAGAAACTGCGCCAGTCGTGCAATGTCTTGTTTCAATCAATACTTACACATTAATACAACGGTTTATTTAAGGTCACAATCGTCCCTAAGAATACGACAATAACATAAAATGTAAGGCAACACAATAACCCTATTCAGATTCAGGATACGAACTACAATATTATACTAATAACCATTTCGTAGGAGTGTCGTAGAACCGCGTAGACGATTCGTAGCACGCTCATGTTTTGTAGACAATAAAGATCATACGGGATTTCGAAGTGGAATCCATAACACTAAATTACTTCAAAGGAAGAGTGTCATTACATTTAGCGGAATGCTTACGGTATTAACTATTTGTGCAACTCATGGGAAGAATTTGTATAAAATATATTTTAGAAAACTATAAAACACGCACTATTCACCTCCTGGTTCCATCATCAGACCTTCGTTGCTAAGTTCAAACGCCAAAACGAATTATATGAGCCCAAACTCAAGGTTTACTAGTGGCCCGAGAAGAGTTCTACCATCCACCTTCTGATTCCTTCATTACGACCAGCTCCAAGATGCAAAATAATTGTATGGTCATCGAAACCACATATACATAAAAAGTTTCATTTTGATATTACATTAAGAAGTAGCCTAAAATTGACTTCCGAGATTTGTTTTATATATTTATCTCTTGACTTTTTAAATGAGAGTCGTAACGGTTAAGTGTTATTCAATGACATTAAGGAGATTCTTTTAATCATAAAGAATAACCATATCTAATTGGCAATCGAATGGAAATATCAAGTATTCGTTAAATTGTCTATTGTCAAGTGCCAATCGATTGCGAAGGTTCACATGAAATTCTTTCATGCAAAGATATCTAGACTTTCTTAACCATTACACAATAAATCTAGTAGACTGTGTTGCCTAAACAAAATTTACTAAGCAACAGAAAAATCTGTCTGGAACACAAAAATTAAAATAAAATCGAATTTATAACGTAAACAGACCAAACTTTTGATGTTTCCCAATTAAAGTATAAAACTCGTAATGGTATAATTAAATTGCACAATAACCCGCAGATGAGCACGAAATTGTATTCAAACAAAACCCCAGAAGTGGATATCTTTCGATAATGACTTCTATTCAGACTAACAATACAAGCCGACCGGATCTATGAGATCTTCCCATTCAAGACGTAGGTGCCTTATTCAAGAGGATTTCTTACGGACGTAGCTCTCTCCCCATGGCCATTCATTATAATTCTATTGAGATATTTCTATTGTTAAGTTATCCCATTATAGTCTCATTTAGCTTAACGAATTTAAGGGTTAACAATGCAACTTAGACGCGTTTCAATTAATGATAATTGTGTGTTCAAGTGATCTTGTTTGAAGTTCATGATATTCTAATATATCTGTTTAAGATGTTGTTAAGATAACTTAGAGTTCGATTATATTATACATTTGATATTTAATATTCATATTAATTCGTGGCCTTGTTACACTTTCTTGGTATTTCGAAATAGTTAACTTGAGACTTTTAATGCACAGATTAATTAATATTTTGATGTTTAAATTTAACAAGACACTCAAATTCATTAACTCTTGCGACAAATGTATTACTAGAGATAGAGAATATATAGAGATTGTTCTCCAAAATATATTTACCTAAGGGCGTTAACGGACCTGAAAACCTTAAAATGTACAAAATTTTAGGGTTAAGTTCCTCAAAAAGAAAAGAAGGTCTGCAGTCCCTTGAAGCTGTAATCGAGCTTCTAAGTCAACGCAATCAAAAGATACGAACATTTCGCAGGTAAATGAAAACCTATAGGGTACTGCCCATTGACCTAGAACCATGAAATTGAGTAAGAAGCAAGGTCTGGCAGCACTAATAATAGAAAAAAATCGTAAAACATTAATTTGTTGATGTATCACATAAAAAAATGTTTTTTTTGTGAATACAAACTTATATTTTGCGGTTGGTAAGTTGACTTTGTCGTACATCGATGTATGGGAGAGTATTTTTAGAACCGCAAAGTTAGGTATGTCTTTCGTAAATAACGAGCAAAAATCTTCGAGAATTGATTCCCGACGTACTACGAGGGCGACACTGAAAATTTCGGGAATCAAGGCAGTGACACAACATTACTATTTAAAAATGTATTTATTGCTTTTCGAAGTATTCTCCGCGAAATTTGACACATTTTTCCATACGATGGAACCAATCATTGAAGCAACCATTCCATTCGGAAGTTGGGTCTCCAAAATGGCCGTTTTGTAGGCGTCCACAGCTTCTTCAGGTGATGAAAATCTCTGACTACGCAATTCATTCTTTATTTAAGGGAAAGTATAGAAATCAATAGGGCTTGGGTCGGGGCTGTACGGCGGATGGTCTAATAATTCTATGTTTTCTTGCTTTAAAAACTCTTTTGTTCTGTGCGCGGTGTGAGAACTCGCATTGTCGTGGTGGAGGATGATGCGGCGGTTGCAGTTCTCTTTACGGAGTTCAGAAACGACCTGTGGCAAACAAATGCTAGCATACCATTCTGCATTAACCGTTCTTTGTCCCTCAAGTTTTGGAGACAAACGTGGTTACCATTTTTTTTGCAACACTCCGTGAACGAACAATTTTTGTTGGCTTTAACTCATTTTCGAACACCCAAACTCGTGACTGGTTTTTTTGTTTCGGGTTCGTTTGTTCATGCAAGATTTTTTGTATTTGACTTATGCCAATGTCTAAAGTTGCCTGAATTTCGCGGTATGTCACATGTCGATCTTCCTCAATCAGCTTACGCACAGCATCAACGTTTTCTTGGGTGACTGCAGTTTTTGGACGACCTTGACGGGGATCATCACTGAGCTTGACACGTCCACGTTGAAATTCAGCAAACCAGCGATAAATTGTGGTTTTGTATGGGGCTTCATCACCAAATGCAGAAATCATCCGGTCAACACACTGTTTTTGCGTTAAACCACTTCGAAAGTCATAATAAATCATCGCTGTTGAATTTTCTCGAGTCAATTCATCAGTCAGTCCATTTTCTCAACGACTGAACAAGTTTGACAAAACCTTGTGATAAGACCGAGAATCTTTTTTTAAATAAATAAATGGTATTCGATTTTTAAAACCAAGGAGTTTTCAATTAAAAATATTTTAATATAACAGAAACAGTGGAAATATTCCATTCCCGATACTTTTAGTGCAGCCTATGTATCTACTATACTACTTACACGTTTATTTGCTTACGGAACCCCCGGTGCGCGATTTAGACTCGCGCTTGTCCGGTTTTTTTCTTGTTCAAGTTAGCCCGATGACTACATTTAGCAAGAACAAAATAGTCATAAATGTATATTATAATAGTTTCTTGTGAACTGATGAAGTCTGGAGTATGGAGGGACGCCACGAATTTATGGTTGTTATAATTCATAATAATATGATGTCCTGGGATATAATACACATCCCTATCTAGACCCAAACTAAGCAGAGATTGTACTATGGGCTCAAGAACACGAATATACATATATAGGTATATATTTTTTAAATACATTCATATAATACAAAGAAACGCCCAGACCAATGCAAATAGACATCGGAACCGCGGTCCCCGCGCCACAAATTTTTTGCTATAATTGTACATTTATATAATTAATATATTAAATGTATAAATAATTATAATTATTATAAGTAATTCAATTTATAAATATAATTAATTTAATTAATACTTTACAGATATACTGCCTTAGGACAAAATTGCGAACAGTCTTAGTAGGGGAAGGGTGGGAGTAGGGAAAGGTTGGGCCACCGGTAACTCCGCTCCGCTCTCCGGTCAAGCTGGCCCATACGTGCCGAAGCATGGCTCTCCCACTTGAATATTTGTTTCTCCAACTGTTGGAACTAAAATGATTAAAAGTAGCTAAATACCTCTGATCTCGCATAATAAACGATAGTTTTTCAGCAAGTCCATTCACTGTTAAAATACAATTTGCATTTATTTGACTTCACCTTAACTTATTTACGTATTTTTTCAAATTAGTGCAACAGCGATTCATAGAATGCATCCACCTTCCAAATTTCATCCGTAGTGTTTTCCATTCGCCAATAAACGCACAAATAAATAAAATTAAAATTTATAATTCAACAATAGCAATTATTTACATTTCATTTCTGCAGTGAAAGCGTCTGTGGACTTCGCAATATGCTGATTCAGAAACTCCACCTCGAAACTACTAACCATAGCAAAATCTTCTATTTTCCTAACTATAACAAAGTTTCAGTGGCTTACTAGCCTTTTTAAAACATGACTTTCAAAGCACCGGTGAGTTTCGAACTGTCGAGTAGTCAATTGAAAATGGGCTAGGAAATTCAAATGCCTTGTTTGTTTTACCAACTTGCTAACTTTAAGTGCGCGGTATAAGTTATAGCACGTCGAACTACGGTGCGCTATATTCTGCAACCGAGAATGAATAAACATGCTCACTTGTTACCAGTTGGCAGTTCTCGGTTTCGCGCTGTATTGCTTATGAATTAATTCGGCCAGATCAGCTCTGTAGCTGAGTAATTTCAGATCTAGTGGGAATCTAATAAATTTATATAAAGACACCGGACATATATCAAGCACCAAAGAGTTATCTAACATGTATCTTTTTTACTTCTTGATTTGTGTTTTAGTATTGCGTCTTAAATTATAACTATGTCCAATTATATGTTAAACTTATACTTAATCAAGGCATAAGTTTAATATACAGTTTGATAGATGGCGTTGTGCCGTAACTTTAAACTGCTTTCGTCTCTGACGCTATCATATAAGACAAGTACACAAGCAATAAACGTCTAGACGTGCATTGTAGTCTGGAGTTTAACTATGAGTCATACCCGGCATTCAAGTCGTACTCAATTTGTATGAATTGATTTTTAAATGAAGTGATTTGTATCATACTTCTTTTAGGTTAATTGAAAATAGAACATTGAATCTCAAATACGATATATATAGATGTGCGTACAGAAACATTTATGTTCGAAAATATCGATTTACCCGCGTGCAAAAATTTTTTTTTACAGCAATGTAAAGAAAAAGAAACTAACAATCCCAGTATTTTTTTTGGTATAGTCTACAAAAAAGGAAATTAGATAAAAGTTTTCCTTGTGGATACATATGCTGCTTTTCCGAAGCTGTCGAAGTCGCAGCTCAGCACAAATGTTTGATAACTACTTTATTTAACCTTAGCTAGCTGGATACTACGATTGGCCATATAAAAGTGATGAATCTTATTTTAAATCAGCTACAGGCCTTTATAATATTAACTTAATTCCGTAGATATATTAGTTTTGCTCTCACTAAGACGTGTATAGTGATAGTTCTATACATCTTAATAACGTCAAAATTCAGAAAGAGAAATCAAGTGTAGCTTACACTTGATTTGTAAGTAAACTAAGTTTGTATATAGTTTGATTTTGTGGCTTGGCATCCTACGAGTTATAGCGTGACATTACCCAGCTTATAACTTTCTTCAATGAATACTCTTTCTAATACAACAATAACTATTTAAATCTGACTGATAGTTGCAAAGATTAGCGTGTTTAGTAGATAAGATAAGATAATATAATATAAGATACGAAAAATAAACTGTTCATCTTCAGTTTTCTTCAATTGCTAATAATTTCACTATATTTATTTTAAGCTGAAGACTAATATCTTAAATAGTGGAAAAACTTAGCACCATTCTTGTTATTCGTAAATTGTCTTCATATTCTCAATTTCTCGGAGGCATTTATTTTCTTCTTGTATTTAATATAATACATTTCTGTATAAGATTCCGTTTGACAAAAAGGATCAGTATTGTAGCTAGACATAATACTTGACAATGATTTGTTTTTTTAACACGCTTCTACATTGGTGACACATTGCGAGTTCAACAAAATTTAATCTTAATTGTCTCCCCCTCGACAACTTTTAATGTAATTTTATTGAAAGCTTTTATAGTTTACGCAACGTCTACGTAACATCGCCAGTATTGCCAAACGCGCATAGATTACGCGTAATGATTTAGTGGCATAAAATGTTTAAAACTGGAATCATGTTATATGTTGTCGCCACATCTAAATCTCACATTTATTTTATTAAAATAGGGGCACACTGTAATAGATGATAAAACAGTTCGCTTTTTAATAAAAATTAGTGAATAGACATTATTATGACTAGTTATACCGGTAAAGCAATGCTATTGGTCGGTTGATAAATATTGATAAGTATTGGGATTATAAAAGGCTAAGAATGTATTATAATTTGATAACAATCACTTGAGTGCGGATCGAGGTACGAACAACATGGCAGCTACTGTTAGTTAGTGATTTTCATAGTTTATAGCAGTGGCGTACATACATAATATATATATTCACTCACGACTGTATCCCTGAGGGGGTAGACAGAGGCGTTTTTTACACCCACTTTTGGCTAACTATAATTTGGTCCCCCTCACGTAAAAGTGGGCAACCCTATTACCGCCAACCGGGCACTATGGGAATTAAAGGTGGGAAAATTGGGAGTGTATTGAAAGGGAAAGATACTCAATGGCAGGAAAAGGATATTGCTTATTATACGAATAATTTGGGGAGTGTAAACAATAGTTTGAGAAGGTCACGGTCGCATACCTTTAAATTAAGTAGTATAATTATGCTGTAGACATAGGTACTGTAGTTATCGCTATCACGTTAAGGGAATTGATTAAGTACGTAGGTATTTAATGGCTCACCACTACACGGTTCGTAAGCGCACGTCCGACTTCTCCCAAGTCGCTCTAATGACTATCGGCGTCGCCTCCTCAACTTGTGTACATGAGACAATTAATTATATCTACTATATGGATACAAACACTACAGGGAAGAAATAGGAAAACAATAAAAATTTTACTAACGCAAAGTAGGAGCAACAGTATTATTCGCAAGGCCTACTTTTTTTTTCTTTTACAAAAGAAAAAACAGTAAAGTAACAAAGCCTATTCAGTGGCGATTTTACGTGCCAATTGCAGACATAAAAAATATTAAAAAACTACACTACCGCACTACTTTATATGTTATTTTACGTATTTGCGTACATTGTCATTTGGAATCTGATATTTTAGTTGGTATGTTAATGCTTGTTTATTTGTTAAAACTACAAATTTCACGGTAGATATTTAAAGATACTCTATCAAAGGTTACTTTTGTCTTCACAAACTTACTTGAAAAACAATTGACAAGTGCGAGTAGGGCCATGAGTCCCACTCGCACTTCTTTAATCTAACGCTGAAGGTTTCATATAAATTTAATCTACTTGCGATTGTGAGAAAAAGTGCCATGATAGACCTTGATTTACAAACACTGAGACACGCAATCAAAATAGGGCTATCATTTTTTTACAGCAGCAACCATGATTTATGTTATTAGATTTATATTTTCTACTGCACAACAAATGCGGCTCTTACCTTACTTCCAACTTAAAACAAATATTTTTATTCGTACTCTCTTTTTACTAGTAATAAATTGTATGCATCATTCGATACCACAAAAAATTTAATGCAAAATATTGACCAGTTTAATATTTCTATCCCTATTTCTTGTGAACCGGAAGAGTGCATCTCATATCTTCAACATCCTGTACAATACTTAAATATTCTACAACAAAACATCCGCAGCCTACACTGCAACTTTCAGGAGTTACGCGTTCTCCTTAAACGATTGAAATTGCCCTGTGACATTATAGTGCTGTCAGAATGCTGGCTGTCCCATGTCGTGAACCTACCAGCTCTTGAAGGGTACAACTCGTTTAAAACCAATGATAACTACAATCAAAACGACGGCCTTGTAGTCTATACAAACAGTAACCTGGAATGTATTGTAGAGGAACCCTGTCTATTGGAAGCTAACTGCCTTACAATTAAAATACAAAATCATACCATATTAATCGCGATTTACAGGCCACCAAGTTTCAGAACACCTGATACTTTCATTGATTCCCTACACATACTACTAGAAGGTTTTTCGTCTTTCAAAAACATTATAATAGTTGGCGATATAAATATTGACCTTATTAAAACGAGCCCTACAAATATAGCGTACATGGACACGATCACCTTCCATGGCCTACTTCCTGCCATCTACACTACAACTAGGGGAAACTCCTGCCTAGATCACGTATTACTAAAAACGAAACTAAGTGCTTTTACATTTACCCTAGAAACCAGTATCACGGATCATGAATCAGTATTATTTAGTTTAAAAACTAACGTCGCTATAAATAAATCTACAAAGGTAAAAATTATCTGTAAAATTGACAAAGAAAGACTAAAACTTGATTGTGATAAATATAATTTTGCTGAAGTTTATCAGGAAGCAAACTTAAATACTGCAATGAGCAAATTCATATATATAATGCAGCAATTAATTGCAAATAATTCGATAAAACGATTAACTCCTAGAAATAAATTTATAATAAAACCCTGGATAACTACTGGCATGTTACGTTGCATACGCACTAGGGATAGAATGCACAAAAAATTAAAATCAGACACAACCAATGAAATATTAAAAAAATCTTACTTGAGATATCGAAACTACTGCAATAATTTGTTAAAAAAACTTAAGAAACAGTATGAGAGAGATCAACTGATGATGTCTAAAAATAATTCAAAAAAGCTTTGGTCCGCCGTCAAAACAATTACTAACAACAATAATAAAAATCAACTACCACTGCAACTTTTAACAATAGCTGATAATCCTAAAGACGCGGTTAACAAAACAAATGAATATTTCTCTAATATCGGTAAACGCCTAGCTGATAACATTTTGCACGATCGCCTTCCCAATTTCAAGAAAATTACTAACCCTCCTCTGAAATCTTTTGTTCTTCTACCAACCGACAATGGAGAAGTTGAGAGAACAATTAAACTTCTAAGAAGTGACTGCGCACCAGGTTGGGATCAGATCAGTGCCGAGATTCTTAAGATTACATCCAATTCAACAACACATGTTCTTACTGACTTGATAAATCGCTGTTTTGAGGCTGGGGTTTTTCCGGATGCATTGAAAAGAGCTGTAGTGCATCCTATACATAAGGTGGGTGATAGAGGCAGTGTCAATAACTATAGACCGATTGCAATCTTAACAACATTATCAAAGCTATTTGAGCGAATTATTAATACCAGGCTTACTAAATACCTAGAAGACGGCAATCTACTTTCAAACTCTCAATATGGTTTTAGATCAGGCCGCTCAACCAACAATGCTGTACTTGACCTTGTCAACTTTGTGGTTAACAAATTAGATAATAAAAAGAAATGCTTGACTATATTTCTCGACCTCGCAAAGGCCTTTGACACTGTATCTGTCCCCTGCCTTGTGGAGACACTGGAGGCCCATGGCATAAGAGGTATCCCACTGGCATTGTTGTCTGATTATCTGCACAATAGAACCCAATGCGTAAAGATCGGTGACAACATTAGTGACGAAATGCCAATTGCATTCGGGGTGCCACAAGGCAGCATACTCGGCCCAACACTCTTTCTCATATATATAAATGAGCTCTGCACACTTAGTAATAAAAACTGCCGCATCTCGGCTTATGCAGATGACACAGCTCTAACTTTTTATGCAGATTCATGGAATGAACTTTTTAATCTTGCGCAGGAAGGATTCAACACGATTTGTCACTGGCTAATGGCTCACTCTCTCACCTTAAATGAAGATAAGACTAAATTCATTGTGTTCTCTATCAAAAATCGAAAAGAAATAGCCGATCTTACAAATAACATATATGCGCATAAATGTAGTTTTCCTCCTACTCTAAGCTGTACATGCCCCAAAATTACTCCTACTAAATGTATTAGATATCTTGGAATTGAAATTGATGCTAATTTAAATTTTGAAAACCACATACAAACTTTATCCAATAGAATACGAAAACTAACATACATATTCAAAGCATTACGTGACGTAGCAGACAAACAGACCATAAAGTTAGTATACGAGGCTTTGGTGCAATCAATCATATCCTACTGCATCACCACCTGGGGAGGAGCTTGTAAAACCAAATTGATAACCCTCGAAAGAGCTCAAAGAATGATACTGAAAGTAAGCCTATCAAAACCCCGGCTATTTCCTACTTCTAAGCTTTACGACGAAGCGCAGGTCCTCACTGTGCGGCAGCTTTACGTAATGCTATCTATACTTCACAAATGTGGTGACTTATCCGAAGACAGAAGAAGGCACATAGCTCAGACTAGAAGAAACTACGCAGTGTGTGAGCCTACTGCCGTAAACACCTTATTTGCACAAAGATTTTCTCTATACCGAGGAGGAATGCTTTTCAATAAAGTAAACAAAATAGTTCCCTTGTCCAACTGTAGCAAAGCAAAATGCAAAGATACAATTAATAAATGGTTACTGAAACTTAGTTACTCGGAAACAGAAGAAATCCTAGATGTAAGAATATAAATTTATGTGTAAAATATATCAATATATAAATATATAAATAAATATGTATATATATATATTACAAATATGTTATTAAATTTTGTATATTACTTTAGGTATTATAGTATATAACACATCTATTTACAATTATTATACTATATACACTACATATTACAAACAAGATTTAAGCAAATATGATAAAATTATATATCCCTTAAACACTCCCATACCCACGCGCGCACACACACACACACACACACACACACACACACACACACACACATACAAACACACAGACACACTCGCATATATCATTATTATACAATAAAACTTGTTACCGATTACTCATTCACACACACTCATGTACGCTTCTGTCATGTTGACAGTCTACACAATGTTAGGAAATGGGGGGCCTGGAGATCTATACACAGGCAGTACAGGCCTCGGCTTAGTTTAGACTCCAGATCTCCCACAAATTACGGATTTCGAAATAGAAAATATTGTCAACTGAATGCTGTAAACATGATGTAATTTGTGGAGATGAAATAAACATTTATTATTTATTATTTATTTATGTTATGGAATTGCTTATGTGACTGATTCTTAAGAAACTACTGCCGGCTCTCTAGTATAATAAAAATAATGATCAAATAATAATTATATCTCAAATAAAACCAAACTTAGGTCTTTATGAGACTGTAGAAGTACCTTTATTTATTTAAATGATATGCTCCAGATGTTTATTGAGCAATACATTTTATCATAATCGCACATATTTCAAAGGATTTAAACACTCGTTTCCCAAACGCGTTCAATTGTCTTCAAAACAACCAAAACAGGTCTCAATTTTAGTATCAATAAAACCCATAATGGTTCCTATTACTGGTTTTCTAACTTACTGTATTAACAGTTGTTCGATGTCGACGAGGATTGTGGCGATAATAATATAGAAATAAAGTAAACTGGTACGGTTTAACCTGGTCGACATGATCATTTATGGGCAGTATATCGTACGGCAAATCAGGAATTTAACAGAGGGTCTAATAAGTATGTCACAATTTCTACAAGTAAATCAGTTTTGTAAGTAAACGTATATGTACCACTGATGTTATCTTGTTATATATTGATATTTTATTGTTTTTGTAGGGAAATGGCATCAAATTTTGTTTTAAATTTACTTATATAACTTTTTTATATTATTTTGACTGGAATTGCGACCGCTAAAATGGGTATTATCACCACTATATAAGACAGCGCTAGTAGCTAATACTAGTTGTTGTTCCTGGCGAGGAGTTTTGAAAAATCCATGAGAGGAGATTTGGGTTGACAACCATTGCTGCATAAAAACTGGCAATACCATTATTATTACGAGTTTTTATAGTCATCAGGAATCCCTAATATCACGTGGTCCACATGGCACGGTAAACTTTATAAATAAACATTTCATGTCACGTTGCTTGTTCGCGATGAACTCCTAAACTAATGAACCGATTTTAATAAAATTTTGTACAACTTGAGAGTTAGGATAGTTTTTGTCTCAATTTGTAGTTACAATATTTTATTATTGCAAATTACTTAGCTACAGAAACGCGTGGCCAGGGTCTAGCTACCCTATTATATAATATATAATTAATTTTACAAATGCGAAAGTAATTCTGTCTGCCTATCGTTCTGTCTGTTACGCTGTCATGCCTAAACAGTTGAAGAAATTTTGGTTAATTTTGGTATAGAGATAGAAAGGACCCTGGAGAAGGACATTTGTTGGTTACTTCTTGTCGCGAAAATAAAACTTAAAGGGGGTCAAATAGGATAATAATGTGTATGGGAAACTAGTAACTACTGAAGTTTAGGAATATATAAATTCATATGTATACTATACTTTTGGTATGAAATAAGAAATGTTTTTGCGTAGACGAAGTTAGACACTAGCTAGTGTGAAAAAAAAACTGCATGCGTTCCCGGCCCTATTAGGGATAAACATTAACAATTCATAATGAAAACTTTTATTGCGTAATATAGGTTAGTGTTAGGAAGAAGATACTTTCGTTAGATGGCGCTACGATCTAATTATAAATAAACTTTTTTTTTTTTATGGTTTAGGGGAAAATGAGGAAACGGGTCACCTGATGGTAAATAACTACCGCCGCCCATGGGCACCTGTAACTCAAGAGTCACAAGTGCGTTGCCACCCTTTAAGGTGGGAGTAGGGGAAGATGGGGAGAAGGGGGAAGAGCGGGAAGACGGGAGATTTTCTTTTAGATAACAATAAATAATTAGAAATTCTTATAATAATATACTGTAAAAGAAAAATATATAGTTATAGCTTCGTGATCAGTAATTTCTATTTTGGTATCTATCTGCATGCACAGTTAAAGCACGAGACATAATATTAAAATGTATATTTTCATTTATCAATACCACAACGAAACCGGCAAGAATCCTGTAAAGTAAACCCAGTGTCGCTATTGAATTTAATCTTTTTCTTTTTTTTGGACGTGAAACCTTGATAGGATTAAATGGCCCAGCTACTGCGAGCAGAGCCTCTATTTACCGAGTTTTTTAAACTATTTTGTGACTTTTATGGCACAGATAGAAATTGCGTCCATTATACATATATATAAATTTTTGCACTGATCGGCCACATAGGTGGTTATCGTCATTGTATAATTATTTTAGTTAGTCAAATGGTACACAACCACCAAAACCACCACGTAAATTATTACACTCCTGTATATCCAAAGGTTGCCTGGAAGACATTGCTTTTTACGATAAGGCCGCCCATTTGCATTTTATGTATATAATATTATCTGTTTCTGTGTATTTGTTTTTCTATGCTTTTGGTGTATAATAAAGATTATTTATTGTTATTATTATTACACAGGGATTTCCTTAGATCAAAAGTTTAATTTTTTTTCAAGAAACGCAAAACTTATGAACATTCATCCAAATGATTAATAACCTCTTTTGTTTTTAACACGCTTTGTTGTATTGTCGTGCATTGTCGTACCGAAACGAAACTTTGCATGTACAGTTAGTTTGGATGACAAGACTATAATTTGGCATCTTGGATCTGATGATAAAGCCAGTAGGACTTTCCCCTCCCTACTAGAGAGGTGTATGTGGGATGCGTCACGCCACCGCTCCAGGCCTACCTATGCTGCCGAATTTGTTGCTCTTAGGTCAACGCTCATGGAAGCCGGAGATTTTTATACGCTCTTAACACCTGGTGCATTTCCTGCGCGATTAGAGAGTATTGATTATTTCCCGTTCCTTTAAAGCCGTATTCTTGATGTGCATCACTTCCTCGCAGAATGAGCGACGGATCTATCAATCTAAATTAATTTTTGAAGTGAAAACTTCTTTAGCGGCGTTGTGCACTTTTTGGGATGGGTAAAAAATTTTAAACTCGTGCCAGGACACGTGTCCCTTACGCCATCTGTGGATTCTGCGAAATTAATGTAGTTTGATATATACTAATTATATATACATTAGTTAAGGCAAATTTCAAAGATGGCGCAATTTTAATTTCGACTTTTTACAAAATTAACTATAAGTATTTATTTTCACTTCTGTCGGCAGTCCCATGACTGCCTATTTTTTTTATTGATATTTTTTTAAAACGTTTATGTCATGAAGTTGGTTTTATTTGAAACCTTTCATCACATTACTGACTAAAACTCCGAAACAAAGGTTATTTGTATAGACATTTTCGATTATATCGGGACTTGACGTAGAGGTCCAAAAGCTATTTAATTATTAACGATTTTGTTTTGTAACATAGTTTCATAGTTCGCCAAAGTTCAGTTACTAATAAATCTCCATTGGATAACTATGATTCAGATGGGGATTAAACTAAAATATGGAGGCATGAAATTTGCAAGAGTATTTTAATTGGTCAAATGTTACCATTTGACTTTTGGTACTACAGTATTGTGATTAAGAGCGTGTATTTCAACGTGTACGATAAGTACTGATATCACATACTTTACCAATGTATTTGTAAATAAATGCAATGGATTGCATACATATTAATACATTTGTATATGTCAATATATGTAAATATATAAATGTATACCTACTGCATAAACCCTATAAAGATCTACTTTGAGCTGTTGTCACCAAAACCACCCACATAAATCATCACACCCTGTACATCCAAAAGTTGCCTGGAAGAAATTGCTTTTATGTGATGAGGCCGCTCATTGTGCATTTTATGTATGTAATATATTTTTCTGTATATTTGTTTTTGGAATTAATCGATAATCGATGTTCATATAAGGCGCCTGATATGAAAAAAATATGAAGAGTAAAATTTTGTGATCGAAGGACAGCGTAACGCTTAAGAATCGACGCATGTAAGTAGACGTGTGTATATTTATATATATATATATATATATAGATATATATATATAGAATATTCACTGTACAGCGTCTACAAATGATGAATATATATAGCATAATAGAGAGAGGAAGAGAGAGAGAGTGAGAACCTTAAGTAACTTGTAAACACACACCTTTTTCTTTGCTTTTGGTGTACTATTATTATTATTTTGTGTGTTAGAGTATTTATTATTATTATTTCAATGCGAGCCACATTTTGTTATTCATTTTGTTATTTATTTTGTTATTGATTTAAACTAGTAATATTAATACTAATAATGCTCTTAACCATTCAACAATATAAAAAGCATTTAACAATATTTATACAAAACTAATCATTGCTTCTACTATTACTTGTAGGATAAATGCTTAGAAACCGTTTTCCATAATATACTCCTCATACATAGATTAAAAACTGATCACGTGATCACTTCGGGCATATGCCACGCTGAGTGTTGCGGGTTCAATTCCTACGCTTGACAAAAATTAGTTTTTTGTGTCCGTTGTTTGATATTTGTAAAAGTCCCGCGCTTCATCGCAAACGTAGTCATTTGTCTCTTAACTGACTCTCTATTAACTGTCCCGTGACCTTTTCTGTTAGGTCATAATAAATAAATTTGTAAGTTAAAACTGATACTAAATATCACTAAGCCGGGTAGCATCATGGTTATAGCGTGGCATCAAGAGATTTGGAATTCAAATTTTCTTAAATACCCTACCTAAATGAACCAATTCAAATCGCAAGCGTTTAGATTAGTTTAAGTAGTAGTTACGCAGAATGGAACATAGCTTAGCTCACTAGATCACTATTAAAAATACTTTAATGATCTGAATGCCACTGCGCAATTAAATAAAAACCAGTTTGACAAAACTCATTGGTACTTTTTTACTTATTAGTAATTTAAATAATTTAAATAAGGGGGTTTAATAAATATAGCGCACAAACAATCCAGAGTTTAACAGTGGCATATCAGACAAATCATATCGGTACATAATTTGACGGGTCGTTCGTCCCAAAACAAACTCGGTCCATTGTAACGAGATGACGAATTTCTAAACTAATGTTTTAATTTTTTCATTCGTCATTTCATCCTAGTTTTGGTTTTGTTAAGTTTTAACAGGAACTAAAGATAAATGATTCTTGTCTTTTATTTTAATACCTTGAAAAGTATTAAAGTATTTTAAAAAAATTAAAGAATTGGATGAGATGACGAATGACCCAATTCGACATGGTGTTGGAATTCTCTAACACATTGTACTTAATAGCTATACAAGGTCTTACAGAGTGAAGTGATTGTATTTTTGGGTCTCCTAGAAGACCCCGTGAACAACTATACTCTACTACAAAGGTAACGTTTCGTTGACGTTTACAATATGTATTTTATCATATAAATTTTGCTACATATTCAAAGTCAGACTGTGTCACATTTACTTATATGGGTTTAAAGATAATTAGTTCACCTACATTACTAAGACAGATTATTTGTACTTCAGTAATTATAACAAGATATCATCTAAGAGTTTGTTATTCAAAAGCGTTTCTCACAAATCGCAAAACCCTTAATTGCGAGTGTAATTTAATATTTTGCACACTTATTAAGCAACCCTCTACTAACGCCATCTGTTACAGGTCTGATGACTTAATAATGGTTTATATAGGAACACCGCTTGAATGTGTTATTTGAATAAAAATTACACATTGTTTTGTTTGTTTCATGCGAGGTAACAAAAGGCTGTCTTAATTGCTCTCTCTGTCGTTAGTAAAATCTCACTTAAGAGGTTGCAGTTACTGTAATAGTCAGGTAAATATTTTATTGTTATATAAGAACAGGCTTTGTAGAATAAGCCGTATGACTACGAGAGGGCTTGATTGTGCTTTCCTGTCTATAGAAGACCGCAGTTAAACATCACTATTGTTGCAGTGCAATGCAATGCAGTGCTGCTTTTTAAAGCTAGTGAGTGTAGTTGTCAGAACAACTACACTCACTAGCTTTAAAAAAGAGCACTGTGTGGGAGAGAGCTGTATGGTAGGAAAAGAGACACCATAAATCATTTACCGTCTGGCAATCCGAGTTTCTTTTTGTGATGGTTGTTTGTCTTAAAAAGTTTTGATTACTAGAGATAGTTTGGTGGTCGATTTCGACCATAATAAACTTTTGGTTTATTTCATTGACCATGCATATTGGACGCGGGTAGTGTAATTTTTAAATGTGTAACATATATTGTTAAAAATTTTAGCTTTCTGCACTTCTGTACATAAGTATACCAAATTCCAAGTTGCTGCGTTCGTGAAATTTTCTTGAAAATGCATACAAATAACTCTCTAACGTATTATTATATAAATTAGGAATTTTTTAATGTGAGAAAAAAAATAATTTTAAATGAAGCGTGAGAGAATAAAGAAGTTTAAATTTAGAAAAAAAAAATCGTTCAAAAAAGCAAACCTGACTTCAAGCAGCTAGCGTAGTGGCCAAGCTGTTGAGGGTTTGAACCTCATTTTGTATATTACCAGTCGTGAACCCTCTTTTAATACAATCTATTAACTTAGAGACGTTAGCAAGAATACCTATAAAAACAATTTAACCATTGGTTTCGATTTTGTCTTCCTAATACTTTGGGATCACTGTATAGACATAAACTTTTCAAATAATAAAGATTTACATACATTTATTATCTTAAAACAAAAACGTCGTATTGCGTACATACAAAAACACTTACTTAAGCTAAAATCAAATAAAGCACCCTATCTTCATCACTAGACTCTTGTCAGAGAATTTATTTTAAAGAATTCAACCAAAACAGGAGATAAAACTCTTTTAGAATAATCATGACAAACATAAAATGAGTCTTCACTTCAACTATAGCAAAAAACGTAAAGGGTAAATGATTCAATCCAGTTCTTCTGCTAGGTCACATTTTGCAAGAACTCGGTCGGAGTTAACTAGTAGCTATTGAAAAAGAGATTCACTGTTAACATCAAGGTTTCATCATCGGATTTACGTAACCAAGTGTAGGGACTCGTTAAAATAAACCAAGGCCATTGACCGATATACCACAACAGTTAATACTCTCAGTGGATGCCGGTAGGAAGCATTTTCATAAGAAGTTTCCACAGATTGTGTAAACTGCCGTCAATCCACGCCACAGTCAATAAAAGGTAGGTATTAATATTGTTGGTCTCTTAGTACATTTACTATTTGTTTATGTTGTTACTTAGCTGTGGTGTAAATACTAGAGTACAGTTTTGCTGAAGTAAATGTAATTTTTCTTGACATGGGCCTTCGAGCAGTTTTTCGGGATAAAAGGTACGCTATATCCTTCTTTGTACCCCTAATAACGTGCATGCAAAAGTTTATGAATATTGAGTTTTTAATGAGTAAAAGTGCAACAAATTCACATTTACATAGGCTGCACTAAAAGTATCGGGAATGGAATATTTCCACTGTTTCTGTCATATTAAAATCTTTTTAATTGAAAACTCCTTGGTTTTAAAAATCGAATACCATTTATTTATTTAAAAAAAGATTCTCGGTCTTATCACAAGGTTTTGTCAAACTTCAAGAGCGATGATTTATTATGAGTTTCGAAGTGGTTTAACGCAAAAACAGTGTGTTGACCGGATGATTTCTGCATTTGGTGATGAAGCCCCATCCAAAACCACAATTTATTTTGTTTGCTTGCTGAATTTCAACGTGGACGTGTCAAGCTTAGTGATGATCCCCGTCAAGGTCGTCCAAAAACTGCAGTCACCCAAGAAAACGTTGATGCTGTGCGTAAGCTGATTGAGGAAGATCGACATGTGACATACCGCGAAATTCAGGCAATTTTAGACATTGGCATGAGTCAAATACAAATAATCTTGCATAAACAATTAGGTGTAAAGAAGTTGTTTTCCCGATGGATACCGCATTCGCTCTGTGAAGAGCAAAAAGCGGCTAGCGTTACTTGGTGCGTCAGAACTCTCGAAAGATTCCACGCAGGATCCTCAAATGCTGTATACAACATCGTATCAGGTGACGAATCCTGGATATACGCGTACGAACCCGAAACAATAAACCAGTCACGAGTTTGGGTGTTCGAAAATGAGTTAAAGCCAACAAAAATTGTTCGTTCACGGAGTGTTGCAAAAAAAATGGTGGCCACGTTTGTCTCCAAAACCGGCCATATTGTGACTATTTCTCTTGAAGGACAAATAACGGTTAATGCAGAATGGTATGCTAGCATTTGTTTGCCACACGTCGTTTCTGAACTCCGTAAAGAGAACTGCAACCGCCGCATCATCCTCCATCACGACAATGCGAGTTCTCACACCGCGCACAGAACAAAAGAGTTTTTAAAGCAAGAAAACATAGAATTATTAGACCATCCACCCGCCGTACAGCCTCGACCTAAGCCCTAATGATTTCTATACTTTCCTTAAAATAAAGAATAAATTGCGTGGTCAGAGATTTTCATCACCTGAAAAAGCTGTGGACGCCTACAAAACAGCCATTTTGGAGACCCCAACTTCCGAATGGAATGGTTGCTTCAATGATTGGTTCCATCTTTTGGACAAATGTGTCAAATTTCGCGGAGAATACGTCGAAAAGCAATAAATACATTTTTAAATAGTAATGTTGTGTCACTTCCTTGATTCCTGAAATTTTCAGTGCCACCTAATACTAGTTGTTGCCCGAGAGTTTTTGGTAAAATCGCTCCCACGGGATCCGTACATTCTTCCAGGATAAAAAGTAGCCTAGGTGCTATTCCAGACTATAATATATACCTATCTGTGCCCCAATTTCATCTAAGTCCGTTCAGTCGTTTTTGGGTGAAAGAGTTACAAACATCCATCCATCCATCCATCCTCACAAACTTTCGCCTTTATAATATTAGTTAGGATCTTGTATTTTAAGATGAATATAGGTATATATGTATAAGAACAGCGCAGAAAGGAACTATCTCCCACGTTAAAACTTTTAAAAGATGTGAAATAGCATTTTTATCACTTAGATTTCTTTTTGTATTTAATAACACCATTGTCATAATCATCATCTACTAAAACAATAACAAAACTGAGGTGTCGATCTATAAGTGACTGGCGTATTGGCCTAGTGGTTAGTGACCCTGACTGCTACGCCATAGGTCGTGGGTTTAATTCCCACTCGAGTCTGGGTGTTCTTTATGTCCGCTGTTTGTATGTTTGTAAAATCCCCCGCGACACAGGAGTCACTCTTAATTCCTAAGAAAAATAATGTGTTCCTCTTTCTTCAAATCGTTAGAACAACTTGTATTTGAAGTGGCCAGTAGCTAAGGCTTCAGTCTCGCGATTAAGTGGTTTCGGGTTCAAACCCCACCTAATACACTCCTTACGTAACGGGAACTCATTTCTCATAAAAGCATTATTTTTTTTTATTATGGTATAGGGGCAAACGGGCAGAGGGGTCACCTGATAGTAAATGACTACCACCGCCCATGGGCACCTGCAACTCAAGAGTCATAAGTACGTTACCGGCCTTTAAGGAGGCGAGGGAAGGATTAGGGCCTCCGGTAACCTCACTTACTCGGCGAAAAGCAATGAAGCATTGCTTCACTGCCAGTTTTCTGTAAAGGTCGAGCCGGCCCATACGTGCCGAAGCATGGCTCTCCCACAATAAAAGCTTAGCTGGAGAGGTTAACAAGAATACTAGTACCTAACGGGTAACCCATAACACTAATAATCTTAAAAAAAAACTTTGTTGGCAAATCCTATATTCTGACTACTGATGGTTTCCAGTATATACAGTTCAAAATAGCAGCATGAAACTATTTCCACGGTGTTCACCTTACAAATACCATAATTCACGTGCTCATAGATTGTGAATGCGTTTGCAAGGCTCATAATACCTTGTTATTGCCATAAAGGAGATCAGGTATGACGACACGAGCAGTTGAACACAATCACCCGTTTACTCCTACACTACTCACTGTGAAAATGTTTCGGGTAGAAAAAGTAAAGTGGGATATTCGAAAACTTTGTATAATGAAATCTGTTGAAATTGTGCAATAGAATCAATATCCTTTCATAAAACTTTTAGAGGTTACTGCATTTGAGAAATTTAACCAGTATCTAGTTAGTAAAATGAACTGTAATGAAACATATTATTAATAGAACCAAACATAACTAACCTACTAAGACCTACGAGTATAAACCGAAGGTACTTAGTGTCGAAATGACGGGTAAACAATGAAATAAAAACCTTATAAATATAACCACGATGAAGCCTCTACTTATAAGTATATACATACACAGAATGTCAATTTCTCTTGCAAACAGATACGCGTTATAATATTTAACTACAGTAGCATCATACAATAAAAAAAAAATGGCTTTTGCGTTGAACATTCATAACATCATATTTAATGTAAAAGTAACATTTACCTTTAACCTTGGAATAATAAAAAATCTGAACTTGTAAAAAATGACACAGGCTTGATGAATATAAGCAAGGAACAAGTTATTATGCGTGGTCATACTGGTCATACATGACTAAAAAAAAACAAATATAGGGGTTGACTTGATGATCTGCTCCGTTTTTTCGGTTAAGAATACCAAAATTATTGCAAAGGCAGTAGAGGTATTATACAAAATGCTTTGTAAAGTATCGTGGCAACATGCACATTTAACAAATAAACCCTAGCACCTAATGAAGATAAGCCGAACTGCTTTGTAACTAATCGTACAAGAGTGATTCGCGTGCTGTACCGTAAACATGTACCGTTGTACAGATTTGATCTCCTGGTCTTGTCGTAGTACCCTTTATTTATGTTTCAGTGACATAACACCAAATTATTAAACAGGAAATCAAAAAAAGATACCACACAGTCTACAGTTAAATTAAAGTTAGTGTTGTAACGCATGTGTTTTGAAGCTTAGACAATCCATGCAAATTCTAAAATAATATGATGTTTTGCGACGGTAGGTGGGAAAAACTAATGATGTCATATATCGGGCCATTGAGCCGCATTGAGATGCAGTTAGCCTCTTTTGCATCGGAAGGCGAGCAGAGCTGACCAATCTGATCAGTAACAGATTTTTAATTTGTCTGTTGTATGCATAGTATTCACATAGTAAAACTAAACAACATTCAACTAAACTTGCAGTTCTGCATTTCAAAGGCTCTTTTGTTCCTGTATGTACTGCAGTAAAGTTCCAATATCAGCACTGCATCGCGTAATATGCAATTAAAGCATTTCAATGGTTTCACGGGGCTGCAGTGAGGGAAAGTTACGAACTCTAACGCTTGCTATTATAGTACGTAACCTCTCATTCTAGTTAGGAACTGTACTTAGTTTTACTCAAGTTCCTCTATTTAGTCATAGAGTATAGAGGTCAAATATGCAGAAATGAGGAGGTTAGAAAAATAAGCTGTAAAAATGTGATGTTTAATTCTTAAGGTGTCTTTTCTTTGGGAGTGGTGTGGCAGCTACCGGCTAACAGGGCCTCTCCCTATTAGTTGCGGAGTAAAAGCAAGGAAAGGCTTTTATGTGTTTCTCTGGAATATGATTTTATCGGAGTGGTTAACATGATCTGGCTTAGGCCTCTCTTCAACTCAAATCGTAAAAATGACTGGAGAAGGACAGAAACGATAGGTCTCAGGGACAGCAAGAAAGAAACCCTTTGAAAACATCTAAAATAATTTTCTTCTTTAAAGGCAGTTAGTACGATGAGTACCTGACATATAATATATACTTATATATTTGTATGTATATGCTCACTCTGAATGACGATTAAAAAGGCTAACTATGACGATTAAAAAGGCTAACTATGACGATTAAAAAAGCTAACTATGACGACATAGCAAATTAGATCTTAGTTTTGACCACTGCTAGCTCAAAATCATATATATTTTTTAACATGCAATTGCCATGCAATAGACTAAGCATTTTATAACAATAGCGCAACACTAATTAATGTAAAAATCTTTTGAGTCTAGATATTTATTTATCGATCTATCTCAAAATTACGTTTTGCAATATTTTCAGAAATCATACTAAAATAATTCATTAATTACGATGTTTAGATATTGCAATTTGAAATTAATTTTTACATTACTTCAAAACTAAGCAAGCCTGAAGTACATTGATTTGAAAGCTTTGTGAATTAGCTTTTTACTAGAACTTTTAAAGATATGAATAGTGTTGGAGTTTAAACTTGCCAGGACAAAAAAAAAAGGTATAGTGCAAGAAGGACGTATTCCACAGTGAATTTATCCTCGACTTGTGGTTAACAAAAATAACTAGTTTAATTTTCTACGGCTGCTAGTGAGTAGGGTTGCCACAGCTTATGAGGAGGTGACGATTTGGAAACACACGAGTGACGTCACTGCTGTCAACTTGAGATAGGCCGTGCGTTTATTTTTACTAGCTACTCATATAAATAAAAAAATCTAAGCTACAATAAATTCTATAACCCGTTAAAATTCTTAGCGATTAAACTAGGGCGACAACGTCGCCAGGCATAGTATTATAGAAATACCATTGAGTATACTATTCTCTGGTCTGTAGGTAAAGTTTGTGAGTTTGGATGTTCAGGGTAATCTCCGGTACTACTGATTCGATTTTAAAATTCTTTTAGTGTTGGATAGCCCATTTATCAAGGAAGGCTATAGGCTATATAACATCACGCTATGACCAATAGGAGCGTAACATCAATGAAAAATGGTACAAAACGGGGCAAATTTACAAACGCAGACGAAATTGCGCGGGTCAGCAAGTAAGTTATATTACAAAAAGTTTTTTTTTAAATAATTTGAGACTAATTTAATGTATATTAACAAGTATTCTGAGTTTGTTAACAACCTATGTAACTTATCTTTGCATAAAATACTCATCTCATTATAGCTCCAAATATATACACATAGAGAATCCTTCCTTCAACTAGTTATGACAGTACTGTGATCAAAACTTTTTAAAGTAACATATCCAAAAAATATTTAAAAAGTTAAGCAACTTAAACGCGGTTCAAAATTGTTCTTAAACCTTCGATATTTTGATACATATTAGATGTGTTGGGACTTAATTGCGATAATATTAAAAAAGTCCACGATCGGTGCAATCGATCGAAACGTCGGATAACCAAGTAGATATTGTACCTATTGTCACATATGTTACAAACAAAATTGTCGTAAGTTTAAAATTGGAACGCTCTATTTTAAAACTGTAATATTAAAAAGATCCTATTCTCTAATGTATATATAGCTATCAACTATTAATTCTAACTCACATACTGTGATTATTTTTTAAATTTTCGGTAAGGACATTTAGCCCATTAATAATTGAAAATGTCTTTAAAAAGTACATCGATACAACCCAATTAGTTATTCAAGACAATTGACGTTACATACAATACGTTTGGGCGGCGAGTGGACTAAGAAAGGGCGCCAACTTCCACGCATGCGCCCATTAAAATACTCCGAAAGACCTTTAATCACGCGGAGTCAGTGTTCGCGGTGGCGTCATAGAGGACAGACGTCATTCGAATCCTGGAAAATTACATTTCGCGAGTGTAAGACTTACAATGATCGGGTTCATGGTTCGCGTGTTAGTTAGGTAGTAACGTGCGATGCGCGGCTTGCGCGATGTTAGCGTACGTAGTCGTGCTATTGACAGTGCTGGACTTCTGTGTACCATTGTACCATCACCAATTTGCTGTGTATGTTCCCGGTGGGCCGCAGGAAGCCCACGAACTGGCGCATAGACATGGGTTCATTAATCACGGAGAGGTAAGTGTGGACGGGACGGCGAGGAACGTGATCTGTCTTTCCTTATTTTTTTCCCTTTGTGCGAGGAGTCTACGGAATTGTAGATAGAAAAAGTAAGTAAATGGACGTTATTAATGAACTGATTGAAGTGGGATTATTTTCACGGTCTTAGCGTTCTTGTTGGATTAAATTATTGGTTGAGTTCGGATTATTAATAAGATTGTAGATCAATCAAAATAATAGGGTTTGAGAGCTTTTATATTCCAGTTCAGTATTTCTCTCATTTGATTTTAGAAAAATCCACCGCATTTGGCACAAATGTATTTCCTTTGCGAATCAAGTAAAGTCATAGCACTTTTATGATCGCATCAGCAGCCTTCGCTCTTATGATACCGCAACACAATTTCGTGTAAGATTGAGTACCGATACCATAAACCTGTTGTTCATCATATAATACATCACCACAGATACTTTTTCATGTTTACCATTTCAATTTCGAATCAGTACCGGCCGTAAATATTATTGTAGGTGTACAGAATTTGTTATTCAATTGGTTCGTCCGCATAAATTTACTCGGTGAACCATTTATTACATAGCAAGGTTTGTTGAATGAGATTCAGAAAAACCATTTGGATATCTGAAAGTAAAAACTTTCCATGTAAATAACATTAGAATTTAAATCGGCTTTTATAGCAGAAGGAATCATGTAGCAGAACCTCATCAACGCATACAAAAAAAAATATTTTAGAGTAAAATGTTTGGTTTTTGCTGTAATTTTGGGATCTTCTGTCATTTTCAATTTCAGATTTTGATTTTTTTAAATGTGGTACCTAGATTTGATAACTGTTTTGCAAGATTTTGTTAGTCTAGTCTGTCTGAAGTTTGTTCACGTGGTGTTAACCTGTAAGTAATTGTTACATTTGTTAACGTATATATTTATTTAAGTCGCGAAATGTATTAGTGAAAGTAGTTGTAGGTTAACCAAATAAATATAAAAAAACAATATATTTACTAAATGCAATCAATACTTCAGCATCTTTACGTTTTTTTTCATATATTAATACACTTAGCAGTTGATGTAACTTATATACGGATGTCGGAATATGTAAAAACTGAAATAAGGTTCTTGTTGTAAAAGTATAGAAATAAATCAGTTACATTTGTATCCTATCTTTAGTCTGCACTAACTAAATATTCATATGTTTCACTAATCCGTATCTCACTTTTAGTCCGCTTGTAATTAGTGCAATAAACTCATAACTTTAATAAAAGTTGTCTCTAAAATATATGAATATTTTCCGAAGTTCAAATAAGTATTTATCTGAATACTAAGACTATTAGTTACCTCAACTCGCTAATGGATGCGGGTATGCATTGGCCAGTTAAGATAACTAACTTATCTTAAGACATTAAATTGTCTAGCTATCATTATGTTATTTAAGTTTTAAGTAGGATTCCTTTCCTGCTGTTAGATAATGTGGAATTTTTTGGTTGGTTAACATACGGTTTTTAAACTTGTGCGCTTTTTTTCGTTTTTAAACTATTTGAAATTTAAAAAAATTAAATTAGTTCAGGATTTTAAGACAGTTTTATTCTAAATTATTTTTTTCTTAACGTTTTAGTAGGTTACTGCAGATTTAATGACTTTTTTTTTACAAAAGTTTGTATTTATCTCTGTTATGCGTTGCAATTATAAAAAAAAAGAGCCCATGATAAC
Organism: Callimorpha dominula; assembly: GCA_949752705.1. Lineage (NCBI taxonomy): Eukaryota > Metazoa > Arthropoda > Insecta > Lepidoptera > Erebidae > Callimorpha > Callimorpha dominula. The sequence goes on from OX457005.1 coordinate 4,919,093, forward strand.
TAAGTAAGTCAATCAAGGTAACTAAGCTTGTTTTTATAAGTGAGAAATTATCCCCTAAAAAGAACATTTACCTATCTATGTAAATGAGTTTTATCCCTATATAGAAACTATAACTTCCATTTATCTCTGCGTAGATTTTGTTTACGATTATCCTTTCATTACATAAGAACAATTGCCTACTTCGCAAGTTATTAGGTAAAATAAACATGTCATTGAACAGTAATAATGATATCACAGAAATATTCCTGACTCACCGTTAGATAAGCAGAATAAATATGCCGCGATTCCCCAAACTTCCTTAAGTAAGCTAAACGATGAAATGGTTGAACGGCAAATTACAGTAAACAAAATAAGAACATTTCTGAACTTGTTTCACTGCAAATGGAATACTTTACAATATTTTCCTCATTGTTTTGAAAATACATGTTTTTATCACTGCTTAAATTTCTTATAAGATTTGAATAGCATTCAAATGTTTATATATTTCTTTTTACATTTTTAAAGAAATGTATATAAAAAAGTTTTGGGCTCTGTTAGGATTGTCATTTTGCAGCTACAAAAATGCTACTAATAAGTAAACAGAACTAGTTATAAATAACCAGTTCTCGGAATCACTACAATTTTTATACAATCTAAAACTCCGTTATGAAAATTTACAAATTGTAAACATTCACAAGACGTAAGTCTTCTCTTTTATAGGGTATTTAAATTTCTTGAACATTTGATAAAATTCCGAGCTCACATACCAGGGCAATCCCGGTGGGAGTCAGCCATCTGGCAAACCTACCGTTACCCCTTCGGTAATTCAAACATGACTCAGTTATTTGTGAGTTAACCTGTTGGGTAGGTTGGAGACCTACATACTACTACATAATAAATTGAGTACAAGACGGTTAACATTTGGGTACGTCTAAAATACGTATTTGTACGTCTATTTGAAACAACAATACGACAGCATTTGGTAGTTGAATTTAATTTAAAATAACCTTCGTTACTTCTAAAAGTTTTGTTTGATGTAAATATAAACACTGGGTAGTGAAGTCTTTTTACCACTCTAAAACTTTGTGCAAAAACAGAAATCTATTTAAAAAAAAAATACTGTTATATTTTATTTAAGTTTATGTTGCCAGTATTAAGGTTTTTGTTGTTTTGTTTCTCTTAGTTGCTTTTATGTAGTTGTGAAGTTCTGATAAGTTCTGTAAATATATTGCTGTTGTGGGCAACGAGGGTCACATAAATACCTTTTATTGACCAACGTTTCTGTTGAATGGCGCCGGTCGTGGTCTTGATATATGTAACGTAGGAGTTATCGTCTATGATATTCAACCTATGTTATTTACTGTAGCTGTAGTTGTTGCGTTTTATCATTTCACATTGGATTTACGTCTATAGGCGTATATTATCATGTATAATTAATTACGTTTTGTTATCAACTAAGTAGGAAGTTACTGCGCTATTCGTTTTATTTCATTCATGTTTAAGATCTTAATTTGTTCAATAAAAACCTTAGGTCCCGCATCGATTTGGTTTGAAAATAAATTTCAGTGATTGATACAGTTAAGTTTGCTTTTGATAGTTAATAAATAAAATTAAATTGAACTAAAGCATTCTAAAGGTTTATAAATGAAACGTCACTGCCACAGAACACTAATATTTATTCCATTTTAAAGTAATCATTTTGTATGAGATTTCAATTTTACTTGAGAAAAATATTTTTAAAGAAAATTCCGACTTAAAACTTTGCAGCAACTTTGTTGCCGATATTTTTTTTTATTTAATTTATTTTTTAAATATGTAACTGACATATTCGTAATTTTATAGGTACTTGGAAATAAATTAATTATCCTTTTGGTGATCTTAAAGTTATTGGTCTGTATTGTTGATTTAGTTTCCGGAAATAGTTTTTCTGTGTCCAATGATATCAAAAATTATGTATTCCAGGTGAATAGAATATATTTTTCTGTATACAACATAATTAAAATCAATTTATTAATTGAGTATCTCAAGTAAAAGACAGATTATTAGAATAAAATAATCCACACTTTTATATTTCTTGCTTTTTTTAAAGTTTATCGTGATCTTGACCGCTTTTAATTCCTCCTATTCAATTTTTTTTATGTTTGAAAATTACATATGGTTTTTGTAGGTGTGTGTGCGTATTTACTATTTTCCTTAACGTTCTCACGGGGTAATACAACCGTTAAGAAAAATGGATTAACGAAAGTGTTCAGTAAGATAATAATAATATGTACGTCACTTAATTTTACATTTTTACACGTGCATATACCTAACTAATATGCAAATTTTAGATGCCTAAAGTAAATACCGCGTTTAAATTGCTTGGGTATTTTGGCAGTAACTTGTAAAACAGTAAAAGGCGGGCCCTTGCCCTTGTTTCCAGACAAATTTATTTAAAAGAAATGAAAAAAAATACCTAGGAGTAGGAGTTTTATTAGAGACAACTCCCACGTTTGGAATATTCCTGTGTTGCGGGGGGCTTCATAAACATTCAAACAATGGACACAAAGAACACCCAGATTCTAGACCATTATGTGTGGATTACACAAAATTTTGTCCCGTGTGGGATATGAACCCATAACACTCGGCGCTGCGTAAAGGCTAGGTGACCACTTAAACCATTGCGCCATCCGTGCAGTCAATAGTTATACCGTTATAGTTATACCATACTTTCTAGTTTTTCGTTTACATTAACGTTGTCTATGGATATATAATATGTATTTGTTTTCTGAGTGTACACCTGTTGTTAACAACAATGTTGTGAACATAAACTGAGATGAGCACGAACAGATAGATTTCAAAACTTATACGATCCAAATCTTTAGGCTTTTCCTTCATTGTCGTTAACTTTCTTGTTCAGTTCTCAAGACAAACTTTGTGTGTCATGCGTCTCTTTCAGAAGGTGAGTTACGGTTTAATTACAATCCGTCATTTAAATGCCGAATTAAGCTCCGCATGGTCGTGTTTATTTATTTATTTCTTGAAATATTTGTTAATTTATGCTATAGGTCTGTGATAGAGTTATCGAACTCAGTATGATTACTAAATAGTTGATATTTAGTTTGCATCAAGTTTATTTTGAGAAATTTGGCTTTACTAGACGGATCGTCGGATACCACAGTCTTTTCTTTAAGTCAGTCAGTTTTTTTAAGATGAGCTATGGAATAATTAAGGTTACAAAAAGCATTGTTTTTATTTTATTCTTAATAAGTTATAACACATTTTTTTCTCTTCTGCCCCAAACTCTAATTACATTGGAGTCAGTTTCATAGTCTTACCGTATTTGATAACAATATTCTATTATAGTGCTTCTACCAATGCATTTGTGAAAACAGAATCATCATACAGAATCTACGCTTACTACGCAGTTCGATGGGAACTTTTTCCGCTCACGCCCAAAATTGTGGGACGGTATTACTATTACTATATAAAACTGTATTACAAAGTCCAAGACCAGGTCCAACTATTTTACAATTGAACCGTCTAAATAGAATGCCGTAAGAGCCTTTGATCTTTGGACCGTGTTTCTACCCCACCTCAGTAATATAAAAAATCTTATCGACTCCAACCGGCCTTCCTTTAGAAACCATTGGTTTTTATATTAGCCAAAACAGGGGGCGTGGAATATTTTTTAATTGTTCACCAATCTTTATGTTTCTACCTATGACAATATTGCTTAATCATGCTGATTGCTTGATCTACGTCTACGTTACGGGTTCGACATTTTTTGTACAGTCATTTCTACTTTCAATGCCTCAATTTTTAGGGAAATAGCGATTTTTAAACTTATTTCATTTAATTAAAGAGCCAGGTTAGCAACAAGTCTTAGCTTTAAACTGACAAGTTATTGGTCGTTCGTTGGCTCTATTGGTCGGTCGGTTACCTCGCTTGTTAGTGCTCAACCTTCTGTCAAAACTTGATAAGAAGACATATTTATAGAATGAATAAAACGTTGAAAATTATATTTTATGCTACCAAGGTTACACAAACACACATTTAACCTTATTAGTGTATGGATACTTATGGTTGCGATTAACAGTGTGTCAGTTGTATATCCTATATGAACTTCCTAATAATAATAAAAAAAAAACTTCTTATTTTAGACCACAAGGCCCATTGCTTGTTAGTGTGTTTTAAAGTAATGCTTTTAAAAGAAATTAATGTCAAGAAAACACCCTAATTGTGATAAAAATATGATGTTGAAACAGCCAGATTAGTTTATTTTAGTTATTTTCATAGTATAATGTCGTATGGTATTCTACTGTGGGGGAATGCCGCCGACATTCAATCTATCTTCGTGCTGCAGAAGAGGGCTATTCGAGCAATTTATAACTTAGGAAATCGTGATTCACTGAGGCAGAAATTTAAAGAAATTAACATAATGACGGTAGCGTGCCAAAATATTTATGAAAATCTAATTTACCTTCATAAAAATAAAGATCACTTCTGTAAAAAAAGTGATATACACTCTTTTAACACGCGTAATAAACATAAACTTGTTGTACCTGCCTCTAGGCTCCAAAATATTAACAAGTTGTTTCAAGGTCAATGTGTGCGATATTATAATAAAATCCCAGATAATATTCAATTGTTAAGTATAAACAAGTTTAAGTCTACAGTAAAACGACAGCTATGCCTTAAGGGCTATTACTCAGTAGGCGATTATATACAGGATGAAAACGCTTGGGATGGAATTGTAATAGAAATCTAATGTGAGCTAATATGTTTCTTATTTTCCATCTCTCATGTTTTTCTTTTCTTCTTTTTAATTTTTTCCTTAATTTTCAGTTTCCCTAGTGTCATATTCTTTTTCTAGTTTATTCACTTTCAATTTTAAAAACATAATAGCACACAACAAAATGATGTGATATTTACTGAATGTTGTTGAAACTGTCTGGTTTTTCTTTTTTGAAAGAGTGGCCGTGAGTTTGTTTGCCCGATTTCTTCTCACAAGGCTCAACCATTTGCAAACGGGCGGTTATAGATCGAAACAGGCAGATGTGATATTATGTTATCCATTTTGTTTTCTTTAATCATTTTACATTTGACGAAGCAAACTATTGTTGCGGTGACTCTGTGTGTGTTGATCTATAATTTTTAATTATAATAATTATTTATTAAAATCGACGATTTCGAATAATTGATGGTCAATTTTATGAAATAAAGATTTTTTTGAATTGAATTGATACCGCTGTTTAGGAATAGAAAACCACAAACGTTATTCAATTTAAGTTTGTGTCAAAATTTCATAGTAATCAGTGAGGAACTTATAAAAAGTTACGATTTTTAAATATTGCACAAGTTTACCACGTTTTTAAAAGTAGTAGATAATAAACATAAGACAACATCAATAATTTTACTGATATCTAGAAATACGAAGTCAATAAACGAGACAAGAAAAGTATGAATCAAATTCGAAGGAAGATGAAAGATGATCATCTTTCAACGTTATCAATTGTTGCTTGCGTAGGTAAAAGAGTGGGGATTAATAAGGGGATTAATCCAACAATTTATTTTTTGAGGTCACAATACTTTTTTGCTGGAGGAAATGGTACGCGGCGGTATTTTTAAGTCGCCGGAAATTAATATTTCCGAGAGTCTCGGCTTAATATTATAACATTTTTAGAGAGAAATTAATATTTCTTTCAAGGATTTTATGTAAGGCTTCTGTCGCAAGAGTGGTATGAATACTAAATTTCAGTTTATTTTATATTGTCAAAGCTTTGAAAACTAATTCAAGTGAGGGAGGTATCTTGTGTTATATATTTTATTTAAAGTTTTGTCTGAATGTATCTCATGTTTTACTGATTCATGTAAGAGAATATAAGTTTTAACCTATAAGTATTCCTGTTAACCTCTCTAAGCTAAGCTAAATGCTTGTGTTAGGAGTGGGTTCACGTCGGTAGTATATATATATGTATATGTATGGTACAGATGAAACACATGAAATTCAGAAAATAAAGTCACAATCAGTTTGAAGAATAGAAAAATAAAAAACCAGACAAATGTTTCGCGCATTGACGGTTCCGTTCAAACTTGTATGAGATAGTACGTTTAATCTGCGGAAACGATTCTCAAAGATTTTTGCCCGTTATTTGCGAGTGACAAACTTAGCTTTGCCATAAAAATGTCAATCTATAATCGATATACGCCACAATATAATTTTAATCACAAAAAAAAAACATTGTTTTATGTGCAAAACTATATAAATTTCGGAAGTAAAGGATACTTGTCCTTTGTTTGTTTCTAACCAAAGTTCATGATTCTACGTCAGTGGGAAGTACCCTGGTTAGAATTTATCTGCAAAATGTAAAAAAAAGGCTTAAATGGCCATATCTTTTGATTACGTTGACTTAGAAGCTTGTTTTTATTCTGCTTCAATGCATTGATACGCATTCTTGAGAAAAAAAGAGTATTGACAGACAGACAGACGCACAAAAAAATTATCCTATAAGGGTTCCTTTTTTCCTTTAGAGGAAGGGAAAACTAAAATAAGAATAAGTGCTACGTAGCGATTACTCGTGTGTAAGAATTATTAAATATTTATTCGTTTGTGTCTGAACGCCCTTATTTTTTTTTTTGGCTCATAGCCAGATTTCAACTTGTAGCTGTCAATCAATTTACTGTAGCCGATTCTGAACACTACTTTTTACATGGTGTTTACTATACTTCATTTAATTTTTTGTGACATTTTCCTAATAATTACTATATTCTTTTAGTTTATTATATCTAGTGCTACAAGAGTCTAACTTAATATTAGGCGATCATGTACCTTGCTTATTGCAAAAATTCAAGTACTGACTCACTGCTTGTCTTATATTTATGTTTGAATAAAACTGTAAGTGTTGGTGTTAACACTATCTATAAAGTCCTCACGTAGCCTTCAAATAATCCTCAGTGAAGCTTGTTCCTAAATATTACTCAAAACCTAGATTTTATTTCCCCGTTTAGTTGGTTAAATTATTATCTGTTGTAAAAATAATGTACTACTAACATACATTGTAATGTCCGTGAAATAATTATGTATAACAATACTGTCAGGATTTCGAAGCGAGTTATTGTAAGCTTAGAAAGTTTGACATTGGTATTTTTTTATTGTAAATGCCGACACTTCGAAAGGTGACAAGACAAAATAACCTTTTATTTTACACCATTATTGAATAACATTTTTCAGTAACAAATGTTATACTTTTATGTACGATGCCTTATCGCCTAAGAGTGATCTTATCAAGACACCTCTCAAATAGATAGGAAAGGATTAATATTATAGAGACAGTGTATAGTTATACAAATAAAAATAGACGGGTATCTTAAATAAATGATTAAAATGCGATTTACTGTGGGAGAGCATGCTTCGACACGTATGCGCCGGCTCGAACGGAGTGATACCATGGCCTCACAAAAAACCGGCAGTTAAGCAATGTTTCATTGTATTTCGCCGAGTGAGTGAGGTTACAAGAGGCTCTAACCCTTTCCTCTCCCCCTCTTCTCCCCCTACCCGCACTCTCTCTCTTCCCCCCCCTCTTCCCCTAGTCCCTTCTTAAAGGCCGGCCACGCACTTGAGACTCTTGAGGTGCAGGTGCCTATGGGCGGCGGTAGTTATTTACCATCAGGTGACCCCTCTGCTTGTTTGCCCCCTATCCCATAAAAAAATAAAATGTAGATAGGAAAGCGAAAGTAGAATAATCTTGTAATTTTTGTTTTGTACTTATCTGATACTGAAAACATTGAAAATAAAACCTATTACTATACAGTATAGTCCATCAAAAGGTTGTCTGTAATAGGTTGCAGACTGCGATAAGACAGCCCATTGTATGCTACTTAACATTGTATCTTGTATGTATCCTATTTTTGGTGTACAATAAAGTATACTCTATCTCTATCTGTCTATCTATCTATCTATAAAACAATGTTTTTTTGAAAACACACCTTAAATACCTTCATTAGTCTTTATTGAGAATGCCAGTAACGAGTAACGTGGGTCACGCATTACTAGTATTCTTGTTGAGATACGTGAAATGCTTATTTTTTGTTTTAGAAATGGGTCCACATCGGTAGTGCACTTGGTGGGTTCGAACCCGCAACCACTTGATCGCCAGTCCGACGCCTTCGCCATTACGCTACCGCTAATTCTAAAAACTAGCGAATTGAACTATTACGGAGTATAGATTCTCAAAATAAAACAAATAATTTTATTCATTTTTGATCCACCCGTAATTACTATTCTCCTTATAATTAACCCTTTAATGGATATAGTTTTACTAGAATCATAACCTTTTATTCTCTTTTTGTTTTTAAAACCATTTAAAATCTGTAGGTTCTGTAAAAACTTAGGTATCGGTTTCGCGTTCAGACCAATTAATATAAACTGAGCCCATTTATTGGTTTGGTACGAAAAATATTCCAATCTCGTATCTCCACTCTGAGGGTAGCCGCGTGGTTAGATGTATCGGCTGTATCATGGTACTAAATTACCATCTTTATACCATACATTGCGCATAAAATAAGTGGGCCGTTTTAACCTCGCTGTTAAAACATGGACGTCTAAAACTGTCTAGTACAAGCGTTTTGCTCCCTAGGTAATTTACTAGTCTGTCCTAGTTACTTGTAATTTCTTTCAGTACTTCGGTAAAGGTAACGAAATAAAAATGACTTAAATGCTCGCCTTTCAAGCGATAAGTATCTATAAAGCTGCACAACATTAAGTTTGAAAACATAAATGTGATTTTAATCTCATATTACTTTTAATTATGACTTTTGAGGTTACGCAGTACTTACATTGTCGGTGGGAAACCACTTCTATTACAAGATTAAGGTTCTTTAAGTCGTGACAAATTTGTAGCAAATGATAGTAAAATGTTTCTGTTCTTTATCAACTTACCCCTTTATTGTGATCTCATGGATTTTATCCATGAGATCACAAAAACTAAACACACTTTAATTTTAAACCACTTTAATATACTCCCACAAATTAGCACGTCATACTAATTTTCTCCACTCGTACTAATAAGTTTACAAATTTCAACTTTGTTACAATAGTACAGAGTTGGATATCAACTGCATAAGACAATTATATTTTTACTACTGCTAAGTGAGGAAAGTATTTTATTCTTATCTTCTTGTTCTCCAGGGTATTACTGAAGTTTGCAAAAAGCTTTGTAACTAAGACAATGTAGGTAACTCCGCTTTTAGTGGTGTGAGTCGAAATACCGTAGCCGAGAAATTCGGATATTGAATAAAGTTTTGTACTTGAGTTTTAAAATATTGTACTGAATATTTAGGATAAGATTGTTTCGCGTAGTATATATATTTTACTAAATGTTATGACTTACTGAACATTTCACAAGATAATTGTGGTAGACTTTCTAACAGACTATGGCATATGGGAGTGATTTATAGAAGAATACATTGGGTGTTAAATCGAATTGTAATTTCGAATTTTTACTATTTTTTTCACATCTAATATGTATCAAAGTCGTTTTAAAGAAAGTTTTAAATTATTTTTTAGGTAGTATTAGGAAGTATACAAATTAAATCACATTTATCCGAATACGAATACACACAATCATAATAGTATAGAAAACACTAAAGTAATTTCATATATCCGAAAATACGAAATTACCATAGTGTTACATGAAAATAACTACCGTAGCCCTGTATGGTATATTTTTATTACTGAAGAATAACATTTTAATAGTTCCTATAAGCAACTTGGTATTAGCATCCATAGAATTTCCTATCATAAATTGCAGATGTACCATTATAACAATTTATTTGCAACATCCAACAAATTTTGAACAAGAATATTAAAACCTATAGTTAAAGCAACCACTACCCCATCACTAGATCCCTAGCGACTCAACGCTATCTTGAAACCCACAAAGAATTTAATTATGTAGGTGAGGCGAGGTAAGTCTTACACGGTAAATAAAACCAGAAATTTGGTACATATTTATAAGATACGCAACACTGTTCTATATCCGTGGAAACGAACAAAGAATACTAAATACTTTGTGCCCAAAAAGGTAATGAATTTTCCAAGTTATGTTTAACTTTTAGATTGAAATTGAATTAGATGGTAGTTGAATAAAATTGTTTGATTAAATTAGGTGGAATCACCAAACTCTTGGGAAAAAAGCCATGAAAAAAAGTTTTTTGTCGGCTTGGCATCCTGCGAGTAATGCTTCAGAACGTAACCTGTTTGGTTTTGAAATGTGAGGAGAAATTTTCTACTAGTGGCAAGCTGTACGAAGGTAAAGAGTAATATTAATACTTTAAAACAGATCACTACATAATTACAGAACTAAGATGAAAAATGTGGACAGAATCCTTAAAGAGGGCTGCTTATAAAAAATCGAAATTAATATTCTACCTAATTTTTCGGAAATATTACATAAACTAGCAACCCGCCACGGCTTCGCACGGGTAGCAGAGACATCTTAAACAATCATCAACATATTTCAATGAATTCTTACAAAATCTTAACAAATTATACAACTAAACCTTCCTCATGAATCACTTTGTCTATTAGTGAAAACCGCATGAAAATCCGTTGAGTAGTTTTTCAGTTTATCGCGAACAGACAGACAGACGTGGCTAGGGACTTTGTTTTATAATATATAGTGATTTAAAATACTAAATTATAATAAATGGAAAATACACTTTAATGACAAATCTAAAACGTAAAGAATTTGGTTAGTATACCCTTGTTTACCATGATTTATAGGATGCAACATTAATAGAAACCATTTAAACTGTTATTGAGACTTCGATCTGGACACATGCCATTGAAAAAGATTGCATACTTTATAAGAAAGAAAAACTCTACTAGGTGGAACTTATGCGGAGTTGAAGAGGATGTATAATACGTGCTGATGGAATGTGCCAAGAACAAAACAGAACCCAAAATCCATACCAATATCTGAGAACAGAACAGGTATTTATCAGCGGTTCAATGTTTTCACAGTGATGTGTGATTTGTCGATTATATAGAGAATACAATGCGGTTGACATGTCCAAACAGACAAAAACCCCTAATTAAAAAAAGATTAAAAAAAAAACAAAGACAAACAAAATTACAGCTCCGTACTTCTTGGATTCAATATGTTGGTCGTGCACTTGGTCGTGCACTGCCAAAAGGTTTTTGGCTGTGCACGACTCCGCAGTTGTTGTGTTGGTCTCATGGTCGAAGCTGTACTTACTAAGTTGTAAGCAAGAGCTTATATATATACGTTATGGAGGCTATGCTGTTATAAAACTGAGGGTTATCTCTAAAAACGCAAACATGGAAAACAAACGATGTAACAAACCCAACAAAAAAAATCCACGCTAATTAGCATCTTGAGTAAGAAATGAATCTCAATTATACATTAGATATAGATTAATCAATAATCGCATACTTACCCGCTTTTATAATAATCATATACACAAGTTGTTTAGTTTTCTTACAGTCCCGTCTACTTTTTATTTATTTATTTAGAGAATGAAGGAGTTACAGTTATAAGACTAAAATAAAAAACGGAGCACAATTGATTTAGGGATAAGAGAGCCAATAACAAGTCTTATAGTAAAACAAACTTAAGAACACATCACGCACATCATTAGAAGTTAAAATGTATGATTAATTAAATTAGCTTGTTAAAGTTTCTACTAGTTTGCCTCTGGTTTTAAACTCCCGAGACGATATATATGAAATAAAAGTACAGAAGGTTATATAAATAAAGAGATTTCCATTAGAATTCACTTCATTGAGCTTAAGCTTTACGCTAGAATTTCCCGGCAAAGATCGAAGTAAACGTTTAAACCCAGAAGGCATGCTCTCTTACCCCTTCCCTTTTTAAATCGAAAATAGTATTCTGGTTTGATTTTAAATATAGAACCTGAAACGTGTTCGTACTTACCCACTTAACATAATATATTATAGTATTAATTTGACTGTGGGTATAATAGTGTAATAACGCGTAATATAATAATGTGTTAGCGTATCGTAATCTACATTACTTACCCTTCATTTACTGCTTTTAATTTATGCTTTGTTTAAATATTTCTAATTATTTTCTCTTCATTTGATACTTTATTAAGAATATTTGTTTTATGTTACAATTCAGACGATAATTAAAATTTTGCTCACTACTATGTACGCTTCGAATGTTTGATGGGTAATGTATTATTTAGCATATAAGGCCTAATAGGCGTGTAAGTTTGAAACCCAGCGTTAACATAGTTCCTATTTTGAATGTTGGAAGAACTTGATTCCAAAAGATTGACACCTCTTTTCCCATCGCTACCAAATGATGGTATTCTGTAGCAAATAGAAGAAGTATTTAATAATTCCTGCCGCCCGACTGTCGCTGAGATTAAAACGTTCTTATTTCAAATCGGTGCTTGAAAAGGCTGTTTTAAAGGAATTCACTACATTAATCTTATACAGTACTTCCGAGCAAAACTAGTGTAGGTTCACGAGTTTTCCTGGTTATTTGATTAGGAATACTTTCAAACTACACAGTGTTCGCCCATTGTTCGAAATATGATCACAATCGTACGTACGTAATCGTAGTACAGTAGTAAATCGTAAGTACATTCAAATTAAAATAATTTATTTCACATTAGCTGCACCCCGCGGTTTCACCAGCGTAAGTGTCGATGCCGTGGAAATATCGGAATGAAAGTAGCCTATGTGTTAATTCAGATATCCAGCTATCTACATATTAAGTTTCATTGCAATCGGTACAGTAGGTTTTGCGTGAACGAGCAACAAACATCCATACATCCTCACAAAATTTCACGTTTATAATATTAGTAGCATTATGACGTTCAAAAAGAAACGATCATATAACATAAGCTATAAAAATATCCACATAAAACCTTTACATTAAAAATATCTCCGTCCAGAAAAACGCAGACAATCTCAGAGGGAAAAGTTCCGACGCCGCTAACTTTGCAAGTTGAAACACTTTCGGTAAGACGGCCTGCTACTTTATTAGGACAACTGCTAAAGTATAGTTAACGATAAAGAGAATTATTATTAGATACACTTAGAAATGTTACCACTTATTTCTCCAACAAGTTTGAAGTATGTATTTTGTAGTGGCATGTTTATTTGTGTTATGACTTTTTTTGTAGTGACGATGTGAGATGATGGTTGAATAGAGCATCTACACTGATGGAGAGTTTCTTGAAGCATATTAGATAATTTCAAAACAGTTATTATCGTAATTATGTACGTTATTTATAGTCGTGGGAGAGCACAATCATATGGGCCAACTCGACCTGAGTGGTACCACGGCCTCTCAGAAAACCGGTAGTAAAGCAATGCTTTTTTGACGACTGACGAATGACGGAGATATTTGAATTACCAGAGGACCTAGCCCTCCCCTCTCTCTCTCTCCTCCCCCCACTTTCCCCTCGTCCTCCCTTCCCGTACTTATATTTGTGTAGGCCAATGAAATACTCAAAACTGCTATTATAATTTATTCCACACAAAACATGTATATAGTATTTTATGTAACTTAATTTTTATTTTTTTAAAAGGCAGATATCCTAGCCGACACCTTTCCCCTACTCCCACCTTAAAGGCCGGCAACGCACTTGTGACTCTAGGGTTGCAGGTGCCCATGGGCGGCTATAGTCATTTACCATCAGGTGACCCGTCTGCTCGTTTGCTCCCTATACCATAAAAAAATATTCGTATATATTAAATAAAACAAAATTATAAAAGTTTGTGAAGATATTAAGACTAATGGACATTTGTTATTCTCTCACGCAAAAACTACTGATAAGATTTGGGTGAAATTTGTTACACATTTAAGTTTTGGCATGGATATATCTGAATATGTCCGATGCCTACGTGGACGAAGCCTCCTTCGAAATCTAGTCATTATATATTTCTATATATTTTGCAAAGGAAAAACATGTCTCTAAGTGGTAATAACTACGATGTAATGACCCATTCAGATACCAAACGCAATACATATGGCATTCCTTCCATTCTCTATATCGTTCTTCTAAATAAGTTCGTAATAAAATGTTCTGTATAGACTATTGCGCACTTGATATAAGTTTGAGAATATTGTCTCTTGGCAGAACGATGATTATTCAATATTATTCTAGACAAAAAGTATTAATTCGCTTAACAAAATGTCATCATCATCGATTCTTCTGACGACTATTGTTGAACACAAGTCTCTCTTTAAGGCCCCATCCTAGACTAAAAGCAGGGGCGTAATTTATGTAAGAGTAATCGTATCACCGTTGTTACCACCCAGCGGTCCCTGTAGTAGAAAAAAAGAAAGAAAAGATTTATTTTGGCACACAGACTCAAATTTTCACACGAAAACAATAAAACGAAAAATAAAGAAAAAAAAATATACAAAACAAAACAAATAACATAAAAATAAAAATTATGAGTATATTACTTTTGCTCACTGGCAACACCACATCCTTCGAAAACATGGCCTTAAAATTGGACAGAAAGCGTTCCTGTACATAGAAAACTCGACAAACTAAAAAAAAAATAGGTTTTAGAACTTTTCTAAACTACTAAACTAAATAAAAACTGGGATCTCATGGACCTTTCCACAGTATGAATAGTCCATCTAGTAGTATCATAGGTCACACTTAGTTTACACTAAGACTTAGGGCTGAAAAATGAAAAAAAACTCATACACTTAGGTTGTACACAACAAACAACAACAGTGATTAACTAAAAAAAAGGTTTTGGACTTTTGAACTTAAAGTTATACACACACACACACACACACATACACACACATACACACACACACACACACACACACATACATACACTTGCACGTAGTCACGCTGTTTATAATTAACAGTTAAAAAAAGTTAATAAGATTGAAAAACTTAATTAAAAAGTATACAATACATGTGACACTTTTAATATACGAGTACATAGGTAACATTATGAGGCCACTAGACCTGTTTGATGTCGGTGCCAAGCCCGAAACGCAATATTACACAGAAAATACTTACGGCCGAACATAGAACCTCCTCATTTTTTTCATAATAATAATAGCTTTATAGATCAAAAAACACAAAGTGATACAGTTGGGAAGTAAAATGCGCTAGGATACTCTGTGTTGTAGGGATTAGTCTCTTTTGTTATACAAGAATGGTATTCTTACTATGTTATGTTTACTTAAATTTATATATCACTAAAAAAAAAAAACGATGTAAGTATATAAACAAAAATACTAATTCAAATTCAAAAAATCTTTATTTCATAAAATTGACCATCAATTATTCGAAATCGTCGATATTAATAAATAATTATTATAATTAAAAATTATAGATCAACACACACAGAGTCACCGCAACAATAGTTTGCTTCGTCAAATGTAAAATGATTAAAGAAAACAAAATGGATAACATAATATCACATCTGCCTGTTTCGATCTATAACCGCCCGTTTCCAAATGGTTGAGCCTTGTGAGAAGAAACTAACTAGACTAAAAAAATCATTTAGAGAGAGGCATCGATTACACTGATTTGCACTCCATCCATAAGTGTGTATGTGTAGGTGAAGAGATGTGAGTGTATCCCTTTACGTGAAATATTGTGTTAGTAATGAGTTTTTCCGTGTTACAGTATTTTTTGCACATCGACCTGGTCATCGTGATTATGTTGAGGAAATTGTTTATTTTAGCATAATGGTGTGGTCCTACGTATAGGAAGGCTTTGTTACCAAAAGCCAAGTTGCAATTGTATTTTCTCCACTTAGGCTTCCTTCTAGAGCGTTAGTCAGCTACCACTGTGTGTAATGTATTTGTGTGGAATTTCAGGATTACTGATACTACATACAGTTTGCGCACAGCCATCACACCAGCTTCTTGATACAATCGGGTGGTCAGATGTCAGATTCTTCTTTATAACCCTCGACGCAAAAAGAAGAGTGTTATAAATTTTACGTGTCTGTGTGTCTGTCTGTGGCAGTATAGCTCCCAAACGGATAAACCAAATTTCGAGTCAGGGGTATTTTAAATTTTTATTAATTTGTGATTGTTAAAATATGGCTTTTTCTGCACATTCTGTTTTTATGAGGTGACTTTTGGTAGCTGAGCCGCAGCATATAATACAATAATTAAAATTTGACTGACATAATACAGTATTTTTAATGTCTTGATTGAAGTCGGTTAAAAATATCGCCGACGGTAAAAACAGTGTAAGTTCGAATTATCAATCACGAACCTATGGTCATAAAAAATGATAGAGCAAATAAAAGCATATTTATCACGCACTAAAGGGGCGGCAAACAAAGGCAAAATAAATTATCGTTAGACTTTCCGTTGGGATCATGTTGTATAACAATCAATCAATTAGCTACCCATCAAATGTCGAGGACCGAGATTTTATATTATAGTTGTTTATGTCTTATACCGGAAAATTGTAAAAATTTACCGTCTGAAAACTGAGTGTACATTTTCGTAGTCAATTTAAACTTTACGAAGTCCGACCTCTATAAGCTTCATGAGCTAGTCTGGAGGTAATGGGTTGGCTGACCGACAACCTAGCAAAAGGCCTTCGACTCTAAATCTTTGCACTGTAAATACTATAACTTGTAGAAGTATTCTTAACTTAATTCTTTCACTACAAATCTATACCTATGTCATGGAGTCTGTATAACTCTGTTACTAAGAACACAAAGAAAATCCAGACTTAGAAAAACTGTGTATAATGAATACTGTACACGCACCGTGTTTAGCATAGGCTACCGGCGATTCAGCGACTGGTTACTTCGGTTACTATTTTGGCAGATCTTGTAGTCGAACGCGAACCTCAATCGTGAGAATTAGAAACTGCGTTTGTACTGCATCGTATTTTGTTTACAATTTGCTTTCGATATCTGCACCGAAAGCACCACTTAAACCACTGTAACAGAAGCAGGGTAAAACAGAATTTCACTTCACTAGATTCATTGTTGATTTGAGTTGATAAGGTTTTCTTCCCAACATCTCCTGAGCCTGGGTTTCCTTTAGTTGCTGCCGTTATTGATATCGGTTAGGGGGATAAAATATACCCAGATAAATATTGTCTATGATCATTATAACACCCTATGTCTGAATAGAGTCTAGAAATCGAGGAGTCTTTTGGGTCTATTTACATGATGCATTGACAGAATTTAGGATTTAGTAAGAACGGTTTTACTTTGAAATGATTCAGAAATATAAAATGTATGTGTATGAATCTTAAAACAAATATGAATATTTTCCTTATTAGAATGACTTCAGCCTACATGAAGTGGAGGCCTTTTTGGTATACCTATTAAGATTTGATAACGAAAGTGTTTATATTCTTTACGTTTTTTTTGTAAATCGCAACATATGACGTTAAAGTTTGTAAAAGAAGTGCAAAGCAATATAATTGGGGCCTAGAATTCTAATAGTTAATCATCAGCGCTTAGGTAAAAAACTATTTCACTTAAATAGTAAAAAACATCTTAAAAGCACCGTAAGTATTTCCAAAATTCATTATAGAGTAGGCTCATTTGCTCCAAATGGGGAAAGAATGCAAATCATTAGAGGAGAAATGGGCGACCTCGAAACGTTTTCAGCTTACATATTAAACCAAAGTTATTGTTCGCTGGTAACAGATGGCGCTAAAAGTTGTGAGTTTGCAAAGACCCTTGTTTCGTGTTCTTAAAAGTGTTCCACTTTTATGTACAATATGTACATATAAATTTAAGAAGTAAGTCAGTTCAACAATATTGGTGGTCTTTGAGTTGGCCAGTTTGTTCTAGAATTGAAACCTTCCAACTGGGAAATTACCTGTATTCTACATCAAGAAAAGTTTAATTCGCAATGGTTGAACTATGGGGTTTGCAAGAAATTTCTTGGAAATGCATTAAAAATATATTAAAATGGATTTTTAGGGGACCTTGTCTGGGCTACAATAACCGCCTTATATCGGGTGGACCGTGCGCTTGGTTATCACCTTTTAGAGGGTCATAAGTTTGACCTGTCCGTTCCTATCATCCCTCGTAATTACTAAACAGTAGAACCAATTTTAATGAGCGATATGTCATTAGATTCGTCTTAATTCCTCGAGTGTCATTCGGTATATTCAAATTTCTAAAAAGATTTTTGCTCATAACTGTATGTTTTTTTTTTCTCCCTAACCTATTTTAGTGGGATATCAAAATGAAGGGTTTTAAAAGATGATAACACATATATATATTCAATTATATGTTTGAGAGTTAGTATTTTTACCATGATCAGGTTTTTAAATTTGAAATTTCTACTTGTATAGTGGGCCAATAATTTTGCATTTTTTAACTTGAACAGAAATAAAACTAAAAATGATATTTTGTTGATAATTTATTTAACGTAGCAAATATTTAATGCAATTTCTTTTTTATAAATTACATCTTATAGGTGAGCTCCATCACGTCATTGGCACTCCAAATTTAGGAAAACACGTTGACACAGGCTGCCGGGGATCGTGGCTATCTCCTCGTGAATATTCTCTTTTGATTGGGATATTGTCGTCGGTTTATTAACATACACATGACATTTCAGACAAGAAAAAATTGCTAAGTAGCATAAAAAATTGTAAGGTCTGGGCTTTTCGGAGGCCATGGAATATCACCCCTGCGAGAAATCAGTACGGGGTCTTCAAGACTTCGCGCATGGAAGTTCACTGGAATTGCAAGCGTCCATAGGCTAGGGTAACCATCGGACGGCTTGTTTGCCACCGAAGTGGTAAAAAAATATTTCTTCGGAAACATTTCCTTGACCATCGGTAAAGTCACGTTGGACTCTTGTCGCATCCAGGTCATGCTGTTGTTCAAGTAGCATTAAAAACTCTCACAACATCGTCACGTATGCCGTTGCCTTCACAGTCACGTTATTTCCTTGATTTTTTTCAAATAAATAAGGACCTATGCCCTTTACTGATATGGCAGCCTTTATTTTGCGGGGAATGAATTGGCTTTTGGCTTCAGTAGCGCATTGGTTTCTGTAAAATTGTTTTACAAAAAAGCACGTTCTCCCGTGATGCACTCCATCGTGACTAAAATTTCATGAAGCGACGCATAGTTTCCCGCCACCCTTCAACTGCGCCTGTCCTTTTAACGATAAACTCAAACAAACAAAATGGCGTATCCTATAAATATAACAAAATCAACTCGAGTAGCGTTGTGTTTTATGTTGCTGCGTGAATTAAAGTAATTTTTTAGCCTGTTTATAATTTTATAATTCTCCACCACTACATCAAAATCGGTCCATTGGTTTAGGACCTTTTATCCTACAGACATACACATAGATACAAACGTTGAAGTTATAATAACCATCCTTTTTGCATCGGGGGTTTAAAAAAAATTTAAAAATGAAAAAGTGCTAAAAATTATGGGACGGTAAACGTCACTCTCGTTTGACTCCTCGGAAAGCCTTTAGGCACGTTTGTGTACGTTGTGACATTGGTCCAATTTCCTTCGAATTGCCGATGACGATAATTGAACCGAAAGAGGATACTGGAGGCACTTCAGGGATGGTTAAGTGATGTAACAATAACAAAATGGGGCTTAAGTACCAAAAACATTCTGAAATCAGACACTAAGATGTTTTCTTCAACAGTAAACTTACATTCGTGCTTCATATAGAAATAAACATAAAAAATACATCAAGTATGCTTAGGTAGTAATACACTACATTTTAAACCGTATACTTTAGTACGGAAAATGCCGTGAAAACCGTTAAGTTACTAATTTAAAAAATTAAAACTGCCCTGCCAGAAAAAGAATTACGCGCCATAAAGATTTTTTTTAAATATTTACAACCAGTGTCTATCGGGATGATGTAAAGATTCTAACGATACCCCATACATCCAAATTAGTTCAGGCATTTAGAAGTTATGGCAGAATAAAGAACCACACATACATACGTGTGTATGTGATTTTTTTCAGTTCAGGGATTATTTATGTATGTACCACATTACACTCCTTTTATGGGCAGTTGTGTAAAAAAAACGTCGTAAGGAATGAGACTTCATGACACAATTTAACCTCAATACTTTAGAGAAACGAACAACATGTTATAGACTTATAACTTCTTATTGAAATTATTGAGATCAAAAATAGACTGTATTACAACAAATAAAGGTCCAGGCTCGGCGAGATATGCCCGATTTCCCATAACACCCCTTTAACCACCGCTTTGTACGATCGTTTTCAATTCTTCTCCAAACTACTTAATATCTGTACACATTAAGTCACTCAGAAAGTTGCGCATAATCATACAAAAATCGTTGTGGTCTAACAGTAGATCCCAATAATTGAGTCTTCGCAATGAATTAATGTAAAAGTAAATTGTAATCATTATACTTAATACGTGAAGAACATTGTCTGAACCTCTTTTAGTAGTAACGTGAATTTTGGAATATTTACAGTTTACATATAGAAGAAGTGCAGAAAGCTAAAACTTTTAAACAACATGTCTTGGAACTTTAAAAATTACGTAAAAACGGCTTAATGAAATTACACGCCTCCAGTATATGCGTTAACCTGTCTTGGTAAGTAAGTCTAAACAATGACAGCTCATGTTATACTGGCCAATGAAAAAACCATGGTCGAAATTCGACCACCAAGCGATCTCTAGTATTTATAATTATAACTAAATATATTCATTGTAATTCTTGGTTATTTAATTTGATGATTGTATAAATGCTACAACTACAATTATATAATTGTAATTATATCATATGTATTTATGTAACTAGTTTCAAGGTTCACAGATTTTTTAAAAAAGAAACGAATATTAGTGTAAGTTGAATAAAGAAGATTAAACATTGACAGCTCATTCGTTTTTCAAATAAATTACAATCATTTTTCAAATTCAATTTTACAGACTATAAACCGTAGATTCAAGATATTAGGCTACTTGGGTGCGAAAATATAAGGTTTCAGCAAAAATGAAGAATTTAATACCAGATTAAGTCATGTATCGAGAATATTTTTTTATTTTTGCCATCCCGGAGAGTCTTCAAAGAGCTGTCTTAACGCTAATCAATTTTAAAAGAAAATTGATGCCTGTACCTGCGCCTGTAGATGAAGGTAATGTCGTTTCAATTTATTTGGTTGATTGATTAAGGGCCGAGCAATATCTTGTGTTTATTGAGCCACATACAGTTATTGTTAAGTAACTTATTTAATAAAATCGTAT
The DNA here is from genome assembly GCA_949752705.1 of Callimorpha dominula. Taxonomy (NCBI): domain Eukaryota; kingdom Metazoa; phylum Arthropoda; class Insecta; order Lepidoptera; family Erebidae; genus Callimorpha; species Callimorpha dominula. The sequence continues at coordinate 4,940,287 of OX457005.1, forward strand.
TAGTTTCTATAGATAGTTTTAGTTTAATACCAAGCACACAATAGTATTTTTTACACACGTAGAATGCACCAATACATATACAACATTGTTAAAGCGTCGCACCGAATACTAATATTAAAACTGTATTAGAAACAAATACATTTTATTATGAAAAGGTTTTAATTTAATAAAAATCTACATTAAATAACCATATTCAACAACTTACAACTTTAAAAATTACGTGAAACCGGCTTAATGAAATTACACACATCCAGTATATGTGATTACCTGTCATGGTAAGTAAGTCTATACAGTGACAGCTCAAGTTATACTGGCCATAGAAAAAACCATGGCCGAAATTCGACCACTACGCAATCTCTAGTAATAATAAATATATCCACTCTTTTTGCTTTTGCCGCAGTCAAGCATGTTCACCTCTCGCAAATTATAGACGCCCGACCTTTTTGGAGGCCATCCCCGATAAGGTCTATATGTCCTTCTTAAGTGTCCATCCTGGCATTTTGATTTCCGTCCGCGCTGTAAATTTCTTTTTTCCAATTTACTTTCATTCATCATATATAACCACTCAACTAAATCGAATGACCATAGATGGGTTTGTTGTCTTTGGTCTCGTTTAGCTCCGTAATCCCTGATTTATGGTAATGTCGACTATTTGGAACTGTGAGGAAGAAAACTTCTTTCAATAAACAGTCTGATTTTTTTTTAAACCGACTTTAAAAACCACTAACAAAGGACAATAAGTCAGTTTAAGTGTTTATTTTTCGATTTTTAGTGTAAGTTACGTACATATTGAGTAGATTTGGTATTTAGAACTGTATATATTATAATTTAAGAAACAGCAGTAGGTTAGATTATATTAAATTTAGTTTATTTATATATTTATAGCCTGATACTTTATTTAGACAATAAACATTAGACAATACAAATCCCAATAGACAATAAATAACTAGACAAGACTACAAATACGGCGAGCTGAAACCCTTACGGTATATTTGGTCAAGCAATATTATCTATCATTGTAATCTTATTTTATTCCATACTGTTCCAGAACTAAGATCTAAATTGCCATCTATGATAGTATATTATCTCTACTAAAATACTGTAAAATATATCTATTTATGTATACCTATCTATATGTATAAGTATTTATCTATATCTCAAATAGTGCGCCATCCACTATTATATTTTATTAAATAATTTTGTTATTATTTCCATCCAAAGGTTGTCTGGTAGAGATCGCTTTTAGCGATAAGACCGCCCATTGTACTCTGATTTGTAAGATGATTATTTGTTTCAACTGTGCTTTATTAATGGTGTACAATAAAAAATATTCTATCTATCTTCTATTCTAGATGAAACCCCGGCTTCGCTCGGGTGAAATGTGACTCATAATACACAATCTTTTACAAAATGTAGGTAGATGAATCGGCCTTAACGAAATCAAGATGGCATCCGAGTGGCCAATATGGCGACTGCCATTTGCATCATTAGAATTTAACAAAATACTCGACAATCCGAATTTTGCGGATAAATGTTGTCGACTCGAAATCATTCTTTTTTTATGTTTTATTGTTCAGGTAAGGTTTCAATCCAATCTACCGTCTCCTTGACCGAATTATTAATATAGAAGTGGTAAGATTTCTAGTATGTCTAGCAACTTGCTGCACTTGATCGAATAAATAATAAAAAAATAAACACACAGTCGGACTTAGAACACACAAGTTCGTTAGTAACAGTAACAATCAGCACTTTAAACGTCAATGTTACTTAACTTCAAGAAAAATCAACGAACACACTACATCTGTCCTCAATTTCTGAGGGTTTCCTTCGTTTTCCATAGATAAAATCATCAGATCTGAACTTGGTGACAATGGGACCACCATGCGATCATACCCCTTCAAAAAAAAAAATTGAAATCGATCCATAGATGACGGAAATAACAGTGAACAAATACATACAGCCGACTTTGACTTTAGTGCGTTGTCGTGTCCGGCGGGGCTTAGACGCAGGAAAAACGAGGGGTCAAATGGACCAAACATCAAACGGAGGTAAAATACCTGGAAATTCAAAAGTTCCTAGATTGTAAACGTAAAAAAATCTTTTTGTAACTGCATGCTAGAGTCAGGCCCTATAAGTGATTTAAGTAAGTGTTTCTTTGCCAGGTACAACAGGTATAGTTATGTTTATCAGAATTCTGGTTACCATAGTACAGGCTCTGTCTAGTTTGGGATCAGATGGCCGCGTGTGAAGTATCTCAAGTTATAGTTAGTTATAATGAGTCACACATTACTAGTATTCTTGTTAACCCCTCCAGCTATAGCTAATTTGCTTGTGTTAAGAGTGGGTTCACGTCGGTAGTGCACTGGGTGGGGTTCGAACCCGCAACCACTTGATCGCAAGTCTGACGCCTTAGCCATTACGCTACCGCCACTTTTGGGCGCCGTGAACATCTACTAACTTAGACAGTAGGTACGAAATCCCATAACCTCCTTACTTTTAGTCAATATTGATGAAAAAACAATAAAAATAAACTAAATTCTACCTTAAAACATCCTAAGAAATTGTTTCAATTTATAACGCCAAGCGAAGCCCAGTCCATGCCACAACAGTTTAGTCAGTGACATCACCAGCTAAACTATAGTCAAACTAAACTATAAAAAAGAGCATTATTCTGTGGTGTGTATTAGTCGTATCGATTGGTATTAACAAATCCAAAATCTGGTCTATTACCAAGAAATAGCCATTGTAACAAATATTTCTGACTGTTCGTTAAGTAGCCTACGTATTATGATTTCTCTTCTGTTACAAATTTCCAATCACATTAAAGTCTTTCTATAAATGAAACGCTAAATAAATACAAAAGAGATCACATTCATGTGTGATCAATTTACAAAACGTATGATTTATATAGTATCCCTTCTTTATACTAAACCCTTTACAATTTTCCTTCAACCAAAAATCAATTAAACAACAAAAGAGAACAGCTAGGGTACGGAAGGGTACAGTTTCTATTGAAAACTTCTAAAATAGATATTAATTAAAGGCACAAATGAATGAAAAATATTCATTGAATGCGAGAACGTGATGACAATAGCTCTGCGAAGTGGGTATGAACAAAAGCGTTGGATAATTGGAATCTTGATGCTTTCATTATTTCGATGCATGCTCCTCTGGGACTTATACCAACCTTTGCTTTTATCGTAGGTCGTTTTAAAACTGGGGTATCTGTGAACTGAGTAATTAATGGGTAAGACGGACGGATAATTTAATGGATTTGGATAGTAATTAAGATTATTATTTACAAGTGAGCTTCCTTTTATGTAGTGTTACATAAGTTGATAATCACAGCTGGAAGTATCGTATATCATGAATAAACAAATGAGATATTATTAAAAAAGGGAGACCCGCTGACCCAGTTTGGGTCATCGGTTCTGCTTACATTATAGCTTTAATCTCTTTAATTGTTGTCATATGCCGGATGCTACATAAAGACTGTTAACATTTTAGGAGCGTTGTGTAGCCGACAAATAGTTGATTACCAGATAATAATTCATAGGGTTACCAGAGATCCATGGTTTAGGATTAAATTGTTTTTTTTTTCAATAAAAAAAAGGACAACTCCCACACTCGGAATGATTCCTGTGTCGCAAGGGTCTTTACAAACATAAAAAAACGAACACCAACAACACACAGACTCGGGACAAATAGATCACACAAATTTTTGTCCCGTGTGTACTGGCGAGTCTACCGCTTAAACCATTGCATCATCCGTGCAGTCAAGTACACTAATAGTAATTGCAAAAGTGTTTACCAGTAACATCAATGTGTTGCGAATGTTTACAGGTACTTTACTTCGCTCCACTAACCATTCAACGGGCCGTTTGGCAACTAGTAATAGTGTTTGCTAACTTTGGAGCATTGGAACGAAACGGTTGGTTAAGATTGAAACGATATTTATCGTACATCCCTCTATCTTCAACTCATAAATGTACTTAATCCAAATTTTATTAGTTCCTAAAAACAGCTTTTAGTTACATAGTATTAAATAATGAAAACAGCCGAAATCTTTAACGTTTTTATCCTTTTGGGCGCCGTGAACATCTACTAACTTAGACAGTAGGTACGAAATCCCATAACCTCCTTACTTTTAGCCAATATGAACGTTGATGAAAAAATTATAAAAAGAAACTAATTTCTACCTATAACATCCTAAGAAGTTGTGTAAGGCATGAAATTTTACAAATTGCAACCGGGATTCAACGCGATGATGATGATGATGAAATTTTACAAATATATGTTTTAATCAACAAGATGCATACATTTAAATATTTGAAATTAGGGTTGGTACCAGAAATAACAAAAATGACAGATAAAAGATTTATTTGTAATTATAGACCTAGACACTCTACTGCAAACTTCACCGCGAACTTTCAAATATATATATTTCATACAACAAAAAACAAGAGAAACGCAGGGCGCTTTTACACAACATTTTTAATGTCGGTATTCTCAGTGATATTTTTATGCAATATTTTTTAATTTCACATTGATTTCACATAATGTCAAGTTGAAATTTTCATTTATTGCTCCTGTCTACACTTGATATTAAAAATAAAGAGTCCCCACTAACTTTAAAATTTAAAAAATACATTCATTAATCCGAATGGCTCCATGGTATAAATAATAATTATTTAGCAATTCGGGATAATCTCATGCAGGCTAGGAGGTAGCCGTTTATTACAGTACTAACTGTAATAAACTTTTGGCTTGCTTTTAGGGCAAGTTTCTTTTATTTTTGTAATAAATATTTTAAATTTTATCTGAGACTTACCTCCCCAATATATTATGATATCTACAATCTCGGTTAACCACTACAAGTAAACGAAAATTATATATAACTAGTAGCGCCTCGCGGTTTCACCCGCGTAAGTCCCGATCCCGTCGGAATGTCGGGATAAAAGTAGCCTATGCGCTAATCCAGGTCTCCAGCTATCTACATACCAAGTTTTATCGTTATCGGTCCGTTATATTTGGTGTGAAAACATTACAAACATACACCCAAATGTTTCCTCTTTATAATATTAGTTTAGATAAAAATTAAATGTATGAAGTAAGCTACTCGCCATTACCATAATCTCAATTTCAAAGTACCTCAACAACATAGTATTAGCTTTTGCAAAACAAACCAAGAACAATAGTTCAACTAAAAATATAAGAAAGATATCTTCCCACACTCCACTGCGTCTGTTTTATTGTAATGCATACGCCTTAGTTCCATTTATAAGTCTATTAAACAACTGTTAAGATAAAGTGAGCTTGCTAGTGCTTTATCTTTCCTAAACCTGTTGCTTTACTAATTCACGTAAGAAATAAAAAATACGTGATCTCAATTAACTTTGTTTAACACTGATTTTTCTTGCCCTGCGGTTTCACTGTTACTATTTAGTTGATCCTAAGATTAGCGTTCAGCTTTGTAACTAATACTAGTGGAAAATGTGGTATAAAAGGTTTAAAAATTTACAGATCTTTTTTTTTCAAATTAAATTTTTACAGGCTATAAAACGTAGATTCACGATATTAGGCTACCAAAATAAAGAATTTATTACGAGATTAAGTCGTGTATCGAGAATCAGGTTTTCAGTGATAGATACTTGGTTGTTAATAAAGTATTTATTTGGTTTTTTAAAAGTAGAACTCGTGTCTCATCCTGCTCCGTAATTATAAATTTAAAAATTTTCAAATAATTTATCTTTTTAAAAAGAATAACCATCGAACCACTTAAAACATTTTCGTAGAACATGTTGAAAAGTAGGAAATGCGCGCAGGTCAGTAGTCATGTGAATAAGATTTTACATAATATAGTGTATTATTTTAATTAACGTAAGTGTAAAAAAAAACATATTCTATTGTTCTACATACTCATAGATGAAAAGATAATTTAAAACTTACGCAAGGCCCCATGTCATTTTAACCACGTTATAAATAGTGTCTGCTAGAAATATATTTACTGTAATATGATAAAACATTGATAGCATTTATTCTCATATTCTCTAGAGCTTAATCAAATTACTTTAGGCTCGAAAACATAATATTCGTCATGAAAATTTAATAGGCTTGGAACTAAAAAGCATTATAATAGGACCTCTGAGACTTCTTTAAAGACTTTTATTATGCTTTTTAACCGACGAAAAAAAAGGAGGTTCTCAATTCAACCGTATAATTTTTTTTTTTGTTATGTCTGTTCAGCCCTCACTCCGTTATTTATGAACCGATTTTGATTATTCTTTTTTTGTTAGATAGGGTATACCTCAAGGGTGGCTTCATGTCAAGGAAGTCAGGATATGATTATGGGATCCTGAAAAAAATGAGAGAAACCCTCGAAAATTGTAGGAACGAATAGTGTTTCTGTTTACTTTTCATTACTTCATCAGGTATTGCGTTTAGAAATCATCATCATTGTTCATCATCATCATCATCATCGTGAGTCGGCGCCAAATAAAATTTTGATAATTAATCAGTTTGTTGTTTGGCGCCGACTTAAAATAAGTTTATATAAAATTAGATAGTTTATGTAAATAAGCTCAATACTTAAGACTTAAGGTTTATTTATTTTTTGCTTTTTAGTTCTTTTCGTCGGTTAAACTTTTTGTTAAAAAGATTTTATATAGTTAAAGTTTATTGCTAGGCTCCAAATATAGAATACGTTATGAAAAAAACATAACGTAACATAACAGTATATGTATATGTCTGGTAGCTTACAACCTCAGCACTGAGGCTTGATGACAGTTGAGATGACTGTTTTAAGATTGCAAGCCAAAATAAGAACTTCTATTAAAAAAAAAATTGTGTGACAATCTCATAACTATTAACTAATATTTTATGTAAGGAAGACTATAGACAAAGTAATATGCTCTCTTTGCTAAGCCTTAACTAAGAAGAACAGAAAAAAAATATAATCAAAGACCGTGACACATTTTAGACATTTCTGATTCAAAAACGATATAATGAAATAAAATAAAAAGTAATATTCTAACAATAAAAATACTAAGATATATAGACTTGTATTCAGTACAAAAGTGCATAAAACTTTATTAATACTAGTCTTGTGGAAATGGTGTCATCTATATCCACGCTAACGTCATGTGGGGTCCGTTTTTTAAATACACGATTTGACCGCCGCGGTCGGTTGCTGTGAACGAATTTATTACAAAAAGTTGTAGATTAAACAGTATCTGTCACAGTGACAAAAAGTATCTGGTGTAGTGTTATTCCCTTGCTGACAGTGTGACGTCAGCTATAGAACAAAGTTCAATTCTTTAGGTTATTTTATCCTTGAGCTCATGACGAAGTCATTTAGATTACTAGCAATTAGTGGTCATTAGTTAGATTGAATCCAGACTGTTTAGCATAAAGTACCACTCTGAATTTCTAATGGGAAACGTGCCTGCTACTTTTTTGTTAACGATAATGAGTTTGGTATTTTTTCCTTTCATTAGTGGTGCAACCGCTACATAGTATTTCGACTAATATTTCAGTCTTAAGATACTTCTTCATCTTACTTGTGTTTTTATAGTTATGTTTCTTAAGTATTATTAAAATATAGTGCACAAATGTACTGTTGGCAGCGCTTTAGCGACCACTCAAATTGAATGAGCAATATTTTTTCACAGTTCAGTTTACGGATGGATAACTATTTGCAATTACGGTCCTTTATATTTCACGATAAATGGAAACGACGAAACAAGAAATTTACCTGTCAATGTAAAACCAGTTTAATTCAGTTGAGTTGAACATCGCTCCCACCTCTGCATAAATCTGATGGTTCTCTGGCTGGTCTTATAAGGAAAGTAGATATGTTGCTAATCTTTTTGCGAGATAAATACCCACCTCTGTCCCAAAATGAGAGCCGTTGAAATCCCCCAAAAAGAGGTACTTAAGTGTTTGCTACATATAGACGTGAATAAAGCCTGCGGATCAGAGTGCATTCCGGCAGTGGTTCAAAACCACTGCGTAGCCGTGTTTTCTCCTGTTCTGATACGCATCTATAAATTCTTACTTGAAACTGGCAAGATCCCAAGAAGCCCCTGGCAGCTTGCTAACGTTCAACCTATACCCAAAATGGGAAGCCGTGCAGGCCCAGCCAATTATCGACCAATTGCAATCACCTCCATTGTATGCAAGATTATGGAGCGTGTATTGAACAACCGTCTCCTGGCATATCTAGAAACCAACGAGCTCCTCCATATCTGGATATCTGATTTCCTAAGGGAATGGTCGATCTGAGTCATCTTAGATGGCTGCTTATCCGCCCTAATGGCAATTAATGCCGGGGTACCTCAGGGATCTGTTCTGTGTGCAACCTTGTTCCTGCTCCATATAAATGACCTTTTAACACCTGACATTATTGGTTGCGCCGATGACCGTTGCAGAAATATATATGTCCAATGCGTCCAAATTCACGTGAAATCCAGTCTTTGAGAGTGTTCATGATTGAACGGGTTAATATGACATTTCAGCGGGTATCCGATAGGGGTGACGCCTAACTTGTTAATTTTAACCCTTCAAAAACAAAGGCGTGTTTCTTTTCTGCAAAAAAGTGCTTTTAAACTTACACCTACTTTCCAAGGTGTATCCTTACCGATAACTGATCATCTAGGGCTTCTTGGCATTACAGTCACATCCAAATTTAACTTCAGTCTACAAATCGAGTTCATGGCACAGACAGCTTCATAAAAATTGGGAGTCGTTTCAAAGGTTCGGCGGTACTTCACTTTTGAACAGCTGTGGAGTACTGCCTTTGGGATAACTCAAGTAAATATCAACTGGAACCATTGAACTCCGGCGACCGAAGAGCCTATAAGCCTGTAAACGACGACGTGCTTACGAATAGGGCATTGCATACTCTTGAGCATGGTCTTAAAGTCGCCTACTTATCGGTTTTCTATAGGAATCACTTTAGTGAGTATGCGATGGCTCTCTTTGAACGAATTTTCCTCCCCTCACCATTCCTTCATCGGATGACTAGACGCAGATAGATTTTTCATCCTTTCATTGTTGAAACACCAAAAATTCGAAGGAAACGTTTTGACAACTCCTTTTTGTGCGAGTCACCAAGATGTGGAATGAATTGCCTGCGTCTATTTTTCCAGACAATTATAATCCTGGAACGTTCAATCACCATGTGTGTACCATATTTGACTTCATCATCACTTTCCATCAGGTAAGTTGGAAGACCAACGCCTATGCCACTACCAGATAAAAAAGAAATATATAGTCATTATTTTTGAATTTTTTGTCATTGATTAATAAGTTGATCAAGTAGTAACAAGTGTACATATATTCATCCAAATGTGTCAAGAATTATCTCGCCTAATATAAGCTAATGGTACTGTCCTATTTGCATTTATAGTCATATTATAGTCATAGTATGAAGCAGCATTAGCATAATGGTTGAAGATATATTTCTCACTCAAACATCACTACTCCGCTTAGTTGGAGAATTTAACGAAAATGCTAGTAATTTTCAAACATGGTTTTGTAGTCTTTGGAAAAGAAAACTGTTTTTTTTTCAAGTTCATTATTAGGATGCTTTTTACTTTCCAATTAAGCTAAATACTTGTATTAGAGAGTGGGCCTAAACACGTAGTGTTGGATTTTTTTTAATGGTTTTCTCAATCTATTCAGATTGCCCTAAGGAACAGTATTTTTATTTGGATGAAAAAGAACAAGTGATACAGAAAAGGACAGGGCATTATTTTATTAGCTACTATTTCTAGGTGAGCACAGTAATACCAAGACAGTTTGTAGCGTTAAGAAATATAAGCAGGACTCCACTGATCTTGCGGAACTGACCAAAGTGATTGGATGATTTAAAGTTAGACACGCCTGATGGTAACTGGTCACTTGTCCTAACAAAATCTCCAAATAGCAATAATAAAAAACTATTTAATGAAAACGTAATAATAGAGAAACCTAAGTTTGATAGCCAATTGAATAGGGTAGATGACTGTCAAGTGAAATCAATATCTTTTTAGTAAACGTCAAAACAGTAGGTTTGGTTTTGTATACTCTTTTGGCTTCGGGACATTTTTGTATGAAATACTAAGACAGGAGGTCATGCTTTACTGTTACCAAATCATTCACTTCTAATGTTAACTGATGACTTACAAAATAAATTAAAAACGTTAAAATAAAACGGAATGAAAATTTTCGTACTATTTTAAGTTATTTTATTGCCCGATTCAGCGAAATAATTTATTTTGAGCAAAGGCATCTACCCAATTATCTGAAAAGGTATCTATAGGCGGATATTCACATGACTTTCTGATCCATTATAAATAACAAATTTTCTTCAATGACTAAGTTTTAATGGTAAGTACCTAAGTACTAACTTATTGCAATAATCAAAAATAATTTTATTTGGTATATTGTCCGGCTGGAAAGTGATAACTGCTGGCTGATATTGCGCAAAATAAACACAATTTGTCACCCTATCTATTCGTATGGTTTTGTTAAATAGCGTTGTTTGTTTGTAATTTTGTATTTTAATTAAACTATTTATGAATTTCACTACTTAAACTCCGTTACCACATTCAACTTTTGTGTCTATAATACCCATATTTATAAAACACAATAACACCACAGCTGAAATTTTTTTCATGAGAATTGAGATTCTTATGAACAAATTAGTACAGCCTATACATTAAGTTATACAAAATGTTTCCACTACTCTAAAGATAACGTCAATGTATAGGCTCCTTAAGAAACGCCATACCGAGTAGCTGAAATTCTAGAAATTACAATCGGTTAATAGATTTCATTATTACCAACACTCACTGAATTGTCATAACCGCACAAAGGAAAGCTTTACTTGTACAATGTCTTTTGTCTGAAAGCTATGGTTATAATAATAACACTTAACACTTGCTTTCTCTTTTACACTCAACCGTTATTGATCCTAAGAGTATCTAATCCTCACTCATAGCATACAGTATTAGTAAGCGACGCAATTTACTTTTTGACAAAAAGGTTTTATACACGTTGTATTGCTAAAGAGTGCGCACATTCTGTTTCTAAAAATAGGTCAGTACTAAGACGCCCTAAATAATTGTGAACGCAGACATACCTTGCATGCCCTTCGCCATCTTTTTTGTTAGACTTTGAGAGATTTAAATGGCAACATTTTATGTTTGAGTTTATACATTTAACATATTTTCTCTTCCCTTTCCCTTGACAACCCTGGTCGTAATAGGATCGTTAAAAAGTGTTAAGATATTTTATTCACAAGAATAAACGATAGTAATCGAAAATAAGTATTTTTAGTTACAATAACCTACAGAGAAAAGTTATCTCAATTAATTTAACATGGTAGCAGAGCGTGGTTCAAAAGAATATTAGTAATTACAAAGTTGCGAAAGGCCGGCCGGCACAGCATCAAGACCAAAGGTAAGAAAATGGCGTCCGCTAGAAATTCAGAAATTCTTATTCCGATTTTCGATGGCTCAGATTACAACAATTGGAAAATAAGAGTACTCAAGTATCTACAATTTAAAAAGTGTAAGGATGTAGCCATTCGTAAGAAACAATCGACAGATGATGCTATAAAGTGGGAAGAAATGGATATACAAGCCACCAATTACATATACAGCGCCATTTCGAATAAACAACTTGAGTATATTAGCGATTTAAATTCGACTTATGAGATAATTTGTAAATTCGACGAAATGTACTTGAAGAAATCAACAGCATTGCAAATTGTATGTAGAAATAAGCTAGAAAGTTTAAAACTGAAGAACTATTTAGAGGTTAACCTATTTTTTGACGACTTTGAAAGGGCAGTAAACGAATTAAAACAGGCCGGAGCTACAGTTAGTGAGCAAGAAAAGTTAAATTATATGATTAAAGCACTGCCACCCAGTTATAGCCACATGGGTGACTTGATTGATGTGTTACCACAGAAAGAAAAAACAGTAGACTACCTGAAAAGTAAAATTAAATTAAAAAGTATTGAAGAAAGTTCAGAAAAAACAGATAGTAGTAACCAGTCAAATGTTTTCAAGGTTGAACCTCAACATAAAAAGGGGTGTTTTATATGCGGCAGGACCAATCATTTACAAAAGGATTGTTGGTACAAAAACAATAGAGGCAGAGGTCGAGGCTCCTTACGTTTCCGGGGAAGAGGGCAAAGCAAACCAATTTACCAAAGTAAATACCATAGCAATAACTTCCACACAGAGGTCCATCATACTTCAAAAACGGCTATAGGAGACAATAAAAATGAGCTGAATTGGTTACTTGACAGCGGCTGTTCAGACCACATAATTAACAACGACAACTACTTTGACACCTATGAGACTCTGGAAACTCCTGTACAAGTTAAAGTTGGTGACGGAAGGCTATTACCTGCGACTAAAGTTGGTAATATTAAAGTATACTTTAAAGTTTATGGAAAGAAATCTGAGGTCACTTTGTCAAGAGTATTTTATGTAAAAGACATGAAAGCAAATTTATTGAGCAGCTCAAAAATAACAAGAAATAAATTTTGCATTATATCAAAAGGAACCTTTTCAAAAATTTACAATCAAAGAAGAGAATTAGTAGCGATCGCCAAAGTAGAGAACAACCTTTATGTTATGAAAAGCTATACTGAATGTAAATCTGCAAATCAAGCTAATGTCGCCTCTATCACTGTGAAAGAGAAACTGCACCGAACATTGGGACATATTAATTTCAATAAGTTGAAGACAATGTGTAAAGAACAACTATTAGAAGGAATACCAAAAGAAATTGAAGAAGAATATATGAAGTGTGCTATATGTCTTCAGAATAAAATGCATAACTTGCCTTTCAGAAATAATAGAAGAAGAGCAGAAGATATTTTAGAAATAGTGCATACAGATTTAAACGGTCCTCACAGAACTGTTGGATATCAAGGTGAAAGATACTTTTTGAGCTTCATCGATGACTACAGTAAGTTGGCTAAAGTCTATTGTATAAAGTCAAAAGATCATGTATATGAATGTTTAATGCAGTATGTAAATGAATGCCAAAATTTAACAGGAAAACGGATAAAACAAATAATATGTGACAATGGAACAGAGTACTTGAATGCAAGAGTAACTATGTTTGCCAAAGAAAAAGGTATAATTTTGAAACCATGTCCGGCATATGTACATGAGTTGAATGGCACTGCGGAGAGATTTAACAGAACAATCATGGATATGGCAAGATGTCTTCTGTCAGAAGCTAAAGTTGACCGACGTTACTGGCCTGAAGTAGTAAAAGCTGCCACATATTTGAAAAACAGAACTTTGACAAACACAATAGAAAGAAAAACTCCATATGAAATATTTTTTAAAAGGAAACCATCATACAATAACCTGCGCATGTATGGCAGTAAAGTTTATGTGAGAGTACCAGAGACAAAAAGAAAATCCAAATTTGACAAGAAAGCGGTACTAGGAGTTTTACTCGGCTATACAGATGTTGGATACAAAGTACTAGTGCAAAATAGAGTAATTATAGCTAGACACTGTGACATTATTGAAGAAGATATTACATTTATTGGATTTGAAGATCAAAAGCTAGAAGAAAAATTAAAAGAAAGTATAAAAACACAAGAAAACTATGAGAAACAAGACATTAAAGATATTCAATTAAAAGAAACACATGAATCAAGTTTGACAGGAAGTCAAGAAAGAGAAAAGGAAAATATAACTATGCAAATAAATGAAGACAGGCCGCAGAGAATGATTAAAAAGCCATTGAGATTTGCTGAAGAATATGGCTATTGTGTGTATGCTAATTATTGTTTTATTCCAGATAATTTTCAGGAGGCGACAATGTGTGACGATAAAATAAAATGGAAAGAGGCTATGAATCGGGAAATGGACAGTTTGGTAAAGAATAATACTTGGACTCTTGTTGACAAACCACATGATAAAAAGGCTCTTGATGTAAAATGGATATATAAAAGGAAATCTACCCCGAGTGATGAGTATAAAGCCAGATTAGTAGTTAGAGGTTTTCAGCAGACAGATTGTGTAGATGATACTTATTCACCAGTTGCAAAAATGCAAAGTTTAAAGTTACTTCTGTCTTATTGTTGTCAATATAATTTTAATATACACCAAATGGATGTTGAAACTGCTTTTCTAAATGGTAAAGTGATGTCTGAAGTATTTGTAAAACAACCTTTTGGTTATGAAGATGGTACTAATAAAGTGTATAAATTAAATAAATCATTGTATGGTCTCAAAGAAAGCCCTAGAGCTTGGTATGAATGTGTAAATGATTTTCTAAGTAGTCTTTCTTTTCAAAGAAGTAAATATGATTATTGTTTGTATTTTACAGCTGATGTATACATTTTACTATTTGTCGATGACTTGTTAATTTGTTCAAAAAGTGATAAAATAATTTCAGATGTCAAAAATAAACTTATGAATAAATTTGTAATGAAGGATATGGGCAAAGTTAAAAGCTATATAGGAATTGAAATTGAATATGATTATGACAAGTGTAAAACCATGACCTTAAGTCAAAAAGCGTATATTGAACTACTTGCAAAGCATTATAATATTGAATCTTCTAGATTACACAAAACTCCAATGGAAGTTAACCTTAAATTAGAGCCATGTGATTTAAATGAAAATATTAAGTATCGAAATCTAATTGGAGCCCTTTTGTATATCAGTTCAGGAACTAGACCAGATATTTCTTATAGTGTTAACTACCTAAGTAGGTTCCAAAATTGTTACAATGAAACCCATTTTAAACATGCACTGCGAGTCCTAAAATATTTATATCTAACTAAAGATTTGAAATTAACATATTCTAAAAATGTTACTGCTAATATGCTAGATTGTTTTGTAGATTCAGATTTTGCAGGGGATGTAATTAGTAGAAAAAGTACTACAGGATATGTAATAAGATTCTTTGGAAATGTAGTTTATTGGAAGTCTAAGAAACAAAACTGTGTAACAAAGTCTTCTTCATTTGCTGAGTATGTATCACTGTCTGAAGCGGTCACTGAAATAGTATTTTTAGTTTCATTAATAAATGATATTTTTAGATTAAACTGCAAACCTGTAAAAATGTATGAGGATAACTCAGGAGCACTTGCTATTGCCAAATATGGAAATTTTACTAAAAATTCAAAACACATTGAAGTTCATTATCATTTTGTACATGAAAATTATAAAAGTGGAGTAATTGATATCGTAAAAGTTTCTACAAAAGAAAATATTGCTGATACATTAACCAAATCACTGGGAACTGTTTTGTTTGTTAAGTTTAGAAACATGCTTTGTTTACTATAAAGTGTATTATACACCCAGAATTCTTAAGTATGTACTATTCATAGATGTTGGTATATAATATATGAAATAATAGTATCTAAGTAAATGCTAGGTTAGAAAATTTGTAGTAGGTATATCTTAATGAGAAGTAGGTAAACTTAAGAAAGATTGTGAGATGATGTCAGGAGAAAATATTGTAAATGTAAGGAGGCGTGTTAGACTTTGAGAGATTTAAATGGCAACATTTTATGTTTGAGTTTATACATTTAACATATTTTCTCTTCCCTTTCCCTTGACAACCCTGGTCGTAATAGGATCGTTAAAAAGTGTTAAGATATTTTATTCACAAGAATAAACGATAGTAATCGAAAATAAGTATTTTTAGTTACAATAACCTACAGAGAAAAGTTATCTCAATTAATTTAACATTTTTTCTTGACTTTTTTAACAAATTTTGGGCAATAAAAATGATTTTTGTGTTTTTGATGTATTTATACGAGTTGTCAATAAAACTCATATTTATATTGTAAAAATAAGTGCGTACATTAAACAATATTTATAAGTATTTTAGCGTACATTACTAGTTCAGAAAGGGAAGTACAATGACCGTTTGTAACACTCGAGTCTATCGGCTGCGTGTGCTATTAAAGTCAGTTTATAGCCTTAATTGTGTGTGTATACTTATGATATTATCGGTCTCATAAAGCTTTGCTGGTAGTTTTATCATATGGGGCAAATATGTTGGTATTTTTTTCCTTTTAACCATTAAGAATGTTAGGAAGCATATTTTATTTTCAAACCCAAAGTTTTAGACTGCTCAGGGCTTCCAGAATAGGTTTTGGATATGTCATTCATTTAAAATTGGATTGGTTACGCTCAAGTCTGTCCTAGACCGTACCTCTAAAACAATTTAAGGTCTGGCAAACCCGCCAGCCAGATGGGTTTGTTTTAGTCGTTTTAATAATCATAGCCCCCGTTCCCGTACGAACGCTACGTTAGATTGTAAATTGTTAAGGTAACTTAAAACTTGAAAATCACGTGGTATTTTGTTACGTTTGACCTCCTGGTCAAACGTAACAAAAAATAGAGTAATAAGACTCTTTGGAATGAATTAAGCATACATTATTTTTCTTTTGTCACTTCTCGTTCGTAACATGAGGGTTAAAGTTTTTTCTTTCTTTTTTTGCAGATTGGGAACCTGAAGAATTACTTTTTATTATCACATCCACACATCAGGAAAAGATCACCCAATGCCAGCATCGACCATTTCGATAGACTGAAAAATGACCCACAGGTGAGTCAATGCCATCATCATCATCAATACAAATAAATAAAATTGAAGTGTCTTTTTGTAATGTCAAAATAATAATTTATTTTTAAGCTTATACAGTTATTTGCATGATACCTATGCCTGTATATATTTTTTTTTATTTTTGTCTGTCTGTCTGTCTATTTGTTTTGGGTAATCTCCGGAACGGGAGGACCGATTTCCACAGGACTTTCACTGGCAGAAAGCTGGTGTTATAAGGAGTAACTTAGGATACTTTTATTTTGGTAAAAGAATTAGGGTTCCACGCAAAATATAGAGATAATATGTACACGCGAGCGAAGCCGGATTTATTTATTGAACTGCTAGTATTCAATAAATAAACTTTAAAAAACTTCAATAATAGCTGGCTGACAAAGTAAAGTTACAACATTTCGACACTAGATGCATTTCTATACATGTGGTGACTTCCACATACAGCAAAAATATACTTCAACATCCTCTAGCGAAGAGGGGCTGAACTGCAAAGTAAATTCTAAATCGCACGATGAATGTTGCGATAATTATGTTGATAATCTGCTAGATGAAGGCTGCTTCCAATCACGTCGCGGTCACCATTGTGGAGGGACGGGTGTTATGTCCCTCCGACTCAAACGGAGCATCCTGCGACCAGGCTAGATGATCATACCTGGCGAACCGTGGCCTAACGGTTGATGTTGGGAAGTTGTAAGTATATTAATCATTTCATTGCACGATTCAGGATTAGTAGTTACTATTGTTGTTGAAGTATGTTTTTGCTGTAAATGGAATTCGTCAAATTCACGTCTGTATCATGTACACGTCGTAAACGGTGGTGATTTTCTTTTCACCTTCTTTTGTGCTTTAAGCTTAGGTCCTGGGCGTATCAGAGTAGTTGTAGATTTTCTAACTTACTTTCTGTTGGTTCCCGAGGAAAAGTATCATAATGCTGTTTTTTTTACACATTCTGTATTAATGAAAAGGAGGACGAACCATGTATAAATGACGGTGTTCTTTAAGATCAAATGAATGTATTTTATCTCATATATATATATACAAACGAAAGGATACTCCCTCACTGACTAATCACAAAATCTCGGAATCTACTTGATCTATGAAGATGAAATTTGGCAGCTCCCTGCCAAATTAGTTGTTTATGGGGTGAAAACATCAGCGTGGAACGGATTTTGCGTAAAAGCTGGATTAAGGAAGTCTTAAGTCTCTCGCAAGTTTATATAAAAGTGCTTGGTTTTTTGTACTTGATATCTGAAATTTTGGCAGGGTGGTAGTTTAAGGTAAGACACGTCAGCTATGAACGAATTTTGTGACAAGCACGGATTAAGGATTTTTAAGGGCTCTCGCAAGTTTATATGAAAATCCTTGGTTTTTTGTACTAGAGATCTAAAATTTTACAGGGAGGTAGGAAGTTTATACACGTCTGAATTTTACGAGTGGGTCGGTTTAGATAGCCTAGGGGCTTTTGCAACGTTATGTGAAACTTCTTTATTTTTACTACTAGAGACAAAGTTGAGTTGTTCTGATTTACAATATAAAATAAATAAATAAGGTAGGAAGATTTTTCCAGCTGGTCAAAAGATATATATTATGTTTTTTACGGGCAATCTTTTGATATTTTTTTTAAATTCAAAGCTCGTATTTCACAGATGCATAGTTCACAGGTAAGAGAAGTCGGCTAATAACGGATTTTATGACTTCGCGTATATAAAAGTGAAAGGACACTAACTCTTTCACTTACTAACTAGTTACGAATTCTCAGAAAATGTTTGACCTATGAAGATAAAACTTGGCAGAGAGGGCAAGTTGGCTGTCAATTTACAAATGACATTAAAAATGTTAGTCCGACAGTGTATGAAAGTTTTGATGGAAGAAACGTTTCAATATTCGAAATACTAAATACAAATACAAAACACAAACAAAAAATACTAAAAACAAAACACGAACAAAAAAATCAACATTTTCGACACTTTATTATTATTATTTCCTTAAGCTTGAACGTTACGATATTCCATTAATGTTCTATGACGGGCAATTAACGGTCTCTCCTTGTGGACGACTACTTTTTACTTTACTTGACAGTTTCCTTATATCAGAGTGCTTACTTATCTGAAATATCTTTGCGCATTGGGGCAGGTTACAGCTCCCGAAAAGCTTCAGAAGCTATACTTATTATATATTAACAAAATTTAGATAAAAGCAGTTCAAATTAAATGCACAAAATCTCAAATTTCACTCCATTTTTTCTTCATGAACAAACCTCTAGGCAACATCTCACTAAGAACATCAATGAAATCGTAAGTTGGAATCTGGAGTTGGAGTCTCCAGTAGCAGGAAGCCGAAGTTCAAAAAGTTAAAAAAAAACATTTCGTTTCCGCACGGTGTTTACCGCTAATGGTAAGCCGACGTCAAAAAGACTGAAAAGTAATCAACTTACTGCCAAACTCTTAAATTTTAAAAACAAAAATGTCTATAGCACTTTATTGTACAGCCAATGCTTTAAATATTATAAAAAATATCTATTCCCACGCCGCCGATCCTGTCTGCGGTAAATCCTGAGTGCCCGGTGTCAGTTTACGAAACTACTTATTTTAACATGAAATAAAATCTTATTGGGATTAAAAGAGACCCATCAACATTGATTTCTATAATTCCATACAAATTGTAGGAAACGTTAAAGAGAGTAAATACCTACCTCGTATGTGACAAAACTCGTAACATTTTGATCAACCAAACGCGAGTAGATTTTAAATTTCGCAGTGATATTTTTCAAGTCACGTTTTACGGCTCTTTAATTCTAATTTAAATCTTTTTCTCTTTATCTTTCATTCTCGATTACTAAACAAAATTTATTCGAAAACATACGATATTAAATAACTTCACAATACCTTCACCCTTGCTAAGCAACCTAAATCAGTTTGTTGAAGGATTTGTTAGTCCCGGTTTTCTGTGAGGCCATGGTATCACTCCGATCGAGCCGGCCTATACGTGCTGAAGCATAGCTTTCTACTCCATCGTATTCGAATAAAAAAAATATATATATATTTTTGAAACAGCTTTATATTAAACAGAAGGAATATTGCTGTTAATTATATTAAAAATATAGTAGGCACATTATGTAAAGATCACCACTAGTCTCTAATTAAAAATGGCGAAGATAAAAAGAGATTAAAATCGAATTAAGTTTACTATATTTACACGAATTATGTAGGGCAAAGGTACTTTATCTCAGACCTAAAGTTTAATTAAAAAGTTAATTAACAATAGAGTTTCTTACAAAAGGTAAACAACAGGAGCCATACTTATCAATGGTCATTTATTAAAAAAGTTGTAATAATCAAACTGTTTCTTTTTTTATTTATTAATTTTTGATATACTTATGAAGTTATGACACAGCGCAGCGCATATTACACATTGCTTCCTAGACCCAAACTAAGCACAGCTTCTTCTTCGGGTTGTAGAAATACGATAAATATACCGCAGTTAACCAGAATGCTGATAAATGTTTCTACCATAGTACAGGCTCTGCCTAGCTTAGTATTAGACGGCCGTGTGTGAGATGTGTCAAGTTATTATTATTTTATTCTATAAGTACATTTTAAGTAGACATGTGTCTACGTAAAATGTCAAGACCAGTGTAAAAAATTATATTAAAATATATATATATATATACCTGCCTCACGCAATGAAACTTCTTGCGCCGATTAGTACTTATAATTGTACACAACTACCCAACATCAACCGTTGGGCCGCGGTCCGCCAGGCATGATCACCATTTGTGTTAGAGGGACATAGCACCCGTTCTTCCACATTCCTAAAGAACATGGAAGCCCTATTTTTTAATTGAATTCAATTACATAACTCTGAAAAAGGTCAGATCTAAATTTAAAACAGGAGGCTCGATAGGAAACCTTTAAACACTTTTCACTTAAGGGTACAAGACTAAAAATATCTTTTTTAGAATCGCAAGCTGTAACTTGTCAACAAAAATAATCTACATCGATATTTGATTGACGGTCTCCCATAAAATTATTCATTGGGATAATCCTAAAACTTATCGAATTTGATATCGTGACTTCGTGGTTTGCTCAATATAATTGATTCAGTGTCGTATTGACGTTGGGTTTTGTCTCAAAGGATTGGTCAGTTAGTTAATTTTGATAATTTGAATGGGATTCGACGACTCATCCATCTAAGTTTTCCGCCCGCTGCGTTCTGAGAATTGACTTGTTCGGATAGAAGGATCATTTTACCTGAAATTTTACAGGTTAATTTATTAAATTATGTAGTATTCATTCATATTATGCTCGGTCCGTTGGGACATCCGCTGAATGGAAAAGAACATTTTGCGTTGTGAATTAAGCTTCCAGTTCTGTATAGTGAGATAACAGTACATATTTAAGTAATTATAATTAAAACTTGTCTCTTTAAGTCTTACTCAGTGACTAATAAGATGAAATATTAAGAATGTTATCTTTTTATGACAAATGCTCATTATATTTTATTTTCTTACATTGTCTTTTGTGAATTATAGCAATAAGTTAGGTCCGAGCAAAATATATTCCGTTTTGAATGAATACACATAAAAAAACCTTTTGTAAACACATACGAAAGGTTTTTTTAACACAAACAGTAAAAAAAGTATTAGGAATAACATTGATTTCTGGATCTTAAATTAATAAGTTACATTTTTGAAGAATTTTCTAGTTTAAAAATATTTGATTTGACATAAGATAAGTAAATTTAATTAGATCGGCCAAAAAACTCTCATCCTCTCTATTCATAAACTACTCCATTAAACTAGTACAACATTAATAAGAACCAACGCACATGGAGCAAATTCAACATAATGTGGTGTTACAAGTTTAGTATAAGTCGAACATTTAGAAATAAAAATAACATGCAAATTTAACATTTATTAAAATAACTTATATTATATTATACTCATCATTCATCAGTTTTGAGTATTGATTATAATTTTTTTTTTTTTCATCGTAACTACTACTCTCTGCCTTAAAAAACTCTTTTACCGAATAAAATGTATTATTAATTAACCAATCTTTCAGGGCTGGGATAAATTAATTTAAGGGAGTACCTTTAAATAAATTTATACTCCTTATAGATTGGGTTTGGCCCTAAAAGATTGGACTCTCAAACTTAGAAAAACTTTATTAAAGACGTAAAAGTACATTGAGTAATATTTTTTTGTAAACTGGTCATCCTGGGTCCCATGTTTAACACAAGTAGGTCTATTTGGATTTCTGATGTTATTTCTTTTGGTGACATCTTTCACTTGCTAAATATTTCAGAGTGCTGTTTAATACACTTTCCTACTTACAGGATGTACAAATACGGCAATGTTGTCCATTTTTTTAATTTAAAGAGTGATACATCGGGAGCGCAATGTCGCAAATGAACCAACTGCCCCAATTTTGTACATTTGGTTTTGAGGTTATTTGGGTTAAAGCCGAAACACGTTTCATTTCATGTTTTCATGAAATAATGTTTTGTATTCATTAATATAGAAACATTCGGCTGTTGCATTATTTTTTAATGTGATTGCGAAAATTCTGAGTTTTGATGTGATCATGATTTAGTATTTTTTATTTTATTTTATTTTAATCGGAAAACAAACAGTATTAACAACTTAAAGATAAAAACAAATAATATGGCTAGTTACTAATTACATGTTTTCGCATTTAAATAACAATGATGCTTGTTTGTTTAAGAAAAAAAAAGAAATGATTACAATCATGGTATACTATACCTAACTATAATACTACCTCCCTCATAACAATACGTCATGAAGTGCATCTACACAGTTATTGAATCAAAAAAAAAAAAGGGTTTGATTAAATACCTTCGGCTTAGTAGTGAATAAGTCAAGTTCAGAAAAGTCAACCAACCTATTGTAGCACTTAACGGATCTTATAAAGAATGAATTCTGTCTGTAATTTGTGCTGCAGCGGGGGGCGTTAAGAAGAAGAAAAGGTATCCTAACAGATCTATTAGGGTCGCGTAACTGATCGCAGGTTTTACACTTGTACTGAAGGTATCCTGTAAAGTTTCGCTGGATAGATTCCAATCTTGAAATATAGACGTCATACATTGGATTCCAAACCTGCGGACAATATTCAAGTTTGCTACGGACAAAAGAACTGAATAATATTTTGAATATTTTGACATCCGTAAACACGTGTATCCCGTAGTGTATCCAGCCTTATAGATGGTAGTGTTACCAGTAGTATAAGATTTGTATTTTGGACAAACACCGGGCGACGGTAGTCACATGCCATCAGGTGACCCGTCTGCTCGTTTGCCCCTTTAATATAAAATAAAAAAGTTAGTTAAGTATTTAGATTTTAGAACCTTTGATTTTTACGTATGCTTTTATTACCATTAATTGTTTCTAAATTTATAACACAATTTTCATAGGTAAGATGGGTGATGCAGCAACGGGAGCTGCGTCGTACGAAACGGGATCATCAAAGGAAGCCGCGCCATGTGATGCGACAATCCAACACACCCGCCTTCCCCGACCCACTGTTCAAAGAGCAGTGGTATTTGGTAAGAAAGAGATAAATATTATTTTAGGTAATGATACTCTGTGACAATAAAGGCGGAAACCTACCAACCAGCAATAACTTTTATACAAATACACGGTAAGTACATCTTCTAAGCAAAATATATAATATCACAGGAAAGCGTGTCTGCAAAAATTTG
The DNA here is from genome assembly GCA_949752705.1 of Callimorpha dominula. Classification (NCBI taxonomy): domain Eukaryota; kingdom Metazoa; phylum Arthropoda; class Insecta; order Lepidoptera; family Erebidae; genus Callimorpha; species Callimorpha dominula. The sequence goes on from OX457005.1 coordinate 4,963,606, forward strand.
TTCCTAATTGCATATCATTCGTCTACAAAATCTTGCAAGTGTAAGCGCGCCACAATGTTCATAAGAAAACGTTTTAAGTTGGCTACGTTTCAAAATAGTTTTGCTAAGCAGGGGCCTATTTTACAAACGCGATAATCCGATAATTTGTCAGATTTTGACAAATGAGTCACTGCACACTACTGACAATAAATATTTACAACTACGATTGTCTCTTGGTCTCTAGGATTGCTGAGAAAATTATCATTAACCTATTGCGTGGCAATGGACATCATTTCAGCTGAAGAACATAATTGAATTGATTAAATGCGGCCTAGTTTTCCTAATGCTTTACTGATACTGATGTTTTAATGTTCACACTTTTATAACTCTAATCATTGTGGTTAGTAAGCCAAATATGAGTAGTTTGCTTTTAATTTCAGTTATTAGCTTATATACCGACCAATTTATTATAAATCTACTTTACGTTTGTGCCTTAAACTGCGGTCCTTTGATTCGATAAACCACAGGCCCACGGTGCCCAAGTTCTGACGGACAGTCGGCCCTCGTGTCGGGTACTTTGAGCTTACTGACTCCCGACATATCGAACGTACGGCCAATGACCACTAAAGCTCACCTGAGATAGTCCATTTCCTGTCATCTGACAATGGTCCGATCTCGAAGAAGTCGAAACCTAATTTTGTTTAGTCGTTCCTATCTAGCTGGGTTTTACATGAACAGTAAAAAATTAACGTTTTATGATATACGTAGTCTTCTGAATCCATTATACGAAGTCGAATATTCACGTATGCTTAAAACAGATAAATTATATCAAACGTATTGAAGTAAAAATTTACTGATTTTCCTTATATATAGATAGTATTCTCAAAATAAACATTGATATACACAATAAAACAGTCAACGATGTCGATGAAATAAAAAAAAACAAAGACTACCTTCGTAACGTCGCTTCTCATAAAGTACGCGCCATTGTCTTTTTATGACGGTCGCTGCCTCATAACAATTTAAAGGTACATTAAAAACCAAAACTCACATTGTATAGAGACCGTAATGAGAAAATACTCAAATTTCAGTTTAAGCAAACAAATTTTCTTCATACTGCTAAAAGCAAATTAACTTTAATAAAACAGCATCTTTGAATGCAAATAAGACTTAATATAATTTCAATATTATTTTATGAAAATCATGTTAATGATATTAAGGGCAAAAATTAAACGCTTTAAATTCAAAATGAATATCAAAATATTCAGCACATTTCACTAGCAGATGTAAATGTGAAATACTTTAAAACAACGAATGTTGTCGGTGAACTTTCACTGAACAAAGGCAGCCCGTCTCATTTGTACTAAAATTTATCCAACTCGAAGAATAGGAGGTGAATTACTAATTCAGTAGTTTTGTCCCAAGAATGAAGTAAAAACGTATATATACTTTGTTTCTACCGATATAGCTCGTAGTCTTGATGTGTATTGTTCCAAAAGTTATGATAATATGTCTGAAGTTAGTAGATACAATGAATTTTAAATAAGAATAGGGACATCAAGGATCTTAATCTGTCAACTGTCACTTGAAAAGTACGGTTTGCACACAAAACTAATTACCGTAACATTTTATTTACTTCACTGTTTCAGCTGTAATATTTCCGAATCTATTAATTTCATAATTCAAAAAAAAAAGTGTGTGTGCAATTCTGTGTGAATTGCACACACACTTTTTTTTACGAGAGAAATGAAACTTCAGAAAAGTAGCCTACGAGGAAATGAGAAATAAAAAGTAAAATCAACATAAATAATTTGCTAATATTAATAAATTTAACTTTAGATAATTTATATAAAGTTATTGGTCAAATTAACACAGATGTGTTAAATAGTTAACATAAATTAATTAACCAACGAATTTTAATACGAAAATGTACAAAAATAATAGACGTTAATGATATACCACGTCAACTATGACGCGTTTTCCGAATGCATCGTTACTACAATTACGTTACAAACGCGTACTCGCAGGCGGAAAGACACGTGCTAGCATACGAAGATTATAGGAAACACTGTATACTTGTTTTCTATCTCATTCTCTCGCAGGCTAAATCCTATTTATGAATGTAAGATTCTAACGAAGTTTCACTGCAAAAATAAAGATCGCCTGTTTGTCGATATTCGACAATAAATTATTAAGTTTCGAATGTTTTGGTTCATTTCATCAACCAGTATAACTTGAACAGAATTGTATAGATTTTTCTAACATGACAGATCAATATAAAATACCTTTACATTTTCACATTATTTGAATAAAAAAGTACACTAATGTACTTACAAAAGAGGTAAATGGTTTTCGGTTTCGACTAGTCATATTTCTACGCGCTCCTCATAGTGCCAGGTCATATGATTCTCCTCAAAAAACTGATGAAAGGGCTCGGCTATAATAAGTAAAGGTCTAAGGTACACTAATTACTGCTACTACGACGACGACTAAAAAGGACAAATACACGTAGTTTCTATGCTTTGAATATAGATACTGTTTGGAGAGTTTTTTGTTCTACCAAGACAGCAATATACTTCTACTTCTAACTTGCATTTGAATGCACACATGGCTTTATGACTGATATATAATCTGTATAGTGATAAATAAAGCATACATAGTTTGCTCTTTTTACACAACTGCCAAATAAGGAGTGTATTGTTTTCAGGGTTCATCTATGTATGTGAGTTTCTTTATTCCACCATAACTGTATGTATATAGTATCGTTAGAGTCCACGTGACAATGGTTATAATTAAAAAAAACAACATAGTGGCTGTCTGGCTCCATTTTCAAACGTAAATGTAAATGCCACTTTTGGCAGGGTAGTCGTGTATTTTAATTCTTGTCCCGATTTCACTGTGCTGTTCAACAAGCAATTACTTATCACATTGAAAAGTGTAAATTAGCAATTAGCGCAGTGATATAATGTCCTTGACGTGCATGTAGTTACGGTACTCGTGATCTTAGACGCCACAAAATTTAAACTATAAAGATTTATTTTAATTACGATAGACAGTTAATATTGTACTCTGAAGGAAAGTTGTTCAATGGCGATCTATTTTAAAATAAGTTTCTACAATCTTAGCGATAAATGAACTGTATTTTATTCTGATTTACAGTTTAGTGTTTCCAATACTAAAGAAATTATAATCCAATATTACATTACATTTTTAAGGTACATCGCGCCTTCGTTTCGCTCAAGTATCCATTACTCGCACGCGACTAAAGGTCGCATTACGTATTCAACGCGAGGAGCGTGGTGCCAGTCCACTCCAGTTTATTTCTTACTCACTATTTTTAGATTATAAGTGTAGTATTCTTTCAGAATGGGGGTGCTGCAGATGGCCTAGACATGAATGTTGGCTATGCGTGGAGAAAAGGATATACAGGAAAAGGAGTAGTTGTCACTATCTTAGATGATGGAATCCAACCGAATCATCCAGATTTAATACAAAATTATGTAAATATTTTTCATTTTAAATATGTCTTTAAATATTAAAATACTCATTAATGAAGGTGACCTGTCAAATGAAAATACAATTTCGAACAAAACATTTCTCTTTAGTGGCCGTGTTTTACGTAAGTGAAATGTATTGAACGGAAAACCAATATTGTAGGATCCTGCAGCATCGACGGACATAAACGGGAACGACACGGACCCAACGCCGCAGGACAATGGTGACAATAAACACGGTACCCGGTGTGCGGGCGAGGTGGCTGCGGTCGCCTACAATAAGTACTGCGGCGTAGGCATAGCTTACAATGCCAGTATTGGAGGAGTTCGAATGCTCGACGGTCTTGTTAACGACGCAGTGGAAGCTCAAGCGCTTGGGTTTAACACACATCATATAGATATCTATAGCGCCTCTTGGGGGCCCGAGGATGACGGAAAAACAGTTGACGGCCCCGGACCTTTAGCTAGAAGGTATTGTCTAATTGCGTACGATTTAGTAAAAAGGTAAGACTTATATGCGAGCTCATTAAAACTTGCTTTGTTTCAGGGCGTTTATAAATGGTGTGACAAACGGAAGAGGGGGAAAAGGATCTATTTTTATATGGGCGTCCGGAAATGGAGGCAGGCATACAGATTCCTGTAATTGTGATGGATATGCCAATAGTATATTTACTATTTCTATTTCTAGTGCCACACAGGCAGGTTCTAAGCCGTGGTATTTAGAGGAGTGCTCGTCGACTATAGCTTCTACATATAGTTCGGGGACACCGGGTAGAGACAAAAGCGTAGCTACGGTAGATATGGATGTCCAATTAAGGCCCGACCATATCTGTACAGTTGACCACACAGGTACTTCAGCGTCGGCACCTTTAGCTGCAGGAATATGTGCATTAGCGTTAGAAGCAAATCCATTATTAACGTGGAGAGATATGCAGCACCTCATCGTTATGACATCGCGGTCACAACCGCTCGACAAAGAAGACGGATGGATCGTAAATGGCGTAAAAAGAAAAGTGAGTCATAAGTTTGGCTACGGGCTAATGGACGCCGCTCAGATGGTAACATTAGCCGAACAATGGACAAACGTGCCCCCGCAGCACATTTGTAAGTCACAAGAAATAAATGAGGACAAGTCTATTGAAACATCTTTTGGTTATACGATATCAGTGCACATGGATGTGAATGGGTGCAGCGGAACGATGAACGAGGTCAGATTTTTGGAACACGTTCAATGTAAAATTTCATTGAGCTTTTTCCCCCGAGGAAATTTACGCATATTGCTTACGTCGCCAATGGGGACAACTTCTACCCTTTTATTCGAACGGACACATGATTCCACTAGTTCTAACTTCGATGATTGGCCGTTTTTAAGCGTTCATTTTTGGGGAGAAAGTGCTGAAGGACGTTGGACTCTTCAAATAATAAATGCCGGTAATATTCACGTCACTCAACCGGGTATATTGAAAAAGTGGCAATTAATATTCTATGGTACGGCAACGAATCCAATTCGTCTGCGAAATAAGGGCTATTTTAATACAAACAGTGTTTACCAGGAGGAGAAAGCTTATCATATTAATGATGTTTACGACGCCTCGGAATATTCACAATTTCTCAATGAAATCGAACTTGGAATTTCTGATAGACGCAATTATCCCAAAAACATTCCTTCCGCTCAACGCAAAAATGTTTTAGCAGATGCCAATGATAAACAAGTTCAAAGACTGTGTGATCCGGAATGTGATTCACAAGGGTGTTATGGGAAGGGGCCAACACAGTGTGTTGCTTGTAAACATTATCGTTTAGATAATTCATGTGTGTCAAGATGTCCTCCAAGGAGTTTCGTCAACCAAGGTGGAGTATGTTGGCCATGCCATGAGTCATGTGAGACGTGTGCAGGGGCTGGACAAGACTCCTGTCTTACTTGTGCTCCCGCTCATTTATTAGTGGATGATTTAGCTGTATGCTTGCAACAATGTCCAGACGGATACTATGAGGATCCTGATGCAAATGCTTGCTTCCCATGCGCAGAGCATTGTGAAACATGTTCTGAAAAAGCAGATATGTGTTCATCCTGCACTCACAGCTATGTAATGTATAATGGATCTTGTTTAGCCGCGTGCCTGCCTGGAACGCATCAAATGGACGATTTTGGATGCATGCTCTGTCATGAAACGTGTGAATCCTGCCACGGCCCCAGCGTCAATGAGTGCGTTTCGTGTCGCATCGGAGATTACGCATTCAAGAATCGTTGTGTTCCAAAATGTCCCCCAGGATATTATGCCGACACTCAAAGAAGAGAATGTTTGCTGTAAGTATTATTGTTATGATAATTTATCTTTGCATTCCATTTTGTGATGAAACAGAGCTCGTCAATCTTGCGAGCGCTCGGAATCTCAAACATTTGCTTTGAACTGTACATTGTTGGCGCGTTTAATTGTCGCCTTTAATCCCGTTTAAAGAACAAAATTCGTTGTTATTTTAGGTGTCCTATTGGCTGTTCAATTTGCACGTGTGCAATTTGTTCTGTTTGCCAAGAGAAATGGATTCTCACTAATAGCGGAACTTGTCTCCCCGACGGCAATGACAAATGCGATAGCAGTGAGTAATCGTCAGTAAACAATGATGCTTTACTTTGTTTTCGTAGACTTACCGTAACTTTTTTTTTATAGATGAGTATTTTGAAAGTGGGAGGTGTAAAAACTGCCATTCGACTTGTGAGAAATGTAGCGGATCAAATGAGTGGGATTGTTTGTCTTGTTCGAGTCCTTTGTTGCTACAAGGATCGCGGTAATGCCATTTTTATCAAAAAAAGATATCTCTAAAAGTTTTGAGTTTTCACCTAATATTTTTTATATAATATATTTATTTTAGATGTGTAGCGGAGTGCGGACAAGGCTATTATCAGACGGCGGGACGTTGTTCACCATGTCCTCATACATGTACAAGTTGCGTATCAAGATTGAACTGTACTGCTTGCGCGGGTGCCTTACGGTTACAGTCCGGGACATGCCGAGCGACATGCGCTCCTGGTTACTACCCTGATGAAGGAACCTGTTCAAAGTGTTATTTATCCTGTGAGACATGCACCGGGCCTAGAAGAGATCAATGTGCATCATGTCCTCCTGACTGGAGACTGGCTGCTGGCGAGTGCCGACCTGAATGCCCTCAAAATTTCTTTCCGTGGCAGGACAGTTGTCGTCGCTGCCACCATTATTGCCAAGACTGTCATGGTGCAGGACCACAGCGGTGTACATCTTGTCCCCCGCACTTTTCCTTAGAGAATGGTTTATGCGTGGAGTGCCTTAGTTCCCAGTACTACGAGCTACGGACGAGGACCTGTCGTCCGTGTCATGACTCTTGTAGGTCTTGTTCGGGACCTGGACCTACTAGTTGTGTGACGTGTGCTCACCCGTTACGTTTAGATAGGTAATGGAGTAAAACAGTTATTTCTTTTTAAAACTTTTTATCTTCAAAACTCATTACCTTTTAAGCAATAAACTACATATTAGCAGCAAGTAATATAAACCATTTTCTAAAATTTGGTTTCACTTTCTTCTTCTATATCAGTATTTTAACCAGTTTGACCATGAGATAGATGAATATGCAATAGTTACGATACACCTTCCTGTTGGGAGCTAATTCCTATTTTTATTACATAAAAAATGTTTTGCTATAATATATCAATTCTTTTAAAAAGGATTTTTTCTTCTTATACATAACAAATGATTAATAATCATATCATTATTTTTGATATAACAATTTTCCTTTCAACGAAAGATAATGTGCTAAACAAAAATGTACCTATTTCAGTATGATGTCACTGTAATAAAAGCCTGTCCACTAAAGCTTGACCTATGAGCTCTTAAGTATCTCGTCCTTCATATCTTCAACCCTCATATACATATTTATAATTATGATATTGTACTTTAGTTTCGTGTAAATATCGTCAAAGATTTTACTTAATAATTCTTATAGAATGACTCTGTTATGATTTAACAGCCTTTGAATTTTCAGTCAGAACGTTTCATTTATTGTTTTTGTGGTAAAAGTTTGTTGCTACAACACTTTTAAACATCCCACTAATATTATAAATGTGAAAGTTTGGATGGATGGATGTTTGTTACTCTTTCACACCAAAACTACTGAACCGATTGCGATGAAACTTGGTATGTATATAGCTGGAGACCTGGATTAACATATAAGCTATTTTTTATCCCGATATTCCTACGAGATCGATACTTACGCTTGTGAAACCGCGAAGCGCTGCTAGTTTTACATACGAGTATGTGCTTGTAATTGATATTATAATGAATGCGTGTATTCGTTTACAGAATGAACCACAAGTGTTTACCGTGCTGCACGGAAAGTATGGTATCTATTTATTTAAACAGCAACCAGACCACTGATTGCTGCCATTGTGATAAAGATATAGGTGAGTTCTAGTTTCCATGAAGTAGTACTTAATTTGAGATAACCCAGGCTGGATCACTCAGGTGAAATGAGTATTATAAAAATAAACCTAATCGGAATCGTCACCAAGTGGTGGCAGACTCATTAGGTTCCCATACACGCTCGAGCACTGTAAGAGGATTACTGACAGCCATACAACATCTCGAGAAATACTGTGTTATGTATGTATATTTATATATGTTTATGGTAAAGTACTGGTATAAATTTATAGGAAGAAAAGTAGTTGAAAATAAAGAATATTTTTTTATTTTCTATTTATTAGCATTTTCTATTTATAAGCCTGGAATAGTGTAAATTCTATGAAGGAAAACCTGCTTGTTTAACTGCAGGTTTAACACTTTCGGCTCGGTCACCGAGTAAGCGAAGTTCGATTTTTACAGTTCAATTTTAATCTCAGAGCGTTGGCGGTCGTGGAAGTTGTATAAATTGTTTTAGTTTACCTTTAGTTACATATGTTGTACAGAAATATAAAAACGCAGATCTCACAAGTTTGTTATATATCCCACAAGTAGTCAGTTTAACAGTTTCCCATTTGAAGAATAATTAAGATAATACTTTGAATCGGTTTGTCGTCAATGAAATTTCATTATTAGTGGGAACATAAAACCGCAACCATTTTATATCTTGTAACGGGAAATGTCTAATTTAAATATCCAGACTGTTTGTGTATATATATATATATATATGAAATCCAATAAATAGTATTTTAAAAAATGGCGTCAGAATAGCGTAAGAAATAGAAAAATAACAATAATACTTTATTAGCTGTAAATTTTGCTAAAGAAATACCTGACTGCTTTAGATTGTTCAACCTGTGAAGTTTATTTGATTATTTTAATATATTATTTATTGTATTCAATTATTAACCGACTTTAAACAAAAAAGGAGGTTCATTCTATTCATATGTAGGTATGTATGTATGTTCACGATTTTCTTAAAAAAGTTATGAACCAATTTTCATAATTGTTTCACTTACGTCTTCAACATATTTTCATTGAGGTTTTAGTATATAATACATAAGGTATTCATTAAATAGTTTTTTTTTTTATTTCACAAGCAATTTCGTTGAAGTCAGTTTATTTTTATTAAAAATAATTATACGGTATCTATTATTAACTTATTTTGTAAAGTGCTTATGTGCTACGATCATATATTTTGTTGGTGTAATTTGCTTATTAGTTTGAAGTAATTTGATATTTTTTACTGTTTGTTTCTTTTGGCTATAAATTAGCCTAAGTAAATTTATGTTGATCTGTATGACCTATTTCTTAGTAATATACTCAGCATATCACAGTATGGATGGTAGCAAATATTTTTAATTTATTTCTAATGCCATTCTGTATTTATTTATTGTATTGTAGATGATGGAGAGTTTATAGTGATATATATATATATATATATATATATATATATATATATATATATATATATATGCATATATATATATATATATACTAGCAGACCCGACAGACGTTGTCCGGCCGAAACGTAAAAAATATTATTCCCGTAACCTTATCGCAACGCCATCTACCGGGTCCAATTTGAAATCTAAACCATTCTCGAATCCACCTGAAGCTACACAAAAAAAATCATTTAAATCGGTCCAGCCGTTTAGGAGGAGCCGTGTCACTGAATGACATCACACGTACAGAAGAAATATTCATATTAGGAAGATATATACCCGTAGTTTTGAGACAGTCCGTTGTGCGGTGTGTGGATGAGTCTATAGTGTGTAGAAAAGTATATAATTCGCTACAAAGTGTTATTTTCTTCAAATATCAGAAAGATTATTTCAAATCTACACGTAATGTTTATCATTATCAACTATAAAGGTAGCCTCAACTCAGAAAGAATAAATATTTCTTTAGAACTGTTTTCATAAATAAAAACCTGTGATTAAAAGTTAACCTTGTGATATTATATGATGGTGTCCATCATACAGGCTACAGACACAATGGAAACAATTCAGGCTTGACCTTTCAATCAATGCTTCAGTCAAGTCATTGTCAGTTGACTGACGCGTATTTATAGGAAGAGGCATTTATTGAGGGTACGACACTTAACGTAATGAAACATTCTGGAAAGGACGTAATGACAATACTTGTAGAACCACGTTGTAGTAAGAACTACTTAAATTAATTGGATATTAGAACAACTAGTTATAAAATCATTATATAAAGTGTAGGCTGACTTTTATAGTACCGTTTTAAATAGAATTTCATGTGCACATCTGCCTGCCATTTTCTTAATTTTTTTTTGGGGTTTGGGCTGATATCTTTTTACGACCGGCCGCCTGCCTGACGCTAATCTTCTTTTGGAATGTGAACGTTATCAGACAGAAAAAAGGAAGAAGGTAAATTGTGGTAGGATAGGGCGAGGAAGCTAGGGTAAGGGATACCGCAAGTCTCAGAAACGACGAAAATGACTGAGACTGCAGTAGCCCGTTTGTACTGTGATTGGAGAGTCCTCTTGGACAGGATCATCAACTGGCGAATACAAATGCATGTGCAAGAAGAAGGTTAATCTATTTTAATGGTGGAATATTAATTATTTAAAGCTATGTTTGACAATGGTGCCGATTCTATTGTACACTCGCCTAAACTAAAACCTGACTTAATTTCTTCATATGAAATCAACCTCGTGTTCTTCGTAATAACGTCTATTTGTTACTGGCATCTATTTCTCAGCGCCACTAAATTTCACTAAAACCTGTCAACGACTCAACTTTATTTCCACGCAGCGAGAGTCCCCATTTATTGAAATGCCGTAAAAAAAAATTTTCAAAACGAACTAAGATGACGCTATTTTAATCGACACCTACGAAGACGCTGACTAAAACACAGAAAAAAGACATTTCATTCAACGGATAGTGGCTCTCGCTACGTAGTTTTAAAGTTTATTTAAGCGTATCAGACTTTAGTCGACAAATAAATTGCTTATTTTGATAGCGACATATGTTACCTACTTGTTTCAATTTGAAATAAGACCTTGTTTCGAAGTGTACAAATTTTACATCTTATATGAAGAAAATTTAGTGAATTTTAATTTAGCGAGTGACGTAACAGAATTGGGACCAATATTCTCTGAATTGAAACCTCGAGCATTGATCTGGAACTAACAATTAAATAGCATACGCAAATTGAATTTATTCGAAATTCTGTAGTTTTCCGTAGAAAATAACAACCAAAACAAATATTACATGATTATTCTTCTTATTCTTAGTCGTACACTCCTGGCGTAGTGGTCGTGGTCATGGATCGTCTGTTAAGGTGCGACACACTGCAGCTTTTGCGAGACTTCTCCATTAGTATAACAACATTATTTCGAAATCATTACAGCATTTTAATATACTTGCTTTGGTTTGCGTCAAAAATTAAGAAAATATAAAAGATACTGTGTACTAAAACAACGTGATAATAACGTAATACTTAACAAACAAAAAAAGAAGTACTGGGTTGTATCATATTTAATAATAAGGACTATTTTTGAAATCCTATAGATGGCAAACAGCACAAAGACCTTATGTTACGATCCCAATAAAGTAAGTAAGTCTTAAATCCCAATGTTAAGCGATTAACGGTGTTGATAAGTACAGCACGTGCACATTGCCTGTGCACGTGCTGTACTTATCAACACCAACCGTTAAACCAACTTCAAAAAACTTTATATACGAGTAACTTTATGAAATGTGATAGAATCAACCCCGTGTTGCACTTGCTATGAAGATTTTGTGCTGCACTTTATAACCAACATACTCCCGTTGAGAGTACCTACAAACAGTTCTTTTAAATAAAGCCGTATCATTTCAAACCTTATGTTAAAAATCAACAAAACTAAAATGTGGTTTGATTTAAAACGGTGGAATAACAAATGTACTCGTAAATAACATTACTTGGTGAAAATTTTGAGTAGGATGTACCAAAATGTATGTCCCAATTTTTTATAAATATATTTATTGTAGGTGGATGTCAAAATGGCTCCTCAGCGGGCAAGCGGCGCATTGCTGAGAACTTTCGCACACACATAACCGCGTCGTTCTTTGTCGACGAAGCCAAGGACACGGCAAATATGCTCGATCGTAATTGGCTGGCTGTGACTAGTGTAGGCGGTGTTCTACTGTTAATAGCCGCTATGATCATCATTATAAAGGTAAGGTATATCTGTAGGCGTGTACTATTTGTACTGATTCTGGTGAATTGAATAGTGAATGAAACTTGAGTCTTGAAGTATAAAATAACTGTTTATTCCAGAGCACGTTACAGTGAGACATCGTAGCAAGTTGTGTTCGAATCTATCTATATAATATTCTTTATCTAAATTAAGTATTATAGACAAAAATAGACCCGGAAACATCTGTGGATCTTCGTTGGGTTGCAAACAATATCTATGCCAAATAAAGGTCACCTGGTGGAGACCATAATTCATTATTTCATTATATTTTGTTATTATTTGTAACATAAATCGAGCTATAAATTTCAAGTATAATTTGAATTGTCATTGTAAGTATAGAATTTGCGTACCATTACAGGATATAGTATATATGTATACTGGTCATATCGCCTCCCAGCAAAAAAAAGTGTCATAATACAGAAACAGCTATTTCTAGAAGACACGACTTTTATGCCTGTGAAAAAAATGAGATACGTTTTAAAAGTATTTCGATTTACCATGATCTTAATTATTATTTTTAATACCTGTAAATATGAATTATTATAATAACTATGGATAAATTTAGTTACCAAATGGTATAACATTTCGTTATAATTTATAAAATCGACGCGGTGTTAGTTAAAATATTTTTGAGAAGGTTATTATTATACCGTTTAAAATAAATAAAAAACTTATGATAATTAGTAGGTTCAGTTACACACTAAACTCTACTAATGATGCCTAGTTAATAATATATTATTATAATGAAACAGAAATGGTCGGAAAATAGTGGAGAGGTTATTAAAGTGTGTAATTGCCTCCCTTCTTGTAACTCCCAAGAGAAGTTATCACGATTTTTTTTTCATGTTAGGTACATAACTTAATGCCAGAAAAGCGATAGGCTTTTCTCTGCCTCTTGCCTCTTTGAATATTTGATATGTATCTTTTCGTATTTTTATCTTAGTTAAAGATGATAGTAACAATGTATAACCTACCTTACGACTAGTATTTTCCTTAAAAAATATATATATGGTTACATTGATTTTGAATATTATGACATTGAATATTCTGTCTTGAATATTCTATTATGAAAAGCAATTTAACAGCTTAATTCCTTTACAGTTCAAGTCAAGAAAATACAAATATCGAACTTTGTACCCCCGGGCTGCGTACTCCCAGCTGACTACGATCGACGAAGATTTGATCGCACTAACACCATCAACCACACTGGAGGCCAACACTGAACAAATACTTATTAAAAGCGAACTTGAAGAACCAACATAGCAATATGAACCTTAGCGTCAATGTAATTAGAGTAATTTTACACTGCAGACTGATATATAGAGGTTTCAATATACAATTCGTGTAAATAGTTGGAATAACAGCTATTTAATAAATTATAATATGTTATTCGTAAAAAAGATATTTTTTTGTTTAAAAGTAAACTTCATTTTATTGAATATCGGTCTAGATTCTATCTATTTCTCTAAGAGATATTTATTTTTGAATTTACAGATCTGAAACTAGTTATTTATGTATATTGATTTTCCTTAACTTTTGGAATAACAGCTATTTAATAAATTATAATATGTTATTCGTAAAAAATATATTTTTTTGTTTAAAAATAAATTTCATTTTATTGAATATCGGTCTAGATTCTATCTATTTCTCTAAGAGATATTTATTTTTGAATTTACAGATCTCAAACTAGTTATTTATGTATATTGATTTTCCTTAACTTTTTGCTGCTCCAGGTGAATTGGTCGCTATTATAAAGCTTGCGAAATTGATATAGGTTAGTTTATTTTAATTTGTGTTATATTTATAAAATGTATTTGGTGCCCAAATATAATTATTTACATCTATAATACTTAGTAACTGTCTATTTTAATGAATGATTAATTTACTTATAGAAATGAAAAGTTGTTGCATTTGTTGGAAAAACAGCTGGGTTTTACTAATCAGTATGCAAATAATATGCAATTTGTTTAGCTTATGAGTTCACTTAATTAGTTCATGTAGCGATGAATGTCTGCATTTTAATTATTAAATACGGAGAGCCAAGTTGTTAGCAGTATTTTTATTATTTAAATGTATGTAATTTAAAAATATTTTTTTAAATACACATCACGTAAATTACGGCACAGTTTACTTTTCTTTTATACTTCTTCCTGAGGTTTTCCATGGCTGTTGAAATCGGAAAGCGGTTTCTACGGCCTAATCACTTCAGTTGCAGAGTAAGACATACAGCAGGGTTTTTATAGGTTAGCTGAATATGACTGCTCTGCTTATTTTGAAGTACATGGCATCTGCTCGAAAACTAATAGATTGGTGCTTGATTTGCATTGTTATAGTTTTAATTTGAGCTGGAAACCTATCATTGGGTCGTATTTAGTAAGCTTCTGTATAAAAGAAAACTGTGTCAAAAAATACCCTTTACCAACACTGTTTCATTAACATCAAAATATTTATAATAGCCATTAACATCTTGCTTTTCACTATAAAAAAACTTAGTTAAACTTAGTTTTACTTACCCAAAATTATGCAAGATATAGAATTTGTAAAATAACTGAGTGGACCGGAATAGATTACGCAGCTCTGCTTGAATCTCTGTTTTCATGGCAAACGATCGTTACACTTTGATTTCTGCATATGTCTGCTCTAGTCAAACCTGAATATAATCAAACCTAATGTGTTAGAAATCTTTGTTATCTGTTTAATCAAAACCATTAGATCGATATTACATTGCATTGAAAATATTCACAGGCCGACTACCAAACACATATCTTGGATGGATTTATTTTATGGCCTTTAACTGTGAATCGGTTTCATACCACTGCGTGGGCGTGGGTTGAACAACAAAAGTGAAATTCTGACAAGGTTACAGATAAAGATCTGAAGTGCTACAATTCTTGTAGCGTATATGTATAAAACTACGTCATAGCAGATTATTAGCTACTATAAGACTTGAGAGCAGACTTGATATTTAATGAGTTTTGATACTTAATATAAATTAGAATGACAGATAACATAATAGCGGTTCAGCAACACTTGGGTGACAAGAAAATATATCGACCACTTATGGAAAGCTACACTAAATTTTGACCTCTTATATCATAGTATCATTTTAGTAAAGAGGATTACACTAAGACCGTTCTATTTCATTATGCCGAAAGTGATCACAAACGAACGGGAGGGAGGGGGGTGATCACTAACAAACGGGGATGTGACAACATTATGAACGGTATGCCACAATGGAGGCCAGGGACCCTAATAAATTATTACTTTAAGACCCCTTGCTGATCTTACAACATTCTTAAATATTTGTTTGTTTAGCGGCAGTATCGTAATGGCTAAGGTGTCGGACTTGCGATCAAGTGGTTGCGGGTTCGAACCCCACCCAGTGCACTACCAACGTAAACCTACTCCTAATACGAGCGTTAAGCTTAGGTGGAGGGTTTAACAAGAATACTAGTAATGTGTGACTCACGTAGCTAACATTTAAAAAAAAATTGGGTTTTTAAACAGTATAGAACATATTCTCTTATACCTACGCTCAAATTCAACAAATAAACTACTGTAAAGCCAGTTGTGATAGTTGCGTTTTTGGTTTTATGATTTCAGCCAGTCCAGTTGTAGTCGACTTGTGTAGTATATTTTTAGATGCTAAATTACTAAAATGTATAAAAAAAATACATTCCAGTTATAATAAAGCCTATTAAATGAAAATAACTCCTATGTACCGAACATAAGGTCTATTTATAAAGCAATGTAATGACGATCTCAAAACGGACCAGCATATTTTTACGGGACCCAACGCTTAATGTTACGCTCTTTTTATTTTCATACTAAAGTTAACATATCTAATGTTTATTTATTTAATATTATAGTTTTCGAGTCTGTACTGTATAAATACGATTCAATTATTACTCTACTTGAAGTTGAATGATGTACATACATGTGTAAATAATTAATTGACAAGTGTAAATATATCAATGGTTTTTATGACGGATTATTTATGACTGTTGTTTTATTTTAATGTTTTAAAATGTTCCTGGAATGATCCTACACTAACTGCTAACTGCTATCTCCATATATTCCAACTGAATTTTGTTGTCTTCAAAGACAACTCTAATTACAAACACTAAAACAACTGACACAAAGGACACCTAGACTTGGGACAACTATTTGTGGATTACACAAATTTTGATCCTCTAACACTCGACGCAGAGTAGTGACGAGGCAACTACTTAAACCATTATATTTGTTGATTTAATCATGAACAATTTACATTGTGTATAATTTTATAATAGCTACTAGCAATCATTAAAATAATAACAATTTATAGCAACAAAAAAATCTATTTAAACATAAAAAAGTCAAAAATTTCATTATACATTATCATGCTTATCGTACATATAAAGCCAGACGCTTTGTTAGATCAAATGAAATTACAATAAAGTATAAAAAAACAAATAACTTAAAAAAATAATAATAACAATAATAGAGACGTATAATTATAAAGTCACAGGAACGTAATTATAAAACGATTTCTAATTTATTAATATTCGTGGAAATGAACAAACATTTTTAAAAACAAATTAAATACATTAATTAATATTTAAATTATCTTAATTGTTATAGCTCTCATTTGATACAAATTCTGATTGGAATATTCATTTTCTTTGAATTTCTTGTTGGAATCATTTTTTATTGGAATGAAAATGTGTTATAATATAAAATAGAATTAATATTTTTTGATGAATAAATATTTTCACTGCCTGATTATTAAGGATTCATCGTGTTTTTAATATTTTTTGAGCCATTAATTGCGCCATTCGTGAAGTCATAGTCACGATCATTTATTTGTATTGGGGATAGTTGGATATTATTTCTACACTTTTTTTGTCAACAAAAACAACAAACAATGTCAAGCGTAAGTTATTGAAATTATAATTAATCACAAAATCAAATCAGACATCTTGGAAACGGGCTTAAGTTTTAATTGACAAGTTAATTATATAGTAATAAAACAGAGTCAGGTTGTTTGTACATCTAGACATACAAAATTCACTCGCGACTTCACAAACCTTGGATCTCTAATTCCCGTTATCATGTGCAAATCCAGGATAACTCAGATGATAGATTTACAAATACTTTAGCATTTTACTGCAACTTACATTTAGTGTGTACTTTCCAGTATTACATATTAAGAAAACAATCGACAAAACAAACATTTATGCTGCTCAAACATCCATTGACACACTTTTAAGCTGATGAGTGAATTAGGCAAGATAGTTAACTATCAAGCCTAATTCACTACGCTACTACTGCCACTACTCAATGCGTTAAGGTAAGGTAAGGAATGCACGAAAACGTGTATGTAACATGCATTAACACGCTATATTTAAGTAATGAGAGCTTCGTGTGATATACTTTTCTACTCAACTTACTAGAATCAAAAATGCCGACAAAGTTAACAAATTGATTCGACTGGTACGCCGATATTTTTATAAGCATGATTCACTAATAAGCAGCAAAGCAAATCAATCTAGATTGCACGGTATTGCCTTTTAAAAAAGGTTGGTATTTGTACAATGGTCGATAATATGTGTGTCATTATTATGTACAGCTGTTATATAGCCTGTGCCTGTGGCCTATAGAGCTATATAATTGAAATCAAGGAAATCAATTTTACAAAAAAAAAATTACAAATCGTTGTGGAAATGTATTTACGAAACGTTACGTTTTGGAATTGGATAATTTAAGGAAGTGTTTCATTGTCAGATGCACCCTGTATCAGATGTACGCTACTCGAAAATACACTCAGAGCATTTTCAATAAAAGCTATAGATTTTTGATACAAGACATGACGGCAAATAAGCATACGAACAACCATAACAAGATAAGATACGAACATCTATTGCATTCGTTACGGGTAGTTGGAGCCCTAAAAGTCCGACAACCTGGTCTAACTACAGAACTTCGATATCGCCTAATACTTGGGTTGTGGAGGTCTGATGGCAGTCGCTTCACGTAAAATATCGAAGTTCAGCCGTTTCGTAGTTAGACTGAAAGTAGACCCCAACTTAGCTGTGACAAACTAAACAGAGCTTTTATTCTGGGTTCTTGAACACGAATAAACATACATAGATACATCTTTTTTTGTAAATATAATTTTTTTGTACATATTAAACATAAAAACAACTAGATCAATGGCAATAGGCATATTCATGCAAAAAAATATTTGCACTACTAATAAACTACTAAATTACTAACTAACTGCTAACTAATAAACTGTGCAGGAATCACAGCAAAGGAAAGAGCAGTCTGCAGAATGCAATACCGGCAAAATTTCGTCAAAATTTAACATACCTTTCGATTCAAGAGAAAAAAGGAGGTAGGACATATTCCTGATCTCATTGGAGCTGAACTCTCAAATTATTCTTACCCAGAAGATCGCGGTAAACCAGCACTACTGTATTTTGGTGGTGATTATGTGGATGGACGTTGAGTGTTATCAAACCTCAATATAAATAACCACTAAGGCACGGTATAGATAATATTATATGACTAAATGTGCGATTGTGCGTTCCGATATACACTGAGATCACTGTAAGATATGACGTCAATTCAGTATACTATAGCTATACTGGTAACTGTTTATAACGGATCGTAGGCCAGTATACTGTCAGTTGTCAATTCAAGTCAATTGTCAAATCGCATAATAAAAGTGACAGTATGACAGCCATGTGACAGCACTGAGAGCACCTCGGGTCAAAAACTGCAGTGCTCACAGTACAAAAATGGCGACGTATGACGTCATATATTTCCCTACGATACTGCGGCAGTATACTGTCAGTCTATAGCAGAACAAATTTCTCCCCAGTACGAACACTGAACATACCCTAAGTATATTAGATGCGGGTTTGTTAGTAGAAAAGGAGGGTATTTTGAAATCGTAGACGTGTAGCCGAGGAATGCTTGACAGCTTACTACCAATTTTTTTTAATGTTTATTTATTTGCGTGATTATGCTCATAAAAGTAATCCTCAAGATATTAAACCTGCGAAAAACAGCTACATAAATAGCTAGCTAAAACTAACTGATAAAGTTAATATTTCGTAAACGAGAGGATCACAGATAATTAATAATACGTTTTGATTTGATGTACGGTTTGCGCAAAAGTTTGCAAGGGAACAATAAAAAGACAAATGTTATTTAACATTGATAAGACGTTTAAATGCACAATCTTCACAAAAAAATAGGCAGTCATAGGACTGTTGACAGAAGTGAAAACTTAAACAAAACGACAAACTGAAAACATCACATTAGCAGGTTGGTGACATTAATTAATAAGGAGCTGACAGAACTCAATGTTTCGATTAGCGCCCTCTAGTGGATCTATACATGTATTATCAGCGTGACGGTCACGAGTTCAGTGCTTTTCCCCATAGGAAAAGTGCAAAAATTTGGCTAAAGAATTTTTCATTTCAAAAATATACTTCTTGCTACTAATATTTTTTTTCAGGCTGTGTATTGATGTATATGTAAGAGACAAGAATCGCCTAACAATCCTCAAATATATCTATACGTTTCTGTAACATGTATGAACTGTTTTAGGTAAATAGCAGCAACAAGTAGTAAACTCAAAAGAATATTACACTAAATAACTCTCAAATCAAACTCAAATTCTTAAATCATAAGCAGTTTGACTGACCTGTTGGTCTAGTGGTTAGTGACCCTGACTGCTGAGCCAGAGGTCGTGGGTTCGATTCCCATCTGAGTCTGGGTGTTCTTTGTGTCCGTTGTTTGTATGTAAGTAAAGTCAAGTCGAGTAATTCCTAATGCGGGAGTTGTCTATTAAAAAAAAAAAAGGTTCGTAAACGTTTATAGCAAACTAGAACTTTCTTCATAGATAATTCTAAAGAGAATTTAAGAGGATATCAAAAATCAATTCTTCCGCTGGACGTAAAACTATTATAGTATTAGCTGAAATTGCTTGGTTTTATAATAGGTAATATAAAATAGTCGCTTCAATTGCCGAGTTTTCACGTTTAACCGCGAATCTCAAATATTGAACATAAATTTTTTCACAAAAATTGTAGCTTTAATAAATTATTTAAAATTGAATTTTTAAATTAAGAACGCTAGGGAATTGTTGTATTGTAGTCAGATATACGAATATTAGTAGGCGAGCCCACTGAGGGATTTTGGGATTTACTCCAGCGTGACAGATTAATATAAGGGGGGATACCTTGTACCCTAGTAACTACCTCCGTCATATATAAACCGTCTATCTAGGGTCGGTCGTTTAGGGCAGCCAATCAGAATAGTAAAAAAATCGATCACGTCAGATTAAGATAAGGTGGGTTAATTACATGCTGAACAATGTGCATTTTAATAATCTGAGGATCTGAGCGTGAAGCAAGGGAGTGGGTGGGTTACAAATTTGTAAGAAAAAACGTCACCTTGACATTCTCGAGCGCGTTTGATTTTTTTTTTATTTTGAAGGAAATAATTCAAAGATAACAGGAAGGATATAATCTGCCGATTTCCACAACTCAAAGTAACAAAAATCGTAAAGAAAGTTTAGTGAATGCAGCTGCAGTGATGCATGTATTTCCCACTCCGTGCCTCTCTTTCCCTTTCAACTTCTCTCTATCTGTCACTCTCTCAGACCATCCCTGCACTATACTCTGTTCATTCATTAATGTTCTTTTTTAAAGTTGCTGGAGAACGTAAGGGCGCTTGTCAACCGCCGTCGTCACGGGGACTTCAACGAGAACGGTGTTACTTCGAGTTGAGTTAAACATCACGTGACGGCGATCGTGCAAACCGATTTAGATTATTTACTTAGTTCATCTTGTTAAGAGCAATCACGAGATAGTGTTGTTTGCGGATAATAACTTACTCTTATTTAAACTAAAACGTATAAGTACGAACTTTGAAGACGTAAATGATGCTATTTTGAAAGTGGTTCACAGGTTTACCGTGAACCACTTACTTCCTAACGGAGAAAAGACTAATGCTGCGTTCCAATAAACAAGAAACGATTCGTTTTGCTTACGGACGGTAAAATTTCGTTGAATTTTCAAAGAAAATTTTACCGTCCGTAAGCAAAACGAACCGTTTCTTGTTTATTCGAACGCGGCATAAGTGTATCCGATTCACTACTCCAACCGTCAAACAGGTGAAAATTATTATAATGGTTAAGGAAGACAAGTTGGAACTAGGGGATACCACGAAATTCTTAGGCATTACTCACGATTCTAAGCTTCAATGGGGCTTGCACATTGAAAAATTATCGAATATAGGTGAACTGACTGATATTGAAATGGCCAGATTAGTCTAGTTTGTTTTAGGAGAATTCACAAATAAAGGGCAATTAGCTGCATTGGCCGAGGTCTTGATGCAATGTTGCGGCCAATACTTCATGAAAGTCAATAATATTGGTTGGTTTCGACAAACTTGGTTATGACGCGGTCGCTGCGTCGATCCCGCATGGTCTCAAAGCTCAGTTTGATTTCGTCTAAAACTCATGCTTTTTGTTCTGGAACCTCAGAGTATAAGGCATCGTTGGCCTTCAGTAAATTCTAAAAAGATCGATGTACATTAACATAGACGTCGATAACTGGCAATTAAAAATCATCACACAATCTAGTAGCGGTTTTAAACCGGAACAAGGATTCATGTAATTCCATCGAAAACAGAAAAAATAAAAATTCTAAAAAAATATAAACAGATGCAGTATATATGGTAGTCTTTATAGCCAAGCTGTGGGTTATTAATCTTAAATCTTCAACATTGCGACTGAGTTTTTTGGTATTTCGAACAGAAAACTAATCAGATTGAATAAAAAATTTATTTAACTAGCAACCCGCCCCGGCTTCGCACGGGTACAATTTATATACCAAAACTTTCCTCGTGAATTACTCTGTATATTAGTCAAAACTGCATGAAAATCCGTTTAGCAGTTTTTCAGTTTATCGCGAACAGACAGACAGACACTCAGACAGACGTGGCGGGGGAGTTTGTTTTATAATATGTAGTGATATTACAACGAATGATGGTGGTAACAATGATATTAATGTGTGTATGCATGTACGGGAGTGACTTTATGTAAATCAATATTGAAGTTATCACAATGATAATTTACAATAACTGTTTATTTATTGTCAAACGTAAAACCGTGACTTAAACTGACGCGTAAATCACTATAAGATATAATTCTAGTGAGATATCATAACCGTAATGTTATATAGCGCTTGTGATAGATAGCGGCGAAGGGTTATATAACTGATAAATTGTAACGTTTACTTCCGTACTATTGTTGTTTCTACATCTTCATATACCTAATAGGTGGAGAGAATTCTTTGTACCCCTTTTTAAGAAAATTTCGCTAACGTAGTAACATGAATTTTGAAATATTTACAATTTATATATAGAAGAAGTGCAGGAAACTAAAATTTTTACACAATATGTCTTACAACTTTAAAAATTAAGTAAAAATGGCTTATGTCGTGTTCCGATAAACAAAAAACGATTCGCTTTGCTTACGGACGGTGAAATTTCGTTGAGTTTTCAACGAAAATTTTACCGTCCGTAAGCAAAACGAATCGTTTTATGTTTATTGGAACGCGGCATTAATGAAATTACACGTGTCCAGTATATGTGATTACCTGTTATGATAAGTAAGTCTATACAATGACAGCTCAAGTTATACTGGCCAATGAAAAAACCATATTCGAAATTTGAATGAATAAATAAGTAAAGATAATTTGTAAAAGTAAGTTCTTTTAAGAATTGGATATTAAACTTAGTGCTTTAGTATAATTTAAGTGACAAAAAAAAATTGAGTGATAATACCATAAAAAAATTAAAATGTAAGTATTTACATTAGAAGTACCTTACTCGTTTTGATTTAAAATAAAAACGTACGTAAATATAAATTAGATTCTGTACTGCTTTATCAACAATGTGTTTTTAATTAAATAAAATGTTATATGTTAGGTTCTCTTGAGAATGACTAAACCAATTTGGATAAGATTTCTTATTATTATTTTGGCAATGCGAGTACAAACAAATAGGTATAAGATTTTTATGTGATCATAAATTTGAAAAGGTGGCCGGACCCACGTATGTCGATGGAACTGAAGAAGTTTGTTACAAAAACTTTTCTGCCACCTGCCACTTCAATATTTAATTGCTTTACTTATATAACATATCAAAAAAATACATTTATTGTATTTCAAGACTTGGAATGGGACTGATAGGTTATAATGAAATCTCGGGTAATCGTATTTGAATTAGTCTGAAAGTCATCAACATTTATTATTACATATAATATGTTAAATCATTTTTATAGACTTCATAGCTTTGGTTTTAAATAGAGGTTGTTATTTTTTTTTGTAACATTGTATTGGTCATGACTACTCATGACTAACATTTAAAAAATTTGACTGGCCTGTTGGTCTAGTGGTAAGTGACCCTGACTGCTGAGGCAGAGGTCGATTCCCACCCTAGTCTGGGTGTTCTTTGTGTCCGTTGTTTATATGTTTGTAAAGTCCCCCGCGACACAGGAGTAATTCCTAATGCGGGAGTTGTCTTTATTTAAAAAAAAAAGGAGCATAAGTGGACTCTCCTTTACTATTTAATTGCCCACAATTTCCGGGCTTTAAAAAATGTTTAGGGCTATCTCTGCCGTCTGTTCTAATGCGTAGATATTATGTCAAAAAGCAGAAAACGATCAAGCTTTAATTTCATCTTTCATCTTCAGCTATGGGCATTTTTCTTCTCATTAACGACTAACCTACATACATAATGACAAATCTACACACCCTAGCAAAATTTTGATTACATTGTGGTTAGCGTATTGCGTGCGAATAACTTTCAACCCACATATAAAATACGCCTATTTTAAGGCGTTTAGGGTGTAATTAGCTCGTGGGTCTTGATTGACTGATTGTTATGATGTCAGTTGACGACAGTTAGTTGATGTTGCACTACTAGGGAGGTCACGGCTAACAGGATGCAAATGGCTCTCAGATATGGTGCTGACAAATATCCTAACTAATATTATAAATGCTATTGTGAGTTTGTTTGTTTCAATTTCACTCATTAACAACTCAGATTGTCGTAATTAAATTTTTCATAAACGTTGTCAGGGGTTCAGATAAGGATATCCTTATCTGAACCCCTGAAAACGTTTATGGTAGGGTACGGTTCCTGAGACCTGAACTGGTTGACAAAATCTACAGTAACGCTCGTGAAGCCGCAGGTAAAAGTGTTAAATTAATGTCAGCGGCCAGTCAGTGTTAAATTAAAGTAAATATTTCTATGTTAATAAGAAACCGTGATATCAGCACTGGGCAGGAGCTCAGAAAGTTTTCCAGAACAAGGTTATCATCATCATCTTCCTGTCCTTTTCCCAACTCTATTTGGGGTCGGGGCAAGGGTATTGACTGGTTTCTCAGTCTCGGCGAAACGTGATTGAGACTGCAGTAGGTCGAAGAGGCCGGGATCGCGTACCCGAATGTGCGTCTTGTGATTGGAGAGGCCACTAGGACAGGAACATAAACAATCAAGTTATGTGGGTATATAACTAATCATGACTGAAGTATACATTTCCACCTTAAAGGGCGGCAATGGACTTGTGGCTCTTGAGTTGCAGGTACAAATGGGAGGTGGTAGTCATTTACCATCAAGTGACCCATCTACTCGTTTGCCCCCTATACCATAAAAAAAATACAGCACTACATATTATAAAACGAAGTCTCCCGCCGCGTCTGTCTGTCTGTTCGCGATAAACAGAAAAATTACTAAACGGATTTTCATGCGGCTTTCGCTAATAGACAGAGTGATTCATGAGGAAGGTTTAGGTGTATAATTTCTACCCGTTCGAAGCCGGGGCGGGTTGCTAGTTAAATATAAAAGCGAGAGAGATTAAAAGGAGGAGACATTGAAAATTTAGTTTCTTGATAACATTTTTCTATTACATAAATTTTGAATTCATTTTTGTTGCCCTACGAAAAGTTTTCCAAGCACCCAAAAAATATTTCTTATACGTTTAATTTGATATTAATTTTTTTTTTAATATTGGTTATTTACTAACTACATTTTGTTGTGTAAACAATAAAACGTGAAACTATTCAAAAATAATATTTATCCACCAATCATTTAGTGCTTTCAAAATGAGACCATTAGTGGTGCGACAATAAAAACGGATTACCTCCACTTCTAACGACAATACGTAACTATGATACACACGAACGGTTGGTTCGTCAAGCTACGGTGTCTTGTTTTACGTGAAATACCTGCTACATATTATGACACTTTTGTTTATTTAAAAAAAAATACCTGAATGAGATCAATTGCGATGTAGGTCGTTTGCTTTTTTATAGATTATAACACTACAAATCCTCGTTTAAAACTTATAAATATAAGTAGTGTATGTATAACTCTAAATTAGTATGAAAGATACTCGTTTTTGTCAAAATTTGCCTCTCCTACCCTCTCTTTTTACTTTTTTTACAGGACCTTGCACTATAGAAAAAGTAAAGAGAAGGCATGCTCTGAATTAAAATGTTTTTTGTTACAAGCAAATATAGTGAAAATGAGTCAGTAAATACCTCCGCTGAATATTTAACTTTTTGCAACAAAATACCAATAACCTTCAAAGACCTGTAGACGAGTACACACATCCAGACAAAAGCTAAATCAGATTTTCCTATAATGCAGTTTCTGCGCTGACTCGCTCTACTAATAATTGATAATCGTTTAACACTGTTCATATTTTACCAAATAAAATCTTATCAATTACACTAACTATTAACAATTATTGCTTGCAATAAAAACTTTCGTGAGTGGTATTCATATTTATTAAAAACTATTACGAGTGTGACGCCTGACACCGTCACGGCAGGACGCTTCACTCCTTGAGATCGGGTCCGAAACTAGTCGGGCATCCCCGACATACAAACGTGAGTAAAACCGTATAGTTCTAAAAAAAAAAATATTGCTTGAACTAAATTTTTCAATCTCTAACACAGTATGTCACAAAAGCTACGAACTTCAGAGATAAACTGTTTCGCATCCCAAATACATCTTCTGGAAGGGAACAAATGCCTCGAGAAAATAAGCCTTTATTTCCATAGCCAGAGCACAATGTGTTAAACGACTGCTTCAACTGAATGAGCTAAGGAAATCTAGAATTAGATATGCGCATCCCTATCCTTTTGTGAAGAACTTTAAGTAACAGAATATAGGCAATTTTATATCCGTTGGATTGGATTGGAAGTAAAAGCTGGAATATTTTTCTTCGGTGGGTTTGTGTGGGCGCAATCAGGAAATATCGTTAAATTTGGGAGAACTGGTTTGTTTGAACTGAATGCTGGACGGAGATGGTGAGACGGAATATACTTACTGTAGCGATTTTATGGGTTCAAGTGCTTATCTTTCTTTATTAATAATGAAATGAAGTTTTAGGTTCTGTTGTTACAATGGGTTTGACGTTCAAGATCTCTGATTTAATATGTTCGTCTTTTCTTCCTCTTTTATTTATTTTTTCCTTAATTTTCAGTTTCACTATTTTCATAGCCTAATTTTAGTTTATTTACTTTTAATGTTAATAACATAACAATAAAGATTTAAAGTGACTTTGTGCTTATTTTGTATCAAGAAAATAACATTCTATGAATATTAAAAAAAAAAGTTTTTTTAGCTTTATCAATTTGTCTGAGGTTCCCTTTTTAAACTTGTAACCAACACAATGTACTTGATGGGCCTTATTTACCATATGAAGCACAATCATATTTACTTAATTTTCAATGTTATCAACTGAACTAAAATAAAAATACAATTAACATGCCATGTGTAGACAGATTCGGCCTCTATTATTTCGCTCATGATACAGTTGAGTTCTATAATTAAAAGTATGCCTGTCAACGTTAATTGGTCGAGCACGTAGCACGCGATGCTGGCTCACATGAATGGAATAGTTTTAAGTTTTAAATTTATGCTCAAGGTTCGTGTGTAGAGCCTTCCTAAACCGAATGTGTTCTTTTTAACCGACGAAAAAAAAGGAGGTTCTCAATTAGACCGTATATATATTTTTTATTTATATATTTTTTTACAAGCTACAAATCAGAGACTAACAATGTATTATAACAAGGATCATTTCTATAACGTGATGAAGGAGGTTGAAGATGTGTAATTTTGGTTGGTATAATTTTTACTTAAAATCATGAAACGCGAATGTTTGTTTATTTTGTTTTTTTTTCCTTATCCTAACTTTTGGGATCCGCACTATGTGCTTTTTTACCTTCCACACTTTAAAGAAATGCTAATACGCAATACAGAAATATTGATATACGGGTTATGAAAAAAAGCGACAGCCTTAAAAAAAATCCTGGACAAGGGCGAGTTCGATTCGCGTACCGAGGGTTCCATACAAACTTGTATGTAGACAGTTCATCAATTTGAGGATAAAAACAAACTTAACTTAGCCGGTCTAAAAATAAGTATTTTATCGCAAAAAAATATGATGTAATACAACAACAAATTAACGACTTTCGGGATTTTTCCTTTACTTGTGCTGTGATATTATTGATTGTTAGTCAATGGAAAGTACCCTAAAGATTTTGATTTACCTGCGAAGTGTTAAAATTGGTTAATTTTAATTTATTTGCCATGTCTTTAAAAGGCCTTGGTCACACACATAACCCCTTGTGGTTAAACGAAGGTAGGTACCGACTCGTAATATTTTCCTGTGAATATTACAATTGTACCTTTAAGTGTAAAGGTACATTTGTCAAACCAAACGGTAATTGTGTCATGGCCTCAACTACTTTGTCTAATAATTGTTATACTAAAATTTTTATTTTTAACTAACAGAGCCTCGTGGTTTCACCCGCGTAAGTCTCGATTCGAATGTCGGGACAAAAAGCCCATCCGTTAATCCGGGTTTCCAGCTATCTCTATACCAAGTTTCATAGCAATCGGTTTAGTACTTTTTGTGTGAAAACATTACAAACATACATACAAAAACGTTTCCTCTTTATAAGATTAGTTTAGATTTAGAAAATTTCCGATAAAGATCCTTAAATACAGTAGATACAGCAGTAGTAGATACACAATAGATACTCATACACGCATAATTTGTATCCATGAAGACCACACTTAGCCCACAATTACATTAGTGTCTCCTTAATGCATTTATCTCAAATGTAGTATTTTTTTACTAAATTAAACTTATGCGTTCCTTTGAATTATTTTCATATTTCTTTTTTTATTACTGAACCAAGTACAGATTACATTGTTTGTATCAGAAAAGAGAAGCAAAGAAATGAAACCGCTGAGAGATTTATTCTAATCGGCGCTAAATTAACCCGAGAAATGTTATTCTATCATTTTTATAAATTTAACACTCAGACTGTTATTTTTCATAGATAAAGGGGCCAGGACAAATGTGGATAACTGGTAACTGAAAATGCGGAAAGCTACTAAGATATTTGTCGGCAATATAACAAAGGCCTTGTAATTTAAATTACATTTTTCGGTAGGTTACAAACGGAGTGCTACCGGATGAGAAAAGTTTTGGTGAATATTGTAATATATTGTAAAACGGTAAAGCGATATGAATTATGGGAAGGTGGGTCCCTGGATGTTTTTTCATGCGCTATAACTGAACTTCGTGAAGACACTGGACCCTACAATACAGAGTCAGAAGATTTATTATTCATGCCGTCATTCGTTTGCATATCTAGGTTGAACGCCATTCATTGCTATCGTGGCAAGCGTTTGCGTTACTGTGGAACTCCGTCAGTTGGGTGACTCAGATACGAGCAGAAACCATCCATAAAGGTTAGTTTGAGGTTTATATGCCGTTAGATTCTGTCATGAACATATCCTTATGTCAGTCAGTGTTGAGAATTTCCTGTGAGCAAAAAAAAAATAACAATTTGCCGGACCGGGAATGGAATCCAAAAATACAAGCAGTAATACCCCTTAAGCTAAAAGTTAGAAAGGTTTATTATAAAATTATAAACAAGCTTTTAAACAAGTAAAACATTTTGTAGCTAAACTTCTAAAAACAAAGCACTGCATGTTTGCACAACAAAGAATATTTACTTTCTTACACTAAAATTCAATAGCGGGTTTTGGAATGGTACCCAATAAATTGTATTAGACTCACCACATACCAAATTAAAATTATCTCTATTTGTGTAAAATGGCATTGACGTCATATTTTCATGTAAATATTTATAGGTACTACCAGCTTATGTAACACGGAACGTTGTTCCCCGTAACACAGGATTTCCTACCACGGGGACCACTGTTTAATAAGCATTATTCATTTTTGTTATTATTATTATGTGATGTAATTTGTTCTTGATGCCAATAAATTATTATTATTTTATCATATAATCGTGTTTGTTATATAAGTCCGCCTATCTCTTCAAAGAGGAAGGGCATAATTATTCTCTGTTGAATGAAATATATCCAGTGTTGATGCATTATTTAAAGAAGATCTGTTTAGCGGTTCGTTCGTTCTAAACACTGTCTGGCCGAAATACTGCAATAACCGACAGCCGCTATGACTGAATGGTTTTAAAATGGCGTTCAAAGTCTGCAGAGCCCAGAGTGTGACGACCCTCACTGATAAGCTGATAACCTTTCTAAAATTTTAAGTAGGACTTGGGTAAAATGCGAAAGGCGCCTCCAACAATAATCATATAACTCTTTCAAAACATTCTTCAAAGGATGTTAGATTTTTTGACGTAATCCCGTTACGTCAAAAAATCTAACATTAACTAATAAGCTTCGTGAGATGAAAGCTTGTGTAGTTATAAAGAGAACTTTGTTTAATCGGTTTGTAAGGAATTCGATTTGTGCTCTGGACAAAAGAATATATACTCCTAACAAAGATCTTTAGAAATGCCCCTTTTACCTCTCAATTATATTGTAAATAGATAATGACTTGAGAAATAATAATCTTTGTGTACCATTTCTTGGGATTTCTTTCTTGATTTTTAATAAATCTGTGGATAACAAATCAAAGTCACTATACAATACCCTTGTGGCGACATCATACAGAAAACCGTACTTCAATACCATCATCGAGCAATGTAAGTTTTCGCTCTGATTAGTATAAATACAAAATCCCAACATGTTGGAGGGACAAAACATGCGTTACTCCACATTCTCAGTAAAACGTTAATTTGTTAATGATATTAGATAGGTACTATCAGAATATATGGAACTATTAGAACGTCATATGCTCATTATTAATGCTGTAAGTATTCTCTAAGTTTCGATTTTTAAATTAACAGACAAAATCGCAACACATGGCCATTTTTCATTAATTCTCTGTCTTTTGCTGGCAAAAGACAGAGGAGCATATGACGTTCTAATAGTTCCATATATTCTGATAGTACCTATCTAATATCATTAACAAATTAACGTAATAGCTTTTGCTTTTGGTTGTAAGTCTATTATCATATAGTGATATTTGTCGGGATTAAATTCAAATTAACAGAATTATGCTTCGCTTTTTTCAACTATCACGAGATTATTTTGATGACTTATTACTATTTTATTATAGTAATACTTAAATTAAATATAAATCATTTTCTATGATATTAAAGACCAATTTTTATCTGGAGACCTTAAGGTTTACCAACCACCAACATTTTTCAGAATATTTTAGTGGTAGGAAGAGTTCTTTCAATTTAAATGAAAATTTTGGGCGTGAGCCCAAAATGCAAGCTTTCATATTTTTAGATTATTTATATTATCCAACTGGGTATTACAGAAAATCAGGTATACGTAAAAAGTTACAGTAATATTAATATGGCTTCTTAAGTTATACTATTGTACTCAAGTATGTGTAGAGGAGGCTCGATTACTGGGCCCTGGTTTGGTGGCTGAAACCGACGCAACGGAATTTTAAGAGTAAGTAAATGCTTGCGATGGGCCTTGCTTCTACTCCACCAGAGAGGCACGTGCAGAACAACTGCTTCTGCTAGGGTAACGGGCAGCCTCATCCGTTACTCCCAGGCCAGTGCTCATGAAAGTAGGAGATCATTAAAATTTTTTGCTCTCCGTCGCTTAGCCATGCTTGTGATATAACTCTGGTAATTAAGATAATCAATCACGAATTATGCTTCAACACAAATTATAAGAACTGTTCCAACTGACAAGTATTGCATGATAGGAAACTTGGGATAAAAATATTTAAACTTCAACCGTTGTTTCACTCATTTAAGATATTTAAACACGCAGACAAGTCATAAAAATTATATTTGATGTTTGCTGCTCTACGTAAGTTATTTGTTAAGAAATCCGAACCAGCCTAATCAACATCCATCGGAATTAAAATGGCGCTGACGGCACTTATCTTTTACTTTTACGAAGACATTAAAAAAAAATATACACCAAACACATTTAACGACAAAAGTCTTCGGCACTGCTGCTTGACTTGTACACATAATCAATAAAATGTACAGATTAAGTCATTGTTTGCGGTCTGAAAATTATGAAAAAATAAATGTTGTACTTCCATATGTTATTCATTTACTCTACAGTGGCTGCTGGCCAAAAATTTTAGAAATTAATTTTGCTGTCATATTAAATTAATGAAGTAATTTGATTGGCTTTTCAGTTGTTCGTAGAAATGGAATTGTTTTTATAGGGTCAGCAAGACGTGGGCACGTGGGTTGCAAAAGTCAATAGCCAAATCCAATGGGCTTGAGCGATACTTTTCCATTACATTGGCCGTTTGTTTATTTGCCACTGAAGTGGCAAAAAGTATGTGTTGTATATAAATCTGACTAAAATTCATTCTTGAGACACTGCAGTATACATAAGTAAAGTATTACTTAGATTCATAAGCTTTTAATAAAATCATAGTGATCCAATGTTTAGACGTTAAGTTTTCATTCAAATTCCGAATATCATCAAACTCATTTGAAATAAAGTTCAAATTTAAAATAATATCTGAGTTCGAATTATATTATTTAACATTTTACATCCTAAAACAAGTAGCACGACGTGTTAAAGGCCCCTATTCTACTTTAAACTACATTTCTTAAAGTCTATTTAACCCTCACTGAAAACAATGTTTATTTTTTTGATAAAAAAATCAACACAGGAAAACTTTACTTAGCGCCTTTACCTCTAAAATCTCAAGTATATTCATAAAAAATGTAAAGGCATCTTACAGGAGAGAAAAATGAAAGGAAATATTTCTAACCGACCGTCGGCTTCCCGATTCCTGAATTATTGATTTGCTTTGTTTGAGAAACGCGTTAAGTCCAGTCTGAGCTGACCCTTTCAACTGTATTAAAGTGCCCATTTCTTATAATATTGTTGATCACACTGAGAGCAGTGGTAGGTCAAGCTTGCTGTTTCAAAGCAATAGTCAATTGTGTAGGGGTTTCAAAGGTTGACCCCAGATGATCACAAAATATTCCTGAGGTTTTCTTTGAAATATTGCACGGGAGTTATTTCACAAAGCCTTACTGCAATATGAATGAAATAAATATTGCACGAGATTTGAGTTTGTAGAATAAGGACTTGTTTTAGTTTTTGTTCATCATATGGTGTTGAAAAAACTCAAGTGCAATCGGTTCTATCAATTTATTAAAATAATAATAATATAATAACAACTGCAGATAAATGTATGAGTATATTTGAGATAGCTACAGATATTAGTATTGATAAACTAACTAACGCATCTATTGAAACATTATGTATTTTCAATAAGGTTTTTTTTTTCACAAGGTGGAGGGATGTAGTGCTGAGAGAAATGAGAGTGCCAGGTTTCCGAAGATAATATAATTATATTGGATAGAGCGAAGTGGTAGCTTCAGTAGGGAAAATGACTTTAAAAACGCTTAATTTTAACTCCTGTTTATTTGTCAATAATATAAATAGTTAATTTTTCTTCACTTTTCAATTATAATAATTTTCTTATAAAGTGTTTAACACCTGCTTTGTTGTATCATGTACTCGTACTAGCAACCCGCCCCGGCTTCGCACGGGTAGCAGAGACATCTTCAACAATCGTCATCATTATATTTCAACCAATTTACACAAAATCTTAACAAATTATATACTTAAACCTTTCTCGCTCTATGCATTGGTAAAAACCGCATAAAAATCCGTTCAGTAGTTTTTAGTTTATCCCGAACAGATAGACAGACATGGCGGGGGCTTTGTTTTATATATGTAGTGATTAAGCCTTTGTGAGAAGGAACAGTATTTCTTTCTGCCTGGGTGAAACGTACCCTTATATGTCCTTTTTTGTGCCCCTAACAAATATACCCTACCCACCTTTCATCTTGAGGTCATGAAGATATTTCTGCCAGTTGTTTCTATAAAATTCACGAACTTTAATTTTCAGTCACAGCTGGTGGATATCCTAATTTCAAGAGGGAGCATTCCAAAGCAAGATGACTCGACTCAAACTAGACAGAAAATGAAGAATGAACAAGAGAAGAACTATGTAGGGCATAGGAGTGAAATATTATTTGAAGAGCGAAGATCTCTGTCATGGTTGGAACATAACGATTGAAACTGTAAAATATGATAAGTGAGGCAGTAGTAGTAGTTAGAGTGTAGAGAGCAGTTAAAGCACGTAGACTGCGTCTCTTACGTGTTGAGCCATGACAGTTAGGTTTGATATATAGACACATGATCGTACTAAGAAAGAACATGAATTGAATGCAAATATTGAGAAGTAGGTCAAGTTTTTTCAGCAGATCTGCATTCTGGTTGATTTTATTTGTCCAAAAATTTTCTTTGCATTGTGATCTATAAAAAGTACACTGAGAGACATATGTAAAATAAAGAAAAAATAATATTATATATTACTTTTTAACTTAAATGATAGAAACGTAATGGATAAAAAGTCTCATATCGGAGAGTTGGGATTATCCATTGGAAAGTTTCTCTCAAAAAGATAATAACTGCAAAGCCCTATTGTCGGCAGAATCTTTATATTAATTACAGACATAAAAATGATTAATGAGAGAAATCTGGAAACAATGCTTAGGGACCCGTATTTATTGGACGCCCTCGCCCGGTATTTGTCACCAAGACAAATTATAGCCCATGTTTGTTTTCATGATTTTAATAAAAAAAATCGACTGTTTCCATCTCTGCATTGTTATTGGATTTTATTTTCATTTATTCATTGAGCTGTAATATTCCTTTCCTTAAGCACACTTTAGGACATTTTCTATGTAGTTATACATATAATATCCCCAGCAGGCCAAGCATTTCAAGGCTACGGGCAACATCTAATTAGACAAACTCATGCTTGGTTGCCACCCAAGTGGTAAATAAACTCTTGAATAAATTATGTTATTGTATTCGTGATCTAGTCGAAAGGATAAGCTAACTTCGTTCTTATACTAATATGCAGAATTGGTTTAGACAAGTCTATTATCATACAGTGATATTTGTCGGGATTAAATTTAAATTAACAGAATTATGCTTCGCTTTTTTCCACTATCACGAGATTATTTTGATGACTCATTACTATTTTATTATAGTAATACTTAAATTAAATATAAATCATTTTCTATGATATTAAAGACCAATTTTTATCTGGAGACCTTAAGGTTTAAACCACCTACATATTTCAAAATATTCACATACATTTTTCAAACTATTATAAAAAAAATGCAGTTTATTTGAAAGTATGATAAAAGTGTGTTAGCAACAATCTCACCTAGTGGTGAGAATAGTTGCTATACACTATGAAAATCAGTAAATAACAGTAACTTGTATGTTGTTCGTACGTCAATCAGCACGCAGTGATTGTTATCCAACTTATAATGCATGCCGACCAATAGCATTGCGTTAAAGATACAACTAGTCATAAGAAAGTCTATTGACTCATTTTTATTAAATAGTAAACTGTTTTATCATCTTTTATCATATTTATCTTTTATAGTTGCCCCTATTTTCAATAAAATAAATAAGAGTTTTTGATGTGGCAACAACACTAGTCTTATTCAGCACGCCAATGTTTTAGGCGGCTAATGATTTCAGTTACCAGACGAACATCGATTTTCAGAAATGAGACTTTTCTGAATTAAATGAATAAAATGTATGTGATTATTCCTCTTTGATAATAATAGCAATACGCAGAAAAAAGTATGGGAATAGAAACCTACAAAAGAGGAAAGACATGAAATTTGATCAAAGAACACAATGTGTACGTTCGCTACAATTCAGTATTTGGCCACTTTTTTCGCTTTGACCACAAAAAAAAAAAACCTTTTACGTTGAAAAAGGTTATTTCTGAGATGATAATAAAAACCACTCATTACACAAGGAAGTATATGTTTTGCAGATATAACTTACCTGTTACCACGGCCATAAAGTAGGTTACAAAGCGCAGTAGTGTATTAAGTTATAAATTCAAAACCCGATATGGTAACATTGTATGACAAGCTTATGTTTAACAGAGCTCATGTTTTTAGCGATGTTCACATGGTACTCTGTGTTTTTTAAAAATGATACCAACATATATACGACTTTAAATACTTTCTCGTTTACAAAATACTAGGTGTTGCCCGCGACTTTGTTTATCATCATCATCTTGGCGTTGAATCCCGGTTGCAGCTGAAACTTCCACTTCGGTGTCCGCTTGCCGACTTTTTCTTCTCCACCTCGCACGATCTTCGGCAAACCTGATAGTGAGTCCATTGACACGCATGTCACCCCTTACGACGTCAAGCCAGCACTTTTTTGGTCTTACTCTCCTCACGGGGGCCGCCGGAGGCAGCATGGCCAGACGTTTGTTCCCCACCTAAGTAGCCGGTTGCCGTAAAACGTGGCCATACCAACGACTTTGTTCGCGAGGCAATTTTGTATGAAATCTATGCCATGGGAACCTTGCATTTTTTGGGATAAAAAATTAACCTATGTGCTATTTCAGACTATAATCTATATCTGTGCTAAATTTCATCCAGATCTATTCAGCTGTTTTTACGTGTAGGAGTAACAAACATTATTTTATCCACACAACATTTTCACCTTCATAATATTAGTACGATCTTTCCGTATCGTACCTTCCTATAGCGTATAGCTATCTATTTATACAACGGTGGTCATATAATTAAGAACGATTTGTAAATACAGAAATTTTTAAATAAATGATGTAATATTTTTGTTCTCTCTGTAATTATTATATTGTATTATAAAATACAATTACAATTTACCTGAAATAAAATGGGAGGACTGTAATACACATATGATACCTCGTCTTATAAGCAGCTACACTGCATCTTCTAAAGTCCTTATTAATTTTATGCATATGTTAAATTGTTTTCAGTATAATACATTTATAAATAGAAATGGGCGACTTTTAGATTTATGTCTAACTGACATCGCCGATTGCAAGTCCATACAACCCACGGTATCTCTCGTTCCGCCAGACGCCAATCATCCACCTTTTTATATAATAATTCCTATTGGTAGTAATTCCTTAAATTTGGTGAATCGTCCAAAAACGCAATTACAATTTAATAAAGCTGATAGCTGATTACACACTAATAAATCAAGATATTGCTAATATCACCTGGAGTGAATTATTGGTAAACAAGAATGCGGAGTCAATGGTGACCATTTTTTATGAACAAATATACGATATTATCAAGCGATATGTTCCCGAGAGAGTAATTCAATCTTCTCAATTTCCTGTCTGGTTTTCACCCGCTCTTATTCATATATATAAAAATAAAAATAATTACTGGATAAAATGGAAAAAATATGGAAATAAATCGGACTATGCAATTTTTTCTGTATTAAGGAAACGATTTAAACGTGCATCGCATGAATGTTATAAAAGGTATATAGCAACGGTAGAAAATAGTATCCAAAAGAATATAAAACATTTTTGGACATTCGTAAAAAATAGGAGAACTAAAACGGATATTCCTAGTATGATGACATATAAAAATGCAACAGTCTATAAACCAGATGAGTTGTGTTCTCTGTTCTCGTCATTTTTTGACTCAGTTTTTGAACCCTCAGATGTAACTCATAACCTTGACATAGACGATATGCCAGATTGCAACCCTGCATCTGATATTTTCTTTAGTGATGTTGAGCTGTCTGGCGATGCAGTATTTAGGGAGTTAAAAAATCTAGACATTTCAAAGGGGCCTGGTGTGGACAACATACCACCAATTTTTTGGAAAGCTACTGCTCAAACTATTCATGTGCCCGTGTGTCTTATATTCAATTCGTGTCTCAAAGAGGGTGTTTTTCCGACAATATTCAAATCAGCCCGTATTGTACCAGTTTTCAAAGGTGGAGATAAATGCAACGTAGAGGACTATCGGCCTATATCCATCATGCCCACTCTGTCAAAGTCCTTTGAAAGGTTGGTACACAATTATATTTATCCATCTATCCATAATGTAATTATTGAGGAACAACATGGTTTTGTAAAAAAACGCTCTACTAATACAAATTTACTTATTTATACTTCCTACTTATTCGAAAGTATGGATGATAATAAACAAACGGACAGCATTTATACTGATTTTCGGAAGGCATTTGACAGGGTGGATCATAAAGTATTGTTAGAGAAATTGGCTTTTAATGGTATACGCGGCAGCTTATGGCGTTGGTTTAAATCCTATACTACCAATCGTACACAAAAAGTAGTCTTGAACGGTCATGAATCCGATTATACTGCTGTTAGTTCTGGCGTGCCTCAAGGCTCAATTTTAGGCCCACTTCTATTTGTTCTTTTTATAAATGACGTTAAATCCTGTTTTCAATTTAGCAATATTTTACTCTACGCTGATGACCTAAAGATTTATCATAGAATTGAACAGATGGATGACCATTACAAAATTCAGCAAGATCTTGACCGTTTTACTGAGTATTGTATGAAGAATAAACTTGCACTTAGTGTTAATAAATGTAAATCTATCACTTTTACTAAAAAGATAAATGTCAATAAATTTAATTATACCTTAAACGGTATACAACTCGAAAAAGTAGAGGTAATACGTGACCTAGGAGTCTTATTAGATAGTAAGCTACACCTTGATGACCATGTTAACGCTATTGTTAGTAATGCTTTTAAAATGTATGGATTTATTGTTCGTTCCAGTACATGTTTTACTCAGCCCTCGACTTATCTTTATTTGTATAAATCTTTAGTTCGCTCACAACTTGAATATGCTGTGCCAGTCTGGAATCCATTTTATGATAAGTATATAACTGCCATAGAATTAGTTCAGAGAAAATTTCTGCGCTGTATGCATTATAAGTGTTATCGTAAATCGTGCTCATATAAAGATCTACTAATAAAATACAACTGTATAACGTTAAAACACAGGCGTATATATTTAGAAGCAATGTTATTGTATGACCTATGCCATAGCAATTATGATTGCATTGCACTTACAAACAAACTTTGTTATGTAGTACCCACTAGGACTCATTGCCGTAACATGTGTAAAATTTTTGCAACTACTCGATGTCGCACTAATGCTGGCAAAAGGTCACCGATGCACAGGTTAGTTGATAGTTATAACATTTTTTTTAGTACTATTGATCTTATGGCAACGCGTCCTAGTTCTTTTAAAAAACTCTTGCTACAAAACCTTGATTTTATTTAGATTAAAGTTAAGGTACCTGGGAGACCGAGCTTCGCTCGTTAGCTTTTTGTAAAATCATACATATATATAATGTGTGTGTGTACATGTATGTGTATATATATATATTGTACGTTTAGGCGTTTCTACAGGAAATACAACTATGCAGTTGAACTTAAATGCAAAACTATATCTGTATACAAAATTTCATCAAAATCGTTAGAGCCGTTTCCGAGATTCAGATTATATATATACATATATGCAAGAATTGCTCGTTTAAAGGAATTAGATATTCAAATGCGAGTAATATCTGGAATGTTAATATCAAACACATGATAATGGTATGTTTTCTAAACATTATAAAAAAAAAAAAAAAAAATCTCAATGAAAAAAAAAAAAAAGCCTATATTAATGTTATTTTACTACTATGTGGTAAATGTCGCTGGTGTCACAGTAACACACATTTATAAGTAACATTATTTAAAACTATGTACTGTGTCGCTGTTTATTTACCTAAATAAATTAAAAAAAAAAAAAAAAAAAAAAAAATATTCACACGATCAAAACAAAGGGAATTAGGAATAAAATGTATTAAATTTTTTTATACAAACAAAATACTGGACAAATAATTAAGAACGAACATTGAACATTGAACGAGACCCTAATTTTAAATTTTATTCTATATGGCCATCACAACATTTTCATATAGTTGAATTAAAAATTTAATTATTTAAATAAAAGTGCACACTGTCCAACTGTATATCCTACTGGTGTCGGCTACGCAGGGCATACTCCAGGCAGAAGATGAGGCCCTCATTTAATATACTGCTTGTTTGAATTTACCATGATCTTGTCGGTTTTACTTTTTAAAAAGGTTATTTATCCTACTAATGTCATAAACGTGAAAGTTTGTGAGGATGCATAGATGTATGGATGTTTGTTGCTCTTTCACGAAAAAATTACTAAACCGCTTGCTATGAAACTTTGTATGTAGATAGCTAAATACCTTTATTAACACATAGGCTACTTTTGATTCAGATATTCCCACGGCATCGGGACTTACATGGCTGAAACGCGGGGCGAAGCTAGTTATTATATATTTTTTTAAAGCTTTATTAATAGTCTGACAAATGCAATATTCACATATATATTATGCAGTTCGGATGACAATACTGTATTTTATCATTTTGGAGCTGATCTAATAATAGAATCAGAAGGTGGATAGTTAACTCGTCAGTAGTAAACCCCTTCAGTTTGGACTCATATGATGGATTCATTCAGTCTGATGATGGAGCTAGGAGGTGGTTAATGTAGTAAACTATTTAAGAGTCTTTTGTTAGTTTTCCTAAACTGTAACTATATTATTAATAAATATTATAATTTAAAAAAACGTATCAACGACTTCAATGCGCCTCAAAATAGCCAAATCGCTTCAAGTGTGCCTATAAAATTTGAAGAGTTCCCTCGATTTCTTCAGGATCCCATCATCAGATCCTGACCTGATGGGACCACCTATGAAGTATACCCTTTCAAGCAAAAAAAGAATTTTCCAAATCGGTCCAGGCGTCTTTGAGTAATCGGTGAACATATATAAAAAAATTATACAGTGGAACATAGAACCTCTTTCTTTTTTGAAGTCTGTTAAAAACAGACATACATTGTTAAAAGAATAATAAAAATAAAAGCATATACGCAACTGTAATGTACAATAAAGAATGTTTTATCTATCTATCTATCTATTTACGCAAAATAAAAGTGCAGTTCACGAGATTCCTAAAGCCTTTCGAAAAGTACACCGCCCTATTCCGTCAATCTTAACTTTTGAATCATAATATGTAGCAAAACCGCATACAAGAAACACTGGGGTCGATAGTGACTGTAATTCCTAAAGCCCAGTGGGTTGGAAAATTGAGAAGTGGATTAGGCAAATCACTTTTCATTCCGTCCTATGCCCGACGAAGTTTGCCCTTTTAAATTTTATTATCTCTGAGGCACGCCGTCTGCTGATACCGTTCCACTGCTAACGGGGAGCGGAACATAAAATTTTAATAATTAATGTTAATAGTTGGAAAAGGATCCATTGTGGCTGAAACACTAGATTTGTGGGATCTGAGCCTTCGTTTTGACGAGAATATTGCGCTTTTTCCTGCACAAAGTGTTGTCGTTTTACTTGAGACCTGTCTTAGTCTTAATAATACTAATAATGATTTTTGAAATTGGTTTGTTAAAGAGTACAGAAAATAAAAATAGCAATGAATTAAGAATAAAACATATTCAAATTGATTAGACTAAAATAACCCAGTTACATATTTATAGGTCAAAAATGTTGTAAGATGGCTTGGGTTCTCCACAGGGATTGGTTTTGGGGCAAAACATGCAAAATAAAAAAGTTAAGCGGAACCGAAGTCTGAACGAACAGTCAAAGTCTTTTACTTCCAAAGATTTATTACTCGAAATTGCTTACTTTTTACTAAATTTAATTCATTTTAACCGACGAAAAAACGGAGGAAGTTCTTACGTCAATGATTTTTTTTAGATAACTTATTACAGGGCAGTCCGATTTCAATCATTATTTCTGTATTGGAAAGGGTATACTTCTAAGTTGGGACCGTTTAAATTAAGTAAAAAGAAAATCAACCCAAAAGGTAGAAATATAAAGAATGAGTTTTGAATTTTAAACCGATTCTGTTAAAAGTAGTGACATTAGAAACACACATAAGTGCCAATGTGTGTTTCTAATGTCACCACAAGATGACGGAGGCCTGTCGTTGATCTGATGATGAGACGGAAGCCAGTCAAAGGAACCCCACAACAGTTTAAATATTGTGAATTTTGCTACAGCTACGTCTTACTCAATAAGCAAATTTCATCCTCAGCGCCTTTTAGCAAATTTATAAAAAAAATGAATAAATTTGAAAGCTATGTTATTCATAAATTTATAGATAGAAGTTAATTCTAGTGCATTTTAAGTAATAAAAAAATTTAAATCAATGTGCTCATGTATAGTTTAAAGTAACTCATAATTTTTTTTCATACTTCATTTTACTATTCAATCCATCGATCAATAGACAGAAACATATATATATATATATTTTTTTACGATCTTTGCACTTATGTATACTGACTTTGTGACTATATATTAAGAGGGGAAGACACGGTCTCCTGCAACACAGTTTTAAGTAGCGCAGGAGTCAGGAAATTCTCAATCAAATGTGTATTAACTTAAATGTCAAATAAATTATTATTATACAAGTCATATACTTCAGGCCTTCAGGCAACTAAAAGTATCGAAGTTTTTAGAAGAAAATATTTGTAAGAGTATTGGTACTATACAATTATACTCATATAATATGTATTATATTTGTCTACAGAACAAAACGAGCCTCAGAAACTACACCTACCTCGTGTCTAAAGGTCATTGTAAAACTATTAACAATTATTTCATCACTAATTTACATTAATTTATATTTCTAGTAGTGTGTAGTGTGGGCCCGATTCTAGTTTCTGTAGTAACTAGAACTGCGCCCACACTTACTGATGAGTTCTTCTAGACCATATAGATTTCAAACAACAAATAGATAAGTGTCCATTGTAAAACAAAAAATCCTGTTTGTGAATCAAGGAAACTTAGACTGTTCTGGAGGGTCAAAATATTGATTGCCATTAGGTTTTGTTTTTTTTTACTTAACATTTGATTGGTAAACATAAAATAATATTGAGTGCATATAATAATTCACGCTTACCGCTGACACTAGTGCTTCACCCAATCTTAAGTGAAAATGAATTTCATCGCAATCGCGCGGCTGTGCTAACTTACGAGCCAATAAAGAGTTTACCCGTCACAAATTCCCCAAATTTCTATTTTAATATTTGATATAGCAAATTGGTCGGTTATTCGTTATTCAAGATGTTTACAGAACTCAACTCTCTATGTTAAATGTAACGTAACTAGAGTAGAGTTATTGACTGGCCTGTTGGTCTTGTGGTTAGTGATTCTGACTGCTGACCAGAAGATTGTGGGTTCGATTCCCAGGACCCAGGACAAAGAATTGCGTGATGAGCATGATCATTTGTTCTGTGTCTGTGTGTAATTTGTACGTTACGTGTGTATTTAGAAATATATGAGTATGTTTATGTTCATCAGCAGTCTGGTTACTACAGGCTCTGCCTAGTTTGGGATCAGACTGCCGTCTGTGAGACGTGTCAAGTTATTATTATTATTTTGATACTTTATTTATTGAATTTCCACTAAAATTAAATTTTTTAAACATTCCCATAAAAAAATATATATTTAAAATATGTGTCCCACCGGTATCTGGTACAGGGGCCAAGCTACTGGCGGTTAGGGTTCCAGAGACAGAAACCTCCTCACTATGCATGTCGTATCGAGGAGGACTGCCTTCTGCATCAGGCACTTAATCCAGCTGCCTAACGTAAGCCTCTGAAGGTGTTGGTCGAGGCTCTTAGCAATTAACCCTTGGGCCGAAATGACTATCGGCGCAACTATTGCTGAATCCACATCCCACATGTCGAAAATCTCGTGGGCTAAGACCAAATATGTTATTTCTTTATCTTTTTCGGCTTTTAAGAGACTGTCGTCATAGGGAATGTGTGAAAATGATTTTTCTTTATATGGTATAGGGGGCAAACGAGCAGACGGTCACTTGATGGTGACCACCGCCGCCCGTAGGCACCTGCAACTCAAGGCTCACAACTGCGTTGCCGGTCTATAAGGTAGGAGTAAGGAAGAGTGGAAGAAGGGAGAGGGGGGGAAGGGTTAGGACCTCCGGTAACCTCACTCATTCGTCGTAAAGCAATGCAATCATTGCTTCCCTGCCGGTTTTCTGTGAGGCTGTGGTATCACTCCGGTCGAGCCGGCCCGTACGTGTCGAAGCATGGCGTTCCCACGATTGATGTCAATAATCATTGCTCAGCGCTGTAATCGGTTATTGTTATTACAATTTATAGAATACGACACATTTAAGAGACAGATTATCAAATAATAGAAAACAAAAACAAAACAAAACTAAATAAAAATTATTTGTTTGTGTGTGTTTGATAAACATAACATTGTAGAAGGAAATATATTTTGTTATAAATATATTGTATAATATTTACAAATACAATGTATAACTTTATTTTATATACACGTGACCCTAATATGTACATCTGCGTACATTTGTATCGACTGGTAAAACAATTATTAAAAGATAAAATCTATCATAACGAGTGCGAAACACATTGTAAACCATTTGTTTCATTTTAACACTATCTTTGAAGCAATAACTGTGAAACTTATGAAACTTATCTAAGCGCGGCGTCCCACGCGACTTGATGCCATTTCGGCGCTCCGTGCTCCCAGCCTTTTAAGCTTGTAAAAATGTTATGTCCGTTCAGATTTTATGTCTTTAAGCTTTTTTCTAAATCTATATAAACGTACTTTAAATTAATGTTATGAAAATAACATGAAAAAGCTTTTAACATACGCAATGTAAAAAAAAAAACAAATGAAAATAGAATTAAAAGATTAAACCCTTTGAGACCTATGTATCTTCACTTCTAATCTAAGCAATAAATAATAAACTAATATTCTATATTGTTCTTTTCACTTACCTTACTGAACAAGAAATTCAAAAAAAAAATAACAAGTCGTATTAAGGTCAGTGTGTGCAACATTATAATAAAATCCCAGATAATATTCAAATGTTAAGTCTACACAAGTTTAAGTCCACAGTAAAACGACAGATATGCTTTAAGGGCTATTACTCAGTAGTGGATTATATACAGGATAAATACGCTTGGGATGGAATTGTATTGGATTCACAGGCTATTTCATGTACTTAATGATATCTAATGTTTCTTATTTTCCATCTCTTATGTTTCTTTTCTTCTTTTAAATTTTTCCTTTATTTTATTTTTTTTTTCCTTTATTTTCAGTTTCTCTATTGTCAAATTCTTTTTTTAGTTTATTTACTTGTAATTTTAAAAACATAATAGCACACAACAAAATGATGTGATATTTACTGAATATTGTTAAAACGGTCTGGTTTTTTTAAAAGAGTGGCCGTGAGTTTGTTTGCCCGATTTCTCCTCACAAGGCTCACTCATTTAGAAACGGGCGGTTATAGATCGAAACAGGCAAGGCAGATGTGATATTATGGTATCCATGTTTTTTTTTATTAATTTTACATTTGACGAAGCAAACTATTGTTGCGGTGACTCTGTGTGTGTTGATCTATAATTT
Organism: Callimorpha dominula; assembly: GCA_949752705.1. Classification (NCBI taxonomy): domain Eukaryota; kingdom Metazoa; phylum Arthropoda; class Insecta; order Lepidoptera; family Erebidae; genus Callimorpha; species Callimorpha dominula. The sequence goes on from OX457005.1 coordinate 5,008,572, forward strand.
TTAATTATAATAATTATTTATTAAACCGACGATTTCGAATAATTGATGGTCAATTTTATGAAATAAAGATATTGAATTTGAATTTGAACCATAATTTATTTATTTATTTAAATTTAATGCACAATTTGCACAAAGGCGGACTTAATGCCCAGGGCATTCTTTACCAGTCAACCTTGGGGTGATGTAGAAATATTAAACGGTGGATGCACAAATAGAATTTAACATTTGGAGTTATTTATAATACTTGGATAATCATCACAAAGTAGATACACATATTACATGAAATAAATACTATTACTTACATAAATAGCTTGCTATACGTAAAATATGCGTGGTATTAGAATTCTATTTGATGTATCAGTAAGAAAATAATAAATATTGTATTCTAATTGTTCAAGGGCACCTGGTGATCTATAGGACAGGCATATCTATATCAGACACCCGCTCCTCACATATACAGAAATGTATGTAACTACTACCTTACATATTTTCGTACCATTGAGTTAAAATGTAAATTGTGAGGAGAAATAAACTTATTATTAATGTCAGAATTAATAAAATATACGCATTATGCTGTAAAACTGAACAATAAACAAAAGTATATAATTCAAATTCAGGAACCCATTTACATGTTTGAGTGCGTGTACTGGTGAAGTGAGGTGACCTCTCACCACCGGATAGTATGTTTTTTTAGGAATATGTTTATGAAAAATATCATCTTAACAAGTAATCTAACTGTAGTAGTCGCAGTAGTACTACGAAGTCTTCATGAAGGTGAATATTTAGAAGATGACAAAGAGTTATTTTTTTTTCTTAAGTTCTTAGGTTTTCTCGTTTTACAGATCGGTGAACAGGTTTGCATGGGCGATAATTGAAATTTCCTTGGTCAATTTTATCCAAATGTTGACATAAAATATTTAAAAGATACCTTATTACTTGTTTTATTCGTTCTTATTAACCATAATCTCATCTCTCAATCATCTTTAAAGCGGTGGAAACGTAATGGATAAAGCATCGGACTTGCGGTCAAGTGGTTGCGGGTTCGAACCCCACCCAGTGCACTAAGGGCGTGAACCCACTCCTAACCCAAGCATTTAGCTTAGCTGGAGGGGTTAACAAGATTACTAGTAACGTAGTATGTAATGTAGTAATAATGTAGTAATGACTCACGTCACTAGTATTCTTTAAAAAAAAAGAAAAACACTGTGTGTAATCCCACACGCATTAGTCCGCTGTCTTTCTGATCTTTGTTAGAAGTTAAACACCAAAGCTACTGGCATACCGATCATTTTATTTAGGACCTTTATTTAGGTAGGTACTCTTTTGTCTGCACTTCAACACCCACAACCACAAATTTTAAAATTTAATTACTTTATTTCATCACAATGGTCATCAATTATATCTGAAATCGTCAATTTGAAAAAAATATTATTAATAAAAATTGTAGATAAACTAGCAAACCTTTTACTATTATTATATATATTTTACTATATTATACACCTAAATCTTTCTCATGAATCACTCTGTCTATTAGTGAAAACCGCATGAAAATCCGTTTAGTAGTTTTTCAGTTTATTGCAAACAGACAGACAGACAGACACGGCGGGGGACTTTGTTTTATAATATGTAGTTATAGATAAATACACACAGATTTACCGCAACAATAGGTTGCATAGTCAAATGTAAAATTATAAAAAAAAAATATAAGAGATAATACCGTATCTGCCTGTGTCGATCTATAACCGCCCGTTTCCAAATGGTTGACCTTTATGACAAGAAACCGGGCAAACAAACTCACGGCCACTCTTTTAAATCACTAGTGGTTTTAACAATATTTAGAAAATTATATAGCATCACTTTTTGTTGTGCGCTATTATGTTATTAAAATTAAAAATAATTAAATTAAAATTAAAAATAATTAAATTAAAATTAGGCAATGAAAATAATTTCTTAATATTTTTTAATATTCTATATTGTATATTCTACAACAGCTTACGTCTTAAAACTTTTTCCTTTGTTCTCATAAACGTGACGTTTTGATGCTTTTGTTTGATGTGAAATATTAGTCTCGGTGTGTAGTAGGCCTAATAACTTCACAAGTCTAAATTAATCAGTGTTAAATCACGTTAATTAAATTAACTTTAGGACTTTCATAAAATTGTTTGATGAATTTTAAAAAGATGTCGAGTGGGACTAAATTAATTAATTTATTTGCTACTGCGGACTGTCGACGTTTTAGTGTAAATGCTTCATTCAAATATTATTGTCCTACATTCTTCGTCGCGTTGTCGCGGTTAATTTAATCAACTAAATGGTTTGAACTGAGTGGGTTGAAAGTTTGATGTTTTTGAAATGTGAGAGTTTTGATTTTATTACTGACGTCTCATAACTTGACGTATAGTCAAGTTATAGTAATTTCGAAACGAGAGAAACTTTTTTAAAATAATCCCTATGGGATCGAGGGAAACAAGATCTTAATTATTATATATTAAAGCTTATTATTATATTAAAGCGGCGGTAGCATATTAGCTAAGGCGTCGGACGTGCAATCAAATGGTTGCGGGTTCGAACCCCACCCAGTGCACTACCGGCGTGAACCCACTCTTAACTCAAGCACTTAGCTTAGCTGGAGGGGTTACAAGAATACTAGTAATGTGTGACCCACGTTACCAGCATTGTTAATTAAAAAATAAATTAAAAAAAACTGAGATAGTACTTCCTCTCTGCAGAAGTTTCAGTTTAGTAGAGTCGGATGACCTCATTGATTGTTGTGGCAATGCACAAGTTTTGCCATTGGTATTGCACGTGTTTACAACTTTAAACAACACAGGCTTTGTCCTTTTTTGCTACCTCAATTACATAAACAAATATCAAAAGTTTGAAAACAGCTATCACTTGCTGATTTATCATCAAAAATTTTATCAACTTCCCTTCGTCCCTTTTTACACCTTTTCACATTGCAAGACATATTATGACATCATATTAAAACTTCAACCCTCCAAGGGACAAAAAGTAACCGATAGGCTCCCAACAAAAAACCTTCCCGAAACTAAAAGTGTCATATACAATGTAAACACAAAAGTGACACTATATATATGTGCTATCTGACACAACAGACGGAGATCCCATGCAAATTAGGTAGGTTCCTATTTATTTTCGAATAGCATCGTCGGAGTATAGCCATTTGACAAGGGTCCATATATCATACGAGTGTCCCATATTTCCGCACGTTTTTTTTTTGTCAAGCCGACAGCCGCGGACGTTGCTGACCTCCATATATTATGAACACATATCGTTTTGTAATGAACCACCTAAATTGGCAAAGATGATTTATCATAATATAGCCGGTGTGCTAAGGATGTGGGTGGATTTCGTTTAATGGCTGTTGAGAATTTGAAATGTTGATATTATTCCTTTGTATATACACTTCTTTCAATCTACCTTTCTTATTAATAGACCAATATTTGGGTCCACTACAAATAATAGGAGTGTAGTTTCGAATGATGGATCGTGGAGATAACAGACAACATATTAACCAATTTTTTTTATTAGGTCATGTACACTACACTGTTGGTGATTTAAAACAATAGATTATCTCACTTTTATTTTCAATACATTCTATTTTCATTTTTATACAACTACGCTGGCAAACAAGCAATGGTCTACGTTATGGTAAGAAAGAAAGAAAAATATCTTATTTGTATCTTCTGCAAGTTATCATAATAAACATACGTCATAACACTTCGTTGGTTTCGAAGATCAAAATAGGTACCTGCGTCAGCTATCGTCACAGGTCGCTCTGCAACGCCCCAATTACAATAAGAAGTAAGCGTCTAGCAATTTCAATTTATTTATTACGTTTAATAATGTATTTTAACTTTTTTACTTGTTGGATATGAACGTAAATAACAGACTTTTATGTGTTTGACCTTGACAGAACACTCGAACTTTGACAGCGTATAGCTGCCATCTTGGTAAAGCAATAGCTGTCAAATGTGACAACAATGCTTATTTAGTCTTAAAATTTCACCATTTAATACTACACGCTTTCACATTAAAATTGTTATTTTTTTATCAAAATTAGTGCTATGTACCCGTAACGTTTCGTGTGTTGCTTCCAATTTATGGCATTCATGGCCGTCCTCCAGAGTTCACAATCCTTCGTTTAATGAATAAATTTGAGACGACCGGGTCGGTGATCAATGAAGCAGTGCTTATACGTCAAAGTAACCCAAGATCGTTCAAGAATATTGTTGCCGTTCGGAATAGTGCGAGAAAATCCCAGACAGTCTATTCCGCGTCATGCGCAAGAGCTGGGTCTTTCTGCGACATCAACTTGGCGGATATTGCTACGAGTCTTGGGATTTCATCTTTACAAAGTTCAATCACCTCAAGAGCTAAAACCCAACAACCACAGATAGTGCCGTGTACTCGCTGATTGGGCTTCAGAGCATTTGGCTGAATGTGCTTTCGGAAAAAAAAATCTTTAGTGATGAGGGTCATTTCCGGTTAAGTGGCTTTGTTAACAAAGAACATTGCCGGATTTAGAGCGACGAAAAATCCACTGGATATTCATCAGGTACCTCTGAATATTTTGTTTACTAAGATAGATGGTGCCGTCCCGTTGGAACATGTGGTTCCAACGGGACGGCACCACTTGCACATACTACACGGGAAACTTTGAATTTATTTGTTAATAAATTCGAGGGCTATGTCATCGCGCGCCGTGGTGACATCAACTTACCATCGAGATTGTGTGACTTAACACTGCTCGACTACTTTCTGTGGAGCTACGTGAAATCTTTAGTGTATGCTGACAAAAAACAGGCAATTGCCGTTCTGAAGACCAACATAAGTCGCGTTCTTCATGAAATTGAGCCCCATTTTTGCGAAAATGTCGTCCAAACTTGGTTCACCCAGATGTACCACCAACAGCCATTTGGTTGAAATTATATTTCATACACAACATCATCGAATTATTATATTTCATACATTATGCTCCCTTTATGAAATTTATTTTATTTTGTGAAAAGAAAACTGTTCGTATTCTTTCTCCTGGCAATAACTCCGTTACACCGTTGAATACACCATATGATTTTAGCCAGTTCGATTTAGTCTCCTTATTGTCACCTAGGCGTGATGGCAGCCCAAGGTGTAAAAAAGGATATAAACCATACCAGTGTAATAATAATAACTCATCCATAGGCGTTTTGCCATTTTAAAGTCAAGGTTGAACTAACATATTTAAGTAAACATACTCATACGGTCATAAACTTATAAACTTCAGTAGCAGAAGATTTCATAAAAAGAAACATTATACAAACTAGTTCGGGATCAAGACCATTTTTTTTTTTTTTTTGTGCGTGTGGAAACCCCCTCGGGCCGTCACCCCGCCGGGGTTTTCGGTGGGGCGGTGTGTCGGAATCGAACCGACTAAAACCACACGGTGTGCCATACTGCGCCTTAAGTAGGAGGGATCCGGGAACAGCTTTCATTAAGACATCCGGACCCCCCTAGCGCCTACCCGCAAAAGCGCGGGCACCACCTTCGGGTAAAAAACCTCTCAATTAGGCGACGTCCAGGCACACGCGGACGCCGCTTCCTCGCGGGAGGCCACTATAGCGGGTAGAGGGGAAAACCCGTCCCGTCCACCCGCGGCCACACTCAGGGCGGCATGAGGCGCTGGTAAGCGCGCCTCCGCCGCCCGGTTCGCCGGCGGCGAATTAGGTCCGAGTGGAGGTCGTCCTCCCGGACCCTTTCCGCCGCCTCCTTCTGCGAGATGACTTCCTCACAGAAGGTTGCGACCGCGGTAAAATTCCTGTCGCTACCGGCCATGGAGCGTATGACAGCCGGTAGCGACAGATCCCCTCCGATGACTGCAGTGAGGGCCCGACGCTGCGCCGCCCAACTGGGGCAAACCGCCAGCGTGTGCTGAGCCGAGTCCTCACTGCAGTCGCAGTGGTGACAGGCGGGACTCAATTCCCTCCTAGCGACCGAGTGCAGGTACTTCCCGAAGCAGCCGTGCCCGGAAAGAACCTGCGTCAGTCGAAAGGAAAGGGTCCCGTGCTGCCGCCCTGCCCACTCGACGATGACCGGCTGGAGCGCCTACACGGCGGCAAAGCCAGCACGTGGAGCCTCCAGCCGGGACGACCAACGAGCCATGGTGGCTCGGCGAGCGGCCTCTCGCCATTCGCGTACCTCTTCGGGCGGGGGCCGACTGCCGCCTCCCGCCCGGAACTCAGCCGTTCGCCGATATACTTCGGCGAGCACTTCCGCCTCCAAATCCCACGGGGGAGTCCGTATCCACGTATGGCTCTAACCGCCATAACCCTCTGAGGGCGCCAGAGGCGTGCCCTATTCTGGGCGGTCAGAGCCTCCGCCCACACCGGTGCACCGTAAAGTGCCATTGACCGGACAACCCCCGTGTACAGTAGCCTCGTAGCGACGCTGGGTCCGCCCAAATTGGGCAAGAGTCGCCCAAGGGCAGACGCAGCGCCGACCAGCCTGGGAGCAAGCTGTTGGAAGTGCTCGTCGAAGCGCCACCTACCGTCGAGGATCAGGCCCAGATATTTAATGTGGGCCTGAACCGGTACGAGGACCGAGTTGACCTCGATAGAGGCGCCAGGGGGTGGACCACGACGCGGCCCATGGAATAAAAGGGCCTCCGTCTTATCCAGGGCCACCCGCAAACCCAGCGCCTCGATGCGCCCGACCACCAGAGAGACTCCGCTGTTGGCCAGGCGCGCCGCCTCTTGAAAGTTTACCCCCCGGGCTGTGACCAACGTGTCATCGGCGTAACAGATTACGCCGAGCCCGGGAGGGAAGTCGCCTCGAAGGGCCCAGTCGTACCCCATGTTCCACAGGAGTGGTCCAAGGACAGACCCCTGCGGAACACCGCACGACATGGGCCGACGACTCAAAACTCCGTCTCGGTCCTCGTACATGACGGTACGCTCCTCTAAATAATCTGCCACTAGCCGCCTCAGGTACCCCGGCACCCCGTGATAGTGGAGTGCTTCCCTGATGCAGCTGAATGGCAGACTATTAAACGCGTTGGCGATGTCCAACGACACCGCCAACAGCACGCCGCCACCGCTCACTACCTCTTCGGTCACGGCCCTCAGGCGCAACACAGCACCGACCGTCGAACGCCCCGCCCGAAAACCGAATTGGGCGTCCGACAAATCGGGGCCGACCTCGCGAAGGTGCCGGACGATGCGGGCAGAGAGGACCCTCTCAAACAATTTACCCGCCTCGTCCAGCAACGCGATGGGCCTGTAGGCTGCGACCGAGTCGGTAGGCCGTCCCGGCTTCCTTAAAAGTACCAGCTTCCCGCTCTTCCAGCAGTCAGGGAAGCATCCGGACACCAAGCTAGCGTCGAACACCTCCCCGAGGCGGTCGGACATGTGGTCGAGGGCCAGGGCCAACACTCGGGCAGGGATCCCGTCTGGCCCGGGGGCGGTGTTCTTGGAACGGATCCGTAGAACAGCCGCCCCTAACTCCGCCTCCGTGACGGGCGGAACACCATCCTCCTCGTCCTCCCCGTCGTCTCCGGCCAAGGGGGCCATCGACGGGGGTACGTGCTCCACCCGTTGCGGGAAAAGGCCCTCAACCACTTTCTGCAGGAAGCTGGGCTGGAGAGTCTCCGTAAGGGGGGGGCCCGACGCGCGGAGCTTTTGTTGCGCCGCGCGATATGGGCGTCCCCAGGGGTCACCATTTAGACTCTCCAGCATCTCCTTTCTTTTCTCCTCTTTGGCGCGGCTAATGGCCAGCTTCAGAGTTTTCCGCGTCTCTCGGTACTCCTCATGAAGCTGGTCCTCTTCCCTCTCATCGCGGTGACGTCGCCGGCTGCGAGTGTAGGACCTCCGGGCATGAGTACAGGCCGCACGGAGGTCCGCCAGCTCCTGGGACCACCAGTAGACCTCCTTCCTTGGAGGCCGATGACCTCGGACGCGGGGCATGGCCGCATCGCAAATTTGCGTAATCGCATCGCGAAAGCGGCCCGCCCCCATGTCTGCCTCCTCAGTCAGAGGCCGCGGAGACAGCCAAGAGTAAATAATGGCTGCCTCCTCCAGTAGGTCCCTATCCAGCTTTGTAACAGCCCACCGCGGGAAGCGGGAAGAACGCCGCGCCGTGTGACCCCTTCTGGGGTCCTGGATCCGGGAGAGCTCGAATCGGATATAGAGGTGATCCGAGAGCGTCTCAACCTCTTCCAGGACGCGCCAGTTCCTTACTCGTGCGGCGAGAGCAGGGGTAGCGAACGAAAGGTCCACTATCGACCCCCCCTGCCGTCGCACGCACGTGTTGGTGGTGCCTCTGTTTAGAAGACAGAGGCCCACCGAAGCCGCCCACTCCTCTACGGCTTCGCCCCGTGCGTCCGTTCTGGGGGAACCCCACGCAACGGACTTGGCGTTGAAGTCCCCCAGCACTAGGACGTGCCCAGACGCTAGTCGCCGCATCGAGGTCTCTAGGTTGTTGAGAAAAACCTCGAAGTCACTCAGACTCCGATTGGGGGAGAAGTAGACACCATATATGGTGATCCCCCCCCATTCGGCAGCAACATATCCAGTACCCTTGTCTCTTAGCGACAAGGGCGGGGAATGAGCCGCCGTGGAGCTGACGACTGCCACGGAGCCGTCCCGGTCACCCAGCCAATTAGGACGGGGAGGAACGTAATAGGGCTCCGCGGCTACGGCCACACATATCGACCACTCCGCCATGGTTTGCAGGAAAAGATCCTGCGCGCCGGCAGAGTGGTTCAGGTTCGTCTGGACAAGGAGGTTGGAGACTTGGTCCATTACTGGACTGTCTCTACAACCTCCTCCATGGGCGACGACGACGACGCAGGATTGACGTCGGAGGCAGCCTGGGTCGATTGGCTAGCCCCCGAGGTTTTCTGGGAAGCCCGGGGAGGCTTGCAGCCCCCCTGCCCCATCTGATGATTGGCGGGCAGGTTGCCCGCCGCACATGCTGGGCAGTGTGGAGCGGCAGAACACTCCGCTGCCCTGTGCCCCGATCGACCGCAGCGGAAACAGAGTCCACTGCAGTCAAAACAACTCGAGCACTTGACGCGGGTGTGTCCCGACCCCAGGCATTTGAAGCACCTCATCGGTCTCGCCACCAGGACTGTGACTCTGGCGTTCACGAAACCGATGAGGACCTTGCCGGCGTCGCCAATAATTTTGGCTGACGCTACGGGACAGCTCACCCATACCGCGCCAAGGCCCCCTGGACCAGGGCGGATGGTGCCAACTCTGATGCTTTCCGCGTTGCATCCCGTCTTCTCCTGAACGGCAACGCGGACATCCTCTACCGTCACAGAGTCGTCCAGGCCTGAAATGCGCAGCTCCGCACACTTGGTGGGCCTGGCGATCTTGACACCATCCGATATGGGGAATATTCCCCGCAACTTTTCAGCGAAGGTGTCGGCTGCCTTCACACCTTCGGCCCCAGGGAACTCGAGAATTCGAGCTCCCGTCTGGGCAAGGCGCATCCTCACACCGGAGGCCCCGAATTCACTGGCGAGGCTATCCCGGGCCTTCTTAAACACGGCCGCGTAGGATAGCCCGCTTTCTGCCGCCTCCGGTGAGACGGTGATCACCACAGCCGCTGTTTTCGGTGGCTGCAGTTTTCGTGGACCCTTCGTAGTGGCCGATGGCGATGGCGACTGCGGTGTAGAGGCTGCTTTTTTGGCAGCCTTCTTGTTCCGCTTTCGGGACTTCTTCTTCTTGCTTCCCTCAACTTTCTGCCACCCGTCACTAGAGGGGGCAGACGTCGAGGGGCCAGATCCGGAGGGGCCAGACACAGTTCTGGCACCAGAAGGAACTGTCGTCCCTTTAGGTGCCGGGGTGGGGAGTGGAGGGAACTCCGCCGCTGCTTTTGCGGAGGCCTTAGCGGGTTGCCCGACTTTTGATGCTGCCACTTTTGTTGCAGCCTTAGCCGGTCGCCCGGCTTTCGTCGGCGTTGATGCCGCCGCCGCGTAGGTGACCGCGATACGGCCACCCGAGACGGGAAGCGGCGTCGGGCCCGATGCTGCCTTGGCCTTATCACCGGCGAGTGGCGGTCGAATGATGGGGGCCGAAGGCAGCCTTGCCTCCAGACCCGCGAGGCGTCCGTCCATCATTCTCCACACTGCGTCAATAATTTGACGCAGGTGGGAATCCGGAACTTCGGGGATTGAGGAGGAGGGAGCAGGCTGCCGCTGTACCAGGTTCGGTCGCTCAGGACAGTTTGCCTCAGCTTGAAATTGGGCAAACTGAGCGCCAAGCTCGGCCACCTGCCCCGTCAATCGATCATTTGCTGCCTGGAGGCGCGCCACGTCATCGATCAGGGTCTTAACGACCCCAGAGACAGCGGAGGAGGAGTCCTTAAGGGCCTTTACAAAAGAACCCTTAAGGTTCGTGGACTTGGTGGCCACTTTGTTAATTATGGCCACCGCCGCGTCCGCTTTCTCCTGCATGGTTACCGGTGGTAAGGGGACAGAACCCTCCACCGGCTCCCGGATCTTCAGTAGGAGATCAGCAATCTCCTCCTCCGCTACAATTTCGCCTTCCGCTCTGGCCCGGGCGTAAGCGCCCGACCTGGAGAAGGTGGAACCTGCCGGCGCTGGGATCGGCGTGCGTGACCTTGACCTTCCTCTTAGGCTGGTTGCCACTTTCGGCGGCAACATCTCTTGTGACGTGTCGCCATCCTCGTCCCTGGAGCGTCCGCGCTTGCGACTTTCATCACGGAGCTCCACCTCCATTTCTTCGGCGGAGTCAGCCGTGGAACCGGCAGCTCTGGAACGCAATCGTGCCGATCTTCTTCTGCTCCCAGGAGCCTCATTGACTTCTGGGAGCTTCTCCGAGATAGGCGACCTTAACAAAATGTCCTCGTCGTTCGATGAGGTTTCGTCCGCCTTCTGGATGCTCTTCTCCTTCCTCTGCACTGTCTCCTTCTTTTTTTCTTCAGTTTTGTTTAATGTTAAATTTATTTCCATATTTAAACCCACGAGTGGGGGAGAACTAAATGTCGACCCGGGCAGAGATCCCCCAATACCCGGGCAAGCGTAGATTTATACCCAACCGAGGGGTCCGCAGGTGCCCCGGCTGGGAGTGCGCTTGCGACTGAACTACCCATCAGCCATGCATCCCCTGGTCACGCACCAGAACACGGGATTCGGGGTAATTTTTAGAGAGGTTTTCTTCCTCGCAGTCCGGGCGGCTAAGCCAAGACCCTCGTCCCCGATCGGAGTAGCGAGACATGACCACGACTCCTTTCGGGATTACGATATGCCGACGGTGGCAAAGAAACTAAATCTTCCCATGCCTGCTCGGTGGCAGTGTGAGTGCACGCCGAGCCCGTCCTTCTTCCTCCACTGCTGACAGCGGGGAAACACCGACCCGTAGAAGGGTCCCTCCTTCGTGATTTTTTACCGAGGTTTTCATCCTCATAGCTCCGAAGAGCGAAGAGCCAACAGATAGATCTGCTCTGTTGGGCCAAGCCTCAACCGAGTGGCCGAAGAAAAATGGCCTCCTCTTCGTACTAGAATATTGGCCGTTGGCGATGACGCGGTCCTCAAAAACTGAGGAAGAAAAGGCAGCGTCATCGCCAACGTTTCCAGGGTGCACCACGTGGAGGTTTTCTAGACAGCACCCCTCGGGATCAAGACCATTTTTTTTTTTTTTTTTGTGCGTGTGGAAACCCCCTCGGGCCGTCACCCCACCGGGGTTTTCGGTGGGGCGGTGTGTCGGAATCGAACCGACTAAAACCACACGGTGTGCCGTACTGCGCCCTAAGTAGGAGGGATCCGGGAACAGCTTTTATTAAGACATCCGGACCCCCCCTAGCGCCTGCCCGCAAAAGCGCGGGCACCACCTTCGGGTAAAAACCTCTCAATTAGGCGACGTCCAGGCACACGCGGACGCCGCCTCCTCGCGGGGGGCCACTATAGCGGGTGAAGGGGAAAAACCCGTCCCGTCCACCCGCGGCCACACTCAGGGCGGCATGAGGCGCTGGTAAGCGCGCCTCCGCCGCCCGGTTCGCCGGCGGCGAATTAGGTCCGAGTGGAGATCGTCCTCCCGGACCCTTTCCGCCGCCTCCTTCTGCGAGATGACGTCCTCACAGAAGGTCGCGACCGCGGTAAAATTCCTGTCGCTACCGGCCATGGAGCGTATGACGGCCGGTAGCGAGAGATCCCCTCCGATGACTGCAGTGAGGGCCCGACGCTGCGTCGCCCAGGCGGAGCAAACCGCCAGCGTGTGCTGAGCCGAGTCCTCACTACAGTCGCAGTGATGACAGGCGGGACTCAGTTCCCTCCTAGCGACCGAGTGCAGGTACTTCCCGAAGCAGCCGTGCCCGGAAAGAACCTGCGTCAGTCGGAAGGAAAGGGTCCCGTGCTGCCGCCCTGCCCACTCGACGATGACCGGCTGGAGCGCCTCCACGGCGGCAAAGCCAGCACGTGGAGCCTCCAGCCGGGACGACCAACGAGCCATCGTGGCTCGGCGAGCGGCCTCACGCCACTCGCGTACCTCTTCGGGCGGGGGCCGACTGCCGCTTCCCGCCCGGAACTCAGTCGTCCGCCGATAAACTTCGGCGAGCACTTCCGCCTCCAAATCCCACGGAGGAGTCCCGGCCAACGCGCACGCCGCCTCCGTCGACACGGTGCGGTAGCCGCGTATGGCTCTAACCGCCATAACCCTCTGAGGGCGCCAGAGGCGTGCCCTATTCTGGGCGGTCAGAGCCCCCGCCCACACCGGTGCACCGTACAGTGCCATTGACCGGACAACCCCCGTGTACAGCCGTCTCGTAGCGACGCTGGGTCCACCCAAATTGGGCAAGAGTCGCCCAAGGGCGGACGCAGCGCCGACCAGCTTCGGAGCAAGCTGTCGGAAGTGCTCGTCGAAGAGCCACCTGCCGTCGAGGATCAGGCCCAGATACCTTATGTGGGCCCGAACCGGTACGAGGACCGAGTTGACCTCGATAGAGGCGCCAGGGGGTGGACCACGACGGGGCCCATGAAATAAAAGGGCCTCCGTTTTATCCAGGGCCACCCGCAAACCCAGCGCCTCGATGCGCCCGACCACCAGAGAGACTCCCCTGGTAGCCAAGCGCGCCGCCTCCTGAAAGTTCACCCCCCGGGCTGTGACCAACGTGTCATCGGCGTAACAGATTACGCCCAGCCCGGCGGGGAAGTCACCTCGAAGGGCCCAGTCGTACCCCATGTTCCACAGGAGTGGTCCAAGGACAGACCCCTGCGGAACACCGCACGACATGGGCCGACTACTTAAAACTTCATCTCGGTCCTCGTACATGACGGTACGCTCCTCTAAATAGTCTGCCACTAGCCGCCTCAGGTACTGTGGCACCCCATGATAGAGGAGTGCTTCCCTGATGCAGCTGAATGGCAGACTATTGAATGCGTTGGCGATGTCCAATGACACCGCCAACAGCACGCCGCCACAGCTCACTACGTCTTCGGTCACAGCCCTCAGGCGCAACACAGCACCGACCGTCGAACGCCCCGCTCGAAAACCGAATTGGGCGTCCGACAAATCGGGGCCGACCTCGCCAAGGTGCCGAACGATGCGGGCAGAGAGGACCCTCTCAAACAATTTACCCGCCTCGTCCAGCAACACGATGGGCCTGTAGGCTGCGACCGAGTCAGTAGGCCGTCCCGGCTTCGTTAAAAGCACCAGCTTCCCGCTCTTCCAGCAGTCAGGGAAGCATCCGGACACCAGGCTAGCGTCGAACACTTCCCTGAGGCGGTCCGACATGTGGTCGAGGGCGAGGGCCAAAGCTCGGGCAGGAATCCCGTCTGGCCCGGGGGCGGTGTTCTTGGAACGGATCCGTAGAACAGCCGCCCCTACCTCCGCCTCTGTGACGGGCGGAACGTCCTCACTTTCGACCTCCCCGTCGTGTCCGGCCAACAGGGCCATCGACGGGGGTGTGTGTTCCGCCCGTTGCGGGAAAAGGCCCTCAACCACTTCCTGCAGGAAGCTGGGCTGGAGAGTCTCCGTAAGGGGGGGGCCCGACGCGCGGAGCTTTCGTTGCGCCGCGCGATATGGGCGACCCCAGGGGTCACGATCGAGACCCTCCAGCATCTCCTTTCTCTTCTCCTCTTTGGCGCGGCTAATGGCCAGCTTCAGAGTTTTCCGCGCCTCTCGGTACTCCTCATGAAGCTGGTCCTCTTCACCCTCCTCGCGATGACGACGCCGGCTGCGGGTGTAGGACCTCCGGGCACGGGTACAGGCCGCACGGAGGTCCGCCAACTCCTGGGACCACCAGTAGACCTCCTTCCTTGGAGGCCGACGACCTCGGACGCGGGGCATGGCCGCATCGCAAATCTGCGTAATCGCATCACGAAAGCGGCCTGCCCCCATGTCTACCTCCTCAGTCAGAGGCTGTGGAGACAGCCAAGAGTAGATGATGGCTGCCTCCTCTAGTAGGTCCCTGTCCATCTTCGTAACAGCCCACCGCGGGAAGCGGGAAGAAAGCCGCGCCGTGTGACCCCTTCTGGGGTCCTGGGTCCGGGAGAGCTCAAATCGGATATACAGGTGATCCGAGAGCGTCTCAACCTGTTCCAGGACACGCCAGTTCCTTACTCGTGCGGCGAGAGCTGGGGTAGCGAACGAAAGGTCCACTATCGACCCCCCCTGCTGTCGCACGCACGTGTTGGTGGAGCCTCTGTTTAGGAGACAGAGGCCCACCGATGCCGCCCACTCCTCTACGGCATCACCCCGTGCGTCCGTCCTGGGGGAACCCCACGCAACGGACTTGGCGTTGAAGTCCCCCAGCACTAGGACGTGCCCAGACGCTAGTCGCCGGATCGAGGTCTCCAGGTTATTGAGGAAGACCTCGAAGTCGCTCAGACTCCGGTTGGGGGAGAAGTAGACACCATATATGGTGATACCCCCCCATTCGGCAGCAACATATCCAGTACCCTTGTCTCTTAGCGACAAGGGCGGGGAATGAGCCACCGTGGAGCCGACGACTGCCACGGAGCTGTCCCAATCACCCAGCCAATTTGGACGGGGAGGAACATAATAGGGCTCCGCGGCTACGGCGACACCTATCGACCACTCCGCCATAGTTTGCAGGAAAAGATCCTGCGCACCGGCAGAGTGGTTCAGATTCGTCTGGACAAGGAGGTTGGAGACTTGGTCCATTACTGGACTGTCTCTACAACCTCCTCCATGGGCGACGACGACGACGACGCAGGATTGACTTCGGGGGCAGCCTGGGTCGATTGGCTAGCCCCCGAAGTTTGTCGAGAAGTGCGGGGCGGCTTGCAGCCACCCTGCCCCATCTGATGGTTGGCGGGAAGATTTCCCGCCGCACACGCTGGGCAGTGAGGGGCGGCAGAACATTCCGCCGCTTTGTGCCCCGGTCGACCGCAGCGGAAACATAGTCCGCTGCAGTCAAAGCAACTGGCGCACTTGACACGGGTGTGTCCCGCGGAGAGGCATTTAAAACACCTCATCGGTCTCGCCGCCAGAAGTGTGACTCTGGCGTTCACGAAACCGATGAGGATTCTACCGGCGTCACTCAAGGTCTTGGCCGACGCCACGGGACAACTAGCCCACACCGCGCCAAGGCCCCCTGGACCGGGGCGGATGGTGCCGATCCTGATGTTGTCCGCGTTGCATACTGTCCTCTCCCGAATCGCAACGCGGACATCCTCGACCGTGACTGAATCGTCCAGGCCCGAAATGCGCAGCTCCGCGCACTTGATGGGCCTGGCGATCTTCACACCATCCGTGGCTGCGAAAATCTCCCGCATCTTCTCGGCAAAGGTGTCCGCCGTCTTTGCGCCTTCAGCCCCAGGGAACTCGAGGACTCGAGCTCCCGTCTGGGCGAGGCGCATCCTGACACCTACTCCACCAAATTCACCGGCGAGAGTATCCCGGGCCTTCTTAAATACGGCTGCGTAAGATAGCCCGCCGTCGGTTGCCGCCGGTGATACGGAAACCACAACAGCCGCCGTTTTGGGTGTCACCAGTTTCCGGGGCTTTTTGGTGGCAGTCACCACCACAGATGGTGCCTGCGGCGGAGAAGGTGCACTCTTGGCAGCCTTTTTCTTTCCCCTTCGGGACTGCTTCTTTCCTCCCTCGACTTTTTTCCACCCGTCGTTAGAGGGGGTGGACGTGGAGGGGGCCGTTATAGACGGACCAGGCACGGGCTCACTAGAGGGAGCAGTAGCCGTAGTCATCCCCTTCGATGCCGGAGTGGGAAGCGGAGGGTACTCTGCTGCCACTTTTTCCGCGGCCTTCGGCGTCTGCCCGGCCTTTGGTGCAGCCGCTTTTGACGCAGCCTTAGCCGGTCGACCAGCCTTCGATGCGGCTACAGCCACCGGTGCTGACGTCGCCGCGGCATACGTCCCGGTCACGCGGCCACTCGAGACGGGAAGCGGTGTCGGGACGGTTGCAGCGTTAGCCTTGGCCGCGGCAAGTGGGGGCCGAACGATGGGAGCTGGAGGCAGCCTTGCCTCCAGGCCTGCGAGGCGCCCGTCCATCATGCGCCACACTGCGTCAATAACTTGACGCAAGTGGGCATCCGGAACGGGGGAGATGACAGGGGTAGGTTGCCGGGCAACCGGGTTCGGCTGCTCAGAGCAATTCACCTGTGCCCGAAATTGGGCGAACTGAGCACTGAGCTCGGTGACCTGCCCCGTGAGCTGTTCATTTGCGGCCTGGAGGCGCGCCACGTCCCCAATGAGGGTCCCGACGACCCCTGAGATGGCGGAAGAGGAGTCCTTAAGGGCCCTAACAAAGGAACCCTTAAGGTTCGTTGACTTGGTGGCCACTTTGTGGATGACGGCCACCGCCGCGTTCGCTCTCTCCTGCATGGTCGATGATGTTTGGGGGACAGAACCCCCTACCACCGGCTCTCGAATTTTAAGCAGGAGATCCGCAATCTCCTCTTCCGCTACGTCTTCACCCTCCGCTCTGACTTGGACATAGGCTTGCTTCCTAGAGAAGGAGGAGCCCGACGAAGCCGAGACCGGTGTACGCGACCTCCCTCTGTGGCAGCTAGCCACTTTGGGAGGCAGCATCTCCTGGGACGTGTCGCCATCTTGATCCATGGAGCGTCCGCGTTTTCGACTTTCGGTGTCGCGAACCTCCACTTCCATCACCTCTTGTGTGTCCGCCATCGAACCTGAATTTTCGGCCAATGACAGGACAGACCTGGAACGCAAGCGTTCCGAATGTCTTCTGCTCCCAGAAGTCAGATTGACTTCTGGGAGCTCTTTCGAGATAGGCGTCTTGCGTGTACCATCGTCGTTGGACGAGGTGTCGTCCGCCTTCTTGCTCCTTTCCTTCTTCTTAACATCCTTCTCCGTCTTTTTTTCTTCTTGTTTGTTTGTTTGCATAATATTTGATAACTCCATAACTAAACCCACGAGACGGGGAGAACTAAAAGTCGACCCGGGCAGAGATCCCCAATACCCGGGCAAGCGAAGATTTATGCCCAACCGAGGGTTCCGCAGGTGCCCCGGCTGGGAGTGCGCTTGCGACTGAACTACCCATCAGCCATGCATCCCCTGGTCACGCACCAGAACACGGGATTCGGGGTGATTTTTTAGAGAGGTTTTCTTCCTCGCAGTCCGGGCGGCTAAGCCAAGACCCTCGTCCCCGATCGGAGTCGCAAAACATGACCACGACTCCTTTCGGGATTACGATATGCCGACGGTGGCAAGGAAATTAAATCTTCCCATGCCTGCTCGGTGGCAGTGTGAGTGCACGCCGAGCCCGCCCTCTTTCTCCACTGACGACAGCGGAGAAACTACGACCCATGGAAGGGTCCCTCCTTCGTGATTTTTTACCGAGGTTTTCATCCTCTTAGCTCCGAAGAGCGAAGAGCCAACAGAGGTATCGACAGACACGCCCGCTCTGTTGGGCCAAGCCTCAACCAAGTGGCCGAAGAAAGATGGCCTCCTCTTCATACTAGAATATTAGCCGTTGGCGATGACGCTGTCCTCAAAAACTGAGGAACAAAAGGCAGCGTCATCGCCAACGTTTCCAGGGTGCACCACGTGGAGGTTTTCTAGACGGCACCCCTCGGGATCAAGACCATGGCCCAACCTTGTCACCAAAACACAATGATTGCAATGACCATATTGAATGTTGTGTATTCGATTAGAACATGGAACAATTTATTTGTACTATAATTTATTAGCTCTGAGTCAGGGACCTATTAATGTCCAATATTATAACCGCAATATCGTTTTACTTACTTAATTTTATTTAAAAAGACCAACCACAAAAAATCAAGTCTAAATACCCAAATTTTTGTTAGAAGCATCCCCTTAACTTCTACTGAACCGCTAACCTAAACTTTTACAATATGAACTGCGATACATAAACCATGTACACCATTAAGAAAATGAAGGTACTGAAAGTTAAATATATTTATGCTTCCAGCTACGCACTCCTGCTGGTTATGGCAACTCATATAAGAAAGTGAAGAAATTTACATTAACGTGCTCAGTTTTACGTAGTAAGTTGCTATTTGTGTACAATAGGCTTTATAAAAGTATCACGTCGTCCGCATAGGCATACAAGTATGTTTTTCAATTACAAGGATATTTTTAGAACGAAGAGTAAGTTACTAAAAACGAAAAGTAGGAGGGATGTAATCATGTGCAATCTTCTGTTGGGCATCTGTAACTTTTCGTAGTTCAAATTAAATATTACTTGATGAAAAACATCATAAGGAAACCTGAATACCTAAGAATTCTCCATAATATTTTGAAATATTAGTAAAGTCTGTCAAACCGGTTTTTTTTGTATTTCGCTAATTTTGATATCCAAAACTTTCAAGACAATGGTGGCAATTCAATTAATTCAGCCAATTTAGTTTAAATCAGTTAAAATATTGTTTATTACTCGCTTCAATTGCATTTTTCACCATTTCAATTTTGTTTTATCAGGAAATCAGGCAGATCCAAACATCATGGAGTTTTAGGCAGT
Source organism: Callimorpha dominula (assembly GCA_949752705.1). Lineage (NCBI taxonomy): Eukaryota > Metazoa > Arthropoda > Insecta > Lepidoptera > Erebidae > Callimorpha > Callimorpha dominula. The sequence continues at coordinate 5,027,522 of OX457005.1, forward strand.
TTTATCAAACGAGCTCAACATCTTAGGCTGTAATAGGACTGTGTAGCAGTGGCATCATGTATGTGTTGTCTGTTAATTCTGTTATTTCGTAATTTCTTGTAACTCTAAATGTCGTGAAGAGCGTCCGGGGAAAGTTTACATTCACAAAGTCATAATTAAATATTGAAAAATCAATACCGGTCACTAGAATTTATACAAAACATAAGATATGATTCAATTATGTGGAAGGTCTCATAAGTATTTATAAGATGTAGTAGTAAGTATTTATATTTATTAGACAAGTATTTATAACAAACAAGTACACAATCTCCCTGATGATAAGCAGTTACCATCACTATGAAAGCTTGCAAAATTCTATAGAAGAAGGCATAAAAGCATTTTCCATTATTTTTTTTTTTAACGTAGCATACTGCTACTTAAAGCCAATATTATGAGAGTTCCCCCAATTAGTCTGGTACATTTGCACTATGAAAGGCATTCTCACACATGATTCTAGTATGTACTTTCTCATATCATAATGTTATGCTCTCTATACCTATTTGTAATTTATTTTTGTCTAGATTTGGAGTGTATGGGTGGCAAAGGTGAAAACAAAGGCACGTAAGATCCGTGAAGTAATGCAGGCAACAGGATTTCAGGTCCAGCTGGATTTCAGCTCACAGATATAGAGCAAAAGATTTTAGATATAATAGGGACTGCTTCCATTTATGGATTTGCAAATCTTGAAATGGTAAAATATTTTGAAATTTTAAGTCAAACAATCACCTATATATTATAGCTCATTATGAGTACCTAATAATAGTTACTTTAATTTTAGGGAATCACACCTTCACCACCACCACCACCTGAATTGCTGCCCTCTGTACAGTCTGTTCAGGAGCCTCAGGAGGTACAGGAGCCACAGCAGCCTCAAGCTGGGGTCTTGGCAGAAGCTCGCCCAATCCGTCAGAGAATATCTCGTCAGAGAATATAAATCTCGTGCCAAGACGCCGCAACCTGACTAGGCCTCATCGTCCACCTGCTTATGGCAATTTAGTGCATGCTCTGCAAGAAAGCAATAGCAGTTTACAAGAAACAATTCGAGAAAGTGCTCAGGAGATTGCTGCTGCTTTGAGAGACAGCAGTGCTGCTACATTGCGTGCCGCTGAGATTTTGGCAGAAGCAATAGCCTCAGCACATGGTCTGAACGTTAGAAATAACATAAACCAATAAAGCCAGTAACTTTATTGTTGCTTTATGTTATTTCTATATCTTGTAAACTGCTACTGCTGCTTGCAAGCATCACCTGAGCTCGTTTGATACCTTGCCCAATACATTTTGTTTTGTTTGTCGTATTACTTTTTGTTGAGTTGATTATATTTTATGTTATTAATTTAAATTATTATATGTTTATGTTGATTGTTGATTAGATGATTAATAAAAAACAAAGCTTTAATTAAAATTATATTGACCAGCAGTTTAATTAAAATTTGTTTCAATTAGTTCTTCCCGAATACGCCTGGCCTCTATCAAGAAATCTTGGTTTTCTTCCACTATCAAAATATTAGGATCTTGATTCTCTATCTCATCTGCATCATAATCATTATCATCTGGAAATAAGATAAAAAGTAGTTATAATTTCAGATATAAAAGGATAATTTCGTATTAAAAATTAGTTTTATTACCATTTAAGTCATCAAAACACATGATAAAGAGGGTGCAACATGCTAAAATAATTTTTGCAGCTGTCTCTGGCTGGTAATGTAGGCAGCGATGGCGATGTAGGCAACGAAATTTGTTTTTTAGCCGACCATTGCACATTTCCACAACATTTCTAGCTCTAGTATGACAATTATTATATGCAACTTGTGCCTCTGTTGTTGCTTCCATTAATGGAGTCATAAGCCATGGTTGCAGAGGGTATCCCTTGTCACCTGATTTAAGAAACAACATTTTTACACTGCCAACTATTTATAAGTATGTAGCAATATTGGTAAATTAATATAAACAAATTACCTAGAACACATTGGTTCCTCTCTCCTAACAAAAATTGATTTTTTAATACTTGGTTCATATTTGATGCCCTCCAAATAGCAGCATCATGTGTTGAGCCAGGGAAATTTGGATTGAACGCAATTATTTTACCTTTTGCATTGCAAATCTAAAAGGCAAAATATAAATATTTAAAATCAGTATGTAAATAAGAAGTTTCAGTTCAGTTTTCTAATAATTAAATTGTTTGTCCCTATTGACTGATCTATCAAAACTCAGCCATAACTAGTTGTAAAAACTGAAATTTGGAATATTAGTTTTATTTTTTAATATAAAAGCTGTTTTCACAACATTTGTTTCATAGCTTCATATCTATGAAGCTATGAAACAAATGTTGAAATTTTGAACCTTAAAGGCATATAATAGGCGATGAAAGTATGTACATTTAAAGCAATGACTACAACATGAAATATTATTATGATTAGGCCTTGCATTAGAAAACAATAAACATGTTTCATTAATTTTGAAAATGCTACCTTTAAAGTGGTGAATAATAGTTTTTTAAAGTTTAAAGCATAAAACAATATTATATGGTCTTTTTATTATTAAACAACTGGTACCTATATTTTATCAGGCCTTCATGGAGAATATGAAATAAGGATTTTTTAAAGTTGAATCAGTACAAGATCCAATGAAGTGAATAGTTGCCTCGTTTTTGAAAACACACTCTTAAGACTTACTTGTCAGGTTAACAGACTTTGCTTCAACTAAGGAATGGAGACTACCCTGAAGTTGAAGGTAAGGCAGTAAGGCTGTTTAAAAAACCATCACACTGCTCAGAAAAATAACAACAGAAATAACCCAGACACTTCCCACTACTGAAGTAATGCCCAAAGATGCACCTACTGTGTTAGTATGGCATTTAGAAGTAATTTCCAAAATCTATGTGAGCGAATGTACAGGCAAGATCTATTGTAATAATAATCAACATCAAACTCACTCAATGAAAAGTGTAGGTTGCAACTGTTGTACATAAGTTTATTATTTTATAGGATTATTACAGTGATTATTATAAATTTGGATTATACTCACAATCTGACAGTTAATACTGTAGTATCCCTTTCTATTGTAAAATAGATTTCCAGGTGCAGTAGGGTGATTTAGTGGTGGCTTTGCTATTGCAACATGAGTCCCATCTACTGCACCTATGGTGTGTGGCATATTAAACAATTCTTGAAAACTGAAAATTTCATAATTATAAGTCTTATTTGGGTACAGTTTTTATAGAAATCTACCAACCTATGGTTAAAATTAATGAGCAGGATTATAAGAAAAAATATTATAATTATTATCCAAGTTAACACTTACTCTGTCATTGCAGTCAGTTTTTCACTTTCAGTAACAGGGAATTTAATGTTGTTTGATGTTAAATTTTCCACAATTACATCTGATGTTATTTTAATGCACCTGCTTACAGAAGGCTGACTAAGGGCAATAAAATTGTCTTGCCCTACAGCAGCTTGATAACTACCTTGGGCAAAAAATTGTAGAGCAGATAAAACCTGAAAAATTGATAGGTACTTAAGTAGATTATATAATTATAACTCTATTTGGTGTACCTACTTACATATTATGAGTAGGTACGCCAAGTTTATATTAATAAGGGGAAAATGGCGTTACATAGAAATGGTTAAAAATCAAGCTAACCTTTAGATGTTTAGGTATGAAGCCTTCATCCAGGCGTGGATCATCGAGATCATTAAGTAATCTAGAAGTTCTAGACCTCGAGAGCCTAAATAGTTTCTGGAACTTTTCCTCTGGAATCTCGAATGGATTAGAGTTGTCTCTCATGTTTTCTAAGCGTATTCTTTTTTGATAATTTCTAAACATAATGTAAGTATTATTTATTTCAGATACACGTCATGATTATTAAATGTTAACGTAAACAGTAAGCCCTCGTACTAAAATAATATAGGTACTATTTTTTATTTCAAATAAAGCTCATGATTATTTAACTTTAACGTAAACAGTCTGGTGAACCCTCGTACTAAATGATGAAATTAAAATATATGCCTACCTTTCCGCCGAAGCCACCAAAGCCAAAATCACAAATTCATTATTCATCGTATAAAAAATATTATCAATTTAATAAATATATACAAAAATGTTAAGCACTTCTATCACTAAAAGTTAGTCGGCATGTATTTATATGTCGTCTAATGTTAGTGTGACGATTATAATTTTAGACAAATTTCGACGTTTAAAACAACAGAATAGCTTCTGAGTAAATTTTAACTAAGTTGAGTAACTTAACCAATTTTAGTGCTGTCAAACTAAAATAAGTTTAATCCTACGTTTTCAGAATACGAAACTCATTTGACAGGACTTAACAAAATTTTAGTGATTTTTAGTCTAGTTTAGCGAGTTTTGTAACAACAGAATTGGCACCAATATTTATTATTTTTAAACTCTTTCAAAAGATTGACTAAAATAAAACGAGTAAGCACGAACGAATAAGGGGACTTATTACGGCTGTGAAAAAATCTCAAGTTTTTTTTTTTAAAGACAACTCCCGCATTAGGAATTACTCCTGTGTCGCGGGGGACTTTACAAACATACAAAGAAAGGACACAAAGAACACTCACCCAGACTCGGATGGGATTCGAACCCACGACCTATGGCATAGCAGTCAGGGTCACTAACCACTAGGCCAACAGGCAGTTATAAAATAAAGCATTGACTAGAGTACTAGAGGCAGTATCAAAGACATATATAATATATATGACTAAATGAACCACAGGCCTTTCTCATTGACTGTAACCAGGACTGGCTCACTTCACGGTATACCTACCAAAGCTATGTATACGTCAGACGGCCGTTACGCAGCGGCTTACTAAGTAGGGAACACGCGCGCTTATTGTTTGTCGTTGCCCCTCTCAAACACTGTAAGTGGGTTAATGACATCCACATCATCGTCGCGAGAGCTACAGATCGATAGCATTTACCGTAAAAAGGAGTCAATAGGTACGTGTTATAGTTGTTAGGCACACTCTAGAGTGCGTATGTGAACTCTATGTATTTTTTCCATTCATATATGCGATTCATTACGAATTGTAATTCAACATATTGTGTATTTATCATCAGAAAATACGGCAACCAGTGGGAAGAAATCTTCCCACTGGTTGCAATATGAAATTGTATAAATATTGTATGACAACGTACCGAGAGTACAAACGGGAATACCAATTAGTTGCTAAAGCTTACACTTTGACTAGCCTGTTGGTCCAGTGGTTAGTGACCCTGACTGCTACGCCATAGGTTGTGGGTTTGATTCCCACCCGAGTCTGGGTGTTCTTTGTCTCCGTCGTTGATATGTTTGTAAAGTCCCTCACGACACTCAGTCATTCCTAATGCAGGAGTTGTCTTTCTTAAAGGAAAAAAAAAACTACACGTAGGCATCGCTCGGTTCTCATTCTACGTATATTGGTGCATCTGGAAAACAGTGCATACTAAACATTTGAAAGAAAGAAAAGAAGAAAGAAATGTGTTTATTTCAGCGACATGCTAAGACATATACATACATACACTTGATATGACAACTATTCACTGCAATACATTACGCAATATGCAAGTATGCATGCCCAGCATAACCTGCCGAAAAGGGTCACTACCTCAGCATTTGCTAGACGGTGAACCGTCCAGCGCTGATTTTCAGTTGGCAACCCGCCGACGTGACTCACGGTAGAAACGGTAACTATAAAGTATGTAAATATCAGTAAACTGATAGTTTTAATGATACAACTATGCAGTTGAACTTTAAAGACTAAACTGTATCTGTACTTGTACAATATTTTATCAGAATCTTTAGAGTCATTTAAGAGATACCCAAAATATTAGTACATACATAATAAATAAATACATACATAAATAAATTGCTCGTTTAAGGTAGTAACATATTTTGGCGTTTAGGAATAACGGCCTAACTGGTTTCTTTATACTGCGCCTTGCGCCGTCGTGAGAGGTTGTCTTGCTCGCGCGCGCGTTCAATAGGTACTTTATTTAGGAGTTACGAAGTGAGGTACAGGTATTTAAATAAATTTGGCAAATGCTAATTGTATTCTAATAACTTAATAAATATTATAGCGATAAAACCTGCTTTATCTAACACAACTTTGTTAAAACAAAGTTACTTTATTTTAATATCTCTGCGAGGACATCTTAGAACTGATGATAAAATCTTGACAATGAAGGTACGCCAGCATCCTCATAAAGCTAAATGTACTTCAGTGCCATGTAGCGAAGACAAGCCGAACTACGCAATAACGACTGATCTTGCATCACGCAATGAAAGTTCTCGCGCTGATTAGTATTAATTCCTAATATGAACCCTTAGGCCGTTGCTGACCAGGTATCATCACCTAGCTTGCTCAGAGTATCCTCCCTTTGTTTTAGAGGGACATATCATCAGTGCCTCCACAAAAGTAAAAATCAGAGCATGCGGTGTTTGCTCATAAATGGTTGTACATTTAAAATAAGTATGCGTATAATAATTTATGTGACTAACATGACTGCTGACAACTCGCTTCGTCTCTAAATCTTACGTTAAATAGTTTATGAAAGCAATAACAATAAATAGTGTTATTAAGATAAAAAGGAGAGAACTAAATCGACAGTATATTACCTAAAAAACCGCTTGTTGTGTCGTGTTGAGCTACAATAAGCATGGCCGTAGCTCGTAAACATTTGGTATAGACGCAATAAAGATATTAGTGGCGGCACTTCGGCCAGCGCAAACGGCCGTGTGTGTTCAAACATTTTTTATGTAGGTAATGAAAGAAACATTTTTATTCAAATAAAATTGCTGGAAAGGAACGCAATGGAAAACCTTTAAAAACACAAATTGCGTTCGAAAATGAGCTTGCTTCATTTTTATCACGGGAAATAAATTATGAAATGGGTTTAGGGTTATAGGCCTTCGGCTTCTGCTCTTAAAAGAAGTGGGTTCTGTATCTAAGCCATTTTATACGTAGCGCGAATAAGACGGACATTGGTTTGCTGCAGTGTGCAGTGTTACAAACACGGAGAGATTATAAGATGTATTTATTATCAATACGTTTGCAAAAGAAATGAAGCATTACTGAGAATAATTACAAAGTACATGTAATTAGTTAAAAAGTTAATGTTTGTCTTTTATGCAATGGACATTTTAAGTTCTAAGGTGCTGGACAAATACAAGCTTATCTGATGGCAGTCTATAAATATTCACAACATCAGAGATGCTACTTGTTTATTACCGATCATAATTATATATTTCTCAAAGCTTCGGTAATCCTATTCACTAGCAAAACACAGGACACGTAAGATGCTCAATGAGTAAATACTCCCAGTATTTTCACGTTGCTTCTAATTTTAACAGGTGGTCAAGCTACTCAACTCTTAATTATTCACTGTAAATTTTAAGTAGAACTATCCATTCTACAATTGGAATTGATGACTTTTTTATTCATACGAGTATTTTATTTTTTCAGAAGTTCAATTCGAACGGTTACCCATTTATTAACAATCCCAGATTGTAAGTTGCAGATCTTTAAAAGCTGCCTTTTCACAGAACGAAATGAATAATCCTTTCTATTCCGACCCGCACTTTCACAAAACAATAGTCCCCATCAAGTATAATGATGGTCTTAAACAAAACAAGCCATTTCTCAGTAAGGATTCGTCTGCTCTGAAGGAATTGTGTCTTGATTTATCTAACGCTTCATGTCGAATTAATAACTTTAAAAGTGACTCGTAATAATCTTTTATGATTTCACGGGGGAGATATTATTGTTCGTCGTTCGAATCGGATCGAGTTACGAACTGTGTGTAAGACTGTGATACTGTAATTAAGTACTTTGTTTCAAATTACTTTTGGGAGGTATTATAATATTCGTAAATTTCTTCGTGTCTTGATTTTCATTTCTGTTTCTAGATTACCTACTTGTAAGATTTCTATTCTCATTGAAAATGATATTTGGCAGTTATTATATTTTGCACTTTTTAACTATTTATCGCTGTATTATTTAGGAGTTTTAGTGATCCTGTATTATTAGGGGCCGAATCAAAGGTAGACTCGGTGTAATCGTGACTACGATTGGTGCAAAAAGACTCATACCGTACCTTGTAAATATTACCACTATTAAGTCTATTAAGTATATTTATCTGATTAGATAATAACTTAAGACACCACACGGCGGTCTGATCCCGAACAGATTAGATTAGATAATCAGACTGATTATAAAGATACTTAAATATTACTAAACACATAAACATTACAGATAAATTATACCCAGACACAGAACAAACGAATCCACGACCTCTAGCTCAGCAGTCAGGATCACTAAGCACTAGACCAACAGACCCCTCATAATGGTTTATGCGTTGGGGCCGAAACATCTTTGACTCCCAAATTACGCACCGTACGTTAAATACGATGAGCGACGGCTTCTCGACTTTTTATAGATAAATAATACTTTGTTTGTACACCATGGTTTTAAGGATACGAAACGTTCGGCGTCGATTAAGTGCACACATCAGTCTTTTAGCTTGGTTTTGAGCATCGTTTGAGCTTGATTTTCACCATCCAGCGTTGGTCTGAACATCAACCTAATAGAAGAAGGTTAAAGATTTCAACATTATGTGTTCTTTGCGCCCTCTAAAATGAAAGGGACTACTGCGCGGCACATTGTTGTTAAAGGTTTACTCCTTTTAAGGGTCTTGCTCTTGTTCTCTTTTTTCGTTTTTCACCCATGGGTCCTTGTTTCAAAACAACACACAGTAAAAAAAATGTGCAAGTGCGAGTTTCCGTAAGCAAACATATACGACTAATTTAACTTTCCAACCGCAAAATCCCACTAATATTATAAACCTGAAAGTTTGTGAGGATGTATGGATGTATGTATGGATGTTTGTTACTCTTTCATGACAAAACTACTAAACCGATTGCGATGAAACTTGGTATGTAGATAGCTGGAGACCTGGATTAACATATAGGCTACTTTTTATCCCGATATTCCAACGGCATCGGGACTTACACGGGTGAAACCGCGGGCCGTTGCTAGTGTGTATATATAACAACAAATTAACGGCTATGATTTTTTTCCTTGAGATTATTGACCTTACGATTCCGGGTTAATAAGAAGTACCCCATAGGTTTTTTAAATACCTGCGAAATGTTCTTTGTTAAAATCTAAGGATTAAATTTAGAATTGATTTTTTTACAGCTTTAAGTGACCGCAGACATAGGTTTCCACATATCCTGGGAAAAAGGGTCTTGACGGTCAGACAGACAACAAAGTGATCCTAAAAGGGTTATTTTTTCTTAATTTTGAGGAACGGAACCCTAAAACCGAAAATTATGTAATAAAATCCCTCCTTAGTATTAAAATAAGAAAACTGAGTTTAAATTTATCTTTAACTTGTAGAATTAACTTATTTTATCCTATATACTTTTAATATGCGTTCCGATATCGATTTCTATGAATACAATATATAGTGTATATAGCGTATATATATACGTTGACTGCACGGTTAGCGCAATGTTAAAATGACGGCCGCTGCACGCCAAGTGTTGAGGAATCGATTCCCACACGGGGCTAAAATTTGTGTTATGCACAAATAGTTGTCCCGAGTCTGGGTGATCTTTGTGTACGTTGTTTCAATGTTGGTAAAGTGCCCTGCGACACAGGAATCATTCCTAGTAAAAAAAAAATAAACAAATTATTTTGAATTTTCAATATTTGAAAGTAAAAGATTTTGACTGAATAATATTAACGGTTTCTATTTTATACAAAGTAACCTAACTTAGGTACCAGACCAGATTTATTTCCAAGGGATCAGTATCCATCAATGCATAATGCATAGGCTTGTAACAGCATAAATTTATAATAAACTTACCAAAACTTATCAATCACTTCTTTACCCCACAGATTCGCCATGACTCGACACAAGGGAGCAAGATTCGGACAATGCAAGGACATTCATTGTGGAGGTCAGCCCTCTGACTTTTTGACGTAGATTAATGGAACGCTACACTTCAATCTGTCTGCCATTAAAAACCGAAAAAAAATCCTAACACGCCTACGTAATTCATTGCTTTATAAGCATAGTGTGAGCGTACTTATAGCGAATTTAAAAACGCAATGTACAGTATGATAAGCTGAGGTATCCTTTTTTATGTTTTTCGAATAGCCGCCGGTACCTCGAGGGAATTTCACGTGTTGTACGGAAAATGTGCGGTGTATTGATTGAAAATCACTGTTACCTTTGCGATTGAAAAAAAAAGGTTTGACGGACGGTAACGGGGTCTCTCGAGTGGAAATACTCGTGATTTCACGCATTCCATGCTATTGGAGGGAACGGAAGCGATACAATTGTGATGATAAACGATTATTTTATTCGGTGCTAAAATTTCTTTGTTATTTTAGATTATAAGATCTTCTAGACTCTCTTTTTTTTCTCTTCTTCTTTTCTCTCTTTTTATAGGAATTGGCTGCGATTACATGGTAAGGGTTTATCGATAAATATCGATAAATTGGTCGTAGAATATTGTTATTGGGTAATATAACTTTACCCAATAAAAATATTCTACGACCTCAATCTTAGAGACTTAGAGACTCTTATTAGGCTCACTGCACTGCAGATAAATAATAATCAAATGACGCTGAATTGGAAAGAAAGGATTGCTATCTGGCATGTACTTTGTTAATGCAATCCCTGCAATCACAGCCGTCTTCTGCAAAAGACTATTTTCTAATGTAAGCAAAAAAATATATAAATAAATAAATACCGTATTAATATCGTAGTAATACATTGAATACTAAAAAGGAGTATTTGATACCAGCAAATTACTTCATCATATATTTTCTTATAGCTTAATTTACAAAAGCTTCACAAAGTCCCTAACGTAAACATACAACTAATAACAGTACAACTAATACTAAGCTTACTGTATCAAAGAAATTACGAGTCATAACTTTATTTAATATAAAATGCATACACATCTTTTAATAAAACATTTTACGATTTTAAATTTATGCTTGAAGGTCAATTAAATTTGTATCATACCTTATTACTTATTAAGCCGGCATTAAACTCTATCAATTTTGTTTCCTTTGCCCAAGAATGTTCATTAAAAAATTAAAATTAACTAAATCTCTCTTGCCACTCATTTCGCTTGCAACGGACAAGTAAATTTATCAGAAGCTTGGAGGGTCCTCAGCGGTTCGTATAAAAGACAAAACCCTTTGGCTTTAGTTTAGAACAATGGTAGCGCCCAACAATGGCACAACAGGCACTTCATTGTACTACCGACATCTTGTGATACAAGGATCTTCAGTAACTTACAAAACTGTTCTTTGTACTGTTGACTTTACAACAGCATGGTTCATTGAGTGTAATCGGGCAACGTTTGCACTGCTTTTAGATAATTTTAAAATGTTTGTTAGTTTTAAAAAGTGGAATGCAAAGCTATTTGCAGTAATAAGTTTTCTGATGATTCCTGAAACTTTTAATCTTGCTACTGAGAACTTAAAACATCTTTTGAGGCAGTAAGGAATATGGGGATTCAACAATATACCATTCAGTAGAAAAATGATACAAGTATTCCGTTGTAAATGAGACGAGATACACTTGAGCAATTTCTCTTATTCTGCATCTGCCGCATCTGCATAGTCTACTATTGGAAGTAAAAGAGATTTGCTAGTGAAATCTTTAAAGCTTTTCGAAGAAAGTTCTGCACGAATCGACCCTTCTAAAACAATTAACTTGTGTCTAATTTTTCGCACTTGGGGGTCCCACGATAAAGTTCTATCAGTATGAATCTCCATCTTTTGATAATATTACTGTACCTATTACGCATATTAAATTCAGTCAGCCATCCCGAGACTGTCCGTAATAATTTCCAGGTTTTTTTGTGATCATCACTTAAAGACAAATTGAGCACCTAAGGGCAAACTGGCACCATGCGATACATGTGTAAACCGTAACATAAAACTGAGAAGAAAGCAAATCTTTAACGCGGATGTGTTGTAGGTTGCGGCTTGTTGAACGTGTAACCAAGTGGTAGTGTTACATAAGTACCTAACAGTAAATAATTCAAATTAATTGAAAAAAATAATGGTGTCAATTATTATTATACTGCCGATCCTACTCAAACTCATTCCAAATACACTGTGCATTCGTATATTTTCTTTTGACAGTTGCTTGAGAACGTAACTGTGCCAGAATTTGTAAAATTAAACTTTAAAACATGCTGTTAGAAAAATATATGGATTGTCTGATTATACTATTTATAATCATTTGAAGACATTATGACATGTAGTATTTTTTTTAATAAATCATTTTATTAGTATTATTTATTATTTGATACTTTATGCACAAAAAAAATTTACTGGCGGACTTAATGCTGTAGTCATTTTCTATCAGTTTACCTTAGGGTGGTGCAGAAATGTGTAAATAAGTGCACTAGATTTAAGTAGAAAATTTCTTATTCGCTATAAAAAGAGTTACGTTCTATTGTACGTAGTGATGTGAACAAATGTTTCAACTGCATATTCAAATTCACTATTTTTAAAATCAGTATAAAAAGCCTTTCGTCTATAGTAAATAATAGTAATAATAATAAATAGTTATATTTAATTGTATTTCCAACAAATAACATCAAATTGATTGAAATTTCAGTTTATACTTAGACTAATGAAAGATGATACACACTAGATTCGATATTTGAGTCCTGCGTAATATACACAATCAATTATTATGATATTTTACTAAACGTGAACAAAATAATGTATTGAAGAGGTTCAGTATTTTTAGCTAAAGCGATTAAAACTTCCTATTATATAAAATCGACTGTTATTTTTAATCAAATCAGTAACAGTTTTGATCATCAATAATTGACTACTTATCGAACTGTCAATTTTTTTTTTATTAAGAGACAGTATAAGTAAGGTCCCTATTAATTGTCAAATAGTTAGCTGAGCTTGACTTTAAAGTATCGCATATAAGTTCATAAATCTATATAGGTAGATACGAATACTTTTCTGACAATCTCACTATTAAAACCGAAAACCCGGCTCCCAGTAAAAGAAATGCATGTAAAGTATGAGCTGTTAAATCTAATTAAAAAGCTTCCACGTTATTATTAAATGCTCCACATACTTGCATTATGAAAAAAGTTCGCTATTTTGTTCCGTATGCTAAACTTTTTAAAAGGATCGGTTACACCCACGAAAGTTTGTCGAAGTTAAGCCTTGTGCTTTATTGTGATTGCTCTTAATACTTTTAAGGCAGTCCCGGCGCATTGCGGTGTACAATCGAAACTTACTCAAAGAGAATAAAACTTGCAACAATATGCAATGGTTGCTTTCGCTTCAAACGTAAACTGAGTTTTGAGGTAATGTTATAAATGTTGCAATCGAACCAACAAAGAATTTACTTTGTGATCTTTTCATTTGTGAGAAATTCTTGTTCTTAAGCATCTGAAATGCGGAGTTCTATGTGAGTGCTCGTAATTTTTTATCTATATTCTATCTAATATTAAAGCCACGACCTATCAGTGTTGGTGAATCACCGTATTGGAGACAGCGTGTCATTTAAGTCGGTTTGCCTCTAACGAGTGGGAGTGGTAACCGAAGATGACGACATAGTAACTTAATAAAATCTTTTTATATTCTTTAAAAAAAAAAATACGCAGACAGTTACGATACGCATATCAATAAAAATAATCTTACATCCAAATGTAAAAGTTGTAGCCCAAGCCACAATTTCGCTTAAAACTTCAAATGTACAAACTCAATCTTAGAATAGGTCCTGGCTATAACCCTATTATTTTCACAATAACCTTCTTACCAATTAATTAACAATATGATTGATATTAATTTGCACTACGGATTACAAATTATTACTAATTTACTAAAAAATAACCGAATATATAACCAAAAAATAATTCCAACATCAGATTTCATTATCGAACACTTATCTGTTTGTTGAAAATATTACTCAATTCAATACATGGTCGGATTTCGTTGAAAATGTTACCTCATTTAACGCAACTCATTAAAACTGACAAAATATTACTAGTGGATTAATGAAACGAATTCAAATTGAATGAATAAAATTGATTTGTTGATTTTTTAAATGAGTGTGTATTGCAACCTCATTCAGATGTTGTGTTGAATTGAATTTTCCTGGATTGATTGCGGTTAATTTTGATGGTAGAGTGGGAGAAAATGCATTCTGTTCGTAAGGGTGTTTATTACTTCAACATATTGTAGTGCAGTACAATGGCGTTTCTCTAGTAACGCCATTGTAGTCTCTTCCTATCACGTGACCCACGAGCTCGTTTACCTCTACATCATAAAAACTTAGAAACTAGATAGACTCCAAACTAACAAAGTATAGGCCCGTGAATTTTACCGCGGTCGCGACCTCCTGTGAGGACGTCATCTCGCAGAAGGAGGCGGCGGAACGGGTCCGGGAGGACGATCTCCACTCGGACCAAATTCGCCGACGGCGAACCGGGCGGCGGAGGCGCGCTTACCAGCGCCTCATCCCGCCCTGAGTGTGGCCATGTTTGTACGGAACGGGTTTTCCTCTCCACCCGCTATAGTGGCGCCCCGCGAGGAGGCGGCGTCCGCGTGTGCCTGGACGTCGCCTATTTGAGAGGTCTTTTACCCGGAGGTGGTCGCTTTGCGGGCAGGCGCTAGGAGGGTTCCGGATGTCTTAATAAAAGCTGTTCCCGGATCCCTCCTACTTGAGGCGCAGTACGGCACACCGTGTGGTTTTAGTCGGTTCGATTCCGACACACCGCCCCACCGAAAACCCCGGTGGGGTGACGGCCCGAGGGGGTTTCCACACGCACAAAAAAAAAAAAAGGCCTCCTCCGCTATTCCCCTATTTCCACCTTAAGCCCGGCAACGCACTTGTGACCCTTGAATTGCAGGTGCCCATGGGCGGCGGTAGTCATTTACCATCAGGTGACCCGTCTGCTCGTTTGTAATAAATCAGTCTACAGTACCATAAACCTCGTACTATGAAAATCAGATACAGCAAAATTCTAAACATGTATTTAAAAAGATAAATTAGGTATATAGTAGTTACATCTTTTTCCAACATTACTTCAATATAGAAAATATATTCACAAACCACTTCATTTTCAATTTTTCCTTGTTATTACAATAAAGTCGCTTGAATATTCAGAATACGGTTGGCAGTAGAACGAAAACAGCAGCGCTATCCTGGCAGACAGCCAGCGATATAAATGTGGATAAAGTGATTCTATCCCAAAACACTAAGGAACTTAAACTAGAACCGGGTAAGCGACATTAGCTACATTCCCCAACAGAGGTGCGGCTATGAAAAAATTGTGAAAATTGTCAAAAGTTAGATTAAATAAGTTAGCAACTCAACGCCAAATGTTAAATGTTTTCATTCGAAATTCTTGTTGTGTTTCTCACGTTTTGCTTATGATATAATAGTTTTGGGACAGTGTTACGAGTTTAAAAGGTCAATAAAATGTTGAAAGAGCATTTAAAAGGAAATAAGTTTTAGGGGGCTTTTTGCACAACTCCTGACGTCAGACTTGCGAATATGAGCCTACAAAGGCTGTCGTTAGATATTACTAGAATAGTATTTATCGCCTGGTAGTATGAGCGCCAGAGCTACATGGGGAGGATGGTTTAGGCTTGACAATATTCATGTGACACCACTTTTGGTGTGGATGCTTGTTTTCCCCGGTACCTGCTTAGCAATTCTTTTATAGGATTCTCTTTGGTGAGTGTACAAATGCTCTCTTTGAAATAATTAAACAATCGCCATCCCTTCACTGGACTGCTAGACGCAGACAGAAGTTCCGTCCTTTCATTGTCGACACACCAAAAGTCGAAGTAAACGCTTTGACAGCTCCGTTTTTGTTCAAGAAGCCAAACACTGGAATGAATTGCCTGCATCTATTTGTAAGGCAAATAATTCCTGGAACATTCAAGAGTAGAGTGAATAGGTTACTTTTGGATAGGCGTGTACCTTCTTCGTCTTCACCGACACTTTCTATCCGATGAAATAGAAGACAAACGCCTATTCCAAATATTTATAGTTGCTACACATAATTAGATTTAAAAAAAAAAAAATCAACAATATATATGTCGTATCTTCGGTCATTAGTACGGATGCTTAGAGCGCCCTCTATAATAAATTCACTGGAAAGGAACACAAGCGCCATCTATCGGCGATACGCAGAGTCTAGAGTTCACTTTACGTTTGGCCACTGCCGAGTCTATACTAGCCCAGGAACGGTACAGTGTTTCTTTGCGTGTTTGCGATACATCAGTGATTAAATATCAAAAGGGAGTTTTCTCATCACCCATACCCCCTTCGTGCCCACATTGTGACTGTTTCAGTCAGTTTTTCAAAAAAAAATATATGTCGAATCCTCATTCGACAGTTATTTTTTTGTAAAATCAGCAAAACTTGTGAATGCGTCTTATGGGTATTGAACATGGCAAGCGATCATCGTAGCCTATCGAAGTTTAGAACAACAAAGGTGTTTCTCTTAAAAAGACTGAAAATGGTTGACGTACGCTGAGACAACAAAATGCAGCTATGCTTGGAGTCTCTTTGAAGAATAAAATTCTCAATAAGGTCATCAAGTATTTATTAATCTAACGCGTGCTCTTAAATTAGTCTAAAGGTCTACTCATAGTTTCCTATAGGGTATATAGCTACCTCCACTCTATAGGAACATTCCCTAGAGACTCGGTCTGATTTGAACAGCAATTGAACTGTGATTTTCCACTCTCACTTATGATTGACAAAATTAGGTCCACCCAACTAGTAAACACAAATGAAATAAAAAACAAAAACAAAATTACTGCAGCCATTTTTTCCAATTCCGATCCGTAAACCAGCGGTCTCTCGCGGCACTCCAGGGAAATCTGCTTCTGTTGATTCAATAGATTTTTTTATTCCATTCACATACTTCGACAAGTTAAAATATCAATATAAGTACCAGGCCACTCAGAAAGTTTTGCGAAATAGAGTTTTTATATTCAGAAGACTGGCAGATTATACTTTATTTAAAAAATAAGACCTTTTATGATACAAAATACATAACTTCTAATTTCTCTCCACATTTTATTAACACACATTAATTTTATTAACTAAATGTAATTATTGTGTCTCACTGGAAAATAGATTTATCTCGGGAAATTTTAACGCGATGATATTTTACATTTTTAAATGTGGCCTAAAACCAGAGGAAATGTTTGTTTTCAACATTTCGAAGGTAACTATGTACTGATTTTTCAACAAATTTAAGTGAAGTCGGCAAACTTTGGCCGGTGAAGAAAAATGTGGTGGCCCTTAGATAGAATATAATAATATATAAATATAATATAATAATAAAATGTGTCAAAAATATAAAAATTCATAGAAGAGAATTAACAAATCACGTATAGAGAAATTCAGTACATATTGAAGATTGGTTCAGGAATCGTTCAAAAATTTTTACATGACGCTTAAAAGCAGGCTTAAGTGGAATCGTGTCGTAATACGATAGCTAAGTTTGATGCAGGCTCGTCTCGGCATGTTTACGACATTATAACAGGTGACGAATCTGGGATAAGTCAATACGATACGGAAACTAAGGACCAGTATACGGGACTCCGCAAGCTTGTGCTGAACACAAGTAACAGAACACCCGTAAATTTTTATTGGTATTGGTATAGGGTTCCGTTTACGCATTCAGACTCTTAGGCGGTCGATTATGCATTCAGATAAGGCAGATAAGGTTGAGCCAGCCTAGCTCCTTCCAAAAGCAAAACACTGGAAAAATTTCTGTGTCATTATTCTTACAGCCCTCATTTGGCACCATGTGACTTCTTTTTATAAACTAAAATAAAAAATCAACTCAAAGGGATACAATTATCAGTGCCGAAAGATGCGTTAGCTGCATTCGAGCATGCTATAAAAAAAATATTGGAAAAAGTCTATTGAAAATTGGTTTAGATGCGTGAAACTTTACATAAATAGTGTTGGAGAGTTATTTCAAAAAATTGCTGGTCATTTATAAAATTTGCTGAGTGTCCCACGTGTATATTGCGTATATTGATATTTTAACGTAGTTACGTTATTATATGACAAACCAATTGAAGGTAAAGAAAAATAATGTTCATTTCTACTTATTTTAGTCTCAGTTGTTGGTGATAGTATTAAAAAACACCCATTGAAAATGTAACAATAACATTTTTTACTCACTAAAATAATGTGGTTTTTACTTAACATCTTTATGCTTTAAATGGAAGTGGTTTATTCAATAGGTTGATAGGTGAGTTTAGATTCGGTTATTGCTTCTCAGCACGTAATCTGCTGCTGACTAATATACAGGACCTATATGACAATGGCACACTCACTTAAAGGGCTGATAGGGAAAGGAAAGTTAAATGAAGATTTTTTGAAAAGAAACTATCCGCTTACAAGTTATGAATGTTTGAATTTCCAGATATTTTTAAATTTTGAAAACTCAACAACTGAGTGAATAGTAGTCCAAAATAAAAAAAAATGTTTTATTTTAAATATTTAACTCTTAATCGTAATTTAATCTATTAATCGTAAAAAAATACTCATCATACTGATACTGATCATAAAGCCTGAAGATTAACAGAAAAAGATTAAAAGATTTACTTAATTATATATATTTTTTAATCCTTGCGAAACGAACTCCTATCCAAATTTCTTATCTTTTTTTATTATTGTTTGTATAAGATTTTGTTACTCTTTTCAATCGAGGATTAAAGCGATGAAAATCAGTTTTTCCTAACTCTTATCTTAAATCAAAACAAATATTACAAATGTACAAGACCCTTTACTAATAAATTGATTGGATTATTGATAGTGGAATCAAATTCAGGATCACAACATAGCATCCCAACTCAACATTAGTGCCAACAACTATTTAAATAGCAAAAAAGTAGGTAGGACTATTGACATTCCTGTTTTTGTTCTTAGCATTAACCGGTAGCGTAATGTTTGAACCTAACCAGTCCACAATAGACGTGAACACCTTACTAACACAAATATACCTATGGCTCCGTTAGAGGGCTAACAAGAATATCAATACAAATCAATAAAATTGAAGTGTCTATTTGTAATGTCAAAATAATAGTTTTTTTAAGCTCACACAGACATTTGCACGATACCTATGCCAAAAAATCAGTTTTAAAATCTTTGTATGTCTGTCTGTTTGTTCGATCTCCGGAATGGGTTGACAGATTTCCACGCGACTTTTACTGGTAGATAGCTGGTGTTATAAAGTACTCCTTAGTACTTAGGCTACTTTTATTTTGAAAAAAAGAATTTGGGTTCCGTGCAAAATATGTACATGCGAGGGAAGCCGCGCGGGAACTGCTAGTTGTAAGTATGTAAGTGATGTCGCCAGTCTTTTTTTGATCTTTAATGTTTTTTTAAGTGTTTACAATTGAGGCGGTTTGGTTATTTTACTAGTAACCGACAGTACGACGCACATATTCTGCTTCCATCATACATAATATTGAGTTGCAGTTTGTTATTGACTTTCAACCACAGAAGAAGGATAGAAGTAATATTGATGCCTAACACTAGAAGAAAAGGGGGAAATAAATGAAATTTTTAAATGTTCTGTGGCGACTTCCACATACAGCAAAAACATACTTCAAGTTCATCTAGCGAAGGCGAGCTGAACAACGTAGTAACTACTAATCCTGCATCGCGCAATGAAAGTTCTCTAGCGCATCGCGCGATGAGAGTTCTTGAGTTCTCGAGAGTATATATACACCTTCCAAACATGTTAGGCCGTGGTCCACCAGGCATGATCACTTCGCCTGGTCGGAAGATCCTTCCTTTGTGTTGGAGGGACACAAGACAACAGTTCAATAATGTTTTTCCTGTAAGGTGAGATTGACTAGAAGTTGTGGTTTATGATTGAGATCACAACAATCAAAATTACCCTAATAACAAAATCTTTTAAACGTAGTAAAGGATATCCTAGAACATTTACAACAATACCGGGTGATAGTTGATTCTAATCTGTTAGAATAAATCAAGTTCTTACAAAACACCTTAATTAATTTTATTCAAACCATATTTACTCAAGCGAACTAAACTAAATTACTACGAATGTACCATGTGACAATCTGACACATACTCTTATAAGCACAAGAAGACACACATGTGTACGTTAGTGATTTAATGTAGACATGCTTTTAGTTAGGTGTAATTTCTAAAGGATGAGTTTAATAATAAGAATTCTTCAATTCATTTTAGCAAGGTCGAGCCATAATAGCGCAAATCTTAATGTGATCCGTCGAGCTACTCAGTGGATTAAACCTAGTGTTTGCCTCTGTTAGTTCGCTAACTACAGACATACTGGACAGAAGATTGTGCAAAAATTGTAACACACATCTTGAGAAATTATGATTAATTTGACTGGCCTGTTGGTCAGTTATCCTGACTGCTAAGCCAGAGGTCGTGGACTCCATTCCCACACAGGACAAATAATAGTGCCATGAGCATGATCATAGCTGACCCGGCACACGTTGTTTTGCCATATTAATTATTTGTAATGAATATTTTGCTAGTCAAATAAAAAATAACTAACTTATTGTGGGGATGGGGTCTATGACTAAAAGAAGAATGGAGCGCTGTGGTCTATTGACGGCCTATAAAAATAACAAAACTCCAACCATTTATTTTCTTAATTCAAAGTACTTCATTAACTTAACTGACATATTTAAAGTTTAACAGTGGGAGAGCCATGCTTCGGCACGTATTGGCCGGCTCGAAAGGAGTGATATCATGGCCTCACAGGAAACCGGCAGTGAAGCAATTTGTTGTACTTCGCCAAGCGAGTGAGGTTACCGGTGGCCCTAACCCTTCCGTCTCTCTATCTTCCCCCCTATTTCTCCATCTCCCCTCCTCTCCTACTCCCACCTTAAAGGCCGGCAAGGCATTTGTGACTCTCGAGTTGCAGGTGCCCATGGGCGGCGGTAGTCACTTATCATCAGGTGACCCGTCTGCTTGTTAACCCCCTATTCCATAAAAAAAAAACGATTATAACAATCGCACTTTCTATTTTTAATGTGTTAAATACTACTACTTCAAAATTTACCACACCTTGTTACATGTCAGATACGAAATAAAAAAATTAACGACCATTATATTTAGTGGTGTTCGCTCTTTTTCTTGCCTGTATGTATTTGGTTAAGGTTGTGTTTATATTTAATTTCAGTCGCAATGAGAAACGAAGTCGAAAATTACTTAAGCAAAACTGGAATACATGTACTAATTTCAACTAACGCTTACGTACTATCGTTTGTTATTTGAATTTTCTTCTACCTAAAATAATTTTACAAATTTAATAAGGAAATAATTTTATTAATATGTCAATAGCTAATAGATAAAAATTTAATTTACCTTTAATCTTTTAGTTTCATACATCCAAACCCTGCCAAGAATGTTTTTTTTGAAGACTACTAATAAGGTGGGTCACACATTACTAGTATTCTTGTTAACCCCTCAAGCTAAGCTAAATGCTTGTGTTGATAGTAAGTTCACGTCGGTAGTGCCCTGGGTGGAGGTTCGAACTCGCAACCACTCGATCGATAGTCCGACGCCTTAGCCATTACGCTAACGCCGCTTTAAATAATATTATATTTATACTAAAAATTGAGGAAGTCCTCAGTTTTTCACATTAAAAACGCATCGCATTAAAAACTTAGTATACTTTTCAAATTTAGTTATATTATTTCAATGTTAATAATAAACATATATTTTAATATTGAGATTTTCTTTCAAATTCGAAGTTTTCAACGTCTTACTGTAATTGATTTTTTCGTTTGTAATGAAATTCTCAGTAACAAACCCCAATCTAGAAACGTATTCCCGTAGACGAAAACAGGCTAGCAACGAATTACGTGGAACTAAAAATAAAGCAACGTGTGGGTGTGTATAATACACCTCTTCGTACCCCTTCGCTAACAATTATGCGTGAGAATATAATGTTCAAGTTCCCCATTGTTCGAGCTTTCATAATTCTATTTCTAAAATGATATTATACTTCTATTTTTGAAATCAAAATGTACTGATTAATTAAAGGGCACTGCTTGCAAGGTCTCGTATTTCTGTATGTGAATAAGGTTTCTTTTTTATAGGGTATACGATGAGCTCGGCAACTCACGAGTGACGTTTGAAGTCTGAAACCCTACTTAGAAATCTACACTCCTAAAAGCTCTCTATAATTAATTGTCTTAAAGATTTGTCAAGCCTCTTAAAATATATATTAGTCCAACGTGGCCTACTACGACATATTCCCAGCTATGAAGCAGTTTATAAACAGGACTGACATTTGACGAAACTAATTTAACATTTCATAGTTTATAAATATAATTATACACGTAATATACCAGTTGAATGTACTATTCATTTCATGTACATAGGAAAATCAACTTTCCGCAAAGTATATTTGACCTAAGTTGGACAACTGCTTCAACTGGTCTGGAGGACTTCAAACAATTTATACCAATCAAGTAGACTATTGAGCTTAAGCACCAACTTTTTGTTATACAAATATATATATAATAGGTTATCCTTATAACTACGAAGTTAAAACGGATAACAATGGATGAACTACTGGTTATAAAAGAGTATAATTTTATGGCACCTATTCACCATTAGTGCGACAGACAATCCTGCGAGGATGTCTTAACGCGGAGGAAAGGGTCGCCCACGTTATCCTGGAGTGCAAGGGAGTGGCCACACAACGGGTAAGTATCCTCGCGGGTGCGAGAAGCTTCTAGAAGCCTGCGAACGCCGCAGGAGGCTTCTGTACTTCTGGAAGAAGCTAGGCTAGCTCAACTAGTCAGCCTATCTGAACGCTTAATGGATCTATGAGTCTTAATGCGGAAGCAGAGCCCTACACCAATACCAATACCAATGGTAGGTTTATTAAACAAAATTCGCTTGACATCCTATGCGTAGTACCTTTTAGCGAATGATGATTAATTGTTCATTCTCATTAGCTAGCCTAGCACCATCATATAACAAAATGATGCTCCTAAATAGTATTCCTTGGGCGCTTCTTGTTCTCACCGGTAGGGCATTTCATAATTAAATCACTTTTAAAGAGAAGGAATTGTCAACGAACTTGGTAGAAATTTTAGAATACGTGTCATGTAAGAAAATAAATAACTTTTAAGGTAAAGTGGAGTTAAGGGAGTACATAAAATTCTTAATAAAAACGAAAAAATATGTGCATTTCGGCGAAGGCTTATACATAACAACTTGAGCTTTTCCGACATTCAGAAACATGGTCATATTTGTGTAGTTCAATTTTAATTCTTTTTTATGGTATAGGGGGCAAACGAGCAGATGGGTCACCTGATGGTAAATGACTACCACCGTCCATGGGCACCTGCAACTCAAGAGCCACAAGTGCGTCATCGGCCATTAAGGTGGTAGTAGGGAAAGGGTGGAAGAGGGCAAGGGGGGGGAGTAACCTCACTCTCTTAGCGAAAACACTGCTGTTTTGCTGTGAGACCGTGGTGATACCACCGGACCACATTCCTCACAGAAAACGCCCATACGTGCCAAAGCATGGCGGTCCTACGATTAAAATTTGATTCAAATATGAATCTCTTACGAAGTTTTTTGTCTTTAAGTTTATCAAGTGACAGTCTTCAGGAACATCTAAATAACTCGCATCGCTATATTCAAGAATGGGGAAAAGGAGGGATTGAGCAAGCGCAGTCTTAGTGGTAGTAGGTAGAAAATTGCAGAGTCTGCGCAAGGACCCTGCAGTGGCAAACATTTTATGACTACTACTATGGTAGTTAATTTTGGAGATCATCCTTGGACTTCCAACAACAATGACCTGAGCCTTACATACGTTTATATTCAGAGCATACGAGTTGCTCCACTTGCATATACAATCCAAGTCAGCATTAGCAGTGATAATAGCTTCCGTCAGTTTATCTGGTTTTGCCAGAGAATAATTCTAGTGATCATCCGCATAAAGGTGGTAGAAGAAAGAGATATTATTTGTGATGGATTACGGTTAATTTAAAGAATAAAATACTAAAATGGGTTTGTCAAATGTTTTGGTCTATGATTTAGTTAAAAAATTAAAAAATCTACAATGATTTATAATATTCTTAACATATTTCAATATCTTTAACTATCTTTTTATGTCAAGATTTCTTCGCGTTCAGACAACAGATGCGGTTAGCTAGCCCTTTTTAAACAAATCATATGTATTCGAATTTGATGTCTCACCAGTTGAAGATTTCTATAAGAATATAAGAAGGTACTACTATAAGAAGTACATATAATAATAATAATAATAATAAAATTCTTCATTGTAACAAAAGGCGCATACAATTCAAGTGCAAGCCCTGATTCCCAAACTAGCGTTAGCTGTATAATGGGAATTAGTTCCTTCCCATAAAACAATGATACAAAAACTTGTTACTATAAACATGTGGAACATACATAGTTTGAAACAACCTTAACAGTAGAGTTAGTTAACTTTGCGCGTGCATGTGTGTATGTGTGTGTGTGTGTGTACGTGTGTGTGCGTTCGTGTGTGTGTGTACGTTTGTGTATTGAAAGTATGTTTTAAATTTAAGTTACGTCGTTACAAGCAATAGACTCTCCACTTCATCATAGCCAAAACGCTTAAGCCATATTGTAATTATGTTTTTAATTTGATAGTTTGATAGGTGTTTGGTTTTGTACAATAAATTAAGTTTATTGTATAATCTAGGTGCAATGTTACTGTATTGCTGTTTCGCAAAATTGCTTTTCACTCTTGGGATGGGACATCTCTCTTTTCTTTTATCCGAAGGTTGAAGAAGGGGTACAGTATGCTTATGATATTTACGAATACATCGATATACAAACAAATTTCGTACACTTAAAACTTCAGCTTTTTCATACACTAAATGAGTAGGGTGGCGGAATGGTAAGTAAAGGAGTACTTAAGTACAGCCCGTTGAGCTCTTTCAACCTCAATTAAGTGTGTCTTTGCTGCTGAGCCCCACGAACATACACAGTAGGTGATTAGACATTCGGCTAAGGCTTTGTATGTCTGTATTAAAAGTGTGGTATCTGGTATAATTCTTAAATCCTTAAAAATATAAATGAGCTTCCTTAATCGACCACTAACTATATTTATGTGTTTCTTCCAGTTTAGTTTGTCATCGATATTCACCCCTAAATATTTGATGTCAGTTGTTCTTGATAGCTCAGGACAACTACAACGCGCAGAGAATTCGATAATTGATCGGTTACAGGGATGGCAATGTATGCGAAGTTGGAGTATTTTTGGAGAAGACGCCATAATTTTGCTGAAGCAATATGGGAAATCTATCCTTCAGTTTTACAGTTTCATGGATGAACACTTGAACAGTATCGTTAGAAATAAACTTGATAAATAACGTTGATGATGGGTGAATAAAATGATGATTGTTTTTCTGGACATCTTAAGGTTGTCTGGAAGAATTCGCAACTAGCGATAAGACCGCCTATTGTACCATTATTTAAATATAAAATAATGTTATGTTTTTTAAACATGTAACCTTTATTTCTGAGTGTAAATTACGAGTAAAGTTATTTTAGAACCATGAAAATTTTAGATTTAAAACATGTTGATTTTGTAGTAGGTATCTAAATTTACAAGGTCCCGCGACCTTTTAAGAACAACAGACTATTAAATATTGTAAACTTCAAAAAAACAAAGTTTTGTACTCTTAAAATGTTTTACGAACCATTTTATTATGATTCGAGTGAAATATTGCTATCTTTCTTGTACTAAATATTAACTAAAATATAACGGGCAACTCGTATGTTTTGTCTAAGTTATTATGGTTCTAAACTTTGAGATGAACAGACTTAATTTAATACTAAGAAGCTCAAATTTGATATGTACCTACTATATCATGTTTACGTTAAAGTAAATTAGGCAACCTTCTGGAGGTATATTGAAAACTAGCCGTCCCCGCAACCTGCGTTTCATTAGTTTAATTAATAACCTGAGGCTTATTAATTGAAAAGGTTTTAATTTAAACGATTCGTTTTGCTCACGAACTGTAACATTTTCGTTGAAAATTCAACGAAATTTTACCGGTCGTAAGCAAAACGAATCGTTTCTTGTTTATTGGAACGCGGCATTAATATTACATAATTTTAGAATGTAATATTAAACGAAATTTTCGTATAAAAGAACGTTAAGGAGTTACTGAACGTCGTACACAAGATTGATAAAGCTGTGGTGATACGCTATAGAATGAACGCACCCAACGCCAGCCTTCAACGTTGATGATGGGTGAATAAAATGATGATTGTTTTTCTAGACATCTTAAGGTTGTCTGGAAGAAATCGCAACTAGCGATAAGACCGCCTATTGTACCATTTTTTAATGTTTCTCTTTTATGTTGTAATTTTTTCTATAGTGTACAATAAAGGATATTATATTGTATTGTTTCTAAACAAAATGATGATTGTTTCTAAATAAAATGATGATAGTTGAGACATGTATGCAGAAGGCAAGTTATCAAATTTACCTATGAGTTATAGGTTAATTTGATAGCTTTAAACGAGCAATTCTTGTATATAAATAAATATGGATATTTCGTGTATCTCGGAAACGGCTTTCTCGATTTGAATCAAATTTTGTATTAAGATAAAGTTTTGCTTTTTAAGTGATGTACTTGTGTATGACTTACTTCTGTTATGGTATGAGGGTACGCAACTCTGGCTTCCGGAGCCACTACTGACTTATGCCTAAATCTTCCAAGACAGTAGTATCCTATTAGCCCCCTTCTCCTTAATATATTCCTTGCAACTCCCCCACCCCTAGTCTAATGGATTGATCCCTCCATAAAACTTACCAAGTCTGCGGCGGAAGGCGGGTACCGTCAGAAAATGGGACCGAACCCGGCAACCGTGCCGTGTACAGCAGGGCAAGGGAAGGAAAGGAAAGGAAGGGCACATGTCGGAATCCAAGAGGCTTGCGACGTGATGTAGCGGACCTCCATTCCACCGGTAACTAAGACTACAAGACGAGTGTGTAGGTCGGTATGTGCGTAAATACTTGGCTACGTTAATCTATTCCCGCTCATATAATCCCTAGCGAGAATCTGGCATTCTATGAAAGGACTATAAAAAAACTATGTGTGTCGCGGTTGACGGATACGTCTGTGAAGGCGTCATAATCATAATGTCCTACAACAAACGCGATTTTCAAAATAAAAATTCCGGACGAAGCTCGGTCACACAGGTACTCGAAAATTAATCACGGTAATAGTTTTTAACTACGATATCTTTTTATCTACCTGACCTTGCAATCAAGGCCCACCACTTGTTGCCACTCTCAGCAGTTTGATATTGTGGAGGAACGGGTGTTATGTCCCTCCAACACAAAGGGAGGATCCTCCGACCAGGCTAGGTGATCATGCCTGGCGGGCCGCGGCCCAATGGTAGATGTTGGGAAGTTGTATATATACTAATCAGCGCGAAAACTCTCATAGCGCGATGCAGGATTAGTAGTTTCTTCGTAGTTCAGCTTGTCTTCGCTAGATGATGCTGGAGTATGTTTTTGCTGTATGTAGAAGTCGCCACAATATAAATGGCAGGTAAACAAAGTGTCATTCATTATAAATATTACCGTGACTAAATCCCAAATTCGAATAATAAATGATGAAGTTTCCACAGAAAAATTAATCATCAAATCAAAATTTAGAACCGAATTTAATTAAAGCCTCATCCATTGAAAAAAATAGAAGTTCACATATTATGTGTATGTAATATCTTATTCTGTGATATATTCATTCATAAAATATATCGGGAACATTTAATAAAATATAAAACTATTTGCTAATGGTGATATTACAGAAACAAGTTATGACTGAGAGTCTAAACATTACCATATATGAAAAATCATTCTCATTGGGGTTAAATAATGTTGTTCCCTTATAACGTTAACATCAATAAAGAAGACATCTAAGCAAAGAGTTAAATAAAAATGGATAGGATAGTCCACACGCGAGTATCGGTACTAAATAATACAACCTACCAATCAAAATTCAACTCTACCATGTTGTTTTATGGTCCTCTATTCTTTGTGAAGAAATTCCCAAATATACTTATGTACGTAAATAAAATGTGTCAGAGAGAGCCGTGTTCGCTAGTAAGGTTTAATAACGTCGGTTTAATCTCACGAACTTCAATATACGGATAGTATACTCATATATACACATAGTGAGTGATTTAGTGCGGAGGTTTTTTGAAATGAGAATTAGACTCCTTTTGCGTTAGAAATTCGGAAGATTTTATGTGTGTTGAAACTTTATTTAACCACAAGAAAAGAGGAAAAGAAGAAGATATGTACTCACGGCTTACTTTAATGACATTTTAAATCCAAATTAAGCATATCATTATAGATAGATATTGTTTATTGAACACCATTAATAGTACAATAGTACAGTTGAATAAATAATTCTCTTTCAAATCAGAATACAGTAACCCACCTTATAGCTAAACGCAATCTCTACCAGACATCCTTAGGATGGAGATAATAACAACATTATTTCATGAATACAAAAACAAATACTTATACAATATTGATATATTTGTACAGTTATTTAATAGAGATAATATAATATTAGATGTAGATAGCAATTTGGATTTAAGTTATGGAGTAGAATACAAAATATTATATTACAGTGACAGATAATGTTGCTTGACTATATTTGTAAAGGATGTAAGGGCTTCAGCTTACTGTGTTTGTACCGGTAATATTTTCCAGTAACGAACAAATAGAAACATGAATGATTTTTTAAAGAAAGTTGCTAAATGCAGCACTTCTAATATTAGATTTTATGATGATCGTAATCGTTATGAACGTGCTTTTAAACCGGATGGTGTATAAGGGTTAAGCAGAATACTACGAATAGGCAAAGAGAAAACATGAGCGTGCCGTCTAAGATGAATAGGAATATTAATCTAATACAAAATTTTTAAATCCGCTCTAGTCTATCTAATTGATTCTCGGTGAATCCGAATAAGTGAAGGCAATCGTTTTAAGGAACCTGCAAAACCAAATAACTTATGACTTATTTCCTGCATTTTAGGAGCCCATGATAGCTTTGAGTCGATAAATAATTAAAAATTCTTTACTTTATTATTAAAGCATATGATTTAATAGAGCCATTGGAACTAATCGGGAGAGCATGTGATCAATCAATCTTTCAAAATTTCCTAGTGCTCCCAACAATGGTAACATGAGTCTTTGAACTTTGAGTCAGTACGATTCGCTCTAAGCACTTTTCTTGGCCAGATCTCGATTGATGATATCAGTAGCATTAGTGGTGTTGTGCACTGAGTGTTTGGGAGTATAATAATGGGGAGTAGCATTAGTGGTGTTGTTCATTGAATACCATCTGCATAAAGGTGGTAAGATGAGATAAGTTGATCAGTGATGAGATAAGAAGAGAGATGAATAAATGAAATAGAGCGCCACCCTGGGGAATACCAATCGATGTATTACACCAAGTGGAGAGGGTGTTATCAATGCGTATACATTATTGGCATCCGCACAGGTAACTTTGAAGACATTCAATCACCATTGGAGATATGTTAAGTAAGCAAGCTACACATGTTAATCATAATATCGAAGTTCACAGTGTTAAATGCGTTGAAAAAATGGAGTAGTGCGAGAACAGTTAGACTTCCACATTCCATACTGTATCTGATGACGTCCATAATATTCACCTAGACTGAAACGGTATTGTGTCCAGGCCGGAAATCTGACTCGTAAGGATTTAGTAGGTTTTTGTGAAGAAACATACTGAGTTGATTATTATCGACAAGTTGTTCACGTAGGTACTTTAGAAAGAAACGGTTATTTGGAACTAAGTCGATAGTCAGAAATAACTGTAAAGGAATGATCGTCTGCATTTTGCCATAAGGATGGAAATAACATTGACACAACACCACACTCCACTTCCACACCAATGGAAGAATCTCATCAAGAATAAGAAGGATCTTGATACGTGACGTGGTCGATGGCTAGTATTGCTATCCCAACTCCTCTACATAATTTATCAAATCTCTGATATAGTTATTTAATTTTATGTAGATGTTACCCTTATTCCTTATTTCATCGTGAATTTTGTTGACGAATTTTGTAGAATATTCAACTGTTTAAGGTTGCATGCCTTTGCTGACTAGTAATGTGTGCCCCTAATAAATACATATGTCATGTATGTCAAAAATATGAATTATTCAAACGTTAATCCAATGTCAGCTGGTTAGAATATGGGACGCTTTATTAAATTACTAGCACATACAATCACACCTATCCCCGAAGTATATCCCGAATGTATTACCCACCAAAATAATACATACCCGAAGGTACAGGCAAAAGCGTATTAAACACCCACAAACTATAATTTGCTCCCACTCACATAATAGGCCCCTATTGCCGTCAACCGGGCAGTTTGAGAATATAATCTATCTATAGTTATGAACATTTAATCTATTTCCCTTGGTCACGGCATCACTGAACGATTGGACCGATTTTGCTAATCCTTTTTAACGTGAGGACGTCTTATAAATCGATGAACGCCGGCTGCACGCACGAAAAAGCATGGCTCATTGTCACGTTCGTCCTGAGCCGAGCGTGCAAGCGAGAGCACGGAACAAGTTATAGAGAGGCACGATCGGCCTAAGCGTTCGGCTTGTGACGTGTCGATTTTCTTATGACGTTTTCACGTAAAATCATCGTCCGTAAACCGACTTTACAGACAACCAATTTTTTTTGTGTTTGTTGTTATCACGAGAAAGTTTTTGTGAACTTAACGAGGGACTTACTCAGATGAAGTCGCAGGGCGCAGCTAGTATATAATAATAATGGAAAAATTTAAAGTATAACAAAACAGAAAAGTAGATAAGAAGGAAAGGCAATGAGGATAGGGAAATGTAACCACGAGCAGGTCATGGTCTTATACCTGTAATTCGAACAGGCTGTTACCGGCAAGTCCGAGTCCTGTAAGTCTAGTCCTGTTAGTACCGATTTTAAATCTACAAAGTATGTAGAGACAATGTAACATAACGCTACAAACAGTATTACTACAAGTACTTTGCAGTAATAAAAATACCTATAAAGGTAGAACTCCGGCGTACAGTCAAATCTTGACATGCGTAAGTATTAAATAATTTGAAAAAAATTAAATTTTCTAATAATTTCATAAAAATTAACATATTTTATACCAACACTTATTTAAATTAATTTCAATACAATTCTAGTTTTTAATTATTTTTTTTTTTTAAATAGATGTGATGATGTAAATGATTTGATGAAATATTAATGGCTTTGTACAATCATACATATTGTATATAATTTAAATAAGGTTAACTTTTGAAATTCATTATATATCATAATTTTTTTATGATATAATATTATTGATACATTTTTAGTTTTTTTTTATTTTGTACATTTTATTTATAATAAATTATGAATAAACACGCTGCCCGTCACTTTATAACCTCATTTCATTATTTTATCATTGTTTATACAGTGTATACACCTTATTCAGACTAAAGTACCTACTCTTGTCCAGGGGCCTTTAATCGTCATGCATACAAACAAGTATTTGCACTAAGTGGGAATCAATCCCGCAACCTTTGACGTTGCGGTTGAATGCTCTACAGTCACAACATAGAGGTCTTCAATAGACTTGGGCATATATTATTATAAAAAAATGATAAAACCGATATTTCACCAAAGCACCATTTATTCCTTTTCAAGAGTGATATAGCAATTTGTACCTCAAGAGCCACTTTATTTCTAGTTCACAGATATTGCTATATAAAATATGGACAGCTCTTTGATCATGTTTCCGAACGAATGACTTACAAATTCCATCATTTCATGCTTGAAGGAATCTAACACAGAAAGGACAAAGTAGTTGGCTCAATTACTTACATTTTTTTTACTTTTAGAAATGAAAGAATTCAATTTCAGAAGGTTTTCTTTAAATAGATGGAAAATAATTAATGAATGTTATTCATTAGTTTTTTCAATTCAATGAATAATTTTTTTATCGATTTAGGTTTCAATGATTCAAACTAGTGTTCAAAACAAACGCACGTGTAGTAACAGCACTCGTAGTTTTCACAACGAAAGCACGCGTAGTGACTGATTATTCTAGTTGCAGTCTATTGTGGTAGACACATCAAGGCCAAGGCCAAATGTGGTGGAGCACGTGGTTACTATAGGACAAAACGAATCCAAATATAACGATGTTCTTAAACTCGACTTTGGCAATGAAAAACAATGCAGACTCACCTGGTTATTGTCTTCAACAGCCGCGATCCACCTTCAGTTTACACGTTTTGTCCAGTACACTACAGATTCCGGATATTGAAAAAGCTCGTTCGTCCGTCAGCTCAAACGTTAGTGGAAAAAAAAGGGAGCGGTCTGACGCACCCATATGCAAGGAATAAGCCTGCATGTACCATTTTGAATGGCTTCGTTCGCTCATGATCGAATAAAAGAACATATCGTAGCACTCTCTTGCGTGCTTATACTCGCAAGGCTTTATCAAAAAGACTTTCTCATGGTATTATGGTGTATTTTACGGGAGATCATAAATTAAATTCTGGAAATAATTAATATATTTGGGCACAGCGTACTTTTATAAAAAATTTGAAGTTTTCTATATCTTTCAACGAGCTGGCAATCAAACAACTCGGTTGATGTCGGATATCTTTCAGGATGTCTTTCAAATAAGGTTGATAGGCTACAATATTTATAGCATAGAAAATGTTTGATAACCAAACACCTACATATTCTAGTTGCAGAAGAGTCATCATCATCCGCATCTTTCTTCAGCGTCTTCTGATCTTTTTTCTGTTTTAAGACATGCAGTCCTGGATTTTGGGATTTGGAAATGAACTTTTTAATGACTTTATAAATGATCCAAATCCATAAAATTTTACGATTGTCATAATAGATAATATGTTACATAGTAAGTGATATACCTGTTTATATATTCCGTGTTTTTATAACCTTTCACCTAAGTTGTATAGAAAAATTTAGCCATCTATTCTGGTTGACACTTTCCATGATACTACCTGCGGTACAAAAATCCAACATAAAGTTCTGGATAACTTCTATGAAATTTTAAACTTTCGCGTTCCATAATAAAATAATTACCACGGACAATGCAACCTGGTCGAAACGCCTGGCAAATCAAGGGTATGTAATACCTTTAAATATGTGATCGCGTAAATATCTGTCAATATCATTGTATCAAGTTGTGTATGTATATGTATGAAATCATAATTGTAGCCAAAATAGTCAATGCTGTACGTACAATCACCTACATAATTGTTTGTATTGCGCGTGGACAATTACTGCTTACCAAGAATCATTGAACCGTTGAAAGGCTCAGTACAGTCGTGCCAAAATTCATAATCTCATGGGCGCATTTACAAATTACTCTTCTAAATTACAGAGTAATACGTTAAAAGAGCTATTCCATGCCACCACTCGCCAATTATATCTGCCAAATAGCGGCAAATTGGCCATTTAAGTGGAATAATACCTTCCGCATTTATAGTTCAATGAGTATTTTTTAGGCTTAACATTTTGATAACAATTTGGACGCCTGGGTGAGGCAAATAACATTATCACAGACGTTAATTTAGTGATTACGTTTTTACGTGCAAAGAACATATTCTCACAATTTCATTGTTTTATTATAGGTGTTTAGTATCCTTTTATATAGCCGAACTATTACTAAAATACCTTCACGAACCGGACAACAAACATTTAATGATTCGAGAACCGATTTTGATGAAACATATTACTATGCTAAGTAAAACTATTAATTATTTGAAATCAGTGTAATAAATATAGTTTAAACTACAATGAATAGTTCCTGGCATGTCCAGTATTATAAACGTGTAAGTTTGTGAGGATGTATGGATATGTAAATGTATGGATTTGTGGATGTTTGTTACTCTTTTACGCAAAAACTACTGAACCGATTGCGATAAAACTTGGTATGTAGATAGCTGGAGATCTGGATTAACACATAGGCTACTTTTTATCTCGATATTCCCTCGGAATCGGGACTTACGGGCGTGAAACCGCGGGGCGCAACTAGTGTCCAGTATTTAGAATGACAACCTGTGGATGGACTATCTCACTAATATTATAAGGGCGAAAGTTTGGCAGGATGCATGTATAGATGAATGGAAATGTGTTATTCTTTCACGCAAAATCGGCTGAACGGATTTAGATGGATTTTGGCACAGAGATGGATTATAATCTGGAATAGTACGTAGACTCGTAATAGTATTAAGTGCAAAAACCGGAAAGATGTTGTAAATTTGTCTGCTGAGCGCACTGTAGAACTTTCTTGTGTAGAACTGGAACACCATATTATAGTTTGTGTGTATAGGCCACCACAGAGTGACTTTAGCATATTTGAGATAGTTATGGAGGAAGTTTTGAAGCGTTTATGTGTCAGTAGTAAGGTTTTGGTAGTTTGCGGAGATTTCAATATTAATATATTAGAAAAGTGTCCTATCAGTATAAGATTAGTGAGCCTATTTGAATCATTTGACTTGAATTATTTATTTTCTGAGCCAACAAGAATTACTTCTCACTCGGCAACTTGCTTAGATAACATCTTTAGCAATGGTGAATATTTAAATAGGTCAATTTTAAGTGATTTAACATCTGATCACTGTGGGCAATTTGTTACATTTCCTTGTATGAAAGAAAATAGAATAAACAAAACTATATGCAGGCCCATGACTAGTAACCGATTATCGAATTTTAGTAATAACATTAGTGATAAGGTTTCCAATTTAGATTGGACTCAAAGAGATCCGGATAAGCTTTACGGCTACTTATTCAATATGATAGAAATCGAATTTAACAGTATATTTAAGTCAAAAACAATAATGCAAAGGCCAAAAACGACATTCTGTGACTGGGCGACAACAGGAATATACAAAAGTAGAGAAAAGCTATATGATTTATATGCTATGAAACAAAGTAATTTTGACCCAAAATTTCATGAATATGTCAAAAATTACTCAAAGATTTTTAGGAAAACATGTACTATGGCAAAGTCTTTATACATAAGTAATAAGATTAAGTCTTCAAATAATAAAATAACAGCTACATGGAACATTATTAATAATGAAACTGGACGTAGTAAACCTCGAGATAATGATTTAAAATTAAATATTAATAATAGGTTTATAACAAACAACTCAGACATAGCTGAATCTTTTAATACCTTTTTCACAAATATACCAATTAGTACAACCAGTACCTTGAATTCTTGTGCGTCAAGGTCTGAATTGTTGTTAAGGGCCAATGTAAACGAATGTAAGAATTTATTTGAATTTGAATTCATAAACCCCACAGACATTATAAAAACGTTTAAGTCTCTTAATTCTAAGAATTCAGGGGATTTATGGGGAATTTCTGTTAAATTAATAGAAACTATTATAATTGATATAGCACCATTTCTAGCTATAACATTCAATCGATGTGTTGATTCTGGTGTTTTTCCTAACCTGATGAAGTATAGTAAAGTAATACCTTTATTCAAGAAGGGTTGTACAACTGAACCAAGTAACTTTAGGCCAATCTCAATGTTGCCGGCTATTAGTAAAATTTTTGAAAAAGTTATTTTGCAACAACTAGAAAGCCATTTTAATCTAAATAATCTATTTTACAAAGAACAATTTGGCTTTACAAAGGGTCGTTCAACAATTGATGGTGGTGCAACTCTTGTGAGACATATATTTAATGCATGGGAGAATTCGCAAGATGCGATAGGTGTATTTTGCGATCTCTCAAAAGCTTTTGACTGTGTAGAACATAACACGCTTTTTCTTAAACTTAAACATTATGGTGTTAACGGTATGGCTTGCGAACTAATTGTTTCCTACTTGAAGGATAGAATTCAACATGTAGATGTCAATGGTGCGAGGTCTTCTGGATTACCGGTTACTATGGGCGTTCCTCAGGGCTCTATATTAGGTCCTCTACTTTTTCGCATATATATAAACGATTTACCTTATTATTTAAAAGATCTCTGTGATATAGTTCTATTTGCTGATGATACGTCACTTATTTTTAAAGTCGATCGTAAGAAAACAGTTTTTGACGATGTGAATAGGGCACTAAATGATGTATTATATTGGTTTTCAACTAACAATCTCTTACTAAATGCAAATAAAACAAAGTGTGTGAGATTTACTATGCCAAATGTAAAACAGCCAGGTACTAATTTAACTCTAAATAATGAAATGTTAAGTATTGTAGACTCAACAGTATTCTTAGGAATTACATTAGACAGTAAACTACAATGGGGAGCCCAGATAGACAGCCTTGCAGGTAGGCTTAGTTCGGCAGCTTATGCAGTTTGGAAGGTACGTCAGCTCACTGATACGGACACAGCTAGGCTAGTTTATTTTAGTTACTTTCACAGCGTTATGTCCTATGGTATACTACTTTGGGGCAAGGCGGCTGATGTTGAAACGATTTTTATTCTCCAAAAAACGAGCCATCCGCTCCATATACAACTTAGGTGCTAGAGTCTCTCTTCGAGAGTTGTTTAAGGATATAGGTATTTTAACTGTTGCATCACAGTATATATTTGCAAATATTATGTTTGTTAGGCACAACATTAATAATTATAAGAAAAACAGTGATATACACAATATTAATACAAGAAACAAGTCTAAACTCGTTGGGACCTATCATCGCTTACATAAAGTACACAACTCGTTCGAAGGTCTTGGTATACGTTTTTATAATAAAATTCCTATACATGTAATCGACCTTCCTGTAGATAAATTCAAGCGAACGGTAAAAAATCACCTTATTAGGAAATCCTACTATACGATCAACGATTATCTAAACGACAAACAGTCGTGGGCTTAAGGTGTCATTAGGTATATACACACAAACTTCTTTGTCTTATAATTAAGCTAAATTATTAACAAACCATTGTCAGTTGAAAGTAATGCGTGACGATTATTATGGTAATTTGACTATTAGTGATTTTTATCAGTATCTCGACTATGGTTCGTCATGCTCACTAAAATGTCATTGCTTGCGGCGTCGTCATGGAGCGGGTCATTTCTTTCCCTCTGATATGGCGAAGGAGATGATGGCTGGTCCATGCGTCATACTCGTGAACGGGTGCTGCTTGGGGTGACTGGTCGGCCTAGTCAGCGATGCTTTAGCCTATACTATTATTTTGGTTCGATCAACTGCAACTCTAGCCTCTTAATCCAGTCACGAATTATTTTTAACAGTAGATTTTGCAACTGAATGAAGGTAGATGTGCACCTTGAATGATTTCTATGTTTAATAGGTTCAAACCTTCAACGGTATCACTGAGTGATTTTTATTTTTTAGTACGTTAGCTTTTGGAGCATTTCAATAAAATGAAATTCAGGTGGCATCAGCTTGCATCCTGTTTACCTCTCGTGTAACACTAACACTATTGTACCTGAAGATCTGACTTTTAAAAAGAGTGGCCATGAGTTTCTTTGCCAGTATTCTTCTCATAAGGCCCTACGCATTTTGGAAACTGGAAGTTATAGATCGACACAAACGGGCAGTAGATTTTGGTGTTTTTCACCTAATTTACCTTGACAATCCAGTATATGCTGTGGCGTCTGTTTGTGCCGATCTATGATTTTAACTCTAGCTTCAATTTAACGTTCATAAATGTCACTTAGTGTCTTAATTGAATAAATGATTTTGAATTTGAATTTGAATTTGACTACTTTTTATCCCGGAATAGTGTGTTCCCGTGGGATAGATTTCACCAAAATTTCCTAACGAAGCCGCGGGCAACAGCTACATAAATAATGGTCAAATTGGTGCACAACTATCCCAACTTACAAATGCTAATGTGAGTTTGTTTGTTTGTGACACTATCACACCATAATGATGATCCTAAGCCAATTTCGACCACGGCAACCATTTCAGTTAACCAACTTCGACGTTCGTGTGCTCACATGTGGTAAATTATGGAGCCAATTTTATTGCTAAAGATTCAGGTACATTGTGGACATGTGACAGGAATACTGTCAATATAATTATAGTTGATTGTAGCTGGGCTTTCAACTCATTGCATCTGGCATTGAGTTCTGAGTAACGTGCGATGAACTCCATGACAGCATTTTCCACAGTAGATTTCTTTTTAGGTCGATTGGATTCAGCCGATCATACGGTACTTTCCATTAACAAAGAGTACCTTTCCCGAGGGATAAGAATTATTCATTAAAAATAAAACATTAATGCGTGCGGACATGAAGACAAAAGCTGGTAAAATATATATATTTCACAGCTAAACAATAACGCTACTAACTTGATACATTAGATTAGAATTCAGGTTACAATTGTTCCTCAGGAAAACTGATATTCAAAGCGAAATTAAATTACAAGGCGTCTCAATATTGGAGAATATTACTGCAATTAGGATTACAGACATACCAGTACTTTTAGCCAAATGTACTTTTCTTTTCAGCGCTGATGTTATAAAGACGTATGGATGAAATCACTAATAATGTTTTACCTTCTTTTACAACCAAATGGAAAAAGAAACCCGTGAACGCCTTACGTGAGTGTTATAAGAGGCGTGTAATAGGCTTAACATAAGCGTAAAGATGATTAAGATCCTTTTGCTCATTAATAAGTACTTCCTTAAGACTTTACGAAAATAACAGTCTATATAATATATGCATTCACGGGATAAACCCAAATTATACTTTAAAGGCGAGTGGTACAAATAAAATAAACCAGAAGTATTTGGTAGAAAGTTTTTCTACCAGAGTCAAATCCAGTCCAGAGAAAACCTGAACTACTTTATTAAGACGGAAACTTGGCGAGTTCTCATACCTTTGATTGGTTTTTGTTAAGAAATCCCACAACCGCAAAGATTTCAAGAAGCTCATCTACCAAACCGTACCCACAATATTTTTTAATTTTAGTTAACTGGGAAAGGTCCATTACACACCCATATTCTACGTAGGTTTTTAGCTGGTCATTCAGGTCAGAAACTTTATCCCGCAAAGGAATTGAATAATGAAACACCAACTTATGCTACGGTAGAACTCAATTAACATGAAATAGCTCAACAAAATGTCTTGCTCTACAATATTGTAGATTGTAATTCTGCGGTCAAAAGTGTCTTCAGGCTCCAGATTAAAACGCTGTGAAACCTAATGAGTTAAGAAAGGATCAGCTCCTTTGGTAGTGCAAGAAGCAATAGTTATTTGACCACTGATGAAGCTCTAGTACCAATTAACTGTAACTTGAAGGTACCGGCTACCTAAGCCGATTTTCATTTTATCATACTGACTGCAAAGTGAGTTTAATTTACAGTTGTTTCATTCACAGAAATACTGTTTTCTATACGCCTAAATGCGACGTTTTATATATTAATACATAATCGTTTCCACATTTTGCCAAGAATAATACAATACACTTCAGCGTACCGTACATGTAGCTCCTTATTTTAATTTTTTTTTTAATTACTAGACCTTGCTGGTAAAATGTAAAACGTGTAAGCTGGTTGACCGAAAAAACGTCCCTCGGCAAAGTAGGTTGAACGTATAAATTTATTTTTCCAAAATTTTAATCGCAAATCGGCTCGCTGAGAGCACGAAATATAAACTGTGAAATTAATTAACGTAACAAAATTTGCATCACTTTTTAAATCACAATTTTATACTTCAATTATAAAAGAATTAACATATTGAATTTTTACTAAGGATATCAGGTTTATTGAATAGTTGCTACGTGATATGAGCCGTTTACGCCAATATTTAGTAACTGTAATCAGTCAGTAGTAGTACTCTGTAGGTTATAGCCTCAATGTAATTTATAGTGAAGTTAAAGATGGAACTAAAAATCAAATATGCTACGCCTGTTGATGCAACGCCATCTGTAGGGTTTTTAAAAGGAAGTTGAGTTTCTTTTAATATTACACGCCACATTTTGCCAGCTTTATTTCTAGTCTCACGGAATAGGGAGTAAAGTTAATACCGTCTACAGTGCACGTAACCAGACCTCGAGCTGTTGTTGAGAATTTCAATGAGAAAAAACCATTAACAACTTGGCAAACCTGGAAATGTAACCCAGTTCCTAATGATCGCAAACATTTTTGTCATATACACACCTAGGAATTTATAATTAATATTTTAATTATTACGTTAAAATTTGTGTATATTTGTGAATAACAGACCAATCGTAGCGTTACTCTCGTTCGATAACATGATTTTTTGGGAAAGCATACATCACCATGTTCATCAGCAGTTTAGTTACTGTAGTACAGGCTCTGCCTAGTGTAGGATCAGACGGCCGTGTGTGAGGTGTATCATGTTATTATTATTATGTACTATACGACTTATATCGTACTTAAAGAAGTTTTACATAAACTTCGATCGAGTCTTCTATTTCTTGATATTATGTTGTTATTCGTTTTTTTGTTAGTTATCTGTCTTGCACGTAGTGGATAACACCACTCCTCTCTTATTAGGACAGAAAGTACAGTTGTGGTAGGACTGACAATACAGTTTTTAATTTGTACGTATGTTATATGCTTCTGCCTACCTTAAGTGAGAGTATATGTAATTAATTTTACTACAAAATAAATTATATTTATCAATACATATTCTAAAACAAAGTCCCCCGCCGCGTCTGTCTGTCTTTCTGTCTGTCTGTTCACGATAAACTGAAAAACTACTGAACGGATTTTCATGCGGTTTTCACTCATAGACAGAGTGATCCACGAGTAAGGTTTAGGTGTATAATTTGTTATGATTTTGTGTAAATTGCTTGAAATATGATGATGAGTGTTGAACATGTCTCTGCTACCCGTGCGAAGCCGGGGCGGGTTGTTAGTAATATATAAATATAATACAGGCGACGCTTATATAAATCGTCTAAAAAGGAATAGATTACCAAATGTGGGCGAAATATAATTTAAAGTATCTAAAATATTTATACAATAATATGGCGCAACTACTTAACTGAGGCTACTATGAACTTTGGCAAAGCTTTGTTAAAACCTTTGATATTTGAATATAAGTAGAATATATTCTTAGTTTTATTGGATTATTTTTAAGCAAATACCTTGCTTATGACCGAAAAAGTGAATAGTTTTCCCACTTTATCAGTAGCGGTCCTTTCAAAGTTTTAGTCACCCACTTCAACTGCCAAAAATCAGCTATTCATGTTCAAAGGAGATAAATGCGTTAGCTTTGACTCTAATATTAAATTAACCACTTAGTAAATAGAATATGTGACGTGTCTATTTATAAAATCATAAGTAAAGGTCTTATCCTTATCATCCTCTCAATCCTTAGACTTCGATTTAACTTTGATCATGTTTGAGCTGCCACTAATGTGTCCATCGGTAATGGAAGGTAATTTCTGAATATGAGAATTAGAGAGGCACGTATGCCATTAAGGCATGGTTGTTCGTAATTTCTCACATTATGCATGATCACTGATCAGGATGATTCCACATCTAATCATTTTTGCTATAGAAGTAAAGTTTTTTGTCAACATTACAAAAAGTCTTAATTCGTCTTATTTTCTTAAAAAGGCATCAAATACCTACACTCAGTAGTAGACATCACATGGTTGAGATGAAAGGTGCATTTTTCTGTGTTATCTTTTTGCATGTCTTTTTATTGTAATAATTTGCCACAGTCTATTCTCTTGTATTTTATTACAATAGAGTGATGAAGGTTTAAAAATAAAGAACGGACAAATATTGTGAAGAGAAAATATCGTTTATATAGATGCATTCATCACTGTTCTGCTCTTGCATTTAATTTTCTTTTATTGATATTATAGACTCTAACAATAAACCTTTTTTTTTAAATAGTAAATTTTCGTGGTGAGAGTGGAAATCATTTTCTACAAAGCGAAAAAAAATCTTTTTTGCCATAGATATATTTAGTTTACGTTTCAAAATAAACATAATTCCTAAAAGAGATTTCATATTACTATCTTATACTAATTTATAGGAAACCAGCATCTACCAGCATTCAATCAACAGCACTCCCGACCGACAGTTTCGT
The DNA here is from genome assembly GCA_949752705.1 of Callimorpha dominula. Classification (NCBI taxonomy): domain Eukaryota; kingdom Metazoa; phylum Arthropoda; class Insecta; order Lepidoptera; family Erebidae; genus Callimorpha; species Callimorpha dominula. Next base: position 5,069,699 of record OX457005.1, read on the forward strand.
GGGAACCGTACTCAAATGGGCTTTCATTAATTACAGTGGAATAGCCGAATTTAATTAATAGACTGTCGAACGCTGCCGATATCTGTCTTGTCTAATAATTTCACGGCAACTACTTTGTCAGTTAAAATGATATTTAAATAGTATTTTGTAAGAAGATAGAAATGCTTCACTTTTAACGCAGATGGCAACACTTTGATCGTAAAGTTCAAAATGTGATTTATGGATTGAGAAATTGTTTAGGTATTGGATTTATGTAAGTTGTGATTAGTTCCAGCTGTTCAACGATGAGATTTTTAGACGTTGAATACAATATAGAACAATAAAATTGTAAAATTCCGCATTAAAATTTTTCCAGATTAGATCAAAGCATTAAAATGCTAAAATGGACACATTCAAATTTAGATTTTATGAAATGCTTTCCTGTTAATAATAATACGATTTGATAGTTGCCATTATTCTATAGACTGGTGAATCCCATTACCTATAAAATAACTGCCGTTTTAATAATGACATCATCTTGATACACATCCATTGATGTTTAATCTCATCACAGAAAAGTAGCAAACTGGATATCTGTTTATTAGATGAGACAATCAGAACCGAATTGTTACAGCGTCTTGTTTGTTATCAACTGATAAACCACTAATAATACTTTTTTAACACAAAAATCTCCTATAAACGAAGTCCTATGAACGAAAACCATACCTGTAAATATGTATGTAAAGGTTACAAACAAATGTCAAATATTCAAATCAAAAGCCATTTAGAATGCATAATTAATTCATCTCAATCGACCAGTGATCGAGGCAAAGGGCATTTTGTTCCGGGATTAGCGAGACAGGATCCATGCGGCGTTAGCAAGAACGTATCAATTATGAGCTTAAAGCACTTCGTTTAAAACTAATTCTCTTTCAAAGGATCTTTTCACAATTTTAAGCAAGGATTCAGCTAAAAGCAGCTTAAAGAAAGCTTTTAGAATTTGGATCCTTTGGAATTTCAGTGGATTAATTACCTACCGGTGTGCTACTTCTTCAGCTGAAAGAATATGTAAATATGTGCAATAAAGGCAATGTAAACACTTCCTTAAGAACGTGCTAGTCAATGCGATGAACTCATCACTGCGCTTGTAATTAGAATGTGCTAGTATTAAGTATATCCCAACTCAAACCCACTCACCGCGCCGCAAATGCGCGCACTTGAAATACAAATGTAAACAACTGTTAAAACGAAATTGTAATTTCAAAATGAAAATCGTTTTTGCTTAGGTTTTATCTTTTGATTGTTTTTATTTTTTATATACACCACTAAGGTAGTAAACACGCACGTGGGTATCCGGCAATAATTTCTGTAGCTGGGAACACGCATTTTTGTTTGAATGAGCAACATCAGCGGATAGTCACACTAATTTTATTATTTGTGGCAGCTGAAATGAAATTTATATATTTTGTGTGAACCATTCCGGAGAGAGTTTTTAGGTGATTCTAATGTAGTCGACAAAAAAGACTAAGTCACTATCAACTTCCAGTGGAATGTTGGGAAGCGCGATATGTGTTTGTGACAACCTTATAACCATGTAGTATAATATGTGAATATGATTGAAAATTTTAAATATAATGAAGTTATGTGCCAAGGAGATAAAAGGTATAGTCTCTCAATATGAAAAATACTGAATTACACATAAGTATATATGCATTTTATTCACAACATTTTTTTTACAAATGATAAATAAATCTCAAAGGCCTTACCAAGACTGTGCTGTGAAATTATGACTTCATTTATGTTTTCTTTTTCTCTCAATATAACTCCTTCACGAAAGAGTAGTAAGTTATTCAAATAATCACCACGATCATTTTATACAAATAATCAAAACCAACATGCCATGACAATATTACATCGAATGTGTCCTTTGAATTATCTTTAAATAGAGAAATCATCATAAAATTTTAGAGAGAACATTGCAAACCACCTTCAAACAAGTTTTCAAAGACGTACACCCGTCATGAAAAAGATATGTCGTATTGTGTTGCAAAAAAAAACATAAAAATAAAAACGAAAAGTTGGCGACGAACATGTCGACAGCGGTTCAAAGCCAAACATTGGCAACTTTTATTGGTTTTATTCCAACTATACAAGTTTTCTGTTTCACATATCTATCGGGCCAACCAACTATTGGCGGAGTTGAATTGTGTACAGTAAATAGCTTGTTTTACTCGAAAACATCGAATTTCCTACAGTGTTTTATTGGATTCCATGTTATAACAAGTTTGTAAAGAAAGTTTCTTTGTTTTGGGTACCGCTTGTATGCGGTCAAATCCTTTTAAAACTGTAGTAAAACGGTTTTATTTGAATATGACCAACGTTATCGTTACTGAGGTCTACATTATTATCATAACTTGCACGATATTATGACTTATATTCAAGTGTTCGCAAATACTGTATTCTATCTGGTTATTGAGTAATATCATAGGCGTCCCTAAGCCATTTATCTGACATTTTTATGCATTTTCAGATGGATAAAATAAGATAAAAGAGTAGTCAGTATAATGTTGCAAGTTGGTAGGTATATGTAGTAACATAATAATAAATTTGTAGATTAGGGATATACCTATATTAATTAAAAAAAGTAATAAACCAAATAATAAACGGGGGAGGCCTTTGCCCAGCAGTGGGACACGTGTAAGGCTAACTAAAAAAAAATTAACCATCTTTAGCCACAAATAATACTTACATAACTCGTATAGATTTCCAAGAATCATAATTCTTTGAAATTGACATGTACGACATGTACCCGTTATCATTACTGACTGAAGACTCTAAAGCGCATGATGGATGCAGCAATGATAATCCTCGTATTCAACGTAACTTAACTACGATACAGATAAATTCTTTACATTAAAAAAATGGCTACATTATAATACAATTTTTGTTGTTATGCACACATACATAACCATATAAAGCCTATTTTTGGCTCTGAACGAGTAGGCAGCGCATATGTCACACGTTTTGCTGGGTTCTTCTTTATGATATTTTTGTTTAAATAGCATAATACTTTTGTATTTATCAAGTTAGCAAGAGTACCAGGTGTTATGGCGCACATCCAGCGTACAGCGGAGAGGCCCATGGCCAGCAGTGGTCTGTAATAAGCTGATTTATCGATTGATACATAGCTGCTAAACATATTGGCACGCATACCACAACTGTATTTAAAACACTTTCGTAATGTTGTTCTGTACAAGTACATAAATCAGACGAAATAAAAAAATAAAACCTAATTTTAATGAAAAGTTGATCAATATCAAAAATAGTTCTTCGTCTTGATTCCGAAACATTTAATCTCGGAGCGTTCTAAAGCCGAAGTTCCATATCACTTTAGTTATATTTGGGTAGGGGTCCTAATTGTCGAGTAGTGTAGAGTAGAAAAAAATAGATTGATGCAAAAATCTGGCTTAGCTTATAGAAACAGTGCATCGTTTGCTATTGAGAACAATGCAGCAGAAGATAGGACAAGATTTCAAGTCGGAATTTTAATCGAAAATTATTCGAAATTTTAATCTAAATTTTGAATCGTTTACGATGACGTCTGAAACGCCTAAGAAATTATTTCACCTATAATGCCAAGATATTATAAATTTAAAGATATTGGATTACATTGGTTATTCATTTTCAACGTTAATATTCTCCACGATTTCTTTCAAGCGAAATCTCAAGTTCCTATCGAAGTGATATATTACAGAACCATAGATTTATTAGGGAACCCTCGTTACAAAAAGACAGTATATTTATCTCTCTATCCCACAGAAAGTTAAGAAACTTACAAGATGAATATAATGAAAGTCGACCCTTTAATTTGAGTTGGATAGTTGAACTGTTGTAAACAGACACAAAAGGTTGGCCCTACCACACACAAACACAAAGATAAATTTATTATAATATTTAGAATCTGTTCATCTTGTTTGGATGATTAATAATGTATCGCCATTCCTTACAATCTTTAGATATTTCTATTTAAACGTTTATAGTCTTTTATTACAAATTGAAGTGGTTTTTACACAGAAATTAAGATGAATTTAGAAAAACAGTCGTTTGTCAATAAAACTTAGGTTGAATATCCAAAAAATATATATATTTAGTTTGCCCTCACATTTACTTTGGATAGATGATAATTAGTAGTAGTCGTAATTATAATAATATTCCAGGACACATTACACAGCTTCTAATAAAAAAATCTTATATTAATACATACATACTAAACATAAAAATATACATATCGATGCAAATGGATCGATAGATGATGCAAGAAAGGAGATAAAATTCATAAATCTATCATCTGTATCTAAAACAGATGACAAATAGAATTTTCTTATCTTATCTAGCTATATCTAAAGATTACATGAAATATATGTACATAAAAATTTAAGACAAAACTTTAACTTTAAGAAACAAACTGAAAATCCAAATGCACTAATATTTATCCATTAAACAGTCACTAAGTAATCTCATCTTACCAAGTTTTGAAGGCGTCAAACAAACTACAACAAATTATTAATGTACTAATAACGCATCTTTGATGGCAACATTTCGTCATCGTCGTAGACAAACGACGGATTTGATTTTTAGTTACTTTACAGGAGAGCACTTTAAAGTTTTCAAATGATGTTTTACATAATACTTTAAAAACGGCTGTTTCTGTTAATGAAATCTGAAAATGTTACTGTGTGTATGGACTTTCAAAAATATTACTGAAAACATTATACTTTATCGAAAACAAAACGTTTTAGATAAAATATAATGTTTGCAGTAGGCTTATGTCAAAAACAAAAATCGTCTAAAAGATAAATCTGCCTTTTTCTACGACTTCGACGATTTTTGCAGTGACTTTTAAGTGCTTACCAACAATTCGATTCGAACGATTAGTATTGTATTGCATAATCTTTTTAATATGCTTTTGTTAAAGGGCTCGGACGTCCCGGTATCAGCCAATTCGAGCTAGAGGTATACGGCTCTGACCAGCTAGAGCTATTGCTTACAATTCCCAATCCATGCGTATATACCAAATCCCTTTCCTTCCATTGTCTTTTCTTCTCACCTACCTATTAGTTGTTTCCCATTCAATATTTTCCTTATAAGTAGGGCTTAATTAAGATCGGCCAAACGTGGGCATTTAATACGCCTCTGCCAACCCCTTCATGGATTAAAGTATGTGAGTGTATGTATTTACGCTTTTATTAGCTCAAATTGTATGTATGCATGTTATTTTCACCAACCTGATTGACTTTAGTTTAAAATTTGCATGTGCCACTCATTGTGGTAAGATTTGTTTATTTCTATCCTTATTTCTATTTTGTCAACCATATCAATTTTGTTTCAATAGGCAACTAATTAACTGAATCGATGTCACTGGAATGATTGGAGGAAATAAAGTATAACACAGTCGGTTAAAAAGTGCATTTGCAAAATCGATGGTGATACTCATGTGTTTAATGTCCAAGTCAAATTCTTTATTTAATAAAATTCCTTGTGAATTGTACTACTACTAATAATATATGTTAAAAAATTTGCGTTGCAAATAGTTAAGATCTATAACCACTTATAACCACACTATATCGGTCTATAACCGCCTGTTTTCAAATAGTTGAGCCTTATAAGAAGAAATTGAGCAAACAAACTCACGGCCACTCTTTTAAATCAACAGATAGTTTAACAATATGTAGAGAAATGCATTACAGCACTATTTTGTTTAGCGATATTATGTTATTAAAATTCAAACTTAGTTAAATAAAATGAGGCTATGACCGTATGGATACTGAAAACTAAACAACATAAAATTAAAGGAGGAAATAAATTCATAAATAAAATAAAAAATTAAGTCATTGGTCCATGGCATAGAAGGGTTAACCAGAAAAATTTTAACAAACGAACTGGTTAATTCTGAAGTGTCCTTCAAGGATGGTGCCATAAATGGTATCGCTTTTTCTGTCCCAATACTCTCATAGTTAACCCATTTACGACATGCCGTTTCACAGTTAAAAAGAGATACATTATCCATTTTTGCAGAATGCGCTTATTTGTTCACTGTGGAGAAAGGGAATCAGGCTTATGCAAGCTCTTTTTGTAACAGAAGCACAGGCCGTGTGTCTCGACGTGCCAATATCAACGACATAATCCATTGTGCTCTTGTCGCCGCCAGCGTTTCAGTCGTACAGGAACCCAATAATCTGGTACGAGACGATGGAAAGAGACCCGATTGTATATCGTTTCTGCCATGGAAGATGAGTTGACCTTTGGTGTGGGACTTGCCTCGACGCCTTTGCACCAACATCACATCTTCCAAGAACAGCATGTTGTAACGGCGCTGCTTCTGCATTTACAGAAAGCCCAAAACTGCGTCAATACAATAGTTTAATCGGCAATAATGATACCGAGCCTTAGAGTCATTGGGTCTGAGTGCTCGTTCGTTTACAAGAAAGTGGCTAAGCTACTGATCGACACTGCTCGTGGCCGGAAGCTTTTTCTTACCGAGAGATTAAGCATTACCATTCAAGGTTTCAATGCTGCCAGGTTAAAATTAGGTTTTTAGATAAGTACCAAACAGTTATTTATACCTGTAAACAGGTCATACTAAAATGTGTCCTTGACTAATGTACCAAAGCATGAAAACCTTTAGTGACAAAACTAAAATTTATTTATACATAGTTGATGTATTTTGATACAAGTTATTAAGCTTGTGAGGGCTTAGGAAAAAAAATATGCTGAACAAGACGAAGAAAAAATGGAATACTTTTAAAAATCTAAGAAATAAACGCCAAAAAGAATGTCCAATTTGTTACTTTCATCACTCAACTGACACGTCGTAATCTCTCGTAATTATCTTGGATTAAGGATTAAATTTTCTAATTATCTTGCGTTACTTTATCTTGGCGCTTATTTATCTTGTAGCTTGTAACGATATTTACTTTTTTAAATTTTTTTGTGACTTTCCATATGTCTAAAAATTATTTTCAATGTTTAAATTCACCCAAATCTGTCTGTTTGTAATATCAAAATAATACTTTTTTTTAAGCTAATATTTTTGTTATTTGCGTACCTATGCCTTTTTTTTAAATTTTATCTATCTGTCTGTGCGTGTTTGTTCCAGCTAATTTCCGGGATGGTTGGACCGGTTTCCACGGGACTTGCACTGGCAGGTAGCCGGTTTTATAAGCAGTAACTTAGGCTACATTTATTTTGGAAAAAGAATTAGGGTTCCGCGCAAAATATATAAATATGTACACGCGAGCAAAGCCGCGCGGGAACTGCTAGTAGAACATATAACGAAACTTCAAAACTTGATTTGTTTTTTTTGGAAGTAAAAACATCTACATTGTCACTACTGTGACCCACTATGCACTAATATGCATCAACTGTATGTATTTTAAATTATTACGATCAAAATTAACGTAACACACAGAATGTATTTTTTTTTTAACCTTACAACATTGGTTTATTCTTCAGATTAATTAAAGGTCATCAGCTTGAGTTATTGCTTATACTGAGAGCAATAAAATATTGTCATGATTTTGTTGATTCACAAAGAGTCTTTGATAATCTGTGCATTTTGAATCTATGCTCTATCATTATTTTTGTTAATTATCTGTGGTCGTACGGGAAGCCATTTAGTGGACTCCTATTTTTCTTGTGTGCGCGTGTTACGGCGTGTTCCATTATTTTACAACATAATAAACATTTTGCTGCGTTTAAAAGTGGGTTATTGGCACTTTTTATTAATTTTACCGTTATAAAAGCACATAAAACAAAAGCTTGCGATCTATTTATAATCAACAATCTTGATGTTAGAGTAATCGTCTTTTCTTATTTCTTCAATATCAATTTCCAAAGACATTTGGAATGAAAAATTAAGTCTACTATCTTTGACAATATCGCGGACCACAATGTTGATGATTTATAGTTTACTGCGGAAAATATAAAACAAGTCTGCACAAAGTCTTCAAAGGTCTGAAGAGCTAGGATAAATGATTAATGATCTGAGATGTCCGCGCTTTGCTCCAGATTGTCAGCAGTGCTATAGTCTAGAGCAATTTGTCTTATAGGCAAATGGCCGAGGGATTTATTTTTTAATTTATTTTGTGGAAAGACTGCTATGAAGAGCTTCTTAAATGTTGAGAAAATTCGTTCTGTAAGTTGAGAATTTTCTTTTTTAAAGCTGCCGTCTAAATATTAGCTCAGTATTAGACAAGGAGAAAAGAAAAGAATCATACGGTCAAATGGAAGATGAAATATTTTTAAATTTTATTAGTTGAATATACACTTTTATTATATTTTCGGTCGGTGTTTAAATAACCTTCTTTGCTTGCAACCCTCAGCTAAATTCGTCCATTGTTTTGAACCCTTCCACCCTTTCGCAATAACACGATTAAAATTATTTAAATACTTAACATCTCTATGCTACCAGCTTCAGTTAAACGTTGCTCTCATACCATCATATTGATGAGATTTTAGGGACGTTGAAACATTTTGGTGTAGTGTGAGAATTTGTTTTACATGTGTTTGCATAATAATGCTTTGCTGTTTCACTTTATTTGAGAGCGTAGTATCACTAAAAACATAAAAGTACACGTGGCTACAATACGCTTCGATAAACCTTTTGTTATTTTTGAACATCTCGCAAATAACGCTGTTGAATATTTATATAGTCAGCTTGTTAGCTGTCCCCGGGCGGTTTCGCTCACGTGTGCGTATGTATATATATATTTTGCCCGGAACTCTAATTATTTTTCCAAAATTAATAAGCTTAAGTTACTCCATAGAACACCAGATATCTGCCACTGAAAGTCCCGTGGAAATCGGTCCACCCGTTCCGGAGACTAACCGGAACAAACAGACAGGTAGACGAAAAATGATTTTTTGGTTTGTACCGGTATGTACCGTGGAAACATTCGGATGCATTTAGTAAAATGTTGTTATTCTGATATTACAAACATACACTTCAATTATAACTTGATTTATTTGTATAGATGATCTATTGATGATCCTGAAAATTTTTAAATTGGTGTTGGTCCCATTTTTTTTCTGTCTGATCAAGGACACACTTGAAAACACATCAACGCGGCTTGTATTTGAAGTTGTGGAGTACTTTGTTTTGGCGATATTCACATATATTCACAATAAATTGACATTGTATTGTCAGTTTCAGGTGCAATACAAAATATATTTATAAATTTATTAAAAAAATGTTTCTATCCATCTCGACATAACGTGCGATACATAAGTGGAGCAGTGTGCATAACCGCAGGTAGTATGCCAGTCACGATTAGCCTTACGTACATATAAAATTACTCATAAATATTCGTGTGCTTTTCTCATACATAACCATAATTTATTTGATTTTTATATTGTTATATTTGGTAGATGCATGAACCTTTCACATCTCACAAAAACATATATCTATATACGTGAAAATTGATGATTTTATTTAGCTTTTGTGTAAAAGTCGATATAGTATTAAAGCTGGAATCATCCACCTAGCTACCAAACCACGGCTAAACAAAACTATGGTATTGAATTCCTCCTGATGAGTTGTGAGTGAGTCGTTGGGCAACAGGTTAACCTCAAAAACGTTTGAGCGCCGCCTCTAGTATTGGAACCATTTATTTGAAACGTTAAGAGGGCGGGACATCATAATTTCAGGTGCTAATATGAAGTTTTATTCGCAGGTGATGGATATGAGACTTCAATATAAGAGTGGCTTGAACTCTTCGTACAATTAGTTCAACTTTCTACTTAATTTATAAATAAAAAATATTACTACTACAGTCTACAACAGAAATGTAGTTTAACAGAAGAAATGTTTAAAGACAAAAGATATATTTTGCCCATTTAGCCCAGATATATTATAGACAGAAATTGATATAAAAGCCCCTTTTTTTTGGACCCTTACTGCCGACAGTCGGAAGCACGAAGGAGGACTTTTAATGGTGTTTTATTAATAACTAGCAACACGCCTCGGCTTTGCACGGGTACAAATTATACACCTAAACCTTCCTCATGGATCACTCTATCTGTTAGTGAAAACCGCATGAAAATCCGTTCAGTAATTTTTCAGTTTATCGCCAACAGACAGACAGACAGACGCGGCGGGGACTTTGTTTTAAAATATGTAGTAATGTAATTTTTAAGATTTTTTTAAAATTGGAAGGTACTAAACTATTCAAAGACAGAAAAAGAGGAAAGAACCTATTTATGTTCATTCACTACGTTGATATTATAATAGAATCAAAACATAAACTTAACATCAAAGTTTTTACCTTTGTCGAGAATATGTGAAAGGGCCTCTTATGTTGTAGTTGTATTATTAAAACTACCATTGAATACTTTGTTGAAGGTTTATAAGTACCTATACATTGCGTCGCAACAGTATTGAGTAACTCTAAAGTATAAAAGGCATTGTTAAAACTTTTAAATTGGACCACTTGTGTCTTGTTATCCTTATTACTGTACAAGATATCGGAAATAATTGTCTACTTGTTCGGTTTCTATATTAAATTAATACTCTCTGAAACCGTGATGCCGCCTGTGATGATAATACAAATTTTAGATAATCCCTAATTTTACGAAAATTTCTTTGCCGGTAGGAAATAAATGACGAAGTTACCTACTTTTTATCGAAGATACTACATACAGTCAATCATATCGCTTATTTTAAACAATGCCAACACCAAGAATTTTACTCGCGACTGACTCCTTCTCGAATAAGCCCTAGAATACAAGACACCTGTATTTTTGTTATCAGGAACAGTTTTCCCCGTGGTGGAAGTCAGTTGGTACTGACTTGGTATATATGCACCGGTTATAGCTGACCAGCAGGAAGAATACCGTAACCTGCTGCTGCATACTTATCAAGAAATATAAACATATGTACGAATTTATGTTATGTAACATAACTTATTTATAAAAACAACACAGTGACTCCGTTATGTTTTTTACGCTATTATTACATTCATTTGCATTAATTACATTCTGCTTTATATGTACAAATAAAATACACCCACTTTTCAAATTTTATTAAAACGTTCCAGTACAAGATTAAAAGCATCAACGGGTTTGATGTATTGCAGCCGCCATATTTATTAATTCCGAACGTCAAGAGTCCATTAATTAAAAACACTACGGGCCAGTAGAATCAGTAATGATATATTGTCTATAAGCTGTATACGGGAGATGAAAAACAAATTCTTGCAGATTAATTTAAATTTATCACCGAATTAAGATTACTATTAATCCTTGCCTAATCTAAGTTTAAAGATTAAAATAAACGGTTTTAATTCGGGACGGTACGTTCCGCCATTATGGATGCCGTTATTGGGTTAATGTTTATAGGTACAAAAGGTAATGTTCCGATTTTGGAGTTTCTTTTTGTATTTTTTATTCTGAGAGTATTAATCCTATAAAGACATTATTAATGGGTACCTATTTGTTAACTAAAAAATAAGTTTTCGCGTATAATTAAAAACTGGTGACATGGATCCGAAACGTTTGTAAGACTTGCAACAATATATTTATTGAAAAATCTATATAAATCAAAAACATCGATATTCTAACATTACCGCTAAAATAGCGATTTCATTAACTAATCTATGTGAAAAAAAAGGAATTTCGATTTCACCGATTTGGTTATTATGGAATATAAACCGAAAGCAGGTAACTTAGGATCATTAGTAGTACCAAAAATAATACTAAATGGTACTGGTTATAAATAAAAAAGTTGCAAATCAATGAATCAATTATTTTTCACTCGTTCGACTTCTTTTTTTCTTCCTATTCACTTTCAAAGTCAATAGTGAATAGTGTATCAAAGACTAGCACTAGCAATCATGAAACGTAACAATTATTCACATAAATTGATACCACAATTTTTTATTCATAGTTTACACGAGCTTAGGTTAGGACCGCCATTGATTTCAATATTATTTTTACTTAAACAACTTTATTTATTGTGTAAATAATAAAAATAAATACAGCGTTAACGTATTTACAAAATTATTAATTTCCATGCCTATTAAAAGTTTGTTCCAAATTATTTACAATTCCTTCTACAGAAACAATTGTTGGAAATGGAGTCTGCTGAGTTTATGTATGTTTTATAATGTTAATTTTAATGCAATAGGTGGCTTCGTTCCTTGATAAAGGGAGCCTGTTGAATCTCAAACTAGGTTGCTTTTAAAAACACACGAGAGTGCTACCGTATGTTTTTTAATATCCATACATACCACTCTTGAAATCACGACTTATCACTGCGGTACGCACTCTAAGATCGATTTGAGAACTAACAAACAACGTTTAATATAATTATGACAAAATTCAATAAATGCGTTACCATAGACACATCTGCTTTCATTATAACCGGGTGACTAAATGATACAGATGGACGGACATCGGTAATTAAGTTGATATCGTTCAATAAACAGAGTAGTTTACGATACGCTGTTGTGTTATTGTTTTGATATCATTTACATTAATTGAATATGGGAACAACGAAATTTTGTAAGTGCTGCAACTATAGCGGATATGTTGATAAGTAATTGGGGAGTAAGTTGATAAGTTTAATATCGTAAAAAAAAGATGATTACATCAAAACGCTTGTCATCAGGACTGCATTAAATTATCTTCAAATCAAGTTTTGGTTGGAGGACAACCATAGAATTTGATTTTAGAAACAAAGTCATACTTTAAATTGCTGCTCTGTAAAATTGCCATTTTGGACTTCTTCCCGCATTGCACGGATATTAAAAAAACCCGCCAAGTGCGAGTCGGGCTCGCGCATCGACGGTTCCGTAAAATATTTTTATTAAATGATGTAACTAAAAATTTACGGTTATCGCAATTTTTCTGAGTTCACGGGAAGTACCCTGTAGGTTTTGATTCCCTTGCGAGTGTCGAAATTTGCGGCATAAACGGCTGTATCCTTTAATTGCGTTGGCTTAGAAGTTTGATTTTTTTACAGCTCCAAGGGACAGTAGACCTGAGTATTTGATATAAATTCCAGCTTGGTACCTCCACGCGTTCCTAAGAAAAAGGCTCTTGACAGACAGACAGACCGACGGACAACAAAGTGATCCTATTAGGATATACGGAACCCTAAAAACCGTTTTAATTTTTTTTTATTGATAACACAAAAGACAAACTTACAACAAACTTAGCAGAAAATAGTTCTTAACTGTTTTATTATTGCTTACTCATATACAGATTATAAAACTAGATGTAAATAATCTATCTAAACTTCTTTCGATATTTGTGTAGATATCAGCCCAACTTATAAAAGTAACTATCATCTTAGTATGACAAAGGTTAAGAATTCATGCTGGAATCTAACGTAACTTCTAGTATGAATTGGCAGATTTGACAGACCGTCGAAAACATTATGAAGAACTCGGGTATGCAGATTTTCTCACTACATTTTCCTTTGATGTTTAAATTCGTTTTAAAAAGTATCTATATCTAAGTATGAGTATCTAATTGTACTGATTTTTTAAGAGACACTGGCCCCAATTCTGTTACTTCACTCGCTAAATTAAAATTCACTAAATTTTGTTCATATAAGAAGTAAACCTTGAACACTTAGAAACAAGGTCTTATTTCAAATTGAAACAAGTAGGTAACATATGTCGCTATCGAAATAAGCAATTTATTTGTCGACTAAAGTCTGATACGCTTAAATAAACTATAACACCACGTAGGGAGAGCCGCTATCCGTTGAATGCCATCTCTTTTGCTCTGTGTTTTTAGTAAGCATATTCGTATGTGTAGATTAAAAACACGTCATCCTTGTTCGTTTTGAACAAGTTTTTATACGGCAATTATACAGCGTTTGAATAAATGAAGACTCTCGCTGCGTGGAAATAAAGTTGAGCATACGTTGACAGGTTTTAGTGAAATTTAGCGGCGCTGAGAAATAGATGCTAGTAACAAATAGACCTTATTACTAAGAACACTAGGTTAATTTCATAGGAAGAAATTAAGTCAGGTTTTAGTTTAGTCGAGGGTACAATAGAATCGGCACCACTGCCTCTTATTCCTTTATTCCTTTAGCGCAACAAGAATAGTTCCTCTCACAAAAAAAAAGAATGAAATATTTTAATTTTACGTTTTACTTTTTTGCTAGAAAAAATGTCACACATTACTGGTATTCTTGTTACCCCTCCAGCTAAGCTAAACGCTTGTTTTAGGAGTGGGTTCACGACGGCAGTGCACTGGGTGAGGTTATACCCGCAATTACTTGATCGCAAGTCCGACGTCTTAGCCATTACGCTACCGCCGCTTTGACCTCAAGTAGACTTGTTTTATTTATGTATCTAGCCTACTCAACGCTGTTTTCTTGTCATTAGTCTTAAGCCTGGAATGTTGTTATTTATTTAAAACAATTCATTTGAGCCCAAACAGGGAACAACTAATTACAAATGTAGTCTGTTGGTATAAGAGAATAATTCTAATTAATTAACAAAACATTTCTATTCACCTTTAACCTTAACCTTTTCTGGGCAGTCTACCACTAGATAGATATTATAATTTAAGATATTCATAATTGCTTAAGAAACATGAGTGAAATAAATTAATAATTATAATAACATAAATAAACATTACTAAGATAATAAGTTCATTGTTATAGTAATTTTGATGGAATGTTATTGTAATAAAAATAATAATGAGATAATTTCTTCTAAGTTGCCGTGCCTTACAGAGTCCATAATATACTGGAATAATTTTTTTAACACCTCTATAATATATGGAGTGCAATAAATTGATTTGATTTGATTTGATATATCTGCAATAGTTAGGTTAATCTGTTCTAGATTATCTGTTCTCAAATGGGATACAATAACGACATAGTTACTCAATCAGAGGACTTCGTGGCCAATGCAAGAATATTATTATTGTCTCTATAGTAATAATCTGGGATATTATTATACAGCACTATCTAGACTAAGCTTAGCTTGTACTATGTACTATGCTCTAAATCACGGGAAATCTTACATACGTCCAAATATATATATATATATCATAAATCCAAAATTGATTGTGTTTTCCAATAAAATCCTTTATTATTAGGCACCAAGTTGCACTGATTCAAACACCTAACATTCTACATATTGTATCAATGATATCAGATGTGTAACCTGATTTAATCGCGGCAAATAAGGTGATAAAGAATAAGGCAGAAGGAAAAACGACAAAAAGTATCGTGCCTTATAAATAGATAGATCAAATCAAATCAAATCAAAAACATTTATTTCAATTAAACCCATTATAGATATTTTTGAATTGTCAGAAGTAGTCAGACTAAGTCAGTCGTGAAGAGAGAGAGAGGAGAGGGAGAGAGAAAAGATAGGTAGTAGTAGAAGAGATAGATAAATAGGTATAGGTAAATTAGGTCCCGATTGATACATCTAAATTGCGGAAGCTTTAAAACAATAATTTTTTGATATATTTTTGTAGGTTAAGGTTTTATCTTTAACATATCGCACTGCTATTACAAGAGTGTATCAACTCAAAATGTAGCTTTTTTCAGAAATGACAGAAAACTGATTAGTCACTTCCTGTTAAAGATTATAAAAAGTGAACACTGTATATAGATTATTGATAAAATTAAGGGATTTCTGTATTAATGAATAATTAAAATGATTGCAGGTTATCAAGTTATTTCCAATTTTTGAGTAAATACTCTAATATCTGAACAAATAAAAAAAAAATATGAATTATTTTTAGTTGTTTTGTTGAAAAATTTGGCTTATTACAATTTATTATTCTTATTTTGAAAAATGAATTTTCTCAAATTTACCCTATTTTGAGTTGATACCGTCTCGTAATAGCAGTGCGATATGTCAAACACATCGTTACCGCCTAAAGTAGTGTCCGTTTAACTGGCTGTATGTAAACGCCTACGGATATTTCAGTTGGGAAACCCAGTCGGGTCAACATAATATATTTATCTGAAAAGATTACAAAATAAATGGCGCACACAAGGCCTGACGAATTCCAACCATACACACGCACCGGAAGAACAGACATTTTAATCATTAGACCTGCATATTTTGTTTGTATACGACGTATTTGCTACCTATCTCGAGGTTTTGTTTAAAAAAAAAAACGTGTTCATTTATCATTTATTTGGGCCCTTTGGACGTAAACGGATGTTTTTGGCCGAGCTGACAAAAACATCCGCCTTTGAAGTTTGAGGATAAAACGAAAAATATTTTTTTTGTTATTGCCCAATAGTATAGATGGGCCTTAACCATCCCTTTTACAGTCTAATTCTATATGAAATGCTATATTTAACGTAACACGTCAATTTAATCGTAGTATATGTACAGTATTTTATTTGCCAAGGACAATTAGTAGTTTAATTCTTTGAGGAATATAGTTTTTTTGCTTAACAAAGTTTATTTTATCTAAATCTTACAGCCCCATTTTTTCCAAAATATGGCATACGGCCTTTTTATCTATGTTTATATATTACGTATGTATTTATTATGTACTTTATAAATAGTTTTTTTTGCAAGTCTAGTATTGTTGAAAATGCAAAATAAGGAATAAGCACATCATTTACATTACATGTTATGTTAATTATATAATGTAACTAACATCAGAAGTTCCATCAACTTGTTCTGCATATTCAACTATTCCTGCTTACTTACTTACTGCTGCTTGAAAAGGTACATTACCTTAACGGTTTTAACAGTAAGCAGGTCGTTTTAGTTAAGTAAAATCAGCAATGTCACTTGAAGGCTCGGAAACAAGTTGGTGTAAAAAAAGAAAAAAAGTGTGGGTCTGACTAGCGCACCGAGGGTTCCGTGAGCAAACAAAGGTAAATGTAGTTTTCCCGTTAAAGATTTTTACTCAATCAATTAACCTATTCTAGTCCACTACTGGACATGCGTCTCTCAGTCCCTCCCAGCTACCTTCCTCAGGTCGTCGGTCCATCTGGCTTTTGGGCGTCCTACCTTCCGTTTACCGATTCGCGGACGCCACTCTAAGACCCAACGGCCATCGGTCATACGCTACTTTTTATCCCGATATTCTCACGGGATCGTGACTTACGCGGGTGAAAGCACGGGTCGCTGCTAGTTTAATATAATTATTAAATTTTTATATTCCACAAATGGAATCAGATCAGATAAACCGATGAGTGTTAAGTACACAAATAACATATTCATAAGTTTCGAGAAGGTTTATGCATCCGAATTGGCATAATTAGAGTTAAACCAACTAAGTATTCTTATTATTTACTCAGTTGGTCGTATCATAAAACTTACTTTTAACACCTTTGTTACAACAACCTAATAATATATAGGTATATATAAGTTCTTTGTTTTGTTAGGAATGTTTAGACAAGGAAATTAGTTCCTTACATACACGGAGCTTTGTGTTTTAATAATGTTGATTTTGAACATTCAGTAAGCTGGATATAATTCAAAAAGCTAGTGAAATATAAAAAAAATATCTGATAACAAATTTTTAAATAACAGTTCCACAGAGTTATTTTCTTTACATAATTTACTTTTACGCAGTCGTTTTCTGAGGTGAATACGTCTTCAAATTTGCTTTCATAGTTGGAACCAATTCAGAAAACTGATAATATCAAAATCAAGTTATACAGTTTAGTGTTAGAGGTATAATTACACCACGCGATAGCTAGAGAATCAAAGAATACGGATTGTGGCGTAACGCACGGGGTGGCGCTAAATATTTAAGGTCGTTTCGTACGTCAGATAATTAATTTGCATTTAGTATACATTTTGACTCGGTGAAGCAACGACGTTCGATTGAATTTCAATTGTCAACTCTCGTCAAGGTCCATCGATTGCGTATATTAAATATTAGTGTAAAATAATTAAAGTAAGTATATATGTATATTTACGGTATGAAAGGCTAAAACATACTAAACAATATAATGTTAATACTCATTTAAATGTAGAAATCGTATTGTAAAGGGTTGGAAAGGACTACTCAAGAGCAATCTAGTGTTATCAATAATACACCATATAACAGAGTGAAGCCAGACTAGGAACGTAAAAGAATAAAGACGTCTGAACGAAGCAACGTAGGCACCCGCCAGTATCTACTTCTACAGTTGTGACGGCTGCCCAATTTAATCAAAAGAGCGAGACATACAACAATCAAATGAGCACAAGACTTACCGCATTTGGCAGGCACATTATATTCTACAAATATTATTCTCATAAGAATAAAATTACAAAAATATGTATAATGCTAAAAAAGCAAGCTACATTATTTTAAGGTACGTGAAAATGATACGATAATTTTATTGTCACAAGCTAAAATTCGGTGATACTCAACAAATAGAGTCACGAAATTTCAGTACCTGGGTCATTAGAACGCTGATGACTTGGACATGAAAGAAACCGTAGTGCTATGCCATCAAGTCATTCAACACATGCAGTCGTTTTAGAAAGTTAACTAGAACCGCAGAAAGTTTTACGATAACATACAAGTTAAACATACATAGAATCTTACCAAAAAGACATAAAATATCTCTTGCTAAAAAGTGTACCTTAATTTACAAAATCGATGATTGTGAATTAGTGACTTTAAAGTTTAAGTCACTGAATTCATAATTTTGGGATATGTAAGTACATATATGACCATAATACTCAATATTACTCAGAAAAATAAGTCGCTTACTACCCTCATTAAAATATAAAAAAGCGACTCGTTATGACCTTGTTATTCTTTGATCCCCAGATTCAGCATGTGAGTGTTAGTACACTCAAACTAAACCTCTGAAGGTTTAGTAACCTTCAGCGGTTTAGTACACTCACATGGTGAATGTAAAGTTTTATTTCGATTAAGTATGAACAAGTATTTCCATCGTCTACAACTAAATCCGATATCTGTACACACCTGTACCCCTTTTACAGATAAACAAGTAACTATTGAGGTGCTTTAAGATATAGCAACGCTTAAATTTGTGAAAGAGGGTCGGGGTATCTGCTCAAGTCGTTAAGATGGTTTCGTATACAAACGATGAGGAGTTGTGCAAAAGTCAATCTATTGTGAAGTGACAAGGTTGGGAAGTGGGAAAGAGAGGTATGCAGTTTAAGGGTCATCGTTAAGAGGAAAGTTTTGCCATAGAATATTTGATCCCCTTTTGAAGCTCCAGTTAACAGTCTTTTAAGCAAACTATTTAGAAATTGCTTGCATTTTCGCGCGCGTCTATACAGAAATGCCTTATTACGCTTTAAAATTTACATTGATTGCTGACATGTTACATAACCGGACTAAATTATATTATTACCAATTTAGAACCTATGTAATTAAATTTCAATAATCGAAACGTCATTCACATTAATTTAAATCGCTACGAAAATATAACACTGGGATATCAAAATGTATGTGTATTATTTGTACTAGTAAGGACGTCAAAACTTCCCAAATGAGTGGGCTTTTGTGATATTTATTTTCTTTTTATGGTGATCGATTAACACGATTGCTTATTTTGTTTTTATCTAAATATTACTATTGGATTGGTGGATGGTCCATTTTGCGTTCAGATAAGATTGGCTATTTGAGCCACCCTAGTTCCTTCGAGAAGCATAAAAGCCTCCTAAGGCGTTCACAAGCTTCTAGGCTGTTAACAAAAAATCTAATCTTACACATAATTATTCATCGTACCTCTCCATGCGAGTTTAATTCGTACGTGGCCGATTGTTTGACTAAAGTACATACTGTAGTAACACTGAAAGTTGTTATAATACATAAATCCATGGTGTGAATCATTTAAAAAATTCATCTTGTTAACATTAAAACTGGGACGGGTTTATTTGAGACGAATTTATTCACTTAAACCCAACGCCCGGCAACCACGTGTGCCAGTATATAGACCACGTTGTTACAACAAAATACGTTTTATTTTTTGGCAATTAGGCTTTCAATTGGAGAGAGCAATTCAATCTTCGCGGCGATAGCGTAATGTCTGGTTAGGTTATGTGAATAATAGGAATTTGAATTATATACCGTAGTAAATATAATCCACATTTGCCATTAAAATAACATGAAACGCGTGGACACCGCGCGGTGGCCGCAAGAAAACTTAGAACGCTTTCACTTCTTCTAACCGATTTTATTTGAATAAGCATATCAATGCTTTCAAAAACATTACGCGACACTGTAAATAAGTTATACTTTCCTCGCTAGCAGTCAAAGCGCATTATGGTCTGTGATACCTATTTGTGAGACGAGTTATAAAGTAAGTACGTAAGGTTTTTATTTTGACCTAGGTTAGTAAAAAACTGAAAACACTATCTGAGCGTGTACCACGCATTTTACCTTAATTCCGAGGAATTCATTTGGCAATAGTAACGCTAGGGGTGTCAGTGTCGCGGGTCTTGGTCTCTGTATATAGAAATCTTTTAATAAACATTTTAAATATTTTAAAATTTAGAAAACACGACTCCTTCCTCCTACATACATATTTTGTTATATTTTATTAAATGTTATTAAAATTATATGGATATCATAGGTCTGTACAATATTATTTCATACGATATCGTCAAGAATAGATGATGTAGGGTTCTTCATATAGAGATAGCAAATCCGATGGGTCAACTGAAGAGAATGGAACATAAAATTGAATCTCAGCAGTTTCGCGTGGACTGTGCAAACATTAGCTAAGGCCTGATCCAATAAGATTGTATACTTTGAAGGGACTTGTCGAAGCTATAGAAAATGTATAGAACTGCCATATACTCGTATCATCATCATCCTTAACTATTCCTAAATTTATCTGGTTGGCGCAATATGTTTTTTTTTCATTCCTTCCCTATTCTCTTTCACGCAGTCCATCCATCTTTTCTTTAAACGTCATTTACTCTTGTACCCGTTTACTTCCCTATATATAACACTAACAGCGCCTCGCGGTTTCACCCGCGTAAGTGTCGATCCTGTGGGAATATCGGGATAAAAAGTAACCTATGCGTTAATCCAAGTCTCCAGCTATCTACGTACCAAGTTTCATCGCAATCGGTTCAGTGGTTTTTGCGTAAAAGAGTAACAAACATCTATCCAATCCAAACTTTCACATTTATAATGTTAGTGGGATTAGTGGGATTATCTTTAAAACATTTTGTTCCTCAACTTTATCCATTAGGCGCCCATTACACGCTAGGTTTTGCTGTCAGTTTTGCCACGATCAAAACAGTGATTGACGAATAACCTATCGTCTCATGCAGTGATTGACGGTTGCATGATGAGATTTTAATGTCGATATTATTCCGTCAATCATGACTTTTGGTAATGCTTGACGTTTGCATGAGCGTCTAACGGACGCCTTACTTACATACTTTCAAGCACAGTCAAACTACACATTCGCCTTTCTGCTACATGCAAGCGTCTCTCATCCGTGCTCTTTGTGAGCCAATATTCAAATCCATTCAGGACGGCAGGTCTGGTGATCGTATTATAGATCTGTTTTTTTTTTAATGAAAGTGCCACATGTAAGGACCATTCATCATCATGTTCTTATATTCGCTATAATATACATGTCATAAGTATGGAACTACAACAATTTACAGGCTTTAATATTCAGGTAACATTTTAACATTTTGTTCTAATATGTAACAAAAAAATATGTACTCAAAAAATATCTAACTGATATCCTAACTATTATTATTAATTATAATGTGAGTTTGTTTGTTCATTTGTAACGCGTTTAAGCCTTAACTGTTCTGGGCACGCCACAATTGTGGCGGTAAGACCCGTCATGGAGGATTGGCTAGAGGCGACATAGCAGCCTCTCCTACCGTCTGACGCAGGTACTCACCGGACACTGCTGCTTCGGTAAGTTCCCGTGTTGTAGTGTGGTATAGGACGGGAGTCAACGTAAGCGTGCCACCACTGTGGAAGCTGTCGCCAGGACACTGCATTCCAACCCTTAGTGGAGTGTTCAGCGCCTCAACCTCGCGACGGCTTTCGTTGGGGGAAGCCTTTCGCTGGAGACCATGGTTCTGTCTATGGTCCGAAGCGAGAGTGAGTGGAATTCCGCTGCCTCTTTTTGATGTTGGCTAAAGAGGCGGCGGAAAGGGTACGGGAGAGGACGAGTACATTCCCGTACGCACCAGGCTTCATGAGCGCTGGCCTGGGGTTAACGGGTAGGGCTGACCGTTACCCTAGCAGAAGCAGGCCTGAGAAGGTGGCGCGTGCGCCTCTCTAAACGACGAAAGCCTATGGTGTGGCCGCCTCTTGCCCAGGAGGTGCCCAGGAGGTGCCCAAGGTCTGCAGGGGTTCCCGGAAGCTTCCTTCTTAGGATATGCCTGGGTCCCCTGCAATAGGCCCACTTGTGACGGAACACCGTGTGGTTTTAGTCGGTTCGATTCTGACGTACCACTTCACCATTAGCTCAGGTGAGGTGATGACCCGTGGGGGTTTCCACACACAGGCTTCCAAAAAACCCTCTACGGTACAACCAATAATATTTTCCAGAGGGATAACTAATTTGAATGACTAAATTTAATCTACATTAACGCGAGCCAAGCCGAGGGCAAAAACTAGATTTAATAAGTCACATTTCGCTGTTTTTTTTATTTCATTTTTGGATTTTATTTATTATTTATTTATTTTTCTTATTTATTATACTCTAATTATGAATTGAAAATAAAAAAATAAGTAATGATGGTATAGAAATTGATGTACCATTTCGCGTTCCATGATATTATAATTATAATTGTATATATATGGGAATTAACGCGATCATGAAATAGGTATTACATATATCTGAATGGTCACAGGTTGACCGGCTCAGCGGTACATGTCCTCCGTCATCGAGACAGTGAGGTAGAAGGTTCTTCATCCACCCGCACATTTTCGATATATTTATTAATATTTTTTTAAATAATTGGACTGGACTGGCCTGTTGGCCTAGTGGTTAGTGACCCTGACTGCTATGACATAGGTTGTGGGTTCGATTCCCACCCCAGTCTGGGTGTTCTTTGTGTCCGTTATTTGTATGTTTGTAAAGTCCCCCGCGACACAGGAGTAATTCCTAATGCGGGAGTTGTCTTTAATATATTTTTTTTTTAATGATATTTTTGTTTTTCCATGCACATACTTAATGTAACGAAAAATTTCTTTAATTTTTATTTTGTTTATTACTTATTAAACGAAAAGTAAAAGTAGTACACAAGTAAATACTGTAATTTTTTTTTCCTTATACTGTGACAAGTAATGCCTCTTCCACCCAAACCTACATCTTAAGAACGGTCTGTTTGTTTAAAACTAACTCATACAAAATTACCCTTACAGGCTATGTAATCTTCTCAGATAGCGCTTAATATGAATACCAAACCTGCTCTAAAGTCATGGTTTGACAAAGTCTTTGTCCAACTTTTGGCGTGTTTGTTCTGCGCGTACTTCACGCAGTTGGCACAAAGTTCTGTGAATTGAATTTCAATAGAGTTGAACTTTATACTGCGAACCAATCTATGTGTATACCATTTGATTAATTACTTGTGCATTAGTGTACTTGGTAGTGAATAATACGTTAAACTGGATCTTTAATTTTAGTATATAGTATAGGTATATATTTAGTAATCTTTAGTAAAAAAGAAATACTATGACGACTGTCATAATAAATATTTCTTTAATAAAATTTGAAATCTTTATAACTCCATCAAACGGTGTAGAATAGCGGAGTATGACAATAATTTCTCCAGTGTTGTGGATCATGTACCGGTGACAGGATATGGATTTTTTCCTTTTTTTATGGGATAGACGGCAGACGAGCAGATGGGTTACCTGATGGTAAGTGACTGCCGCCGCCCATGCACACTTGCAACTCAAGAGTCACAGGTGCGTTGCCGGCCTTGAAGGATAAATTATAATAAGAACTAAGGTGAATTTGTAAAGTGCATTGCAATAAACCACATTCTTAACTATACAAAAGAGTTAAATACTACACAAATATCTAAGAGTCACTTATACATAGTTAAACACGTGTATTCTGATAGCTCAAGTTTCATGTAATAAAAAATCTCACAAAACCTATCAAACTTCATGAACAATTTACCAATAATATTCCTGAGCCAAGAGTAAAACTAGAATAAGATACATCGTGGGTAGTATCAGTGTCTGTAACTCAAAATGCGGCCGTAACAAAGACATCAGCGCAGCCATTGAGCGACATAAATCCATCAGACACCATGAATGTGACATATCACGTCCGAGTTGACGCGCATTGCGACTGGCTGTCGACTTTACGACGGGCCTTGGTTCGTAAAAATTGTGGGGGGTACAAGATTAGGGGAAAAGCGGGTAACACAAAAATCATTTTTTTGCTTCCAACTTCCATTAGACATTCGTATTGCATTCTTTATTATTTTTCATATATGCGACAGAGATAGGTTTACACTTTTAATTTTTTTAGGTTAGAGATGTTATTCAAAAGTATTTATTTTTTTAAAAGACGTCGAGGTAAGTTTCACTCACAAAAGTCCACCCAATTTATTAGAAAACATTAGCTAGGGAAAATACTAAGTGTAATTCAACTCAAAACAACGAAAAATGTAGTTTATTAGTTCACGTTTAGTAGTCGGTAGCAGAGGTCCACTGATAAATTAGACTATCCGAGGTGCGCGCAGTAAGCTTCGGTCAATGCTATATTAAAAAGAAATTTAGTACCTTGTATATCTTCTAATAAAACAAAAGATCCATTACATTACAGGTATACATGATTTAAGACCACATAAAAAGTTCCCCTCAATCAGAATTGCCGCAACTTAAAAAGCCACGGGGACACCTTATAAATGACATTTATAAATGTCATTGCAAAACGTGGAAAGACTACTCCACGTCATACTCCTTACTAACTACTACTTATCCTTGTCATGAATAAATCATCAAGTATCACAAAAAACTTTAAATATTGTACCACGCAGTGTGACAGTGAATGTCTTAGTGCCGACCGCGCCGTTTGCTCACCCCTTGTACCAGCTCAACGTAGAAAATATGTTCTAGTTTGTTTGTTTAAACATAATTAAAAACAAGCTCACTGGAATGTTATCCAGGTTACGTAATACTATCCTATTACAGCTTGTCTTATGTTTAAAAAAAATTGTTTAACAGTCCTCATGAAATTAATAATGGCATAAGAAAAAACTATATTCGTTACTGTTTCTGTTCACTCAAACTCATTATTTCATACAAATTTCTAAGAAATTAATGATTTGACTTGACAGTCAACTGCCGTATTGAGGCTACTGATGTCATATTAGTTTTCAATAGAGTTTGTGACAGCCGGTACGATTCGTTTTACGTGGAGCATGTACGAACGGTCCCGGCTTACAAGGAATTAATCAAATAATAAGATGTTTAATTACGCTATATGATTTATCAAATAGCAAAAAGTAAAGTAGTATTTCGAAATACTTATAATTAATTAAATTAGGTGGCAAAAATCTATTGTTAAGTAATGGAGGAGGAAAAACTTACCACTCACCCTCGGTTTGTAGACTCGAACGATGATAAGAACCGAGGCTAAACCTCATCGAGTTGCCATAGACAGGAAATTAAAACCGAACACCCTCCAGATTGAGATATGCTTAACAGGCGTGCAGGAACCTCCAAAGCCTTAATTAACAATCATGCATGAAATACTATTCAACACGTAGTTCACCTCCGCATAAGGAATCTTCAGTATAGTTCCTTCCTTTCAAATGAGCAACTGTTGGGAACGCTCTCTATTTTTATGCCATTCAGACCCCACTCCCCTACTATAAATCCTGTTTCTACTTTTCTCCATGGCTATCCAGATCTCGATACATGCAGGAAGTACATTTGAAAAAATGAGTATTAGCATTTTTTTTCTTTTGTCGTTGTAAACGATCAACTCTCATACCGTACGCGTGCAGCGAGTCGCGGAAGACAGCGCAGATATATTATCGGAATTACACCTCTAAGTAAGGAAAGCCTAGTAAAACTATTGCAAGGACATAACGAGCTGCGGACGAATTAAAAAAAAAGGCTGTGTGCTCATCTGTATTTCACGCTTGTCAAAATTTTATCAACCGTGTATTTGGAAATGAATCCAATCCAATCATGTAGGCACATAAATACGTACGCTAACTGCGACGAGTGAATAAAACGAAACGGTAACTACATTATTTGGGGAGTAGGGGGATAGTACAAACATTTCCTAGGAAATTAACATTGGATTGATCAGATTTCCGGGACAAACGGAGCGTGAAGTCCATCGCAATGCCAATCAAGGGGTCGTTCTCTTTACTCCCGGCCCACTTGTAATTTGCTGTTTGAATGCACTCAATAATAAACATGGACACCTACAGCTCGTTCCGTAATTAGAAAGCCTCAATGTTGGTAATTGGTGAAAGTCAAATTTCAAATTTCAGTAACCTAATTCCATCGGAATTAGCTAAGTTATGATAGTAGCTAATAATGTTGTTCTCAATATCTACAAATTATATAATAGAACAAGAAACTTACTAAGCAGCCGGCGGGCTTCCGTTGCTCTCGCCGCCATGTTGACAGGAACACTGTAACTTCGGTATTATCTTATTTCAAGAAATACCTCAAGCGCTTATATCTCGATCAAATATTTTCTTTATGGGTATATAAATAATGTCCACATTATGTATGATTTAGCATCATTTTTAGGGAACATATTTTTAGAAAAAGAAAAACCCTTTTAAAGCGTTATCAAATCCAGAATAAATTATTTAAAAACAGCAATCATTTTCAAAAATACTACAAGAAACTAAGAACGTTTGCTACATAGCATGTCCCTAGTTTAATATTATTATTACCCGTACCAAAAGTTTTCCTAGTCAACCATGAATTTTAAACCCTTTAATAAAGAGTTGTTGAACATACTTAGGGTAAAGCAATAAAATAGACAACAGCCTTGTAATTAAGGGTTTGCTAATAGAGTTGGATATATAGGGATGTACAGATGTAACCTCACAAAGTCACTCACAGTGTAGGATTAAGTTTAGTCATCCAAGGTTATTAGTAATTTGTAAAAGACGTTAGGAATAATGTTTAAGCGGAAAATACAAGATTCGATTTTTCACAATATAAACAATTCATTAATATATTATGAGATCTTTAGAATTTTGACGACAATATGTCATTTATCACATCGTTGGAATGACAAAATGGTCTCAATTCTGTTACTTTACTCGCTAAATTAAAATTCACAAAATTTTCTTCATATAAGATATAAACCGCGTACACTTCAAAACAAGGCCTTATTTCAAATTGAAACAAGTAGGTAACTAATGTCGCTATCGAAATAAGCAATTTATTTGTCGACTAAAGTCTGATCCGCTTAAATAAACTTTAATACCACGTACCGAGAGCCGCTATCCGTAGAATGCCATCTCTTTTGCTCTGTGTTTTTAGTAAGCGTCTTCGTAGGTGTCGATTAAAATAACGTCATCTTAGTTCGTATACAGCATTTGAATAAATAGAGACTCTCGCTGCGTGGAAATAAAGTTGAGCATACGTTGACAGGTTTTAGTAAAATTTAGTGGCGCTGAGAAATAGATGCCAGTAACAAATAGAACTTATAACGAAGAACACAAGATTGATTTCATATGAAGAAATTAAGTCAGGTTTTAGTTTAGTCGAGTGTACAATATAATCGGCACCTATATATAGTTTTTTAAACTTTCACAACGTTGCGATGCTACATATTAGATGTCTACAATCACATACCAAAACCCATAAGTCCATCCTTTGTTACGTTTAAAAAAAAAAACTAGCCGAATGGCTTCTAGTGAAATGTTTTACATTGTCAAGGAATTCTTTGAATGCAAATAATAAGTCCAAAACCAACATTTACTATTTATTAAAAAATAATGAATAATTGGTTAAATTAGCAACTGAATTTGCATAATAAGGTATTTTATCTTGTAATGTTCTGTTGTTTGAAATATATTATGAATATATTCCACGAATACAATTAAAATCATGTCGGAATACAATTAAAACTTCACATCATTAAAATTAATTAAAGCTGGACATCATTAACTAGTTTTAAAACTTTGACATTATAATAAGTATTAGTATAGACATATTGAACATTACTAAATTGTATAAATGATTATATGTATCAATATTTATAATGATAATTTGCATGTCAATAGTATTGACTAAAGTCGCACGTGTACATTTTCAAACATATAAGATCTTTCTGTACCGACTTTTCTGAAAAAAAATAAAAAAATAAATAACTAAATGATTTACTTAAACTAGATGTTTAACTCGAGACTTAATCACGATAATATTTATAAGATACAATACCTTTTTTGGTTACCCAACGTTTCGATCGAATTGCAACAATCGTGATCACGGGTGGACTATTAAAAAAAGTATTGTACCCTTTAAATATTATTCTTGTAATAGTTTTTTGTCTTAGTAATGTGTCGGTTTTGTATCGGACTACTGACTTCATTTAGCGAACTGATCCTCTTTTATCGTTAGGCCTGTAAATTTGTATACTTTGTTTACTAAAGCAGATAAACATTTAGATACCATATGGCTTTACTGTCTTATTTTAGGATATTCATCACCAGCCAGTCTTGATCTTCTCTCCATAGCTATATTATACTCTGAGTATGATCTGTACTACTTATTATTCTGTTTGATAAATGTTTTAGTGACGTTCAAAATTCAAGCAAAAAGATTACGTTTACCAAACATGATATACTCGAATCTGATGAAATATCGAGCTTAATTTTCAAATTTTTTTTTTGAATTTATCTTTCTCCATTTATATCTATCTCCATTTAGTCAAATTTTACAGGAGGATGAAAAAATGATTTTATAATAACTGACTATAAAACATAGACAAACAGTTTTATTTACATTTAAATATTAATTGTGCTTAGGTTTGTCGTAGTTATAATTTATGTCCAATAACATGATTAAATAAATGGACTTACGTATACTTTTTAAATATGTGTAATGGATCTATGAAGTGCGTACTTTTATTTATTGATAATAGAAAAAAAAAACATTATAAATACAGAGTGATTCGTTACGGCATTTTACACTAGAGGACATTAAAATAAAAAAAAATAAAAATTTTGGAGTTACGAAGTTTGAAAATTAAACCATCGATATTTAATTCATAATCTATACTTATAATAATACTATTATAAACAGTGACACAGTTTATGTAGTTAGTGTAGTAAAATTAATTTCTGGTCACGATGAAATAAATTTTCAAATACATATTCATGACTCGGGATATAACTTAAAAAAAAAACAATGTTATTTTTTGCATATTTTAAATCCTTTAAATTAAAACAAAAATAGTGTCACCAAGTTGAAATGTAACTGTCAATTTGATTATTTTACTTGAAATTGGAATACCGCCACTAAAGTGTTATAAAAACGGACATTATTTCTGTTTACAACACCAACATTAAGAGCAGTCCAGTAATAAAGGTGGACTCTCACAAGGCACGTTTTCGTCGTCAAATTGTACTTACATACTTAATTGTACAACATTTCCTTCGCACACAAAAACTTCACCACTACATGAAACTAGGAATACTACCCTATGGGGAGATACCAACATTTTACAACTTCGGTCAACATAAAGTATACACTCACCAACCCGAGGTGGTAGTCGGGGACTCGCTAAGCGGTTTTTGATGTCGTTCGCCCGCAAAGGCGTCGTAAACGCGTGTATTTGGGCCTCTGAATATGCTCTGTCGCGAACCAAAAATGTTTTTGTGTTGTCATTCGGGACGTTAATGTTTACTCTGAAACAAATGAAGGTGCAACGGTCTCCTAAGTGGAATATAAAGGAAATACAACCCCGCCAAGTTACAGTTCTCATGACAACTTTAGAAGGAGAATTTGTATGTAAAGTGTCCTATTTCAAACTTAAATGGAAAACTAAATTATATTTCTGATGTTCCGGAGTTGGGGACAGACTTCGCAAGTCCTCGGGGTAAGATTAATATGTCCATAGATAGCCTATATTATTTTAGAAGTTTTGTTTGCGTATTAATGTAAAAATTGTTAAAATTATACGCATCCTTACACGGCTCGACGTCGACGACATACGACAAACTTCGAACACCGAGGAGCTCTTGTGTAATTTAGAAATAATATCATATTGTATAGACCTTAAAGAACTTACAAGTTAAAGTCTAAGTTTCTCGTTCGTTTCCTCTGAGGTTGGAGACGTTTTATTCGTTTACTTTAAAATTGAATCGTTTTTCTTTTGCTAAATTTATTGAGGGTACACATGTATAGTTTTCTGCATGAATGTATTTAGATTTGTAATGTGTTACCATCATTCTCAATATTGGTATAAAACTTGATTAAAACCTAATCTCTAGCATCGCATTTGTATATCTCCGATGCAGACATCAAGAGCTTGCTCTTGATGTCTGCATCAAGCAAGCAAGAAAAAAGGAAAAGTGACAATATATGTTTTATTTTATGCTTTATGGCTGGAGAGATCTTATAAAGTTAAAATACGAACTTTGTCGTATGTAGATAATGTAATTTACTAATGTATATTGAGTGAATGAGGAGTTTATTATACAAATTACAATGCAATAATACATTTTTAATACTTTTCATATTACATATCATATTTTTATACTGGATTTGGATCAAGGCCGGGCTGGATATACTTTATAAATATATTCCAAAAGCGCTGGCTTATGGTCAACGTGCTATGTCGTTCGTTATCCTAGCAGGAATAGGGCTAACCTGAAGGGAAATAAGCTCCGTGTGGATAGCTTGTATCCCTTCAGATTAGCCCTACTGCCCTCTTGATGTATATCAAAGCGAGACTACCAGCTTGTTACTACAAGCACAAGGAGCCCTGATATCCTGTTTTGCAATGACTACCAGTTGGTTATTATATGATATTGCTTCGAAATTTAAGTAACATATAATATGCCCACTCATATTATAAATGTGAAAGTTTGGATGGATGGATGTTTGTTACTCTTTCACGCCAAAACTACTGAACCGATTGCGATGAAACTTGGTATGTAGATAGCTGAAGACCTGGAAAAAGTAGCCTACATGTTAATGTAGGCTACTTTTTATTTTGACATTCCCACGGGATCGAGACTTACGCGGGTGAAACCGCGGGGCGCTGCTAGTTTTAAATATTTATAACGACAGGCACGTCATGTAATGTTCCTCGGATACAAAAGGAGGAGCCTCCGACTTTATGTGCCTTTCTAATTTGTGAATATTGTCCTTTAGCTTCAAAAACTGTTCTGCAATTTGAAGAGGCCGCGAATATTAGATCATGCT
The DNA here is from genome assembly GCA_949752705.1 of Callimorpha dominula. Taxonomy (NCBI): domain Eukaryota; kingdom Metazoa; phylum Arthropoda; class Insecta; order Lepidoptera; family Erebidae; genus Callimorpha; species Callimorpha dominula. The sequence continues at coordinate 5,101,013 of OX457005.1, forward strand.
TGATGAAACTTTAACAAAGCCCGAAGCCAATTTCTGTCCCGTCAGAAGGAATATGTAGATGGATCGCGGTAAACGATTTTCGATTATATCATGCGGGTGCCCGTATCACACACGTCTCTCAGAGGAAGATAGATTGCGCAGTCGGCGCTTATCTGCTCCCACTTTGACGTCCAGGCCTTTTAAAATGTGCCCGCATTTAAACAGTTTTTCGTGTTTACAAAGCTGAGAAATGAAACTGTCATGTCATTTCCCGTGATTGATAGCTTTGTCGCGGAAATATTTGTCGCGCTTGTTTTGCGAATTGGTTAATAGATTTCAAACAGTACAACATCTAGTTTTACGATCTCTGAAATTTAGTGATTTAAATACGACAGTATTAGTGTAGTCCCACCTTGTGAACCAAGGTCGGGTAGGGCTGAGCTACTCGGATGTAATCAGCACCTACGTGAGTTTTGTCTGAATTATACTATCTATGAACGATATATTTCGTTAGAGGGATCGTACTGCCTGCCAACAGAAAATTTGAGTTACAGGTAATACTCTTAATCCATCTGCATCAGCAATATCCTTTTATTTCCACTGCGTTCCCTCCTTACCTGCCATTTCTTTTCAAAATATACTCCCAATGTTTCCACCATTAACTCCCTAACAGCCCAGTCCACGCTAATAGGCTTGCCCCTATTATATGAGTGACACCAAATTATGGTTGGCAAAATGTGGGTGTTTACTACGCCTCTGCTCTTAATATCTTTAAATATATTTTTAGTACAGATTGCTATATTATTGCATACTGCACTTTCATTGTTATAACATGCTCATGCTAAGTATATTAAATGATTTCAATCATATACTATCTACTATCTATACTTAATATAAAAAATCTGAAGAGCTTTTTTGTTGTTTTTTTAATGTTGTTTATGTTGAATTTATATTTCAACTGTTATCATCTCAAGTAAACAATATTTAAATTTCGTGCGTCATACTTAAAGCGTGATTATTCCGACAAAACAAAGCCAATGAATTTCATAGCAGTGAGACTAAAGCAAATAGCCTCATCTCGTTAACACTCTTCGGGCTGGATTGCGATGCATTATGACTGACCTATGGAGTATGTTGTCTGCTTTTGAGTTGGTACTTGTTCAATTTGTTAAGGATATTAAAACGGTGTCTACAAGGCACAATTTGACTAGAATTTCAATAGAATCGTTTCGTGTGGAAGCAAATCGTTCGGACCGTCATGGCCGCCTGACTTGATCGTGTCACATTAAATTGGTTCGTGTGCCTGCAGGCGTCATACTGAGCGAATGTGTCTCGTTTCTTTTACGCGTTATTAATAAACGCGTTTCATCAGTTTGGTGTTTATATTTGTAAAATTATTTTTTATTATAAGATCAATACAGGTAGTATTTCTTCAAAAAAGAAAACTATAAAGTACACAGTAACCTTTCTTACAAAGGTCCGTCCAACACAGTAAATTAATTCAAATGAAAATTGACGATTTAGCCATGTACGCGTGGACATGAAATCTGCTCTGAAGCCAATTCAATCACAAATCTGATCAGGTAGTAAAATTGTATTGTGTGGATGCCGTTTAAGCCGGGATTTTGCTTGTAGTCCATACAGGTGGGTCACGTGATTGTTTTGACCTATTCGGTTTCGGTTCAACTTAAGTTGTGTTTTGTTTGTGAGTATGCTAGTGTTTAAAAATAAAGTTAAAATGTGATTGAAATTGTTCCTTGAGATGATTTTAATTGTGTGCAGAAATTATTTGGCTAAAATAAGGTACATTCTATTCTACTACACAACAAATCTTATGAAATTCTTAAATTGCGCTTTTTCTAGTTGTTTAACAATAAATTATTTAAAAGATATCATTCAAATTTTGCTCTATTTTGAAACCCTGGGCCACGGTACGCCACTGCTATAGCCACGTTGAATTTTTTATGACATTCTGATAAATGTTAGTGAATATTTAATATGATCAAAGTGTTTAAAAGAGATTTCCAATTTAAAGTCTTTACATAAACTGAATATAATAAAAAATGCTGATCTGTTCTCGGTGAAAAACTCAATCTAATAGAAGCCCTTTTCCGCACATTAAAATTCTAAACAACAAAATGTACTTTTATTTACTTTTTATTAAAGATTGTACACTTAAGAACTCAAATAAATTGGAATTCCAAGTCCCTTCAACTTCAAAATGATGAATATTTGATTTTTTTTAATAAATCTTTTCGCTTTAATTCAGTTATGAGTAAAAGAAAGGAGTAATCGAATTATTTAAATTGGCCCGTTGAAGTCGTTAAATTAAAACATTGATTTAATTTGTCTGCCCTCAAGAACAACTTTGAGTCGAGGAATTACTAATTTCTAAACAATTTGTCAAAAATTAAGGGTACAGTCTCTTTTGAATTATTCGTACTTGGGTTTTCTTCAAATTACGTAATAGTTTTTGGACGTTAGGAATAGTGGCTTCTCTTCCTTGAAAATTTAAACAAAATTGGATATTATGCCCCCTATGTATGTTTCTTAACAACGTATATAGTACGTAGATAGTACGTCCATCTCGGGAATCAATTCTCGAAGTTTTTTGCCTGTCTTTTCCGAAAAACAAACTTAACCTTGCGGTTGCGATGTACGACAAAGTCAACTTTCCAACCGCAAAATATAAGTTTGTAATCACAAGAACTATTTTTTTATGTGATATAGTAACAAATTAAGGTTGATTTTTGCCTCTATTTATGCTGTCAGATCTTGCTTAGTACTAAATTTCATAATTCTAGGTTGATGGGTAGTACCTAATAGGTTTTGATGTACCTGCGAAATGTCTAACCCCGTATCTTCTGATTGCGTTGACTTACAAGCTTGAATTTTTTAAAGCTTCAAGAGACTGCTAACGTAAGTATTTGATGTTAATTTTAACTTCTCAGTGGATCTACAACTTTAAAAAGGTAAAGGTTCTACTGAGAGATACAAATCTCATTAGATCCATCATGGGTCTGGCCAACGGATCTTTGAAAAAAAAAAATTCTCAGTAGATTCACTTCTTGAAATCAGGATCCAATGAAAAAAAAGTCGTCATTAAATCTGACATTGAACCGAAAAACCGAAATTAGTATAAACATAGGTGAACTCCAAGTTACAAAGACAGAAGGTAAATGACTTAAAATTGTTGGGCATCGTAAGAAAAGCGATCATATAATTGGAGAAAATACATACTGTACTTTACTTGTTCACTCTTTCAGGGACTAGACAGTATTCTCATCAAGTTCATCACGCGTTCACATTATGACGTATTTTTGGAAAATTCTCAACTACTTACGTTTTCTAATAAACATGGGCCGTTCTATTTAATCATGTAATTTATTAATACCCTGGCAACAATATAGTAGGTACTCATAGAGCACGCCACAATTGTGGCGGTAAGACCCATCATGGAGGATTGGCTGGAGAGGCGACATGGCAGCCTCTCCTACCGGTTGACGCAGGTACCGGACACGGCTGCTTTGGTAAGTACCTGTGTCGCATAGGCCGGGAGCCATCGCCAGCGTGCCACCACTGTAGAGGCTGTCGCGAGGACACTGCACTCCACACTTTGGTGGAGTGCTCAGCATGGACGCAGCAGCGAAACGATCTCGCGACAGCTATTGGGGTAGGAAGCCTCTCGCTAGAGACCATGGTTCTGTCCATGGTCCAAAGTGAGAGTGCGTGGGATTCTGCCGTCTCGTTTTGCGACGGGAGAGGGAGAGGACAAGCACTCTCCCATCCCGCAGAAGACGCACCAGGCGCCAGAGAGCGCAAAATGATCTCCGGCCTCCATGAGCGCTGGCCTGGGGGTAACGGGTCGGGCTGACCGTTACCCTTGCAGAAGCAGGCCCAAGACGGTGGCGCGATGTGTTCCAAGCGCACCTCTCTAATCTGGAGGGGGGTAAGGCCCCCCGTACTCCATGTTGTGGTCGCCTGCTGAAGGCGACCAAGGTCTGCAGGGGTTCCCGGAGGACTCCTTCCTAGGTATACCCGGGTCTTCCTGCAATAGACCTCCTTGTGACGGAACACCGTGTGGTTTTAGTCGGTTCGATTCCGACATACCATCTTACCGTTAGCTCCGGTGAGGTGATGACCCGTGGGGGTTTCCACACGATAAAAAAAAAAAAATTGTAGTTACTCATACTTAGAAACAAACTTCTTGGATGTGTGAGTAGAAGGAAAATTACAGACCTTAGTGATCCCTAATTATTAGTCTGTACTCCTAATTTAATATTAGTTTTGATTCATCAACGCAACGTTTGTAGAAAAATTATTAGCAATATACATATTATACCTGTTGAATGTAATTCCTTTGCTCGAGTAACAAAATTAAACAATATTCGAGATGAAAAATCGGGCCTTAATCACGAGATATTTATAAGATACGATACGTTTTTGGTTACCCAACATTTTAAATCACACCTATCGTGATCACGGATTAATATAAAAGTAATTAATTATAATAAAACAAATAAACAAAAATTTAACTCTCTTTCAGAACTCAACTTTTATTTATTTAGGTATCTACATAATTTTATTATGTCGATCTATAAAAATTGTGAAGGAAAGTGCAAAAAAAGTAAATACCTGCAACTAATCAATTTGCTAAGTTTTTTAAGTCACTTCAGCCCATAATAAAGATCTGAAATTTCAGATCGAAAAAGAAGTGGTCAAAAAATTTAATGAAAAGGGAAAAAAGGACTTAATTTTTTTTAAATTTAAAATTTGAAAACTTATCCTCACACCAACCAAAAACCAAAATATTTATTTTTCCCTGTTTGATTGAACTACGAAGGTAAACATAAAGCATGCATATACACATTTATAAATGTATAAGACTTTCGCTCGTCACGAGTGACGTAGATTGATGATTGAGCAGAATTGACTGCTCCTGGGAAATTAACTGGCGGGACAAAAACACTAACGTGTCCCACATTATATAGGAGCAATAAATTGTTCTTATTTTTGTTTTGACATCATGTAAAGGTCCTTCAAATAACCAAAGCCATATTTTATTTGCAGGTGAAATTTGTTTTGTTTTTTTTTCACAGTATGTGTCGAACTTGTTCAAATATTCTGACAGCACACAACACTGCATCTGGTTTAAACAAGTTCAATGGAAACAAAATGTAAATAAATAATTTTTTAACATTGCCTCAGAACACAAATTTTGCTTTAATTTAAACTAATTATTTCGAGTTCATGTTTAAAACGGATAGTTCTTTTTTTTTTAATTCTTTTTATATCTGCATGCTAGAGCCATGCTCTTTCTGTGAGTGTTTAACTGTCAGAAAAAACCTGTTTAACATTTCCATAAAAACTCAGTAGTAACCATAAAAGTAACTTGATCAGATAAACTGTTTTGCAAGTACGTAAAACCAGATGTATTATTATATTCAAATTCACCTGCGAAGCACAGCTGGTCATAAAATAAGCTCTGTTTGCAGGTTTATCGATTTGTGTCGCTCACATGGCAAACGAGCAATATTAAGGACTATTACTCTAATGTTCGTCCATTTGATGACTAATGGCACTTTGAACACTTTGAATAAGAAATATCTAAACTTTAAATAGTAATTTCAGCAATAATAAATAAATTACATTCCCAACATTTTCCTTCCATAACCGAAATTACGGCATAAAGTTTGGTTCTTCTTTATTCAATTTGTGTCAATTATATCTAGAGAAATGTAATAAAATTTCGTGAAATATAGCCTCATATAAGACTAATATCCAGAAAAAATGTTCAAATGAAAAATTAGTCAATGAAGATAATTAAATATTAAGGTAGGTTAAAAAATATTGTGTGGTCGAAATTAAAATAGCACAGTAATTGAATGGAAAACTTCCAAGTGGCTTGTCGACTAAGAACTAAGTTAGTTTAGCTTCACTCTCTTGGTTGTGATATTTTTTCACTCTATTTACGTTTACGACGCCTTCAGCTTTAAATTTCATTTTAGGGTACTGAAAATTCGCCTTATATTGAAATAAATGTTGAATTTTTATAAAAAAATATTGAAGTTGCAAATTGACAGTCAGCTCTCCTCTGAAGAAAGGGCAGGTTAGAAATACCCAAAAACAGCGGGATTGTATAAAAGGCTTAAGGACAGTTGAGGAAGCTCAGTTGTGTAATAATAGAAGCAAGTAGCGGGTTGTTGTCTCTGTTTACCCCAAAGGGAGAAAGGCGTGAGTATATGTATGTATGTTATTGAAGTCTTGCAATTCATACACAAGGCGAAATATTAGGAATAAAAATTTCCAATCCCAAAATTTGTAGCATAAAAGCTTTTGAGAAAACTATATTTATTGAAAATCTGTTCACTTCATAGAACAAATAAAGCAAGCAAGCATCAAAAATAGTTGACTTAGTTTAAGTAATAGAATTTCAAACTCGGCTTACAAGTTGAAACTTAAGTGTAAGATATATTCCTTATTTTTTATTGTACACAAAAAATGTACATTATTCATACCAGACATGAAAAAATCAAATATTTGATGTACAAAAGCAAACTAAACTCAATATTGAAATCTCTACCGCTACTTTGAGGGAAAGTATGTTTTCAATAAAACGTTTAAAATTCCCGATATTATTAAACATCGTGCCAAGGAACTTTGCGGAACTATTCTATCAAAAGCTTAAAAGTTTTGTTTGCGTAACTTTTTGACCAAGTTACCTTATTTAAGAAGACCCACTTATACTTATTAATGACTCAATATGTTACTATGCTTGTAGGTCTAACTTAGAAATTATTTTGAATATAAATAGAATAGAATATAATAGAAGCTAGACAAAGAATATGATAAAGGAACATCAAATGGAAGAAAGATTTTCAGAGATATGCTCGAATCGAAACTACCCTACTCTGGTAATACTTACAGAAAACCATTATTGACCAGCCCTACTGGTACTAGTACTATTTTCCTGGCTCTGGAAGATTAACAAATTGCAAGTACAATGGTTGAAGAAACTGTCTTGAACAATAGTTTAGATGAATATATATTAACACACATAATAATGACTAATCCGTTACTTACTTTTCAAAGTACTAACACGTCTGATAAATAGTTGCACTACATTCCTTAAACGTATTGTTATTGTCTATGAGTCTTCGACGACCTTAAAATCGTGTTAGATTTTAATAAATACGTTAGCGTGTAAGTTTAAAATTTAAAATGTTCTTTGAGATAACGAGGGTTGGTGGAATTGAAAAGTGTACTGTGTCATAGTAAAAAGATGTAAGCAATAAGCAGACGCAATATGCCAGCGTTAGCCAATTTGTAGCCAAAAAACAACCAAATACGATATTCAGAAAAGTAGTCAAATTTGCGAAATCTAGAGATGAACTTGTGTGTGTGTGTGTGTGTCATTATGCTACCGCCGCTTTAAATAGTATAAAGTATTCTGTTTAGTTTTTGTTTGTTCGATTATTAAGCTTTCACGCCTTAGCTCCGTCGAACGTCATGAAATATTGCATAAATATATTGTTGTCAGGGGACGGAAAAGTCCCTTTAATCACAAAAAATCTGTTCCCGTGGGGTAAAACCAAAATATTTTAAACCGAGCGAAGCCACGGTAAAAGCTTAACTGCTAAAATAGTTTGACATACTTATTCAACGTCTTTGACCTCGACCTTGACTCCAAAGTATACTGATTCACGATATAATCATTATCCAGGAAGCAATTTTGATTTATTCGCCCCTATCAAATAACATTGCTTCTATGATAGACGCTATAAAGAGCGTTCGTAGAAAGTTTCTCGAACTATCGTGATGAACAAGCTTCAACATTGACATAGAATTACATGTTTAAGGCCGAAAGTTTTTTTATGATCTACTTATTTGTACGATACAATAGTAATTTAGTTCCTTTTGTGTGGGTCTCGTTATGGGGTGTTGTGTTTAGGGTAGTGTGGCAGAAGTTGTAGTTGTTGTCCTGTTCTAATGTGCCAATGAATGTGATAATGTACAGTTTTGTTGTTCTGTAGCGGAGTGTCCTACAGTAATGATGCTTACGAAATTGCCTCGCACTTTTTATGACAAAGTTACGAATGTTCCGACCGTTTCTATAGTGTTAGGTTTAAGGACGGGTCAAATGGGGTGATGGGCTAGAAAAGTCCTTTATCCTGGTAACCGAAATGCCAACGCTTCGTATTACTTCCTTAGCTGTTTTTTCTGCTCTGATGTTTAGCTTTAGATTGGAGTTTTTTTTTTGTTAAAAAAAATTGTAAAATTAGCCGATAGTTCTCAAAATATCATTTTGATTAACACAGTTTTGGCTTTGACATCATGGTTATTTGACTACACGGAATATAGTCTGTATATGTTAGATCATCGTGGATTATTCTACTTATATTCTGCATTACAGTGAATACAAATCACATCTTAGGCAAATTCTTAAAAATTCTTGGTATTCCTAGTACAGTACAATTTTTACAACTCTGGGGTCAATTATAGGATTGGTGTTGATTACACGGAGCGCTGTGCATCCTTTATTTTTTTTTTGCCCCCACGGGTCGTCACCCCAAACAAGGGGACGGAATCTCACGCGCTCTCGCTCTGGACCATGGACATAATCATGGTCTCCAACGAGAAGCTACCCACACCTACAGCCGTCGCGAGGTCAGCGCGCTGCTGCGTTCAGGCAGGGCACTCCACTAGAGTGTGGAGTGCGTTTTCCGCAGTGGTGGCACATAGGCGTTGGCTCCCGGCCTATCCGACACAGATACTTCCGTGTGTGTGTCCGGTAAGTACCTGCGTCATCCGGAAGGTTGTAAATTTCAGCAAATACTCAAACCATAATCGAATTCTATGCAAACTGATGCTCAACCACTGCGCTACATATATCTTGAAACGGAATTGTGAAATTATCTAAAGTGATTAATTTTTTTTTTTGTAAACATAAAAACAACGTTTTTTATCTTAGTTTTTCTTGGATAAAAGCGCACACCTCACTCTTTTTGGTAGCTAAAGCTGTAGTTAATCTTTTTGGCTTCCGTATAAAGCTTTATACTGATGAAGATGATTACGTAGCCCTAAATCTGTACTGCCGTATAAATAAAAGAGTGGGGTGAAAAAATTACGCGTAACATGCGTTCATAAGGAAGCCTAATTCTGCACCACCGCAACAAGTTAACAAAGATTTATTAGCCGTAACGATCCTTGTAAAATGCTAACATAAATCACTAATACGCTTCACGGAACCCGCTTTGAAACTAGAAATGTTGTGAGATATTTTCCGTGAGAAAAAAATCCTAAAAGTCTCTTAGAACATTTTTGGGCGAGATTTTTGTCAATGGCAACTTGATAGTGTTTTTGTAGCTTGTAAATTTAAAACTGGACACGGGCTTTTAATATTTTGCTTTGCTTGTTAGCCTTCGTTACTAGCACCCTCGACTCTGAGAGTAAATTGTGCAATGTAATTTTTAGTCCGATGACGTGACGTGAGGTACAGATGTTTTCTTTAAATTATTATAAAATTTGTGTTTTACCTTTTCAATTAAATAATGGCGGCTCATAACGAGATCTAATTAGAATTATAAACGTCACACAAACAATTTTTTTTTCGTAGTAACAACTTTGACAGAAGCCTCTGTAAATGGCGCTGTCTGATGAGTTTTTAAATAGATACTGACAAAGATGACACGATTTTGGAAATATATACAAAAAATAAAATTCTGCAAAATTTTAAAATAGAACTGTTTTCTTTTCTAGTAACGTAACGTAAGTAACACAAAGTTAAACATTGCAAGTTAATGTTTAAATATTTATTACTTGAGTACGTAATCCCGGCGCTACCACCTGTGAGGTGTTTCCCGGTTGTAAATTTATAAGTTTTCGTCGATAACAGTAAAATTAATACTTTAATTATTGTATCACCTGGTAGATTTTCTAGACTAACCCAACTGGAGGATTACATTTTTGACCCAACTGGGGTAGTTAATAACCTAATCTAAGATACTTACATCCGTGTTCACAAACAATGCTATGAGGACTCACAGTGAGCCCGGACGCATAAGGTCGGCAATTTCAATTATTAAACAGTACTTCAGCAATGGACACGCGCTATGTGTCCATTAAAATGAACCCTCAGGTAAAGTATGTAGTGTAAGTGACAGTTGATGAAAATAGCTTTTTTATTTCATACTTTTGACTGAACAGAGGATTTTAATTACGAGAATTACTTACCTTTCAATTACTTCTTTTGTTTGTGAATGACAAGGCTGGGCACAACAATCGCCAGGAGAAGTTCCTTATTTAGCATAGCGTTGCGACCAAAGTATTGTTTGTGAATACGGGTGTTAGATTAAAAGATTATTAGTTCAACAAAACAATACAAAGTTAACTCTATAATAATAATAATTTATATGTATATTAAGTAAATAAAGAGAGTAATAATAATAAATTTATTTCTCCTTACAATATACGTTTCAACTGAATGGTACATAAATAATGATGAGATGAATGATAAAATAATGGTAAATGAGTAGTTAGTTACATACATTTCTGAATATGTGAGGTGGCTGACATATGCGTATGCCTGTCCTACAGATTACCAGGTCAATTAGAATACCATATATATATATTCTTTTCTTAAAATAAATATTTTAAAATATCAAATAGGATTCCAATACCACACATATTATGTTCCAGTAAGGTAAGTGAAGAGAACAACATGGAACATTACTTTATTAAAACAAGTTTTTTTAATATATTTATTCAAATTGTGTGTAAGAGTGTGTATATGTGAATGTGTTAGTGAGCACGAGCAGCGTGAGAAGCAGTATATTAATGTGTTGGTGAGCACGAGCAGCGTGAGAAGCAGTATATTAATGTGTTAGTGAGCACGAGCAGCGTGAGAAACAGTATATTAATTTAAACTGATTATAGATTTAAAAAACTCTTTTTTAACGGTTTGCGAAATAACAAAACTATTATAATTGTAATTAAAGTTGTATATAATCAATTAATTCACTACTGAACATCACTGGATGAGTGATGAGTGTCAGAATAAGTGGTCATGGGCTGCTTTTATCCAACGCTACCTGCCTTCCACTTTGTAGGTCAGCAGTTCAGATAGCACGCTTTCTATTTCGGTAAATATTAATTTGTCAAGAAATTCAACCCTATTCTTATTTACTGGTAGTTTAGGACAGTTTACTATAACTGTTTAATTTCAAAACAATGAAAAGCGCTGCAGAATTCAGTGTTTATTTCGTAGAGAACACTAACTATTCATACAAAGTTCACTGAGTGAATATTTAGTAATTTTTGATCGACAGTAAATATACTAAGAACTTTTCAAGTGAATTGTATCAAAATAATTCTGTATCATAGGTTAAAAATCCTTACTTTAAACACATCAAAACAAAAATTCTTCGAATTTCAAAATTCAATTTACAGTTAGACCGAAACCGCATCAGTATTCATCAGTGATGGCGTAAAAAAACCTATTAAAATTAGTTCAGCTGTAATGCTTTCACAAAAACTGGGCATTAGCATATCGCGCTTGACTTACAACATGCAAATAGATGAACATCAAACGTACCACGATTTTGATTGAGTGACTTTAGTTACACTCCAAGCTTAGTAGCGTCAGAAAAACTGGTTTAATTTGTTACAACTTTGATTTTTACTAATATTGACTGCATGTTTTTAATACTCATATTAAGCTCTACCAAGATATCTTTACTTTAGTAAATGTAATGAATCTTCAATACAATTAGAACCAGCTTCACTTTGATGCCTCATTTGTTGATAATAGCCCAGGCACAATAATCCACCCAATGTACTACTCCAACCGCTCCGTCTAATTAAGATTGATTTGACCACGGGTTTATATACATCAATATTGTGAAAGCTTGAATATGACATTTAAACGGAACAATGGTGTGTCCTATGGAGAACAATGCTTCACATATTATTATGACTTTGAATTGAACCAGTTCTGTTTTTAATATTCTTATTTTTATTTTTAAAACAGCTGTATTTCTGATTAAACTTTCAGTTCTTTGAGAAACCGTATCGATCTCCATAGAAAAATTATTTTTCCAAGAGTTTATGAATTTGGGCAAGTTAATAATTTCATGTCAATATTTTTCATATAAAAATCAAGTTAAACAAGCATAAATTTAAATACCAACCCAGAACTCAAAAATCCCTTCAATAATTAGAAAAAAGCCGATGATCTTCGAACAGATGAAATTCTTGAATTATAGCTAAGAACACCGAGAGTGTTCTTTAATGAATCCAAAACGAAGTCACCTTTCAAACAAAAACAAAAACTAAATGAAAAATGGTCAATCGTGTAGGAGCTATGATGCCATCGACAGATACACAGATAAACACACGCGTTAAACTAATAACAGAGGTTAAATTTAAATTAGTATGTTTTAATAGTAGGTCCTTTATAAGACAGTCTAAGAATGAGAGTGCGTGCGTAAGATTCTAGCACCACCTGTGATGGCTTCACTATTAAAGCGGCGACTGACAAGAGATTGATGGCCAGTAGTTACACATCCAATCTATTATCCATCTGCACAAACTAATGAAAAATATTTTTAAGCCGTCATTCAATTTCATCAATCCATCTATCAATGGATTACACAATCGATCAATGATTATATCGATTGCAAATTGAACGTGTATCTTAGTAATATGATACGCTGTCAAATTTTAGGAGCGTTATGTGTGGCCGATAAATAGTTGTCTTAGCTTGAAAAAAAAAATACGAATTTTCCTTGATAGAGATCCCGGTCTGACGCGAAAATACTCGCAAAAATACTGAGTTATACTGACTACAACCTCATGTCTTTAAAAATATCTAATTAGGTATTAATCTATTTTTACATGCTTTATATCAGCTTGACCTATATATATATCTATCGGAATCAAACGGAATCTTTCAACAAAGACGTCCGTCCGATTTACTTGAAAATATGCCCACGTACCATCCATCGTATCAGGGACAATACAAAACTGAAACTAATAACATCAATTATAGTGTTAAAAGCTTTTTAATATCAAACCGACATAAAAAGTAGAAAATATTTTGAGACTGTAAAAAAGCGTAGGCCGCTTGACATCCAATATTACAAATAGTTCATTGCTAGCTGTTGATAATAGTACCTATAGTTATAAAAAAATATAGATAAAAACATCCCACGTTTTTTTAACAACACAAATTCTTTATATTTAAAAATTATTTCCTACAATTATTTCCTACTTTTTAGTTTGGTTTGCCATTATTTTACTGTCACCTTGTCTGATTTAGTTTTGCTTACAATAAAGATGGATTCTTTTGGGACGTGATTAGATAGATTTAGCATGAAGAGGCATGGGGCACTTACCGTCATCAATCCATGGTGACACTTAATATTATGTATGAGTTTGAATAAGTATGTAAACACGACACTACTTATAGTATAAACGAATAGTAGGTAAGGGTTTACATTATACTCAAGTACATAATTTCGGTGCCAGTTCTAGAGTAAAACCCTTGTAGTTAGCCAAGATTATGTAAGTATAGTTTATCAGAAATATTGGTAATATCGATAGTAATAATAGAAATATCGATATTATTTTTTTATATATTATTCATTGTTTTAGTTTCGACAAAGCAATTAAAATTAAGCAAATTATAGTGGCGGTGACATTGTGTTGATTTATCATTATTAGTTTAAAAGAAAAGACGACAAATTAATTTTTGAGGAATTCTACGAAATAAAGAAATTTAACTTTGACATTGAATCAAAAGAACTATCAACATTTACGGATACCCGCAATGCCATTTACAGACCTGAGGCACGACAATATTACGGTATTGTAATGGCCAAGGCGTTGGACTTGCGAACTCTACAGAACAACACAGATGTAAACCCAATCCTAACAGCACTTAGCTTAGCTGGAGTCATTAACAAGAATACTAGTTATGTGATCCATGTTTCTAGTAGTCTTTTATATAAAAAAATGGAGCAAATACAACACAGTTGTGTAAAGTAGCCAAGTAAATGTTGGGTACATTTTTAGGTCAATTGCCACGATATAATTGTGCACGTGTAATAGTAGTAACTATTGTATTTAATGCCACCAACGCCCATAGTATGTGCGCGGCCTTAATCGACGCTTCGTTTTGTTTCCCTCCCGTAAATATTCGTACACGGACGGCCTAAAAAAGTAATACAGTAAATATTTATTTTCAATATTCAAACGACATGTTTAATCTAGAGAATGAAGAACACTCGTGTACTTTCTCTGCAATATATTGGTAAACAAAAATGTAATGTTTGTCTTTATGATGTAGTAATGTGTTTACCCAGAGATGAAACGTAGATGATTGTCAATGTAATGAATAAGCATGAGTTTTTTTTAAGCTAAAGATAGACAAGTAAAGGTTAGAAAGAACACTCTAAATAAATTACTGATGATTTTATAAAGATCGCAGGTCAACGGTGGATGCAGGCCGCCTTCAACCGATGTTCGTAGAAGTCATTGAGGGAGACCTATGTAACAATCTGCTTTTTAGAGAAAGGTTGAATAGAATTAGCGTTCGCTAAATCAAAGTGCACTTGTCTACTAATCTATTATCGTTTTCGTAATGGCTTCAAAGTTTTTAGAAATGGAAACGATAAGAAACGTATGACACTTGTCTAAGACTACAGAACCGTTAGAGCACGAATTGAAATCGCACTAGACCACTTTTTATATTTCAAGAAAATGCGACCTTATTTTCGAGTAATTTAAACGAAAAAATGTAAATTTTAACGACTACGCTTAACGATGTGACCTACTCATCTTACTCATTAAAACTACGAAAATATTAATTTCAATACACATTTATTATAAAGCAGTCGCTTTGATAAAAAAATTCCGAACCAACGCTAAAAAGGAAATACTTTTACAGGTAGTTTTTATTTATAATAAATTAATGAAGTGTAGGCCGAATTTATTTTATTATATATTAACTTTCAAGCTTTCGCGCATGATATATAATTATTTAAACGGGAATTACCGCGATCAATAGGTATTATATACCTTTGAATTACCTGACGCTTCGACTAGATTGCACTGGCCGTGGTCACAGGCTGACTCACAACAGCGATTCCCGTTTAAATAATTATGAGTGCTGGTATATATTTTTACTTTATTAACCGACTTCAAAAAAGGAGGAGGTTCTCAATTCGTCGGAATCTTTTTTTTATGTATGTTCACCGATTACTCGAATACACCTGAACCAATTTCAAAAATTCTTTTTTTTAATTCAAAGGGTATACTTCTCAGGTGGTCCTTTTTAAATTTTATCGAAATCAGTCAAGCGGTTTTTGAAAAATCAACACATATCTAAAACCTTTAGACATTGATGATATTTTCGTTTACTCCGAAACCTCGCTGTCTCATTGGAGCAGTGCGTTTAGTTGGCCTACCCATATTATATTTAAGCAAAATACATCTACTTTCTACTAAAAAGCACATTGAAGTCAGTGACGCCTTTTTTAAAAGATAATTATTTATTTATTATTAGAATACTGCAAAAAAATTAAACTGCGTGGCGCCAGCAGTATCTAGCAGATTTAACACATTACACACACAGAATTAGAAGGCTTCGACTTCTCGGCATCAGCTAGTTCAAGTCCATATCCTTTACTTCCATTGACTTCCCTTTTTACTTAATTTTTAACCCACTTAAAAATAGGAGGAGGTTCTATGTTCCACTGTGTAAATTTTTTTTTATCTATGTTCACCAATTGCTCAAAGACGCATGGACGGATTTGAAAAATTCTTCTTTTGTTTGAAAGGGTACACTTCCCAGGTAGTCTTTTTCAAATTTTATAGATACACTTGAAACAATTTGGGTATTTTGAGGCGCATTCAATTTTCAAAATACTCTCAATTTTTCCATATTATTCCCAAAGAGTCCGCTTGACAGCAATCGGCTTGCCCCCTAGGGGGGCGTTTAATATGCCTCTGCCATACCCTTTGAGGATACAGGCGTGGGCGAATGTGTACTTACGAGTGAACTTGAAGTTAGCGCGTTCAAGCAAAGAAACAATCTGCTGTATCATATTACTACATAGTAGAACCTGTTACCTAACATTGCTATAGCACGTACATGACAATCCCACTTGTTATTAAACAGCGAACAAAATGAAAAAAATTGAGATGAAATGTTATTGAAGTACAAAATAACATCGTCTATGTTACACAAAATCGTCAATGTTGAAACTCTTCAAGTATATAATATGATGTTATCGCTAATGTTGTCTGTCATTTATAAGTTTGCTTATAAATCATTTAAGGGAAGATTTCGAACTTTATCAAGCAGCTTAATGATGCTGTTGTGCTCAAAATATCAGTCCATACCTTGAAGTAAGAATAATTTCTATAAATATGCCATAACGGGTACGGCGTCTTATGGATTAGTACCTGGGAATACCGAGCAAATTTGTACAATCAACTTTTTTTTTAAATATATATTTTTTATGAAATACAACTATGCAGTTGAACTTAAAATGCAAAACTGTATCTGTATACTAAATTTTATGAAAATCGAGATTCAGATTATATCACTACATATTATCAAACAAAGTCCCCCGCCGCGTCTGTCTGTTCGCGATAAACTAAAAAACTACTGAACGGATTTTCATGCGGTTTTCACTAATAGATAGAGTGATTCATGAGGAAGGTTTTCGTGTATAATTTGTAACCGTACAAAGCCGTGGCGGGTTGCTAGTATATACATATATACGAGAATTGCTCGTTTAAGGGTATTAGATTAGATCGGATACTTCGTTGTTTCATATCACGTTGCAAATCGCACAAGGACTCTATTTGAATTAGTGTTTTGCGACCTTGATTTGAATGGAAAGACGATAAGGGAAAGACATTCACGTCTTTTATGTGCGTGGCGCGAAACGCCGAAGGACTCAATCTGTCTTAGTTAATCTGGACCAACGATATTTTAGTATCAAAAGATAGCTATGTACAAAAGTGTCTTACGAATTAAGTTTTATTACTCATCCAACATAAGACTGCTTTGGGAGGTAGAACTAAATGCCACCTTATGACCTCATGACTTTGTGAGGAAACCCTTTAGATCTTTTATTTTACCCTTCAGGTCTTTTATTTTCGGTGTTAGATGAATATTGGATTCTATCGGTATTTATACCAGTCATAGGTTACAATTAGAGTTATTATTTTACATAGATTTCCAAAACGAACGGCTGCTTTATTACTATGTAAATTGAAACTTAAAAGGTTTTCAAAGTTAGTTTTTATAGATTTTTTTAGTAACGGGATGAAAAATTTTAAAATAAAAAATATTATTAAGTACATATATTATTTTTATTTTTTTTAAAGGAACGTGGTCACACATTACTAGTATTCTTATTAACCCCTCCAGCTAAGCTTAACGCTTGTGTTAGGTGTTAGTTCACGTGGGTATTGCACTGGATGGGGTTCCCCAACGCAACCACTTGATCGCAAGTCCGACGCCTTAGCCATTACGCTACCGCCGCCTAATCTTATTTATTATTACACACTTCACCTACTTTTATGAGAAAAGGAGATAAAAAAATACCCGGAAATTCAAACGGTCATAACTTGTAAACGGGTAGTTTTTTTAAATATATTTTGTAACTGCATGCTAGAGTTAACTCATGCCCTTTCAGTTATTTAAGTAAGTGTTCCGTTGTCATTTGCACCCTCTCCCCCTCGTCTTTCTCTCTCTCTCTGTGTCTATATCTCTCTCTCTCTTCCTCATGTAAATATAACAAACTCGACTCCGTCGTATGAATTTTCGATGGAGACGGACATCAGGGTCACGAGTCCTGACGCGAGTTTAACATTTTTTACCCATCTAAAAGTGCACAACCCCACTAAAGAAGTTTTCACTTCAAAAACGTGTTTAAAAAGAGTGTCCTTCGAACTCCTTGCCTGTTCTTCTCCATAGTATCTGACTGACTCCTACTCCTGACAATTCAAAAATACATTTGGTTTTATTGATATAAGTTTTCAACCCTCGTCATCGCGTCCATCAAGAATGTGATAGTTGAAGCTCATTTGAAATATTTCAAAACGCCTTATTTTAGTTTTTAGATATCTCTTTTCCATGCAATACAGTATAAACTTCTTCGGACCACTTGAATATAAAAAAAAAAACATTTTTGTCTATCATTACCACCACTAGTTTTTAATTGGGAGTAAAAGAGTGTCCGTGACCTGTCGTATAGTTGTTGCAAGTCAAAAGCGCGCATTATATTAGGTACTTCTAAGCTTAAACCTCATTGTTTGAAGAGTGCTCGTGGTTTGAAGCAACTATAATACAATAATAATAATCACAGCATAGTATTTTGAGTGTTCCGATTACCGCTAGTAGGGACTGGTACCATTTAGGTTGCGAGACAGGCTTGCCCGAGTGTAGTTCCTATCTGACAACATCGCAGTACCCTTAAACTAATGACTGATTAGAATCTCATTCGGTTTCTACCTTCCAATCTACATTGCAATCAAAAATGTTTACAGTGTTCAACTGGGTTATTAGTAAATAGTCCTTACAATCAACTACAAAGGCGTTATCACAATTGTAAACCCACTAATTTAGGGAGAGTACAGCGTTTTGGAAATACACGATTAGTTCAGTATTTCCAATCTACAAAAGACTAATGCGTTGCTTTTTTTTGCTGATTTAACATTACTGACACTTTTATAGACACCGACAACTTCTTACTACCGAGTAGGCTCAGTGGTTTAAAGGTGTCTATAAAGCGATTAATTATTTGCGATAATAACATCCTAGTGAGGGAATTGTTAAAAACATTTATACGAAAATATTTTATAATTCAGGGTTAGAAGAAATAAGAAAGACGAAGGTTGGTTGGCAATAGTTATTTAAAATAGCGTCAACTCTTAACAAAGCTGTAAAATCAAAGCTCGAACCGTTTCTTGAAAAGGAATGATGATTGAATTTAAAAATCGTTTAAAAAGCTCAGTTATTGACGACAATTAAATAAATAACCACTTTTGCAACTTACTTCGTAAGTACATTGAGTTTCAATGATTTCTTTTGATTTATGTGGATTTATCATCTTCAGGTAATAAATTTACAAAGATCCCAGAACTATATCCTTAAACAGATCAGCAACGCGCCCTAGTTTATAAGAAACTCGGAAAACATGCTCATCTAAATATGGCCATTGTAAAGGAGGATATAAAAGTCTTTCTTAAAAAATACAAAACTAGACTGATACTTTATCCAAATGGAAGATGTTTCTAATGAGAACATCCCCACCCAAAAAATATCAAACACTACAATTCATCTCTAAAGTAGAAAGAAAAAAAAATTTATGCTCAAGTAAATATTAGTAAATCTAGTTTGCTTGATTGGAAAAAGTCCGCAATTTCCATTATAATTCTATATACATAATCCATTGTCCTATAGGCATCGAAAATTGAATTCAGTTGAAAAATCGAAAACTATGCCATCAAAGATATTACGTTATGCAAGGTTGGTCACCGGTGTCCACTACGCACGAAGCTAATTGGATTTTTCATTCAAGCTGTACGTCGTTTTAACTTTATTAAATGCGATATCGGCCGGCATCATGTCAGTGGCTAAAAGTTTATTAAAATGAAAGATATTTCATGCTGGACTGTCCAAGAAGAAACATTCTGCCATCTGCAAAATACGATACGCAAATTTCACAGAAAATTAAAACATATTTGTGCATTCTATATGTTACAAGTTAGATGGCAAACATCTCAACGGTTCATGGAGTAGCCCCACCCAGTAAGTGTCCACGTCTCGGCACCGTAGGTCATAACAAGCAAGATGCGCTGATCAAAAACCTTCGTTTTAGACGATCTACCTGATGCTCAGCGGTTACGGGTAAAACTGGGGTGCATTTTTGCAACACCATTATATAGCTCTACTTGCTGTGCCCGCGACTTCGTCCGCGTGGAATAGTGTCTTTGGGTAGAATTTTTAATTATTTAGGCTAATTGACGATACTTCTATACAACTTTTCATCCCCACCTTTCAACCCCTTACACCCCTTTTTTTACATTAAAAAGCCTATAGATTATGTTCTTTCTCGGGTTCTAGATTATCTGTGTACCAAATTTCATTTAAATCGGTTCAGTAGTTTTGGTGTGAAAGGGCGACAGACAGACAGACAGAGTTACTTTCGCATTTATAATATTAGTAAGGATTATCATCGTTGTGAGGTTATGCTTAATGGGTAGATTCCGAGATCCATTGGGAAGCGAAAAGATCTTGAACAACCGGCTGATATCGTGCGCATTAATAGTCACTGGTAACTGAAAACAATCAGTAGGGAAATTTACCTATTTACCTCATTAACAATTTGACAAATGAACTATGTGATGAAACTCTTTTCTTATTTTTCCTACTGCAAACAATAGAAGAGTCATACTAGAAAAATCTTTACCAAAAAGTACTTCTTGGGTTGAGGTATTATATTTAGGGTGATAGGTAATACTAACTGCCCGACTGAAGTGGCTCTTCTCGCAATCATAATCATAGCTTATAATCCGGAAGGAATTTTGATTGAGTTGTACCTTGAGACAAGTTTCTGTATTAGTGCATAGTTAGGAATTATGGATTGTGTGAAGTCGATTAGCATTCTTCTCTGAGAATAAATTATTTAAAGCTATTGTATCTAGTTTATGGCAATCGATTCAACTAGTGGCATGTTCGACCCAAAATATAGTTGATGACACCATCCAACTGTAACTAACTCTAACTAATATTAAAATTATAAATTATAAACAATATATGTATAATATTAGATATTTTTATTTGTAAATCAGAAAACTGTACTGTAAAAACCTAAACGCTACGGAAGTAACTCAATGACAATATTAAAAATAATTGCGTAGTAAATTGCCATTATCATAAAAGCTGAAATAACGACAGGTCACCACCCTAGCCCCCGATACCATGGGATCCATTCAATACTTATTTATGTTATATCTACGTGAGAATAATAATCTACGATACTAAAACGTGATTCGAATGTTTTATTAAAATTATAACTTAATGGTAATTTTAATGTGCCAGTAATTTAAATCATTCACTGGAAATTATACTTCAATGAGTTGGGATACTTATATATTAGCACTCACAGGCAGAACTCATACTTGCCGAGGGCTTATACAACGACACGAGCCGGGAAACTGTTACTGACATTTTTAATACTAACACTGTAAATATTCGGATGCATTTAGTAAAATGCTGTTATTGCATATATCCTGACATTACAAACAATCACTTTAATTTTATTAATGTGTATAGATATAGTGAAATATTTTGCATTTTATGAATACGTGACTGAGTGGGTAACAAGTCTTCAATGTACATTATTTAATTTGAAAATTAGTAATTTCTCATTTATTATACATAGTTAATATTTATAGACATGTTATGTCTATATATTCATTAACGCAGTACTGCTGGACAAAAGTTGTCTTCAGTGGGTTGGATTCGCTAGATACCTCAGTTAGACGACTGCAGTTCGAGCAAAATTCTTCCGTGTTCTACCTGTTACAGCACAGAAAAAATATTTAGCCGATTCATAAATATTACTGAATATTACTATAGTCTGAAAAGATTCAAGTTACTTATGTCGAAAATTTGGTATTGATTTTTTAAATACTCCAAAAGATTTAAAAGCCTCCTCATAAAAAGGTTTAAACATATTTTTATAACAAACAAAACAAATTATTTTAAAAAATCTCGGTCTTAGATTTTATACATAGATAGCTGTATAAAAAATACGTCCCAATTACGCCGAGAGAGCTTCGCTGGTATAACAGCAAAAAACGGGACCATTGTGGAACACTCTCATTATCCTAAACCCAGATATGACTTGACTGATGTCAGCCTGTGGAACAATTTGTCGACTACCCGCCACTTAACGAGACTTAGGATTAAGCAAATTAGTTAACATTGTAGCACTTGAGAGGCTACATTTTTACTTATTTTATTCTACCTAGTTACCCTGTGGGGCTTGTTTTGAATAATGTAGAACTTTGTAACACTAACGTGCGGGGGCATACACTAGATGGCATTGTTAGTTTTATGTAAATCGCACTATTAAGGTTTTCATGGGAGTTTAGTAGTTATTCGTTTTGTCCTGATGGTAGAAGACTGTCTATTATTCATGACAAATTAATATTCATTCAGTTTTCCAAACAAACCAATTATTTCTAAGAATGAATTTGTTTTAGGAATGCTAATATAAATGGTGCGTTTCATGAACAACAGGTTTATTTGAAAATTCACAAGGCGTGCGTTTATTTATTAAACATGCTCCACGTGATAAATTTCAATTAAATTATAGTTCAAATACGTAGATTTTGTTCTGTGTAACTAATGCTAAAACATGTAAAGTTGGCCTACGTGGCTATTAAATATTAAATTGAACTAATCAGGTAGTAAAATCAACAGGAATTTCCGTGAATTGTTTGCTTACAAAGACGTGAGTTAGGCTTTATTTCTGAATTCTGAGAATCATGAAATAATATTACTATATTTAGCAGTACGAGTATCATACATTGTTGAATACGAGCTCACTCATTTATTTATTTAATTCTTCCTGCATTTTACATTGCACGGGGCGGACTTATTGCCAAGTGGCAATATCTATCAGTCAACCTTTGGATGGTGCAGAGAAGGATGTAGCTCTTTAAATTGAAATAAAACAAAGTGCGTGTGAGATAGCATTGATTTTTTTTATTCGTTTGAAAGGCCTACCGATGCCATTATGTACATCGTGCAAATATCCGTCGCGGCGTCTCTGGGTAGCGTACAACCAAATTTTCTTTAATTCTGTAATAGTGTAGGCGTTTGTCTTAAAACTCAGCTGATGTAAAGTGATGATAAAGACGAAGATGGTACACGCCTATTCAAGAGAAACATATTCACTCTACTTTCAAGAGTAGAGTGAATATGTTTCTCTTGGATATGCGTGTTCCAGGATTATAATTGTCTGGAAAAAAGACACAGGCTGTTCATTCCAGACCTTGGCGTCTCGAACTAAAAGCCATATGTTGTTGGTGCCCATATCATCTAATTCAGGCCAAAAGAAGTTTGTAATCATCAACCTAGCACTCGCTGTTGATGGTGATGGCCTGTCCAATGTTGTTCTCAAAGATTTTTTTTTTATTTAATTAATGAATTTATAATACAGAGGTGTTACTTCATTTTAAACTCGCCAAGTTAACGTTTGATGGCAAGAGGTGCTCTTTCACATAACAGTGATCAACCTTATGTACCCAATATTAGACACAATATCTAATACACAATTTTATAATATAGTAACATTTACACCTATGCCATATTGTTATTATGTTAACTATATGATCTTACTTACTTATATACTATATTGTTATGCTTTAAACCACTACAATGAACTCGTGTTTATTTCTATTAGCTATTCTTTATAAAGTTTTTTAATTTTGTCTTAAGTAATCTTTCACTAATTTTTACTTTTTCTTTCTTAATAAATTTTGTTCTCTTTAACCCTACGCGTGTCGTACTTATTTTTACATTAACTTTATAGTCATCATTGTAATAATATTCCAGACCTACCAAAAAATCTACTTTTTTATCTATGGGTATAATCATACAATTGGGAAATAACTTTTCTTTACTAACCAGCAACTTTATCAGTCTTATTTGTATGTCTTTATTGTCTCTTAAATATGTAAAGGTTCGCCCGTATACAAGGAGTCCATAACTTTTTAGCAAGTTGGCAAATCCCACTAATCCCATCCCACTAATCCCATCCCACTAATATTATAAATCCCACTGATATTATAAATCCCACTAATATTATAAATGGGAAAGTTTAGATGGATGGATGGATGGATGGATGGATGTTTGTTACTCTTTCACGCCAAAACTACTGAACCGATTGTGATGAATCTTGGTATGTAGATAGCTGGAGGCCTGGATTAACATATACGCTACATAT
Source organism: Callimorpha dominula (assembly GCA_949752705.1). Lineage (NCBI taxonomy): Eukaryota > Metazoa > Arthropoda > Insecta > Lepidoptera > Erebidae > Callimorpha > Callimorpha dominula. Next base: position 5,125,030 of record OX457005.1, read on the forward strand.
ATAGGCACACATATATCGACATCCGCCTCTTTTTTTTGAAGAAAATTGTGCTTATCTTTTTATTAGTGATTTAGCTTTTAAACCAATTATTTGTATGGCCGCGTATTCCGCATTCGTCCATTGCCTGTAATAAGATCTCATGGTCTAAAGTGTCAAACGCCTTTCAATGAAAATAGTTATAATTTTTTTGCCAGAATTTAAGCAGTCATTAACGTAATCTGAAAATCCTAACAAGCCAGAGACAGTATTGTGCCCTCTCTGGAAACCGTGCTGAGAGTTATATAGTATGTTTGTTGTTCTAAGAACGCGCTAATCTGTCCTTCAATATTTTTTTCGGTTATTTTATCTCTAACAGATAATATTGCGATAGGCCTATAATTAACATATTCTAAATGACTTCCTGGTTTGTAAATAGAACGTATAATTACACTTTTTAAATGGTCAGGATAAATACCATTAGACAAGGATATATTTATAAATGAAGCTAGAACAGGACTTATCTGCTTACGTAAATTTATAATGTATTTGACAATGTTCGTGTATCTATAGCTTAGCTCGTTCAGTTTTACATGTTTATTTTTATCTATAAACTATATATTTGAACCGATGAAGCCGCCAGCCCAAAATCCACACCAAACAATAACCTCTTTCCGGAAGGCATTGGACTCTCTTAGATCTCATGTGGATTAGTATCATCCCAAATTTGACAATTTTGTTTGTTGACCCATTCACCCAGAAATGGGCCTCATCGCTGAAGATGATTTTTGATGATGAACGTCGTTGTCTGTGGTCATTTAGGTTCACCTCCTGGCTCAGTTGAATTTTGTACGGGTGCAGGCCCAAGTCCGAATTCACCAAGGTGTGGTCTGTGAAAGGCCAAGTTCTTGTGAGCGACGCGAAATTGACTGCCTTGGATTCTCCTGCACACTCTCACGAACAGCGGTGTTTTCGGAGATCTTCCGTTTTGTCAACGGGTGTTGTGTTCATTATTTACTGAACCAGTGGACTCAAGTTTATCCACCACACTGCGAATAGTCCTCTCGGTAGGGCGATTATGGCAACGGTAAAATTGGCAAAGCGCGCGGAACGTTGCCCGAACAGAACACCCATTTTTATAAAACAATTTTATCATTCGCACGTGTTGTTGAACTCTAGGTCCGTCGATGGTGATTTGGCAAAACAGACAGTTAAAAAAAAAATTAGTTCAGTGATAGCTACAAAAAAACAGTAATCAAACACAGGAGATAATGTATGAGACAAACAGTTTCGCCTTTACCTAGTTATATAAATGTTGACCTCAATTTAAACAAATTTGGATTGCACCTCAATTATCTCTTATTAAACATAGCATATCAGAAAAAACCGTAATTATGAAATTCATAAACTATTAATTGATCGTTTATTACACGTGCTACGTTTATCATTTAATAGAATTCCTGAAATCACCAACTCATATTGTATCGTCATAAATTTTTATGGATTGTGATTCGTTGTAAAAATGTTCAAATTATTATATCTATGTAGGTCATTGACGTAAGACGTTTCATTTAGATTTAGTGCTAGATTTGCAGTGAAATAGACGACTTAGGTTACTAGGACTACAGGTTTTTTACCAAAGACTTTTTCATTTGAAAGCGTTGGTTCATAATTTTTAGAAGTCTCTGGAGAAACTGATATATTTAAATATTAATTTAATAAGTCCTGGCTTGTTTCTACGTCGCGTCGGTATACTTTACAGATAATCCCACCTCCAGAACATTGAACAAGTTTGTTTTGACCATGGTCATGATCATCTATAGTATCGAGTACTTTACCGCCGATTTTGACATGATTAATTAGGTACACCGCGGTTTTGACAACTAACATATTTGGATGCACAGTACGTGTGGTTTTTTCAGTATTATTGAAGCTCTATAGAACCGCAAACACATCTGTGTATTTTTCGGTATGCGCCTAAAGTACCTTTTCTTTTATTTCCATTGTCAATTATTACCCCAGTCTCGATGCATCGCTCACGAAGATTAAGTATTCTTTTCAACTCTTGATACATATACATTTTCGATCATACACACGATAAAAATCCTTTGAACTAAAATTTCTACACAAAATAGTATTAATACATTTCAATATCCTCGCAGTACGTATGTACAGTGATGTTGTTTCAAAAATATTATATAATAACAATATGGAACCAACTAGTGTGTAGAATTGTTCCTAAGTGCCTCTTCGCACGGTCTTGGGGCGTGAGCGTGAATACCAATACACTAAAAGCATGCTCACACATTCTGAGACTGGTTGTATACGTTTTTATTCATCGGATTCTTACTGAACAGGACGCAATTCGTGCTTTTTAAATATGTTATGTAGAGAATTTATGTAGAGATATGCTAATTCAGTTTTGGAGTTATGTATATTTCTTGTAAATTTCATAGCTGGATATGGGTTGTTCTTAATAAATCATAAAGTATTTCCTGATATTTTTACAGACTTAAAACAAGGATGCTTTCATATTTGTCACATATGTTTATTTTACTCGATGTATGTACAGTGTACACAGATTTCTTGACAGGGGCTTAATGGTTTTGAGTTGTTTGAACTAATTTCAAATTTGTTACTTAGGTATGTATATGAAGTACTGTATCCCAAACTACCAACCACTACCTGCACGACACGGGAGCTAATAGACGCTACAGACTGTGGTGATATCAGGCAACAGCAAAACATAATTTAGCGCCATCTGGCCAAAACAAGCTGAACTCCATAGTAACTACTGATCCTGTATCGCGATTGAAGTTCTTGCGACGATTAGTGTACATAATATGTACACATAAAATCGTTCCCGTGGAATCGAAATCACCATAAGCAACAGCTAGTAATTGTATATTATTGATTCTCAAATGCACATTCATATTACAAAGAGATTTTTCGCCCGCAGCTTCACTCGCGTGTACTTATATATTTTGAGCGGAACCCTAATTCTTTCCCAAAATAAAAGTAGCCTAAGTAACTCATTATAATACCAGCTATCTGCTAGTGAACGTCCCGAGGAAATCAGTTTACCAGTCTAGCCGGAACAAACAGACAGACAGACAAAAATAAAAAAAACTGATTTTTAGGCATAGGTATATATAACTGTATTTATGCTTAAAAAAACTGTTATCTTGACATTACAAATAGATATTTCAATTTTATTTATTTGTATTGATGTATTGATATTGATTAGAATTTTAATATAAAGTAGTCTGCTATTTTATTAAAAAAAAAAAAAAATTTTACGTATAAATGTAAATAAATGAATGGAAATGAAAATTTTATAAAAGGTATTAGCAGTTCGAGTGTCACGGCGGCTAATACTTTCCATTAAAATAATAAAACAAAAATGGACGTGATGAGGTTCCATGTCACGTGGATTGACACATTATTGCATGAACATACATTTATTATGTATAATAAATTGGTGGGTCCTTTGCTCAGAAGAATGCAAAATTTTCAGAATTTTGTTCCACGAAATTCTTTAAACATTAAAACTTTAGACAGTTTTAATTAAATTCACATTCCTCTGTCACAGATGACTTTGATTAGAATTAAATTTTTGCCCATATTGATGTCGGAAGGTGAAAAGGTGACTAATGGTAAAAAAGGTAATGAATGTATATCTTTTTTAACTTTGAACCGTTCTGGAAACTAAAAGATTTTCTTGGATTACCTAGTCCTACTATTAAACCCTATTAGACTTTGTTATGGGACGCAAAGTCCTATGACATTCTTGGGCCTTCGCGTGCTCCTATCACATTGGGGTGAAGCGCCGTTGCTGTTGCATCAGTTGCCGAGACTCTGAAAATGCTGAAATATTCTAATCATATTGGTGGATAGTGACAGTTTGGGGTCCATATGTATGATAATGCGGTCCGTGCATTCGTTATTTCTTTAAAGAGTTTGCAAAGTGAATAAGCAACGGTTCTTGTGACCAGGATTTCCATGAAGTCATGCTAGGTTTTTCCACTTTTTCTTTTAAGTGTATTTTTTGAAATTATTATATTGTATTTACTGTCAATTAGGTTTATGCATTGATTGGATGATTATCATAAAAAAAATTAATCATAACGTTTAAAATTCTACGCATGTACATTTATTGAAACTGTTTGTAATAAATGAATGTAGGTATTGTATGTGCAATATTTGTGAAAAATATATTTGTTCATGTTTAAGGCTTTCCGCATAGATATTTTTCTCGCCTTTTTTAGAATCAGAATCTTCCAATCTCGCTTGACAAATTTGTATTATCACATTATATAATTTCTGATTATAAGACATTTGGGTCCTCAGGGGCTCCTAATGTCAGGGTTCGTGATGTTTTCCATTAGAGTGGTGACATGTAGCCTTAGTATGGCTCCGTGTGCGTCCCGAAGGTAAACTGGTGCAAAGTGCAAGAAACAGCGGACTTGAAATTCAACACTTCATAAATCTTGAGCTACTATTGTTGAAAAATATATGAATTATTAATAAACAACACATAAACAACCACACGGTGTTCCGTCACAAGTGAGTCTACTGCAGGGGACCTAGGATACCCTAGGAAGGAAGCTTCCGGGAACCCCTGCAGGCTATGTGACTATGCGTCGTCATGGGGCGGGTCATTTCTTTTCCTCTGATATGGCGAAGGAGAAGATGGCTGGTCCATGCGTCATACTCGTGAACGGATGCTGCTTGGGATGACTGGTCGGCCTAGTCAGCGATGCTTTAGCCTATACTATTATTTTGGTTCGATCAACTGCAACTCTAGCCTCTTAATCCAGTCACGAATTATTTTTAACAGTAGATTTTGTAATTGAATGAAAGTAGATGTGCACCTTGAATGATTTCTATGTTTAATAAGTTCAAACCTTTAACGGTATCACTGAGTGATTTTTATTTTTTAGTACGTTAGCTTTTGGAGCATTTCAATAAAATGAAATTCAGGTGGCATCAGCTTGCATCCTGTTCACCTTTCGTGCAACACTAACACTATTGTACCTGAAGATTTGACTTTTAAAAAGAGTGGCCATGAGTTTCTTTGCCAGTATTCTTCTAAACTGGAAGTTATAGATCGACACAAGCAGGCAGTAGATTTTGGTGTTTTCACCTAATTTACCTCGACAATCCAGCACATGCTGTGGCGTCTGTTTGTGCCGATTTATGATTTTAACTCTAGCTTCAATTTAACGTTCATAAATGTCACTTAGTGTCTTAATTGAATAAATGATTTTGAATTTGAATTATGGCCTCCTGATCAGCAGGCGACCACACCGTGCGATAGGGGGGGGCCTACCCCCCCTCCAAATGGGAGAGGCGCGTGCGGAACCCGCCGCGCCACCGTCTTAGGCCTGCTTCTGCTGGGGTAACGGTCAGCCCAACCCGCTACCCCCAGGCCAGCGCTCATGGAGGACGGAGATCAATTAAATAATAAAAATAATTATTATATATCCTACAAATATTATAAACGTAAAAGTTTGTGAGAATGTATGGATGTATGAATGTTTGTTACTCTTTCACGCAAAAACTACTGAACCGATCCCGATGAAAATTGGTATGTAGATAGCTGAAGACCTGGATTAACACACAGGCTAATTTTTTATCCCGATAATTACACGGCACCGGGACTGACGTGGGTGAAACCGTAGGGCGCATCTAGTAAATAATAAATAAATCATAGTTATATTTATAAAATGTCCATCCCAAGACGATGATGCTTGAGGATATCCAATAATTATGCTGTAGCTGCCAAATCGATCGACCATATTTAGAATTATTTATAACCTCTTATATTGACATTACCTTTTTTAAATCTTCCCGAAGGACGAGTGCAAGAGAATAAAACAGCAATGTAAAACAAGGCTCGTGACGTAATCTCTTTGAAAGGAAACATATTGTATAAATATATATTTATCAAGTAGACATTGACAAGTTACAAGCTAGCTCCTTACAAAAAACTGCTCTCACCTTTTATACCCAAACGTATAGATGCGTAAAGTTCTTAACTTGTCCCACACTTCAATCTCACAAAATAACGAAGTTAGTCTTAATAAATTGTATTATTTTCTTTTATAATGAAATACGCGGATGAATAATACATACGCGTACATATATGCATTAATAATGTATAATTCATACTCAAAAACTCAAATCAGAAGATATAAACGTCTTTACGTTTAAAATTAGAATTAATTTTGAATGTAATCACTCCAATTCACATAGATTGCTGATGTGGAGGGATAATGACCGATGCTCATTGATATTGGTAGTTTTTTTATTACTAGCCTTCAGTAATTAGTAATTTTCAATCCTACTTTTTCACTGGTTGCTAGTTTTAGGGTTCCGTACCCGAACGGTACGGTAACCAATGGGATCCTATTACCATTCTTAACACATTGAGACCCCTCCGTGCCTCAGGGACCACGTTAATAAATCGGTCCCGGTTGCCATACGATTTAGATTTAGCTCTGGTCTAACTACAAAACTTCAATATCGCCTAGTACTTAGGTTGTGGAGGTATCGTAGTTATACTGAAAGCCAACAATCCAACCCCAACTTAGTTGGGAAAAGGCGCAGGGGATGATGAAAATTTAAGGGTCTTGCGAGAATTACTTTTGTAGTAGTACCTGCTTTAAAATTTCAGGGTTCAAATGCAATCATCTCGTATCCTAGTATGACATCAATATTATGTGCATATTATATTATTTATCATTTTTCTTATAAAAAAGATATCGGTCTTATCATCCTTTAAACAGCAATGAAAATTATTTAGCAAAAAAATTCCAAATTTTTAGCACCAAATTCAAGTTCCCTAATGGACAAAGTTGGTTCGCACACAGCCTACTGAGTAAAAGTATATCGATATTAATACCACTTTCGCTTGCTTTTATCTAGTTTTGTACAGTCGTCAACAAAACTATTTTAAAGTTAGATTGAGTTACCCAAAGTGTTGTCTCACAAGTGTTTTGTATGGTTTTTGAGATCGCCTTCTGAGGACCTGCCAACATATTATACTGCCTTAACAAATTTTGCCCCAACTTTTGCCAGAACTTTTCGTTATTACATCATTGCGTGCTTTATTCTAACTTTTTAGGCATTATTGAGATTCTGAATTACCACAGAATAGTACTTAAGTAAAGAAGGCTACCTCATTGAAGATACTTAAACAAATAACGACTCCTGTAACTATGTAATTTGGTCCAAAGTACGTTGAATAAATAAATTGGTCAAATAATATTACGAATCACTGTACGCGAGTGTCTTTTGTTATGATGGCGACTTGTATACTGAAAATCATCAAACCAGCCGTGATCGTACATACTTGCAGCTTCCTAGTCTAATGATTGAGGCAACGAATATACGAATATGCTAACCAGTACTTAACACAGGTTAATAATAGCCGCAGTCTATTGTGGGAGAGCCATGCTTCAACACGTATGGGCCAGCTCGACCAGAGTGATACCACGGCCTCACAGGAAACCGGCAGCAAAGCAATGACCGCGTGAATGAGGTTACCGGAGGCCCTAACCCTTCCCTCTCCCCCTCTTCCCGCTCTTCCCTCCTCTTCCCTCCTTAGAGGCCGGCAACGCAATATTGTACGCCCAATATTCAGTGATCCCAGATAGAAATTCAAACTTGAATCTGACTTGTAATAAGTTTGATGTGTCAAAAGTGAAGGTTTGTGTCAATGCCGTGGCAAGTCTATACACTTGAGGACTCTTTTTCCTTCACTGATTACCGCCCAATCTCCATACTACCATTCCTTTCAAAAGATATAGAACGTCTTGTCTATAACCAAAACAACCTTTTAAACCCTTTTCAGTCCGGCTTCCGTACTACTACAACCCTTGTCAATATTTCAGTCAGTCAGTCGACATTAGATGAAGTAAAGAAAATGGTTATCTTACAGTACTTTCCTTGCTGGACTTCAGCGATGGATTTAAGACTGTCGATTTTGACATACTAATAGCTATACTCCGCTGTCTCAACATATCTCCAACAGTGCTTGATTGGTTTTATAGTTACCTCCCTGGCTGCCGCCAACGTGTTCGAATCGAAGAAGCCCTTTTTTTTGTGTTGCAATACTTCTGCTGGTGTTTGTTGTGTACTTTTGCAGGGTGGCGTTTTGTCCCCATTACTCTTCACAATTTTTATTAACTCTATCTCCTCTATACTTCTTTCATCCTACCACCTTTACGCTGATGATCTGCAAATCTATACACGCGCTTCTCTCGAACAGCTAACGGGAGACATTGATAATATTATTAAGGATTTATTGCACATAGCTGACTGGAGTGCACAATATGGCCTCACCATAAATCCTGTAAAGAGTCAAGTCATTATCGTAGGTAGTCCTAGACTTATTTCTAGAATTGAATGATCGAGGCTCCCTCAGGTTACTTATAAGGGTATAATTTTACCTTTCAGCGACAGAGTAAAAGACCTGGGGTTTTACATCGACAAATCTTGGGGTCCACAGCTCCAGGAGGAAACCTTGTCGCGAATCAGTCGTAGGGTACAATGAAGATCTATTGAAAGTTTAAGAATTATTTAAATTATTACGAGTACTAATTATGTTTTGCGTTTAGATTATGTTTTTTTAAATCACTAAAACACGCACAATTTTTACTTAGCAATTGCCATAACTAATATGGCAATTCCTATGTAAACAATTTGATTGGCTTTACTTGGACATAGAGTTTAGCTCAGACTTTTCACGTGGAATTCCAGATAAAGTATGATCTACAATGAATTAAGACAGGAATACTATTTGTAACATAAATCGTATTGTTTCAAAGTCCTTCCCGCGGGCGTCATCTATTGTCGAGTAGAGGAACTCATAAAAGGTAACGATTACCTAAATCGAGATGCACGCCATCTTTTGACGGAAAGAGGAATTAGAACCCAATTTGTAGAATGTCCTACATTATATTAGAAACCTCTAGAATTGTTTCGAGTTTTCGGAAAATATCACGATCTCTCCACGAAATAACGTTACGGGCATATAAGACGCATGCATGGCGATATAAATATTACTATTGTGTTATTTGTGAATTATTAAAATAAATTGTGTCTACTGTGGTAATACATTTTTAGGTTTAGATGTCTAATCCCGAACCTCAGCTAGTAACAGTCTCATCCGCAGTTTGTAAATTATTCGATTAACGGTCACAAAGTACTTCGAGATACAAAGAACTACACGGAAATGACCTAAATCATAATTATATTCTTATAAAGATAATATTATTTTTAATTCTTGATATTCCTTAATATGAAAGGGTCTGGAAAAGGTTTTTGAAGTACATTATTTTAATCCTAATATTATAAATGCAAATATCAGTCTGTTTTTGTTTGTAATGTTAAAAACGTTACAAACAAACTACGCCCTAAGCTTTCATCCGATAGTCATGATATTTGGCAAACAGAGAGGCCATTTATAAAGAAAAACTATTACTAAAATTTTGTATACGATAATAAACCAACATAAATCGGCTAAGGAATATTTTTTAGTGACACTAATAAATAATAATAATCTTATAAGAGAAATTCTCGTATCTCTTATTCCTTTATTATATCTCAAGTCTTAAGTGAAAAATTCAAGTGATATTCAACATGCTTTCAAAAACGTAAAATAATTTTAGACTAGACAAAGACATAAATGAGGAGCACTTTGTAAAAGTTTTTGGCACGATTTCGAATGCAGAACGCAAAAAAACAATCACGAAATACAACTACGGTGAAGATGTTGAAATTTTAAGTGTTTCAATTACCTTAAAAACTGTCAGAATTTATTGAAATGTCATGTCCAATCACAGTACTATAAATACTTGGTTTATATAGTAATGTCATTATGCAGCACGCAACGTTCCAATCTTCATTGTCTTCCACTTAAATAAATTTAATGAATTCCATTTCAAAATGTTAGAACTGAAATATTTCTAAAGTTTAAGACCCATTTATTTAAATATTGAGTTAGATTGTAATGTAACTTATGCTGAAATGTCTTCCATATCAATATCCTAAACAGAAAATTCATATATTTCCTGGATAAGCTTCTTCAGAAGACATTAAAGTCAGTACAATCCGCAATGAAAGTCGCCAAACTAATTTTTCCATATTCTACCCTAAAGAACAGTGGTTAACTAATCCTGGTGAGCATGGGCACTTTTTTTGGCACACAATTTGGAGAAGGAAATATGCAATGGTTTTGATACTAATTATAGAAAAATTTATTTATTAATTAACTCATTACAGGTATAATAAGTACATCTTTAAAAAAGTATTAATAAGAACGAGCAACGTGAACCCAACCATTATCCTACAGCCGATAAATTCTTGTGGTACACTTTACGCAAAAACTATTACACCTCATATACACCTCAAAATTTTTAATTTATCAAAGTCATTTAAATTAATTTTTAGTTTAAATTTTATATACTGAATAATATGTACTTAGGTACATTAGTACAGTACTATTTTAATAACATTCATAAGGCTATTATTTAAAAAAATCGTTAAGTTTATTTCTGTCGTTACAATTCTCAGATTCCAGATGGAACTTGAAGACTTCTTCTAATTAGATGCCGTTGAAGTTGTTGGGCTGTTAATTATTTAAAAACTAAAACAAGGTGGAATAGAACAAGAAATTCTGAGATATCGGATGAGATGAAACCATCTAGGTGAATGTGTACTAACAATTTTATAAAGCTGCAGTTTTAAGGCGACCAATATTTAGTCGGTGTGGTTCGATCGTTCCCTTGGTACAGTGGGTTTCATGCATAATGCAAACTTTCAATTGTCTAGTGCGGTACAGCGTTCACTTTGAAAATTCATTCAGTACGCTTGCTACCTCGGGTACACTGAGGGGTTGGTCTTTATCGTTTCTTGTGTACGTTTTCCTTAAGTATTCCAAATAGATTATATTAAGGGTGCATTCACATACAGTTGTTGAATTCACTAAGTACAGCAGAACATCGTAATTTATTTTAATACAGTAATGGGTCATTATGATATACGTAGGAAGCTACGTAAGTTTTGTCGTATGCAAAATAGATATAATAATATTTTGATTTAATGTCATTTTCGTTAACTCTAAGTTAATATAAAAAAAAAAGAAATTTGGTGGCATGGAATCGTTTGTTTCGATTTTTGAATTTATTTTTCTAATGAAAATAGTGGGCTTTTCTGGTTATGACATTCATGTAATTATCCTTCACGACGGACGAATGGTTGCTTGTATTTTTTACTTAAAAGAAAAATATTGGCTACGATTGTGGTTGATAAAGGGATGACTGTTACTGCTGCATGTTTAAGTCTTAAAAAGGTTAGCCTTAAGAAATAATATAATATAATACTGGGCTTTCGCATTAAGATAACGCCCCAGCACATCGAGCCAGCAAAACTATTTGCACCAAACTGGAATCAAATTGCTGGGACAGCTTTCTTATAGTCCGGATTTAAGACCATCTATCTGACTTCGCACTATTCCTGTATGTAAAAAAACAACCGAAGAGACGCAAGTTTTCGACCAACGAGAAGCTTATAGGAACTTTTGAGGTAATATGCGGCTGTGTTCTAGAGGGATACTGGAGCAATGTGTTAAGCTCCTGGTTTACACGAATGAAGACTTGTATTACTGCCAGTAGAGACTACTTCTAAGAAATTTTTGAAGTGATAACTTCTTATAGGAGGGTAAACCGCTTCGTTACGTAACGCGTTACGGCACCAATCTGTCTGGCGTTTAAGTTATCACTTCTGTCGGACGTCCCGAGACACGTTTTTTTTTCCTTAAAGTCCGACAAAACTTATGTAGCCCCCTATTACTAGTTGTATAGAAAACAATACTTTCAATTCATATGCAGCATTAACTAATTTATGTTAGATTTAGCAGAAAATATATCAAAATAAAAAAAAACAACATAATATGCGTACTGAGTTTTTACCTTCAAATAGACCACTTACACTGATTATAATAAAATCAAATTAGCTAAAACCTAATAATACATTAAAGAAATAAATTATTGAGTATTGTTTAGGAAACTAAGTGAATTTTGTCGAACTCTCCATAAGATTCTGTGCCTCCTCTGCCTCCAAGGGTTAATACCAAATAGTGATATACAGTTTTCCTCTTTTATATTGAACCCGTACATGATTAGGCCCTGCACGGGTTCTATAAATCGTTTATATGACCAACCAAGTCTGCGACGTGCAGAGTTACCATTAAACATATTGCGTTAGATTTAGACGGGAATTGCAACATATCAAAACGGGATATCAGAATAATCCAGATCTCTTTTGACACCTTATAAAAAAGTTTACCGACGCCTGTGATTGTTCCCTATATCAAAGATGGCACTCGTTTTAAATCTATAATACTAGCCGCATGTCTAATTTCGCTTATTGATATTGTTCTTGTTATCTCTGTTGGATTACTTAATACGCTTCTACTGCTTTCTACTGTTGTTCACAAGTAGTAGGTATTGTTTGGCACAGCGTTCTGTATCAGAGACTTCTTCAGTTTATGATACCTCTCAAAAATACAATTTACCAAATTGTTTTCCTTAATGTTCTGGCTTTATAGTATATTTAAAAATGTATAAAAATGCAGCTGCTAACCCGAACAAGTTGGAAAGCTATTTGTTTCATGACCCCAGATAGAAGTTTTGAGGGCTTCGCAAATAGACCGGGTATACCCGGCCACTCCGGAAACAAACTTGGAGTATTAAAGGCAAAGATAGGAACACTTAAGGGATATTGTTTTATTTTAACGGGTTACGGCACTTTTATACAGCTATAAAATATAGGTCAAATCGGTAAACTTCTAATATGAGTGAAACTTTGATAATAGTTCGTGATAATTGTTTCTTATAGAACTTTAACTCATACTAAAAATAGTAGTATGAAAACGTTGGCCCAGTGGTCTACGATGGTTCCGGATGTCTTAATATAAGCTGTTCTCGGATCTCTCCTACTTAAAGCGCAGTACGGCACAACGTGTGGTTTTAGTCGGTTCGATTCCGACACACCGAACCACCGAAAACCCCGGTGACGGCCCGAGGGGGTTTCCAAAAGTGTGACAAAAAAATAAAAAGTGATCTAGGAAAGTGTCACCTCTTACATCTGCTTGTACTTTGATAATCAAATCAAATCAAATCAAAATAATTTATTTCAATTTAACCCATTATGGGTATTTTTGAATTGTCAGGAGTAGTAGTCAGTCAGACTAAGTCAGTCGTGATGCAAGTTGCCTGTTCCAATAAGTAGATCCTGTGGCAAAGAACAGGCAAGAAACTCCAAGGACACTCTTTTTCAACATCTTTTTTTTTATATAAGAGCTTGTTCAAGGTACAAAGTAGGATGATATTTATGTGTCTCACCGGGGGTGTAGTTCATGTGATGCAGTATTCCTTCGATTTTTATTCGCAATTCACGGAAGAGACTTTTATATTTTATTAAAAATAGTGGCAAACTATAATAGATGATAAAACAGTTCAAAATGAGTTAATAGACCTTATTATGACTAGTTATACTGGTAGTGCTACGCTATTGGTTGGTTAAATAGTGGGGCTTAAAAGAACAAGAATGCATTATAAGCTGATAACGATCACTTGAGTGCTGATTGAGGTACTAACAACATAGTAGTTACTATTATTTAGTGATTTACATTGATTACAGCAATATAGATTGTTTCGAACATTTCGAGTTGAAACATCATGACGTCCGTATCAGCTAATGACGTAAAATTATCTTTATGCAAAACATACAAATGTGCACACAGTAATTAATAGGGTTAACTTAAAAATTAGTACGTTGGGTATCCACATAGAACCACATAATACATAATACAGAACTTGCCTTGCTCTTTTGCCCTTGTTTATCGTGCAGTTATTTCATGTCTTTAAAAAAAGAAATACATTACCAGTTCATTCGTATGATTCATCTACGTCGCTTGTGAAATATGTTTCATGATTCTAATTAGATACATTATATCTCTTATTATATCTATAGGACTGTAGAACAAAAATAAATCCTCATCTCCAAGGTGGAAAAACAGTTAATGAAATATTGTAATGTAAAGTCCAGAATTCAGAATTACTAGCTTAAACATTTTATAGATACACAAATTTATTAAATATTTATAATAATATAGTATACAATGACATGTTTAATAAATCCGTGAACAGAATAAGAAAAGATAAAATTTAAAAATAAATATAGCAGAAATATAAAAACTACTTTATAAGCACAGATAAATAGTAAAATTATTAAAATTATCATTGATAACCATAGATAAGACAGCTTAAGTATACAATACATAAGACACTGTACTTTTTGTAATTATCTTAAAGTACCCAAGACATTACATATTTTACTATAATTTTATATTTTTATTTTATAAGAAATACGTAATACACACATTTTATTATTGTTTTTAATGTGCCATCTAAAGCAATACATTACATAAAACAAACACAAATAAAACAAAAAATACATGAATTAGCTATTTATTGAAGCATAGGATATAGTTAACTCTTAGTTTATTCTTATAAAAAGCTCTCTTCCTCTTCTCTCCTTGTGAAAACTTTGCTGTGCCCAACAGGGTTCATAATTAGTAATGTAGTACCTTTATATTAAACATCCTATCAATGTAATTATGGAATGCAATAAAGTAATGAGTAATTTGGACGCAATGAAGTCTTTTTTCTCGTAGGGATTATTGATTCATTATGCAACACAGTGTTACTGAGGCTTTTTTTGTGAAAATGTAATACTAAATACTCTTTCTTTCAGTGCAACAAGAGTGCATTGTCCTTTCAACGTTTACTTTTTATAAATATAATACTAGCAACCCGCCCCGGCTTCAAACGGGTAGCAGAGGCATCTTCAACAAATAACAACATATTTCAATCAATTTATACAAACTCTTAATAAATTATACACCTAAACCTTCCTCATGAATCACTCTGTCTATTAGTGAAAACCGCATAAAAACCCGTAGTAGTTTATCGCGAACAGACAGACAGACACGGCGGGGGACTTTGTTTTATAATAATTATGTAGGGATATTGCATGCACCTTTATCGCAAGGATTCTTAACATAAGAATATTGGTCTAAACTCAGCGGCTTTCTGATGTAGCAAACATCCATATAGTACCTACAGTGTACCTATACCCGCCTACTCCAACCTGACTGACGTGATGTGAGTCACTCGTTACTAGTACTCTTGTTAATCCTTTCAATTACGCTAAAAGCTTTTGAGACTTGAATTGAAGTCAGTTGTATACCCTAAGATTTGAAACTTCAACCTCTTGATCTCAAGACCTTTGCCACTTTGATGTTGTCTGTCTGTGTATGTATAATATTAGATAGTGTTTGTTAAGTTGAGAAACCACAAATATGCAAGAGGAGAAACCCTGACTGAAAATAAATAAGTTTTAGATTATAGAACAGTACAAATAGTACTTCTAAGTTCCTGTAAAGCAAAGACAAACAAAACTTACCTAGTTTTAAAGCTGACTTTATAATTGTGTCGATTATCTTTTTTTTTTAACAATACCAAACCCTAGTTAACAATTGTAGGAAACAAAACAATTGACATATAAAAAAAATCAATCAACGTGACCACTCTACTGCAGTCAACTGTTTGCATGAGTCAGATTTTTTGGAATATACCTTTCCCCTTCAATATTTTCAACTGCAGTGTTGCGTGCCTGGCAATCAAAAGTTGTTCTGTTTTATTTACCTACTCAGATTGGCTATTTCTATTTAAATGGTGAAGACTTTTGTTCAAAAAAATTTCAATATTTGAATTCTCATAATCAGATTTATTGACTGGTTCTATATGACGTGAGTGACGTTTACAAAAAAATTAAAGATATAATGTTATTATTTCTATTGTTGCCATCAAAATTTGTGGGCGTAAGGAATAAGGAATCTATGGATTTCTTAAAATATGTAAATAACATTGAGACTTTGTACTATGATAAGCTTGTTGTAATAGTAATTTTAATAGACCCTCTTAAAGTAGCCACAATATCGTTTAATAAATCACTACATACATAATTATTATAAAACAAAGTCCCCCGCCACGTCTGTCTGTTCATAATAAATTGAAAAACTACTGAACGGATTTTCATGCGCTTTTCACCAATAGACAGAGTGATTCATGAGGTAGGAGGATTCGTGTTGTGTAAATTGTTTGTTTATAAAATGTCTCTACTACTCGTGCGAAGCCGGGGCGAGTTGCTAGTTATAAAATTAAGTCCCCCGCCACGTCTGTCTGTCTGTCTGTTTGTTCCCGATAAACTCAAAACTACTGAACGGATATTCATGCAGTTTTCACCAATAGATAGAACAATTCATGAGGAAGGTTTAGGTATATAATTTGCTAAGGTTTTGTGTAAATTGGTGATGTCTCTGCTACCCGTGCGAAATGGGGCGGATTGCTAGTTTACTAATATAATGAAGATTGAGAGTTTATTTTTCCATATTGAACTCGATAGTCGCTGGAACTACTAGTCGTATTGAAAAAAAAAATTTTTTTTTTCTAATAAAGAATACTAGCAACGTGGGTCACACATTACTAATATTCTTGTTAACCTCTCCAGCTAAACTAAATATGCTTGTGCGCTTGCTTTGCTTTATTGATTGTTGTTTTGTTTAGTTGTAGGCTATTTAAAATTACGCTGCAACCCTTAGAAGCAGGGTAGAGACCATAAACAATAATAATAACTTGACACATCTCATACACGGCCGTTTGATTCGAGATTAAGTACTATGGTAACCAGACTGCTACACTGATAGACATACTTATATATTTCTAAATAAATAAATAAAAAATGCGACAAAACTGATAGTTATCATACCAACCGCATAGATATAATTTATTTTAGGCTGCATAGGCCCATGGATAAATACTTTAATCTAAATATACCTACATACTATAACATTCTTTGTTAGTAAATATAACTTAAAACTAAGTTAGTAACACTTCACTTGCACTAAGCCTTTGTACGGTCTATAGGTACTTGTCCGCGGAAGCGATGAAATACCACACCTTGCGGCCAAAAGACTTCACCTAACACCTGGTGCAGATAACAGTTGGGTACGTCCACCACGATAGCCTTGAAGTTGACGTTGCAGCGCGACTCAAGCATCTGTCCTCTAGGCGCATAATGCAGCTTCTGCCGCACGTACTTGACGATCTCTTCTGCCTCAGTGATGACTTCATCCCGGTTTACATCTCTCTATACTTGTAGGGAGATGTACACCGGGGTGTTCGACGCAGCGTCATGCAGCTTTACATTAGCGTCCACATGGGCCTCGCCACAGCAATTCTTAGCGTTTCGTATAGTCGTGATCGATTATAACTGTACGGATGGAGCAATGGTTAAGTGGTCACCTTGATTACACTACGCTACGTTGAGTGTTGTGGGTTCAAATCCCACACGGGACAAAAGTTTGTGTTATCCACAAATAGTTGTCCCGAGTCTGTGTGTTCTATGTGTCCGTTGTTTGAATGATTGTGAAGCTATTGCAACAAGCTTATCATATTACAAAGTCTCAATGTTACTTACATATTTTAAAAAATCCATGGATCCTGATCTTGAGTCGGTTAAGACTGAGCTGTTTGCATGTTAAATGTGGTGACACCTCCATCAACACCAGATTAGATTGCTTGCAGCTATGTATGTCGGCCGAGCGACAGTTGTGCGCTTCACGAGTCCGTTGTCTTACTCATGAGCGAAATTGGTTGAACGGAAGTGCAGCAAAACCTACCACTGAACGGAATACACCACTACAATATCTGAATAGTAACAATAAGTACGTTGATTCCTACGTTTCATCCCCTCAGATGAACTTGGTTGGGTTTTAAATATTTGCAGGCTTTCGACTACAGGGTAGTACCACGCTACGTCACATATTTCCAACGGTGTCAATAGTTTGGTATACGAGGGTGGCACTGAAAATTTCGGGAATCAAGGAAGTGACACAACATTACTATTTAAAAATGTATTTATTGCTTTTCGAATTCTCCGCCAAATTTGACACATTTTTCCATACGATGGAACCAATCATTGAAGCAACCATTCCATTCGGAAGTTGGGTCTCCAAACTGGCCGTTTTGTAGGAGTCCACAGCTTCTTCAGGTGATGAAAATCTCTGACCACGCAATTTATTCTTTATTTTAGGGAAAGTATAGAAATCATTAGGGCTTAGGTCGGGGCTGTACGGCGGATGGTCTAATAATTCTATGTTTTCTTGCTTTAAAAACTCTTTTGTTCTGTGCGCGGTGTCAGAACTTGCATTGTCGTGATGGAGGATGATGCGGCGGTTGCAGTTCTCTTTACGGAGTTCAGAAACGACCTGTGGCAAACAAATGCTAGCATACCATTCTGCATTAACCGTTCTTTGTCCCTCAAGAGAAATAGTCGCAACATGGGCGGTTTTGGAGACAAACGTGGCCACCATTTTTTTTGCAACACTCCGTGAACGAAAAATTTTTGTTGGCTTTAACTCATTTTCGAACACCAAAACTCGTGACTGGTTTTTTGTTTCGGGTTCGTACGCATATATCCAGGATTCGTCACCTGATACAATGTTGTGCACAGCATTTAAGGATCCTGCGTGGAATCTTTCGAGAGTTCTGATGCACCAAGTAACGCGAGCCGCTTTTTGCTCTTCACAGAGCGAATGCGGTATCCATCGGGAAAACAACTTTTTTACACCTAATTGTTCATGCAAGATTATTTGTATTTGACTCATGCCAATATCTAAAGTTGCCTGAATATCGCGGTATGTCACATGTCGATTTTAGTCAATCAGCTTACGCACAGCATCAACGTTTTCTTGGGTGACTGCAGTTTTTGGACGACCTTGACGTGGATCATCACTGAGCTTGACAATTCCACGTTGAAATTCAGCAAACCAGCGACAAATTGTGGTTTTGGATGGGGCTTCATCACCAAATGCAGAAATCATCCGGTCAACACACTGTTTTTGCGTTAAACCACTTCGAAAGTCATAATAAATCATCGCTCTTGAATTTTCTGTCTTTCTTGAATTTCTTGAGTCAGTTCCATTTTATCAACGACTAAACAAGTTTGACAAAACCTTGTGATAAGACCGATAATCTTTTTTTAAATAAATAAATGGTATTTGATGTTTAAAACCAAGGTGTTTTCAATTAAAAAGATTTTAATATGACAGAAACAGTGGAAATATTCCATTCCCGATACTTTTAGTGCAGCCTATGTATATCTAACTTATAATACGAATGTAGGCTTGGACCTAAACGGGGTGGAAGGACCACGCACCACGCCAAGTATACATTAGCTTAGAGCACAGCAGATTTGAAGCCGCCTGACCTATCTAGTACCTTCACGCCCTATAGAAGGCCTTGAATAGGTAGCCGATTAGCGTGGCGCTGTTTTAGTCATGTTGAACAGGGTCACCAGACATCGTGACCAAGGAGGGGAGAGAAATGTTGATAAAAATAACAAAGATACATGACATACACACCTGTGTGCGTGTATGCCTGTGTTCAAGTGCCCGAGTGTATATATCTGCGACTGTGCATTTGTGATTGTATAAATAATGATAACACTGTTCTTTCCGCAGAACATCACAATAAAACGTTTCTTTCATCCATCACTTGCTTAGTCAGAAACAGTGCCTAGCGGTAAGCCACAGACAGCGGCGCCATTATTGCAACATGTATAGTACAACTTGATTATTCTAGGTATCGCTCACAAACGTGACAATTGTGCTGATAGTTAAACAGATCGCTAAAGTGTTTTGCATTTGAATACTTCAATAGAATTTAAATTTTAAAGGGGTGATAGATCTGATCTGATCTGTGCCCGACATACATGGCTGCAGGCAGTCTAATTTGGTACTGATGGAGGTATCACCACATTTAACATGCAGATAGCTCTCAGTTTTTAACCGAATCGAGATCAGGATAGTTGTAGGAAACTATACGGGCCATCTGGCCCTTAATCGGCACCTATTTACCATCAATGCAACAGACAGTCCTCTATGCAACTTGGAGGAAACACAACGAACAAGTATCTTCGCGGGTGCAAAGTCGCTCCTAGAAGCCTGTGAACTCCCCAGGAGGCTTCTGTGCTTCTGGAAGGAGCTAGGCTCGCTCAACTAATCAGCCTTATCTGAATGTATAATGGACCGCATATGAGTCTTAATGCGGAAACAGAGCTCTATAACAATAATAATACCAATCCCGTTCCATTTTATTAAAGAAGACTTGGCCGAATGATTTTTCTTATTGACATTACCGATGAAGGTTCGGCGTGTTTTGTTTGTGGGGACAAACAAAACAAAATCACACTCTGAACTGTCCTGGTCCTGTACTTCTTTATTAACTATTAGCTTTGTAGGTATTTTGTACAACCTAAAAAAGAAAAAAATAAAGAATTTCATCTTTTAAAACAGAATTTATCCTATCGCTGTTAAAAACAAACTTACCAATTATCCATCAAACATGATTCATGCTCTACCCATAAATTTATTACATTTAGTTGAACCCACAAGTGTTAAATCCATTACCAACAACATCAGTAAAAAGGTTCGATAGATCAAACCACACCATATACCAGATAAACTGCCAAAACACCATTTAAAACATTCGCCTTAACGTTATGACGTCATTTTACTATCACTAGGCTTAAATATATGAAACTGTTTTTTTTCGTTCGTTGAAAAGACACCATAAAATCGCCTTAGGGACTATTTTGCTCATCGCCGTAAAAGTCTTAAGCCACTTTTACAAATTGATACGCCTATACCGCCCTTAAGTCATTGTAATAAGAACCTGAATTGGTCCAATGAAAGTCAAAACTTACACACAGACGAAATTTAAACAGAAGATCAAATACCCCTGTATCGTACATAAAACGTATGTATAAAGCAATAAGAAATTAGAACCGACACAGCTGTTTAAATATGCAGTTCGATAGATTGATTAGATATTTTTTTCTGTGATTATTAACGTTCCCATTACACGCATTATTGAAGTTGCATATTTTATTTACCTTTAAGAAAATTGAACATCGAGAAAACATATCAACCACTAATTCTATTATATATACAAAAACAGAAGGAAACAAGATGAACCCGGAAATAAAACCCTAAAAGTCCCAATCGCACGCAAACATGCCACGAGAACAACGAGACGATCCTATGTTACTATTTAAGATCAAATCAAAATCGCTCAACTTCATGTTAATCTTCCTCAAAGTTTACAAGTTCCCCGATTAACTATATTGAAAGCTGTTCTTAGAGTTATCGGCTTTATTCGATTAGGTAATCAAAATGGTTTAAATGGTACACACTTAACAGAATTATACTCAAAATCCTAAAAGTCGTTAATACGTTGAAACATGGAATTTTGAGTTGTTTCCCTTCATAGTTTCTAGATAAACTGAATATACTTAATTCCGATACTAGATGGTGTCTAATCCAAAATATTAAAATGGCCATAAACCGCAAAATAAACAAAATACAACCAAGGTAGCAAAGAGAAAAAAAAAACATTTCATATTTTGAGCGGTGTCACTTTTGCGTTATTCCTCTCTGGGGTATTTTTAAGTTTTTTTTTATAGACAACGCCAGCCCTAGCCATGATTCCTATGCCGAGGGGGGCTTTACAGACATTCTAATAATGGGCACAAAAAACATTCAGACTGGGGACAACTATATGTAGATCACACAAATTTTTGTTTACTCGCCGCGGCTTAGCGGCGTCTACTTTAACCATTGCGTCATCCATGCAGTCTACATGTCTAAACATTGATAGCGATCCAGCACGATGCTATTACTGCTTCATCATCATCATTATCAGCCTTTCATCGTCCACTAATGGACATAGGCTTTTCCTCATGCACGCCACTAAGCTTGATCGTCAACTCTCCTCATCCAGATCGTCACTCCATCTGACCGCAGGGTGTCCTACACTACGATTTCCTATTAGCCACTATCTTCTGTAGGCTGCTCATTTTAGTAAACATATCCACTGTAACCTATTCTAGGTCTTATGTCGTTTAAGACATTATCATTATGAAGCCGCTCTTAACGCCTAACACAACTATGAGGTCAAAGGCCTCTTGGGGCCTTGCCCCCCTCCGGCTTAGAGAGGCTCGCGTGGAATAAGTAGGTAGGTAAAAAGCATGGTGGTTTTTACATTTAACTCATGATTAAAGATATCCGGATATCATTGGCTTACATAATGTAAGTTTGCAAATTTGATTGTATGAAAAGAATTTCTACAAGTGCTATTTCCGGATGCCTTTGGGCACCGGCTCCGATTGAATCGAAGTGAACCAATTAAAGCCACGTGGCTTAACGAGACACTACAAGACCATATGGGCGAGTTTTAAAAGAAGAGCCAACGTTCTTGAGATAGCGAACGTACCTACCCAGATACGGTTTGGGCCCAGCGGAGGTTTCCCCACAAGAAAAGAAACAAGGCATTGCCTCTTCCGTTATCCAAGCTGCAGACTGCAGCAACCAATGGTTCACGACAGGCGTGTTGACTACTTTGTCATCATATTTAGTTAGAAGTTAAATAGAAATGTCAAATGGTTGTATTTGTTGAATATTTTATTCAAACGTAAACGCGCTTGAACCTCTGTTACCGCTAATACTGTGGTACTTACCGTCACGTTGTATGTAAATTTTAACCTTACAGAAATAGACAGACAACTCGATATTCTTTTGAATAGCAATTTTTGCGGTAATAACAATCGAGTAACATAAGTGGTCTGGGGCCCGACCCTTCTCATATCTTTATTGATATCCATCATATTCCAATGCTATGAAGATAAAGTAAATGTGATGTAGAATGTTTGCGATATACGTTGAAAGCGATGTTTCATTGTTTTGATAACATTACGTGGTATTAATAATAAGTAATGGATGGTGATAGCAATTCTGGTGGATATTGGATTCCTTTGCTGTGATATTCTCAGTGGTGATTAAGCGAGAACGTTAGATGCGCACTACACGGTACGATTAACCAAAAATATTTACAGTCAATGATGAATGTCGGTCATGAGCTACATATAAATGACTATCTTTTTACACAACACGTCATTATTTGAAGCAGCGGTAGCGGAATGGCTAAGTCGTCGGGCTTGCGATGAAATGGTTACGGGTTCGAAGTGGCTGTACGTCGTTAGTGCACTGGATGGGGTCCAGTGCACTAACGACGTAAACCCACTCCTAATACAAGCATTTAGCTAGCTGGAGGGGTTAAGTTTTTGCTGAACACAGTCTATAGGTATGTTAGTCTTTCTATTTTATTTAAAACATAAAAGATTTTTAATATTGATATGGTCACTATAGAGATGTTGTAAGGTTAGCTAATTACGCAATAACTTAAGACAAAAGGTCCCTTAAGTATTGACTGAATAAATTAACCGACTTGGTATTACATGGATCTCACAACTTTTTAAGGTAGAAGAACTTAGTGGCGAGACTTGGTTTTTTTACAAGTTTTGTTTTTGATGGCATCTCATTTCTTATTGTAGGTAGTCTTCCGCGTTTTCTTTTCCGGTACTACTTCTTGAGCTTCAGCTACAGTTTTTCTCAAAGCCCACTCCCTGTCTCTATTGGTTTTTCTCGGAGGCTTTGATGTTACAATTTTTGACAAGTCTGGACTGTAAATGATTCTTAGTCTATTGTATTAACAAATTGAGGATTCCTGCGCTTTAATACTTCCAAAGTCGACATTAATTAAATGTAATCCGCCCAGACTTGTAACTATCGAAAGTGCCACGTAAGCTTAACCGGATGTGAATACTGCAGAACCGATATCCATCAGCGCATTATTTAGACTTAGGCCCTGACTTTTGTGTATTGCTGTAGCGTAGGCTATACATATGGGAAACTGTTCGCGATGAACATACGCCCTATGAATAATTTCAAATTTAGTTTTGACCGGACCAAGCTATTAAACATGTTCTTTATTATGTCTGTCTGTCTGTTCGCGATAAACTATAAAACTACTGAACGGAATTTCATGCGGTTTCCATTAATGGTGTATAATTTGTACTCGTGCGAAGCCGGGGCGGGTTGCTAGTATTTTATAAATGTATGTATACAGAGCCTTTTAACAAATCACTAGTGTCTTGAAATCTCCCATTACGGACACAACCGTCAACAACGTCTGCCCACGTTCGGGTGGCTCACGCCACGCGGCGATAAGCGATGTTTCCCCCCCGTAACTTTTAAAATATTTGACAAAATTATGTACTTTAAATGACAAAGTTTATCTACTTTGAACATCAGAAGCGATAAAACTATTTATTTTGATAAAAATCAATTTGTCACTGCTAAATGTGAATTGGAAATAAAAAATCAAACTTTATTGTATTTATGGTTCACTATTTTGGTAATAATGGCTTACACATAAAAGATAGATATATACTGTCACAGAGTTTTTTGTAGAACTATTTAGGAGAAACAATCCTACCGTACATTATATTCGGATAACTTTTACAGTATTCTCACCGCACGCCAGAATAGCTCGCAGATGACAGATTTTTTTTCGACTTACTTAACATTTATCGTTACATTTTGGCCAATATGCATAATATCTTCATAAATTATAGTCTATGTGTTAATCTGATTTATAAACTATATTATTTTGTAAAGTTTCATTAAAATCCATACAGTTCTTTTTGCGTGAAAGAGTAACAAACATCCATACATCCTCACAAACTTTCACGTTTATAATATAAGTAGGAGTAGGATATATAGGTACACTACATCCATACATCCTCACAAAATTTCACGTTAATAATATAAGTAGGAGTAGGATATATTATTATATGTATACTGATTCATTCACCGCAAATTTAACTTTGTAATCCTTTGCATTTATATAGGATTACAAAGTTATTTATGCAGTTGGTGTATCCAGAAACCTGGACCGAAATTACAAAATATTTTAGTTTTTCCTTGATTTATACACTAAACGCTAACTGTATTTTAAATTTGAAGCTAGAAGTGCCTTAGAATTTTGATGATCGGTCAGTCAGTGACTTACAAAATTACGAAGCTTTGACTAGTTATAATTTTTAAGCTACTGGTTCAAATTGAATGAAATTTGAAATATACCGTATTTATATAAAGCCAACTTGGTCACTGAAAATTCAGGCTTCTAGTTTTATCCACAACCAAGTTATAGGGGGTCGAAAATGGCCTGAACTGCTTCGAGAAAAGTATAGTACGGCCGTGCCGCTTTTTTTTTTTGCTCGACTTGGCGGGGGCACTGTCGTGCCAGCAGATATTCTAAAGTTTTATTACAAAAAAAGATAAAATGAAACTTAACCGCGGAAAAAAAATGTGACGTTTATGGACCTAACGCAGTGTCAGTAAGAGCACAAAGTTGGTTTAAGCGTTTTCAGACCGGCAATTTTCATATCAAAGATGCAGCACGCTCTGATCGCCCTCATACAGATAAAGTCGATGGCAGTTTTGAAAAGTGGAGCAAGATCGCCATAGTAGTAGTTACCACATAGCCGAGGAATTGAGGTTTGACCATAAAACTGTTTTGACATTCTTGAAAAAGTCTGGCTATACAAAAAAGCTCGATATTTGGGTCCCACACGAGCTCACTGAAAGAGAATCGCAAATAAGTACACGATGCATTAGGTATGCATCGTGTACTTATTTGCGATTCTCTATTGAAACGTAATGAAATGAAACCATTTTTGAAAAGTTGAAAAGTGTGATCACTTACGACAAAAACGTGCGAAAAAGATCGTGGTCAAAGGGTAGTCAAGCTCCACAGACTGTAGCGAAACCTGAATTAACACGCATTAAGGTCATGCTATGTGTATGGTGGGATTGGAAGAGCATCATTCATCATGAGCAGGCAAAGGGTGGGGTTGAATGTGTTTCGACTGGCCTTGATCGCCTAGAACAGATCTAATCCTGGCACACCCTCCTCTCCGGAGGGCGTGCACAGCGAATGGCCATGGGAGCGAGCGCAGGTCGTGTATGATCCCCATGACAAGCCTGGAGAGTTTTCCTTCTCGTGGTTGCCACCTGTTTTTGATCTGGTTCCCTATGAAACTGAGATAACTGAAACATTCAGTCGCAATTCCATCCTCTACATACCATACCCATCCTATTGTTCCTTCTGCGGGGTAGTATGTGGTTGATACTTGCGGACTCATCATCAACTAAGACTACGGTGAGGGGAGAGTGACACCCGTGTCAGGAGAAATCTTGGCCACTTTCGGTCGGTTTTTAGGAGCAGCTTTGAGTATTGTCAAATTTATACCAATGTTATCCATATATCACGTAATTAATTATGTACACCAAATTTTATTATTTTGTATAATCAATCATACATACAAGTGGCAGGTTTATCACTAAAAGCGATATATTCGAGCAAACAATGAAAGAAGATAATCTTTGCCTTCTCAGAGGGTCCTCGATCTATTTGAAATGTATTTGCTTATTACAAAAGAAACAACACTAAGTATCATTTAGAAAATGCATGATTTAGTTAAGATTACATTCAGTTGTAGATTTTTATAAGTAAATTATAAAAATGTACTACAGGATATTTAAAAATCATGTGCACAGAACATTATCATTTGAATAACCTAATTATATTTTTCTCAGAGTGCTTTTCCGACAGAGTTAGTGATCTTATGAGTATAATACTAAATAGAGATGAAACGGATAACCGGGTACTATCCGGCCTAAATATACTATCCGGCCTAAATATACTATCCGGATAGTAAATCAAGTATTTTTTTTAAATCACATAATATAATATATATAATCGCGGGTAAACGGTAGGAGACAAATAAATTTATCTGTGAAGAGGAAATAAACAGTTTCGATTGTCTTCATGGAAAAAGCCACCTAAGAATCGTCCATCGAGCTCTTTTAGCTTCAACAACATTCAAACAGTTTTTTAAATAATATATACAACATAACATTGACAATAGGAGTTCAAAAGTATTTTTAATTCAGCTTACAAGCTTACAACGCCGCCCTCAAGCATGATAAATCAGTAGGACTTTGCTCAGTTTCTGTCATCGTTTCGCTATTTCTTAAGGCAGCAACGTGACATTACTTTAGACATCCAAAATAAGCAATTGACAATGTTTGCCCAGATATCAGGCGGTTGGTTATCCGGCTCTCTAGCCGCAAGGTTGCCCGTATATCCGGTATCCGGCCAAACAGCTATCCGTTCCATCTCTAATGCTAAGTTCATTTACCTTTTATGTCGCTCAGTGTTTTCCCCATCCATTTTCTCATGTGATACGTAACATAACTAAGTTATCTCCTTACAGTCACAGTCAAGATGAATTTACAAAATAGGATAGGATTATTTCGGATGCATGGTGATATTTCCTTTACATTTTGTATTTTTTATTAAAATAGATTAGACTCCTAAATTACCTGCAAATTGTTTAAAAAAAACGTAAGCCATTTTATAACAGGTTTTTAGTTCGCGAGATCATCTCCGTAGGAAAACAGTGTTCTAGAGTAAGCGTTATGCACTTAGGTATGATTTTTTTTGCACCAAACGCAAACATAGATACTTGATAGACATCTAAATTCCCGTAATTAAAATGTCAATCAATGGTATTCAGAAGCGTTCTGCAAATTAGCAAAAGCACCGTAGCCTTTGAGATTTCAGCCAATCTCAACTCCCGAATGTTACGGACGTTTTATGAATTTGCAATCTCTAGGTGCAGGGAGTAGACAATTGTACTTATGAGAAATTATGCAATTGTGTAAATACGAAAATGTTATTAAAAGCTGAGCAATCAAGAACTTCGTAGAAATTTAACTCGATATACATAATTACCTATAATACTTCGCACCTTTTGTGTTGCGCCATAAAATTTTACTTTTAGTATAGAGTTTACTTATTTTTTCAATGCAATTTTTTTAAAGGCCGTCAAATGCCAACACTAAACCTAGCCACCCATGTTTTATTAATCTGTTTTGCAAGCTAATTAAGTTTACAAAATAAGCGTAGGACTCCGCATAGCAACAGCAGTATTTTCACGGTAAAACCCATTTCCAAAATCACATGCAAATTTATATTTAAGTGAGACAATATTTCTGTGTGACAATAAAAGTTGTGGAATTAAACGTGAATGCTCAAAGTAAAACATTTCGAAGGAAAAAAATAACGAAAATCAAAAATATTTTTCTATAAAATAATTGTATTTCAGATCATTTAATAACTTGCCAGTGTCTTAGATGGGAAAGTTTTTGCATAACTTTAAAGTGCCTTAATGGTCTACATCTAAAAGATCTTTAAGAATAATACAAATTTACGAAGTCTTTTAGAATAACTAACTACTGTTACAAACATTTTGGTCGTAACTTTGAAATAATAATAATCCTAATATGAAAAATTCAATTGTAAGATTGTTTCTTTCTTACGCTTTCAATCAACTCAACCGATCACCATGAAATTGTTATTAGGAATTCTTTCATCTAGAAAAAAGTACTGTTCCCAAGGGACATAAAAATTAATTTAACGTAAACGAAGCCGCGGGCAAAAGCTAATAAATGATGAAATATATTTTACACACATAAGTGCATATTTGTTTATTTGCCAAAATGTTTTACACCCCTGGCAATTCATCTCGATACGATCAGATAAATATATTTATTTAAGTGCATATTTGTTTATTTACCAATATGTTTTGCACCCCTGGCAATGAAATTCTGTACGATCAGATAAATATATGTGAGGAGGTAAGGATCAAAAGCTTACATATCCACTTAATGTGATTTGTTAAAAAAATAATAAAAACCAAACTATTCTCAGTACACTTAAGAATAAGAGAGGTTTTCAATGTATGTAATTTTGATGAGCCAAAAATAGGCCATTAAAATGGTATCGTTTTCCAATTATCATAAGAAATCCGAATGGATATGTGTAGTTTTGTCATAACCATTTTTGATTAATTGTTTTGAACCACTCTATTGGATAAGTGTGGTTTTGATGATCAGGGCCATGAGTTCAATTATTTGTGAAGTTGGATCCAATGGATCTTTATCTTCATACGTGGAAATAAAATAAAACAAAATTATTAATTTAATTCTGCCTTCTCAGGGTAAAGTGTCTAGGAAAATACATATTAACAAAGACGAAGTAAGCACTCACTTGTAGTTCTTTACTTTATCGTCCTTTTTTCGGTTTTTCTTCACTCGACAATTAATCTCTTGTACCCTTGCATTTTCATCACCTTCCATCTTTTCAAGAACTTTGATCAGTGCAAAATCGTTACAAACAAAATTTGTAGTCACCACAGTACTTTGCTTACAGGCCAGTATTATAAAAAAAAATTAAAAATCCTGCCAAAATATGAATGTTTCTGTCAATGTCACTATGAAAGTGATACTGACAGTGTCACTTATGACAGTAGTTGTCAAATTATGTTTTTTTTTTCTATAAAGAAGGCACCAACATAGAAGGGACAATTGATAAACAAAAAAACATGTATAAGTGCGATTCTGACCTACTTGATATAAATGTCCTACTGTAGAAATTAAAGGATTTATGTGGCATTGAATTTTATCATGATAACTATAATTTTACAGTAGGATTTGTGTTAGTTTTGAACGAAACTAATGATATAGTTTGCATTTCGTGGGATACAAGCTATTTCGATCAAAAATGTTTTGCGAAATGATGAATAATAATTTGGTATCGTTTGGTATCGTATAATAAGAATATAAAAAAACGACAGACAAAAGTGGACATGTGAGTTTTTGATCCTGACCTCCTCATTTAGCAACACTAAACGTTTGAAATACCGATTCAGGTTTAATGTCGGTATTCTCGGCACAGAAAAAACACAGATGAGCCCATTGTTCATCTATTTATTTATGTAGAAATGAAGTGTTACTTTGTAATAGTAGAGTGTTGAGCACAAAGTGTAAACTTATTACTCAAGAGGGTTTTTACAATATCATCTCGTTCAGCTCAGATGTTCAGATTTCACGTAACATCATACCTCTTTGCTATAAGTTCTCTTGCTTTCACGTATTAGACTGAATGAGCTCTTTTCTAATCGTTGAATTGGTTTTTGCGCTGGGGTTTTTTTTTAATTTAAACTTGTACTTACATACGTTAATTCTTCATAATTTGTCATCAACGTACGGTGCCTTATCTTTTTTTATATCATCTATCAGGGTAATTGAGTAGAAGACTACATGAGTTCAGGATCGAAAATCTAAATTTATCGAGTCCGCGACATATCGAGGTCGGCGTAGAACGACTATTGTCCTACCTGGGCCTCATCTTTGTCAGTACCTTACTTCACCTACCCACATTGAAAAACAAATATTGTAAGGGCCAATCCCGACCAGTCTTTAAACCCATCAGTGTACAACTAGCTTTATTAGACACTAACTATATCACAAGATTATAGAACGCAAGTTAAAAATTATAGTGTTTTTACTAAAAACCAAGTGCACTTGCTTTTATTCTTTTCGCAAGCGGCTAATTGCCCATTTGCGGGCATTCGGGCGTGCTTCGCGAAAAACAGAGAAAGTCAGTCGCCATTTTAATTCAATTCTTCCGAACAAAGCTGCTGTTGCATTTTCCGTTGTTCCCTCTACATTTTGTTGTCGAAAAGTGCAAACGTCTATGAAACAAAAATGGTACAAAAATATCTTAATTTCCTATCCATTTAGAGCGTCAGATGGTTCGAAGATAACTCAGTACGATGTTAGAAAGAAACATTGGGTACAATTAAACCCTTTCAACGTGAACCTTGTTTGTACCATTAGAGGGTTGAATTAAAAAGATAAAGTACACGGTAAACACGAAGAGGTAAGTATAAATGTTTTAAGTTTGTTTAAGTACTTTTTTGGAGCCATGAAAGCTGAGATACCATCAAGTCGTTTGGTGTTTAGCTTTAAAGTCTTATTATATAATAAAATAATGAATGAAGTAAAGTGAATACTAACCTAGGTGAGTTGTAAAGCGCAGAGGTGGGTTATCAGAATATTTGGTGGTACTACGCCCAAGTCACATCTGATGCTGATGGCTTCCTTTACTCTCCGAAGTACTTACAGTAAGACTTCATAATTATTATGTATCATTAGACTTACCTACCTGAAGCGTCTACTACGCGTCTGTCTGTCTGTCTATTTGCAATAAACTCAAAAGTACAGAACCAATTGATAGAGTGGTTCATGAGGAAGGTTTAAGTGTATAATTTGTTAAGGTTTTGTGTAAATTGGTTGAAATATGATGATGATTGTTGAAGATGTCTCTGCTACCCGTGAGAAAACGGGGTGGGTTGGTTTAAATTGAATGTACTTTTTGTATGTTCTTAAAGAATTTTGAGTTTTTTTTAATGCTTTAAGAAGTCATGTTATTAGAAAGCTATACCCATAAAAGTAGTGCTAACAATTCACAAATGTGTTTTTTACAATCTTGGAAGTAAATTTTAATCTATTTTTAATTATCGTGGCGGATTGAAACTTTGTATGTATATGTGGTTTGGATGACAATTCTACAATTTAACATCTTGGAGCTGATCTGATTATGGAGCTAGGAGGTAGATTGTGGAACACTTTAGTGGCACCTAGTAAACTCATCGATTTTAGACTCATATGATTTGTTTTGACGAGTCCAACATATTGGGTTTTCTACTAAAGCGCCTTTTTTGTTTTTCTAAACTATAATTTATAAACTATTGTTCAAACGTGTCTTGTGGCTTTCTTACTCACTACTACGGCGCATTCCACAACTGTGTTGCCAGTTGCCATAGAGATATGATTAAGAATTTTCAAAAAACTTTGAAATGCAAAGGCATTGTTAAATAATTAAGTGTAATAATCTTATATACAGATACTAAAATTTATATGTTCTTTTATAAATGTATTGAAGTTGGAAGTAGGTTTGTTTTCTGAGTCAATTTTACTCAAGTACATAACAATATACCCTTCAATTATTTATCTAAATTTGGTCAATGTCAAACGCCCTCCAAAACTTGGCCTGATTCTTTACCCAACTTTGTCGAAAAGCAATCGGGTCGGCAACTGTCGTTTAGAATTAAACCCGAGTCCAATACTATTCCGTTATTAATTAAAGATGGTGGAAAGTTCGTAGATTCCTCACACAATTCGGCCCACCCTGGTTTGTGCTTGCCCGGAATGTAATTGGAATTGTTCCGGTCCGTAGGTCAGAATGTGGCCAATTTAAGATTGGAATAAGGGCAGCCTTGGCCAGTTCAACTGTTCAAGTAACTTCGAACATGTTGCTAAGTTGAAAAATTCATTTACGTTAGATTCTGTTTTGTCAGGGGAAGCCTGGTTCCGAGTGCTCATGCCAAAATCAAATTTGTCAAATATATATATATAGATATATTAATTTATTTAGCCCGTTAAACTGGGTGAGAGATTTAATCTTTATGGCTGTATCGTTTGATTCGTTTGGCTATAGGATGTCTCTCAACTCAGTGTGCCTTTTGGCAAAGGCATCCTCCAGTAGTTTCCATTGCTTCCTGTCTTGAGCAACTCTCCTCCATCAAAGATATAAAGATTTTTATAAACTTTCTTAGTGTATTTATGTAATTGTTTTGGCAGCATTGTTAAAAAAATAAATAGAGTTGAAATCTCAAGGTTTTGACTTCCATTACCTAGTCAGAATTTTTATTTAAAAGGGCTTATAACCTAAACTAATTTGATCAAAAAACACAGCATATATATTTAAAGTCCAATTTGCACAAATTGATATGATAGCATGAGGCGTTTTCTTAGCAGCAGTTAAATCAGAGCATTTTGAACTGCATACGGAAAATCTAATGATTTTCCGTATGCAGTTCAAAATTACAAATTACCTGTGATTAGTGATGAGTGTGATGATTAAAGGTATTAGTATGTTCTGTGTTCTCCAAGACGTGCTATATATACTACCGACAATTCCATTGGCCTATAAATCTGTACAGGCTGATGTTGAGTAGGGCCCGCAGATCGTGGTTTGAAATACTAGGAATCTTCAAACATTGTTGTCTAAATTAAAGCTATGTTATTACGATATAGTGAATGTAATGTTTACTCACTTTTTTAAATAATAAAGTAATGTAAAGAAGGAAGAAGGAAGAAGAAGAAGGAGATGGCTGGCAGCGGATAAATGCGGATTGCCCAAGACCGGGATAGTTGGCGCTCCTTGGGGATGCATTCATCCAGCAATGGACGGCGATAGGCTGATGATGTGTAGATAATAATGGTTATACGCATATACATTGAAATAGAAGCCTCATCCTCTATCTTCGGCTATCGCACCCTCTGTCAATTCAAGTCTCTGTCTTCTCTGTCAATTGAAATCTAATGTCAATCATAGCAAATATACATCACATAGAATACATATGTCAACGCACCTTCTTCTTCTGTATCTTCTTCTCATTCAAAGTTGAAATACAAAGTTATATTATGAAACATAATTTCTAAAGTAAAGTAATTAATCTTTTTGCTGATTTATGCCGCGTTTACCGTCCGTAAGCAAAAATAATCGTTTATTGGAACGCGGCATAAGTAATATATTTCAATTAACGGATGAAAAACTTAAAAGGTCATTCAGCACTGTAGACTCTTAACACCGACTTTTAGTCAGAAACCAACGCCATCTAGAGAAATTATTGTAATTTGTTATACATCACTTGTAGATATAGCCATAAATTGTTAATGCAGTGTCAAATCAAATCAATCAGCCTATTGCAGTCTACTGCTAGACGTAGGCCTTCAAAGCATTGAGTGCAATGTATTTAATTTTAATTAACAATGTAATTTATTTACTAAATGTTGGTACATTGTAATATTGGTACATGGACACATACAATTGGAGTGATGTTTTAATCGTATGGTATTAAATCATGCACGAAACTATACACATTAACATCTTTTCATTAACTTATTACATGCTATAATGCTGTTATGAAATGCCTATACCTACTTGTGACAATAGAATAATAGCGCTGTCTTACCATATGTCATACGTGATCAATATAATCAGATAGGTTAATCAATCTTTGGAATAGTCATTTAGCCACAAATCTTGTATCGTCCCATAAAGCAACAACCTAATTGATTTGTAAAACAGTGTTAATACTATCCAAGCTGTGTAAGATTAATAGACTACTCAACGTAACTAAATGAATTTGTCTACTCAGCCACGTCAGTCTAATATATATTATTATCTCATTCACGAGCAATGTTAATAGCGTTATATGCCAAAATCATTACATTGAGAATATCTGGTTTACTTATCAAAGGGAATATAAAACACAAACATAGCAAATGTCAAATTTGTTTTTTTAGACTTCAGTTATGTCGCTTCTCTACACTCGGACTTATTTATCAGCTTTGAGTTAAAAAGACTTGTACATGAGGAAGTTTTTAACCGACTTCAAAAAATCAGGAGGTTCTCAATTTGTCGGAATCTTTTTTTTTTATGTATGTTCACCGATTACTAGAAGACGCCTGAACCAATTTGGGATTTTGTTTTAAAGTGGTCCCATTGAAATTTTATCGAAATCAGTCGAGTGGTTTTTTAAAAATCAACAAATATCTAAAAATTGTATACATCGATGATATTTTCGTTTGCTCCGAAACATCGTTGTCTTATTGGAGCAGTGCGTTTAGTTGACCTACCCAAATTATATTTAAACAAAATACATCTACATTTTTTTTAAAAAGATAATTATTGAATGACTAATTTATCTATACTAATATTATAAAGCTGAAGAGTTTGTTTGTTTGGTTGAAGGCGCTAATCTCAGGATTGAGGAAGGCTTTAGTCTATATAACATCACGCTACGACAAATAGGAGCGGAGCATCAAAGAAAGTTACAAAAACCGGGAAAATGTATCTCCCTGTCTCTTATGTGACGCAGACAAAGATGCGCGGGTCAGCTAGTTTTTTAATAAACACTTATGGGAATATGGGGGGTATTATCAGATAAACGAATACCTACAACCATTATGAGCATTATAATTTTTTTTTCTATTACCAATTATGATTATATCAATATTGTCCGATTTTAGTATTTATTATGTATTTAATGTCTATTTCAGAATTGCTTTATTTTGTATACTGCACTTATTGTACTCCAGATTAATTTGGTTTAATTTTATTTCTTTGTTAAATTATGTGATACTATTTTTATTGCAAGCTGCGATCTCTTTTAATTGAGAAAACATGTGACCTAATTTTACCTATCAAGATGTAGATTGATATATCTATTGCTTGTAAGAGATCTTTAATAATAAATAAATGAGCACGAGTGTTAATTATTGATAGACTACAAATCTTAAGGAGCTATATGACAAACTTTTAGGATTAATTTATATGTGTTTTTCACCAGCGACAATCCAACTAATGGACATTTTTTATGTACACATTTACTTTCATCTATTTTTTATTATCCTTCTCTACTTTTTGGTGCTCAAACTGAGAAATCAAATATCATATACTAGCACTCCGCCCCGGCTTCGCACGGGTAGTAGATACATCATTAACAACCATCATACCTTCAGTAGTTTTTCAGTTTATCGCGAACAGACAGACGCGGCGGGGTACTTTGTTTTATAATATGTAGTGATTAGTCTTATTATAGACACTTGTGGCAACACACGTATTTATAAAGCAAAGTAACAGACTTGTCGACGCCTTTATGTAAATTTACAAAGGTGGTCATAACCCTCAATCATGTGTAATTCAGGACCAAGAAGGATGTAGTACTAATACTAAGTTGTGACGTTGATTACAATATCCTACAGAATGACGGTGTACTTTATATGCATCTCATTACCTTCGTGACGTAAATTATTTTTCTGCCCTCTAACACTTACACAATGATTATGTACATACAAAGCTTTATGATACAGTCTACCAACGCCTACTGAAGTGCGTAATGGCATTTCTTAAAAATATGTGAACTCATGAATAAATTGAGGTGTTGAGCACGTAATATTGAGCAAAAGTCAAGAAAGAGGTAGGTAAGTAAATAAATAATTCCCCCGATGCCACTGGCACAAGCTAT
The DNA here is from genome assembly GCA_949752705.1 of Callimorpha dominula. Lineage (NCBI taxonomy): Eukaryota > Metazoa > Arthropoda > Insecta > Lepidoptera > Erebidae > Callimorpha > Callimorpha dominula. Next base: position 5,161,111 of record OX457005.1, read on the forward strand.
TTATTTGGGAAATTGAATGAAGTGGGTGTGCCTGCGAAATAATTTATGAACAAAATGTGTTACATTATATTGCTTTCGTAAAAAAAAAAAAGTCGTTTGTTCATGGTATTGTTTCTTTATTTCAATTATTCGTATATTAAGAGTGGATTTAGGTTTGGGTGGTAAAATATCAGGTGTAATCAAATTTGGGAAACGCGAAGTAGAACACTAAGCCCTAACATAACATAAATCCTTATAATAGCTGAGGCAATGAACGCAAAATACCTAAAAAATATTTCAAAGGCCACCTGGTCCAGATATATTAGTCAAACTAAATACAATTTAATGCTGATCCATTTACTTATGAATCTTAAGTTTGAGTAACAGTACGAAGAATACTGCCATGCAAAGAATGGTACGAGATGGAAAACGAGTATTGATTTCTGGGACGAATATGGTATAAAATGAGGTTTTTTTCCATGTGGCATAAGACTCGCTAAGGCGGATGTGGAGTAAATCATAAAATAAATTTCCCATAAATACCTACACATTTTTATGTGCTTTTTTTAATTGCTATTGTTATTAATAATTTTAAGCTAAAATTAATTTATAAATATTTGATGAACAGATACATACATACACATTATCTACGAGAACCTAACTACGTGGGTTAAACTTACTGATTTCTTCAGAATAATTTACACACACCTTGAAATTTCAACCGTCTCAAGGATATTTTTTGTATTATTTTCATGTGCAACTAAAAACGAATATCGTCATCGCATTGATTGGTTTGTTGTTGTTTTTGTACGTATAAATTAAATATGTTGACAAGGCTGCTTGCGTGTGTAACAGTATATGGGATAACTGTAAGTCAGAAACAAGAACAATAGCTCAGTGAATGGCACGTAAAGTAATTACATACGACTTTTGTACGTATAAATTAAATATGTTGATAAGGCTGCTTGCGTGTGTAACAGTATATGGGATAACTGTAAGTCAGAAACAAGAACAATAAATAGCTCAGTGAATGACACGTAAAGTAATTACATACGACTTTTGTACGTATAAATTAAATATGTTGATAAGGCTGCTTGCGCGTGTAACAGTATATGGGATAACTGTAAGTCAGAAACAAGAACAATAAATAGCTCAGTGAATGACACGTAAAGTAATTACATACGACTTTTGTACGTATAAATTAAATATGTTGATAAGGCTGCTTGCGTGTGTAACAGTATATGGGATAACTGTAAGTCAGAAACAAGAACAATAAATAGCTCAGTGAATGACACGTAAAGTAATTACATACGACTTTTGTACGTATAAATTAAATATGTTGATAAGGCTGCTTGCGTGTGTAACAGTATATGGGATAACTGTAAGTCAGAAACAAGAACAATAAATAGCTCAGTGAATGACACGTAAAGTAATTACATACGACTTTTGTACGTATAAATTAAATATGTTGATAAGGCTGCTTGCGTGTGTAACAGTATATGGGATAACTGTAAGTCAGAAACAAGAACAATAAATAGCTCAGTGAATGACACGTAAAGTAATTACATACGACTTTTGTACGTATAAATTAAATATGTTGATAAGGCTGCTTGCGTGTGTAACAGTATATTTGATAACTGTAAGTCAGAAACAAGAACAATAAATAGCTCAGTGAATGACACGTAAAGTAATTACATACGACTTTTGTACGTATAAATTAAATATGTTGATAAGGCTGCTTGCGTGTGTAACAGTATATGGGATAACTGTAAGTCAGAAACAAGAACAATAAATAGCTCAGTGAATGACACGTAAAGTAATTACATACGACTTTTGTACGTATAAATTAAATATGTTGATAAGGCTGCTTGCGCGTGTAACAGTATATGGGATAACTGTAAGTCAGAAACAAGAACAATAAATAGCTCAGTGAATGACACGTAAAGTAATTACATACGACTTTTGTACGTATAAATTAAATATGTTGATAAGGCTGCTTGCGTGTGTAACAGTATATGGGATAACTGTAAGTCAGAAACAAGAACAATAAATAGCTCAGTGAATGACACGTAAAGTAATTACATACGACTTTTGTACGTATAAATTAAATATGTTGATAAGGCTGCTTGCGTGTGTAACAGTATATGGGATAACTGTAAGTCAGAAACAAGAACAATAAATAGCTCAGTGAATGACACGTAAAGTAATTACATACGACTTTTGTACGTATAAATTAAATATGTTGATAAGGCTGCTTGCGTGTGTAACAGTATATTTGATAACTGTAAGTCAGAAACAAGAACAATAAATAGCTCAGTGAATGACACGTAAAGTAATTACATACGACTTTTGTACGTATAAATTAAATATGTTGATAAGGCTGCTTGCGTGTGTAACAGTATATGGGATAACTGTAAGTCAGAAACAAGAACAATAAATAGCTCAGTGAATGACACGTAAAGTAATTACATACGACTTTTGTACGTATAAATTAAATATGTTGATAAGGCTGCTTGCGTGTGTAACAGTATATGGGATAACTGTAAGTCAGAAACAAGAACAATAAATAGCTCAGTGAATGACACGTAAAGTAATTACATACGACTTTTGTACGTATAAATTAAATATGTTGATAAGGCTGCTTGCGTGTGTAACAGTATATGGGATAACTGTAAGTCAGAAACAAGAACAATAAATAGCTCAGTGAATGACACGTAAAGTAATTACATACGACTTTTGTACGTATAAATTAAATATGTTGATAAGGCTGCTTGCGTGTGTAACAGTATATGGGATAACTGTAAGTCAGAAACAAGAACAATAAATAGCTCAGTGAATGACACGTAAAGTAATTACATACGACTTTTGTACGTATAAATTAAATATGTTGATAAGGCTGCTTGCGTGTGTAACAGTATATGGGATAACTGTAAGTCAGAAACAAGAACAATAGCTCAGTAAATGACACGTAAAGAAATTACATACGACAGGTGACAACCTGTCGTATGTAATTTCTTTGGTACTTTGAGGTGATTAATCCTAGCCGGTTTCACCTTCGACTAGTCTATGTCAAGCATGGCATTTCGCTACCCAGAGATAGATATGTATGTATATAGTAACTCAGTTTATTAGTATATTTGTGTAAGAAATTCACGCATGTTAGGATTTTAATGATATAGTTGTAAATAGATCGTGCATTACAGTTTTTAACTGATCCCTCTTCTTGTTTAGATAAAAAGGGTTCCGTCGTAACCTTTGCATGCTGCTTCCATTATACTGATGGACATCTCTCAAGAGAAGCAGCTACCGCCAACGTCTTTTTATACATACTAGAGATCGCTTTGTGGTGGAAATGCAACGATTATTCGTATATTTTTTACTCTTCATTTCGAGTATAACTTGAACTGTCATAGTTAGACTTTTCGTACTATGACAGGTCAACATATACTGGACGCGTGTTGTTTGATGTAACCGTTTTAACGTAAATTGAAACACGTATTGCTTAAAAAATTCAGCTTTCTGCACTTGTACGACAATTAAGATTTATTAAGATATATTCATAGTGTACTACATCGTTCAGTAAGTCTCGAGACTAACTTGGAGATTTTTTGTTTGATTTTTTTTAACTACTGGCCATCGTATGATATGTATCAATGTTTTGAAATTGTTTTGAAAATCGAACGATAAAATATTGAGTTACAGATATTTATGTGATGCTACTTTTGTAATCTCGAAAACATGAAAAAAAAAGAGATTCGTGTGTTGATAAACATTAGTTTTTTATGGAAAGAATACCGTTCAAACATAGCAGTGGCTTATAAAATGTTATCTGGAATCTGCCTTGTCTAACCAACCATTTGTTGGATGTATGCCGATTTCAAACGCGGTCGTATAGACACAAATAATGGTGAACGCTCTGGTCGTCAAAATGAAGCAGTGTCTCAACAAAATATTTACCAAGAAAATCATGAAGGGAGATTAGAAGGTAAAAGTACGCTAGATAGCTAATATAGTGGTCATATAGTAGTGTTTTCACTACTTTTCATCAAAATTTGGCCATGAAAAAGCTTTTCCTAAATAGGTAGGCGCGTTTGCTAACAATTGCTCAAAACCAGCAATGTATCAATGATTCCAAGCGCTGTTTGGTACTATCCAATAGAAACAAAAAGGATTTTAACAACGGTATGTGACAATGGATGAAACATGGATTCACCATTTCACTCTGGAATCCAATCGGCAGAGTGGATAAATCGCAGCAAGGGAAGCTTATTTTGAAGACAAAGATAAGTCGTTCTACACACATGGAATAGAAAAGTTATTAAAGCAAGAGGGACTCTATCGTGTTGAAGGAGAGTACGTTGATGAATAAAAAAGAATTTTATCAAAAAAACTTTGTTTTAGTGTCGGTACTTATTGAACCACGTGTAACATCGTCCTATTGCTCTGAAAACTACAAAGAAAATATTTTTGACTCTTTCTCTTTACTTACTTATGAAATTTCAAAGCAAAACATGCCAAAATTATACTTAAACCAAACTTGTTGTTTTCTTGCTAAGTTAGGGTTTTGAAATAACTTCAAAATTTTATTCAATGTGAAGCGAAATAAAGCACCTCTTTAGTAATATTATATTTATGTATCGTTTTCTTTAAACACAAAATACTTGACTGTATTCCTTAAATATATAAAACATGAACGCAAAAATGTTTTTGAAGACAACCTGAACGGTCAACTGGACAAACGCAAGGAATGCACAATTGTTGAAATGAGCTAGAGTGTTGCAATATCATCACGTTTTGGAATTCCGAAAGTAACAGAAATGAAAACTATTTGGCCGTCGAGACGTTTTCACACTTTCCTTACTCTAAATATATTTTTTTACGGTATAGTGAGCAAATGAGCAGACGGGTCACCTGATGGTAAATGACTACCACCGCCCATGGGCACCTGTAACTCAAGAGTCACAAGTGCGTTACCGCCCTTTAAGGTGGGATTAGGGGAAGAGGGGGAGAGGGGGAAGAGCGGGAAGACGGGAGAGGGGATTAGAGGGATAAGAGGGGAAGAACGGGTTAGGGAATCCGGTAACCTCACTAACGCGGCGAAATGCAAGCATTGTTTCACTGCCGGTTTTCTGTGAGGCCGTGGTGTCGAGCGGAGTCGAGCCGGCCCATACGTGCCGAAGCATGGCTCTCCCAAGTCTCTTAGGTTCTTCACAATCAAATTCAAACCGTTACAGTAAAAATACAATTCGTTTTGATCATAAGCTCCACAATTGTTTGTAATAGACTTTATTGACATCCAACGGATTTTAAATTTAATAATAATTGCATAAAAAAGAAAAATTATGGCACTAGGAAACTTACACCTTACAACTACAACTTACATAGGCAACACTTTTAGAGTGTAGCCTATGTAAGTTAAGTCAATTTGGCGATAAACGAAATTTTACTAAATAAATAACCCACAAGAAATTATATTGATATATCTTTTGTTTTGGTTTGATCGATTTTTATTGCTTTTGTATTGATTTGACATTTTTTTAAATTTATTGCATTGATTTTATATTTAATTTATATTATTATCACATTGTTAGTCTATTCGATTACTTTTATTAAGACTACAATATGATGCGTTCTGTTATAATTGTAGAAGAACCAAATAAAAAAAACAGTATGTAAATAAACATGCTAAGTGTATTCTCCGTTAGAGATCCTAATAAATAAATGTTCTTCTTTGAATAGAAATATAACAAATTAAAAGAGATTTTCATCCAAACGAAATAGAAAGTTGCAAAAAAGTTGAATTAAATACAAACAAAGTTGCAAAGGGACGTCTAGACTTCAGACGCGGCTGACATTCATCCTGGCTGGTCGTCGTTTGTTCTGCTCGCTTCAACAACAATTCATTTGGTTTTTGTTTGGTTTGTTGTAGGTACTACAGTGAACTGACAACAGAACGAATGTACAATTCTTTACTTAGAATGTATTGCCTCCGAGTGGCGTAAAAAAACGGTAAATCTGTGAGTTTAAATGAAGCTTTTGATAAAACGTAATTTGTGCCATTGCTAACTAATGTATCAACCAAAGTAAGGTTTCTTTTACTACTTACGTACACAGTAAATATATTTCATTGCATTGTTATTTACTATTATGCTATGAAGTTACCTATATATATTTTTTTAATGAAGTTATCAGACCTGTTACCAGCACCTACAAGAAGCGACAGATGTTATAATTATTACCATTGTTGTTCAATGTATAAATGACCTACGTCCGTAGAACCACATTATAAATCACATGTTGGTGTTTAATATTTCTTTGCCTACCCCTTCGGCGATACCAGTATGTTTTTCGGTACGTGTATGTTTTTTTTTATGGTAATGGGGGCAAACGAGCAGATGGGTAACCTGATGGTAAATAAATACCGCCGGCCATGGGCACCTGCAACTTAAGAGTCACAAGTGATTTGCCGGCCCTTAAGGTGGGCGTCGGGGAAGAGGGATGGGGCGAGGGATGGGAAAGGTTTGGGCCTCCGGTAACCTCACTCATTCGGCGAAAAGCAATGCAAGCATTGCTTCACTGCCGGTTTTCTGTGAAACCGTGATAGCACTCGGGTAGAGCAGGCCCATACGTGCCGAAGCACGGCTCTCAATGGGAATGCTGTGTATTTTATTTTGTGAAAAAGGTAAATAAATATGCCCAAGGAATAAGGAGGTTAATTTCCTGGAAAATACTTAGAATTAAATGATCCAACAATTTTTTCTTTTACTGACATTGACTTTTTTTTATATTGACTATTTACTAGAACTTAGATTTGCTAGGAGTGATGGTCGAAGATAACATTAGTGATGAAATAAATTCATAATTTTTTTTCATTCCACGTGATCAGCCGCTGGTTTAAACGGCTCTGACCGATAGTCTATCTGATTTAAATGAAATTTGTATTAATGCAGCAATATTTATAATATTATTACATTTAAAAGCAATAGTACAAAGACAATTTACTAACTGTTTTTTTGCGTGAAGCTTTGTATGAAGATATACAAACATGTACTAATATAATAATTGTGAAGGTTACGTTTTTTTTTAACTGAAAGTCGGATTTAAAAAGTTCTTATTGCATTGGATAGCCTTATTTTGAGAAAGGTTCTTTAAGAGTGGAGTAGTGACCATGAAACTGACTTTTTTTTTTGCGTGTGGAGGTGATGACCCGTGGACCCCCACTAGCGGAGCTAATGGTGAAGTGGTATGTCGGAATCAAACCGACTAAAACCACACGGTGTTCCATCACAAGTGGGTCTATTGCAAGGCACCCGGGATACCCTAAGAAGGAAGCCTCCGGAAACCACCATGAAACTGACTAGTGTAGAATAAAAAAATAGTTTTAAAGAAACGAAAGAATAAACTAATTGAGGTTTTCTAAATTAACCTTAATTAGTCGATCTTAGTATCTCGTAGTTTCTTTTTTTTTTTGATGGTATAGGGGGCAAACGAGCAGACGGGTCACCTGATGGTAAATGACTACTGCCGCCCATGGGCACCTGAAACTCAAGTGTCACAAGTGAGTTGCCACCCTTTAAGGTGGGAGTAGGGGAAGAGCGGGAAGAGGGAAGAGGGGGATTAGAGGGGGAAGAGGGGAAGGACGGGAATAGGGGAGAGGGAAGGGTTAGGGCCTCCGGTAACCTCATTCACGCAGCGAAAAGCAATCCAAGCATTGCTTCACTGCCGGTTTTCTTTTAGGCCGTGGTATCAAGCGGAGTCGAGCCGGCCCATACGTGCCGAAGCATGGCTCTCCCACGTTAATATTCTTCTTGCATATTAGTAATGTTTTTATTTTAAAGGACTATAAAATAAAAATAGCTTTAAAATTTAGATGTCAGGCACAATACGTACTTTAGTATTTTAATGAGCAATCGTTTATGTATAAATTTATTATTAAAACCATAAAGAAAATAGTGTAAACATTTTTAGTACTAAATTCAAAAACAGAATATTTAATGCTTAAAATGTTATCCATTATCTTGTATAAAAAAAAACAAAACATTCCTTGGTACTTTATTTATGAGTGATTCAGAATAAATCATGTCTGTAAAATTAAAATATTGCTGAACAAAACGTAATATTTATAATATGTTTAAATATTACTAGCTACGTCCCGTGGTGTCACCCGTGTAAGTCCCGGTGCCGTAAGAATATAGGGATAAAAATTAGCCTATGTGTTAATCCAAGTCTCTAGCTATCTATATACCAAGTTTCATCGCAATCGGTTTAGTGGTTTTTGCGTGAAGGAGTAAGTAGGATAATAGTTAATTGTTTATAGCAGTTGATGTTCATGTTTAGTCAGTGTTACAAATGTAATAGGTTTTTACCTATGGAATTGCTGTTCCGCAGTAGTGGCTATTTCAAATCAAAATTTTTTTTTTGGCTAGGAACTCTAGTTTCAAATTAATTTTATTTTAAAAACATAGGTTTAATTTTTCAAAAGTAGTCGTTTGTTTATTGATTAGTGTTATGTTTTGACTTGACAAATGTTTTCATTTAAGAAAATGTTTGCTAATCGCCACCACACTTTTTATTAATAAATTCAGTTTGTGCGAATCGACAACATAAAAATATTGATTTTAAAAAAGGTCGCTTCGCACAAAGTTTGCGAACAAATTTGTGCGAATCGACCACTAAGCCATCTCAAAGCGTCCATGTGAGCAATGTAATGAAAAAGAGGTTCAAAGTTTCATCATCACGTGTAAATATATAAATTCCAGACAAATATAGCAAATGCTACGAGAGGGAAAGAGAACCAAAGGTAATGAGCACTTTCACATAACATAAAAACACCCCCGACTCGAAAATCCCGTCAATGATTAGAAAAGAACCAAATAGATCTTCTTGAATTATATCTAAGAACACTCTCGACCAAGTCACCTTCCAAACAAAAAAAAACGCATTTGAATCGGTCCATTCGCTGGGAAGCTACGATGCCACAGACAGACACATAGATACGTCAAACTTATAACACCCCTCTGTTTGTGTCGGGGGTTAAAAAGAGAGAGAGAGACAAAGTACATTTCTCAACGATACGATCATTTAAGTGAATTAAAGTTACCAGTGTAATAAATACTAACATTATTGCGGTAGTTTCTTATGCCGTACCAGGTTGTAATTCAACAAAGAAGGCTAATCCTCAGGATTATCCTTCTTTGAGTTTATGCGCTTGCTTGTTTTCTCTTTTGTTATAAAATGTAGGTTTATCAGTGGTTTATTTCAAATGTACCAAATATTTTTATCCTGAAATACAGGTAAATAAAGTGTTTATTTGTAATGTCAAAATAATAGTTTTTTTAAGCCCATACAGCTATTTGCATGACACCTATGCCTAAAAATCAGTTATTAAAATTTTTGTCTGTCTGTCTAGCCGTCTCTCTGTTTGTTGCGGCCAATCTCCGGAAAGGGTTTACCGATTTCCACGGCACTTTCACTGGCAGATAGCTGATGTTATAAGGAGTAAATTAGACTACTTTTATTTTGAAAAAAAAAAATAGGGTTCCCTGCAAAATATGTAAATATGTACACGCGAGCAAAGACGTGCGGGAACTGCTATTCAATAAAGTGAAATTAAATTTATTAACGCTATCGCTAGCTTTCCTTTATTATTATTTTTGTGTTGAACACGCCAATGTGCCGTTTGGGAAGAAAATAATATCACATTATTATACACGAACACAATGTATCTTGATGCGTTTTCTTTTTCTTGAAATACTTATTTTCTAAGAAAATATTTATATTAGCTGTGTTTTGGTTACATTTTATAAATTGTAATTGTTACAACTTACGTTTTGAACAGTGCAGTTACCTTCTAATTTAGTGCATTCGTGTTTTATTATTATTATTTTCCAAATTTCTAACACACAACTAGGAAACATCAATGGAAAAGTAAATAGTTTAACTGGTCACCGTAGAGCCCCTTTTGCGAATATAATTGACTTGTCATTATGGTCCTTGTCATACTGTAGGCATACTTGTCATAATAAGGTAATCGTTATAATTATTAAAACATTATTCAAAGAGTCCCTAATTAGGTAAAATAAGGAGGCCCGTTATGCCCTCCTGGTTTCTAAAAACAATTCAAAGCGGTATTTGAATACATACTCGGATGCATTTCGATAATGAAAATAAACGAAATTGTAAGCCCTACTCACGTTTGTCCGTTTTTTTCTAACGTTTGAAATCAGAACAGTTGATGATTGATTAACCTATCATACAAATTTGAAAAACGATTATACATTGAACTCATCGGCTCCTAAGTGAAATTATGAGAGGCAGTTGTTTCTTGTGTTCGTTGTGTTTGTAAATACATGTAACTTAACACTAAAATGTGATAAATGTTACTAAATGCAAGATATCGCTAATATGATAACACTCTACGGCAAGACATTAAACTGATTGATTCCTATACAAGTAGAGAAAAACCGTCGCTCATGTAACTTCAATACTGGATTTAAAAACTTTTATCTCACAGAAAACCGGTAGTGAAGCAATGCTTGCATTGCATTTCACCGAGTGAGTGAGGTCACCGGAGGCCCTAACCCTTCCCTCTCCCCTATTCCCGTCCTTCCCTTCTCCCCTCTTTCCCCCTCCCCCTCTTCTCCTACTTCCACCTTAAAGGGCGGCAACGCACTTGTGCCTCTTTGAGTTACAGGTGCCCATGGGCGGCGGTAGTCATTTACTATTTATTTATTTTAGTTTCTAAAATAGTTCAAAGTTATAACTAAATAATTTTATGTTTTAGTAAAATAGTCCACATTGAGTCTATGAAAACTTTTAACTTTAACTTTTTATCTTAAAATAAATAAATGTTTTATGTTTATATATATCAATTTTTTTACTTAAAATAAGAATCGGGTCTAAATATACTTACATTTTTTTGCAAGAAGTGCTTTCTTGTTTACAAAAACAATCCACTAAGAGTGTCACAGCCATTATTCTTAATATTATAAATAAAAACTCACCTAAAACATTGTTACTAGATGTAGCAAAAAATACACACCTACTTCACAAATTGGTCCTGCTAAGTGCTTTAAGCCTGACCAGACTAGTAAATAAATAATTCCATGCTTAATCCGTCTTTCGCAAGAAAATTGCTTTTAGGGAACCTTTTTATGCCTGCACTAATTACTTTGGAGACAGTTTGTAAGGGTGTTTGCTCACTGCAGTGTAACATTAAAGTTAATTCACATTATCATTTGCGGAAAGTTACTGTTTATTTTAATATTTTTCTACTTTGTTAATACATTTTGAAAACCTTATTGTCTAATTGAGTCTTATTCAGTTGACAATAACATTAAAGTTGGCTTAGCAAACTGTTGCTTACACTCCACAATCCATCCGTATAAACAATATTCCTCTGCTTGCATTGACTTCCCATCATAGCCAACTTTCCTTCTCAATATGTTCCCAATCTTCACATCTTGAACTACCAAAGTGCCCGTTTGACGGCAATAGGCTTGCCCCTTATTACTTTAGTGGGACTAAATTATAGAGGCAAATGTGGGTATTAATACGCCTCTGTCTTTGTCTTCTTCTTTTTTTCTTCTGTCTTGTCCTTCGGGGATACAGGCGTGAGTTTGTGTGTACTAAAATAAAATATGTATATAAGCTTTTAAAATTCCTATATATATATAGTCAAAGTGTAGGTATTTTTCTTCAGTATTTTAATGAAGTCTACTATGCATTACAACTTTTTCTAACAAAATAAGTATTAGCTTACCACTATATATATACCAATTTATTATAATATCCACATTATGAATGACATGAATAAAGGATAAACAAAGTTTTAAAAACTGTATGTAAGTATTTAGCAGAAAGTATGGCCGCATCTTTATACTGGCATGCTTTCTGCTGAATACCTATATTATTAAAGCATAACATATCAATCAATCAATTTATGAAATTGAAATATATGTGTATCTAGTATCTTAATATATATAAAACAAAGTTGGGTTTGTTCGAACACTTATAACTGGAGAACGGCGGGACTTATTTTCATGGTTTTTGATTTTTGTATTTGTCTCCGTCCCGAATAGTAGAGTAACTATTAAAAACATGGGCAATTGAAGAAAAATAAAGTTAAAAGAAAAAACATTTTCCCATACAAACTGTTCATGGATTTCGTAACATTCTGGCAAACATTTAATATTCACCCCGTCGATATGGTAAACTCTGCCCTTAAATTAAAGAACGTATTTAAATAAAGGTTTCGAATCGACAAGATATATCCACAATATTCGGATAATGGCGTATTTTAGATTATTAAAAATTCAAATAATGTGAGTAATGAAAAAGGATTGACATATATATTAGTTGTCAAATATTTATGCCTGCGTTCAGAAATTTATTTTGTGTAAACTAAGGAAAATATATCAAGCTACTTAAATATAGAAAAAATGACAAATGACTTCATTAGAAAACAAAAAAAAAATTGTCAGGCCAAGAAAAGACATTAATGGCGAGCCGGATAATTCAAATTACGCACTGAAAACAACTATACAATGCAAGAGAAAGAAATCAATGTTTGTTTGTTTGTCCTCTATGCGTTTTGAAACCATTGATCAGATTGTGATGAAACTTTGGTAGGGTGTTCTGTGGAAGCCCGCACGGGTTCCTGGCCAAAAAAAATTATAAAAAAGGCATTGCAACGCATGCCGGGTGCATCTAATTTTATATAAATCGATAAAAAAAGAATTTACTAGAATAAAAAGTGACTGTTTATAAGTAATATTAGCAATACTTACATGAAGTACACACTTAATACTAACCAACACAGTCAGTGAAAACCTTAATAGTAACCGAGTAATCAAGAAAGCCCCTGTTCCCTTTGGACTGTTAGTTCTTCAATCAATCGTTGTTAATAATAAAATAAGGCTCTCGAATATATATTGTTGTTTGAAGTACTGAAACATTAATTATTAAATGTATTTGGTCTTACGGTAAACAAGACGGAGGTAAATTCGTACTATATATGACTAGTAATATATGCACAGCCAACTATCCTTTCTAGGAAAAAAATAATTGAAAAGAAAAGTTGAGGTTCAAACAATTGAATTGAACAATGAACTGATTTCAATACAATAAAAGAAGAACAATTGGTGTGCTCCATGCTTATTAAAATTTATGTCTAATTAAGAACGTTAGAAAGTTTAGTTTCCTTCAACAACAAAAAACGGATTTTTAAAAAACAAAACCTTCGGAAATAGTTTTACTGAAGTGCATTTTATTAATGAATGTTTCATGTCAAATCCGGACATGCCTTCAACATCCAGTATTATAGTTCCATCCAACCTTCTTTCCTATGAAATATTAGCTTTATCTTTGACTTTCAAGTTCATTTTGTCAGTTTTAAAATAAGGTTTCTGTTGAAAAATCACTATTTTTCCTAAAACTGTTAGCGCTTTACGTCTTTATGAGATTCAACTATACGACCCTAAACCCTTTTACCACACCATCACTACATATTATAAAACAAAGTCCCCCGCTAAGTCTTTCTGTCTGTCTGTTCGCGATAAACTCAAACACTATTTAACGGATTTTCATGTGGTTTTCCTCAATAGATAGAGCGATTCGTGAGGAATGTTTAGATATATAATTTGTTAAGGTTTTGTATAAACTGGTTGAAATATGATAATGATTACTGAAGATGTCTCTGCTACCCGTGCGAAGCCGGGGCGGGTTGCTAGTACTACATATATCACTTTTTTGTACATAAATATAACACATACACTTCTGTACGTTTTAACGAGAATGAAGGAAAATTAATATGTATACGAAAATGTAATTCTGTTCCTCCGTTCCTTCACTAAGAATATAATAAAATACATATTAAATTACACATATGTACCATCACTAGATATCGGATAATCGGATGCATATTTACCTAAAGTTATTTTTTGGATAGCAAATTATGGAAGCGGCTTCTAAGTATATTTTTATTTACGAATGCAGTTGTATTGTCGCGTCGCTACTTGCGCACAAGCAAGTATAATTTGCCGTCTCACTCGCACTCTTACAAAATGCTTACATTTCCTGGGGTTTAATAGGCCCGATTTGAGACTTGTTACAACGTAATAAGGTTGTTTATGCTTCGTCAAAAATCACTGACAATAAAAGTAGGGAAAAGCAACCATTATACGTTGTAACAGAGCAAGTGTCATTTGTGTCAAACTGGGGTTTATTACATCTCACGGAGTATAGGTACACTTAAATTTAAATTTCCTGGAATCGCGGGATTCTTTCGATAAAAAAGTGCTTTCCATAATAGCCAACATCTCAACTTTAGGTAAATATGCATCCGAATATCCGATCTCTAATCATCACACAATGTCCCCACATACAAAGACTTGCCCAATCTTATTCAATAGCAACAATACATTATCACTTATATCAATCACAATTACAATGAAATCCAATTTCAACACACAAACAGGACCATTCATTAAGAAGATAATTGAAAGGAGATTTGTCATGTCTTCTCTAAGCCACCGTCCCCGGGTCAAATAAGTAATTAAGTGTAGGCCTAGCCCCTGGGATGGGCAACTTTACCAAAATACATATATAACTGTGGGTAGATGTAGGTAGATGTAAGTAGAAAACCCTTTCAATACAGTAAGGATAATTAGAAAGCGATTGCTGTAAGTGATAAAGGACATATACGATGTACGTAAAGTCTCAAAAGATGTTATAACTATGTTGTTGATAACTAGGGTTTGCATGCGGCTTTGCTTAGTAACATTTTTTCTAGATGAAACGTAATATGCTTTTCTGTGTCCCTGGGAAATTTCATGACGATCAGATTATAGTTTATCCAGCAGTGAATAAATAATAATAATAATAACTTGACACACCGTACACATGGCCGTCATGGCCTCATCGCACAATTTCCTGGTTGGGAATTGAACCCAAGACCTTTGGCTCAGCAGTCAGGATCACTAACTACTAGAGAAACTAAACCAAGAGATCAGAATGTTATTTGTCATACTTGAAGTACAACAATACGTGTGTTACTGTTGTACTTAACCTCGTACCCGCAGGTCTTCCTGCAATAATAATGGATCTAATACGAAAAATTTAATTTAGTTAATTAAAGAAGTAATTTTTTTTTTATTTATTTAATAATAGTTTGCGTGATAATAAAATTGTCAAATTAATCGTGCCCTGGTAAACTTAAAATTTATGCACAGATGATGTATATTTTTAACAAGTGATTGTTTTGTTTCGAGTATGCAAAAAAAATGCTATTTTTTTAAGAAATGTATTAATAACTTGGGAAGTTTGAAAAGAGCTATACTCATAGAACAGAAGAGATTATTTGTATTTTTGGCTATTGTCTCAGGTTTCACAAATCCACAAAAAACAATAATTTAGGGTTAGGTTTATTAAAGGCAGGTTGAGTTTTATTTCGTATTTTTCAAACCGTTCAACCAGCAGTTGATTTGAGGAGCCTTCTTTTAGAAACATGTATTTTTTTTACTGACTTATGACACACATGCCGCTAATACGCTGCTTGCACATATTTTTTATGTACAGGATGCTATTTTTCATCAGTTTCGTTTCTATTTTAACTCAACCATATTGTGTGGTGAAAGTGCGACGGCAAACAAGTAGTAGATTAATTTGAAGAATAAAGGTTAATTAAAATTTACCTTTCACCAATTATTATAGGGAAGAATGAGAAATCATATTTCCACAAAACAATATTAACAAGAACTAAAATAGGCAAAAACATTTTTCTGACGAAAAATGACAAAGCAAAAATAAGAAAAATATTAGACAAAATTCCTAGATGTTTACATCATTGGATGCCCGGGGGGGTTACCGTGAATTTCAGCGTTCGTTACACAAAGATAGACAAGCAAAAGGTACAATAGGGGTGACATAAAAATAATGTCAGCCGTACTAATTGCCCTGAGACCAAGGGACTGGACGCCGACGGAGCGGGAAATTGTATTAGGCTCGCAATAATAGCTACCGACTATGACAATATTATATACTTGATTAACTAATTCTATGCATTTTTTTAATAATATGTTACTATTGGCCAACTATGCCAAAGCCCATTGCCTTCTTACGAAGCTTTGGTATTTCTATTCACCAGGAGAAACAAGCTGGTATCTAGTATCTGACTAGGTAGGTGGATATAGTCGTGGTCTTCTGTTGGATCAAGGTAACTCCGATATTTGGAGCAACTTTTATATACTCTTTATTTTAGTATGATACTTGAAGTACAACAATACGTGTATTACTGTTGTACTTAACCTCATACCCGCAGGTCTTCGTGCATGAATAATGGATCTAATACAAAAAAAACGGCTGAACAGCGTCTCCAGGTTTCAAGACACACTTTTTTTTTAAGAAAGAATACTAGTAACGTGGGTCACACATTACTAGTATTCTTGTTAACCCCTCCAGCTAATCTAAGTGCTTGTGTTAGGAGTGGGTTCACGTCGATAGTGCACTGGGTGGGGTTCGAACCCGCAAGCACTAGATCGCAAGTCCGACATCTTAGCCATTACGCTACCGCCGCTTGAGATGTCACTGACGGTTAATTAACCCCGGAAGATACAGTCTTGGTTTCTTGACTCTGGATAAAAGCCGTTCTCCAGCCGTTTCTCATAAATATACAAATGAAGACTGATCAAACATTTTCCTTAATTACGTGTAATTTTTTTAACCAAATTTTTTTTTTTGACCCTACTCATTATGAAGATGCGGCAAAGACGAACGTGTTGTTGTTACTATCCTTAGGCTAAGGTGACCGCTTGCTATCAGATGGTTTGTATCTTTATTTACGTAAGTTTTATGAAACAAAGATTCATTCGGGCATTAATTAATAAATGCCCTAATACTCTATTCGCTCATCGAGAAACACTCATATATTTGATGCGTCAAGTGCATTAATACTATTATCGATTCTGTGGAGATATATCAAAACAAAATGATCTACTTACAATAAACTTATTTTTAGTCGCTACTGAATAAAACTGACATTTTAGAAACTCAACTCCTGTAAAAACTGAAGCGAATTTGTTAACAGATTCGTATTGGTCAGTGCGTTGTTTATTGTACGTTATTTAGGGCTTAATTAATCAGATAAAATAGCCCATAAATGTCCAGTTGGCTGCAACCATGAATGGGGAGGGCATCATACCGTAAATCCTACGTATGTTAGATAAACAAGCAAGTTTTAAAACAAAGAGGGACATAAAATTCAGTCTAAGCTCAACCAGTTTAAGTTGACTCACTTAATGGCCATAAGTATAAATCGGCAAACATATTTTCAAAAAATATATTAAATAGGTAGGCTTTTTTTATGGTATAGGGGGCAAACGAGCAGACGGGTCACCTGATGGTAAATGACTACGCACGAATGGCACGTGCAACACAAGAGTCACAAGCCCGTCGCCGCCCTGTAAGGTGGGAATAAGGCAGAGGGGGGGAGAGGGAAGGGTTGGGGCTCCAATAACCTCACTCACGCGGCGAAAAGCAATGCAATCATTGCTTCATTGCCGGTTTCCTGTGAGGCCGTGGTATCACTACGCTCGAGCCGGCCCATACGTGCCATAGCATGGCTCTCCCACGAACGTTAGTGTGAATATACAGGTTGTTACAGAAAGGTGTGGTCCTATTTGAAGAGCGTTATGCAATAGCCGGCAAATAGTTGATTTAGCATTTAAATATAAATTAATTTTGAATTTTTTTTTTTTTTTCTTCGGAAATTTCTAATTTCTACAAAATAATTATTATAATTTTTCATGCCAATTTCAATGATTTTTTTCTCACATTTTTTTTACAAGACATGTTTAGGAAAATCTGGATTTTTCATCAAAGTCCTTGGTATCAAATGCCTATAGTTTTATTCATGTCAGCCCTCTCTCATACATAATATTAGCTTTATCAGTCAATTTTCAAAGTTCAATAATTCAGCTTCAAAATAAGATTTCTGTGCAAGATACAAGAACTTTCCTAAACTTGTTAGCGATTTACATTATTTACGGGGTCAGACCCTAAAAGAATATATATGTATATTTTAACTTACGGTACTTTTTTTTCTACTTTTTCGAATAAAAACAATAATTAAAATCATTTATCAATAATATGTTTGTGTTTAGTAATATATAAGTATGTTTAACAGCAGTATGGTTACCATAGTAGCCTCTGCCTAGTTTGGGATCAGACGGCTGTGTGTAAGATGTGTCAAGTTATTATTGGAGAGGTTGTGTTCTCCTTTCCATTTTAGTTTTTTTAAGAGCCAATCACCGCACTAAGGACTACTGGAGGGACCATTCTTTTTAGGTAATAACTTATTTTGATACTGCAAAGATTAAACATAACCCTCCTTCTGGCGCAGTCGGGTAAAAAGCCTTAAACCTTAGCCTAGACTTAGGCTCTGCCAAGACAGTGCTTCAATACCTACACCAGAACTATAATTTATTCTTCGGAAAGAATCTCCGACCCGGACGTCAGTTGAATTAGTTTAAATAGAAATATTGAACAGTGACTTTATAATTATATCGGCTGGGAAATCCCATGAGTTTGGAATTCTCAGACGATACCAGTTCACGTGTGTATACGGTGCTGTTTGTTGAAAAATGGAACACCTGACGTCATGTACAGTGTGTCATGTACAATGGAACATCTGCACGCTTCAAGGATTATTCGACGATGCAGATAACCTAGCACGTTGCTAGGATGTAGGTTTATATAATTTTTATTTTGAAGTAGAATTTATTTATTTATTTAAAAAACTTCATGCACAATTGTACAAATGGTAGAGAATGCCCTGGGCATTAAGTCCGCCTTAATGCGAAGGGCATTTTCTACTAGTCAACCTTGGGGTGATGTAGAAATGTTAAACCGTAGGTGCAAAGATGTGGTCTATTTGGTATAATTCATATAGTTAAATTAATCAAAACAAGCTTAATAGTACATAACACACAGGATCCACACTATTAGGTACTTGCGTTTCTGGTAGATAAAATACATCTATAGAATCAATCTCACACTAGTATGATACTGTTAGCATTAGTGACTGGTGATTAAGATGATGTTTAAAACCCTTTTACATCGTACCTAGTGTCTGAAATATGATGTATAGTTCAAGTATTTCACAAAAATCTTCGTAAAGTGGTAGCTGAAAAAACGAAACTCAAACCTGATAATGGCAGAACAAACGCCGCGGAGGACAGTGAGGAGATACCTGAAATTGTAGGAAGCTAGATAGAAGCGGCTCTCAAGCAGATGAAGAACAACAGATCCCTTGGGTATGACGCGACTGTGTATGGCTTCTGTAAACTACGAGAAAGTCTGCCACTCCATCGACCTGGGCTTAGGTTAACTGGCGATATATTGAGGTGCTGAGAACGACCGCCACGATGATCATCCAGCTCCAAGACCCGAGGATCCGATATCAGAATCTGATAAACTCGCAGCGTGGAGTTAGACAAATTGATATTATATCCCCCAAACTATTCACCAACGCGCTTCAGAACATCTTCAAGACACTGGATTGAAGTAGATGCGGAATCAATATATACGGTGAATACATCTCACACCTTCGGTTTGGAGATGACATTGTCCTAGTAGAAGAGTCACTGAAGCAGCTGGGCGAGATGCTCAGCCTAAACGGAGCATATCGATGGCATGAACAAAATCAAAATCAAAACCATTTATTTCCATTAAACCAATAATAGGTATTTTTGAATTGTCAGGAGTAGGAAGTCAGACTAAATCAGTCGTGAAGCTATTTGCCTGTTCCAATACGTAGATCCTATGGAGAAAAACAGGCAAGAAACTCCAACTTGGTCAAAACCAATTGTGTTTAAGGAATGTATCGCACTCAGACCGTTTTACGTCGAAGGGTCAACGTTCGAAGTTGTTACACCTTACTTTGGGCAACTTCGAGAAAGAAATCACTAAAAGGATCCAATTAGGTTACGCGGTCTAGTTTTCTCATCACCCTTGCCACAATGCTTCAAAATTAAGATCTTCGACAAGTGCGTCCAAATTTTTTTTTTTTTTTTTTTTTTTTTTTACGCGGGGAATGCTTTTCGCACCATACCCTCCGTCGGGGATACGAAGGGCGTGTGTGGGACTCCCGGCGAACCGGTCTACCCACTAAACCACCGCGGCGGCCTACCTCGGCAGTCGGGAGGAGCTCCAGGAACGCATCGGGTAGCTCATGACTGAGGTACATCCCGGGGTGACCAGAGTCACCCCCGTGGCAGGTCGGTGTCACGCCTCTCACCGCTTTACACGTTAAGACGCGGAAAACCGACCCGCCTTGGACGACACCCCCCGGGCCGCACCGGGGTGTCACCGTTCTCGGGTCGCCTACAGCGGTCACATCTTCCCCAGATGTGGCCACAAACGACCCTTAGGCGACGATTGGGGAGCTAGCGGCCTCTACCGCGTCCCCTTCGTCGCCTTCTTCGAGCGGGATCGGCCCTTTCCCGATGCCGCTCTGCGGACTCCTTCTGGAGCATAACGTCCTCACAGAAGGAGACCGCGGCTTCCCAACCCTCACTACTCGCCAGCATTGCTGCAATCAATGCTGGCGGTGAAAGGTTTCGTCCGATTTGTCTGACCAGGACTCGACGCTCGGACTCCCACGCAGGGCAGTCCTCCAGCGTGTGCTGGGCGGAGTCCCAAGTGCGTCCAACCTACGGTACTGAGACTTTGATACTAACGGTGCAACTAGTCTACAAGCTTAAAATCGGGTTTGGAGCCAGCTATGCTTAGTTTCTTTGAATAATAAAAAAATGACGACCTGAAGAAGATATCTGGGATCGATTGGATGTAAAAGGCGAAAGACTGGGTGCTAAAGCCCGCAACGGCAGAAGCCTATGTCCAGCAGTGGATCGCAAAAGACTGATTGATAAAACAGGAAACACAGCTGTAGATGTGTAAATAGGGTGCTTAAAAGAAAGTGGAATTACAAACATAATCTACTAAAACTCCGTAACACTTTCACGATAGTAAGAACGTAAACATCATTTACACAAGTTTTTGCTCGACATTAAGACATCAATCCTCAAAAGAATAGTGAGCCCATTTGGCACTTCTCCAAACAAAAACAATAAGAGCTTGAAAAATAAAACTATTGATAATTCATTTGTCAGAA
Organism: Callimorpha dominula; assembly: GCA_949752705.1. Lineage (NCBI taxonomy): Eukaryota > Metazoa > Arthropoda > Insecta > Lepidoptera > Erebidae > Callimorpha > Callimorpha dominula. The sequence goes on from OX457005.1 coordinate 5,182,259, forward strand.
CGTCCTACACATGAAACCATTCTAGAACAAATTTTACGATATTTAACGCAAAGCGAAAATACTTTGATATTCAAAAAGACTTTCAACAATTAAGATTTAATAAGTTATTTACATTCATAACCTGATGTGTGAATGGAAGTTTTTGGTAGTTATTTGGTAATTTTATATCTCAATTTATTTGACATCGAATCTTCAATTCGTGAGATAACCATTCGTATTTATTCGTATTCCGAATGAAACGAGCTCAGAAGCTTTTTCACGATTTTGATTGATACTGGTGATAACAAATAGGAGGTATAACCAATTAAAATGAAATGGAGGAAGCTGTCAAGTCCATATGCACATTTGTACAAATATATTTATTGTTAAATCTCAGACGTGAAAATTACTTTAAAAAAATAAACACACCACTTTCACACATACAGAAGCAAATTAAGAATACGATACTGCTCAGGTTGGTCCGCTTCACTAATAGCTCCACTTCAGTGCGGCTATTTATGGCCCGATATCAGATGATGTGTGACATCACACGTCTTTTCCGCCTAAAGTTACCTAAAAGTATGTTTACGAGAATTCAGGGGATGGTTTCGGTGAGATCATGTCTTTGAACTTCCTGCCTATTTGATCTCGTTTAATCATACGAGTAGGTAATTGAATATCATGAATAGCTAAAGCTTTAAAGTATATCAATATATGTATTTTCATTAAAAATAAGAAATCTTAAACACGGATATTTACAAAGTAGGTTAGAAAATAAAAAATATATCCCACTAATATTATAAATGTGAAAGTTTGGATGGATGGATATCTGTTACTCTTTCACGCCGAAACTACTAAACCGATTGCGATAACATTTGTATGTAGATAGCTGGAGACCTGGATTAACATATAGGCTACTTTTTATCCCGATATTTCTACGGAATCGGGACTTACGCGGGTGAAACCGCGGGGCGCTGCTAGTAGGTACATAAAGAATTGGCATTTTGATCTATTTACGCTGGCCACGGCTACTGGCTGATTGGTAGAGCGATGCCCACCCTCCACCGTCGTACAATGGAGGGTGCCATCGCCGTACGAATCTGTTCTGACAGCCCCCTCTCTCTCTCTTCACTACGTATTTGTTTATACTGCCCCCACCCCACCAACGCAAACGTTATAACAGTAGGGTCAGTATACCTGCATCCTGTTCCCCAAACCAAGATCCCGGGACGCAGTAAATATATTATGACATGGTTAGTCGTCATTAAATCTTACTTAGTGTTGCGATGACATTCACATGAAACAAAAAATACTTCAGCGCCATCTAGTGAAAACACGCCGAACTACATATTAACTACTAATACTGTATCGTGCAATGAAAGGTCTCGAACCTTGTATATTGGACTGCGAATACACATGGGCATACACATTTTCGTTTAGAGAACGTCAACACAACTCGAGTAACTTCTAGTCATGGATTTGTCATCGAAGTCTTTTTTGTGCGGTATTCCAGCTACAACGATCTATGACTTCTATCTGAGCCATTCAATCGATTCATCAAGCACTAAATGATGCATGCGGTGAGCAATGCCATAGTAAAAAAAAAAAAGGCAGTCGTGGGACTGCCGACAGAAGTGAAAACTTAATCGAAACGACGAACTTAAAAGTCACATTAGCAGGTTGGTGACATTAATTAATAAGGTGCTGACAGAACTCAATGTTTAGCTTACAGCCCTTTAGTAGATCTATATATGTATTATTAGCGTGACGGTCACGAGTTCTGTGCTTTTTCCCCATAACAAAAGTGCACAAACATGCCTAAAGAAGTTTTGACTTCAATAGCCACTGCAACAAATTTTTCAGACCACACACCAGATCAGCATTATTCCTTTGTTGTAAGAACATTCTTCTTTGTTGTTTATTTTTTGCAATTTTGTTTAATGTTAAAAATATATTACACCACTGGTTGTGCTTTAAAGGCTTATATGTATCACGAAAAACAATTTTACTACAAAAATATACGATTAACCCATGTTTGGTTTTTGATCGACCTTGTTTTGGATGGAATTATTTATTTTCATGTTGTATTTCGAATAAAACATGTAGATGATTGATTGAAAAAGGTTTTAACACAAGTTAAACCCAATAACAACGGGTTATGCATTTGAAGGCAAATGGTTTTATTTTATAGTAATAATAAATATACTTTATTGTACACTTTACAAATTAGAAAAAAAGTCGACCAAGTGTGAGTCGGATTCGTACAGAAAGGGTTCTGTACCATCGTACAAAATTTGACGAAAACTCAGATAAAATCACGTTCCTTGTTCGCCTTTATTTTATGTTTTTTTATTTGTTGTTGTAGGGGCAATAGCAGTATACAATGTGTAAAAATTTCAACTGACTGCCTATTACGGTACATAAAATATAGCCTGTTGACAAACGGACTGCTTAGTAATAGAGTTGCGTTGGCACTCTTCTGTACGTCTCTTTTGTAAGTTATTATAGGGTTCTGTATAAAAGGGAAAATAAGCGTTTGTAGGATTACATCATAACCCGTCTGTTTGTCGGTCCTTCTAAACCTTTTCTCAGGAATGCGAACGCAAACGCGTTTAACGTTGAAATTAAAATCAAAAAGTTATGTTTGCAGTCCCCTAAAATTGTATAAAATCTAGCTCCTAAGTCAAAGCAATCAAAAGATAAGCCAATATAAGCCTTATATTTTAAATAATTTTAACAATTCGCAGGTAAAGCCAAACCTATATGGTATCGGATCCCATTGAGCTAGAATCGTGAAATTTTGCGAGGAACAAGGTCTCACAGCACAAGTTAAGGGACAAATCCGAAAGTCGTTAATTTGTTGTTATATTAAACAAAAAAATATTTTTTGCAATCACAAACTTGTATTTTGCTCTTGGAGAATTGACTGTGACATATTACGTCGATGTATGGCGACATTACGTGTAGGAGGTTAACTAGAATAAAATATCATTTTCTTTAGCGATAGACGTTTTTAATAATGTAAAACAGGAATAGCGTCATGGTTTATGATTACGCATAGTTTTTGTAAAATTACCCCGTAATCAACTGACAACACCGGCTAATCTGTCATAGCTTCAAAATATTGAAATAAAGTATCGTATTTTCTTAGGAAATAGTGTAAATTAAAACAAAACTTACCGATGAAAAATAATCTTTGTGTTGTTATAAGTATTTCCAGGATAGTTTCGACACAGTTTAATAGCACAAACTGACATGATTATTTGTTTTTCGGAAGCTCGCCGCCGATTACAGATTCAAATGAAAATGACGTCTATAAAACGTGTGTCTACGAAATATAGTCAACTTTTGAGCACCGTTCGGTGCGGCCGAATATGTCATCGAGACAGGTATATGATAAGAATAGAGAACAGAACAGAATATTTTAAGCTACTTTTTGAAATGTATCAACATCTAAATTGCATAGCTTTATCTGCGAGCTACGACTCTGTGTAACCGATTTGTATACGAATTTACGTGTGTATATTACAATACATATGTATATTTTAAACCGCGATAAACACACTAACCGCTTAACATATAAATAAAACCTACGTACATAAAAAGCTCGACTGTGTCCACGGTAAGCAATTTTTCCCCGGCCCCATTTTCCTTACATACATTTAGCGGAATCCCGCCGGATGATAATTCTTAACTTGCTTTTAATCGTGTTCCTGAGTATTTTTCAACAACAGTCAAACAAATTTGGGAAATAAACTTTGTAATTTTGCAAAGCTTTAAGTTTAAGCCATCATTTTTAAAATAACAAGCATATAGTTTATTTGAAAGATTCATTTTTAAATTAAGATGATGATTACCGGTCTGTTGGTCTAGTGACCCTCAGTGCTGATCCAGAGTAATCGAACCCACGACGGGTGGTCAGGCGTGTAAATAGCCCGACCAGGGTGTGATTGCTCAACAGTTAGCGTACGAGGTGTAGGGAAGTAAACCACTTCTATCGATCAAACCAATCATACCAGCACTAACCTGCAACACCGACCAAGTCCCGATCCTCCAGAAGGCAGCGAGCAGCGGCGAGGTTTCTACGGTCTCTTGCAAGGTATTGACCGGCCGGTCACGATCGAAGACTAGAGCACTCCACATACACCTTGTAAAGGTTACAAGCGAGTCCAAACACTACACGGCTATAGGACTAACGGAAAATCAGCTTCTTTTCACGAGAAATATAACTGATGTCCGTGGCGGAACAAAATTTTTATATTAAAGGGCGTCTTAGCGAAAAGCGATGAGAGCAGGGTATGTCCGTTTTTTCTTGCACCAATCAGGAGCAGCGCGGTTACATTATTTGAAGACTGCTAACGCCATCTCTTGAGATCGTCGAGTACATTGGCAATATTACAGCAGTACCAGCACTAACTGCATTCGACAAACAGAATGTGGTTTACTATAAAGACTATGAAATTTATAATATAACGAAATATATTATGGTGCGATTATGTATGCATTTTATAAATATATTGGCGCTCCACCATGCACCCCGCCTTGGAACATCACAAGATGTTTCAAAACACGCGAATTTTCTAACTGACCGAGAGTAACACATGCATTATGCGATTAAATAATAAATATGATAAATATAGCGGCCTAAACTAAAAAATAAGGTTTAAACTAAGTTGAATTTATTGTGTAGGAATAGGATATAATTTAGTTACAGCGCGTTTGTAAATTCCAGTTTGCGTTTTAACTATCGCCACGCGTACAACGTTATCAGAGCCTCTGAACACGTCCGTAATTACTCCTAACGGCCAATGCAACGGTGGAGAATTCTCCTGCTCAAGAAGAACAACAGTTCCGATTTCTACCGGTTTGTCGGGAGTAGCCCATTTTTGCCTAACTTGCAACGTGTGCAAATACTCTAAGTGCCATTTCTTCCAAAAGGATTGGACCATACTATCTAACAACTTTTTACGTTCTAACAGACTCAATCGTTGATCTGACAAATCAGCAGCGGGTAAATATTGCAACGGAGTAGACATCAAAAAATGCGCGGGAGTTAACACCTCAGGATAAGGGTCTGACGATAATACGCTCAATGGACGAGAGTTAAGAATACACTCTATCTGAGTAAGAACAGTTTGCAGTTCTTCGTATGTAAGTAACTGACTTCCTATTACTCTATATAAATGCGTTTTCATGCTCTTTATATTCCCTTCCCACATCCCACCAAAATTTGGTGATCTTGGGGGAATCATCTTCCACTCTATGCGTCGAGAGAGCAACTCATTCGACAGCGCGTTTTTGAAGCTAGAGTTCAATAAAAAACTATACAGCTCATCTAAATGTGCCTTCGCACCGATGAAAGTAGATCCATTATCGGAATAGAGACATGAAACTGGTCCTCGACGGGAAATAAAGCGTTTAAAAGCGGCTAGAAAGTTTTCAGTAGTTAAATCACTGGTCACTTCAATATGTAGACTACGTGTGACCATGCAAACAAAAAGAACGATGTACGCCTTTTGCGCATGTTGACCTCTGCGGCGAGAAAGGATTGTCCTTATCGGACCAGCGTAATCTACACCAGTGTGACAAAATGCCTTGGCCTCTGAAACACGGTAATCAGGAAGATCAGCCATTATAGGCGTTGGATACGTTGGGTTGCATTTAAAGCAAGTGTTGCACTTTCGCAACTTGGACCTGATAACAGTCCTGGCATCCAAGATCCAGTAGCGTTGTCGTATAATAGACATAAGAAGTCCAGGTCCGGTGTGACAATTAACAACATGAAAATGCTGTATTATTAAGTCAACGACATGATCGCGTTTAGGGAGAAGAACCGGATGTTTAGCTTCGAAAGGAAGCATTGATCCAGAAAGTCTTCCTCCAATGCGTAAAATCCCTTGTTTGTCTAAGAAGACGAAGAGGCTTTGCAGCTTTTTTGAAGGTAATTTATCAGCCTTGATCAATTTGATATCTTCACAGAAGTGCACAGATTGAACGGTGAGAATTAACGCATTCTCAGCACTTGTCAACCCTGCTATAGAACGAGGTTCGACCTTAACTTTAGGTCTTGCGAATTTTAATACATAGGCGGTGATACGTAGCAACTTTTCCCAAGAAGAAACACGTTGTGCTAACGTACACAGCAACGGCGGCTCTGTGTGAGTAATGGCAGCCAACACATTTGCCTTGAGTTTAGGCAAGACAGAGCAATTATTAAGCGAGAATGGCTTAATCGGCCACTTCTCAGATGAGCTGCGAATCCACGGAGGACCTTTCCACCACAAATCGTGGGTCAAAAGTTGCGATGGAAGCATACCACGCGAAAGACAATCACTTGGATTACTAGCTCCGGCAATATGATAAAAATGTTTAGAGTCCAAGTTTTCTTGGCACTGAGCGACGCGATTACCGACGAAAACTGACCAACGATGTGGTGAAGAATGAACCCATGATAAAGCAATAGTGGAATCAGAAAATGCGTATATCCCGGCAATGGTCATACGTGTTGCATATGTGTCTCGCACAGTTTTTATTAATTTTGACATAAGTAAAATAGCGCATAATTCTAAGCGAGCGAGCATAGTGATTTTTGTTGGCGAAACCTTTGATTTAGCGCAAAGAATGCGAGTTTGAATGCGAGTTTGAATGCCAGACGGGTAGGTACAATGGGCATAAATGACACATCCCAGACCATTCATGCTAGCATCACAAAAAGCAACAAGACGTAATTCACAACCAACTTCGACGCCTACATGACGTGGAATCCTTAAAGTGTCAAGCATTTGAAGTTCTTGCGCAAGAGCGAAAAAACGGGTGCGTATGTGCTCCGGTGCACGATCGTCCCAATCACACTTGCTGAGCCACAGTTCCTTAATTAACAACTTGGCATAGAGAATCACAGGCGCGACCAATCCGAGCACGTCAAATAGTCGTGCAACCATCGAGAGTATGCTTCTCTTGGTGCACCTTTCATTAATTGCGGCGCATGTGAAATGAAAATTATCTTCACATGGTTCCCATGAGAGACCTAAACCTTAGAGACATTATTGTCAACATCAAAATCAAGCGACTTGCGGTGCGTGTCGGGAAGCGAGTCAAGTAGCACTGGTGAATTGCTAGACCACTTCACTAAGTCAAAGTCACCCGATTTGAAAAACTTAATCAAGTTGTGAGCTAATTGCGTGGCAGTATCCTCATTTGCAATAGAAAGAACCAAATCGTCCATATACAGACAGGTCTCTGCCACTTTCGCGGCATCAGGATAGAGCGGACTCATGTCAGTAGCCAGCTGTCGCACAGTGCGCATAGCTATGTAAGGGCTTGACTTGAGACCGAAAGGTTGCCTATTAAAGGCATAAGTGCGAATTTTTTCCGATTCGTTGAATCTAAATAAAATGCGTAGGTATTTATTTTATTTATTTATTTATTTAAAACTTTATGCACATAGAGTACAGAGGCGGACTTAATGCCATAGGCATTCTCTGCCAGTCAACCTTCGGGTGATGTAGAGAAAATAGGAAGTAGGTGCATTAAAAATATTACAGTTTATTAGGTAAATTTGTGAACTAAATATCAGACAAAAATACATAAACAAAGTATATAGGATAAAATACATATCATAAACATACATACAAATATGTACACAAACAACATATACATACATACATACATACATACATACAAATAAAAAACATAGTAACGATTTAGATGATAAATTATCAGCAAGTTCATTCTGCTAGTTGTTCAAAAAGGTACTCCTTTACTTTCACTTTGAATGAGTAACGATTGGTGGCCATCCTGATTTCGAGGGGAAGCGCATTCCAAAGAAGAACAGACTGAACGAAAAAAGAAGAGCCTACAAACTCTGTGGTATGAGAGGGACAAAGAAGAAGAAGATTATTTAAGGAACGAAGGTTTCTATCATGATTACTACTTAAATATTGGAAATATGATGTTAAATACGGTGGAGAAGATGGGGAATTAAGAATGGTAAACAGGGCAGTGAGGGCTCGCAACATACGGCGCTGACGAATAGGCAACCACTTAAGCTGAGAACGGAAAGAGGACACATGGTCGTATTTACGAAGATTAAATATAAATCGAATGCAGTTATTAAGAAGACGGTCTAATTTATCGAGAAGGTCTGCATTCAGGTCATAGTAGCACACATCACCATAGTCGATTATTGGGAATATGAGAGTTTGCATGAGCATTGTCTTGGTTTTCGCAGGAAGAAAATTTTTTAAGCGATATAATGCACGGAGGGTACCAGTAACCCTCTGGCACAAATTTGTAACCTGATCGCGCCAGTTCAATGTAGAATCAAGATGTAGGCCCAGGTCTTTCACCGATTGACAAACAGGTATAGTAGTACCGTTAAAAGTAACAGCTGGGAGCGTCTCAGTGTCTACTCTACTCATCAATCGGTGGCTACCGATTATAATGGCTTGACATTTTGAAGGATTTACTGACAAGCCAAACCTTTGAGACCATACTTCTATAGATTTGAGGTCTCTGTTGACCATGTCGATGGCCGATGATATATTCTCAACCCTAGCTTGAGAGTACATCTGCAGGTCGTCGGCATACAGATGATACGCACACTGAAGTTCCTGGGTTAGGAGATTAATAAACAGAGAAAATAGCAAAGGAGAAAGTATACCGCCTTGAGGAACACCAGAGTCAAGATCATTCCAGCTTGATGATAGCTCGTCGACACGAACAGACTGCTGGCGTCCCTGAAGATAAGATGAGAACCATTCCAGTGCATCAGGTGAGATCATAAGATAGGAAAGGATAGATAAGAGAATATCATGATTGACGGTATTGAAAGCATTTGAGAAGTCAACCAGTACTAAGACAGTCAGTTTTGCGTCTTCCATTGCTGCTCTAATATCGCCAGTCACTTTAAGGAGAGCGGAGGTAGTACTGTAACCAGGCCTAAAACCGGATTGTAGAGGGCTTAACAGCTTATTTTTGTAAATAAAACTGGATAACTGTTTAAGCACGCAGGATTCTAGCACTTTAGAGAGGAAGGGAAGAATGGATATGGGTCTAAAATGATTGGGAAGTGTGGGATTTGCAATTTTGGGTAGAGGAATGACATAGGCTTTGCGCCAAAGTGATGGGAAGATTCCGGAATCTAAAGAATAATTGATAATATGAGAGATAACAGGCAAGAGTGGATCAAGGATTGTTGTGACCATGCGCCTGCTAATTTGATCACAACCAACGGCATCAGATTTAATGGAAAGAATGATTTTTTTGATCTCATCCGATGCAACTGGAAAAAAGTGGAAAGGATTAATATTAGGGCAGTCTAAGCCTGCCAAGTAATCAACAGTGCGATATTTGGTTTGGTGATCCAGGTAAGCAGAGGTTGAAAAATGACGGTTTATGTCATCCAAACCAACTATCTTCTGCAGATTCGTGGGTCGCCGTTTACCAATACCCAGAGTTCCAAGAAACTTCCAGGTGTTGGCCGGGGAAGAACAGGTGATGTTGTCGAGAATGTATCGGCGTTTGGCGTTACGTATCATCTGATTACACCGATTCCTTGCAGCTTTGTACAGGTTCCACTTTTCCCCTGTACGATCTTTTTAAGTTTACAAAAGGCCCTATCTCTTCGCCGCATAGCCTTGAGAACAGCCTCCGTCATCCAGGGTGCAGGTGGTCTCTTAAGTCTAATTTTCCTAATAGGAGCATGGCAATCATAAAGAGCAATAAGTGCATTGTTAAAATGATTTACTTTATCGTCTACACTTGACGCCTTCGTTACGATGTCCCAGTTTAGTTCCGAAGCATCCCTATGAAGCCTATCTACATCCATACGACCAAAACAACGCATGTGCAATACTCTGGGAGGGGGTTTGGGTGGTTTTAGGACGTACGAGAGGAATATAAGGTCGTGATTGGAAAATCCAGGCGCAGTAATTTGACCATGGTTACGGACGAGTGTTGGGACTGAAGTAATTATTAAATCTAGCCAAGTGTCTGCTCCCTGGCTATTGAAATGGGTTGGTTGAAGGGGCAAGATCTGCAAGCTGGCAGATTCGACAATTTGAAGGAGTTTGCGGGAACGTGAGGAGTGATGGACAAGGTCTGTATTGAAATCGCCCATGATGACGTGATGTGCATATTCTGACCCTAAAGATTCCAGTACTGTTTCCAGGCTGGAGAAGTAGTCGATAGTAGGAGGACAATAAACAACACCTAGTAACAATTTGGCTCCTCTGACAAAAACTTCGAGGAAAAGGAATTCTGCGTCAGCGGAATAAGAAGCGGAAGAAGCAGCTAAAATTTTATAGGGGAGGGAACAGTGAATATAAATAGCTACACCGCCACCTCTTTTCGCGTTTCGGTCATTCCGAACAAGGACATAACCTGGAAGAGAATATGATGTAGAAGCAAGATTAGGTTTGAGCCAACTCTCAGAGATCAGGATGGCGTGCACGTTGGTGTCAACGAAAGCTTCTGTCAAATCACTAAAGTGGCTAGGCACGCTCTGTGCATTTATGTGACAAACATTAAGCGAGTGTTTCGATTGGTGGTTAAATGTCGCACGTAAGCGGTCACCTAGTGTTTCCGGTAACGAGGCATAACTTTCGTCACCAGAGGATATTGCAGACTCGTAGGCAGAATTATTGGAATCATAATCGTCATCTATCATAATCACTTCAACAAATAGACAATAAGACTATAATATAAATATTACAAAAATAAATGTATATATATAAATTAATATAATATTTGTATAATAAATATGTATAATTACTATGACTTACTAAGTTGGCGCGAAGACGTTCCTCTACACCACCCACCAGCTAACACTACACGTAAAAAAAAAAAAAACTTAACACAATAGTACACACAATTAACAAAACGCACTTTAAAAGAAGAAAAAAGTGCAAGTGTAAACGTAGTATTAAAGTACACGCTTAGCATTTCTGAACGCAACCTGCTATCCCAAACGTCATATTGACAGTGTCATATTTGTAAATTTGTAAAGGTTGACAAAATTATAATTTAAGTGAAGGTTTTGAAACATCGAAAAACTATATGGTTGTGGGTAATTACTTAATGTGACAATACAGAATGAAATGTTGTTTACCTACCTATTGAACAACAGGTTACGTACAGAAGAAACATGTCAACACTGGAACTACAAATAAATTTAAATAGTTTGAAGTCACTAATGCCGGATGAATTAAACCTTGACAGAGCCATTCTTGTGTTTCCCGGGCGAAGCAATGTTCTTGGTGCTACTTCTATGAGAAACAGTGGCACTAACAGCTTTCGGGTACCTAGACATCAGGGGGACCAATTCTTCCATAGTGTTGATCTTGAGCCGGTTACCTTCAGGGACCTTGATCAGTATTGTGCCGTCTTGCGTCCAACATGCGCGAGTACCAAAATGAAGCCTGGCCTTTGCAAATACTGTTTGCCTAGCTTTGGTCAAGAATTCTCTCATTGAAATGGAGGAGCCTTTAAGAGCAGTCTTAGATCTCCAGACAGATGACCTGATCTCCGTGCTACGAAACCTCACCAAAATAGGCCGGTGATGATCCTTGCTGGGTGTCCCCAGCCTGTGGCATACAGTTAATGATTCTGCAGAGTAGGTTTTCAGTTGCAGTTTATTATTTATAACATCAAGAACAATCCTGCCACAGTCTTCGCCGTCCGACTCTGCAACTCCCATCAATAGAAGGGCCTTGCGCCTATGCCTTGTCTCAATAGCATCAACAGCACTAGAGCATTCAGTTATCTGCCTCCGCAGCAGTCCAAGCATGCTATACATAAGTTCCCGGAAAGTACGGAACTCTTCTGCTACTCTGGCAACTGTGTCTTTTGTGGGTGCGGTGCAGTGAAGTTGTGCCTCCAGCTCTTCCATCCTCTTAGTGAAGCATTCCTCCAACGACTTTTGTGCAGCCTCAATGTCTACAAGTTGTGACATATTGTAGTGTAGTGAAAAGTGCCGGTAGGTGGTGTTCCTAAAGTATCAGAATCCTCACATAAGCTGTCACCAACGTAAGTGCTATGACTTTAAGTTATATACAGCAGATATTTGATGTATTTAACAGAAAAATAAAGATATTTTTATTTTTAAAACTTTTTGCAAACTACTACTGTGTATTTACTTTTTTAACACCTACCGCCGAAAAAAAATGTTATGTTGGTCTACTGGTACACCAATCCGTAAATAATATTGTTTTATATCAGCGTTCATTGCAATAGGAAATAATCTAAAACCTAACAATAATAAAAACAGATCGGCCTGTAAATTGGGTCCAATATGTAATATATCGTTAAGCGAAAGTCCTGTATGCGTTTTAGCACTCGCGTCCAATACGATGCGCGGCATCGGTTTATCAGGTCGGACTACTGCGTGATGCGGTATATAATAACCATCAGAGGACAGCTCAGATTCTTTAACAGGACTGAGGTAATTGTTATCAATATAATCCTGAATAACCTTGTTATAATTTTCGCGCACTATCGGTGCCTGACGGAGCTTACGCTCGAGTGAAACGAAACGGCGATAAGCGGTAGCGTGCGAATTACCTAATTCCGAAGGGTCCCTACAGAACGGTAATGCAACTGTATAACGACCTACGTCGTCACGGGTCACGGTAGCCGTGAAAATATTTTCGCAATCTGTCTCCTCTGGTGACAACAAGCGTTTCATGGGTACTTCTTCAAGTTCCCAGAACTTTTGCACTATATCATTAAGCGCTAACGCAGAAAAAGACGCGGCAGTAGGTAAAATATGTTTACGCGGGTAATCTCCCATAAGTACGTAACCAAATGTTGTAGATAAAGCACACGGTGCGCGCGGCCCACACTCGACCATATTTCCTAAGTATATAAATGGGAATAGCTGGGCACCTAACAATAAATCAATCTTGCCCGGAATATTCCAGCTTAAGTCAGCGAGCGGAAGGTTACGAAAATCTAGGTCGCGATCACAATCGATAAATTTCGAAGGCAATTGATCCGTAATGCATTCTACAACAAGCGCATGTATAGTGTATTTCTGATCCGGATAAATACGGGATTCAATGTCTAAATGAACATAACCGATTATCGGACTTGAAGCGGAACCAACACCTTTAACATAGGAATTATTCAACGGTATTATCGGTAAATTTAATAAACTAGAACAAGCAGATGTTATTAGATTATTCTGCGAGCCATTATCTATCAAACACCTAACTACAGATTTGATACCAGCGCTACCCTTAGAGCGCGCGTATACCTGAGCGGTTGACAAAAGTATATCACCCTTATGACAAGAAGTGTAAGACTGTGTATGTGTAACTGGTTCTGTAGCAAGCGGGGGCGCTCGAATGCATGACGAAGTCGTGTGAGCGCGATGAGAAGGCGCGGGCGAAGTAACGGTCGCTCGATGAGCGGGCGGCGGCGAGTACGCGACGGCGGTATTTACCATAGCCGCATGCGATTGCGAATTATTACTATCAAAATGCAATAACCTATGGTGTCTTTTATTACAGAAACAGACTGACGTACTCTTACAATCCGGAAGTTTATGTAAAGTGCTTAAACAATTAACGCAACCGTACTTCGATTTAATAAACTCATATCTAGCCCTTGCGTCTCGCATATTTTTAAACTGAGCGCAATCATATAAATGTCGATGGTTACCACTACACAAACAACAATTCGCGGTAACTGCTGCGGGCGCCGAATATGTGAGAGTATTTGCATTATTAGCGGACTCACTGGCGACAAAAGATTTGGAGGTGTGATGAACGCGCCGGTCGCGTGAGGGCGCCGTAACAACAGCAGCGGGTTTCGTATATGACGAATTTCGCGGGTTTGAGCGCTCCAAAATCTTAGCCTGATCTTGTATAAAAGCGATAAGCTGTTGTGTCGTAGGCACTTCCACATCCCGAATCGAAAGTTCAAAGGCTTGGATGGTTTGAGGATCCATCCTTCTCAAAGCGCATTGAAGAAAAATAAAATCAGTTAGATCTGTTATGCCTAATTCTTTTAGAGCTGAAATCGAAGCGGAGTATTTACTAACAAAGGTATCAAGAGCGTTCGCAGTGTGCGAGCAAGTTTTTAAGTCCAGTATATTATTGAGATAATATGTACCTAATGAGCGTTTGTCGTGGTATTTCTTAACCAAACTATCCCACAGTATTTTATATGTTTCACCTGACGGAATAATACCGGAAGTGAATTTTAGTGCGTCGTGGGTGAGTTTAGAAATTAGATACTGTACACGTTGCGAGTCAGAAAGCTGTTGATTCAAATGAATATTAGCTTTAAAAGACTGATAAAAGGTATTCCAGTTTTCAGGGCGTCCGTCAAAACTCGGAATTACTAAAGGTTCTAATTTCACTACGGACTTGATCGAGCTACTGGTCTCGAGTGAACGCACCTTAGAAGTGGTTAATATTTTATTTCTAACGCGTTTAACTCTCGAGTATAAATCATCAAATGAATCGAGGCAAGAATACTCGGGATTGACCGTAATCTTTGATAACAAATTTATATTATTTATTTTATCAACAATGGACTCAAATTTATCGCGTAAATCATCTATTATCTCCGTTTCAGCCAGAAAATTCTCGTTAGCTCGCGTTGATGAATCGAAAGAAATTATACCTTTCGACGATGTGTACATACGATTAATACGTTGAAATAATAATTCTTTCTTTTGATTCAACATAACCAACATGACTTCGCGGCTTGATTCGCTTTCCGTCATGTTTATAAAATAATATCACAATACAACTACAAAGTGATAGGTATATCTACCTAGTTAGTGTAAAAACACAAATTAAATTTAAATCTTAAAATGACTTAGCGTAAAGTACAGTGGTGGAGCGGTAAATAAGTGGGTAGGTATGAATAAGTTCAACTAAATTGAGTATAATGGATATTATTACCAATTAATACGTAATTCACCAAATCTAACAATTAATTATATTTAAGTACGAGTCTACCAATAATTACGTAGTTCTCGTGCGTTTTAAACACAGAATTTACCAATTTTACGTAAATCTGTGAGCGAGGAAAAATGGGGCGCAAGAATTCACTAAAATTACGTGAATCTTTTTTATGGTATGAATAGCAAAGTAAATTCACCAATATTTACGTGAATCACTGGCCTATCCGTACTCGTAAGGACCAAATTATATGGTCAGGCGTGTAAATAGCCCGACCAGGGTGTGATTGCTCAACAGTTAGCGTACGAGGTGTAGGGAAGTAAACCACTTCTATCGATCAAACCAATCATGCCAGCACTAACCTGCAACACCGACCAAGTCCCGATCCTCCAGAAGGCAGCGAGCAGCGGCGAGGTTTCTACGGTCTCTTGCAAGGTATTGACCGGCCGGTCACGATCGAAGACTAGAGCACTCCACATACACCTTGTAAAGGTTACAAGCGAGTCCAAACACTACACGGCTATAGGACTAACGGAAAATCAGCTTCTTTTCACGAGAAATATAACTGATGTCCGTGGCGGAACAAAATTTTTATATTAAAGGGCGTCTTAGCGAAAAGCGATGAGAGCAGGGTATGTCCGTTTTTTCTTGCACCAATCAGGAGCAGCGCGGTTACATTATTTGAAGACTGCTAACGCCATCTCTTGAGATCGTCGAGTACATTGGCAATATTACAGCAGTACCAGCACTAACTGCATTCGACAAACAGAATGTGGTTTACTATAAAGACTATGAAATTTATAATATAACGAAATATATTATGGTGCGATTATGTATGCATTTTATAAATATATTGGCGCTCCACCAACGGGTTCGATTACCACCCAGTACAAATAATTGTGTGATGAGCATGATCATTTGTTCTGTGTTGTAATTTATCTATGATATGTATGTATTTAGAAATACATAAGTATATATCAGCTTTCTGGTTACCATACTACAGGCTCTGCCAAGTTTGGGATCAGAGTGTGTGATGTGTGAAGTTATTATTATTATTAAATGGTGGCCCTCAGTTTAAGGGCTTCGATGTGTTATATTTCCCATATTGTTATACTGTGTTGTTGTTTTGGATACGATAAGAATATTATAAGTTTTACTGCGATGTTTTAACGTTTATTTTACCTTACTCCAAATAATCAAATAGCGACGGTAGCGAGGTAATGGCTGAGGCGACGGACTTGTGATCAAGTGGTTGCGGCTTCGAACCCCACCCTACCACCCTATACTATCGACGTGAAACGACTCCTAAAACAAGCATTTAGCTTAGCTGGAGATGGCAACAAGAATACTAGTAATGTGTGACCCACGTTGCCAGTATTCTTTAAAAAAAAGAAATTGAGATTTCTTACTTTATTGTTCTGTTTATGTTATGATATGTAATATGTATACTCGGATTTTATTTCATTCATTTCTTTATTCATTTTACATTTTTATTAGCTGAACGCGAGTTCTGACTTTGAGATAACCGTTGCTATGTATTCTCAGGGACCAAAGTGCACAATTTCGATTTTTTACAATGTTTGCTATAATCACTTCTGTCGGCAGTCCCGTGTCTG
Source organism: Callimorpha dominula (assembly GCA_949752705.1). NCBI lineage: Eukaryota > Metazoa > Arthropoda > Insecta > Lepidoptera > Erebidae > Callimorpha > Callimorpha dominula. Next base: position 5,198,769 of record OX457005.1, read on the forward strand.
CCTATTTTTTTTTAATGGCACTGTATGATTAATACTAAGGTCAAAACTATAAATTTTTCATTTTTGTCTGTCTATCTGTCTGTATCATGGCCGCGCATAACGCTGAAACTACGGAATGGATTCAAATGAAACTTGTGATGATTTGAGTTCTTACTACGAGGTACGCTATAGGATACTTTTTCTTCCAAAATTCAGAAAGGTTTCCATGAGAGAGGGGATGAAAATGAAAATGTGTACTTAGTTGTAATTCATTAAACCGTAGTCCGTTTAGTCATTTTTTTGTTGGAAAGAAGGTACTTCGAAGATTGTTGCGTAATCTTCTTTCTTCTATAACTATACTTATAATAAAACTGTAGACGTGAGCGGGGGTGGACCTTAGTACTGACTAGGAGTAATCTGTTAGGTATACCGAGAGGGGCCCTAGTTTCTAGGAAGCGACAATGATTGACTGACTACAGAAAAAGTCTTCCAATTGGTCAGACGAATCGAGACGTTAGGTCGTCACAATTTTATCGCGATCTTCTGTGAGGAGAATATCTCGCGCAAGGAGTGGTCACAGGGGGATACGACGAGTTTTATGTTCTTCACCCAAAGCAGAGTCAGACGAAACCCGCCTGCCACCTGCGGGCTGGCGCTGGGTAGACCATTGGAGGCAAAACGTCGCTGGACCGACGGTCCACTCATAACAAGCGCTGTAAGGCATACCATGTAGTTTTAGTCGGATTAAGTCTGATATACGACCTCACCAATAACTCGGTGAGATGAGCATCTACATGAAAACAAAACGGGTACTTTTTCCACGGCCAAACTACGTTGTTATTTCACGTATAAGCAATCAAAAAACCTTTTTTTTGTACGCTCTAGGTTTTTTCACTGCCAATACAGTGTAAAAAATTGTGCCTGGAGGATTCCCCCTTTTCAGTAAGAGGTGCAACGCCTATTATAATCAACATATTGCTGTTTTCCGGCATAAACGTGAACGAAGTCGCGGGCACGGCTAGTTAAATAATAAAGTAGGTAATCCATCGATACGTGAGTCTATTCATCTCTACGTGCCTGACAACTACGTGCGTGGTTGTGGTCGTAGACAACATCAACTGCGTATCTATCATCCTGGCATATAACAAAACTAGTAGGTTCAGTTACAGTGATCAATTTAATAAATGTTTTTTTGGAATCTAATCCAAACGCAGACATGTTTTTTGATAAGACTATTAGATTTTTAATAAGATTATTTAGTAGTAGTAGTAGTAATAATATAATGACATAATTCAATATTTTTTATTGTGAAATTTATTGATGTTTCATTAATATTTGATTGTTTTTTTTTTAATTTATGATCTTATTTTGTTGATATACCTATCTATTTTCAAGTTATTTGTAAATGAAATTTATTGATTTTTTTCTTTTCTATATATATTTAAAATCATTACTTTGACATAACATGAAGTCACCTTGGTGCATAAACTGTAAGCTAAACTCTAGCTCTGTGTTTAAATAAATAAATGAATTGCCACCTTAATGTTATAAAAATATGTTCATTTAAAAATTCAACTGAAACGAAATTCCTTTTCAAAGTAGTCAAGAAATGATTTGTTCATAAAATTTCAACAAAACGTATGTACTAACTAGAACCCAACAAGTCACAACATACAGAACTGCCTTAAGTACTAAGAACCAAGTACGAATTGCCTATTACCCCTTCCGTTAGTTGACTCTTAAGCCTAACGACACATTAGTAAGAGATTATGAACACTAGATGTTGTAAATATCTAGTCATTACATACGTGTAATGTGTTTGTATTTTGAATGATAAATGCTACGCTATTTCGTAGACCTCGTAGCTTTACTATGATATGTAGCACAAGCAACGGTTCTGTGCTACGCTAGGCGGTTTGGACTTTATAGTGCGGAGAACCAAAAATATTTAGCAATCTCTGTGGCGCCACGATAGTGCATTCGACTGCCACGATCGTGGGTTCATTTCTTTATATGATATATTAATTATCAAAATTTTATATGTACCTACGTAAGTAATTAATCATTTTATTATTTGGCGCCGACTCAAAATAAGTTTATATAAAATTTGAGTGTTTATGTAAATAAGCTCAATACTTAAGACTTACAGTTTATTTATTTTTGCTTTTTAGTTCTTTTCGTAGGTTTAATTTTTAAGTTAAAAAGAAATTATTTTATGGTTTTTTAGCTACATGATGTGATGATTTCTAAACGCAATACCTGATAAAGTAATGAAAAGTAAACAGAAACTATTTGTTCCTACAATTTTCGAGAGTTTCTCTCAATTTTTTCAGGATCTCATCATCAGATCCTGACTTCCTTGACATGGGACCACCCTTGAGGTATACCCTATCTAACTAAAAAAAAATAATCAAAATCGGTTCATAAATAATGGAGTGAGGGCTAAACAGACATTAAAAAAAATTAAAAAAAAAAATATTATACGGTCGAATTGTGAACCTCCTTTTTTTTCGTCGCTTAAAAAAAAGTATTTATATATGTTTATCGGTGTTCAGTATAAAACCCATAGGCTTGACTGGCCTGTGGGTAATCACGAATTAGATTGGTTAGTGACCCTGACTGCTAAGCCAGAGGTCGTGGGTTCGATTTCCACCCAGGACAAATAATTGTGTGATGAGCACGATAATTTGTTCTGTGTCTGGGTGTAATTTATTTATAATATGTATGTATTTAGAAATATATAAGTATGTTTATGAGCAGTGTGGTTACCATAGCACAGGCTCTGCCTAGTTTGGGATCAGACGGCCGTGTGTGAGATGTGTGGAGTTATTATTATTATTATTGTATGTATTTATCTTTATTCACTTAAATATACCTATAAATTACATTTTTAAATACACTCACTATAAAAAGCAACAAATATATTTAAAAATATAATAAATAGTGTCAGACCGGTATCGGGCACAGGGACCAAGCTACCGGTGGTTAGGGTTCCAGAGGCAGACCCTTCTCACTATGCGTGCCGTATCAAGGAGGACTGATTTCTGCATCAGGCTCTTAATCCAGCTGCCTAACGTTAGCCTCTGAAGGTGTTGGTCGAGGCTCTTAGCAATTAACCCATGGGCTGAAAAAACTATCGGCACAATGAATGCCGAATCCACATCCCACATATCGACAATCTCGTGGGCTAAGTGCAAATATTTTATTTCTTTGTCGTTTTCGGATTTTAAGAGATTGTCGTCATGGGGAATGGTGATGTCAATAATCATTGCTCGGCCCTCTAATCGGTCTATCACCACTATATCAGGCTTATTAGCAACAAAAGTCCTGTCAGTGATGATAGATCCCAGTACAATGTTGCACGGCCATTTTCGAGAACTGGGTCGGGCACATACATGTAGTATGGTAACTCGACAGACACAAAGTTATATTTAAGAGCAAGTTGCTGATGGACTATCCTGGCCACTTGGTTATGTCTATGCAAGTACTCGCCGTTGGCAAGACGAGAACAACCAGAAATTATATGCCTGAGGCTTTCTCCGGGACGATGACACGCCCGACAAATGTCAATTGTGCCGTCCTTCAGGATATATCTCCGATAGTTATCCGTCGTAACAACTTCATCTGTAATTGCACAGACAAAACCTTCAATTTCTTCGAAGAGGTCACCGAGCCGTAGCCAGGATACTGATGCTAATAAATTTACATCGGGCCCATTTAAGGCCCGATAAAAACGTCCATACAACGCCTTGCTCTTCCAAATCTCCCTGCGATCTGCAATAGTAAGTACTGCTGGTTTGCGCCAGTTCTCTTTTCCTAGAGCAAGCGGAGTGAGTCCGTTGTCAACTGCCACCACATCCCGATACACATCCAAGTCAACGGAGAGGAAGTAATCTCTAAGATTGCATACCTCGTGGTTATGGAAGTTCTTGGCATTTAAAAAACCACGACCCCCACATTTCCGCGGGATATACAATCTCATGACCGACGAACGTCGATGGTGCATTCTGTACGCGGTAAGCAGTGTACGGACTCTTCTATCCAGGGCATCTAGTTCAGTCTGTGTCCATCTAAGTATGCCAAAGGAGTAAGTTAGGACTGGTATGACCCAATCATTGTAGGCCCGCACCTTATTATCGCCTGACAAAAGACTTTTTAATACTTTTTTCAGGCGGCCAAAGAAGCGTTCCTGTAACGATTGCTTCATAATCAATTCATTTACACCTAACGCCTGTGCCATACCTAGATACTTGTACGTTTCATTGGCGGAAAGACTTCTAAGGTGTGTGGAATCTGAGAGTTCCATCCCCTCAGATTCCACAATCCTGCCGCTTTTTACATGCATGGCTGCACATTTATCCACACCAAATTCCATCCTGATACATTTACTAAAAGTTTCAGTTACCTCAAGTAATTTTATCAATTGGAAGTTGTTGCAGGCAAACAGTTTTAAATCACCGATGAAAAGGAGGTGGAATATAACCTGACCTTCTTTCCGCAAACGATAGCCTAGTCTTAATCTCTCCAGCAAAGTGCTGAGAGGATTCAAAGCTAAGCAGAACCACAAGGGACTCAAACTGTCTCCCTGAAATATACCCCTCCTGATCTTTTTAAACTCGCCGTAACCTTGGGATCGCCGACACCCTGGATAGTAAAGCACGGTTCTCCATTGCCGCATACATGCCTTCAAGAAAGTGCATAGAGTTGTATCTACCTTATTTAACTCCATCACTCTCAAGAGCCACGTATGCGGTACAGAGTCATAGGCTTTTTTGTAATCTATCCAACATGTTGCCAAATCTTTTTGGTTACGACGAACTTGTTGGTTAATGGTCGTGTCAAGTATAAAGAGCTCTTTAGTGGGACGGGCCCCACTTTTACATCCATTCTGAGAGTAAGCCATAATGGAGTTGTTAGTTATATGAGATGTTATCTTTACTCTCAGAATAGTCGTAAGTAATTTATAAAGTGTAGGTAAACACGTTATAGGCCTGTAGTTTTTAGGATCCATAGCACTACCAGGCTTATAGAGCAGGTGAGTTATGCCCGTGGTCATAAAAGTCGGAAGCGAACCTGATTCTGAGCATGATTGGAATTGAAATTCCAAACGTACATGTGAGCTACGGAGCCACTTTAACCAAAAGTTATGCAGTCCGTCCGGTCCCGCTGATTTCCAGTTCGGCAGCGAACGAACTGCATAAGCTATATCAATGTTCGATATTGATAATGGCTCCATTGTAGCGATCGACTGACACGATCGTTCAACATCTCGCATCCAATCACCCTCTGTAAGGGTGACAGGCATCGCCCAGATGTCATGCCAAAATGTATTCGTGATTTCAGCATCTGGGAAATGTGTGTCACTTACTAAATCAGGCTGCTGCCACCTTCTATAAACCCACCTCTCATCCCTTTGGAAGGAACGATTCTGAGTATATCGGTCCACTCGTTTTTTGTCTCCGAATACGATTTGCCCATGCATAAACTTTCTGTTTCAGAAAGTCAATCCGCTCTGTGACTCGTGTTTCGTAATCACAGGAACTGATACCAGCTCCTGAAAAAGCCCAATTCACCAAACGCATTACTCTCGGGCGTGTATTACCCGATCTGAAACAGATAAGCTTGCCAATGAGTGCCCTCGCCTCAGCGATACGACGCTCAATCCTGCATTGCCCGGCTGGGACACCAAGCTTTGACTGAGTAGTGGTATCACTGTCTGGGAATTTAACACCAGCTACTCGACATGCTGCAACAGCCGCACAGTACAGAATTGAGTGTCTATCGCTGAGATCTGTGCTTTCTTCTAAATAAATACTTAATATAGAATCAAGGGCACACACTAGCGCTTTATTTCGTTTATGCATTGGCAAACGCGGTAAACGAGGTCTGTTTTCATAACTCATGTTCTGATATTCTCGAATAGCACCTTCCAAAATATTCTTTATTTGTTCATTGTACTGAGTACTTACAGATGAAGCACCACCATCCTCTCCACCCTCAGCAGGGTAAGGTCGTAGTACCACAGCAGTTAATTGTGACACTGTTTGTGAACGAGGAGAAGTAACAGTGCTATTCTGCAAGTCCAAGCGTAGCCTATCAAGCACGGAGTTATCCAACAAATGACATCGTTGAATGGCCCGTACTTGATCCGATAGTCTTTGTGCCGAAACGTTAATAGATGGTTCAAGTTCCTGAAACAGAGACAGTATACGATCACGATACGCAGTGAGGTAAGTTCCTCCCTCTGTGACCACAAAATATGCTCGCTTGACGTTCTCGTTTATTGATGTTGTCCATTTCATGCGACGCACATTACCACCGGTAGCGGGGTCCCTATTCGAAGCCGGTGGGCCTCGGGGTCCCAAGCAGGTCGGTGGCCGGCCTCTCCCCTGCCGACGTACAGGTGTTGGCGACGTCGGCGGAGAGAAAAACTCGTCACTCGAAGTCGAGCTCGACGCCTCAGCAGTGGCCGGAATTCTTGATGTAACTTCCGGGGGGCGCGAGGCGGAGCTGAAAGACGAGTCCGGGGATCTTAGGTGTGCAGTCCTTGCTCTGGATCTAGTTAGCATTTACGTAGCAGTCGTATTATTGTGTATTTCTTTTTCACTAGTATTAGACATGACGTTATAAAAGTCATGTCGTACTGATACATATTTTTGGTTGTTTTACATATTTAAAACTTCCTTGGAATACAAATATTTATTTATGGTATTCATTTTTATTAATACTATTAAAAACATATATAATTTGATTCGTAAATACAGAAAAATAAAAATATTGGACATTAGATGAAAATTTTACGACTGCCATATATATGCCATATATAGTGTTGCCAGGATGTTATTATTATTATTATTATAGGATCATCTCTGTTTATTGTGGGTCTAGACAGCGATGTGAAATATGTCCTAGGATTATCTCTTGAATACGGAACCTTGAAAACTTTTTTTGTAATATACACTGTGAATCATCCCTCTCCACTTTCTCCGAAATGTGATATTTAAATTCACAGGCACTTACAGTTACCAATATCCATGTGATGCCATAGCACATTATACTGTCAACAATTATTAACCTTATCATTAAACAATATTTTCTATTCTGTCTCTTAACATTTACCCACACTACGCAAACCACAATTTACGATAAGGTTACAAAAATCTTAAGGCAGCGTTCCGCAGTGTTTATTTACTAAAATTAAGTAGGACCTAAGTAACCAACAAAAACTGGTTAAATCCGCTCCTAACCAAACAGTACTGGAACGGAGAAAATAGCCGTTTGCGGAATTATAAGGGGAGAGTACACCGCTCAGAATCAAATAAACCCCGAAAGATAACTAATAAATGCGGCTTTCATAACAGTTGGGGACTTTTCTTTTTAGTGTACCGAAAACTGTTGGTATTTTACCTGCTTTTTGCGAACGGCTTTTTGTAGAACAATATGCGAATATGTAGATTTTTAGATTGCATGTTGGGAATTAAAATGCAATTTCATATCTATGTTATTTTCATGGTTTAGCGTAGAAGAGTTCGCAAAGCAATTTTTAACGTTATTTAGTTTATATACACGGTTCGGAGGTATGTTTTGTACGTTTTTGTATTTTTTATTTACTAGAAAATATATATTTTATTATGGCAAGGACATAAGATTTCAGAATATTTTTCTACACCATCAGCGGGCCATACCTGACGACAAACAAGTTTTGTTTTCTAAGGTGACATATTGTCCACAATTCTATTGGAGATACAAAAGTAATGATGTAATATATACTCTTTCGTGTCTATGTATTTTGTTCCTGTAAAAATAAATACAAATTCTGTTTACTTTGGCCTCGCATAACATATGGGCTGTATATCTTGGCACACACATTAAAGAGCCGTCGGGGAGTAACTGGTTAGAGTTCCACGAAGCCCGTCTGCCATCAAACTGTCACTACGCTTGTAAAGGATTTGACTTGTGGCACAGAATAGATAATAGTCAGAAGGCTCACTCATTGAAGATATTTAAATAAATAGCGACTCTCACCGTCATGTAATAAAGTACATTCTAGGTCGCAGTCAATGTATGCCGTAGCCCATATCAGAAGAACTTACTTCACTTTGATTGTTCCATCTTCTCTGATTGTGGAATGATTTTTAGATAATTATGAACGTTAGCTGATGGACGCTAAACAATTGAACAAAAAAAATTTAAGGCATTAAAAAAAATATTTTACGTATATCCATGGAGCAGTCATCCATGCACTGAGCACCACTGGCTGGGAGCCCCGGTTGTAGATAAACAATGGGCCATAACTTTATTATAAACTCGGGTGCGCACACACAATAAAATCAAATAAGGAGAGTGTTACAAGCATTGTTAGACTTTTAGTATAGACTTAGCAATTCACCGTGACCGATGTTCACATGAACAACTTCAATTAAAATACTTATTTTTCTATCACCGCCTCGCCCGTGAATCCCGCTCTAGTCCATATTACGTTGCATCGTCTTCATGCTTTTTTTTTGCGAGAAATATTCACGGTATTGTACAAGTACACGTGTGTTACACATTAAAAATAAAATATTGAATGCCACCTTAGACAGAGCCGCTAATCCTGCAACGCAGTATATACTTAACAAAACAACTGTATATGTAGTACAACTATTAATGTATACACTATGTTTTCTCGCACATCGCAATCTCTTGCCATGTTGTACGGAGCGTAACGAAACGGTAAAAGCAAAGAGTCTTGTATTAAAACAACCGACGCGACGTGAAAGTTATTAGTTAACCTATTATAATTTTTTTTTTTGAAAATGCTTCTATGTAAAATGCTTTTCTAAAATTGTGATTACATTCAAATTGGTTTAAGTAATAATCGGGAAATTTTATTGTAAGGACATTTGTGTGTATAGTAAAGGTGTTAATTTTTATAGGTGTGAGAGGAAGTGCGACAAAGTGTTGTAATCGAAGCAGATGGAGTATAACAGAAAATCCAAAATCCTTCAAAAATGCGCTTTAATAAGTTTTATTTTATTTGCTTTATTATTTTAGTTTTATTATATTAGACTGGAGTCCGCGAATCGGTAAACGGAAGGTAGGATGCTCCGACAGATGTACCGATAACCTGAGGAAGGTAGCTGGGGGGGACTGGATGCGGACGGCGGAGGACTGGTTGCTATGGCACATTGAGAGAGGCCTATGTCCAGCAGTGGACTAGAATAGGCTAATTGATCGATATCGCTTTTGGGTAGAGATAATCGTCTTTTGCAAAGTATTAATATTTACCAATAAACCATAGCGTAAACTGTATTCTGAAATATTACAAAAGAATAAATAGAAATGCGGTCGATCAGTCCCGGTTTTTGCTTTAGCTTAAACTATTGTTTTTGTATTCAAATTTGATATTGTATTCTATTGAATATTAAAATACAATATCAATACAATATCAAATCCAATTCCCGTTTCCAAAAATGTATTATTATATATTTAAATAATACTTTGTGTGAACTAAACTATCTTTTTATTTTGTACAAAGATATGGGTTGAATTATTATTAAATGTCTTGTTAACCTTTCAACTATAAAGGGGGAAATTGCTCAGAAATCCAAAAACTTTAAACCCAAACATTAATCAATTCGCGCCTATTTTAAATGGACAGTTCCCAATATTTCACTCCAAGTGACACTTAGTCAAAAGCTGGATCTAATATGTGATTAACCCTTCAGCCGCTCGCATGGGTAGCGGCGATTTCGCATGAATAGTGGAGGGTTAACCCGGGATAGAAGCCCAGGGTGTTATCGAACCGCGGCTCTATAAAAGACGCCGATGACTTTATTTTCTAATGAACAACACACATTTAGGATATTTTCTGGTTTTGTATTATATTCGTGATTGTATGTAATTTTTAAATGTGTTTCAAGATATGATTTTGCATGGAATTTTATTAATTTTCGTCGTATTTATGGATTTTCTACAACCATATATATTTATTTACTGAAAGGATACCCAATACCGAGTATACGTTGACAGGTTTTAGTGAAATTTAGTGGCGCTGAGAAATATGCTAGTAACAAATAGACATTATTACGAAAAACACAAAGTTGATTTCATATGAAGAAATTAAGTAATGTTTTAGTTTAGTCGAGTGTACAATAGAATCGGCACCAATAACTTTATATTTCGTTATGTGGTGAAATTAACGTGTGGAAACTATGCTTTAGATTTTCAATAATGTTCTCGAACATTCTTGATATTTGCTTATTTATAAAAGTCCACCGTGTCAGTACTACATGTAATGGCCTTACACTACAAGAAACTTCTCATAATTGATATATTAGTAAGGGACCGCTTCCCGAAGCCTTAGGGCCTCCGGTAACCTCACTCACTCGGCGAAAAGCAATGCAATTATTACTTTACTGCCGATTTTCTGAGTGGCCGTTTCATCACCCCGATCGGGTACGGCCCATACGTGCCCAAGCATGGCTGTCTCACGAATTACAGATGCTGAAAAGAGTTATCAGAGCATTTTATACTGTACGTAGTCGCGAATCCCTTAGTGATCTATTTAAGGAAAATAACTTCCTGACGGTGCCTTGTCAGTATATTTATGAAAAGATTATGTATGTCAGAAACATTTTTCACCTAGTTACTCAACGATCTGAAAGACATAATTACATTACTAAAGAGCGAAATAAATAAGTACAACCAAAATTTTGACTAACAAAAGTGCAAACATCTATCATGGGTACTGTATTAAATTCTAAATAAAATACCTCCTAATATTCTTCAACCAATTGACAAGAAATTTAAAACTTGCATTAAACCCTACACACTATGTAAACGAGCATATTATAAACTAGGCGATTCTTTAGCTGATAAAAATGCTTGGCAAAATACTGATCCTGCTTCAAAGCCACACTGTAAATGAGTGGTGGCCTTTAGAAATATGGTCCACCGGGGGATTCTTTTCCACAAATTATTCCACTCTAATAGAAATATGCATATATGAATATATGTATAGTAGTTTTTATCTGACATGTTATTAATTATTATTTTTTACCATTATTATTGATATTAACTAACAAACGACGTTAACTTTACAAAACATTGACATTATGTTATTGATGATCTTGATATAAATTTTTATGTTACATTAAAAAAATATTGAAATATACATGTGAGAACTGTGTAGTCAGTCAATAATATATTAAGTAAATTTGCTATGTTGCTTGCCAGTTCTGAGAATGATATGTTCGCCTTGACGTCCTGCCGATGGTGGCGTATGTGTCGGGTCGTACGGCTCCCTTTGATATGGTTGAAGTACACAACGGCTGGCGTGAACGAGTGCCGTTGGTCGGGGCTGGTCATCTCCGAACTGCTATTACTTGCATAAAATTGTTAAATTTCTACTGCGCGTGACTGTTTATAGTTTAGAACAATACGTTACATTTAATCATTCGAAATTGACAAGCAGAAGCACTCGTTACACACTAGATTTTTCAAGATAATACATAGTTATAATTTTTATTATTTAAGAAGTAACATTTTTAAGTCATAATTATTTTATAACTTTTCAAGACCTAGAAAATCTCAATACTACATTTCATCAAAAGTAATTCAAACATTTACAGTAATCGAACTAAGAACAAACTTTACTCGTCGTGCTTACATATTAATGGTGCACATTTATATGTTTCTTTTATAAGTACTTGAAATATTTATGTTAGTTTAACGATCAAAAATTTGTACATTTCGCCAAGTCATGATACTATTCTCAACAATTAATATATAAAATTTCGTCTGGAAGTCTAGCCAGGGCTAGAAGAATATGTGCAATTTTCCGGCGGAAAAATTGTCTTTCTTTCATAAATTTTCTCTCGTTTAGTTAATTGTTTCAGTCTGTGTGTTTTTATAAACTTTTGTTACTTATTTAGTTACCTATGTTTTAATAAAAAAATAAAATAAAGCGGGAAATTAAATTAAAAGAAAAAATAGTAACGTTTGTTGTCATTAACATAATTTTATGTTCCGTAAAATTTTCACCTCTTATCCAATATTTTTATTTTTATGTATTTACAAATCTAAATTTATATATTTTCAATAGTATTATTAAATATTAATACCATAAATCAATATTCGAATGAACAGGAAGTTTTAAATATGTAAAAAAACAAAAATATATGAGTACGACATGTCGTTTATAACGTCATGTCTAATACAATTGAAATCATCGATAAACGATATAGCCATTGGATTAAAGGAAGAGGAAGAATATGACTGCTAATGTTAACAAGATCCAGAGCAAGGACTGCACACTTAACATCCCCGGACTCGTCGCTCAGCTCCGCCGTGCGGCTCCCAGAAATCGCATCAAGCATTCCGGCCGCTGTAGAGGCGTCGAGCTCAACATCGAGTGACGAGTTTTTCTCTCCGCCGACGTCGCCAACACCTGTACGTCGGCAGGGAAGAGGCCGGCCACCGACTTGCATGGGACCCCGAGGCCCACCGGCTTCGAATAGGGCCCCCGCTACCGGTGGTAATGTGCGTCGCATGACATGGACCTCCTCAATAAACGAGAACGTCATGCAAGCATATTTTGTGGTTACAGAGGGAGGAACTAACCTCACTGCGTATCGTGATCGTATGCTGTCTCTGTTTCAGGAACTTGAACCAGCTGTTAACGTTACGGCACAAAGACTATCGGATCAAGTACGGGCCATTCAACGATGTCATTTGTTGGATAACTCCGTGCTTGATAGGCTACGCTTGGACTTGCAGAATAGCATTGTTACTTCTCCTCCTTCACAAACAGTGTCACAATCAATTTCTGGGTTAATACGACCTTACCCAGCAGAGGGCGGAGAGGACAGTGGTACTTCATCTGTAAGTGCTCAGTACAATGAACAAATAAGGAATATTTTGGAAGGTACTCTTCGAGAATATCGGGACATGAGTTATGACAACAGACCTCGTTTACCGCGATTGCCAATGCATAAACGAAATAAAGCGCTAGTGTGTACCCTTGATTCTATATTAAGTATTTATTTAGAAGAAAGTACAGATCTCAGTGATACACACTCAATTCTGTACTGTGCGGCTGTTGCAGCATGTCGAGTAGCTGGTGTTAAATTCCCAGAAAATGATACCGCTACTCTGTCAAAGCTTGCTGCTCCGGCGTGGCAGTGCAGGATTGAACGTCGTATCGCTGAGGCGAGGGCACTCATTGGCAAGCTTATCTGTTTCAGATCGGGTAACACGCGTCCGAGAGTAATGCGTTTTGTGAATCGGGCTTTTTCGGGAACTGATATCAGTTCCTGTAATTATGCAGCTGTGTGTGGGCTTATAGAAGGTGGGAGCAGCCTGGTTTAGTGAGTGACACACATCTCCCAGATGCTGAAATTACGAATACATTTTGGCATGACATCTGGGCGATGCCTGTCACTCACACAGAGGGTGATTGGATGCGAGATGTTGAACGATCGTGTCAGTCGATTGATACCATGGAGCCAATAACAATATCGAACACTGATATAGCTTATGCAGTTCGTTCGCTGCCGAACTGGAAATCAGCGGGACCGGACGGACTGCATAACTTTTGGTTAAAGTGGCTCCGTAGCTCACACGTACGATTGGCATCTCAACTGCAATCATGCTTAGAATCAGGTTCGCTTCCGACTTTTATGACCACAGGCGTAAGTCACTTGCTCTTTAAGTCTGGCAGTGCCATGGATCCCAGAAACTACAGACCTATAACGTGTTTATCTACGCTTTATAAATTACTTACGTCTATTCTGAGAGTGAAGATAACATCTCATATAACTAACAATACTATTATGGCTTACTCTCAGAATGGATGTAAAAGTAGAGCCCGTGGCACTAAAGAGCTCCTTATTATTGACACGACCATTAACCAACAAGTTCGTCGTAATCGAAAGGATGTGGCGACATGTTGGATAGATTACAAGAAAGCCTATGACTCTGTACCGCATACGTGGCTCTTGATAGTGATGGAGTTGTACAAGGTAGATACAACTCTATGCACTTTCTTGAAGGCATGTATGTGGCAATGGAGAACGGTGCTCTACTATCCAGGATGTCGGTGGTCTCAGGGTTACGGCGAGTATATAAAGATCAGGCGGGGTATATTTCAGGGTGACAGTTTGAGTCCCTTGTGGTTTTTCTTAGCTTTGAATCCTCTCAGCACTTTACTGAAGAGTTCAGGGCTAGGCTATCGTTTACGGAAAGAAGGTCAGGTTATATCCCATCTCCTTTTCATGGATGATTTGAAACTGTTTGCCTGCAACAATTTCCAATTGATAAAATTACTTGAGGTAACTGAAACCTTTAGTAAATGTATCAGGATGGAATTTAGTGTGGATAAATGTGCAGTCATGCATGTAAAAAGAGGCAGGACTGTGGAATCTGAGGGGATGGAACTCTCAGATTCCACACACCTTAGATGTCTTTCCGCCAACGAAACGTACAAGTATCTAGGTATGACACAGGCGTTAGGTGTAAATGAATTGACTATGAAGCAATCGTTACAGGAACGTTTCTTTGGCCGCCTGAAAAAAGTATTGAAAAGTCTTTTGTCAGGTGGTACTAAGGTGCGGGCCTATAATGATTGGGTCATACCAGTCCTAACCTACTCCTTTGGCATACTTAGATGGACTCAAACTGAACTAGATGCCCTGGATAGAAGAGTTCGTACACTGCTTACTGCGTACCGAATGCACCATCCACGTTCATCGGTCATGAGATTGTATACCCCGCGGAAATGTGGGGGTCGTGGTTTTTTAAATGCCAAGACCTTCCATAACCACGAGGTATGCAACCTTAGAGATTACTTCCTCTCCGTTGACTTGGATGTGTATCGGGATGTGGTGGCAGTTGACAACGGACTCACTCCGCTTGCTCTAGGAAAAGAGAACTGGCGCAAACCAGCAGTACTTACTATTATAGACCGCAGGGAGTTATGGAAGAGCAAGGCGTTGTATGGACGTTTTTATCGGGCCTTAAATGGGCCCGATATAGATTTATTAGCATCAGTATCCTGGCTACGGTTCGGTGACCTCTTCGGAGAAACTGAAGGTTTTGTCTGTGCAATTACAGATGAAGTTGTTATGACGAATAACTATCGGAGATATATCCTGAAGGACGGCACAATTGACATTTGTCGGGCTTGTCATCGTCCCTGAGAAACCCTCAGGCATATAATTTCTGGTTGTTCTCGTCTTGCCAACGGCGAGTACTTGCATAGACATAACCAAGTGGCCAGGATAGTCCATCAGCAACTTGCTGTTAAATATATATATACGTTGTGGCTGTCGAGTTACCGTACTACAGGTATGTGCCCGACCCAGTTCTCGAAAATGGTCGTGCAACATTGTACTGGGATCGATCTATCATCACTGACAGGACTATTGTTGCCAATAAGCCTGATATAGTGGTGATAGACCGATTAGAGCGCCGAGTAATGATTATTGACATCACCATTCCCCATGACGACAATCTCTTAAAAGCCGAAAAAGATAAAGAAATAAAATATTTGGACCTAGCCCACGAGATTGTCAACATGTGGGATGTGGATTCAGCAATCATTGTGCCGATAGTCATTTCGGCCCATGGGTTAATTGCTAAGAGCCACGACCAACACCTTCAGAGGCTCACGTTAGGCAGCTGGATTAAGAGCCTGATGCAGAAGGCAGTCCTCCTTGATACGGCACGCATAGTGAGGAGGTTTCTATCTCTGGAACCCTAACCAGCGGTAGCTTGTACCCGATACCGGTGGGACACTATTTTTTATATTTTTAAATATATTTGTTTTTATTTTTTTATAGTGAATGTATTTAAAAATGTAATTTATATGTATATTAAGTAAATAAAGAGAATAATAATAATAATAATTTATTGCCAAAATGTTTACATTACCTTAAACCTTTTACAATTTGAGTAGGAAGAACATAACACATGTTACAAGCATCCAAAGTTGCGGTTGCGCCGCTGTTCTCCTGGCTAGACTGCGGAGTAGTCTGTATTCAGGAGAAACAGTGTCAACCCCCAGTTGTTTTATAAAGCAGGTCATTGTGTGCAGCTTTACTATGACTTAGGTAAGTATTACCGTAAACAGTATACAACATATTGAATTAAGCAAATACTTAAATCAAATATTATGAATATATTATATATATAAATATATAGATAGCGTGTGTGTGTGTGTGTGTTTTGTGTGTGTGTGTGTGTGTGTGTGCCTGTGAGGGTGTGTGTGTGTTTGTTCGTATGTCTGTGTGCTTGTGTTGTATGGTTTTTGTATGCAATACCATTGAGAATTTAAGAAACAGTTACGAGAAAATCTTCAGTTTCATTGTATGTCCAGCCAGCAAGGAATGATCGAATTGCAGTTTTACATTTTATGTATGGTAGATGATAGATGGGTAGGTTTCTATTTATTTTATTATAAAGGTAAGGTCCTAAGTAGTAAAAGAAGTCAGTGTGAAGTAACGATGGGGGATTGTGCATATCTTATCCTTCTGTCGCTTGTGTGTTGTGGCGTAGGGCGTCTTCAAGTGTATTAGTAAGATACATCTTAAAATGAAATGCTGTCTTACATTTAGAACGTTCCATTCTTGGTACAATTTTTCAGTTGAATATTGGAGCGGTCGAAACGTTGCATCTTTAAGAATAGCCCTGTGGGCTATCTCTAGTGACATCAGCGTAGATTTTGAAGCGCCGCCCCAGCAGGATATACAGTAAGTCACGACGGACTGACTTTATATTAAAGACTAAAACAGGCACTAATAGTGTTTATTCAATATTTTAAGAATATTATATTAAGTGTCATAACTGCTATTATAATAATAGAAGCAGTTATAACACTTTTTTATAGCGATTTATATAATATCCGTATATAATTGCAGGGACTAGGGTCACTGCACTACTAAAAAAACAGGACTACTTTATTAGTGTGGGTTCGTCAGTGCCTTGCAGTTTTCGTAGGAAGGGTTTTTTCAATCCTGCCCTACCTCCTTCGAGAGGTAAAGATCTCTCCCTACTAATGTGGCAAATTTGGGTGCCTTAACCCACCTAAACTAGGTTAAACAACCACATATAAGAATTAACAGTAATGTGAAAGGTAAGTAAGCCATTATATATTCCAGTATTGGTCAGCAAAAAAACAAAACTCCAAATCAAATGCTAAAAACTCCTCTTGGAATACCAAATGTTGAGTCAAGGAACAAGAGAAAATACAGTAAAAAGTTTCGTTTGAGACACACCTCAGACACAACGCAATGTCAGTGTTGTCTCCAGCAATTAGTGTAAACACCGTCGACCTACAACGGGAGGGCCCTTCACTTCGTGCCGTTTCACTGAAGGTACGTTCACTGTACCTTGTTATAGCGGATCTATGGACATAATATTGACCTCACTTTATCTATCCATCATTTTTACACTTGGTGACTTTTATCCTAATTACATTATTGCTAAAGTTTTCCTTAAGCGAAAATGCAATGCAATTAGGTAGTGCGACTTACTTTTTCGCATTTATGGCACATGAAGCATGAGTCTGCAACTGCAACTCAAGAGTCACAAGGGCGTTGCCAGCCTTTAAGGTGGGAGTAGGGTACGGGTGGTAGAGGGGGACAAAGGGGGAGGGAACGGTTAGGGCCTCCGGTAACCTCACTCACTCGGCGAAAAGCAATGAAAACATTGCTTCACTACCGGTTTTCTGTGACGCCGTGGTATTACTCCGGTCGAGCCAGCCCATACGCGTAGAAGAATGGCAGTCCCACGAGATAATTTATTTATTTATTTACGTGTATTTCACTGTAGCGCCTAAACTACTGAACCGATTTTGATGACTGAGGTATCGATAGATTTTTAATAATAGTCCAGGTGATATAGGCTACATAATTTTTTATTACATTTAATATGGCTTTACTTGTAAACATCTGACCTCGAAAAAAAAATTAGATTATCATGACATGTTTAGTTTCAAAAGTGAGGTCTTGACGAGCACATTACAACTATTTATCATAAATTAAAATCTAATTCCGCATTCCTGTAATCAAGAAACGATTCGTTTTGCTTACGGACTGTAAAATTTCGTTGAATTTTCCGTAAGCAAAACGAATCGTTTCTTGATTATAGGAACGCGGCATTAGTAAATAAATATGTCTAAATTGTTAAAAAACAAGCAAAAGTAAGACGGCGCTTAGTACGATAGTTTATTTATCTCGTAATCGGGTTACAGTTTTAAAAACATAATTCTTATTTCCTCAAGGGCTTAAAGCCACTTTTGAACCTACCGTCATTCGTAGGTCGAGACTATTCAGGTCCCACAATATACTGGTTTTCGCAACTGCTATCAAAAAATTAAAAATTCGGGTTTTAATTTTTAAATGGTTTCGTCCTTCTCGAGCTATTGCAATTATATTACATGTAATCGACTGGCCTGTTGGTCTAGTGGTTAGTGACCCTGACTACCAACCCGGAGGTCGTGGGTTCGATTCCCACCCAGGACAAAGAATTGTGTGATGAGCATGATCATTTGTTCTGTGTCTGGGTGTAATTTATCTATAATATGTATGCATTTAGAAATACATAAGTATGTTTATCAGCAGTCTGGTTACCATAGTACAGGCTCTGCCTAGTTTGGGATCCGACGGCCGTGTGTGAGATGTGTCAAGTTATTATTATTATAATTTTACCAATCCATCCGTATAAGCCACATATTTCTTGCCCACATTTCCCTTTAAATATACTACTAATTTTCCCATCTTTAATTGTCATAGTGCATTTTTGCGGCAATAGACTTGCCCCCTATTACATGATTGGGCAAAATGTGAGCGTTTTATACGCCTCTGTATATCCCTTCAATACACATGTGAGTATATAATATTAATAATACTATAAATTGAATGTTAATATATTTAAGTTTACTTTTTATTGTACTTTATTTTTAAGTTATTTATTGTCATTATTATTTTTTAAATTATTATCACTATTTGCTCTAATTTTAAGATTTAATATTTTTTACAGTATACCTACGAGTTCATAATATTATATGCATGCGGTGTTAACCTTTAATTAATTGTTACACTTATGTAAGTAATTAGTTTGTAAATAATTGTAAGGTGCAGTGTAAACAATTGTTGGTTAACCATAAATAAATAAATAAATATATGTAGGTATGTATGTACCTTAATGCATCCTCTGTTTAAGCCTTGTTTGATTCAATAGCATCTCAGAGTTCCATCTGGGCATGTGTCCGAACCAACGATATCCACATTTTTTGGTTATAGCCATGTTTCTAAAGTCTTGAGTATGTGTTGGATCTCAACACTTAAATAATATATCGTCACGCGATCACCTGTTAATAAGAAAATTCACCAGTTACTAAGCCGAACAAAAATCTTTTGAATTTCATTAATAATGGCTGACTTATAAACATCATCGTAAGAAAGATACACGTCAGTATTTCATCATAGTCGTAACAAATAGTGATAGGATACTCATTTTATTAAGATTAGTTATATAGTATACTTGTGCCGAAGTTCAAGCAGGGATTCCACTGTGGTTTCTCGTAACTGCTATTATTTTCTACAGTAAAGATAATGTAAGATCTAAGATAGTAAAATGATTGTCTTTAAGCGCAATAACTATGATCGATTCGAATGTAAGGCGAAGTTACAAAGCTGAAAGTTACTAAAAGTTGGAAAGTCATAAATTTTCTCATAACTAGTTAAATAACTTTTCTACTAATGTAACAAAGTTGAATTAAAACGGAATAACTTCTTAGAACTATTTGATTTTAATGCAGTTCTACAAATATATCTAGGCATATTCTACCTACCTATTGTTACTAACTAAAATTGTATCTATATATATATTTAAGTTATCGTACCGGTAAAAATAAATTTTAGGAGTTTATTTTTTACTTAAATAGCACTTTTAGTAATACTTTTTATTTTAAATAAACTTAAGAAGTTTATTTTTAACTAATGTAAAATTTTACTCCCGTTAGTAGGTATTGTATAGGGTAGGAGGTTTTATTAACAATATCTAAACCCTGCCTGAAACGATTATAGTTTTGAAACAAATCTCAAAAAGCAAAATGTCAGCCTTATAAAAGTCTTAAAAGGTAATACTAAAAATTTTGTTATTTCGTAATTTTTCTTAAGGGTTTTGCTTAAATTTCTTTAAATTCTTTACAGTGATAGGCCAATTATACACCTAACTTGAAGATGAATTGTATTTGAGTATATGAATGACACAGATTCACACCGATATGCAAGAAAAAGATAACCAAATATCTGGCAAAAATATTTAACATCAAACAGTTACGTCATCCCTCTTAGATGGATTGATCAGATATATTAAATACTTTATCATACTTTTGAATATGAAACTAACAAAATCGCTATATTCCGCACTATGACCTCTGCTTATGCACTCGTCAGTAAACGTAGGAGAACTTTCACGGCACGCTTGTCGGTCTACAATTAATATGCCTACCAAAATTACGTGCATTACGTATTTACACAATATTGAAAACTGTAACTGTACGCGTTTTTGGTTACTGTTTCAATAGTTCGGATTGCTTTATTAACATTTGTTGTCAAAAAACTATTTTACGTTTGCAGTTTCAGATGGAGAATTTGTTGTTTCTGTAAAATAAATACGACTTTATAAAGTTTTATTCTATATTTCTAATAAAACATAAAAGTAATGTTAGGGTTAATACGTCACATACTCGTAGTATTGACAGTTATTTTGAGCATATCCGCAATACAGTTTGTTTTAATGTGTGTTACCTCGGTCAGGCTAGCGTAGAATTAGTAGATGCTACGTAATTCGTCTAATCTTCGCTAGCTAAGTCTGAGGTATTCTCGCTGTATGCGCCATCACAGACTAAAAAAATATTGTTAAACTAAATAATTAGGATAAATATAGATAACTTATAAAAACATTTAAAAAAAAAAAGCAGATGCTCATAATAGAGTTTTTAATTCTATAAATAGATAAAAGATATTATCCAAGCAGCGGTTGCGATAAAAGAGGAAAGAAAATTATGAAAGATAAGCTTAAGAGGACTTGTCAGGTGACAGCCACAAGCCTGGACGCTTGTACTCTTTTATAATAAAAGGCGGACTAAAATTGTGCGATATATGAGAGTGTACCTTTGAGTAAGAAATCTATATTTAACTTAACTGTAGATGACAGCTTTAGCTAAATTTAGTGGCCACATAATACATTATTAGGTACCTGACTAGACTTTTTTGGTTAAAAAAAGATAACTCCCATACACAGGAATATTATGTGGCCACTAAATTTAGCTAAAGCTGTCATCAACAACGCACACATATAACGCAACTATTTTTATTTTTTTATTTTATTTTTATTTTAAAAAGACAACTCTCGCATTAGGAATTACTCCTGTATCACGGGGGACTTTACAAACATACAAACAAAGAACACAAAGAACACCCAGACTCATGTGGGAATCTGAGGGTCACTAACCACTAGGCCAACAAGCCAGTCAAAAGTCATTTGGGGATTATACATTTTTTTATGGTGGGAATCGAACCCCAACTTTCGGCGCCTCGTAGTTGTGAGGCGACCATTTTAACCATTTCGCCATTGGTGCAATCCACATTTGAAAATCATAAAAATATTTAAAAAAATATAACATCATTTTATCATCTGCCTGCTCTTTTCCTAATTGTCATTAGGGTCCATGCAATGTCTATTGCAGAGGGTTTTGGCTGGTTTCCTTTAGGGCTGGCCGCTTGCCTGACGCCAACCCTCCTTGGAAATGTAGTCGTTTTAAGACGGGAAACAAGGAAGAAACTAAATTTGTTAAATGAAAAATGGGTAAGGAGAGGAACCTAGGGTGAGGGATACCGCAAGTCTCAGATAGTTAACGGGACTGAGACTGCAGTAGCTCGCAGAAGCCAGAGTCGCGTACCCGAATATCCTGTAGGTATTTCCTGCGACTGGAAAGGCCACTAATACAGGAACACCAGCTGGCATAAAACAATTATAACATACCAGTTAGAAGTCCTTTAGAGTCCCTATCATTCCGTATCATTAATTAAATAAAGTATTAATAAGCGCTGGCAATTTTCCTATAGCGAATTCCACTTATTTTTGGTTGCAAAGCATTGTCGCATAACACATAAAGTTAATATATTATTCATTGTTTGCCCTTTATTTGAATTAGTAATATAAATTAATAGGTATAGTAATTGCACATGCATTCCGAAAACAATACGCGTATATGAAAATACAGCATATTGAATTAAACAAATGGAATTTCTATGTGCTAATTTTCAATACCAGTTCATTTGCTGGTTTAATTCAATATGGAATTTTAATTATTATTAGTACATAACACAACTTGTATAGTTAAAGTAGTGTACTGGTTGGGTTTAATTTGAGTTTGTCCAAGCTCTGAAACTCAAATGTTCTCCTTCTGTGCGTGCATTAGTAGTGGCAATGTGATTAAGATTCCATACCTTTTACCAAAACCGGTAACAACATATTGCAGCTATTATAAGCATTCCTATATCCTATCCTTGGATACGCAAAAATATATCAAATTGTTGTATCCGTATCTAAGCTTAAAAAATTAACAAGTCTTTTTTGGGTCAATGTATGCTATAATAAAATCATAAGTATACAATTATTAAGTAAAAATAAATAAGTGCACAGTAAAACAGAAACTATGCCTGAAGGGCTATTACTCAATAGTGGATTATATGGAAAATAAAAACGCTTGGGCTTAAATTCTTTTTTGCTTCACAGGCTAATTCAAACACTTAACAGAAATTTAATGTGAGCTGATATGTTTTTCATATTCCGTCTTTTAGGATTCATTTTAGGAGTCATTTTATGTCGATATTAGACATTATACTCATTTCCTAGGAATTCCATATAATGACGGATTACATACGTTTCCGGTAACATAATATACGTAATAGCAAACAACATTGGCGTATTATAAATTCTGAAATATGTTTTTCAACTAACTCAAATATTAATAAAAGAACCAGATTTTAATTACTCCCTTAATTATGAACGCATAATATCACTTTTCACATCTCAAATTTTTTTTGCTTCATTTTCAATTTAAAACAAAACTGAAGAGAACAAAGTATCCGAAAGTTAAAAAATCTAGTTAAAAATATAACTGATATTTTTAGAAAAGCATTGGATGAAAATTCGTTGTTAAAATTTTTATCAATTTTAAATTAATTACGACAAGTAGTCCCGGTACTTTGGCGTACCACTCTACGAGCTACTCTAAGATATCAAGTGACTGTCTACTTGTAAATTGGTCGTTAAACAAGATAATAAGCACTAACGCTAATTCTCTAGATAATTCTAGAACTTTAATAAAAAACCTTGCATCGTGCTTACTTTGTGAACAATAAGGTTCAATATGAAGTCTTTAACGACGTTTGTGAGAAGCTTTCAAGATATATTATAAATACATTAAACTTTATAAGAGGAAATAGGGAGATAGAGATTTACGTGGAAGAGCCATGCTAAATAAATATATTTTCTTTCTTTCTTTCTTTGTTTCTTTCTTTCTTCGGAACGTATGGGCCGGCTCGACCGGAGTAATACCACGGCCTCACAGAAAACCGGAAATATGCTTGCATTGTGTTTCGCTGAGTGAGTGAGTCTCTTCCTTCCCTTCCTCTTCTCCCACCTTAAAGGCCAGCAATGCACTTGTGAAAAAACGACACAAAAAACACCCAGACTAGGGACAGCTATTTGTGAATCACACAAATTTTGTCCTGTGTAGGATTTGAACCCACAACACTCGGAGCGGCATAGTGGCGAGGCGACCACTTAAACCACAGATTACTAAGTAGTTACTGCTTATACCATTGCGCCATCCGTGCATTCAAGGTCAATTATATTTATAATATGATTGGTTTAGGCTGATGTTGTTGATGATGATTACTACTCCATGTTTTGTAGATGGTTCACGTTGTTGTTGATAATTATTTGTTTATTTAATAATTTGAGTTGCTCTAAAAACACTGGTGTTTCATATATTCAGTTTGTTTTTCTGCACCCAAATCAATGGAAGTGGTTTATCAAAATGAAGTTATTTACAACTTACGTTACTTATGTTGAACAGTTAGTACATTTTACCAGGCGGGTTTTTTGTTTCATTTAATGATTTCTTGTTTAAACAAATACAGAGTAATTCTATAATAATAATAATAACTGCACACATCTCACATACGGCCGTCTGATCCCAAACTAGATAGAGCCTCTACTATGGTAACCAGACTGCTGATAAACATCCTTATATATTTCTAAATACATACATATTATAGAAAAATTACACTCAGACACAGAACAAATTATCGTGCTCATCACACAATTATTTGTCCTGGGTGGGAATCGAAACCACGACCTCTGGCTTAGCAGTCAGGGTTACTAACCACTAGACCAACAGGCCAGTCAATAATGCGACTGATTTTTCAATGATTTCAACATTAAAACTTCCTATTTAGAGGTTTATTTGATTTGTGCCATCTCCCTCTAATTCATTATATCCCCTCCAAATACCATCACAAACAATTAAAACCTTATCTGTCATTCATTTAAAAGTAATTACGTGGCCTAAGCTTACTCGATATACATTCGTAAACACACCGTATTGTTCCACTACACAAATACTATCGCACTTCTATTTGGTTAGGCGACGACCAACATTTGTAGTATTCTTCATACACCACAAAGAAGCAGGTGTGTATGGGCCTTGAACAAATACTTTAACAAAACCGACCCACAAAGGGAACGATAGAAACATTGTACATGTTTTGATAGCAAATAAAGCGTTTATGACCACCCTAATAAGGATGTGTTCTCACTAAGCTGCAAACGTCTTAATTTGTTATTATATCCATCTTAATTATTCGGATTTAAAAAACAATATATATATTTTTCGACATATTGACACGGTATGCTTCAGGTCGTGGGTGTTCTTTGTGTCAGTTGTTTTGTTGTTTGTGTGTGTATTAGTTAAAACAATTTTTTAAGAAAACTGTATACTTACTCTGTATTGTGTTACTGTTGATTTACCCAAATAAAGAAAAAAAAAAGTCCCCCGCGACACAGGAGTAATTCCTAATGCGGGATGTCTTTAAAAAAAAAAGAAAAAAAACCCCTTTAACTAGTTAATTACACAAATGCAAGTGCTAAGTTGGGTCGGTTGTTAGGACGCTGAACTTCCGACAGGTATTGTTAGTCGTCAGCCTCCGGCAGAGGAAGTGTAAAGCCAAGGCCACCTGCAAAGCCATGTTTTGCTCGTTAGCTGTCCCGACTGAATGCTTTCCAAAGAGTACTTTCTTTGCCACAGTACAAATGCTCCAGCCGGTTATTGATAGATAGATAGATAAATAGATAGGTACTCTTTATTGCACACCAAAAAAGTATTATACAAACTAGAAATTTAATATAAAGTAACAGTACAATGCGCGGTCTTATCGCAGTCTGCGATCTCTTACAGAATTATTTTCTTATTGCCACGTGCGCACGATTTTTCATGCAATTGAAGCACACTAAAGTCCATTTACGGACACGCCTGCTAATCCTCAGTCCTAAACCTCTAAATACCACCACAAACACAAAGCCTTGGTTGTTAAAAACGGACTATGAGGCAAATCATCTAGAATGAGCTTTGTATTCTATTTAAATTTTTTTTTGGCGAATTTGTATTGATGTAATCTTAAAATTACTCCTAGACTGATTCACGTCATGTTTTATTAATTCTTTCGTGGCAAAAAAAAATTAAAACAAAATATAAAGTTTCTTGAAGTTAGATAATATTATACATTAGTATTTATGAGCACAACAACAACTTATTCGTGAATACAAATGCTGACAAACACTGAAGTGGGTTTTAACCCTAACTTTTGTTTCATACTGTATTTACTTAGGTTCTTTAATACTGTATTTTATTAGGAAAATAAGTAATAAGTTAAGCTGCTTACTTTTATTAAGTTATATTCTGAATAGGGTTTATTTTGATTACTAGAATTTTGAAATAAACGATATCAATATCGATTTGCGACTGACCAAATGAAAACCTCAAATTTAATGAAAATAATTTATAATTATATATAAGGGCATAAACCGACAATAGTCTGAATAAAAATATATTTAAATGTAGAAACATTTAACATTCAGACATCATGATTCAATATATTAAATGATCAAAATGTCAAAAATCATTGTAAATACACAAATATATTTAATTATTGTGAAATGATCTCTTTTGTTGCCCGTGGAGCGAAAAAATCTAGGAAGAAGACTATAGATGCGTTGGTATGACGACGTCAAAATATTAGAGGAAACGGAGTGGTTAGAAACTGCTCAAGACCGAGAAAGATGGCAAAAAATCAAGGAGGCCTACACCTTACCGGTTGAAAATGGGTGTAAAAAAAAAAAAAAGATCACTTTTCATTTTGTTATTTTGAAACACTAAGGATACATCAGTTTCAGTTATGCAATCGTTAAAATACTACAAGGTCTATCTTGTAGATACGACTACATGCTAATGTCTATGGAAACATCTGCTGTTATTTACAGGTAAAGTATATATTATAACCAGTGCGTCTTTTAAAGGACAAAAGAGAACCTGTTAAAGGTCTCGGTGTTGGTAGACAAATAAAAAGCGGACTGTATTTTACGCTGGTTGTAATTAATGTCGACAAGTAGGTACGTCGCACAGAGCAGTGATCCCGATGAAGTTTATAAGGCGAGTGCCCGCCTGTGTAATCGCGATGGTAGTGGGAGCCGTTCCGCCCGCCGCCCGCGCCTCTCCTTGCCTGCGCCGCGCCGTTCGCTAGCGGTTCAGCCGGTTGAAAGCTCCGGCCAACCGCGATGTCGAGGATCGAGGTTTGATTCTCGACAGTACCAAAGCTCTCTTGTTTGCCGCTCTGCTGGTTTTTTTCTTCTGTGGTATCCAGTAATGAATGAAATATAAATTAAATATAATCTCGTATTTATATATAATTTTTTTTATCTTTACGGACACGATCAAGAGCATTGGCCACAGTGTAGGTACTAAATAACGGAAGAGTGCCGATGCTCTCTTGTTTTCCCTCAATAGCCCTTTTTTTCTTCCGTGGTACCCAATATACATACTCACTTACTCACTACAAAAGTTTAGACATGAACTCTGCAAATTCAATGACATGGGAACGAAATGCGGTGAGCAAATATTCCTTTTCTGCACTTTCAACGTATGCAGATTTCCAACAAGGCTGAATCTTATTAAGCATTCCGACATTCTTAGGATTCAAAGCAAGTGAAATTATTCAAGTTGACTTCTCAGTATGCGAATCGAAATGCTTACGTAAGTATAATATAATCCAAAACCATTTCATCTAAATATTTACGTAAGCGCGCCATGAAATTCCTTCGCACTCCTCCACTGGTATATACAGTCCTAGACAGCTCTAAGTATAGTCTTGTTTATTGAAGTAAAAAACACGATCTTTTAGTCATATGAGTCATCAAGATGCTCAACTAATACCGTCTAAATAAAAAGAAGTACCCTGACCCCGGACTGAAATCAAGACTTTTATTGTAGAGTCATACATATACAACATATTGTGTTCGTATGTGGCGATGAATCGATTCTCGAAGATTTTTGCCCTTTTTTTTGCCCTCGTTTTCCCACAAAATTAGTCTCCGAAACGTATAAATACAACTTTTTTGGTAACTTTTAAATAACTTTCGTATCAGATTTAAAGACCAACTTAACTTTGCCGTTCTAAAATTATCCCCGTGATATTAATCAATTTACAAAGGGCAAATTTTGTAAAAGTGTGTAATTACAAAAAAAAAAATTGTCATGTGATATAAAACAAATCAACGACTTTAGGATTTGTTCATTTACTTGTGCTGTGAGACTTCACTGCTCGTCGAATTTCATGATTATAGGTCTGTAGTACAGGTTTTGATTTACCTGTAAAATGTTAAAATCTGTTAATTTATTATAATAATAATGAAAGGGGTCGCAGATATAAGTATTTGATGTTAGTTTCAACATGATACCTCCCCGCATTCCTGAGGAAAAGTGTCTTGATAGGCAGCCAAACGGCCAATGAAGTGATTCTATTACTAGTGTTCCGTTTCTTTTTAATTTGTGGTTCGGTACCCAAAAAAAGAACAATGTAGTGTATAGTAGTGTCCAAGTTTTATATAAATTAGTTCATTCCTGAACCTTTGATTTTCTTAATTGAGTCACAGTTGTAGTACCACGCTACAGTTTATTAAACTATCTCTATCGGCTTGGATGAATCCGGACAAGTGATTATAGAAAAAAATATCCTACTGCGTAAGTTGATGCAACAAAAATAACTTACGCAAACAACACAGGACAATGGATTGATGAATGAGTTTAATACTCTAGTGGTTTATTTTAATTTTCAACCGTAATTCCCATCCCATTTAGTTCTGATGAATTTACCACAGAGAATAATAGCAATACGCTGGTAGTGTTGTCTAACCTCCTCTTATTCGATTCCTCAGTGATATTTATATTTGTGTTCCGAACGTATTTAAAACATTTCGAAAACAAAGGAAGCAACTCATTTGAAATTATACTGCTTATTGTGAGTACACCCGTGTAAGTCCCGATGCCGTGAGAATATCGGGATAAGAAGTAGCCTATGTGTTAATCCAGGTCTCCATCTATCTACATACCAGGTTGCATCGCAATCGGTTTAGTAGTTCTTGCGTGAAAGAGTAACAAACATCCATACATCCTCACAAACTTTCACGTATTTTTTTTTTTAAAAGACAACTCCCGCATTAGGAATATTCCTGTGTCGCGGGGGGCTTCACAAACATTCAAACAACGGACACAAAGGACACCCAGACTCGGGACAACTATTTGTGGATCACACAAATTTTTGTCCCGTGTGGGATTTGAACCCACAACACTCGGCGCGGCGTAGTGGCGAGGTGACCACTTAAACCATTGCGCCATCCGTGCAGTCAAAGTCAAGTCAAGTTTATAATATTAGTAGGATTAAAACAAATGTAATGTACTACTTACTGCTAACAGACTATACGTTCAACTCATTTAATCTTACAATATATGATCATCAACATATATACAAGTAAATTTCAAAAATGCAAAGTTCCCACCTGGTAGCGTTATTCACATAATTCCCGGAGTTCTTAACTTGCGAACCTTTAAATGCTATCGTAAAGTGACTCGCACGAAACCACTCCAGCTTTAAGGGGTCATGACATAGTCGGGAAATAAAAAGTGAGGGTAAAATTATAACTGGGACGGCTTTTTACTTAAGTGGAACGAGACTTTGTATTATGTTCAGATGCAAAGAGTTCTAAATAAGCAAAAAAGAACAATGCGTTTGCACAACTATGATTTATTATCTCTTGAATTTATGCTTTTCGGTTTCCCAAAGTAGGTCAATGCGTTCAAAATTAAAATGCACGATTGGATTTTTTCTCTGTGGTTGTTCTCAATAGTGAATTATGAGAGTTTGTTAGTTATGAAGTCACTGGATTAAAATTTGTACTCAAGGGAAAAATTTACTCGCGTCTTCGTTGGCATTCTATTTCAATTCAAAACTTTTGAGTTTTTGTACGATTGGAGTATAAAAGAGTATGAGCAGAATATTATTACTGTTAATTATATAACCTTGTATAGAAGATAATAATGCTTACGATTATACACCAACTAAAACTACATAGTGCTGCTTTTTTATGTTATAGGGGGCAAACGACCAGACAGGTGATCTGATGGTAAGTGACTACCTTCGCCCATGGACATCTGCAACTCAAAAGTCACAAATGCGTTACCTTTGAGGTAGGAGTAGGGTAAGGAGATAGGAGGGGTGAGGGGTATAGGCTAGGGCCTCCGCTAACCTCACACACTCGGCGAAAAACCATGCAAACATTGCTTCACTTCCGGTTTTCTGTGAGCTCGTGGTATCACGCCGGTCGAGCCGGCCCATACGTGCTGAAGTATGGCTCTCCCACGAACAAAGTTGTGATACCTGGTCTATTTTACGTATCTTTATATTGCCAGTACCGGGATATAACATATACAGTACATATATTTAGAATTACACATAGCTTTGTATAAATTTGAATGTAAGTTATACCCCTAAGCGCTTATTATAAGGGTATCAGTACCAACAACGTAATATACGAAGCCTGCGTTCATTTATAAGAGAATATTCAAAATTTCGTGGCTCATATTGAGGAAGCCCTTTACAAAAAACTATGCGCGATGGAAAGTCCAGGAAATATCCTAACAAACCTACGAACAGCACCAATAGCCCAAATAAATGTAATCGTGTGGTCTGCACAATAATCATTTGAATACGAATGTACTGATTTTCTAGGGAAAAACGTTTACACTGCCGACTAAGTTGTGTGGGCCTAGCTGTAACATTTGAATATCTGTTTTGACATTTCTTTTTCCTGTTGTTACAGTATTTTCGCCTTAATTTATACTGTACGTAAAGTGGTTCATAAATAATTTGCAGAAGTACGAAATTACATAAACATAGATTACGGCCTTCGATAAATAATAACGAAAGTTAAACTGTTCTTGCAACAAATTTAATTAGAAGTAAATAAAGATTATGAAAGAAGATTAGGGAAGTAGGACAGAACGTTATATCACGCTTAAAGATCTCCACCCTACAAAATACTTCAGACTATTTATACTGTCTCCAAATGCAAACAATAAAACGGTACAGTATAATCTTTATTTAAATATTTCAAAATGTAATTTACGTCTTCTCTTATAAATGTTTGTAGGTTTCTACTTATTCATTATTAGTATGTAGGGTACATTTTTACCATATATCAAATAATAGTACTAATAATCTCTTTCTAAGAATATGGTCTGTTACAGATTTAAGTAAGGTTGAATAGGTACAACATATTCTGTTATTCGTGGCGAGCAAACATAAATGTTTCCTAAAAAGAAATACATTTCTCACATGCAGCATGTTTACACAATAAATAATGTTAAATAGAATAATACTAAGCCTGACCCCACTCAGCATCTATGTGCAAAAAGAAGCTAGCAAAAGCATATACAGAATATGCACACAAACGAAACCAAAGTGGCAATCACGAACACTAAACTCACTAAAAGAGTCGGTTTTCGGAATAAAAGCTCTAAACATGCCAGCAGATGATATGCAAACAGAGATTGACTTCGTGAGAAGGCACACAGTAGACATACCACAGAGGGATACATGGCTGGAAGGCCTCCAATCCAATAAAAATGGTAGGCACGAGTGGTACACCGACGGGTCTAACAAAGACCTTGATGTATGGAGTGCCAATCTGGGAGCAGAATGGCGCAGGTCTTTCAGGCTGAGCTCTTTGTATTAAATAGATGCGTGGAGATCAACCTTGAGAAAAAAGTAAAAAATCAACACATCTACATCTACTCAGACAGCCAAGCGGCGCTATTGGCACTAAGCAGTTTTGAGACTAGCTGAAAGCTAATACAAAACTGCAAGGAAAACCTGAACACACTGGGGCAGTCAAACGAAATTACATTAAGATGGGTACCAAGCCATTCAGGCATCGATGGCAACGAAAAAGCCGATGAACTCGCCAAAGCCGGTGCAGCCAACCGATAGCATGGCCTAGAACCATTCTGCGGCATCAGCAAACAGCGAGCATATTCAATCATAAACGATCAATATACATCATTGGCTATTAAGAGATTCAAGACCACGACTGGTCTTAGACACTCGAAAGCCTTTATAAAGGGCTATGATAACAAAGTATCCAAATAACTTTTAGAGCTCAAAAGATACAAAATTGTGCAGTTACAAGAGTCGTCACCGGACACTGCAAACTGAACAAACATATGTTCACCCTAAAGTTGGGCGTGAACACAATATGCAGATTCTGTCAAGAGGCAGAAGAAACTGCAATGCATATTCTATGCTCTTGTGGCCCACTAATGCGGCACTGAAGTATTTACCTAGGGTTACACATCATGCAACCGCAGGAAATACAAACAATCACTGCTAAAAAGATCTGGAGGTTTCTCGAAGCCATAAGTCTGAGCAGTGAACTGTAAAGCAAAAAGTGCGGTACAAAAGACCAGAAAGGGTCGAGGTGGCAGTAAGCACTTCAACGACAATAATAATAAATAGAACAATTTATATGTCAATATTGTAATAACTTAATTCTAATTCATCAGGGTTGGTTGTTTTGTTTTGTTTTTTGTAAGGTAGACATATTCCTTAACGGGCGAAAGGTATGTTAAACGTGAGGAAGTGGTCGACTACTTGTTTGCCACACTGGTAGTGTATATAAGGAGTTATAAATATAGTTTTATGGGCCCGTTGGTCTAGGGTTTAGTGATCCTGACTGCTGAGACAGATGTCGTGGGTTCGATTTCCACCCAGGACAAATAATTTTATGTGTTGAACACGATCATTTGTTCTGTGCCTGGGTATAATTTATCTAAAGTGTGTATGTATTTAGTAATATATAAGTATGTTTATCATCAGTCTGATCATAAGTACAGACTCTGCCTAGTTTGGATCAGGCGGCCGTTGTGAGGTCATCAAGTTGTTATTATTAAATTATTAGTGTACTGTTACATACACACTACATTTTTATCACAAATAAGGTTGTATGATTTTAATAAAGAAATAGGAGTCTTATAGGTATTTTATGTTTTTACTAGCAACCCGCCCCGGCTTCGCATGCATGTATTAATTTTTCCGACATCTTCAACAATCATCGTCATATTTCAGCCGTTCAACACAAAACCTTAATGAACACAAAATGAAGCGGCGGTAGCGTAATGGCTAAGGCGTCGGACTTGCGATCAAGTGGTTCCGGATTCGAACCCCACTCAGTGCACTACCGTCGTGAACCCACTCCTAACACAAACATATTTAGCTTAGCTGGAGGGGTTAACAAGAATACTAGTAATGTGTGACCCACGTTACTAGTAGTCTTAAAAAAGAAAAAAAACTTGAACCTTTCTCATGAATCACTCCGTTTATTGCTGGAAACCGTATGACCGTAGACGCATCGGGGACTTTGTTTTATAATATTTCGTGATATTACCCACAATTAGTAAAACGTCTATAAAGATGGAGAAGTGTGAGTAGGCCTCAGCTTCTGACTCATGTCATATCTTGTAATATTTTATTGTGTATAGAAAAAATAATAATGGCAACTAATCGGTTTATTTACTCTGCAGTGTATAGTTACGTAGCTCTCAATACTGTTAGTATCGCCTTTTCCACGATTCCCTTTAATAATAACCGACTTTTATGGCTATCTCACCTATTTCTTCAGTTCACATTCGCATTTTTCTTTGTTTACAAATGGCTATGACTTACGATAAGATCGTAATATAATTTTATTATTTTCCTTAGCTTCAATGTATGCACTATAGCGCAGTATTAAGTTTATTACCGAAAGCCTTCTGTTATTTGAGTGCTGCAATTTATATGGTTTTGTATTCACCTGTTATAGCTTGGATAAAATCCTGAGTAAAGCATGCCTAGTCTTACGAATATCGACTCCTTTTTAAACACGTTATATTTACGTCATACGCACATGTCAGTGAAATATCGGAGATCACTTTACCTTACCTTAGCTGGGGAAATAGACAAATTACATTACATTACATTTTTTTTGTCGTCTATTCCATAGTGTAGAGTATCGTTGCATAGGTATTTTAAAACATGGCAGGTGTGAAGATTATTTTTGGATTCAGTGAACTATTTGCGAAATATTAAACCTTAAAGTGCTAATTTTTATTAGAGTCATGCTGAACTCTTGACCTCAAAAATCTGAAAAAATTAATGATGTAGTGTATATAACGGATTTAAAAGAAAAAATATCACAGCTAAGTTACATTTGTAAATTTAAGAGTAATAGACGGCTATCTTATAACACTTGTACCTATTTGGTAAATTTCGTACAAAATACAAAAGCCTTAGAAAAATCTTACTGTTTAAATTTTAACAAAGAAGAAATCTACTGTCATGAACTTCCTTAAAATATAACTCGATCGCCGCAAAAACAGTACGAGCGTATTACTTTTTTTTTTTGCCTTGTAAAATATGGATATACTTCGGTCAACGAGTCTTTAAGTTCATTAAGAATAATTATAATTGGACTGGGCAAAAGCTATTATTCAGTAATGTATATCTATATTAAGCTGACATTACATATTAAACGTGCGTATATCATTGTGTAGAGTGGTCCTGCCATGGACAAGCCTGTTAATTAAGTACCATTGAAAGCCGTCACCATTATCAACCGATATATCGAGTGAGTATATATCATTTGTGATAAATTAACATATTTAACTGAAACAAAAACTTTATTAATATGCTTTGGGAGCATATTGATTCATAATATTATGTTATTCGTGATTGATGTTGATTTCGTAATTACCGAGATTCGTAATGTGTCCTTTGAATCAACAATTCATTCAAGTAATTAAGTAGGATATCTCTTGTTCCTACTTAATCTAATTAAGTGTAAATTAATATTGTTATCTAGTCTTTTTTTTTTTGTTTGTTGTTTTTTTTTTAGTGTGTAGAATATTTACATTAAGTTAAGTTTAAAAGTATTATCTTGAAATGTTCTTCTGACAGAACTTACCCGAAACCGCTCCTTGTTAAGTAAGAAACCACCGACCGCAACCAACAAGTATGTGGTAGTTTTGATTGTTCAAGGGTTCTCCATCAACTCCATTTATGTCTAAGTTTTCTCACTATCCTATTAATATTATAAACGTGAAAGTTTGTGAGGATGTATGGATGTTTGTTACTCTTGTACGCCAAATCTACTGAAACGATTGCAATGAAACTTGGTATATAGATAGCTGGAAACCTGGATTGACATATAGGCTACTTTTTATCCCGATACTCACACGGGATCGGGACTTACGCGGGTGAAACCGCGGGGCGCTGCTAGTCATTTATAAATACTAAAGAGACTCCAGGTGGCCGTAGTCGGAATTTCGAAGTTTTTAATTGTTTTATTGACCTTGAAATTGTGTTACTTAAACTGACAACGTACCAAGACTGGTCATCATATAGCCTGGACCCCTGTAGCTTTTTGTTGCCGTTTTTACGTAAGTTTTAACTATTTAACACATAGTAATAATAATAACTTGACACATCTCCATACGGCCCTCCGATCCCAAACTAAGCAGAGCCTGTACTATGGTAACCAGAGTGGTGATAAACCGTCTACCTACTTTAAATAATTCCAATTTCACACTCCTCCGTACGGATTTGTTTAAAAAGGGGTACAGAGAATTCTCTATCCCACTTATATCATAAATGTGAAAGTTTGGATGGATATATGAATTCACCTTTCACGCAAAAACCACTGAACCGATTGCGATGAAACTTGGTATGT
The DNA here is from genome assembly GCA_949752705.1 of Callimorpha dominula. NCBI lineage: Eukaryota > Metazoa > Arthropoda > Insecta > Lepidoptera > Erebidae > Callimorpha > Callimorpha dominula. The sequence goes on from OX457005.1 coordinate 5,234,181, forward strand.
AGATAGGTGGAGACCTGGGTTAACGCATAGGCTACTTTTTATCCCGATATTTCCACGGGATCGGGATTTACGCGGGTGAAACCGCGGGGCGCTGCTAGTACGTAATAATATGATGATTATATTGACTTAGGGTTTTCATATGTGAATTAATTTCTGCTAGTGGTTGTAAAATCACTTTCATTCATTCATGTTACTAATTTTTGTACGTTTCATAAATATTCATATTTCAAAATGAATGCCTTACAGTGTTGAAAGCATTATTATTGCCGTCTTAAATCTTTTATTGTTCCTTTTTATGCATAATAACTAACGACAAACTATCAAAAGAATAATGTAGGTCTCTTTTCTTTACCAACCGATACGATTTTCCTCAAGGCCGACACATAAATCTTTTTTAACCTGGCAGGATCTCAAATATAGAGGAGCTTGATTCTTAATACATTTCACGGTAGTTCGACCTACATAACAGGTACTGGGTACAGCCTTGAGTCGTTTACACGGCGTTACACGTTTCTAATTTATTATTGACAGCTTGGGTTTCAAACTGATGTGTTGCATGTAATCATACTTTAGTGGAATAAAATAGACTTCATTTGTATTCAATGTTTTGTGGTTAAGAGGTATTCTAAATTACACAAGGATAAGTACTTGAATATGTATCTTTCGCAATACAGTACAATACATTATTATATATGGACGGTGAAAACATAATTATCATAAGCCAAGACTTTGAGATGTGATTGACAATTGTTTTCTTCTTTTTTTCTTAGTAATTGGTAAAACCACAGATAAAATAATAGTTACTGGTAAAACTTACTACTATCTACTAAACTTACATTACAGCCCCAGTTGATTAACTTTAATTTAATTTAAAACCCAGTTAATTAAGTAATAGATACAAGCAACTTAATTTTACACCCACTGCTGAAATGTGCAACTTATACACTTAAATAATCCATTAAAATTGAATAATTTTCATAAGCGTTACTGCGTTTTAAAACAAAGGAGAGTAGCTCAGCAATTGTTTAAATGGAGCATAATCACATCTACAACTAAACTTCAACAAACTATGTAAACAGCACGATATTGACCCCTTTGCTATCAGTGTTCCTTCGGCTAAAAGGTGCTTAAGCGGTTTTTTTTCTCTTGTAAATAGTATTAAAACATAGAATGCACATAATATACACCAAGCGGCTCGGTGAGATCATGTGTCAGTCAATTTAATCTTTAAATTTGTATGGGGCTTCTTTTTTCTTCTTCTTAGATTGCACATCAAATTGTTCGTATAACTCTACACGTGAAGACTTGTAATTGGGTTTCAGGTGACTTTTGAAATTTGTATCGTATTTCACATTTGTAGCTGTAAGTCTTCCATGTCCTAAATAAATAAATAATTATATAGGACAAGATTACACTGTGCCACTGAAGCAGTTTTCAAAAATAAAGAAGATATCTTCTGAGACGTTTTTCGCTGGTCAGTTGGACGCTGGGTTCGCGACTAAAATGGGCAATAGTGCCATCGTTCAGCAACAAATCAGCGACAAATTTTGGTGCCTGTTTGTTTGCTTTACGCCGCTCCTACGTGGAGATACGCTCAGTGTAGTGCTAGCTTGATATCAGACTAGCACTATGTCGATTAGGAATAGTAGTATATTGGGAATGGGAAACTTAACATTGTAGTGCTAGCTTGATATACCTAAGCATAGGGTGGTAGAACGTTAAATAAATGTGTCAAAAAAAACTGCTGATAAAATAATGGTTAATTTTGTAATATACACATATGTTACAATTACATGTAACTGATACTACTCTTTCTAATTAAAAAATCCTACAATGGGCCTGATTAGACATGAACTTGGCTGTTTGTATTGACTGTTAAAAACCTACTACAGTACTGTACTAAATAGCTGCTGGCGTCACTAGCGCATTAATATTCCTGCAGTATATGTACTAGTAGTAAATTACAAGTAAGTACTTCACCTTTTTATAAAGTAAAAAGACAACTGCTAAGAGGTCAAGTTCAAGAAAAAATTTGCGAGATCATTACGCTATACTTACTTACTTAGGACCCTCTTCTTTCTCTTATCTTAGTCTTATATGGGTACAAACTAAGACCAAAATACCAACCCAACTAAGAAAAATCACGAAGAAAAAGAAAGGTGCACACCAAAATCGCTCTTTAAATAGAATACGGCCTTAGTCATTTAGAACCAAAGTCGCTTGTGCTCTAACAGCTCCAAAGTTACTTATTATTAGGATACAAGTTAGGAAAGCTATACGTTAACGTTAAATATCGGGGACGTGTGGACACATGTGCTCATATGTTTTAGATCGTGAGCACTCACACTGAGATGGCCATAACAGCGGTAATAATGTAATTATTTTAATAACTTTGAAGTTTTATCTGCATCGATAATACATCGTATTTTTACGGCTGTCTGTCTTCGTTCGATATCAGTAACTGTACAAAAACCGTGCATTGACTTTTAATGATTTGCTGGACTGAGCTCAGTCCGATACAAATATCTACGAATATTTCGTCACCGTGCTCGACGTGTTTTTTACAAACATATGCTCTAAATGTTTCACCATACTGTGAAGTATCGTATGTGCAGTGGTGGTAGGAACTTTTTACAAACATATGCTCTAAATGTTTCACCATACTGTGAAGTATCGTATGTGCAGTGGTGGTAGGAACTTTTTACAAACATATGCTCTAAATGTTTCACCATACTGTGAAGTATCGTATGTGCAGTGGTGGTAGGAACTTTTTACAAACATATGCTCTAAATGTTTCACCATACTGTGAAGTATCGTATGTGCAGTGGTGGTAGGAACTTTTTACAAACATATGCTCTAAATGTTTCACCATACTGTGAAGTATCGTATGTGCAGTGGTGGTAGGAACTTTTTACAAACATATGCTCTAAATGTTTCACCATACTGTGAAGTATCGTATGTGCAGTGGTGGTAGGAACTTTTTACAAACATATGCTCTAAATGTTTCACCATACTGTGAAGTATCGTATGTGCAGTGGTGGTAGGAACTTTTTACAAACATATGCTCTAAATGTTTCACCATACTGTGAAGTATCGTATGTGCAGTGGTGGTAGGAACTTTTTACAAACATATGCTCTAAATGTTTCACCATACTGTGAAGTATCGTATGTGCAGTGGTGGTAGGAACTTTTTACAAACATATGCTCTAAATGTTTCACCATACTGTGAAGTATCGTATGTGCAGTGGTGGTAGGAACTTTTTACAAACATATGCTCTAAATGTTTCACCATACTGTGAAGTATCGTATGTGCAGTGGTGGTAGGAACTTTTTTTTGTTTTATGCAACGAACTGTTTCTATAAGCATTCGCAACAGTAATAGTGTATCTATCATAAGCTACGTCGAAGAGGTGCGGCGGGCGGCACCAAACAAAGCTTTGTTGAGCCCTGATATCTACGGTGGATTAACGTTACAAAATATATCAACGATCTTGGCTTCTTGCATTCTTTCAAATATTATTTTTGGTCTGTTGAAGTACAAGCGAATTTGCTACTAACTGACTGAGGCCGTATCAGTCGTAAGAGCGATTTTCAGATGGCTGAACTTATCGTTCGCAATATGTTTTTCGTAAACTAGTATAAAATTATACGTTGCAGTCGAATCGAATCACTGCTATTGGAGAATATTTAGTATTACCTATATACCTTTTACATTTATATGTGAAAATAAAATAGTTTCGTGTACCGAATAAACGAAGTTTTAAAAGTTAAACGAATATGTTAGGTATAATTTATTTTTATCTGCTATTTTAGGAATAACAGACAAATGGCTCGTGGTTATTTTAGCCAGCCATTTAATACTAACAAAATCTTTCTTTTGTGTACAAATTTAGTACCTTTTGTGTTGAAATAGCATTACCTATTGTGATATTTAGTTATATTCTTTTAGGATTATTGATATGGTGTTACGAATATGTGAAGCTTATGAATTTTTATATTGGATTTTGAAAATAATGATAAGGTAGTAAAAATGAGTAAAAGTAAATTTTAGTGTATTTCAATTTGACTCGGAAAATAAAGGCTTATATATTATATATATAATACAAGGGTGTGATGTGATGGCTTGCTGCAACAGAGTTTCGTAAAAACGTAATAGAATTCATAAAACCTAGTATGCATAGATAAATTGTATTGATAAATGCATAAATTTGCAGTGAAGCACATGTCTATGTTTATCATTAAAAAATTGTATGAAATAAGCAGTTATTAGCAAATATTTTATGGCCTGAACCCTAAAAAATTAGACAACGATCTGAAAAAGTTCGTGAGTGCTACTCATAGTCATTAAAGCCACATTCATTAGGCTGTACTCATGCGTATGTTTTTAATAAACCCGACTAGTTTTAGACCCTAGAGAGCCTTTGTCAACGAACTAACACTGATGCGACAGATCCGCATAAGGGCAGCGTATTGGACTTTGGATTAAACCTTCCCATACTGTAGGCCAATACACAGCAGTAGCAGAGTCTATTAAAACGTATAATATTGTGTGATAAAGCTGTGATTGATTTGTATCTGTTTGTATCTGATAAAAGCATCAATTTGTTTTTTATTTTAGTTAAAATTAAGAGGTATGTTATATTTCTAAAGTATCGCAAACTTAGTAGCAATCTAGTTCCTTACTAAGTAGACAGTCAATTTCTTTCATTCCTACATCATTGTGTTGTGGGCTGGGCAGTATTCATGAGGCACAGGTAGCCCCAGTTTTTAAAGTTAAGTAGTTTTCGTTCTGGCTCTGTTCCAGCACGGTAATAACCACATTACAAATAAGTGTCTCTCCGTAGATCGCATCTCGTACGTTGTAATTCTACAGAATTCGGTTTTGGCAAGGAAAATGAATAATGTGAGACGATGTATGCGCCTAATGCTAAGAGCATTTTATGCGCATGAGTTATTTCAGCGTAGATTATAGTTAATGGGTTCGCGTTGGGGAATGTGTTCAATTAAATGGGTTTTCTCGAAATACAGTCTGTTTGCTTAATGTACTATGCTGAGTTTGTCCAAGAGCTATTTTTATTTTGAATGTTTGGGACATAGTGCGCAGTAACGTACTTCATTGAGGAATTGGTAACGAGAATGTAATGTCTTGTAATTTATCTATAATATGCATGTATTTAGTAATATATAAGTATGTTTATCAGCAGTCTGGTTATTATAGTACTAGTATTGGCTTTGCCTAATTTTGGGATCAGACGGCTGTGTGTGAGGTGTCTCTAGTTATTATTATTAATTACGACATTACATGAGCCATTTCTTCGTTATTTACTATCCTGTCGTTGCTCTTCAAGTAAGATATAGAATAACATATCGCCCTTCCCAGTCAAATAACACGATAAATACCTTTAGGATACATTTATGGAGGTTGATCGATGCACACTACTATGATTAACACAATTACGTCACTCATATGGTGTGTAAGTAGGCCTGCAATCTAGGCCGCGAATGTTGATGAATTGAGTACATATGTGTTGTGTGTATGTATCTATATGATTATGCACACATGAACACACGCTCTAATGAGATAGCTTATAACTTTTCAAGTTAAATAGTAATAAATAACTCAAGTATCTTACTCCTCATACGAAAGTTTGGATGAATGGATCTGGATGAAATTTGGCTCATAGATAGATAATAGGTTGGAATAGCACATAGGCTACTCTTTATTGCGAATAGATGTGAATTTCCACGCGAACGAAGTCGCGGGCAACAGCTAGTATAAATATAAGACTATCTGCCAACATTTCAGCACCTCCTAAAGGTACCCTGGAGACTACTGATCGCAAATGAGATTTTCTCCGCTCTCTCCAGAAAGTTGAAGATACTTCCCGGGCCAGGCAAATTCAAGTCCTGGATGGCCTTCTCGGTAATACATACATGAATTATACTTTACCTTACCTTATCCCGTTTACGAAAAGATAACTTCTGGACTAAGAAATTATCCGAATCAAATTAGTTTTCGCATACGCAACTATTGGCTATTCGACGCCGCCTGGCGTCCTGACAGGCAGGCGAAGTCTATCGGGGGTTGAGTGGTAGTCCTTCTAGGGCATACCTCAATTCCCGACCATAGGCTAAAATATCGTAAACCGTGTGGTTTTAGTCGGTTCGAGTCCGACATAACCACGTCATCGTGCAATCGGTGAAGTGTTAATCGTGGGGGTTTCCACACGTAAAAAAAAAAGGTTAGTACTTCGGTGCCGCATTAGTGGGCCACAAAAGCATAGAATATGCATTGCAGTTTATTCTGCCTCTCGACAGGATCTGCATATTTTGTTCTCGCCCAACTTTAGGTTGAACATATTATATTTGTTTAGTTTGCAGTGTCCGGGGAGGATTCTTGTTACTGCACAGGTTTTGTATCTTTTGAGCTCCAGAAGTTCTTTTGATAAGTACTTTGATATCATAGCCCTTTATTAACATAGGCTTTCGAGTGCCATTGAAATATATTGGACGTTTATGATTCAATAAGCTCGCTGTTTGATGACACCGCAGAATGGTTTAGTCCATGATATCGGGTGCACCAGCACCGGCGAGTTAATCGACTTTTTCATTGCTATCGATACCTGAGTGGCCTAGTACACATCTTAATGTTATTTTGTTTGATTACCCCAGTGTGTTCTAGTTTTGCTTGCAATTTTGTAGTAGTTTGGAGCTAGTCTCAAAATTGTATAGAGCCAATAGCACCGCTTGGCTGTCTGAGTTGATGTAGATGTTTTTTTTGTGTGTTGAAGTCTTACTTTTCTTTCAAGGTTCATTTCCACGTATCTGTTTAATGCGGAGAACTCAGCCTAAAAGTCGGAGGCCTCTGTTCCCAGATTAGCGCTCCACCTGAAGTTTGGAATCTCTCCTTAAATTCCACAACCTTCATCAAGGCCTTTTTTTGACCCATCGGTGTAGAGCCTCTTGTAGTAGTGTCGAGATGGTGTGGAGGCATGCTTCTCTGACTATGACCACCAGGTCGTCTGCGTAATCCTTTATATAATAGTCGAGTTTAAAAGTGAAACAATGCTTGCATTGCATTTAACCGCGTGAGTGAGATTGCCGGAGGCCCTAACTCTTCCCTCTCCCCTATTCTCGTCCTTCCCCTCTCCCCTCTTCCCACTTTTCCCCCCTCCCCCTCTTCTCCTACTTAAAGGGCGGCAACGCACATGTGACTCTTGGGTTTCAGTCATTTACCATCAGGTTGACCCGTCTGCTCGTTTGCCCCCTATATCATAAAAAAAAAGAAGTTGGTCAACAGTAAGGGTGGATCCAAAGTAGTGGGAATAATACGCCTCCTTGTAGACACCCTCGTGTCGTAAAGAATTTGTGTGATATTTCATTTAATGAAACTCTTTCAATTCTGTTTGAGAACATGCTTTTCACCCATTTTATGGTGGTGACATCAATACCCTTTGCAGTAATTCCTCTGAGAAGTGTTTCTGTGGGTGTTTTGTCAAAAGCGCCCTCAATTGCCCTCAATGCGTAGCTTTTAATAATCAATATACAAAGTCTTGCAGCGATACGAAAACGAATACTTGGAATCTCATAACCTTTTTAGGTTAGTCGAATCGTGAGGCGATTATACAATCGATTCGTAAGTACAAAGTTGCTAGTCGATTATAGCGTAGAACACAGAAGGCTTCGTGTTAAAAAACACATAAGTTTGAAGTTATAATTACGGTAGTACAGTTAAATTGTTAACCATTTGACCTATTTCTGTCGCGCTCGGCGCAAAAGTTACAGTTTATGGTTAAATCATAAGTGTTACGTTCCACGATAGGTATATATTGTAGATAACTTTGATTGTAGAATAGAATAGGTTTTAGAATTATATATGAGTATATCGAAGCGCAGAAACAAATTACGTTTGTAGTAGAATGTAGAAAAAAGAAAATACTGGACTAAACGCTGACTCCAATATCTTCGAAATAAAACTTTTTTCATCGCGTTTGCTGGCATTTTGGAAAAGTACTCACTTTTAGTTCATCTGTAATCAGTTTTCGTGGTTTTCAGTAAATGTTTACATAGTTGTAAATTGTAAGAGAGTGTAAAATTTTCGGAGATCTTGTTTTTCTTAACAGCTGTGGGAATATTTCTTTTATTCTACTCCTCTGTAACTTACACACTTACAATAAAGAGGTATAATTGATAAACCTTACAAAATTCTAACACTTGCCTAATTCCATAATTTCAGGCCTAAGGCATCCATTGCTTAAAATAGGCTCTGAGTCTTTTTCCCAAGAGGACACGTTACTCTTACAAAACCAGATTATTTATAAGTACAATATCAATCAGTTTAAAACGCTACATATATTGTGTTTTTGTAAGCAGCTAAATAACCGTGTTGGTTGAGTACTTTCATCCTATGTTGTTTTTATCAAAGCTTAAAAAAAGGGAACATAGAAACAAAGGTTTTGAAACAACTTTTTCAAGTTTTCTCAATTCCTTTTAATGAAAATAGAACACTTTGTATCTGCATACGAATCTTTAAAACTTTGGCAGTATTTATTTCAGTTGCATACAAAACTACCAACTGGATTTAGAGAGATTATACGGAGCTTGATCAATTTCGACTTTGGCCTAGTTGTGCCAAAGTTTCCTCGCGAATTGAAGTTTATTTATTATGTAAACCGTAAGTAAATGTGCTTAGTTTTACAAGACTTAGATTCAAAAGCAACATGATATTATTCGTAATTCTTTTTGATTATATTATAAAATAAGGGGTCCATTTTCAAGGAAAGACGCATAGATATGACTTTCAGTATATTGGTAAATCCTTACTAATATTATAAATGCGAAAGTAACTCTGTCTGTCTGTCCATCTTTCTGTCTGTCTGTCTGTCGCCTTTTCATGCCAAAACTACTGAACCGATTTAAATTAAATTTGGTACACAGATAGTCTAGAGCCTGAGAAAGGACATAGGACATAAAAAAGGGGTGTAAGGGGTTGAAAGGTGGGGATGAAAAGTTGTATGGAAGTATTGTCAATTAGCCTAAATAAAGTTGTCAAGCTTAAGTTTTTGTCTTTGGGCTTCGCTTCGAACGCATTCCGTGCCGCATATGGTACAGTTCGGTGACTCGACTTTACGCATCATGGATGTGACCTTATTTAAGGGAACGTGACCAGAGCACAGCCCCACCATAATCCTACAGCCCCATTATTAAATACTACCTTTTGCCAGCTGCTTCGATCGTGTTAATGTAGATTTAGTCAATCTGGACAAACGCCTAAAACTTTTTTCTCTCTAATAGTACATAGTAGGTAATAATAATAACTTGAGACACCTCACACACGGCCATCAGATACCAAACGAGGCAGATCCTGTACTGTGGTAACCAGGCGGCTGATAAACATATACCTATATTACTAAATGCATACATATTATAGAGAAATTACACCCAGACATAGAACAATTGATCATGCTGATCACAGTTATCACACAATGATTTGTCCTGGGTGGGAATCGAACCCATGACCTCTGGCTCAGCAGTCAGGATCACTAACTACTAGACCAACAGGCCCTTTCATGTTTGGTCCAAAAAAAAAAGAACTATTCTTGAGGGATAGAAATATAATTTTTGACCCTTAGGATGACCCTTTTTTCTACCCCTGATAACATGGATACAAAATTTCATAATGATCGGTTCAGGAGTCAAGGCGTGAAAGGATAAAAACAAACAAACTTAAATTTTTCACAAGTAGTACACTTGCTAACACCTAAGGACCTTTCACTAAGGAATTATCTCTTTGTCACCACAAGTGTAGCTAATAAATGCATGTTAAAAATAATTTACACAAATAATTGTGCTCACACACACTTGACCCAGTGGTCAAAATAGCTTCTCCAAATACAAGGACACCACGTTACCTGCTGCATGATCCAAGACGGGACGTAACATGACGCAAATTAAATTTGGCGATAAATCTGTACGCCTAGTTTTGTACTGAACTAATGTCCTTAATTGCATTAGGCATGTTACCCAAAGTCACAAAGTCAAAGCTCCTGGGAATTCATTAAATATTATTATATACGGATTTAAACACAAATATAGGCAACCAGAAAGTTTATTACGGATATATGAAATTTACTTACTTGAAATGTTTAGTGTAATAAAATACTGACTTCATTGAAATTGAATTGTTATGTCAAATCGTACTTACAAAAGCACGAGATAAAAAAATGTTTGTACGACTCACATAATATGCTGATCACATACACAGTCTATGCTTATACCATTTTAATGACCCGTAATTATTTACCAGTATACCTATTTATTTTGTGCCCGGAGCTTACATGAGATACCATTTGCCTAATTAAGGGGATATTTATATAAAAATCATTCTAGTACAGAGCGATATTGAGAATGAAAATAAATAATGAAAATAAGTATTCCTTTGTTTCTTTTCCTGTTGAAGAGTCTTGAGAACCGTGGCAGTAAACAGTGCGTAAGTTTGCATAAAATATTCCCAGGTGGGGCAACATTGGATTTTTCTGTTATGGTACACCTTTGAGGCCAAGATCTGCTAAAATTTACTCAGCGCTACCACACGGTGGAGTGGCTTCACGTTTAATTTAATTTCAAATACAATAATTTCAACCAGGATGATGGGTACCCATTAACAACTCTTCTTGAAATTCTGTGATCAGCAAATGTAATTCGTGATCATAAACACACAATTTGCCATTATAAATAAAGACGTCGTAAGTGTGGTGTGTCGAACTACCGACAGTGCGAACAGAAATGAAGATCACCAGAAGCAATTCTCCAGAGTGCTGAACTCAATGCACACTGAATCAGTCGACCCGTGGCCATGATCTGTGCAGTGTCATCGAAACGTCAAGTAAACAAAAAGTTTTCGTATGTTATTAAAATTTACAGGCTAAAGTCTCGATTTATGCATCTCTTCATTCATTCATTCATCTTCTAATCAGTGGTGACTACCACATAGAGCAAAAACATTATATACCGAAGACATGTCGAACGTAAGAACTACTGATCCTGCATCGCGCATTGAAAGTTCTCGAGCCGATTAGTCATATAGAAATTGTATGAATGGCTTATTGAACATAATTTCTATTGCGTAAAAGAGTTTATTGATTAAAAGTTTTAAATAGTTAAACTACATAAATTAGATCAATATTATAAACAATGCCTACTTGTAAAATTTGCATGCTATGCATGTAATAGCAAAACATGTCACTCACTTCTCACTGTAAGACCTTTTATACCATGTTTTATTCCAAAAACTGTTATTATTATTATTATTTTTATGTATGTAAAAATTTTGTCAAGTTTGTTCGCGATGAGCTCCTAGTCTATGCACCCATTTTATTGCAATTTTGCACACTGTGTGCAGTGTGGTCCAACTTGAAAGACATTATAGTTTATCTCAATTTATAGTCACAATATTTTGTTATTGCAAATGACTTATCTACAGTCACGTATGGTCGGGTCAGTTATTCTACACAACTTCCCAACATCAACCGCTGGGTCGCGGTCCGCCAGGTATGATCACCTTGCGGCCTCGCCTGGTCGGAGGTTCCTCCCTTTGTGTTGAAAGAACACAACATCCATTCCTTCACACATCATAAATGCACAAGTTTCAAACGTTCAACAATAATTATGTTATTTACTCTTCCTATAAAACATTTTGTTCGACAAGAAGATAGATAGAATGGATAGAAAATTCTTTATTGCATACCATTAATAAAATACAGTTGAAAATAGCATTATCTTACAAACCAGAATACAATGGGCGGTCTTATCGCTGAATCTCTACCAGACAGAGTGAGAACATACTTAGAAAGTACTTTTATGGTGTATAGCAATGAATTACGTGTCCCTCTATAATGCATAACACCCAATGAATATAATAGACATATAAGAGAATAATATTACCCGGAAACGTGCGGGTATTCTTTACAATATTCGATACTGGTAAATACGTTACATGATCCAACAATTACAGGTACACCTATTATATAGCACAAATTGATAAAAATGTATAAAAAATATATATACGGTCCAATTGAGAACTTCCTTTTTTTTATTTGGTGTAAAAACGCGTGAGGCGTCTTTGTGACACTTGATTGGAAGAAGTTTCTTTCACTATATCAAATAGGGATTGAATAAATTGTACCAAAATACAGTAAATATTGTAAAAACTTTTAATTAAAATTACGCCATCTCTGAAAGCTGCCCTAACTAATATAGGGATAATTAGTATACAAGATATTACAGTAGTATCGCAAAATCCACAGATGGCGTAAAAATAAAATAAAACAACTCGCGGTCAGCATTTTTCGTTGCGTTACATTTTTTCCGACAGGCCGACCGCCAAGCACCTGAAGTGTGTCCGTTATGAAACTTTATTCCAATAAACACAACTTAAAATACATTAATAAAATACACTGCGACATACAAACAATTTTATTGTCTGAGGAGAGAATGAAACCCACAGCACCACACGATGAAAACTGATTATATAAAAATAGAATATTTTTTTTACCTAGGAATTTAGGATATTTCCTAGATATTTCTGATATATCCTAGAGATTCCTGGATATTTTCTTTGATTAGATTCAGCCAATTATCCAATCATACCCCAGCAGCCTTCTTGGGTCGTATGCACATGGTAAATTTATTAGACCGAAAAAAAGACGGGTATATTCAACGGATACGACACGGTTAATCCGTTAGTTACAAGAACATTTGTAGTTCTGAAATGATCAGCAAAAATTTATCACAGATTGACAACCCTGATATGGTGTCTAAATATAAGTTTAAAGTGATTAATTAGTTACTAACAAGCATTTGGTCAACTAACTAGGTTCCAAATCTAAACTCAGCTGAACAGTTTCTAAACTTTGAGCTACTACTAAATCAAATGACCGCCTTCCATCTTCTGAGCCCTATGTTTATTTGGCCTTTGTGATATAAAAAAAATATCTTTTAATCGGCTAGGTATTCTGTACGAGGGTTTTCTATCACAAAATTTGATTGATTTATCAACTCAAGAAATAAGAGTTTCATGTTAACTGAATTTTAAAATGATTGTTTTAGAAGGTTATTTGTAAAAAGTAACCACAGACAATATTTTATATCCATTAATACTTTTATTTCTTCTAGGCCTACAGCGTTTTCGAATCCCTTCACTATGAATGTTAAATGAGATTGACTTTATTTATTTGCTACCTCTTATTTTTTGGCCCAAATAAAAAAAAGGTAATCCAATCAAGTTCTTCAGACACCCAACACTCTGGCTTCTTACATCAACGTTATCACGTTTCTGATTACTTCGTACAGAAATAAGGCGAGGAATCTATCCGTATTAGACTTTTTGATGGTACAGACAGAGTACTGTTGATTATATTCATTTTTGCGTTGCTCAATATTAGGAGGCAAGAATATCCAGAGAACGTATGGGTATAAAAAAGATTTCACTATGTTTTTACTATAAATACAGATTTGCTTTCATAGAACGTTACTATTTTATCTTTCGGTATGTCTCTCTCACCACCTTCTTCTAGAAAGAGCTGTTGATATAAGCCGAAGTCTGTGCCTCAGTTGTCTTTCATTAGGAACCAGCACGATTGGGGATCCTCAACCTAAAAGATCACGGTTAGAAGGGAGAGATCTTGGGTTGGCAACACACCAGTGACAGTGTATATTGACCGGTAATCGTTTACCATCAGAAGGCTCGTGTGCTTGTTTTTATAGTTTATTAATTACTATTTTTTTTCTAATAGTTATTCTATAGGACCACAAAATAGTACATATTATCAAAATAAAACATTTCAAAATGTACAAGTTCCGGCAATTATATCATTATAATGTTCTGCTGTGGTATAAGTACTAGCAACCTCTGCAGTAATTATTCCGATCTTAAACAGGTGATAATGCTACAAAGACCCACTTAAAACTATAATACATTATAATACCAGTTTAAATACAATAATAGTAATGACAATAACTGATAAGAAAAATATGCAATTAAGCTTACGATATACGACATAATTATTTTGTATTATTACACAAAAATATAGGTCGAAGGTATATTGTTAAAGTGATCTCTTATGAGTTGAATAGAACGAAAATTAAAACAATTACTTAGTACTTTTACGGGTAGTGTCCACACATTTTGAATACATTTGAAATACTAGTTAGCATTAACCCCACTATCGATACTCCTGTAAACTCGTATAATGCCTAAATCGTAATAAATTCCAAAAGACCGTCCAAAAATATTGGATTAAACTAATGCCACGATTTTCGATAAACTTTGTTCCTGACGGAAGGAAAGCGTTGTTTTCTTTGCCTTAATCTGTTATTGACAACCAATCAAGTAAATTTACAGAATTATCTTAGCTTGGTTTCAGCCTATTAAAACAAAGTTACTTTGCTTGTGCTGCTGTGTGTGCTGCTACTGTGAGGTATTTTCTAAAATGTAAAACAATAGACACAAAGCCGTGTTCCATTACACGCACGTATTTTACTACAAATTATGTAGTAAAATGCATCAAATCTCGCTATATAACTTGCCCGGTGAAAACTGTTAATAATTACTACATACAAAGTATGAGACACACAAAGCAATTTCAAACTTAAGCCTCGTAGAGTAAGATTCATTATAATCTTACTCCACACTAAAGTATAACGTGTTCTGGCTTCCGCGTACCGCACACGAGAATTTGATACGACACAATCTAGTAATATACCTTAGCAACATTAGAGAAAATTGAGAAACTGACACTATGAAAATGGCTTCTGAATTTGGTTCACTATAATAGTTCGCTATATTGTTGGACCAAATTGTAATAAATTTAAAGACAGTAAGGACAGCAATAACTGCGATTGCGGTACTGGAAGAAAAAAATGTAGGTACACTTTAAGTTGGAAAAAATTACTACTTTGTTGTTACATAAAAGGTCATACAATGTTCTTAATCAATATTTTTATATATATTTTTTTTTTAAACTACCACTTTAGGAATTACTCCTGTGTTGCGGGGGTCTTTACAAACATACAAACAACACACCCAGACTCAGGTGGGAATCGAACCCACGACCTGTAGCGTAGCAGTCAGGGTCACCACTAGGCCAACAAGCCAGTCTTAATTAAAGTACTTACGCATAGACCATCACTGCAAATGTTTTATACTGTTAAATCATCCTTTCATAAAAGTAAAGGAATCAGGATTAAAAGAATATGAAAATAACTTTATAGAAAACTCAAACTTTCTATATTTATAGAAAACTCAAAGTTGGTCAAAAAATTGTTGACCCTCCATCCTTGTCACATGTGGTCACATTTGTGGGACCCTTTCCCACCTCCCTGGTGTGACGTCACCTATTTTTCAATTTAACGTATGGTGCGCGAAGGAGATTTCCTTGGCGTTAGGTCTGTAGTTTTTAGTTCGTTTGACATGCTGTGGGTAGAGGAGCGTTGTCATGAAGTAGTTATGGATTAAAATTGCCGTAGCAACAAAAGGCTGTAAGTGCAAAGTTCATTACACAGTTTGTGTCTAATCTAACTTTAAACAATCAATCACTTAGTAAAGGTAACTCCGCAAATAATTAAGAATTTTAAAAAAAGTATTAAATCTGTGATTAGTGTTATTCTTCTCCTAAGGACAATGTTGGAAGAAATGCCTGACCTACGTTATTGGCAGCCTTTAAAACATAGGTAGACCTTCAAATAGTATTGCACGTTTTATTGCGTGCGTGGGAAAAGAGGGGTCCAGAAAAAATATATATTTGTATATCACGTTCATTCTAAGCCTTAAAACATTTTCTCCTACATTTTAATCTACTGCTGACTTCAAAATATATTGTCACTACAAAACCCGCTCCAAAATGTCCAATGTTGGGAAACTAGCGGGTCAGTGCACATTGTTGTTTCCTATTTAATTTCATCCCAAGAGCGGGTAGTGCGACCACACCTAATTAATTTACGTACGAATCACGGTGGAAACACTCAACTGATGAGATTCTACAGAATAGGGCTCTGTCCCTTTCAAACTCTATAGTAGTTTGAAGGTTAGTGTAAGGGCTTTTCTTTGGATATTATATATGAGTTTTAAATTAAATATGTGATTTTTTTACGTAAACAGTGAAACAATCAACACAAATTGTTATTCTGAGTAGTAGTTTTTACTCTTGGCTCTCATCTTAAACCATCATACAGCCATCTGGCTTGAATGTCGTTCTTGAATCCAAAGTGGACAAGAGAAAGACTGAATTCAAAATCATCCCGGCAAAAACGAACAAAATTTCGGCTTTGGTCTTACGACATCGGAGACATCGTACACGATTTTGAGCGCTTTTTTTCACTTTTAATGTAGTTTACTTAGACTAATAAGGCCTTGGAAATCTGACTATAGCACTATCGGAAAACAATACTAGGTTATTTGTCTGTAATTATAATTTGCGAAGTGTGAAGTGCTGAATGTGCCAGCTAGGAGTTTATGTTGTCTCACCTAACTATTGCAATTGTAGACATCAAACGCAGCTGTAACTATAATTGACATTAACAAACCGAGAGTGAGTGACGATTTTCAACCTGAATTTCCATCATGAACTAACTCAATTCATTTAGTACCTCTTACGATACCAAGAAATGATAAGATTGTTAAAGCAATGAACATGGCTTGTCTTTATACCAATTCTGAATAAATATATGCATGAGTAGCGTTTAGGATACCAAATGGTGAATATAGTTGATTCTCAGACTTTTACATCATTTCACACGATCCTGTATATTTACGTAGTGGAAAAATGTACACTAATGAGAGAGTTCTTAAAACACAGAATACATAGAAACAAAGTTGTTTTATCTAATCATTTGATGGTTGGAACGCAAGTAAAGCTTTTAATTTTCAGACGTAAGTACACTTACATAATTGTTTCCATATTTTGATGTGATTGGGCGCGTCCGATAATTATTAAAGATAGATCAGATGATTTATAAGGATATTATATAAGCTTTTAGAGGAGACATTATGGCCGGTCTCTTGACAAATATTCACTGATATCTGACACCAGTTCCAATAGATGATAACAATGGCATTGCCAAATTAAATTACTGCCTACTTCGCTGCAATGTGGCCAGAAGCAATAGCTTCGTCTAAAAACAACGTTAATAAAAAAATCTAAGCCTTTAATTCAAATTTTAGATTACTGCACTTGAAATATCTATTAACACTTTTAAATCCATACATAATTTAAACAAAGAACCGTTAAATAATACATTTACAAGTCATGTCTTTTCCCCTGTACGTGCCCAAACAAACCCGCTCATACTAAAAATTCAGCAATATTTTGTTAAAGACGGAGAAACCCTTTTTTCTTTAACATTTATCCCCAAGACGTTAAGACTGACCCACAAACCAAGTTGTAACTTAACTATGAGGTTATAACTTATGTAGGGTGAGTGAGCAGTAGGGTATTGTGGAGCCAGTGAGTACGTCTAAATTTGAAGCTTTGAGCGTACTATTATGCGTATTGTCTCCCTGAAGACTTTTTATAAAGCGATGTTTAAGTTTGAATCGATGAAATCCAGGCAAAATGTATTTTATACTGTAACAATTCTCATTCCATTTCTAGACCGAATCAGTCGACCGCTTGATGGCACATTGTACACATGGTGACGGACGCCTTTCTGGGAGTAGTGACGCTCACAAGTAGGCCTTGAGACACTAATTTGGTAATCTTGAAACTTATGGCCGTTGCGATAGAGCCACTACCTTCGAAAGTCTACTACATTCTCATACTGCTCTGTCATACTACCAATATTTTAGTAGATAACACGCTACAGAGCCTTAATATTAGGTAAGTTTACAAATTAATATTTACATCACTTAATAACAATTAATTTAAAAAAACTATAACCCGACTACCAAATTATATAGCAAACACGTAAATAAAAACACACATACATAGACTGATAAAGTTATTACCCTTCCTTTTGGCTTTACCGTTGTCGGATAAAAATGACCTGCGATAGCTGCGATATTGAAAGCACAAAAAAAACGCTTCCGCTTCCTGTTATTGCTTATGCCGTTCACGGTCCACGTCCCAACAGACAGGCCTGTGAGTCTACCAACTGCACAGCGGTTAATTAAATTCTATCCACTGCCCGCGCTGTATAAAACCATGCCGAATACACAGTCTTAATAATATTAACGTATTTCGTAATAACTTGTTTCTCTCAACTGTATTTTATACAGTTTCTTCTTGGAAATATTTTAAATAAAATGGTTGCATCGTTTCTTTCAATTTCTATGTAAATTTTTAAAACAGTTTTGTTTATTACTACCTTAAACTGCTACGTCTATATCTATCTGAACCGTTTTTATTCATCTTTTTTATGTTTTTTAATACTTTGTAGAGGGTTCTTACGGAACTTAACAAAAATTTAAAAAATTGAGCAGAAAATCGGCTCCCGTGGTATAAATTTGAATTTCAGCGCGAAGAAAGTCGCGGGCAACAGTTAGTTAGTCATATATATCAATCGAAATCAACCGAAAGCAGAATAAGGATTGATGTCAATTTCAGCATCCTGATTCTCTTCTTTGTGTTTTCTTGCAATGTAAACTCTTAGCGCTTTAAATTAGCCTATATATTTTCCCAAAAATCCCACAATCTTTGGGTAAATATATAGAATAATGTAAAGCGCTAACAATTTCAGGAAAATTCGTGATTTTAATTACAGAAATCTTTATTTGAAACTGACAAATTGAACTTGAAAATTGATCGATGAAGCTAATACTTCGTATGAGAGACGGCTGACATGTATGAAACTATGGGTATTTAATACTAACGATGTTGCCATCTACCTTCCCTTGTCCCACTTCATTTGGGGTCGGCGCAACATATTTTACTCTAACTTTTTTTTTTTACAAGGTTTTGTCTGATGGATATGGATGACCGCCTACCTGACGCCAACCCTTCTTGGGAATATTATCCTTTTAAGAGTGATGAAAGAAACAAGGGATAGGAAAAATGGTTACGGGAAGAAAGCTAGGGTAGGGAATACCGCTGGTCTCTGGCGGAACGGGACTGAGACTGTAGTAGCTAGAAGAAGCCGGGGTCGTATCCTACTTGGTAATTGTATATTAAACTACTAACAGTTTGAAACCCATAAAGTATTTCAATGCTTAAATAAAAAACTGTTCTATATTGCCATAATAAAAGTTTCATATAAACAAACATTTATAGGAATTGCCTGACTGTGGTACCTCTGCTCTTCAAAAGACTCTTGTGGTGGTTGCAGATGATAACCAGATGAGTCTGTATTGTTTTTTATTGGCCAAATCGAGTAAAAGAATACCACTTTTATTGAGAATTCGTTTGTCCCGGTATACCCGCTATTTCGGCTTTGAGGTGCCTGTTACACTAATACTACCTTACTTTGTGTTTATACACAGTCGGAACTGAGGGAATAAGATATTACAGGTCACATACTATAGACTACAGTAACTTTGAACATTAACTAATATTTCATGTTTGTTTTACGGACAACAAAATATTTTAAAATATCAATATCACACCAAATACATTAATTATTCGATTCATAGAATCCGGTAATTGAAGCGCGCTCGCTGTCATGTCAAAACCTTTACAATTCAAAACCAACGGCACGTGCCGTTGATATGTCTATCTCTAATAAAAGCAGACCTTAATTGAATCCAGCTCAGAGTGTTGGAAATCAAATCAACATGTGTATGTACTGAAAACCTGTAAAAGCATTTATACATGACGACTATGTGGTAGAGGCAACGCTGATACCCTATATTAATTGTTCCGTTCCCGACATCGTTATACAACATGTCTGTATTACGATCATATATAACAGGTCTTTGATAAAATAATGTAATAAGATAAGTTAAATAGTTTATACTATAAACGGGAGACAAACTATTATCAAATATATATATATTGGTGTCCTTAATATCACCAAGGCATTTATATAAGTCAATAATAACAGCTTGACTTTATTAATAGTTAATATTTTGTCAGACTGATTTCAGCACTACAATTCAGTAGCCGATACTGATTCTATTTAGTTGTCAAATACGACTATTTTATGAACCGAAGCTAACCGCGTCTAAACCTGACTAAACTATGTTTACTATTATACTGATCACAGTTGTAGAGTGTAAACAAATGAAAAGAGGCGTAACAAATCACATACGTCTTTAAAAATATAAAAGAATCTCGTTTTTAAAGTATACGGACCTGGTAGTAAGTGTTTATAGATATCCATCCCACAAATATTATAAATGTGAAAGTTTGGATGGACGTATGGATCTTTGTCACTCTTTCACGTCAAAACTGTTAAACCGATTGCGATGAAACTTGGTATGTAGATAGCTGAAGACCTGGGTTTACATATAGGCTTTTTACTTCGATATTCCCAAGGGATCGGGCGAAACCGCGGGGCGCTGCTAGTTGAATAATACTACTTTCTATAGACAAATGTCAGTTTTCAAATTAATTTGTAATTAAACCTCCATAACAAAAAAAACAGGTGTGAAAGTAATGAGCTGGTTTTTAAAGCAATACGTAAGAAATACTTTCAATAAGCAATTACATGAAGATAAGAAGGGTACCTTCTATAGAATCAGGTAAACGAAATCGTCGTTTTAAATCTGGCACTGGCACCAACAGTAATTAAATCGTGCAATGAAGGGCGACCATCATTTTAGTGTAGTAGAGAATCTTCGGGCCCCGGATGCAAATAGAGGGGCTGTAAGTTCATTCGTTTACGATTGTATTTGTGGTATTGTGTGACCTGCGTTGTCTGCTTTTTAGGTCTAAAACAAATAAACATTGAGCCGTCGGCGTATTTAGAACTAGCAGACAATTTTTTAATGCTTTTTTTTTATAATAATTTATTTTTCATATCATAATTTGTTGCTGCATTACTAATACAAATATATAAGTTGTGGGAGAGTCATGCTTTGGCACGTATGGGCCGGCTCGACTAAAACCGGCGTGAAGCAATACTTTGTTGTGTTTCGCCGAATGAGTGAACGCACTTGGGCCTCTTGAGTTGCAGGTATCCATGGGCGGCAGAAGTCACTAACCATCAGGTGACCCGTCTGCTCGTTTGCAACCTATTCCTATTAAAAATATAAATATTTTTTCTTTACTTCCTTTTATATCGATGTAACCACTATTGATAAACTAAATTTTAAACTTTCACGTTCCATTGTATATTTAATTATGTATTTATACGGGAATTCAACCTGTGACCACGGTCAGTGCGACCCGGTCGAAACGTAAGGCAATTCAGATATGTAATACCTATTTCGTGATTGCCGTATAAATACATAATTAAGTATATTGATAAACTGTTCTACTACCAAGAGCCTTCTCTCAGTATAGGAGGGGTTAGACAGTATTCTACCACGATGGCTTAGTGCGAACTGTTGTTTTTCAGCCTACGATCGACATAGATTCGTACGGATGGCTGTAATACAGGAATTTAATCGCTTGGTTGACTGTCCTATATGTAGCTTCAATCATGGTGAAACCAGCTCCGGTCTCTAGACGGTAGGTAAGCAAATTATCTTCATTTGTGTAATTGAAAGTCTAATGTTTTTAAGCATTACGCCTAAAGTTAGATTCAAACACGAATATTTCTAATTTCTATGTACCTGCAATGACGTAAAGTCAATTAATTAAAACAGTTTCAGCAGTTTGTTCTGCTTATTATATACCGTGCTGTACTGCGCTTTAAATAGGAGGGATCAACAGTTTTTTTTAAACATCCGGACCCACGTGAACCCACTCCTTACACAAGCATTTAGCTTAACTTTAGAGGTTAACAAGAATACTAGTGGTCAGGCGTGTAAATAGCCCAACCAGGGTGTCATTGCTCAACAGTTAGTGTACGAGGTGTAGTGAAGTAAACCACTTCTATCGATCAAACAATCATGCCAGCACTAACCTGCAACACCGACCAAGTCCCGATCCTCCAGAAGGCAGCGAGCAGCGGCGAGGTTTCTACGGTCTCTTGCAAGGTATTGACCGGCCGGTCACGATCGTAGACTGGAGCACTCCACATACACCTTGTAAAGGTTACAAGCGAGTCCAAACACTACACGGCTATAGGACTAACGGAAAATCAGCTTCTTTTCACGAGAAATATAACTGATGTCCGTGGCGGAACAAAATTTTTATATTAAAGGGGTCTTCTTAGCGAAAAGCGATGAGAGCAGGGTATGTCCGTTTTTTCTTGCACCAATCAGGTGCAGCGCGTTTACATTATTTGAAGACTGCTAACGCCATCTCTTGAGATCGTCGAGTACATTGGCAATATTACAGCAGTACCAGCACTAATTGCATTCGACAAACAGAATGTGGTTTACTATAAAGACTATGAAATTTATAATATAACGAAATATATTATGGTGCGATTATGTATGCATTTTATAAATATATTGGCGCTCCACCATGCACCCCGCCTTGGAACATCACAAGATGTTTCAAAACACGCGAATTTTCTAACTGACTGAGAGTAACACATGCATTACGCGATTAAATAATAAATATGATAAATATAGCGGCCTAAACTAAAAAATAAGGTTTAAACTAAGTTGAATTTATTGTGTAGGAATAGGATATAATTTAGTTACAGCGCGTTTGTAAATTCCAGTTTGCGTTTTAACTATCGCCACGCGTACAACGTTATCAGAGCCTCTGAACACGTCCGTAATTACTCCTAACGGCCAATGCAACGGTGGAGAATTCTCCTGCTCAAGAAGAACAACAGTTCCGATTTCTACCGGTTTGTCGGGAGTAGCCCATTTTTGCCTAACTTGCAACGTGTGCAAATACTCTAAGTGCCATTTCTTCCAAAAGGATTGGACCATACTATCTAACAACTTTTTACGTTCTAACAGACTCAATCGTTGATCTGACAAATCAGCAGTGGGTAAATATTGCAACGGAGTAGACATCAAAAAATGCGCGGGAGTTAACACCTCAGGATAAGGGTCTGACGATAATACGCTCAATGGACGAGAGTTAAGAATACACTCTATCTGAGTAAGAACAGTTTGCAGTTCTTCGTATGTAAGTAACTGACTTCCTATTACTCTATATAAATGCGTTTTCATGCTCTTTATATTCCCTTCCCACATCCCACCAAAATTTGGTGATCTTGGGGGAATCATCTTCCACTCTATGCGTCGAGAGAGCAACTCATTCGACAGCGCGTTTTTGAAGCTAGAGTTCAATAAAAAACTATACAGCTCATCTAAATGTGCCTTCGCACCGATGAAAGTAGATCCATTATCGGAATAGAGACATGAAACTGGTCCTCGACGGGAAATAAAGCGTTTAAAAGCGGCTAGAAAGTTTTCAGTAGTTAAATCACTGGTCACTTCAATATGTAGACTACGTGTGACCATGCAAACAAAAAGAACGATGTACGCCTTTTGCGCATGTTGACCTCTGCGGCGAGAAAGGATTGTCCTTATCGGACCAGCGTAATCTACACCAGTGTGACAAAATGCCTTGGCCTCTGAAACACGGTAATCAGGAAGATCAGCCATTATAGGCGTTGGATGCGTTGGGTTGCATTTAAAGCAAGTGTTGCACTTTCGCAACTTGGACCTGATAACAGTCCTGGCATCCAAGATCCAGTAGCGTTGTCGTATAATAGACATAAGAAGTCCAGGTCCGGTGTGACAATTAACAACATGAAAATGCTGTATTATTAAGTCAACGACATGATCGCGTTTAGGGAGAAGAACCGGATGTTTAGCTTCGAAAGGAAGCATTGATCCAGAAAGTCTTCCTCCAATGCGTAAAATCCCTTGTTTGTCTAAGAAGACGAAGAGGCTTTGCAGCTTTTTTGAAGGTAATTTATCAGCCTTGATCAATTTGATATCTTCACAGAAGTGCACAGATTGAACGGCGAGAATTAACGCATTCTCAGCACTTGTCAACCCTGCTATAGAACGAGGTTCGACCTTAACTTTAGGTCTTGCGAATTTTAATACATATGCGGTGATACGTAGCAACTTTTCCCAAGAAGAAACACGTTGTGCTAACGTACACAGCAACGGCGGCTCTGTGTGAGTAATGGCAGCCAACACATTTGCCTTGAGTTCAGGCAAGACAGAGCAATTATTAAGCGAGAATGGCTTAATCGGCCACTTCTCAGATGAGCTGCGAATCCACGGAGGACCTTTCCACCACAAATCGTGGGTCAAAAGTTGCGATGGAAGCATACCACGCGAAAGACAATCACTTGGATTACTAGCTCCGGCAATATGATAAAAATGTTTAGAGTCCAAGTTTTCTTGGCACTGAGCGACGCGATTACCGACGAAAACTGACCAACGATGTGGTGAAGAATGAACCCATGATAAAGCAATAGTGGAATCAGAAAATGCGTATATCCCGGCAATGGTCATACGTGTTGCATATGTGTCTCGCACAGTTTTTATTAATTTTGACATAAGTAAAATAGCGCATAATTCTAAGCGAGCGAGCGTAGTGATTTTTGTTGGCGAAACCTTTGATTTAGCGCAAAGAATGCGAGTTTGAATGCCAGACGGGTAGGTACAATGGGCATAAATGACACATCCCAGACCATTCATGCTAGCATCACAAAAAGCAACAAGACGTAATTCACAACCAACTTCGACGCCTACATGACGTGGAATCCTTAAAGTGTCAAGCATTTGAAGTTCTTGCGCAAGAGCGAAAAAACGGGTGCGTATGTGCTCCGGTGCAGGATCGTCCCAATCACACTTGCTGAGCCACAGTTCCTTAATTAACAACTTGGCATAGAGAATCACAGGCGCGACCAATCCGAGCACGTCAAATAGTCGTGCAACCATCGAGAGTATGTTTCTCTTGGTGCACCTTTCGGTTCATTAATTGCGGCGCATGTGAAATGAAAATTATCTTCACATGGTTCCCATGAGAGACCTAAGACCTTAGAGACATTATTGTCAACATCAAAATCAAGCGACTTGCGGTGCGTGTCGGGGAGCGAGTCAAGTAGCACTGGTGAATTGCTAGACCACTTCACTAAGTCAAAGTCACCCGATTTGAAAAACTTAATCAAGTTGTGAGCTAATTGCGTGGCAGTATCCTCATTTGCAATAGAAAGAACCAAATCGTCCATATACAGACAGGTCTCTGCCACTTTCGCGGCATCAGGATAGAGCGGACTCATGTCAGTAGCCAGCTGTCGCACAGTGCGCATAGCTATGTAAGGGCTTGACTTGAGACCGAAAGGTTGCCTATTAAAGGCATAAGTTCGAATTTTTTCCGATTCGTTGAATCTAAATAAAATGCGTAGGTATTTATGTTGGTCTACTGGTACACCAATCCGTAAATAATATTGTTTTATATCAGCGTTCATTGCAATAGGAAATAATCTAAAACCTAACAATAATAAAAACAGATCGGCCTGTAAATTGGGTCCAATATGTAATATATCGTTAAGCGAAAGTCCTGTATGCGTTTTAGCACTCGCGTCCAATACGATGCGCGGCATCGGTTTATCAGGTCGGACTACTGCGTGATGCGGTATATAATAACCATCAGAGGACAGCTCAGATTCTTTAACAGGACTGAGGTAATTGTTATCAATATAATCCTGAATAACCTTGTTATAATTTTCGCGCACTATCGGTGCCTGACGGAGCTTACGCTCGAGTGAAACGAAACGGCGATAAGCGGTAGCGTGCGAATTACCTAATTCCGAAGGGTCCCTACAGAACGGTAATGCAACTGTATAACGACCTACGTCGTCACGGGTCACGGTAGCCGTGAAAATATTTTCGCAATCTGTCTCCTCTGGTGACAACAAGCGTTTCATGGGTACTTCTTCAAGTTCCCAGAACTTTTGCACTATATCATTAAGCGCTAACGCAGAAAAAGACGCGGCAGTAGGTAAAATATGTTTACGCGGGTAATCTCCCATAAGTACGTAACCAAATGTTGTAGATAAAGCACACGGTGCGCGCGGCCCACACTCGACCATATTTCCTAAGTATATAAATGGGAATAGCTGGGCACCTAACAATAAATCAATCTTGCCCGGAATATTCCAGCTTAAGTCAGCGAGCGGAAGGTTACGAAAATCTAGGTCGCGATCACAATCGATAAATTTCGAAGGCAATTGATCCGTAATGCATTCTACAACAAGCGCATGTATTGTGTATTTCTGATCCGGATAAATACGGGATTCAATGTCTAAATGAACATAACCGATTATCGGACTTGAAGCGGAACCAACACCTTTAACATAGGAATTATTCAACGGTATTATCGGTAAATTTAATAAACTAGAACAAGCAGATGTTATTAGATTATTCTGCGAGCCATTATCTATCAAACACCTAACTACAGATTTGATACCAGCGCTACCCTTAGAGCGCGCGTATACCTGAGCGGTTGACAAAAGTATATCACCCTTATGACAAGAAGTGTAAGACTGTGTATGTGTAACTGGTTCTGTAGCAAGCGGGGGCGCTCGAATGCATGACGAAGTCGTGTGAGCGCGATGAGAAGGCGCGGGCGAAGTAACGGTCGCTCGATGAGCGGGCGGCGGCGAGTACGCGACGGCGGTATTTACCATAGCCGCATGCGATTGCGAATTATTACTATCAAAATGCAATAACCTATGGTGTCTTTTATTACAGAAACAGACTGACGTACTCTTACAATCCGGAAGTTTATGTAAAGTGCTTAAACAATTAACGCAACCGTACTTCGATTTAATAAACTCATATCTAGCCCTTGCGTCTCGCATATTTTTAAACTGAGCGCAATCATATAAATGTCGATGGTTACCACTACACAAACAACAATTCGCGGTAACTGCTGCGGGCGCCGAATATGTGAGAGTATTTGCATTATTAGCGGACTCACTGGCGACAAAAGATTTGGAGGTGTGATGAACGCGCCGGTCGCGTGAGGGCGACGTAACAACAGCAGCGGGTTTCGTATATGACCAATTTCGCGGGTTTGAGCGCTCCAAAATCTTAGCCTGATCTTGTATAAAAGCGATAAGCTGTTGTGTCGTAGGCACTTCCACATCCCGAATCGAAAGTTCAAAGGCTTGGATGGTTTGAGGATCCATCCTTCTCAAAGCGCATTGAAGAAAAATAAAATCAGTTAGATCTGTTATGCCTAATTCTTTTAGAGCTGAAATCGAAGCGGAGTATTTACTAACAAAGGTATCAAGAGCGTTCGCAGTGTGCGACCAAGTTTTTAAGTCCAGTATATTATTGAGATAATATGTACCTAATGAGCGTTTGTCGTGGTATTTCTTAACCAAACTATCCCACAGTATTTTATATGTTTCACCTGACGGAATAATACCGGAAGTGAATTTTAGTGCGTCGTGGGTGAGTTTAGAAATTAGATACTGTACACGTTGCGAGTCAGAAAGCTGTTGATTCAAATGAATATTAGCTTTAAAAGACTGATAAAAGGTATTCCAGTTTTCAGGGCGTCCGTCAAAACTCGGAATTACTAAAGGTTCTAATTTCACTACGGACTTGATCGAGCTACTGGTCTCGAGTGAACGCACCTTAGAAGTGGTTAATATTTTATTTCTAACGCGTTTAACTCTCGAGTATAAATCATCAAATGAATCGAGGCAAGAATACTCGGGATTGACCGTAATCTTTGATAACAAATTTATATTATTTATTTTATCAACAATGGACTCAAATTTATCGCGTAACTCATCTATCATCTCCGTTTCAGCCAGAAAATTCTCGTTAGCTCGCGTTGATGAATCGAAAGAAATTATACCTTTCGACGATGTGTACATACGATTAATACGTTGAAATAATAATTCTTTCTTTTGATTCAACATAACCAACATGACTTCGCGGCTTGATTCGCTTTCCGTCATGTTTATAAAATAATATCACAATACAACTACAAAGTGATAGGTATATCTACCTAGTTAGTGTAAAAACACAAGTTAAATTTAAATCCTAAAATGACTTAGCGTAAAGTACAGTGGTGGAGCGGTTAATAAGTGGGTAGGTATAAATAAGTTCAACTAAATTGAGTATAATGGATATTATTACCAATTAATACGTAATTCACCAAATCTAACAATTAATTATATTTAAATACGAGTCTACCAATAATTACGTAGTTCTCGTGCGTTTTAAACACAGAATTTACCAATTTTACGTAAATCTGTGAGCGAGGAAAAATAGCGGCAAGAATTCACTAGAATTACGTGAATCTTTTTTATGATATGAATAGAAAAGTAAATTCACCAATATTTACGTGAATCACTGGCCTATCCGTACTCGTAAGGACCAAATTATATGGTCAGGCGTGTAAATAGCCCAACCAGGGTGTGATTGCTCAACAGTTAGCGTACGAGGTGTAGTGAAGTAAACCACTTCTATCGATCAAACAATCATGCCAGCACTAACCTGCAACACCGACCAAGTCCCGATCCTCCAGAAGGCAGCGAGCAGCGGCGAGGTTTCTACGGTCTCTTGCAAGGTATTGACCGGCCGGTCACGATCGTAGACTGGAGCACTCCACATACACCTTGTAAAGGTTACAAGCGAGTCCAAACACTACACGGCTATAGGACTAACGGAAAATCAGCTTCTTTTCACGAGAAATATAACTGATGTCCGTGGCGCAACAAAATTTTTATATTAAAGGGGTCTTCTTAGCGAAAAGCGATGAGAGCAGGGTATGTCCGTTTTTTCTTGCACCAATCAGGTGCAGCGCGTTTACATTATTTGAAGACTGCTAACGCCATCTCTTGAGATCGTCGAGTACATTGGCAATATTACAGCAGTACCAGCATTAATTGCATTCGACAAACAGAATGTGGTTTACTATAAAGACTATGAAATTTATAATATAACGAAATATATTATGGTGCGATTATGTATGCATTTTATAAATATATTGGCGCTCCACCAACTAGTACAGCGTGACCCACGTTACTAGTATGTAAAAAAAAACTGTGTTATTCTAAATAATCTTACTTCTTACTAATATTATAAAAGTGAAAGTTTGTGAGCATAAATGGATGGATTTTGGCACAGAGATAGATTATAATCTGGAATAGCACATAGACTATTTTTTATCCTGGAATATTAACGGTTCCCGTTTGATAGGTTTTACCAGAATTTCGACGCGAACGAACTCACGGGGAACAGCTAGCGAGCAGCGAGCTAATTCTATAAATGCGAAAGTGAGTCTATTTGTTTCTTTGTTTGTCACACTTTCACATCTTAACTACTGAACCGATCATCATGAATCTTTACATACACGTTACTAGGAGCACATATAAGGACACAAGGTACCTTTCATCTAGAAAAATAGTACTGTACAGTGTTGAATAATAATAGAAAAAGGTGTGTGTGTCAGCTCCGGCACACGACTGGAGTTTACAATTTACCGGAGGCTCTCTCTCACTCTCTATCTCTCTCTCTCTCTCTCTCTCTCTCTATATATATATATATATATATAACATAAAGGTCACAAATATCTACTTAATAACCAATAAACACAAAAAGCACAACAAAGCGTTAAAGCGTTACGCTGCCCTCCGATCACTAAATTTTACTCTTCATATTTTTTTCATACCGGGCGCCTTATTTGAAAATCAATACTAAAGGAGTTAACACCAAAAAAAAAACTGCTCCCAAGGGATAGACAAATAAACTTTTACGTGAGCGGGGAGTCGCAAGCAAAAGCTAATACTAAATATATGACAAACTAACTGCAACCCCCGGGTTTCACCCGCGTAAGTCCGTGGAAGTGAGAATATCGGGCTAAAAAGTAGCCTATGTATTAATAGATGTCTCCAGCTATCTACATACCAAGTTTTATTGCAATCAGTTCAGTAGTTTTTGCGTGAAAGAGTAACAAACATCTATACATCTTCACAAACTTTCACGTTTATAATATTAGTAGGATACTTTAAATGCTACAGCGCTTTAAGGATTTTTCAGTAACTAGTATATCGCTTATTTTACATTTAATAAACGCCTATAATCAATTTGACTTTATAATTATTTTTCTGCTAGCAGAAACACAATCACAAATTTTCACAGCGAATGCCCTGACTGTATCATTAGCCTAATATTCAATCTACATCGTGTTGTAGGTTCAAAATAACTCAATGTTCCACAACTGTTTGTTTCATTGTTTCGAAATTACAATTTGATTTTAACATCAGATCATTTGTCATTAGTATGATTGCAATTATCATTGGTCGACAAGTGATGTCTATCTGGTATGTCGTGTGATTGGGCAGAAGCTTACTAAACAATCTCCTCGTTATTTAATAGTAATAGAGTTTGTGATGAATGCTATTTCAGTAGATTGATTACATAGTATGTCGTGAAATTGATTGTATAATTTATTTCAAACAAGTGTTTAAAATAATAATAATAAATTCACACATCTCACACATGGCTGTCTGATCCCAAACTAGGCAGAGCCTGTAATATGATAACAAGACTGCTGATAAACATACTTATATATTTCTAAATACATACATATTATAGATAAATTACACCCAGACGCAGAACAAATGATCATGCTCATCACACAATAATTTGTCCTGGATGGGAATTGAACCCATGACCTCTGGGTCAGCAGTCAGGATCACTAGCCTCTAGACCAACAGGCCAGTCAAACTGTTTTCTAGTAAGTATTACTTTAAATCTTATTTTATTATGCGAGTAATCTTCTTGCAAGTCTTGATCACTGCATATGCAAAACCGATATTAACATTTCTTTAGTCTATAAGGTTTTTCGTAATTAAAAGTAAAAGTGGTGGTAGCGTGATTGCTAAGGTGTCAGACTTGCGATCAAGTGGTTGTGGGTTCGAACCCCACACAGTGAACACGTACAGCACAGCATTTAGCTTAGCTAGAGGGGTTAACAAGGATACTAGTAATGTGTGACCCACGTTGCTAGTAAAATTTAATTCGAAAACGTAAATTTATATATAACTAGCAACCCGCCTAGGCTTCGCACGGTAAGCAGAGACATCTTCAACAATCATCAAAATATTTTAATCAGCTTACACAAAATCTTAACAAATTATACACCCAAGCCTTCCTCATGAATCACTCTGTCTAATAATGAAAAAAAGCATGAAAATCCCGTCAGTAGTTTTTCAGTTTATCGCGAACAGACAGACGCGGCGGGGGACTTTGTTTTATAATATGTTGTGATAGTGATTGTAAAAAATATACATAATTAAAAAATATAAATTTTTAAAATTATAGTACAACACACAGAGTCACCACAACAATAGGTTACTATGCTACGTCAAATGTAAAATTATAAAATAAACAAAAATGATAGCAGATACCGTATCTGCCTGTGACTATCTATAACCGCCCGTTTCCATATCGTTGAGCCTTGTGAGAAGCAATCTTAAAGAAAATTTAAACTTACCTGCTTCTGTTTTCTTTTGACCTTTTCATATATTGCACTGATTTTTAATTTATTTTTTATTATTATCACATTGTTATTATGTTCGACTATTTCAATTAAGACTGCATAATGTGTTCTCTTATAATTGTAGAATTATACGAGTAAGAGAACACATAATGCAGTCTGAACAAATGAAAGATGGTACACAGTAGATTTGTCACTTGAGTCCTTTGTAATAATATTAATAATCAATTCCTTTGTATAATTAATGGTTATAAGTTATAATGTACTGAGTTTGCATTTTTTTAAATTTTAAATTCTATTTTCTTTTTTATATACAAGCGCAACAGAAAAGAACAGCACTTCGTAAGTTCCGTACATTTATTTCAATTCGAGAAGAAATTTACCACGCCCTACATCCTTAGTCACTGCAGGTAGCGCCATAGGCTCTAGCACCTTTCCGATTTCCACGCAGCATTCACGCCACGTCTATTTTCCTTGACTTCCTGCCTGACTTTGCCTGGAAGAGATCACAAACTGCGATAAGGTAGCTAAATCTATATTACATTATTTAGATCAACAGGTATAAGTAGATCATCACTAGATCATCATATATAAGTAAAATATTATATCCTTTTGCTTTGAGTACAATAAACAGTGCATGTATCTATCTTTTCCGAAAGACGGGAGATTGCACACGTCCCATTGTATAATTTTTCATTTTTCAGACCAAAATATAATTTGAGCTAAAATCTATCTCAATCTTATTCCACTGCTATTATAAATGTGAAAGTTTTAATGGATGAATGAATGTTTGTTACTCTTTCACGCCAAAACTACTAACCTATTGCTATGAAAATTGGTATGTAGATAGCTGGAGAACTGGATTAACATACAGGCTACTTTCGGGACTTACGCAGGTGAAACCGCGGGGCGCTGCTAGTTCTTAATAAAACTACTTTCTCATATTTCTACTTATAGTCTAAGAGCCAGTGAACGGCAGACCACACATAATTTAGAAAAGCCTAAACTTTCCTCAGTGAGTCTGTTATACCAACCAACCATGAGGTGGGGGCTAGCTAAGCGCGGTCGCGGTGGCCCCAGCTACACTCAGGCGCGACAGGTGTCATAATTTTATGAACTAAAAACGTATTTTAGGAAAGCTGCCGTTTAGATATGTCAAAATATACTATTATAGCTATTTAAAAAACCAAACGGCAGAAGATTACCACGGTTCTAAAGTGGTGGCAGACAATTTAAAAATTTCAAAAAAAAAAATATTTTCAAAAGTATTTTAGGAAACTTGAAATTTACATATATTATTCTTTAAAGTTTCAAAAGCTTATACTTCTGAAGGCAGAACTTTACGTCGGTTCCTTTGACCTGGCAGACAGTAAAATCTTTCAGGCGATAAAAAAATGTCAGAATATTCTCCGTTTACGGAAGTATCACAAACTGAAATATAACGACATCATTTTACCCAGTGAACCTTATGATTCAGGCTATTACAGCCAATGTTACAAGGCATTTACCACGTTAAAAAAAATTATGAGATGAAATCCACAGAAATAAAAAAATACTTCTCCAGCAATATCTGAACCCAGTATTTCACGAACGGAACCGCCATCTAAGTAATAATGTTTTCAATTGATTTTTTATTATCTTTTAATTACTATTTTTTTAATTTCATTTTTTAACACATATTCGTGTTCAAGAGTTAAAAATAAAAATAATTATGTCACTAATATTTTCATTATATCATTATTATCCTCTAAAATTTAATAATGGTTTGTAGTGACCCATTTTCCCTATATTCCATTCAAAGACAGTAAGTACGTGCATTCATTTATATAATTCATATTATTTCTTAGATTGATAATAGTTCATGAAATAAATAGTTTAAAGTTTAAAAAAAATAAAAAAAAATATTGATTTGATACCGTAACATATTTAGTTCTATATATTTTTATACTCGCGGGGGAGAAAGATTTTACTGTCTGCCAGGTCAAAGGAACCGATGTAAAGTTCTGCCTTCAGAAGTATAAGCTTTTGAAACTTTAAAGAATAATATTGTATAATTTTTCATTTTTCAGACCAAAATATAATTTGAGCTAAAATCTATCTCAATCTTATTCCACTGCTATTATAAATGTGAAAGTTTTAATGGATGAATGAATGTTTGTTACTCTTTCACGCCAAAACTACTAAACCTATTGCTATGAAAATTGGTATGTAGATAGCTGGAGAACTGGATTAACATACAGGCTACTTTCGGGACTTACGCGGGTGAAACCGCGGGGCGCTGCTTATTCTTAATAAAACTACTTTCTCATATTTCTACTTATAGTCTAAGAGCCAGTGTTGCGCCTGAGTGTAGCTGGGGCCACCGCGACCGCACTTAGCTAGCTCCCACCTCATGGTTGGTTGGTATAACAAACTAACTGAGAAAAGTTTAGGCTTTCCTAAATTATGTGTGGTCTGCCGTTCACTGGCTCTTAGACTATGATTCACCAAACAGGGGCGATGACTTGTTAAGTTACAAAAAGTAAGAAGTCACATAACACACAACTTTCAACAGTCCCACTTGTAATTTTATTAAGTGTTTTGATACTTTTATTGTGCTTTTATTTTCGACGGAAACTTCTTATGGCCTTGATAAGGTGCTTTTAAAAGTAGCAAATGGATAGTAGGATATTTGAAAAGTTGTAGAGGAAAGTCAGATGAAAGAGAAAACTTCTTAATGGGACAAATAAAAATGGACCACTATAAACATGGCAGTATTCTACCATCTTTACCATGGCGAGAGTAACGAAGAGCTCTTCCGATTGATCCCACCCTCTCCTTTCCTATCCAAAACAACACGTGGCAGGCTGCGGTGTCACCCCTTAGAGTTCAAATCATCCCAACAAGAACCAAACGGTTCAGTACTTCTTTTCTTTGCTGCACCATTAAAATGTGGAATTCATTACCAAAACACATGTTTTCTTTGCCTTATAAGCCCAGGTCCTATAAGCGGGGCGTGAAAAGGTATCTCTTGAAGCCCTCAAACGGAGAACCACCATTTTGGTATCATTCGTGTCCATAATGGTGATCTTCAATCTTTGGACCTTAATCTAGCTTTCCATTTAGGCGGTTCTTAAATTAAAATAAAGCAATAAACACAGATCTATGCGCACTTCTATGTATGTAAGGTATGTTGCAATTTTAAAAGTACATTAAATTACCCTGTACATTAAAGTTTTCAGTTCTGTAATAAAAATTTAATTATTTTAATATTCCGTGAAATTTATAAAATAAAAATACCTCTTAAAAATTTTTCTTGCATAGCTTGAAAGTTTATGCGCAGCCAAAATAAAAAACCATTCACGTATGAACCGCAAAAAGAAAGATTTACTTTGTGGGGTGCCGAATAAACCTTTGAGCACCTGTTGCTTTCGCTTTTTACTTTTCGAGTGTCGTTCCCCTAAGTCTGATTTGAGTAGGCGTCTTTTTGGTACAAATTTAACTGAAAACGACCTTTATATGACCTTGAATACCTACGTACATACATTCGACGTACTTATTTAATAATTTGCGGCGATATTAAAAAAGGATGACTGGATAGGATGAAACTTACAGTTTGGTTGTGGATCTAGGTGGAACTAGTTGAAATTAGTTAATTAGGTGAAAAAGATATATATCAACATACAGGCCAACAGACTATTATTCTATCTCCGTGTTTTTAATACGATTTCTTGATTACACCGGCAGTAAAAGCGCGTGTATAACTACTATAAATATTAAAAACGTTGGATAAACATGCCAAAACACCCATTGCAATTAAATAGCACTAACAAATGAAATAATTTGAAACCTTTTTTTTATTTCTGTCATGATAAAAATCAAATCTAAAATATGTTGCTGTTTTTAATCCACTTATTTACCGATCGGCGATTTACCTAAAAAAATACAGTAGCAGACAGACATTTTCACATTAATTACACGCACTAAGATCAAATTTACTGGTCATATAATTGGCTTATTGTAAGGCCTCGGACACGAAGTCAGTGGGAGCGGGGCGGCGGCGGCGGCGGCGCGGCGAGCGGCGCGGCAACCCTCTCGTACGCCGCTCGCCGCCCGCTCCCCTCACCGCTGCCTTCGTCGCCAGTTCCATATAAATGTATGCATTGAGACGCGCCGCTCCCCGCGCCGCCGCCGCAGCCACCCTGCTCCCGCTGACTTCGTGACCGAGGCCTTACTTAAGCTTAGATATTATCTAGTGGTCAGTTATTTCTAGAGCGGACATTAAAGGCATCTCGTAAAGTCGTTAAACATGTTTATTGGTAATACGTGACTTTCTTTGTCCTAGTTTTGAGTCTATTGTAGTTTTGGTACGTTTCGTGTTGTGATTTACATTGTTGCATGAAAATTCTTGGATTTAACAGTGAAAATTTACAATAAACTGCTGAAATTAAGAATATATATAATGGCAGCATATAATAGAGGAAAAATTATTTAGCAAAAAACGGAACGGATACGATAATGAAAGGGCATGGTTTGAATCACAGACGTCATAAAACCGCTGTAACGTCATTATGTTTTACATGAAGGTGCGTGGTTTGTCAGACAATTCGTCGTTTGACTATATTATCTTTTCAAGTTAATCTTTAAGCTTTTCTTCTGCTTATATCAATAATTTCAATTTTAATAAGTGTTGGTGAAGATTTCGTATTAAATCTTACAACAGCAATTATGGGTACTTAGCAACGAATTAAATCAGTATAATTCAGACCACGAAAGAGAAAATACATCACATAGTGGAATATCGTCAGAATTCCTTTATTCGGCAAACACCTGTAGCTCGCTTCATAAAATAATGAGATGGTTTTGATAACAAACATGAAGCTATATATTTGGACGTACGTTAATGTGCATTGACAATTCCATCAATCGCTAACAGCACACTGAAATAAGCACGTAATACGATGCCCTGACGTATTCGCACCATCAACGTCATCAATCAATGTCATCTATTAATTACTTATCTAATGTGGGATGCGATAGCTTTTGTTTGTTGTGTTCGACTTTGCTAGTGTTAGTGAGATGACGGCTTATATCGCAATGTCCTCTAACAACTTTAGTTATAAATCTCATTTGAAAAAATATTATGACGTTTTCTCTGAACGTACAGTCTAGGTACCGAAGCTTATAATAAATTCTGATATTCTAATATGTGATGGAACTAGAATATTGGATCATACTATTCTAAATTTAAATAATAACGCTTTTCATATGTCCGTTGAAACTATTCTCGGATAAAAGAATGACTGACTACAAAGAAATTTTGCAAATCTGAAATCGTCTACTCTCCATTTGGATTCAAATTCCATTTTACATGCCACGTTATTCAAATTTTAAATATTTTCTAGGAAATATTATCAACAGACATAAATTCTATCAGGCCAGTATTACTAAAAAGAAAGTTGTACTATTTACTAAATAGTTATGTGGTACATAAAAGGTTATTGTACTTGAGCTGTCCGATACATAAAGTCCAACGTTCACTTCCCTTTCACTCCTTGCATACACTACACTCATCTCTACTTCTTGCATTGTATCCTACAGAGCAGTAACCAGACCTCCTTTTGAGGTGAGCAACGCGCAAGTAACTAACAGATGATGGCAGTGTACACATATTACTATTATGTATATTTTATTTTTTTTATTTTATGTAACATGTTTGTCATCGTGTACGACAGGTACAGGACTGATTAATTGTTAATTTTAATTGTTTTGTGTAAAAATAGATTACTGCTCTCCTTCTGCTTTTTGTTTTTGTATGTATTATGTACAATGTATCGGCACCGTTAACCTTTTACATCAAACGAGCCGTGTGCTTGTTTACCAATACCGTTGTGTAAAAAAATGTGTTCCTCGAAAAAATGTCAACATGAATGATATTCAATCAGTGGAGCGCAGTTGATTTCGCTTCATAAAAAAACTTAAAAAAAAAATACTTCTACCAAAACCAAACCACTTCCTATTAATACGCCCTATACACAAATTGGCTTTGTTAAATTAGTCGAAAACAGTGTGCACTCAATAAAACTGAAATAAAATATAGTTTAGATTTTTCAAGTGAAACCTCAGACCTACTAGACATTTGGCATTCCTTGTTTGACTACAAAAATGTGTTTAGTTGTTTTTAATGTATAAAGAGCTCAATGATTTATCATTATAAATCATTGAGCTCTTTATACATTACTTTATCGTGTGTACTAAAAATATATAAATTATTATATCTGAGACGTGAAAATGACTTTCAAAAAAATAATAACAATACTACACACATAGAGGCGTAATAAACGTAAATTAAGAATACGATACTGATCAGTTTGGTCCGTTCTGCTTGCTGTCTGATGAAAAAAAAGCGAACTGTACCTCAGTGCGGCTATTTCTGGCCCATTTTTTAAGCTACCGTCATCTAACAATATATAAACATAATGCTCTATTTATAAGCAGAAATTATTTATTTTTGACGAGTCCAACTACATCTAAATCTGAGCTAACAATATTTAAAGGACCTAAGCTAAACTTTAAGGCCAATGAGTATATTTTATATAATAATAATGTTTTTATTATTTCTCATACATTTATAAATACCACAAATTGAGACAACCCTAGTAAGTTATTAAAAATCCTTGTGTCAGGGTTATTACAATAATTACAATAACCGTAATTTACAATACCTCAATGAGATGAGACTGATTGTATGGATTGAGTCACAAGTTACGTGTTACTATGCTTAAGGATATCAGTCACAATGAATTGGATGACTTGGTTGCAACAAATCCTCACATTATGATAGAGCTGCAGAAGTAGTAGGGCGACGTCAAAAGATGGTGAGTGAAGTATCTATTTCTATGGCTGAGAAATGCTCGATGTCGATTTTATAGTTAAATCACGGGCAATTATGGCATATTTTGTAAAGAAAATGAATTATAAAGTACGCAATAAAAAACTAAAAAATTTCCGAAATTTCTAACGATTTTGCTTTTGTTAACTTTGAATAAACAAATAAAAAATACATTCAATGATGTGCATCCTTTTAACAAAGGCGAAATAATGTTCTTTTGTGAACCTTCGGCATTACTTTACAGTAACCGATTTTGTTATTACTACCAATTTTGTCTGCATCTATTTTCTGAATTATAATCCTGGAACGTTCAAAAGCAGAGTGAATAGGTTTACCTTGGATAGGCGTGTACTATCTTCGTCTTTATTATAACTTTCCATCAGGTGAGTTAAAAGAGAAACGCCTATTTTATTATTTACACTATACTAAACAGTATAATATTTTTCTTTGTTCGTATACAAGAATAACACGATAAAAATGGTGTATCATTATAGTTATCGATGCATTTAATGTCAACATCATTAAATATGATATTATAAATATTATATAATTTTGTATGATGAATTTTACACAAAATCATTTTACTGCCGATTTGAAAATAAAATACAAAGAAATCTTCTGCGATAAGTAACATCCTGGACAAAAATATGTAGAAAAACAGTTATTTTTGAAATTTAGTAGGTACACATCTGTAATAATATAGTAATTCTGAAAACCAAACATCAAGAAGTAAAACTGTGGGGTGTAAGAGAATTTCATATCATGCGGTATTGTGGGCTAAAAGCCTTTACTTGTTCGCCAATTGATTGGTTAGCGGGCATCGATATCGCACTATCCACGCGACGTGTGCTCTGACACAACTGACATTTTTACACAAACCACTGCGGATTTTAGTACACAATCTTTGGTCTAAAAGCAAACGTTGACAGTGTGAAGGCTTGCCTGTATATTTTAAGGAATAAAACAAGTACAACGATAGTATGGACTAAAGTAGAGAAACGAATAATACTAATATAGGATAGCTGAAGGTTTTGTTGTTGTTTTTTTGTTTTAATTAAACAAAAACAAATTTTGCATTTGACTGCCTAATTATTTAGGAAGGATATAGACTTTAACATTCCTACGCTTATAATTGTTTAATTTTTATTACGTGGCAACATTGTTTTATGTAATACA
The DNA here is from genome assembly GCA_949752705.1 of Callimorpha dominula. Classification (NCBI taxonomy): domain Eukaryota; kingdom Metazoa; phylum Arthropoda; class Insecta; order Lepidoptera; family Erebidae; genus Callimorpha; species Callimorpha dominula. Next base: position 5,273,718 of record OX457005.1, read on the forward strand.
ATTACTACGTCAAATTTGGCTTGTGAACCCTTTTTTAGCAAATATTATATACACCACTGTTGTATTTTGTGAATTAAATTACTCAAATAATTATAATCCGCATTTTTCTCATACATACTGAAGGGGTCCTTCGAGCCGGATTTGTACGAGCGACCTATGGATACATTAGTTATCAAACGTAATCTGATTCAAACGCTTAAATGGTTTAATATTTTTTGCCATGAATTATATTATTACTAACTGTACAAGTGTTTTATCTAGATAGTAACGAAAGTGCATTAATTTAAAATTCCAATTATACTACTATAGCAGATGATAGGATATAGGATTAGGATATATTTCATATTATAAATAAGACTATAAAAAGTCCAATATCTCAGCTCAGTAATAATCAAGTTAGTAATAAGTTTCATAAATTAATAAGTTATAATAACTTAAATAACATAAACCTGGTTCACCAGAATATTAGGGGGCTGATGGGCAAAGACCTAGAAATAAAATTGTGCATGAACTGTAATGCTGTTGATATTTTTTGCATCACTGTTCATGTTCAATTTTGATAACCACCAGATAGGTAGCTCGTTCAGCAGAGCTAATGCAATACATGGTGGCTCTATGATATTTATAAATAAGCAATTTAAATTTAAAGAGCGCGATGACATTGTTAGTTTATCGGTTGAACGAACTGCAGAAATAGCCTGTATAGAACTCAAGCGTTTTATTGTAATTAGTGTATATAGACCTCCTTCAGCTTTGTATGATTGTTTTGAGTGTGTTATGGATTCAGTATTAGATAAAGTAACAAAATCTAAAAAAAAAGTAATTATTTGTAGTGATTTTAATATTAACTTATTAGAAAATTCTGGTTTAACGACTAAGTTCAGGACACTATTCCAGTCATATAATCTAAAGAACTTGTTTTTGGAGCCTACACGAATCACAGCCACTACAGCCACATGCATAGATAATATATTCACAGATGTTGCAATTAAAGATAAGAAAATAATAAATCAGTTAGATTCTGATCATTGTGGTCAACAAATTTATTTTTACAATAGGAACAAGAAAGTGGCGAAGAGAAATATTGTGGCAATACCTAAAACTGCCAAACGTTTTGTAAATTTAAAAAAAAAACTAGAGATAGCTTACAACATACCATTTTTAGATATAGATTCCAACCCTAATACTTCCTTCAATGTTTTTTTTGATACATTTTGTTCAGAATTTAATTCAGTTTTTACACCCAAAACGATTGTAGTTAAAGGTAATGGCACATTTAGTGAATGGGCTACTATAGGCTTACACAAGAGCAGAAAGAGACTTTATGAGTTATATAATGAAATAAATTACAATAATTGTGAACAATTTCACATATATGTCAAAGAATACTCTAAATTGTTTAGGAAGCTTTGTAAATTAGTAAAGTCTCGTTTTCTGAGTTCAAGGATTAAAAGTAGCGATGATAAATTTCTGGAAAACGGTGCAATATTTTCCTATGCGGACGATACAGCTCTTGTATTTACAGCGGAAACCTGGGCAGAAACTTATCGCCTCGCTCAAAAAGGTTTTGACACGGTTAGCAATTGGCTAAAAAACAACTTGCTTACTTTAAACTTGGCAAAAACGAAATTATTAAATTTCGCTATCCGTAACAAAAGTATGGCACTAGCTGGCTCACTGAATGTCACTACTGAATTAAACCAATCCAATAACAGTAGCAATAACACCCATGTTGTCAATCTCTACAACATTGAACGGGTCACATCAATAAAGTACCTTGGCATTGTGATTGACTGCAACCTCACTTTCAGAGAATATATAATACACCTATCAAATAGATTGCGGAAGCTCATCTACATCTTTAAGCAACTGCGACACTCAGCAGATCCAAATGTCTTAAAATTGGTTTACCAACCACTGTGCCAATCAATCCTAAGTTATTGCATCTCTACCTGGGGTGGTGCTGCCAAAACTTACTTTATACAGATCGAACGTGCGCAGAGGGCTGTTCTTAAGGTATGTTGCTATAAGCCACGTCTTTACCCCACAATCAAGCTCTATGAGTTCTACCAAGTACTAACTGTGCGGCAGTTGTTCGTACTGGCCACTGCAATCAAACAACACTCCATTTCTAATTACACTCTAGAATCCACTCGCCGAAACCATATCGTCGCTACAGCTACCTCACTAAAGACCTCTTTTAGTCATAGGTTTTTTATCTTTCTCGGACCTTATCTTTATAACAAATTACACAAAATTCTGACCCTGCACTCTTTAAACAAATATAATTATAAAATTAGACTTCAAACTTGGCTTCAAAACCAATCATACACTGCGACAGAAGCTCTCATGGACGTTCTAGAGTAATCCATAAATCTCATCCCTATACTCCCAATTACATCTCTCACACTCGCGCACACACACACACACACACACACACACACACACACACACACACACACGCACACACAAACACACACACACACAAACTTACTCACTCTCACACACACACACACACAAACTTACTCACTCTCACACACACACACTACGCACAAGTACCCCAACACTCTCATACACACCATGTTAATCCTAGTTATATTTTCGATTGTCCCCACGTATATGTTGTCTTCAAACTCTTATACTGTTTTAGAATTTTTGTACCTGGTATAACAATTCATTATCAAATCAAAGCAAGCTAATTAAATTTTGCATATCCAAAGAGATGGGACCTGGTGTCCTGTATTACAGGTGTAACTACCTACCACAGGCACCAGCGATCCACAACCAGAAATTGTCCGTTTTAGCTATATTTTGCATATACCATTGTTTGTATTTTTTGGTCTGTGGTGAGAAATAAACGTTTTTATTATTATTATTATTATTATAAGGTTAAGACCACTTGGAACATTATTAATAGCGAGACTAGAAAGCAGCACAACCAAAGCAATTAATTTAGTTTTAAAATTAACAACAAACAAGTAACGTCAGATATAGAAGAAGCCTCTGTTTTTGAGAACTTTTTTACTAATATTCCTGTATTGACTACTAAATCTTTGAACTCCTCACCAGCTCTTGCAGAATCAATTTTGAAGGAGAATGTTGATAGGAATGACAGGGTATTTAGGTTTCAACATGTCAGTCCTTCTGAAATTATCAAAGCTTTCAACACGCTAAATCTAAAAAAAACAGCCGACCTTTGGGGAAATTCTGTAATCATTACAAAATCTGTTATTACTGTAGTTGCTAGTCATTTATCATTTATATTTAATCAGTGTGTAGATAGTGGTGTATTTCCTGATCTGATGAAATCTAGTAAAATCATTCCATTGTTTAAATCTGGCAGTACTTCAGACCCAACTGACTTTAGACCAATTTCTGTACTACCAGTATTCAGTAAAATTAAAAAAAAAATAGTTCATGATCAAATGCGAATTTTCTTTAATTGCCATAATTTGTTACATAATAAGCAATTCAGTTTTACAAGGGGTCGCTCCACAACTGATGCCAGTGTAGAGCTTGTAAAATATATATTTGATGCCTGGGAGGATGCCCACGATTCTCTAGGCATTTTTTGCAATTTATCCAAAGCTTTTGGTTGTGTTGTTCATGAAACTCTGATCAGGAAATTATATCACTACGGTATCAAAGATACGGCGCTGGATTTTCTTACTTCTTATCTAAGTAATAGGATTCAGAAAGTCGATATTAATGGCAAGCTATCTCCAGGGTCTGTGGTGAAAATGGGCGTTCCGCAGGGATCTATATTTGGGCCAGTTCTGTTCTTAATCTACATTCATGACTAACCTTATATTGTTAAGAACAACCACGAAATAGTATTGTTTGCGGATGATACTTCACTCTTATTTAGGCTAAAACATATGTGTACAAAATTTTGACGACGTAAACGATGCTATTTTGAAAGTGGTTCGCTGGTTTAACGTTAAAAATTTACTTCTTAATGGAGAAAAAACTAAATGTATCCGGTTCACTACTCCAAACGTTAAACAGGTGAAAACGACTATACTACTTAATGAAGACGAGTTGGAACTAATTGATACCACAAAATTCTTAGGCATCACTCTTGATTCTAAGCTTCAATGGGGCCCTCATATTGATAAATTATCGAATAGACTCAGCTCAGCAACATACGTAGTTAGAAACATTCGTGAACTGACTGATGTTGAAACAGCCAGATTAGTTTATTTTAGTTATTTTCATAGTATAATGTCGTATGGTAATCTACTGTGGGAAAATGCCACCGATATTCAATCTATCTTCGTGCTGCAGAAGAGGACTATTCGAGCAATTTATAACTTAGGCCATCGTGATTCACTGAGGCAGAAATTTAAAGAAATTAACGAAATGACGGTAGCGTGCCAGTATATTTATGAAAATCTAATTTACCTTCATAAAAATAAAGATCACTTCTGTAAAAAAAGTGATATACACTCTTTTAACACGCGTAATAAACATAAACTTGTTGTACCTGCCTCTAGGCTCCAAAAAATTAACAAGTCGTTTCAAGGTCAATGTGTGCGATATTATAATAAAATCGCAGATAATATTCAAATGTTAAGTAAAAACAAGTTTAAGTCTACAGTAAAACGACAGCTATGCCTTAAGGGCTATTACTCAGTAGGGGATTATATACAGGATAAAAACGCTTGGGATGGAATTGTAATAGAGATCTAATGTGAGCTAATATGTTTCTTATTTTCCATCTCTCATGTTTTGCTTTTCTTCTTTTTTGTTTCTTCTTCTATTGTTGCGGTGACTCTGTGTGTGTTGATCTATAATTTTTAATTATAATAATTATTTATTAAATCGACGATTTCGAATAATTGATGGTCCATTTTATGAAATAAAGATTTTTTGAATTGAATTGAAGTAGATGTCTCACTATTTTTCTCCACCTATTTATTGATTTAATATAAAAGGCAGTTTAAAACGAAAGCAGTTTAAAGAAAAGTAATTTTAACCTCGCTAAAAAGCTCATTGAATTACACAACAATATTTAGAATCTACTAATGAGCTCATTCTCAATTAAGACTAATAATTTTCTTTTTAGTGAGGACTAAAATAAATTCATTCTTGTAGTGAAAACAGCGATGGTTATTTGGAATTTATTAAAAATGGAGTTATGAATATTTGATATTACAAACCATGTTGACTAAGTTAACTCGAAGTAATAGTCGGTGGTGAGCATAACACAAACCAAACCTACACCCTACCTGTCCCGGTACCTGTCCTCTATTCTATTCTTCTGTGAAACGATTTGCTGAGAAAAGAAGTTGAGGCATCAAGTCCGCCTTTGTACAAATTGTGCATTAAGTTTTAAATAAATAAATTTATAATCCAAGTCATCCGTAACTTCTGCTTAAATTTGTGGCGTTTTCCCACTGTCATGTTTGATGTTTTTGCAGACGAGAATTCGTCCCAAAATAAAGCTTTAAATCGTGAAGTTCATTTACAGGTAAAGAAAAGAATTGAGATTATTCACAATTTTCCTGAAAATATAAAGAAGTCTTAAAAATACGACAAAAAAACTATGTTGGTGTAAACTAAAAATAACCCACTGACTTGAACATACAAATTTAAACGTATTTTTCTAAAGGTGTAGTAATACAGAATGTATGTGTAGTCTAATAGATCCCTAAGATTATAATATAAGTTTACACAGAACAAAACTTTTGTAGCCAAGATCGAGAAAAGTTACTTTCGTATTTATGCCATTGGCTCATCTCAAATCTGTAACAGGAATACAGAAACTCAAAAACCCGGAAGCAAATAGTAAAAAAAATCAAATTTCACGTGTTCAGCAATCCTGAGTTGAGCTGAACGAGATAAACAAAAGAGCAACAGCTCAACTAAAGCACCTGACAAACAAATATTAATATCACTCCTTCTGGAACTTTCTCGAGCATCTGTCGCCTTGGGATGGTTTCATGCATAATGCAAACGGCTGATTGTGCCACATAGGGCCAAGAGTTCTTTGCGACAACATTCATCCTGTATTTCTTACACGCTGTATAACGTTTTCCTATCATCGTATTGTTTTTAAAGCAGAATAACTTATTCTTTAAAAGCGGTACCCGGGTCTCGTAGGAGCAAACAAAACGTCACTGGACAGAAGGCCGGGGGCTTTCCGCTTGACAGCCTTATAACAATTGAAAACGCAACAGACAGCTTCTATTATTTTAAAAGTGGTAAAAACTATTTTTATCATATCTGTACGACGATAACAATACATTTTGTCCGTATCAGTTGAAGGCTACCGACGAAATACACTATAAATCCGTTTAACAAGTCATCTTCTATTCATTCAATTATTCTTCAATCTATTCTAATATTATAAAGCTGAAGAGTTTGTTTGTTTGTTTGCATGAAGCTAATCTCAGGAACTACTGGTTCGAATTGAAAAATTCTTTAGTGTTGTATAGCCCTTTTATCGAGGAAGGTTATAGGCTATATAACATCACGATACAACCAATAGTGGAGCATCAATGAAAAATGTTGCAAAACGCGGCAAATTTACAAACGTGGACGAAGTTGCTCGGAACAGCTAGATATGAATAAAGTTACATCACGAACGTAATAATTACTCATGGAATTACTTTAAGTTCGAAGAATACTAAAGTCTCAATTAGTTTTTATGATTAAATCGATTAAAATTCTATTTTCAAAATTTTCTATCAGTTCTGTACAGTGTTCCATTCCTAACCTGACTAGTAGTGCCATTACACGAGGTCCACGCAACTTTTTTTGCAAAAACCTTTAGGCAACTATGGCGGCGGACGAATCTACCAAAACCACATGAAGTACTAAAGAAGGCATTCAACTATTCATATACATTAATAAATAAATATTCAACAGTGTGAGGTTAATTTTTCAGTTAAATCGAGAAATGAGCATTTTAAATTTATCAATTTTGTTTTCACACTTAAAATATTTGCTTCCATACCAACTCGCTAAGCGGTCTGACAAATTTCTACAAGGAGGCCCTTCAACGCGAGATTACAGCCTTTCCCCAACGTAACAAACGGGATCCAATTAAACAAAAATCTCCATTGCACTACGTTCCAATGAGCACGCAACGTGAATACTAAATCGGACAATCTCTCATTTTGTTGTTACAAATCGAGGGATAAATCATAGGATAAGGCAAAAACTGAAACCGACCGAACGTGACTAATTCACTGACATGGAAAAGCTTTCACTAAACAACTACTGTGCATAAGGGTATCGAATATGCTTTACGATGCCTCCCCTGGGGAGCTTTATGAGATAACATATCAAAACACTTATATTAGTATCATAACATGTTGGACATTTTTTCGTATTTTTTTTTTTCGAAACAACAGAAACGCGAGATTTTTCTCTTAAACTCTTTAACTGTAGTTTTCTGTAGGGTTAAGGTACTTACCTACCTACTTCTATCTAGAGCCATGACTTTTCAGGTTTTCTGGTCTTCCTTTTTAAACGAATGTAAATTTCAATTCATGGAAAATTTCCTTGAAACTTCAGATTAATAAAACGAAACGAACCTAAAAGTACTTAATATATTTTATTTGTAAATACATACATATTATAGATAGAAGTATACTGATCCACGGAAATAGACATATATAGTAAATTGGCACTGAGCAGTAATTGATCCCGCAACTCTTGACGTTGCGGTCGAATGCACAATCACCACGCAACGTTGGACGTCAAAATGGCAACTACGTACATGATTTTCGACATAATGAATCTCAATTTTGGTTTTATATATGTAGAATAGAAGAGAATATCGTTATTGTACACCGACGACATATTGCTTAAAAAAATACAAAAAGTGGACATGTACTTATAGGCGGCCTTATCGCTAAGAGCGATCTCTTACAGGCAACCTTTGGATAGACAAAACCGATAATAGATAAAATAATAAAATGTAGTTTGAGTGTAAGATAGAAGTGAAGAAAAAATACATTTAGTTGAGAGCAATTAAAACGTCATGTTATAAAACTAGGTACTTTATACATACAAACATTTTCAGTAAAAAAGTCAACGTTTGATAAATACTAACATACTGAATAAATAAACATACCTATATATAAATATCATGATTATACATACATAAACAAATACATATACATTTAAAGATTCATTATATTTAATCCGTTAAATTCAGCAACGGAAGAAAAGGAGAAATTAAGCAGATAAGTAATATTCTTTATAGAATACAGCCCCCTGGCTGTATATATATATATGCTATATATGTCGTCAGAGTCCCTACTCTGCACATCTAATGGATAAAGGTAGAGAACTCCTTAGCCAAGCCATATATCTATCCGAAATGTGTTTCATTATTAATTTATGTACCAAAAGTCTTTGATGTGGAGATGTAAAATATGATTTCATGTTAATTTTACGTTCATCACTACTTTCATGCACGCCACTAGATATTTTTACATAAGTCACTTGACTTATTTGTTTTGTTCACCTGAACAAAACAAAGTATAATAAAACCATACCGACTTACATTGTAGACTGTTCATAAATGTATTGACTGATATAATAATTTATGCTTTCTAACACCTTAAGATGTAATTAAATCTATAAATCAGGACTAAAACTGCAGTAGCGTTTATAGCGAAAGTTTAAAAACATCATATCAGCACAGAATAAATAAAAGTATTCCATGAATGTGAATGACTCATACAACCACTCAATAAAAAAATTGTTTAGGTCGCACAACAGTTTACTTACATATATGAGCGATTGCACATGGGTGACTCACGACCAAATTCAAAGATATTTTTTTTTAAATTTTTGCACATTTTTAAAGAACTGGTGGTAAAACATAATAACTTCATAAAATCATCTGAAGTTCATAATAGATTTGTCACAAAACCGAAATTTTAATACGGTAAAGTTACAGTAGCCAGTAAAAAAGATTGCTACTTGAATAGAAAACTTTTAAACAATATTAAGAGCATAATACATAATAGGGATGTGGCAGATGCAGATTTTTTGACATCGATGCGGATGCAGATGCGGAAGCTCTGCGTTTGCGAATGCAGATGCGAATATTCACAACATCCATAATACACAATAACAAACGCTTCGTTCACCCCTATTGGTCAATCAGCACGTGTTTACTGCACATGCCAATCACCGCCCCCACCCACTTGCACTTGCACTACATCTGCATCTGTATAAACATCCGCATTGATTATTGCGGATGCGGATGTGGCTCCAGAGGTCCAAGTCGATGCGGAAGCTCCACAAACGCGAACGCGGATGCCAATATCCGCAACATCCCTGGTACATTCAACATAAGACTGCGAGGTCAACCATCTCGAATAAAACATTCAGATTTATAACCATCACTTTAACATTCCCATAGTTCGCACAATCCTACTAATATTATAAATGTGACAGTTTGTGAGGATGTATGGATGAATGCTTGTTACTCTTTCACGCAAAAACCACTGAACCGATTGCGATGAAACTTGGTATGTAGATAGATGGAGACCTGGATTAACATATAGGCCACTTTTTATCCCATTATTTAAACGGGATCGGCACTTGCGCCGGTGCAACCTTGGGGCGCTGCTAGTATATGATAAATGTCAGAACAAAACTAAATACGTCTGTAATTTAAACAATAAATATTCAATTAGGTACTTCATGAATACGAATTTTCATGTATTTTAATCGTAAAACTTTCATAGCAAATATTATGAATGTAAATTGTAGCCACCAACGGAATATTTGATTCAAAGGGTTATTGTTAAATCATTTCAAAATTCGTACATTTTTGGACTAACCCAAAAAAAAATTCGATACTTGACATTTTGAATGGTTGGTTTAATAACACAAAAGCTCAATAAAACATCGATCGCAACTTATGGTTGTTACAAAGTCAATTTCAAATCTTGTAATTCTTTCAATTAAATTTTTCTGTTGTTGATAGGTGCCTAAGCCCTTAGATTTATATTCTAATAGTCTTTGATTTTTGTAGTAGTAAAATAACTATTTGGCCTACATATTATTTTCGATAAATTAAAACTGCACAGTACAATAATGGTTAACGCATGACTAGATAACATGACCACAGCTACGGTTAGCAATTGAGTTTTATTTTATTTACAAATAAACCACTTTAACAAAACATGTCATGTTATTTGAAAGATTTATATGAATTCAATTTGATTCTGAATATTTTGTTATGTATGCATTGGATTGAGCAAAAAGTCATCAACATAAAGCAGTGGTGTGATAACTATAAAGCTCTCTCAAACTATAAAGGTCTTCATTCAAAATTTTCTGCTGAGTAACCGGTGTTACTCAGCAGAAAATTAATATTCAACCGAAATCTGCCGTAGGATGGAGATAATACCCATATAAGTCCACTCCAACTTGGAACTTCGTTGTGCCAGTGCAGCTTATAGTATAACTAGAGAATAACTTTAAATACACTTACGCTTGTACCTACTCCCGAAGGAATAGGGCAGATGTCATTTATTTGTTTATGCCTTTAATTTGGCCCCACTCACGTCACTGGGGCCAAGCCTATTGCCGTGCCAACTCAACTCAACAACGTCAACTTGATGGAAAAATTGAGTATATTGAAAGGGAAAAGTAGGTAACTAGAGAAGGCAATGGAAGAAAAGAGATATTGCTTATACGGATAAATTTGGGAGTGTCAGCAGTTTCTCGAGCAGGTCAGGCTGTTGCCAAGAAGTTCGAACCCTCTTACAGCAATTAATAAACTTAGTTATTTATTTTTAAAATCACTTCGAACTTCCGAATTTCGAATTTGAACGTGAATTTACTTATTGTTTATTTGTTTTTTTTCAAGAAAAAGATCTTTGAACATTATGAAATTACTACCAGCACCCCGCGGTTTCACCCCCGTAAGTCCCGATTCCGTAAGAATATCTTGATAAAAATAGCCTATATGTTAATACAGGTCTCCAGCTATCTACATACCAAGTTTCATCGTAATCGGTTCTGTAGTTTTGGCGTGAAAGAGTAACAAACATCCATCCATCCATCCAAACTCTCACATTTATAATATTAGTGGGATTAGTATTAAATTATACTTATTGATCTTCGAACGTCATAATAGACTGAAACATTAAGAACTTATAGTCAAAGAATTTTTCAAGTGAATTCAATAGTTCCCAAGTTGGAACAAAGGAACAAATAAACTTTCTCTCTGAGGAACACTCAACTACAATAGTAAGAAGACAAACTTAAGGTGCACAGAGTTGATGTCAGACGACGTTATAAATAATACCAACTTTGATAACTATGAAGGAGTTGTAATCTTGTCCATATAATTAAGTTTCTAGGCATTTCTAAGAAGTAGATGTGATAGAAAATAATAATGCAAGAAAACGTAATTACATAGTTGCTCTATCCTGCACACGAGTGACTGCTGATTATATTTCAAGTTTCCTCTAAGAATTAGAAATAAAACACGTCTAAATTGAACTGAAAATCTTCATCACAACAGTTAGAATTATTTCCGGGAAACTATAAATACAAATAAAGTGTTTTATGTCAAATGTAAGTCATATTTGCAATTCTTTATTTATAACTATGCAATAATGAAATAAGAAGAAATACATAGCCTTATGCTTAGTTTATATTAGGATAGGTGATTAGGTGCCGATAAACACATAAATTTTTAAATTAAATATTGAATGTTTGAATTCGAACTATTTATATGGAAGCCTTTTAAGAAATGGTATCCAAAAAGGAAATACAATCACTCCTTAGGAGTGTATATGGTTTTGAAAGGTTAATCTCAGTTTGCCTCGAGCTCTCAACCGCTTCACTTGGCATTTTATATGTAAAATTTCATCATTCTTTCTCTTCGTTTATATCTAGTACTAAACGGTTTTATATAATCTCTTCACTTAAGATATGACTGTGTAATAATATAGAGTTTACCTTATGATATTGATACATATTATTGTACTTAATGGTGTTTTTAGAGGTTTAATTAATGGCCTTGAAATTAGCTTTATTTAGGAGATAACAGAACAGAACGGATTGTCGATGGGCCTGAAAAGTTCTGGAATGGAGACCACGGACCGGAAAACGCAGCGTAGGTCGTCCACTATCGCGGTGGACAGACGACCTTATAAAGATCGCAGGACGTCGGTGGATGTAGGCCGCTTCCAACCGGTCTCCTTGGAAGTCATTAAGGGAGGCCTATGTCCAACAGTGGACGTCCTATGGCTGAAATGATGATGATGATAGGAGATAATTTTATGCTATTAGGTGCTGTTTAAAAAGGATTTAGGGTATAGCAGCGCCACAGCCCGTCAAATTTTTGTTAAAGATGATGCTGGAAAAAACGTTACCGTCGTAGCGATGATTGCTGACTTCTTCATTCCTCAAACGAATTTTCTTGATGGACCTGTGAACTGGCCAACATGATGGTTTCAATATTCGTTTTGAACAGTAAAGAATTACTATAAGATGTCAGACTTGCCATCGCATGCTGGCATCCTAGGACCCCACCGAGTACACTACCGTCGTGAACTGGCTTTAAACCGGCAACCTCACTCACGCGGCGAAATGCAATGCAAGCATTGCTTCACTGCCGGTTTTCTGTGAGGTATCAAGTGGAGTCGAGCCGGCCCATACGTGCTGAAGCATGGCTCTCCCACATTGGAAACATACATACATACATATACTTTTAAGGGTTGACGTTGGGTCGACTCCACAATTGCCGGGTGGATCGACAGCATGCTTAGAAACAGAGCCATACAATTTACTGTGAGTGACACAACGAGAGGGGTGGTGGCCAGAGGGTGTCCGCAAGGCGGAGTTTTCTCTCCTCTCCTGTGGAATATTGTGGTCAATGAGCTTATTACTCAGCTCAATGACCACAAGTTCCTCACAGTGGGCTATGCAGACGACCTGACCATCCTCATAAGCGGCCCCTTTGAGAGTGTGATATGTGACCGAATGAGGTCTGCATTGAAGGTCGTTGAACAGTGGTGTGAAAAACACGACCTAACAGTGAACCCGACAAAGACAGAGTTAATTATGTTCACAAACAAACGTAGTTTAAGAGGACTGAGACTACCTAAATTATTTGGCACCCGTCTAGCCTAACCAAGGAGGTCAAGTATCTAGGAGTTATACTTGACAGCAAACTCCTATGGAACAGGCACCTGGACGCAAAACTGAACAAGGCTTGCATTATTTTCTGCCGATGCAAGCGACTACTCGGCAAAAGCTGGGAACTATCACCAAAAATCACACTATGGCTGTACAAAACGGTCATATGGCCAATCATCACATATAGTGCTATTGCCTGGTGGCAGAGAACAGAACTAGGCACTGTCAGAAATAAACTGCAGCAATTCCAGAGACTCGCATGTACTGCCGTCACTGGTTGCATGCGCACTACTCCCACGGCTGCCCTTGAAGTGGTACTTGATCTAGCACCACTAGACCTCTGTATACAACAGGAAGCAGCTGTGGCAGCCATTAGACTTAAACACCTGGGTCTATGGTACAACCGAGAGGGTCCCCATTCCAAACTATGGAATCAATTAGTGGAATATCAACCACTAACAGCTGCCCCCTGCGACAGGATCCCTAAACAACACATCTTCGAAAGAAAGTACCTAATACCACTATACGAAAACGAACGAGATCAGTCTGGCATAAATGAAGTCCGGATCTACACGGACGGTTCCAAGATGGGGTCAGGGACTGGAGCCGGAGTTTTCTCACAAGACTTAAATATAAAAATATCACTGGCGTTGGGCCAACACAGTTCCATATTTCAATGTGAGTGTGTTGCGATAACCTACGCCGCCACCGTGGTCATGTCAAAAGGCATAAAGGAGTACAACATCCGTATACTGTCAGACAGTATGGCCATCCCCTATGCAGAGGATGTCTCAACGCGGAGGAAACGGCCGTCCACGTTGTCCTGGAGTGCGAGGGAGTGGCCACACAACGGGCACGTATCCTCGCGGGTGCGAGGTCGCTCCTAGAAGCCTGTGAAAGCCCCAGGAGGCTTCTGTGCTTCTGGAAGGAGCTAGGCTGGCTCAACTAGTAAGTTTATTTGAACGCATAATGGACCTCCTATGAGTCTAAATGCGGAAACAGAGCCCTATACCAATACCAATACCAATACTTATACATATTAAAAGTTTGATTTATTGTTGGGAGAGAAAATAATCCGTGTTCAAGCGGACAGCCCGCTTGAACACGCTTAGAGAAGGGCTATCGCGTATTTATAGTACTTATTTAAAAAAAAAACTTTACAATGTATATGTAAACATTTAAAACTTTGTAGAACTTGATGTAATAAATTCCTAAAGTTATCTCTATTACAGATATAAAAGAATCATTTCAAAACTACCAAACATAATTCGCCAGATTACAAAACGTAGACTAACAAAAGTCTAGAATGAAAACCATAAACATCTAAACATAATGGTTTGAACCTAGTTCGTTTGTTAGTCTACTTATCGTAATAAGCCGGATTTATTTTCACTTCTATAGACAATTTCTTCTACGTTATATCGACGATTCTTCAGTTGACATCTTTAATACATTTTTTATAGACTTTTTACTCTCTAAATTTTAATACAACAGAAATTCAATATTAAAAGTCTTTGTGTAAAAACCTTTATTCAACAATGGATGACCTTATAACCCTATTTTTGAAATTATACTGATGTAATTATGGTGATAGAATTACGTACTGAAAACATACGGAGTATTGCCGTATAAAGCGGCTGGTTCTCGAGCAAGATTACGCTTAGTGGTGCTTTACACTTGTAGTACAAAGATAATATAATTAGACTTGTGCCAAAGGTTTAGAAATAGGGCATCGAGAAATGTGAAATCTCCCGACCTATTAACTATTATATTATACAACATCTATTTATATCTATAACTACTTTGCACTAATATACTAGAGTATAGTGAGAGTTTTCCGGTCCTGGAAACCTACTTCATTAAAATTATACAAATACTAGCGGACCCGACAGACGTTGTCCTGCCAGAACGTAATAAATATTATTCCTGGAGCCCTATCACAGCGCCATCTACCGGGTCAAATTGTAAATCTAAACCATTCTCGAATCCACCTGAAGACACACAAAAATTTCATTAAAATCGGTCCAGCCGTTTACGAGGAGTTCTGTGACAAACACAAGCACAGAAGAATTATATATATAAAGATGTCACTACCATGGATACTATGAATTTTTCATGAAAACTACAGTGACAGTAGCTAAGCTCATAAGAGGAACACATCGTAGGATACGATACCTCTCATTTGGGACTACGTTGAATCAAATCAAAAAACTTTGTTTTTTATTATTTTGTGTCTGTTTTAGATCATGGCCCTTTTAGGTTGCTTATTTAGGTCAGTCCACTTTAAGAAATCGTAGATGACATGACGATACTAATCACAAGAATTATACCTTAAGGTTTAGGAAATAGAAAGATAGGTATAATGTTTTTAAGTCTTGTGCTACCATTTTAATTTGTTCATGGATCGTGGAGTACTCGTAAACCGCCGTCTTATCTCCGTATCCAATATTTTTAGTTACAGTTATATTAACAGTGGTAAAGTAGAGTTAAGTGTTGCTTGAACTAATGACAACCATGACATTTCTAATGGAATGACAGCAAAAGTAGGTACTGTTGTCAAGCACTGCAAAAAACACTTTCACGCTTTCTGAAAAAAATTACTAGTTTATAGGTGTGACATGTCAACTAAGAATGGATTTAGGGACAGGGCTGGATTAAGGAGGTATAAGGGCTCTCGAAAGTTTGTGCGAAATTCCTTAGTTTTTGTAGACATGAAATTTGGCGGGGAGGTAGTATGTAGGTAAGACCTTGGCCTTGGTCCCAAAGTCCTTCGCGCTTCGTACTACTAAAGACCTGATACATACCTAATAGGCTACGCGCGACCGTTAGGCAAACAGAAATCAGAAATTTATTTGTG
This sequence comes from Callimorpha dominula, assembly GCA_949752705.1. NCBI lineage: Eukaryota > Metazoa > Arthropoda > Insecta > Lepidoptera > Erebidae > Callimorpha > Callimorpha dominula. Next base: position 5,289,703 of record OX457005.1, read on the forward strand.
ATACATAGGTACAATTGATGGTGAATAGGTTATTGTGTAATTGTCATTTGTGGTGTTTCAGCCTTTTTTGGCAGAGTAGCATCTATTTAAAGTGAGGCATCTCTTGTACGAGTACATTATTAGTACCCAATGCAGTAAGAAGTGTCAATATGTGATATATATTTTTATATATACCTCTTTGTAGTATTACCATTGAAGTGTCCCTACATCGTCAATAATTTAAATAATAATACGCCATAGAGCTGATAATGACGGTTATTTTCCAAAGCAATTCCCAGAACAATTTACAAGTGGCGGCGGTCTGCTCATTGATAATTCCCATTTCATCAATCACTTGGCTATCGATCCAGTTGCCTGCTTCAAACAAAGCGGTACCTTCGCAGCTATTCTTCATATTCGTTCAATAGTTTATGGTGGTACTAGGCAACTGGTTTTGAAGGACTTTATTGAAATATGATGGTGGTATTCTTTTAATTTTTTTGTTTGTTTAGCTTTGGTTATGAATTTTCTTTTCAGCAGTAGAAATTAAATCATTTTAAACGTTCCTTCGCTTCCTGGTGTTCATAAATTTATCTCGGTAAGATCGCACATCCTATCTAAACAACTGTGTTTAATTACGTGGCCTGAAAACAAAAAGAATATTAATGTCAGACTGAGATATGTATAGCAATATAATTTAATCCCACTAATATTATAAATGTGAAAGTTTGGATGGATGGATGGATGGATGGATGTTTGTTACTCTTTCACGCCAAAACTACTGAACCGATTGCGATGAAACTTAGTATGTAGATAGCTGGAGACCTGGATTAAACATATGGGCTACTTTTTATCCCGATATTCATACGGGATCGGGACTTACGCGGGTGAAACCGCAAGGCGCTGCTAGTTGTACATAAATATTACTTACCTAGTGGTTATGACTAACAAACTTGTAGGAATGTTGTAGCTGCTCCTCGACGCGTGGGTTCACTGCGTTGCCTAGATACGCCGATAAGTTATAACATATACACTTCCATGGTTAATATTGCAAAGAGGTCCGCATAAAAAAAATATATCACATATTGACACGTCTTACACTACATTGGGTATAGTATTCACTTCTTCTAGTAACTTTATATAAATCACTACCATTAATATATTAAAGTAGGTTACACTAATGTTGTGTACCTATTAGGTAAATAGGGCATTTCTTCGGACTACCTTCTTAGAAGTTATTAAGTATCAAGCGGGATACAGGTACATACATACATAGATATAAATGTATCTAAAAAGCAGCCTATGTCGATCGCCTGTATATTATAGGCTCTCTCCAAATTCTCCAAATTGTATGAATGAAAGAAGGAACCAATAAACGCACTCTAACATTATTATTCCTGTGAAGGAATAGCTAATATCCTGAAAATGTTTCAATGTTACGTACTTAACTAAATTTAAGGTAAGCTGGCAAGTGTCAGCAGTAACTATTCAAAGTTGGTAGGAACTATGCAATTAAATTAATGATGCGCGAAGGACGAAAGCCGCGCAAAGAAGATGAACTTAAACATAAAGAATAAATTTTACAAACAATTAACTAGAAATTTTACACAAATTTATGATAACGATTACATGACACCTGGTTGTTTTAGAAGTTTTTTGTGTATATCAGTATTTTAAGTATTTTCTACAACACTGGGAGTAGTTTGATTGTATAAAATTAGATAGCCTAAACAAAAAATCGTCTTGACATAGATATAATATGTAGGGATCAGAGTTACATCGCATGGAAAGCGGACACTTTGGAAGGATCAATAGTAGTGGCTTACAAATAATATCGGAGCTGATACCACAAATGCTAGGAAAACCAATTTGTAGACCGTAACTAATAGTATAGATCTACTTGTCATTTAAGGTTATATGTTTTAAATTGAAGGCCAATGTTTTATAGAAAATCGGAAACGTCTCCGAAATAGCAACATATAGAAAATTACTTATTGTTTCACAAAAGTAAACACACATTCGATTTTTAATCTTATTACTTCTTGTATGTTTGTATTTATTTATTTATGTATTTATATTTTGGGTATCTCGGAAACGGGTCTAACGCTTTTGATGAAATTTTGTACACGGATACAGTTCAACTGCATAGTTGCGTTTTTGCAGGAAATACTCTTGTAAAAACGCAATTTTATGAAATGATTTTACAAGAAGCTACCGAGCGAAGCTCGCTCTCCTAGGTATTTAAGATTATTCTAGAAATAGTTATATTTAAAGAAAGTAAAATTAAAAAAATAAAATGTGTGTACTTATGTACACGCGTTAGAAGTTATACTTCTTTGGCGTATGGAAAAAAAAAAACTAAAATGCAGTAGTGATTAACGATAAATATTAAAATTAATCAAAAAGATTTTATTCAAATAAATTAATCAAAAAGATTTTATTAAAATAAAAAAGGTTTTATCATTTATTTATTCACACTGTTTAATTGTACTGTTACGAAACACGTGTTCTAAATATAAAAATACTAGAATATACAACTTGAACATAGTTGTCGATTTTCATGCCACCTATAACTTCACGATGTTAAATTCAGGTGTCGGTGTGCGCGCGCATCGTAAAAATTCACTCTCATCATTTTTCTCCATCGCGCCAAAGGAAGTATAGCTTCAAAAACGAAAGTAAAATTCTAATAAGAAAAAAACTGAAATTCTAATAAGAAAGTAAAACCGACTTAAATACGACCGTAGATCAAATATCAAAATTGCGTCAAACAGTGGCACTCAATAGTTCCACATTACTTTACGTACATGCATATAATATACTAGCAACAAGCATACTATGTTATTTAAAGTTTTTTTTTTTTGTAACTGTAACCTTTTAGGTACTTTTAATTTTATATTATTTCATTTGTCTCCTTTGATATAAAAATTAATTATTTATGTCAATACATTGTGGGGAAGACACTGACATCTTTTTTTTTTTTTTTATCGTGTGGAAACCCCCACGGGTCATCACCTCACCGAGGGTGAAGTGGTATGTCGGACTCGAACCGACTAAAACCACACGGTGTTCCGTCACAAGTGAGTCTATTGCAGGGGACCCGGGATACCCTAGGAAGGAAGCTTCCGGGAACCCCTGCAGACTATGGCCTCCTGACCAGCAGGCGACCACACCGTGCAATAGGGGGGCCCTACCCCCCCTCCCAGATGCGAGAGGCGCGTGCGGAACCCGCCGCGCCACCGTCTTAGGCCTGGTTCTGCTGGGGTAACGGTCAGCCCAACCCGCTACCCCCAGGCCAGCGCTCATGGAGGACGGAGATCATTCAGCGCTCTCCGGCGCCTGGTGCGTCTTCTGCGGGATGGGAGAGTGCTTGTCCTCTCCCGTTCCCGTTCCGCCGCCTCTTTGGCCAACATCACCTCGTCGCAAAACGAGGCGGCGCAATCCCACGCACTCTCACTTTGGACCATGGACTGAACCATGGTCTCTAGCGAGAGGCTACCCACACCAATAGCCGTCACGAGGTTGTACCGCTGTTGAAGACACTGACACCTGCAACACAGTCTTTACTAGCGCAGATGTCAGAGAACTCTACTATAAATTGTACTACATTATGTGAATAAAGATTATTATTATTTTTATATAATATGCCATCGTAATAATAAGAAACAAGGAATATATATTATGTTGTAATAGTTTCATACAAAAACTGCAATGTATAGAGTCTATAGTTTATTACTTATGACAACGGAGTGTATTACTTACTGTATTAGACTCGTGGGACGTATTCGACACGCACGCTCGCGGGAGTGAAAAGACATAGACGTCACGGACAGCTATACGTATTTCAATAATAACTATTTTTTTAATTATCGTTTGTAACAGTGCCATGCCAGTTACAATACTTTAAAAATTAAAGCTGTATTATTTTATTAACATTATTCTTATCGAAAGTACGACGTTTCATGCTTCCCTTTCGGCTACACCTAAAACGCTAGTGTGAGCGCGAAGCGTCTGATAGCTCAACTGTGCTTACAACTGCATTTAAGTACACTTTAGTTGGTGCCATTTTTTGAACGCCGATCAAACATCTATGGTATAGCTGATCGAAAAATGCGCCTTAATCTTCATGAGTTGTAATAAATTGAATTCTTCATGTCTTAATTTTTCACGGTTAGGGATAGAATATTTTCTATACATTTCTATGGGACCAACTTTGAGTATAAACAATTAAATTAAAATATAATGATCGAAATCGGTTGACAATTAAACAAGATATCATGACATACACACAAAAATTCTGAGGATTATTTTTATTTCTCGCCTTTTAGTTGGTCAGTAGGTAATTTATTTAAGTTACAATAGGCTTATATCAACTGCTTATCACCTTTTACAAAATATTGCTTTTTTTTTTTGTAGGGAATAGTAGAGGAGTTCTCCTAGTACTTCATCATCAGCGCCACTTCACCATATGCATTGTGACAAACATAAATTGCTTCGCAACCATATTGAAGTGATCGAAAAGGAACCATTGAAATACTTATTATTAAGTAGTTCCGGTTTCCATCTGTGGTATTTATGGCTAATCATCAGTACACATGTACGTGATGAAATAGATTATTTATTTGACTTGCAAATATTATGAAATACGTTATAACATGTTAGCTTGATTTGTTCGGGCTATGCACCCACTCCATGTACAATGTATATTGTTTGTTGTTATTTAGTATATAAGTAATTTTTTTATTATATAAATGGAGTCCGTTCATAGGTCCAGCAAAAAAACAATATTAACTTAACTCGTCTATCATTGCGAAACCACAATAGTATTCATCGCCAATAGGGAATATGCATGTATTTTTTTTTCATCTTATATTGACTTGTTCCATCATTCTGCCCTAATAAAAAATATAAATAACCTTGGCTATGTTCAAATTAATTTTTAAAATAACATTGAAAACATCGATAAAATTTGATCTGTTTGAACGCCGCCATATTTCCCGGGCCTTAGATGACGTCACGTTCCACGCTCAGTGTTTGATTCATAAACTTACTTATAGTGTTACAGTAATTTTATACCGATTTCCAGTTGTAATTACTATTTATTGTAATTAATAGACGATGGATAAAGTTAAAAACCATTTTATAGGTATTGCCTTCTCCCTAAGTGTAAAAACTCTATAAGAAGTACACTCAATACAGTATTTTTTCCTTTACAAAATAATATGTATAATAATGTAAAATACGAAAACAAAGGTGTACATTAATGAGAAGAGTGAAGATCACTTTATTGTAAGCATATTACAATTTAATTGCTAGTATACTGTGAATTAGTCAGCAGTAATTTATGTTTGTTTTAAATATCAAGCAGAAGGCAACTTGGTTGTCTACCTAAACTAGGTAACAAAAGTCCAATAAAACTTAATGAATATAACTAACTATACATATCTTACCTATCCTTTAGATTATAATATAACAAGTATTATAATAATTACCTTGCGGCTTTCACTCCTTTAACCTCAGCGGACGTAAAATCTGGATTTAATGCAAAATATATAGTCTACATGAATGCACCTATTTTCGGTAGATTGTCCGATTGTGCTTTGACAAAACTACATTCAGTCATTGTCCTAGATGATTTCTAATATCACTAGAATGCTTTAATTGCACTGGCTACGAGCAAAAATTACAGGAACACCTATCTTTCTCCATAACACTACGAATATAGGCGCCGATAAATGACAGAACGTGGAATGTCACGTCATGTTTTGTTTCGACCAATGGTGAAGCGTTTTCCAAAGTTGATTTTCGCGCTCTTATTTTGCATATTTTAATTAATATTTTTTGCAATTGAACACGAACTAAATAAGAAAATAATTGTTTAGACATAATATCTGGACAATAAAGATTCAAGGGAAAATTAATCAAGTAAATTTAAACAACATGCATATTCCCTATTATTCTTCACGAAATACTTCTTTCCGAGAGGAAATGTACAAGTTACTATAAAAATAAGGATCCCAATATCTGATCCTGACCTGATGATAATGGGCCTCATACATATGCATTCATACTTGTATCCCCGAAAAAGTATGCAAAGGTGTAGTAAATGCCATAATTTATATTCCATTAATTAAAATAAAAAATTAAGGCAGTCCAGTCATCTTTCTGTAATCGGGGAACGTACTCATATAACAAAAAATTCAAGGTTCCGACGAACTGAGAATCTCCGTCCTTTTTTGAAGTCGGTTAAACATAAAAATATATACCTACCATTACGATAAAGCAATCCCTCCACACTCGTACTTACACATTCTTATATTTTTTAGAACTGTTATCTTTTAAGTAATCACAACTACATCGTGGGACGTAATAAACTGTAAAAATTATCTTCTATTCTAAAGTATTAGTAAACATTTCGAATGAAAACTATTTACTAAAAATATTAAATGACATTTTGAGCTCTTGAAATTAAATTTATTTACTTTATATAAATATCGTAGCCGTAAAATAAAATGTAATAAATTTAAAACAACTCTACACAATTACTTATGTGACTGTCAATGTTTTTATTTGTAGGAAAAAGTAAATACTAGCGATCAAGTAATTGCTGTTTTCAAATATTTGCTTGTAGATATATCTTTTGCCAAATGTAATAATCAAATTGTGCTTAGGTATATTATTCTAACGCATATATTATAAATGCCAATGTGAGTTTATTTATCGATTTGTGACGCTTTCACTGCTTAACTCCTTGTCAAGGATGCAAAAAAGGACATACGACACACTTTTTACCCTGAAAAAAAAAACGTACTCTTCCCCAAGGATAAAAAAATAACTACAAAGCCGCTGGAAAAAACCAGTGACTAATATGCGAAAGCCAGTAAAATTCATAAATGTATACCAACATGTTTCTTAAAGACTACTAAGATTTAGACAGTATTCTTGTTTCTCTTTTGTTAGAAGTGGGTTTCATGCTTGAGAGGCAGCGCGCAGTGACCCGCACGCGCTTCTTAGAGGAGTGCGGCTGACGGGTGACAGTCATGCCTGTTGGGGGTTGCGGTAAAATAAAATGAAGGTTCTCACTCCCCCGATCATAGGCGAGAAGCGGAACACCAGAGTTGTTTTTGGTCGATAAGAGTCCAATAAACCCCTTCGCTCCTCAAAGGCGAAGAACATCAACGAGGATCTTCCATTCCGTCACCAAAAAAAATAAGGAGTGGGTTCACATCAGTGGTGTACGCTTTAAAAAATAATTTTTATTTCTTATAAAATACTACCTATAAAATTATCTAGTTATACATCTCAGCGAAAGCTAGCGCTAAACTACTTTCGAGCATCGCACAATAAAAGTTTTCATGCTTATTACTAATTACGTCTCTGTCTGTCTGAAGCGCAAAATATCTGCACATTCACCAGTATATTAACTATAACATAGATGGGCCTAACCAGCTACTAAAGGGCTTTATTGTAATAATGATGTTATAATGACAGGAGGATGGGTAATGTTAACATACGTCACGATGACTTTAGGAATCATCTTCATTCTGCAAACTGTTAATTAATTAGGCTTGTAAAAGAAAGAGATATATAAATATAAAAACTACAAAAGCACAAATTAATGTTAACGAATATGTTAACATTAATTTGTGCTTTTGTAGTTTTTATTTAATAAAGAATACTAGCAACATTAGTTTTCTCCTCTTCTTCATGGTTTCTTTTTTTTGTTTTCACACACATTGCTAGTATTTTTGTTGATTTCTCCAGCTAAGCTAAAATGCTTGTGTTAGGAGTGGGTTCGGGATGGTAGTGCACTGGGTGGGGTTCAACCCGCAACCACTTGATCGTAAGTCCGACGCCTTAGCCATTACGCTACTGCCGATTGAAGTTGGATCAAGTATCTAGTGTGTCCAGATAATAAAACGAAATAATATGTATGGTAACTGTATATTTTAACAAAAAGGCGGTAAAGCATTCGAGTGCAACCTCACGAGTTTGTGGGTTTGATTCCCGCTCCATGCAAATGGGTGGTTACTGCTGTGGCCTGGATGTATGTATAATATAGATAGATAGATAGAATATTCTTTATTGTACATCATTAATTAAGTACAGTTGAATTGTCGACTGCGGTATTTCCGGACCGATACGACCTTCAAACCTTCAAGAAAAGAGCGCACTCCTATATCAAAGGCCGGCAACGCACTTGTGACTCTTGAGTTGCAGGTGTCCATGGGCAACGGTAGTCACTTACCATCAGGTGACCCGTCTGCTTGTTTGCCGTCTATAGTATAAAAAAATAGTCATGTTACAAATCAGAGTACATTACGGACGGTCTTATCCTTAAAAGCGATCTATACCAGACAACCTTCGGATGGAGATATCAACATAATTATTTAATAAAAACATAGTAGTTGGTGGCGTACTATTCGAGATGTAGACAAATACCTATACTTATAAATAGGTATACATAAATAGATGTATACAGCATTTTAGTAGAGATAAATTAGTATCATAGATAGCAATTTAGATCTTAGTTCTGGAACAGTATAAAATAAGTAACATTACAATGACAGATAATGTTGCCTGACCAAATTTTTAAAACCTGTTAGGGCTTCAGCTTGCCGTATTCGTACCGGTAATGCATTCCACAGACGAATAGAAAGAACCATAAACGATATGTTAAAGAAAGTTTTTGAATGCATCGGCACTTTTAATATCAGATTTTCTTAATATGTCTGTATTTACGAAATAAATATGTATCCAAGAATGGATAATCGTAGTCTAGAACCCACAGTACAGTACAGTAGCCGACCAATCAGGGAAGGGTTTACAATTTTACGGGTGATAAAACCGGACAGATTATAAACCCTGCAGCTTGTTTCACAATTTGATATTGATAGACTAAACACTATCGAGAAATAATACGTTAAATTGAAAATTGTTGGTTGCAGTTTTTAATATTGTGATAACGATTATAAATTGATGATGTTCACAATCACACGTTGACATATATATCAGAATTAACATACGTACGCTAATCATTAGTACCTACTACAGGAATTAAGATTAATCAAAAAATCGAAACAATTTCCATGTTCTACAATAAACTTATTTATTAGACCTGTTCGTTTTAGCATTTTTGCAAAAGGCAGTTTGTAGTTGCATTTATTGTTGCTGAGATTTTATGTAAAATATCAGAGACCAGAGTAGTGCAGGTATGCTATTATGACTTTCTCTCACTTTGAACAAAGACTGGCGTAAGCTAATACTGTGTATTTAAAATTCACCGACGCGCCTTGATTGCGATCTATGATTTCAGCAAACATACGCTCACTACGTACGTATTTAATAGTAGATAGTAGAAAGATTCAACTATTAGCATTTCAATTGTAGTAAATTCGTAAGTGCTCAAAAAATACCTAGGCAGCCATGAAGGCTGCTGACAGAAGTGAAAACTTAAAACTTTGTAAAAATAACTGTGTTTATTCTTAACGAAGCTGTTCCTAATGTGACGTATTGAGCATGTCGGTAACGCGAAGCCATAAGCTCAACGCGGCTAAAGAAGTTTCTTTAGTTAAATGAAACAATCATACAACTACTAACGCATGTACTCACGTATGTGTGTATTTCGAAGAACAACAGCCTTAGGGCCCTATCAAGAAGTAAGGCATTCTGTCAGGTCGTATCAGGGCAATTAGGCTTCCACAGAATTTATTGTAACTGCGTGGTTGTCTACGTTTTGTAAAACCATATCAAGTTGCTTTAGTTATTATTCTAAGCCAGTAACTAATCCTAATATCAGACATCCATTTTTATTCGATTTTTGAATTCAAAAATAGAACATTTAAACGTTTTATTCCAAGAGCTTTGTTTACATTCGGTCAAGCACACGAGTCGATCTATCAAAGCAGTAGGTGTGCGGAATACCGGGGCCTGTCATTAATAACCGCTCCAAGTAATGGACCAGAAACTTTCTACGCACGTTTTTCATTAAATTCTCAGTAGGGTGGAGCGAATTTATAAAATCAATGGGGCCAAGCAATAGAAATTAAACTGTGAAATATGGACTCGACAGCAGATTTGTTGATGGCAGACCTTTTTGGTGCGTATTAGAAAAAAGTTTAGGGGAACGGATGTCAGCCTTGTTTAATATATTTTTACAATTGCAGTGAGATAATGAGTATATTTTATATCGTGTCCTATTTTTGTTTTTTTTTTATTCTTTTAAAAAGACAACTCTCGTATTAGGAATATTCTTATGTCACGGGGCTTCACAAACATTTAAACAACAGACAGAAAGAACAGCCAGACGCGGGACAGCTATTTGTGGTTTTAACCTACAACACTCTGCGCGGCGTAGTCACTTAAACCATTGCATCATCTATGCATAAATTCTACTACCATTATAAACGACATAATTTGTGGGAATGGATGGATGTTTATTACTCTTTTACGTAAACATTACTGAAGGGATTTTGATGAAACTTTACAGTAACATCAGTATAATACATAGGCAAAATATAGTGATAAGTGTCGAGTTAGTCGGAAAAAATCCTGTTATTTGAGTGTTAGTTTTGCATGTACCACATAAAACGTTAAAGTCACCCAAAAACAACGTTTTGTGGAATATTGTTTTTTATTCGTTTTTTTTTTTAAAGACAAGAACACCCAGACTCAGGTGGGAATCGAACCCACGACATGTTGCAAAGCAGTCAGGGTCACTAACCACTAGGCTAACAAACCAGTCAGCGTTTCTCTTCCTCCGTTCTCCTCTATTATTCGTATTTTTAATGCACAATCACTTTCTAGCAATATCCTCTTCACGCAGTCCATCCATATTTCCTTTGTTCATCCTTTACTTTCACCTCTAAGGGGGCTGAAATAGGGGGAAGAACTAATTCCACGCAAATACGCAAATGGAGCTGCGGGTGGCAGCTAGTACTTGAAGAAATGGATGGCCTTCATCTATTTTCACCGTATTAATTTCCAAAGCATTCGATACAAAACAATGCTTCATTAAATATTCCTCTCCAGCACTAGACCTAATTAGCTGACGTCATCGATATCTCGATCTCAAATGAAACTAAGAGAGCTCTGATGCGACTAAGATTTATGCAAGGATCGGGTGACTTTTTAAGATGGATAGTAAGGTCTTGATACTTATGGTATTCGGGAATGCTTCAAACAACTAGAACCAAAAAGTTTTGACATACTATTAAGTAATGGTGAACGTTAAAAAAGTATTTACTTAGACTTACTGATTTACTTTGCATGATCTTTGCATGCATCTTACTTTGCAAGATTTGTTGTGAAAAATACACTAAGTCTAAGTCCAAATAAGGCATTACTTGAGGAATCATAATATATGTACCTATGTACATATACGCTTATACGCGTATGTACATATATTTTGCTTTTCGAAGTAGCCTCTGTTCCTTTCTAAGCACCTCCGCATGCGATGGAATCATTGACTGAAGCAGTGAGCTCATTGTTTTTCAGGGATCTCTTCCACGCCTTTTTCAAACGCAGCCACGGCATCTTCAAAGTTTTTGGAAATAAATAAAAGACACAAGGTGCCAGGTCGGGACTTTAAAGAGGATGACTCACTAGCTCCACACCTTTGATAGCCAAATATTCGAAAGTCCGTCTGGTGGAGTGAGCTGGAGCGTTGTCGTGGGGGAGGAGGCTGTCATACCAATCTGCAGTAATAGTATTTTATCTTCTAGAAGGATTGTTGTGAAATGACCCGTCCGTCCAAAGAATGAGGCAATCATCTTTTTCCCTTGACTTCTACCCTTCTTTACTTTTGTCGACAAATCTTCGAATGAAAACATCCATTGCGCAGATTGTCTTTTGGTTTTGGGTTCGTAACATTATATTCAGCTTTCATCACCTGTGACGATATCATATACAGCATTCGAGTCACCTCCGTCATACTTTTCAAGCATTGAGCGGCACCAATCCAAACGAAGGCATGTAAGATTTTTTGTATTTGGCTCATACCAATTCCTAAAGCGGCCCGAATCTGTTGATATGACCCTTCTATCAGTTTCTATCATTAGCCACAAAGCATTCACGCTATCTTCAGAAGTCGCCGTAGAAGGCCGTCCTTCTCGAGAATCATCAATGAGTTTGCTTCGACCACGTTTAAACTCATTAAACCAGTTGCAAATAGTGGCACAAGATGGAGCTTCGTAATGAAATGTTAATCGAAGTCTATGGTAACATTTTTGTTGAGTAAGACCGCAACGAAAGTCGTGATAAATCGTTGAGCAAAAATTTTCTCTAGTCAAATCCATTTCGATGCACGACAGACACTTTTTAAGTTGCTGTCAATTTGTAAAAACAGATGACGTCATATGAAATCATTAAACATCTAAAGATTCCCAAAGAGTTCCTAATTCGAAATTTACATAAATTTTCTTTAATTATTCTAAAAACTTTTAGTGTGACCCACGTATTATGTAATACAATAAATCTAATATCTTTAAACGAATTCTTGTATATATGTATATATATATGATCTGAATCTCGGAAACGGCTCCAACGGATTTTCATGAAATTTAGTATGCAGGGGGTTCCGGGGGCGATAAATCGTTCCAGCTAGGTTTCATTTTCAGAAAACGTAAAAAAAAACGAGCAAAGCTCTGTCATCCAGGTACTGTACATTAAATGTTACCCTCTCTTAAGTAGACTCCGTTCTTATAAAAGTGTTCTTCAATAAATCATGTCATGTTGTACAGATAAACACACTTTATACGTTCATCATAACAGCTTTCAAGGGCTTTAGTATATTAAGTAGACGTGTATGGTAGACACGTTTTTATACCAATAAATTCTCAAACAAATACACTTACTGTCTGTTGCTTATCGGCAGTTTTATTGCTTTGCAATCCAGGCATTAAGTGTAAATGTAAACATTAAGCGTAATTAGGACTTAAAGGATTTTGGAGAGGAATGCGGTATGATGTCCCTCTAACAGAAGGGGAGGATCCTCCGACCAGACGAGATGATCATGGCTGGTGGACCGCGGCCCCACGGTTAATGTTGGGAAGTTGTATATACTAAGCTGCACTTCGATCATTTGTACCATAGATATTTGATCGGCCCTTCAAAAATCACACCAACTAAACTGTGCTTAAATGCAGTTGTAAGCACAGTTGAGCTATCAGAAGCTTCGCTCCCGCGCTAGCCGTGTGACATTTCAGGTGAGCGGAATAATGCAAATATATGTTTTAGAAATTCAAAGAAGGTATTGGTTGGTATTGGTATAGGGCTCTGTTTCCGCATTTAGACTCATAAGCGGTCCATTATGCGTTCAGGTAGGCTGACTAGTTGAGCCAGCCTAGCTCTTTCCAGAAGCACAGAAGCCTCCTGGGGCATTCACAGGCTTCTAGGAGCGACCTCGCTCCCGCGAGGGTACTTGCCCGTTGTGTGGCCACTCCCTCGCACTCCAGGACAACGTAGGCCGCCGTTTCCGCGTTGAAACAGCCTCTATATAAAGGACTGTTTGTCGCATTGATGGTGAATAGGTGTCGATTTAGAGCCAGACGGCCCGTTATGGTTCCTACCACTATTCTGATGTCAAGTCGGTTGAGACTGAGCAGTCTGCAAGTCAACCGTGGTGAGACCTTCGTCAGCATCAGTTTGGATTGTCTACAGCCGGGTGTGTCGGCCCAGCGGTTGTTGTGCAACTCCCCGCATTAGGAATTATTCATGTGTTGCGGGGGACTTTACAAACATACAAACAACGGACACAAAGAACACCCAGACTCAGGTGGTGGGAATCGAACCCCCGATGGCTCTGCAGTCAGGGTCACTAACCACTAGACCAACAGGCCAGTCCATATTCGTACAAATAATAATAATATAATATAATTATACATCTTGACATGACCGCGGTAGCGGCGTAGATTATCGCAACGCACTCACATTGAAATATGGAACTGTGCTGCCCTAAAGCCAGTGATACTGTTATGTTCAAGTCTTGTGAGAAAATCCCGGCTCCAGTCCCTGTCCCCATCTTAGAACCGTCCGTGTATATTCGGACTTCATTTATGCCAGATTGATCTCGGTCGTTTTCATTTAGCTGTATTCGGTATCTCCTTTCGAAGATATGTTGTTTGGGGATCCTATCGCATTTGGCAGCTATTAGTGGTTGGTACTCCACTAGTTCATTCCATAGTTTGGAATGGGGACCCTCTCGATTGTGCCACAGACCCAGGTGTTTGAGTCTGATGGGTGCCACAGCTGCTTCCTGCTGTATAAATAGGTCTAGTGGTGCTAAGTCTAGAGCTACTTCCAGGGCAGCTGTGGGAGTCGTGCGCATGCATCCAGTTGTGGCAGCACATGTGAGTCTCTGGAATTGCTGCAACTTGTTACTGACGGTGCTAAGCTCTGTTCTCTGCCACCAGGCAATAACACCGTACGTGATACGTATGACCGTTTTGTACAGCCATAGTGTGATTTTTGGTGATAAGCCCAATGCAAAGAAGGCATGAAATATCGTACTTTCGTTAAATTAATTATTTTTATGATACTTTAATTTATCTATGAATGGTATATTTTATCTAAGGAGCACCGCAATATATATATTATGTATGATGATATGTATGATTGAGTAAAAAACTTCTCTGCTTCATTATGAGAGAAAAAAAAAGAATATTTATCAAAAGCATGAATAAAAAGGTTTTATCTACAGAACAAAATTTATACACATGAATGAAATCCTTTCGCGTGTGTCTGAATTATAAATGTGAATTATTTTTAAGCGTACCTATTCACGATGCTTAAAAATAATTGTTTGGTTAAAAATTTAAAACGCTCAGGGTTTATCTCAATAACGTTATAATGAGCATCTCATTGTTATAAATGAAATATATCGATTTTAAACAGTTTTAATAACTACTTAAATTTAGCGCTTCCCACTGTCAAAGCACGCCCACTGCGCACTCTGACACTTAGTTCAGCAACACGAACGATTCTTTAGACTGATAGATACCTAATAGCGCTAACTGATCAGTGTAAATGTGCAAATGTGAAATATACACAAGTACAAGTAAATAAAATGTTTACTCAACAATCTACAACTTTATAAAAGTTTATAAAAAAAACCATTTCCATTGCCTAGTGTTGATAAGCGAGCCAGTTTACACTTTTATACTTCTAGTTCTTAGTTTTAGTTTTCAGGTGTGTGGTAAACTTAACCACACTATACTAACATTAGATATTTCGTCATCGCAATAGTCCTGCACTCAATAGTGTAGTTTTGGGCATTAGTGAGGACTTTAAACAAAAGTGCAAATCTAATATAATAGAATGCAGCTAAACTCAAACTTGCACATTACCCAGGGCCTAATGTAGGGTTATCTATCTCTTTGTGGAAATACAATAACAAAAAGTAATACAAATCTATGAAATCTATAATAAATGAAACTAAACCTTTTTTCAAAAAAAACGCGGTCTAAATGCCAGTTCCTTTTTTAAAAGTTAATAAGAAAAATCAGAATCAGGATTTTGGTAAAAATACGATCAACTACTCTTAAGTAAACAATTATTTTTATTTACTGAAAAAGAAAGTTCATTGGAACTTTGGTTTAAATCCAGACACATTTAACGATATATTTACAACAAACTCATTCCAACCAGACAGTTAAAGACAAGGTCATTTGTCCTCGCATTTAGATTTCGAATTTCATTGTGAACTGTCTATCACTCTATGGTCACTCAGCCAAGAACAAAGAGTTCATTTAAATGTTCTTTTTGTAATTCTGTCTACTAGATGGTATTGACCACGCTAGCTTTTATGTGCTTTATGATAAATTCACTTATAAATTTAGATTACCTAATATTCTTACAATTTTGAACACGTATTTAAAATCGCATTAAAATTTTATTGATTGAAACGAGACTAGAAAATTAGGGTCTACTGGTGAATTAGGGTGACTGGCTTGTTGGCCTAGTGGTTAGTGACCCTGACTGCTATGCTACAGGTCGTAGGTTCGATTCCCACCTGAGTCTGGGTGTTCTTTGTGTCCGTTGTTTGTATGTTTTTAAAGTCCCCCACGACACAGTAGTAATTCCTAATGCGGGAGTTGTCTTTTAAAAAAAAGGGTTTTGATAAATATATAAATTCGGCTGTGAGTTTGTTTTTAACGCAGTCACGGCAAAAATACTCAGCCCGATCTTCACGAATTTATGCAGACACTTAGTGACAGAACATAATATATGAACATAATATCTCATTTTTATTCTTATACGTTTCTTTTCATATTTTCTGTCTAAACTGAAATTAATTTAATCACAAGTCATGATTTATCACGCCCATTGGGATATTACATATTTCGCAAGTTAACAAATTACAAATAAATATGAGAACTTTCAGCGATACAGTAATGATTATAACAGTTCAGGTTGGCCTTCCTAGATGTCGCAACAGAAATATGTAACGGCCTCACTACAACATTCTTCTCTGTCGTGTTGCCAGCGCGCTGGCATTTGATTGTGTAACACTCGCTGTAACACAAATTTTAATACAAATTGTATTTAACTTATCGAAAATGTATCCGCGTCAGGGCACATGATCCTAATCGAAAATGTGTCTGAGTTTCATATATTTAAAAAAAATATGTTTACGCTATCTGTGGATTCTGCACTATACTACTGTAGTTTGATATATTCTAATTATCTATATATTAGTTAAGGCAAATTTTTACAGATGAGCAATTTTAATTTCGACTTTTTGCAATATTTACTATAAACAAGTATTTATTTTCACTTCTGTAGGCAGTCCCATGACTGCCTATTTTTTTTAATATAAAGAAACTGATTTGATAGTCAACTACCGTATAGTTTTAATTTGCAACTTTATTTTGCGACTATCATCATCTACCGCGCCTTTCTCCAACTAAGTTGGGGTCGGCTTTTAGTCTAATTTCGATATTTCAAAATTTAACTTGAAGTGATTGCCATCAGATCTCCACAATCCAAGTACTAGGCGATATCGAAGTTCTGTAGTTAGACCAGGTTGTCGGACTTTTTAGGGCTTCAACTACCCGTAACAAATGCCACAGATGTTCGTATGGCAACCGGGACCGACGGCTTAACGTGCTCTCCGAGACACGGAGGGGTCTCAATGTATTAAGAATGGTCACCTATCCTAAGACTGAACTGGCTAGAATTACTTAATTTTTTAATTTGTTAACCTACTCGGTTACCACTTAGCCACGAGCTCCTTTTCATTTTGCAACTATAACCCTACATTTCTTGTTTGAAATAAACGCGGGATTATTTAAGTGAAATTGAGTTTCAGAAATGAAAAGGAACCGAATGCTCCCATTTATTCATCCAAATTCAGTCCCACATTAGATTGTATTTACCCAGTAATAATTCAAAGAGAACAATTGGCGAGGTAATATTTAGATTGCGAATAACTACGGTTGCTACTTAAAATTAATATTACCGTCCGCATTGGTTGGTCGACAACAGACCCCATAACTCTAACAATAATTGTTATTGTATACAAACGGGCAGTTTTAATGTTCGATTAAGTATATTAATAGTGTGTTATTAAGTTATACAATTACGTACAAAAATAAAGTGCTTCGTGATATTTTAAGGTCATTGTTTGACTTCTATTTTGTTAAAAGTCTACTTGTGCTAATTTTTGTTCTTAACCCTCTAATCAAGCTTATTGTTTAGGAGATGATTCATGTGCGATAGTACCTAAATTTAGAAGAATACCTAGAATTAGAATGGACGACCCCAAGACCAGGCCCAGGTAACGGTCATTGGGATGTATGTATGTATACCGTCGTCAGATTACATATTTCATCAATTTGAAAATTACCAATAAAGATGACAACTATCAGTGCGGGATACAGAATTAGTAATGACTCTAATATCAATGAATAAAATGAAGGTACATACACTTTGCGTTCGCGCGGCGCGGTTTACCTTCCATTGTCATAGACAAGGGAGGTGGAGACGCTAGTGAAGTACTGTACATGCGAGCCACACAGATTAAATATGACAGTATTTGATCTGTTGCCGGCCCGCAAATCGATCGACCTAAAATTTATTTATTTATATGTCATTGAAATATCATTTGCTGGTTGGTGTTAAAAGTATGTTTAAATCTGTATGTATGTATATGTGTATATATACCTATATATGTTATTTTGATTATTATTATTTTCTTTTAATTTCTTATAACATTGCCTGTATTGTATCAAGTTCAATCAATTGTATCACACCTCTATGACCTCTATAAACGACCAGACTAACGTTTGTTGTATTTGTCCTTTTTGGCGATACACACATACATAATAGGCTCGTGATGTTGCCGGGCGCAGGCCCTATCATAATACCAGCGCTGCAGTCTCACAGGCTGCAGCAATATGCTGAGATGGGTGCCTTTTCTGGCATTGCACAGGGCACTTTAATTACTACCGATATATTTCTTTTTTTTTTTTTTTTTTGTTTTGTAAAAAATTGTGTGCGGTCCTGTGAATGTCAGAATAAATTTTTCTCTTTCTTTCTTTCTCTTAATAGTTCAGGTTGGCTTCACCAGATGTCGCAGCAAAATGATATATGAAATATCTAACGGTCTGACTCAGTACTTGGATTCCATTCTTCTCTGACAAACTTAATTCGAACGTGTAACACTCGCTGTCATATAGATTTCATTTAACATTTTAAGATAAAAACATTTAGTTGTCACATTAAAAATATCTTGTCTTTATTTCGTAAGTATAAATATAGTAACAGTTTAATGTCTATTCAATTCAATCTCGAATGTTACAAAACTGAACAATGCTATGAACAGTGTTCAACTTCTAAGATTACACATTAACATTTTCATTCTGATCGCTTTCGTGTTCGATTATTACAGCAATGTAGAACCAAGAATGTAGTGTATCTCTTCTTAAGAAGCTAAATTATACAGTATGAGGCTATAAGCTAGCCAGTTCATTTTATGTACGTTGACTGCCAATTTATTGCAAATTATACACACAATATATGTTAGAACAAAATAAAAAAAAACAAAGATGAATTAAAAATTATATAACGTCATCAAATATCAATCAACCAATTAAATAATCAATTGGTCAGTTTCTGTATCAGTTAAATCACATAAAAAATTAGGTACTTAAATTAATTATGTTCGCGTTCTCCAAATTCTATCAAGTGTGATCTCGACCGTTTCTAATTTTACTTTGAGAAAAAGGTAAACCCTTTTAGACAATATTGGCCAATTCCAATCAACTCAGTGTACGAATATATACCCAATGTTACTAGGGCGTAACCCTAAGCAATCTAATTTCGCTACTAAACCACAAGTCTAATAAAATTTACATAAAAATCGAAGGTTAAGGTAATAGCGCGAGGTTTTGCCTCGTTGCCGTACAATTAATATATATATATATGTTTGCATTTTATAGAAATACTAAAGCATGTTTTTCAAGTTTCCGTCCCGTTGCCGTTTCAGCGAGATTTCACAATTTAAGGGTCCACTAAAATTGTAACTTAAGTTGACATAAAAATCTGTTGTTTAGAAATGTGCACCTACAAGTCCTACATTAGAAAAAGCATTTTCAAAGGAAAAACAAACGTTTTGTTTTTCAAGCTAAACTAACTATTTTTCGGCTACACATTACGCTCCAAAAAATTGTATATAACACCCTGTTTATATCTGTTTATTCTAATTAGTACACAGACTGGAATAAATCAAACAAGTATCTTAAGATCTTAAAAAACCGTCTATAATTTGCAACATTTAAATAAATGATCCGTTAAATCGCCGGTCTGTGCAGTCCAAGGAAACAGATACATAATCAAGACGGTAGCTAATAAACACACCACTGCAGACCACTTGCTTGATTAGACCGAGGGAAATTATGCGAATTAGCTGTAATACCGGACTAGCATAACTCTTACATGCGCCGATTTAATCAAATAAATAGGTCATGGGAAGATAAGCGGGACGAGTCCAAATAAATATGATCTTTGGATGTTTTTAGAGAATTGTATTTTTAATTGTATATACATTGCCGGCTTCAAGCCATAGGGGTAACCCACAAAACCCTAACTTTTCTAAATAAGTAGGCTACCATAGCGTATATATAATATAATTTCTATTTGTTTATCCAATCCTGAGTTGGAGAGAGTGCTTTGAACTCGAAAACTAGCCCGCATCATGATTGTTATGTGTGTGTAACTATTTGCATGTGTGCGTGGGCTGCGACCCCGCCCAATAACTATGACGATTAAACACTGTGCTTATAGCTATCGGTGCCTTCACTTGTCTCCCGTAGTATACCTAACAGTGGCGGCGAGAATGGGATTTCATACCAATTTAACGGGCAATGCTCAGGAGCATGCTTCATTGAGAGAGGAAAGGGTTGAACCAGATGTACAACCGTCGCAGTCACCCACGTCTGAGACAGTGCCGGGTTCGGTATCGAGGTGTCCAGATAGATTGTTGCGAAACATTCCCAGAGTGGATTACAAGCCTTTTTTGTAACAGTGGCGACGAATATTAACCCACAATCGCAAATGGCATTGATGTGAAAACTGATGCAGGATTTTGATATAGTTATTTTTTAAGTGACTATATTCTATATAGATATAATTAAAGAAAATCTCTTTAGCCGTTCCAAGATCACCAGCTCTTTTCTAATCGTTGCCGCGTTGAAGAGGTTTTTGAGTTGGGGGTATTAAACTTTTTTAATGTATGCTTGTTTCTAAACACCTTTAAGTACTTAAAATAAATACTATTATGTGTTCTAACCTCATTAGTGGAACAACAAAAAAATTTAAATTTAAAAACGAATCGTATTTAAATCGTATGCCTTCAAAAATATTACTATTTTAAAAATATGATCATAAACAACCGATGGATCTGGAATTACATTTTTAACATCGGTTTTTAGTTCTAAGTCTAAACCCACACTAATAAATCTATAGCGTCGAGATAAAAAGTGGATGCTAATTAATCTATTTAAATAAAAATGTAAAGCTGTTAGTTAGTAAGAGTAACACTTGAGAACGGCAGATTCCTAATGAGGTTTTTAATAAAAAAGGAATTGAAGAATTGCTGGGAAAATGAGATTTCAAAGCAAATGTAAAGTATTTTTTCTGTGGTATTAAAACAACCCCAAACATACTCGTATTTATTGTTTTTTTTACAGGACAGAATCTGTCGGGTCAGCTAGTATTAAAATAAAACTAACTAAAAGAAAACAGTTGGTAGCAATATTAGTTTTGTAAGCCTTCCAACCTTAAACAACACTCTGGAAACCGCTTTTTCTGATGTTCCTAGGAATTTTAATGTTGTACACATCAATGCTCAAAGTGTTCCGGCACATTTTCCAGATATGCTAACGAGTCTCGACTGTAAGAATGTACACGTAGTTCTTATATCAGAATCTTGGCTCAAACCCTGTCTCCCCTCCATCTTGTATTGCCTACCCGGATTCCAACTAATTAGAAATGTTCGCGTGGCTGACAGTGGTGGCGGTGTTGCCATATACCTTCGCTCTTATATTCCTTACACTATCCTCAATATGTCACCACAGCCACCTCCATCTAATGCTGGCGAGCATCTCTTTTTGGAAGTGGAACTCCAACATACCAAGATCCTACTGGGTGTATACTATAGTCCCTCACTACGCATAGACTTCTTTTCCTCCTTTGAAAGTAATCTTGAAAACCTCATCCCTCACTACAGTCACAGCATTATTATGGGTGACTTCAATACATGCCTTGTGAAGAATGATCGTCGCTCTTCACAATTGCGGCCAAGCATGAACAATGTCCTGCTGACGTTTTCTCTTTTCATGATCTAATCTTTCTTTCCTACACAATTCGACCACCTAAATCCAAGTCCAAAATCCTGATGCAGCGCAATTTTGGTGGTATGGATATACAAGCGCTCCGTGAAGACACCAGCAACATTGACTGGTCGCCGCTGCTTACTTCAGATACGGTAGATGAGCAAGTTGAAATTTTACCTCAAATCTAATAGAGCTGTACGACAAACATGCTCCTGTACGGCCAGTTAAAAACAAGTACGCTCCTTCTCCTTGGTTAACAGATACTATTCGATCTCTAACATCTACAAAAGCTGCAGCCAAATTTAAAGTTAAAATAAGACCTACCTCTTCGAATTGGGAGAGGTATACTCGCATATGAAATCACTACAATAAGGTGTGTAGAGATGCACAACGCCAACACATTCACAATTCCGTTCAAAACGGTGATCCAGCGAAAGTCTGGAAATTTCTTAGAACATTAGGGGTCGGCAAGTCGCGACAAGACACGATTCCTAAAAATTTAAACATTGATCTACTGAATCAACATTTTTCGGCTTCGTCCAATTTTAATAGGACTACCAAGGCTAACACAATAAACTATCTTTCATCTCTGACAACCCCTAGTTATCCATCATTCGTCTTCTTCAATTCACTACTTGTGATGTTAAGAAGAGTATTATGTCCATCACATCCAATGCGGTTGGAAGTGATTGTGTCAGCCGTAATATGATCCTTCCTATTCTTGATGAGGTTCTTCCAGTCATCTGTCTCATACTTAATTCTTCCCTGTCCAAAGGTGTATTTCCGTCCTCATGGAAAAATGCACAGATCATTCCTCTACCTAAAAAAAATAACCCTTCCTGTTTCTCTGACTATCGTCCTATTTTAATATTACCGTTTCTTTCTGAAGTACTGGAACTGCTTGTCCATAATCAGCTTAGTATTTTTCTTAACAAAAACAAGCTTCTGAATCCTTACCAGTCAGGTTTTCGGCCTGGACACAGTACCGTTTCAGCCTTGGTGAATATTACGGATGACATCAGATATGGTATGGAATGTGGAAGTCTAACTGTTCTCGCACTACTAGATTTTTCCAACGCTTTTAACACGGTGGACTTCGACATACTGATAAACATTGCTCGCTCACTTAACGTATCTCCAATGGTGATTGAGTGGCTTCGAAGTTACCTGTGCGGACGCCGACAGTGTATACGCATTGATAACACCCTCTCTTCTTGGTGTAATACATCTGTTGGTGTGCCCCAGGGTGGCGTTCTATCTCCTTTACTCTTCGCTTTATTCGTAAATTCCATCACTGATCAACTTCTCTCTTCCTTCCACTTCTACGCAGATGATCTTCTTGATGAACTGCCACCAAAACTGCCCTTGCAAATTCACTTCTTCTTCCAATTCTTGACTATGCGAATGCCAGCTATTCAGACCTCACCGAAAACCAATTAGATAAACTAGAGCGACTTCAAAACTTTTGTATTAGACTCATATTTGGACTGCGTAAATATGATCATGTCTCTGAATTCCGAAAAAAGCTCAAGTGGTTACCTGTTCGTCTTCGCCGGAACGCTCATATTCCCTCTTTGCTATACAGTATACTGTTTAACCCTCATACACCTTCCTATTTAAAAGAACGATTTGAGTTCCTTCACGATACGCATACGAAGTTCTTACGATCATCAGAAAATCTGATATTGAAAGTGCCGGTACATCAACAACGTTCTTTGATAAATCATTTATGGTTCTCTCCGTTCGTTTGTGGAATGAATTACCGGTACAAATTCGACAAGCTGAAAGCCTTACATCTTTTAAAAATTTGGTAAAGCAACATTATCTGTCACTATAATTATATCCACTAAGTAGCTGTTATGTGTGTGAATGTGTATTTGTCAATATTTAGAACAGTCCGCCATCAACTATTATGTTTTTATTAAATAATTTTGAAATTATCTCCATCCTAAAAGTTGTCTGGTCGCTTTTAGCGATAAGACCGCCCATTGTACTCTAGTTTGTAAGTTATTTATTTTCAACTGTATTTTATTAATGGTGTACAGAAAACTATGTAACTGCAAAAATGCAGGTTCATTAATATGCATACTTCTTGCTATCGATTATTTTAAGTATTGATCCGAATTGTAAATCTATACTAATATTATAAAGCTGAGGAGTTTGTTTGGTTCAACGCGCTAATCTTAGGAACTACTGGTTCGAATTGAAAAATTATTTTAGTATTTGCCCATTTATCGAGAAAGGCTATAGAATATGACGCTACAACCAATAAGAGTGGAGCAGTGACCATAAACGCAGGTGAACCTAAGGGGACGATTAGTTCTTAATATTCAAAGGATCATAATTTGTTCGGACTACTAGACTACTACTCGGACGACTATTGTACCGGACGAACAATGAATGCATATGCAGGGTGCCAATTCCCTTTAACTATGTATGTTAAAAGTATTTTACTACGAATTTGAACACACCTCAAAACTGCAGACGACCTCGGTTCACGAGCACTACTAAGTTAGTGTTGAATTACGGTACGAAGGGATAAAGTTGAAAACGCGTAAGTTACATCGTTAAGCGGCCGTATGTTTGTTTGCCAAGTCTGTAGAATAAAAAAGAAACAAAATCCGATAGTAATACACAAGGAAATCAAAGCTACTGGTATATTTATATCGTAAGCAACCAAATTCTGAACGGATGTGTGTGGTAGGCTCGCATAATAAATCCATAGTGCAACCTTCTGGAAATCGGATTTCGAATCAGTACGAAGTTTCCGGTTGTGTGCAGCTCGCTTAATTCAGACATTCCACCATACGAACGATGTGATTGCTGAGATGGATTTCAACAAATTGATTGATGAATCTACTCAGTTGGAATCAAATTGTATTATTTCGCTATTCACCCTCAGATGAAATTAAAGATGCTGTAGTAACGCCAATTATAAGCTTGAACTGTGGTGTTGTTGGTGTTGAGGTGAAATGTTTATAACATTGGGGTACATAAAACTGTAACAGCCTTTTTGTTTTATCTTCATTTTATCTATAACTATGCTTATGAATAAATTGATGATTAAGATTTTTAAATAATAATTAATCTATGACTACATACAAAATTTGTAGGAAATTTTGCTCTGCAACTGTAGTAATAACTTCAAACATAATATAGTCTATAATAAGGAAATCTTATTGAAGTGAAAACTTCTTTAGGCACGTTTGTGCACTTTTGCTAAGGGGAAAAAGCACTGAACTCGTGAACGTCACGCTAATAATACATATATAGATCCACTAGAGGGCGCTAATCTAAACATTGAGTTCTTTCAGTTCCTTATTAATTAATGTCACCAACCTGCTAACGTTTTAAGTTCGTCGTTTCGTTTAAGTTTTCACTTCTGTCGGCAGTCTTATGATTGCCTATTTTTTTCATCCACTTAAAATACGCATTTTGTGACCTTTGATATCTTGTGATAAATTATATGAGACTGCAGCCAACGCTTTTTTACATTGCTTTGTACAGAAGTTAGCAGCTCTTTATTTGACAGGATATATCTCCTAAATTAAAGACAGAGGTGTATCACTAATCACTTTTCGACAGCTATATACATAATAGGTATATATTTTTTGTTCAAAATAATATTTGACAAGCCTACTATCGTTGAGCATGCCAGCCCCCAATTTATACCACGGCTCTCCTAAACACCTAGAGGTTTATATTAACAGATAACGTTAATTAATACAGAGAGTAAGTCCAATCCAATCTTTTGATCTAAGATTTCATCAACTACGAGTACATTCCACATAATGCCAATAAGGTATTCATCACTTGATGGGGTTATCTCGACCACAATATAGTAAGTACTTGACTCCATATAGCACACTAACTCTCACAAGTATAAGGGGTCATTAGCCTCGTGTGCATGTAATGCAATCGCCTGAAAGGCTAATCCTACTGTATTAATTGAAACTAGTACTGGCAAAGTTTGTTTTGAACTTCGAAGGCTTTGTAAAGGATTTTACTATCAAGTTTAATTTATTCTAAAGTTATGTTTTGAAATGGTGCTTCTCGCGCGTGTCTTAAAGTTGGATATAAATTTTAAGAAATAATTACTATTACTATAAAAAAAAAACATATTTTTAAGGCTATTATGGCGTAGGTATTTTCGCTTTTTATTGGCATTGTAGTGTATGTAGGGTAGAAATAAATCATAGTTACATGTCGTACGGGTACACGTCAGTCAGTATTGCGTGAGTCACCGGCGAGTGCAGACGTGTCGGATTGCATATCTGTAATGAGTTGCTGAGCCAGTGAGGTATTAATATGTACGCGTGGTGTAGTAGAAGTAACTATTATCTTATCTGTGACGGGTACCTGCAGAATTCGTTTTGAATTTCGAAAGGATTTTCATATTGCACACAGCAAGTCTAATTTATTTTGTAGTTAGTACTTATATAGTTGATACTTATATCTTTAAGAACGTATTTACCGAAGTTGCCAATTCCTAAATCGTCTATTATAATTTATAACTTATGTAATAATGGTTTTTATTGTGATAAAATACTTATTTCTTGAATAAGTACTCAAACATTTGGAGCGAAAGTAAATTTCTATTTGTACGTAAAGATAATATTTAGCTTAGTTTTACGGATTTGCCGGAAAAAATACCGAAACTGGACTGGTTCGCTTTATAATAAAGCCGTTAAAGGTATTAGGTCAATGTTATTGTAGCGAATGGATGGAGAATTTTTTTTTCTATAAAATTGTTTTTCTACCAATAAACATATAACTGGAACATGACTAGTAAATAAATAAACATAAGGGAATTCATTTGTGTATTTTGTACTGTCTAGTAAAGTAACTCCTAAAATAACTTTAGGTCGGCAACAGTTGAAAGACATCCCCAATTCTTATAAAAAAAAAATATTTAATTTACAACGATATTAAATAGGTAGTTAGGGTTGTATCGCTGCTCACTGACAATACTGGAAATCACCAATATTAATAATGGAGGCGGTTTCCGGCTCCGCTTTGTCAGGCGGGAGGTGTGGTGTTGATGGTGAGCAGAAATGATAAACTCCCAATTTTTATTTTTGTTGAATTTTTTGTATTCTATTCCACCTTTTTATGTTTTTGTCTTTTGCTTTTTATTGTTTCTTGTGGAAACGTAAGTATTTGTATGTGTAATTGTGTACACAGTGTCCCAAAAATAAATCTTTTTCTTTCTTTCTTTCAATGTCGGGGCATGTCGCGTAAGACCGGTCATACAAGAGTGGTTGGAGAGACGGCACGTGACCCTCACCTTCCGGATGATACAGGTGCTTGCCGGACATGGTTGCTTCAGTAAGTACCTGTTTCGGATCGGCTGGAAGCCGACTTCACGATACCATAATTGTAAAGCTAAATACAACTCTTTCTGCCCGCAGTAGAATCACCGGAGAGTATTTAATGATTGCCACCCATCTTAGGAAGCAGCCTGCGGGGCACGAACATTGGTGTAGTTGTCGTCGGAACAGATACAGGTCCGAGAGGCAGAGGTGCAGACGGGTGATGTCCATAAAAGACGACTGGTCAATATCTGTAAGATGCACTCGCTCCCCTTGATCATAGGCAAGTAGCGGAACACCGGGGTGGTTTTAGGTCGGTAAGCCCTCCCAAGGGCGGAGGAGAGCCCAACCCGTCAACAAAAAACAGATACCGAAGAATAATAAACTTATTGTTAAAAAAAGCTAAAGAGAATTTAGCTACTTCACCCTACCCTTTAGTTTACTACCAACTCCAAAGTACTCTTTCTATTATGAATAAAGAAACATGAAAAGAGCATAACAAAATAATTAATTTTGAACATGTAAAAGTATATATATGTACTTGAGAATTGCGAACCTTCTCTTTTATTTTGATTGGTTGAAATTACTTTGTCACGTTTTATTTTAAAGATTCAATAAAACGAACAAACTTTTACAATGTTGTTATATTTAACAAAATATAAATAATAAAAAAGTGGGTAGTGAGTTCGGGTAGGCCGGTACAAAAGGTTGGTCCGTGTATAAGGCCCACAATACCGCACTCACCTGGTTGGTGTCAGCTGGCAAAGGCCTGGGACTGGAGACTGAGGTATCAGCTCGAGCGAAGAGAGTAGCAGAGGCCTGGCGTAGCCTGGCGGAGCGTAGCCCAGGAGGACTGAGGTAACACCTCCGTCGAAGAGAGCAGCCGAGGTTCTCGAGAGCTATTGTCGAGCGCAGCTCTCAAGCCCGAAGAAGTTCCCAGTACGGGAACAAATAAGGCACTTAGAAACCACTGTTATAAGTATTTAACAGATTTATGAGAGTAGAGGTTTTATATTTTAACTGTCGGTTACACTGAGGGTCGGCGCAGAGCAGAGGTACGTGTCGTGTCTCAAGCGCAGTGTTGAGACGACTGTTGGCTGCGCGCGCGCCACCGAACTCGCCGCTTCGGGTGAGTCATCTTGTCGAATTATCTAGAAAAGACAGTTCGCTATACGGAGTAAGCGTCTGTCGTGCTAGTTTGTTTGTTGATAATTTATTTTATGTAATGAAAACTGATTAGATTATAATTTGAAAATTGATTAGTTGGTAAGATTGTAGTATAATTTGTAAATAGTTATGTAAGATTGATTAGATTAAGTTTTATCCTTTTTATGTAGGAACAGTATTTAGTGATCGTGACAACTTTTACCTGAAATAGAGGCAAGATACTGAATCACAGCAAAATAAGACATCTCTTGCCTCTGTCTTTTCCTTACCTCCGTAATGCTTTCTAAATATTTAATAAATATAGCATTTTAAATTTCGAATGTCTGATGCTGAAAACGTGTCATGCGAATCGATTTTAAATTCCGAATGCAGCGGTTACGATTCACAACATTCGATATTTAAAATGTGTTTTTTAAATTTGGATTTGGTTACTTTAATAGCTGGCTGTAAAAATAAAGTAATGTACCGTAACATTACGTTCACATATTTCGTTCAACCGCCACTGGGTTTATTGCAGGTACATATTTTGCAAGCCTCACCTTATTATGTGACTCATGGATATCGGTATTCGAAAGGTTTCCCTGAAAATTACTTGCAAAAAATTTGAACAGTATAATGGAATTCGGGAACAGTACCAAGAGTTTTACTTGACATTTTTAATAAAATAAAATAAAGTGACTCAAATTAAATATTACGTTTCTTTTTAGGTGAGTTCTAGATCTTGGCGCTGGCGATTATTTTATTCATAATTTCAAACTGTTTTCGATTTGTTTAAATAAATATTCACTTCGAAATATTTAAAACAGAATGTTACGGATAAATTTCAAATCTGTTTAAAATTTGTTTTAGAACTGACAACGTCTCAGAAATGTTAGTTTACATGAAAAATATGAATTTATTATTTTTAAACTTTCGCGACTATACGTATTAGAAGTGTAACTCGGGACTTAATCAGTGCAATTCTATCGAACGTCGGGTAACCAAGAAAGGTATTGTATTAATATTATCGCGATAAGGTCCCGAGTTAGACATCCAATATAAATTTGTGAATATAAATTTAATATTTTCAATGATTTCATTAACTAATAAACCGATTACGATGAAACTTGGTATGTGGATAGCTGGAGGACCTGAATTAGCACAGGTTACTTTTTATCCCGATATTCCCTCGGTATCGGGACTTACGCGGGTGAAACCGCGGGGCGCAGTTAGTATAATATCAAGTTGTAATTCATAGAAATATTTCATGTTTCATTAACGGCCTTTACGTCTATAGCAGAAAATTTATGGAGTAATGTCGGGAATACATCGCTTTTGGTGGCTGTAAAGGCCGATACGAGAACGACAATCTCTACCACAAGCATGATGGTAGAAGTTTGCAGTTGATGACGTTGAGCCGCCTTGATGTCCTCCTTGCCTTCTTATCAGCTCATCGAACCAAGCCTCATCGCTCCATTCGATTTTCAGCAAACATTTGCCATTTTTGGTAAATAAACTAGTATATAATACACTTAATATACTGACAGAACAACCTCGGCAGTTTTATTTCAGAATAACATCTTACCTTAAAATAACTCAGGCCATTAGCACCATAAAAGTTCTTCTAGGTAAGAAAAGTTCTGCCCACTCCACACACATAAATTTATTTAATCATTATTGACTCATTACGAGTGAATGAATGGACCACAACACCCAATTCTTTTTCATCTAAGCACACCTTTTTCAATCTTTCGTACAACATCTTTTTTGAAAGCAGTAAAAGATGATGCATAAGAAGATTAAAGAATACGGTGTGAAAATTTGTGTATAGTATAAAAATACAGAGTAATTATTATGTCTATACTATACCATAAAATAATGCTTGAAAATACTTTTACTACGAAAACATTCAATAGGTAAATTATTCATGCAGTTCACACTAACGTTTTTCAATCTGTAAGTAAGAGAAGAGAATTTAAAATCGTTTCACATCCCACAAATCCATTAGAACATTCAGTTTTAAATTCGAAGTACTCATAAGAGTTTCTGAAGGAAGTTTTACCTGGCACCGAGTTTCAACGACAAGGCAACTTTTGATACACGAGAAGGCTTTTACTAGCTTCCCTTCTGGTTAGGACTCTCGTGATAATATAGCAATTAATGTGAGGAAAGTTTCAAACTTAGATACGAAGGTGTAAACCGAAGTTGTGCCTCGCAAACAGTGTGGAAAAGATTTCTAAGTTTCTGTACTAGTTGTTTGATGACCTGAAAAGTTCGGGTTATTTTCTGAGAAGCTAAATTCGACAAGTTTGAGTTTTAGTTAAGTAGTAAGTGATAAATGTTCGAGTGGGCAAATATGAGAGTAGTTTTTTTTATGTCTGATGAACAGTTAATGATATCGACAATTACTCATATAAGCCACGTTTTCACTGGGGGGACATTTGTCCTGCGACATCGTCACCCGACACAAAATATACGAATCCTGCTAAGCTGCACGCGATGTCGCCCGACGTCGCCTGCAACATCTACGGGTCACGGGACATGACAAAATCGACACTCGGAGAGCGTCGGCACACGCAACTTTCGTGTCGTGTCGTTTCGTGAACGTATTGATTTGTGATCCGCGAAACACACAGCACTTCTTGGACGATATCTCAATGACAACTGTGTATTGTGAACAAGGCAAATATCGAGCGATAATGTACCACTAAGTTACTCACGGACTCATACCATGTGAAAGTCGGTCGAAGAGTCTCCGCGTCATATTAACTAGTGAGTACGTGGATATTTTGGGTTACAAGTCTCTAAAAGTTTTTTTATACTGTACAACAAAACAACATAAAAGTTGTTTTCAGTTTAAATCCCTTAATCCATTACTCCCAATAGTAATGTTTAGGTGTTTATGTTTATTCGTGAGTATTTTTGCCTGTAGGTATGAAATGGTATTATATAACAAGTGGTTGTGAGCATTACTTAGTAACAAAATGTAAATTTCTGATGGTTATCCTATTAATTATGCCTTTAAATGTTTGTATATCTGTATTAACCACTTCAAAACAAGGCAAATCTCAATACGACTATCTTTCTTCTGTGCCTATATCTGTGATTATATTCCTTGGGTCATCTCCTTAAAGTAGTTATCTTAATAACAAGCTCCGCGTTTCACAACACCTAATATTTCAAAGAGCACGATTTTGACAAATTGAAATCGTTTGACTTTAAAGGATTTTTTTTTAAATAATAGAGCAAGTGAACTAATGCAAAAGTCAACTTTTTTATATTTATTCATTAGGTACTTTAAATTCGGATGACGTCATTGTGAACTACTCGCCGCACCGATTAAAGACAAGCTTGCTGCAATATCACGAAAAAAATATACGATATGTAAGATAGAACCTTTACGCTCACAATAGCTAATAAACTGTTAACACGATACAAACTAGCGTGGTTCATACTCATTGTAATATTGTACGAGGTGACGCTCAATTTCTTACCTTGCTGTCATTTTCATTATAAAATTGTCTAGACTATGTTTAGATAACGGGCGTTGAACGCGCGTTGGGGTTTTGTATAATTTTCACATGGCAAGTACACGCTTGAACAAAATTCGTGTATTTGTTGACGCGTGTAAACGCGCGTTATCTATATATAGTTTATGTATCTATATATAGTATAAATATAGTCACATATATATACAGCGTGTAAGTTTGAGCTACGCGAAAAACTTACAACAGCCTCTTTTTGTTCATTACTTCTCACAATACAAAAGTCAGTTCATCATAGAAATGCGATATAAATTGTGATCTCTTTCAGGCAACCATTGACCATGTCTATTTACTTTTCTAAAGATCATTTACACCCACAAATCTAATCAACAGATCTTCGTAAAATAGCTAAAGCTCTTGAATAAATACATAGTAAGTAAGACGTTACATGCAATGGCGCTGAAAAGAAACGTGAAGCCTTTTAAGTTTTCTTTTTAATAAATACTCGTAACTACGATACTGCATGCTCACGCACAAGACGTATAAGCCTCCAGTAATAGGGGTTTTTTATCAGGATCCTCTTTGAAATCATACGATCACAAAGACGTTCGGGTAAAAAATATTTCGTAGCAAAATAACGAGACAAAACAAGGGGTAACTATATAAATAAATAGATATAGACGAAGGATAAGCCTACAAACGTCATTGCTTATTTATCTTTCAGTTTGTTCTTCCTTAGAATCGGAGGTGCACTTTGAGTAACGGTATTATAGGGACTTTGGCCAATGATCTTTTGTTTATTCCTAAACCTTCTAAACTGTAAAAGGTATCATGTGCAGGTTTGGGGTGTATAATGATTCTATTTATAACATTAAGGGAATGAAGAAGGATATAGCTCTACTGATAGTGA
The DNA here is from genome assembly GCA_949752705.1 of Callimorpha dominula. Classification (NCBI taxonomy): domain Eukaryota; kingdom Metazoa; phylum Arthropoda; class Insecta; order Lepidoptera; family Erebidae; genus Callimorpha; species Callimorpha dominula. Next base: position 5,322,368 of record OX457005.1, read on the forward strand.
GCCATCAAGCGTTTATAACACCATTTTAATTCACATGGTATTAGGTTAGCAAAAAGATAGTAGGTCACTTCCTTGGTCTCAAAGGAAATATGTTCAGAGATAATCTTTTAATAATAATAATCATTTATTTGAAGCTGCATAGGCCCATAGATAAATACCTTAATCTAAATATGCATACCTAAACAACTTAGTTACTGTTAGTAAATAAAACTTAAAAATAAGTTAGTAACACTTCACTAAGTCACTAAGTACCAATGCACTAAGTCTTTGTGCACTGGTACTTGCCCCCGGAAGCGACGGAATACCACACCTTGCGGCCAAAAGCTTTCGTCTAACACCTGGTGCAGATAACAGTTGGGCACTCGCACCACGAAGGCCTTGAAGTTGACGTTACGGCGCGACTCAAGCAGCTGCACTCTCGGCGCCTAATTAAGCTTCTGGCACACGTGTTTGACGATCTCATCTGCCTCAGTGCTGTAGTGTAGGCGAGAGATGTATACCGGGGTGTTCGGAGCAGCGGCATGCTTTTATACGGACCTTAAAACATATCAGCGTAAGGAAGAGATTGTCTTTGAACCCCATACTTCAGAAACAACAACTCCTCAGGAGTTAAAAATAACCTGGACACGAACGTGTAAATTCCAAACGCAAAAGTCTTACTTGTCAAAGCTGAGATATACTATTGAGTAAAACGTTAAGCTTCAATATTTGCACTATCAATCTTAAACATGGAGAAGCTAAAATATAAAACTATAAAATCAAAGTTCGTTGATCTCTAAGCTCAGATATCGGGGATAAGTTTAAGATCCGCACGCAAGCAGCCAGCATCTTATACATAGCCCCCGGCTCTTTGGAACGAAGCACGTAGTATCCGATATATTGAGATAAAACCAAGTGCATCACTACATGTTCTTACTTGATAAATATGTAAGTAGTATTAAGTTCGCAAATAACAGAATGGCTGTAGTAACATCCCATATAAAGGGCTATTTCATGATATTTATTGAAGTAGTTATAACTGATAATACATATATTATATTAATTAAAGATGAACGGCTTTACTCAAGTGTGTTTTTCGGGGCTTCTAACTAATTTCTATAATCTTATCTTATCTTATCCTACTAATATTATAAAAGCTAAATTTTGTGAGGATGGACTGATGGATGTTTGTTAATCTCTCGCGCAAAAACGGCTGAACGGATATGGACGAAATTTGGCACAGGGGTAAATTATAATCTGGAATAGCATATTGTTTCTTTTCATTTCGGAAAAATATAGGGTTCCGTGAGATAGATTTCACTAAAACATCCACGCGAATGAAGTCGCCGGCAACTGCTAGTAAATATATGTATATACCACTCCTGAAACGTATGTATCGTTGTCTGTATCTATTAAATTATACGAACAATTCTTGTGTATATATTGTGTTTTTCGGAAACGGCTCTAACGATTTGGATCGAATTTTATTCATCCTAAAAAACACGATTTTACAATGAAAAATCAACGAACGAAGTTATTCGTACAAATAAAGGAATGTTACGTTACAAAGTTGTTGCAACAGTACGAGACTAGTAAACATTCTGTATTCAAATTTAATAGCATGTACGCTCATGTCTAACGAATAACGTTAAATAATACATATTGAGAATATACAGGGTGTGTTTGAAAATAGAACACTTTCTTAAATCATTGAAAGGGCCTGACTCTAGCATGCAGTTACAAAAAGAATTTAAAAAAAATATCCGCTTACAATACTTGTCGTGGGAGAGCCATGCTCCGGCACCGGGCCGAACTTGGGCCGGTTTGAGTCGGAGTGATACCACGGTTTCACAGAAAACTGGCAGTGAAGCAATGTTTCGCCGAGTGAGTGAGGTTACCGGAGGCCCTAACCTTCCCCCGGATGTCTTAATAAAAGCTGTTCCCGGATCCCTCCTACTTGAGGTGCAGTACGGCACACCGTGTGGTTTTAGTCGATTCGATTCCGACACACCGCTCCATCGAAAGCCCCGGTGGGGTGACGACCCGGGGGGTTTCCACACGCACAAAAAAAAGGCCCTAACCTTCCCTCCCTGTTTGTTTTGATGCTCTTATTTGGAAAGTAACCGTATTGATGGAGTTGGGTATTGACTTAAAGGGCTCGGGTTTCCCGGCTATAGCCAATTGGCATTACAGGCATGTGACCTTGACCTTTCTCCAATGCATTTGTAAAGGCACAACCCTACCGTTCCTTTGCCTTTTCAATATACGCCCAATTTTCCCATCTTTGATTCCCAACGTGCCCGGTCGGTGGTAATATGCTTGCCTCTTATTACGTGATTAGGACCAAATTATTGTTGGCAAAACGTGGGGGATTTATCTTATACTCCCCTGCCATACCCTTTTGGGGATACAGGCGTGAGTGTTTGTATATATGTACCTGAAACTCACCAGAGCTCATCGAGTGTGTTTGGTGTTGGCAATCCACAAGTGACCACTAGTGTTGCAAATGCCTAATGGTACGGGAAACCGCTTGCGTTAATCGTGCCGTATCTTTATTTCAAAGTACTATAAACTAAAAAATAAACCAATACCTTACGTGAATCTTAAGAACGATTCACTCATATTATTCTTAGTCTTGACATTACTGATAGTATTTGCTCAACTTTATTCACTCTGAGCCATGCGATTTTAAAGATTTAACTTCTTTATCATAACTTAACGTACATAACTTACATACTATATATAATTTAATATACAAACAGAGTACATGGGATAGGAGAAATAAACATGCTTCATTGGTCTATGATATGCAGTGAGAAATTTTGCGCTTGAATGCATTTCACCCTTGGTTTTGATACAAATATTTATCTATACATAGTATGCTTATATTTTCAATTAGTTCTTGGTAGTATATTAACAGTTGTTCAGTTAAATTGCCGAGATAAAATACTTTAATGCGTTGAGTGTCTATAGAACATGATTTGTTCAGGATTCTGTCTAGGAGAAAAATTGATAATTTACTCTAAAAAATATGGATTTTGGAAATAAAAATCTTGGAAAAATGCTTTTCCTCGTGTAGATACATAACAATATATTATCTGTTTGGTTTATTATCAATTTTAATAATTTTGTTTTTTAGACAGACATCACATTGTTTTCGCCACATCAAAAAGTCGTATTTTTTATTATTTAGTGATTTTGATAGCTTATAGCAATAGAGGTGAGAATATTGCTAACACATTTACCATCCTCGATATTATACACCTAGGTCTATAGTTTCATTTATGTCAACCCTCTCTCAGAGAACCGGTCCAATATGAACACATATGTTACAATAATTAAATTGTAGTTATCATTTAATTTACAGATAATTATCTTGAGTCTGGGTTTTCTTTGTAGCTGTTATATTATTTAATCAGGTAACTCCCACACTCTCAGTGTTGCTGCACACTACAAAAATACACAATTATTATTATTATTGTCCACTATTATTTATGTCATTTATACTATTTTTATTCTCGAGAAGAAATTTAAAGAGTTGAGAATTGAGTTTAAAGGATCTGCTGCTAAGTAGCAAGCTGACCAATTCTTTTAATAGTAATAAATGGTTTCTTTTTTGGTTCTTTGGTAGTTACACACTGACCGTTTCATACAGTTTGACTACAAACTAAGATTTGTCCCCATAATACACAAATATATGAAACTTGTAGCCTAATATATATATATAATATATATATATATATATATATATATATATATATATATATATAATATATAAATAATATATACATATAAAGGAGAGCGAATCCTCGCTTGCCAGGATATTTCAGATCGGCTTGACCCCTTGGCGTTGCGTGGAGATGTAGCCTCGCTCTGCATTCTCTACCGCATATATCATGGGGAGTGCTCCGAGGAATTGTTCGGACTTATACCGGCTGCAACGTTTCGCCATCGTTCAACGCGACAAAACTTTCGTCCCCATCACCTGGATAATTAGCAATCCACCACTGTGCGGTTTTCCAGAATTTTTTTGCCTCGCACAACCAATCTTTGGAACAAATTGTCGCCTGCGGTGTTTCCGAACTGATACGACCTTCAAACCGTCAAGAAAAGAGCGTACTCCTTTTTCAAAGGCCGGCTACGCATTTATGACTCTTGAGTTGCAGGTGTCCATGGGCGACGGTAGTCACTTACCATTAGGTACAAAGTAGAAGTAAGTTATTTGACGACCAAAGGTTTCTGTCATGGTTATTACACAGTAGTTGGAAGTGTGGTGTTAAATAAGTAGGGGGAGATGGGGAATTGAGGATAGTAAATAGGGTAGTGAGTGCGCGCATTTTTCGGCGTTGACGAATAGGCAACCATCTGAGTTGAGAACGAAAGGTGGAAATATGGTCATATTTACGAAGATTAAAAATAAATCGAATGCAGTTATTAAGAAAACGGTCTAATTTATCGAGAAGATCTGCATTCAGGTCATAACAGCACATATCACCATAGTCGATTAAAGGAAGGATAAGAGTTTGCACGAGCGTGGTCTTAGTTTTCGCAGGGAGAAATTTTTTTAGGCGATATATGGCTCTGAGGGTTCCGGTAACCCTTTGACATACGTTTTACGACAGCCCAGGTTTTTCACCGAGCGAGAAATGGGTATAGTTGTACCGTTAAAAATCACAGCAGGGAGTGCCTTAGAGTCGACTCTACTTATCGATCGGTGACTACCAATTACAATGGCCTGACACTTTGTCGGGTTAACAGAAAACCCAAACCTGTTAGACCAGTTTTCACTGACTTCGAGGTCTCTATTAACCATGTCAATAGCTGTTGTTATATCTTCAACCTTAGCTTGGGAGTACAGTTGCAAGTCGTTGGCATACAGATGATACGCACATTGAAGTTCAAGGGTTAGGAGATTAATAAACACAGAAAATAGCAAAGGAGAAAGAATACCGCCTTGAGGGACACCAGAGCCAACATCGCACCAGCTCGAAGACAGGTCGTCGACACGTAGGGGATTGTTAGGGCCTCCGGGCATACACTCGGCAAAATACAACACAAGCACTGCTTCATTGATGGTTTTTGTGAGGCCGTGGTATCACTCCGGTCGAGCCGGCCCATATGTGCCGAAGCATGGCTCTCCCAAGAACAATAAATAAAAATCTTATAGAAGTTGTAGTTGTGGCTTATAATTTTTATGCTCATAAAAATTAGTGTTACTAGCTTACCTAAACTACAAATGTGTGTATTTAAAATTGGATATATAAGATTAATATTAATATGTAAAGTTGAATATACTTGAGGTAATATTTGAATTTCGATGTTCAAATATCTTAAATACATTTACCCACATAGGTATATATTTGCGTAACATGAGTATTATTAATACATCATTATATTAGGTACGAACTAAATACACCTCTATAGGTTCGAGCAACATTGTGAGGTTGTTGTTTAATTAGTGTTAGTACATGTACCTACACGTAGAAGATTTTTTTGCTCCAGCTAATGAACATGTAGTATATTCTTATTATTTACAGTTATTAATATCTTAAATTTCATAATATATAGTCTACTATGTAACTGATTGAAACATATTCTACCTTTTCATCAATACAAATAAATAAAATATTGGATATATATGTATATTCATATTTATTTAATATTAGTATGTGTATATGTATCATCATCATCACCTATGTTGGGGTCGGCTTTCAGTCTAACTACGATACGGCCGAACTTTGATATTTTACGTGAAGCGACTGCCATCAGACCGCCACAACCCAAGTACTAGGCGATATCGAAGTTCTATAGTTAGACAGGTTGTCGGACATTTTAGGGCCCCAACTACCCATAACGAATACCACAGATGTTTGTATGGCACCCGGGACCGACGGTTTAACGTGCTCTCCGAGGCACGGAGGGGTCTTAATGTGTTAAGAATGTTCACCCATCCTAGATTGACCTGGCTAGTATTACTTAACTTTGTAATGTGTTAACCTACTAGGTTACCATTTAGCCACGAGCCCCTCTAGTATGTGTTTATGTATGTATATGTGTTTATAGCTATTTTATATTTATTTTTGTTTGAACCTATAAAATGTATTTAAGGTAATTATATATGATTATTATGTATCTATTTTCGTTTACATTCATATAGTTTAATAAGCTACTGAACTGAGTTTGTCCTAAAAACTGCCCTTTGACTAATCCATCACATTTGTCAAAAGGTTGTCTGGAAGAAATCGCAACTAGCGATAAGACCGCCGATTGTACCAGTATTCAATGTTTCTATTTTATGTTGTAACTTTTTCTATGGTGTACAACAAAGAACATTGTAATGTATTGTACCTATTATGTCTGTTTTTTAAGCTCGTACAGTCATTTGCACGACACCTACATCCCAGAGATACCGCACGAGTTTTTTGTTCATACAAATAAAACTCAAACAAAAATAAGTAAAAAGAGAAATAGATGTTGCAGATTCACGAATTGAGTTGTTTTTTTTTACTTTAGCAAGTCCGTCTTCAAAGATTTTAAGCGTTAGCGGATGGTATGAGAAACATTTCAAGTATCACAACAGCGATGATATTGGTTAGCAATACCCCGGATGTGTGCTCACATAGTAGGTATGACAGCTAAATTAAATATTTCATTGCAAGCTATATTGAAGCAAAATATAAATTAAGCGGCAGTGTTTCTTAGTTGCATAGCTTATATTCCATTTTGGGACTCGAGTGCGGACAATGAAAACAGTTTTTATGAATTGTATAAAAGGTAATAAGTACATAGTTTAATTACGGTGGCCGCACAGCCGGTGATTCGGGCTTGATCTTGGCTTGACTCCTGCAATTAATGTTGGCTTTAACTGTGACCGGTGCCACGTTCCAATTACTGGCCACTTGGCGAAAGTAATAAGATGTGGAGGTTTATTTATTTACACTTTATGCACATTCAGTACATAGGCAAGTTCGCATGTAATGCCTAAGGCATTTTCTACCAGCCAACCATTGGGTGATGCAGAGAAAACAGTAAGTAACTAGGCGCGTTTAATTAAAATTAGTTTAATAAGTATACAAACACAATATTATCTAATCACACTAAATAAACAATGTAAAATGAAGAAAAAAAATGTTTGTATTCTTAAAAATGTTTGTATTGTAACAACTTCAAATGAAAAATAAAAATTAAAAAAACTACAAAATTTTTACATGTTGCAACTGTTTATCGACTGTTTAATTCTTTATTATTGTGTACATAAAAATACATTTTAAAGGGACTAACGTATATTCAACAACCTTACAGCAGACAATACTGACAATGCCGATGCATATTGGCCTGTTGGTCAAGTGATTAGTGACCCTGACTGCTGAGCCAGAGGTCGTGGGTTAGATTCCTACTCAAGACAAATAATTGTGTGATGAGCATGATCATTTGTTCTGTGTCTGGGTGTTATTTATCTATAATATGTATATATTTAGAAATATATAAGTATGTTTATCAGCAATCTGGTTACTATAGTACAGTCTCTCCCTAGTTTGGGATCAGACGGCCGTGTGTAAGATGTGTAAAGTTATTATTATTATATTTAAATCTATATTCTTGAATATTCATCATATGTGATTTTAAAAATACTATTTCCATTTTCTAGAATTTCCAACCTGTTAGTGTGTCATATAAGGCAAGTTGGAATATTCGGTTCTTTGCGTATAGTTTGAATTTTTTGTAATTTTTAGGTTGTACACCTTAGAAAACTAGTTGGTTTTGTATGCTATATTGCTTTTGTATATTTATTTATCAGGTACACTTTTATTGATCGCTACCGCTTATGTTTTGTAATTAGAAAATCTAAAGAGACGTACTATTTGTTGCTGGTTCATTGTTCAAAAATGTTATCGGATTATTTCAATGAACTCTTCTGTTTTCGATAAGTAGGTATTCATTTACTACTATTGTCTAGCTTATTTTTACTATATTTACTATATTTACTATATTTACTATATTTACTATATTTTTGACTAGAAAACAGTAGTAATCATCGTACTCTTATTCAAAGATCAATCTAAAGGAGAAATTATAACTAACTACTACCTAACTAAAAAATAATTTTTGAGGATATAACTGTATCAAAATGCAACGATAGCATCTAATAATTCAGGCTACATAATTAAAAAATAATCATGGGCTTTTTTTACGATTATTAGTAACCTACGTAGACCCCCAGCTAAGCTAAATCCAAGTGTTTAGTGGTTTACGTTGTTAGTTCACTAGGTAGGGTTCGAACCCGCTACCAATTTGTTAAAAATGAACTAACTTATCTTTTGTTATACCATTTTTAGGAGATTTCGGATAAGTGACATCGGAATATGACATTTCGATACTGAAAGCCTTAATGACATAACAACACGCAAATGCCTACAGGTCACTTGCACTTTTTTTACACTTAATTATTATGGACATGTACTGCACTCTCCTCAAAATTTCTGCTTCTCAAAATGCCTTGACATTACTCAGTCCCTATATCACGACATCTAGCACGCCTATATGATTAACGTCATTATTTTTTTGTGTATTAAAAATAGTAGTTTATTTGCAAATACGACTTAACTTAACAATTTTGTTAAGTTAAGTCGTTAAGTTAAGTATTAGATTTGAAACTGAAATTGATCCGTGCCTCCTCACTTCATTGAACTTTAAAGTATAAAAGCTGTAAGAATAAAATTATTTTATTAAAATATTAAATGGAATAGTCAGCAATGTTTGTATAATAAATGAGTTTGATCAAGTTGAAACTTAGCTAGCGCTAAGGCACGGTAATGTTATCCAGTATTGTAACTCGGTGCTGTCTTTAAAATAATTACCTACAGCCGCGCGATACGAAACACGCAAAATGGCTGCCCGTCCACAGTATTTTAACTCCATCTACTTATTTGAGTTTCTTTCTAGTTTTGTGATTGTAAATATTATAATAAGTATATTTTTGAATTGGTTTGTAAATGAAATAGGAAGTTATAATTAAAAATACATGTTGTGTTTTTAAATTAGAATATTTAATAATAAAAAAAAACACCCTTATTTTAAGACTGAAAAATATTTGCGCCTAGACTGATACGTACGAAAAGCTTTATTGTTAATTTTAATAGTATTCAAATTCAAATTCAAAATCATTTATTCAATTAAGACACTTAGTGACATTTATGAACGTTAAATTGAAGCTAGAGTTAAAATCATAGATCGGCACAAACAGACGCCACAGCATGTACTGGATTGTCAAGGTAAATTAGATGAAAAACACCAAAATCTACTGCCTGTTTGTGTCGATCTATAACTTCCAGTTTCCAAAATGCGTAGGGCCTTATAAGAAGAATACTGGCAAAGAAACTCATGACCACTCTTTTTAAAAGTCAGATCTTCAGGTACAATAGTGATAGTGTTACACGAGAGGTAAACAGGATGCAAGCTGATGCCACCTGAATTTCATTTTATTGAAATGCTCCAAAAGCTAACGTAATAAAAAATAAAAATTACTCAGTGATACCGTTGAAGGTTTGAACCTATTAAACATAGAAATCATTCAAGGTGCACATCTACCTTCATTCAGTTGCAAAATCTACTGTTAAAAATAATTCGTGACTGGATTAAGAGGCTAGAGTTGCAGTTGATCGAACCAAAATAATAGTATAGGCTAAAGCATCGCTGACTAGGCCGACCAGTCACCCCAAGCAGCACCCGTTCACGAATATGACGCATGGACCAGCCATCATCTCCTTCGCCATATCAGAGGGTAAGAAATGACCCGCCCCATGACGACGCCGCAAGCAATGACATTTTAGTGAGCATGACGAACCATAGTCGAGATACTGATAAAAATCACTAATAGTCAAATTACCATAATAATCGTCACGCATTACTTTCAACTGACAATGGTTTGTTAATAATTTAGCTTAATTATAAGACAAAGAAGTTTGTGTGTATATACCTAATGACACCTTAAGCCCAAGACTGTTTGTCGTTTAGATAATCGTTGATCGTATAGTAGGATTTACTAATAAGGTGAAGGTTTTTACCGTTCACTTGAATTTATCTACAGGAAGGTCGATAACATGTGTAGGAATTTTATTATAAAAACATATACCAAGACCTTCGAACGAGTTGTGTACTTTATGTAAGCGATGATAGGTCCCAACGAATTTAGACTTGTTTCTTGTATTAATATTGTGTATATCACTTAGTATAATAAATACATTGCCATATTAAGTAAGTATTTGTACTTATTTCAATCAAATACACAAATCGCAAGCTTACTGCTTACAAAAGCATCACACCATTCGTTTGTCACTGTAGCGCATTTGCGACAGGTTGCATACAGAACTTGAGACGCGTAGGTACCTATGACTCGGTTTCCGACCGTTTGTATGAAGATAGAATACTGTATAGATAATATAACCGTGACTAAGGGCACTTAAATATTCAGTTCAGACACTTTTGTTATTAATAATACATTCTTTAATCTTAATTTTAGATGAATTATTTTCAAAGACATTTTTTTGCACTGATGGCCAAAATGAGCAAACAATGATAAATTTTTCTTTGTTTGTTTTTCAGTCTAGACTCTGTGTTCCAACATTTTTATTAAAAACCTTTTAACATCAGACAATAAGAAATTGTACGTTAAATAAATCATAATCACCCGCTGTGAAGGTTGGTTTTTAATATCTATCATAAAATTGTACGTGTTTTGTTATTTTTATTATCTTTCGTCATAGATTTATGTTCAATATTTTTTACATGAAAGGCTAGGTTCGCATGACACTTAGGTTTAGTTCAGACTAGACGTACTTTACTGGAAAACCCTTTGCGGTGTACACTGCCTGCAAAAAGTAGCAACACCTCTTCCTTTTTTGTTCTCCCTTTGGTTATTAGAGGATACTGGGGAGTAACAGCAAGAGAGCGAATGGAATTATCGTCTCCAGGTTTTTTCGGAGGATAAACATGGCCTGAAACAGATCTCTCCTCACATGAAACCGTAACTCTGAGAATTAACCGATAGGAAGTGTAAGTATTTGAAGGCTACGAAGTAGAAAATCCTGTTTAAAAAAATACTGATTTTCCATCATCTGAATATGAGGAGTTTGTTTTGCCCGATGTCTTCTCACCAGGCCGGCAGGCAGGCAGATTTTCATAATCATATTAATCATTATCATTTATTAATTTATTTAACATAGGTGTATATAGATACAGATACAGATAACATTCATTATGTCCACTATGTTATGCCATATGGCGTACAAATGCAGTAGTACTGAGAAGAAATTTAAAAAATAAGTTTGAAGATAGAGTTACAATAATAAAGTAAGCGAGATCAATATAAAAATGTATAAGTCATGTATATTATATAAAATTATCATTAGGAAATTCTTCTACAGAGTAGTAACATTTGTCAATCGATAGTTAGATAGTTAGATAGTTAGAATTTTTAAAAGCTAAATCCAACACTAAAGCAACTTGGAAGGTAGTAAAAAATATTATTAACCATGACACTAAGAATAACCCCTCAACTGAGCTGCTTAAACTTGAACCGGACCCGGATATATCAGTCAACATGGTAAACAACTTCTTCGCGAATATAGGCCACGATCTAACTCAAAAACATAGCACCAATCCTCATATCACAACTATTTCTTCTTACGATTCTGGGCCTGCTAACTCTTTAGTACTATTAGCAACGGATGAATGTGAAGTAAATAGTATAATTCATGGTCTCCGTAGGGACTCAGCAGCGGGCTGGGACGGCATTCCTCCTAATTTACTTCAAGTGTGCTCCCACTATTTAGTCCCCCTTATAACTCATATCTGCAATATTGCCGTTGAAAGCGGTATCTTTCCAGCAGCATTTAAAAAGGCAATCGTACACCCCATCTTCAAAAAAGGAGATAGAGACAGTGTCAATAACTATAGACCGATATCTGTCCTATCTTCGCTATCTAAGGTCTTGGAAAAAATACTGAATATTAGATTGATGAAATTTTTAACAAAGGAAAATATTTTGGCTAGTAATCAGTACGGATTTAGAAATGCTATGTCCACAGAAGACGCTGTAGCATCTTTAGTTGACAATATGATTGACAGGATGGATAATAAACAAAAATGTATAGGTATTTTCCTTGACCTCGCTAAGGCTTTTGACACTGTCTCTATTCCCCACCTTATTAATAAAATGGAGAAATTGGGCATTCGAGGACAATCCTTACAAATTTTTAAAAGTTATCTTAACAACAGAATGCAGTGTGTCAAGATAGGGTCATCAATTAATAACTACCTTCCCCTTAGTTACGGTGTTCCCCAGGGCTCCATTCTTGGTCCAACACTGTTTTTAATCTATATTTATTCACTCTGTAACCTTTCCATTCCAAAATGCTCCATCTACACCTACGCCGATGACACAGCTCTTCTTATTCACCGTTCCAACTGGCCTGAGACTTTCTCTTCAGCTGAGTCTGCTCTGGGTAAAGTGATGACTTGGCTCTCGAATAATATTTTGACTCTCAACTTAAATAAAACGACGTATCTCACTTTTACACCAACTTCCAGCACTCTGCCTAATTCCGATGTGTTTAAGCTGAGAGCTCATGATTGTCAACCCACCATGGATCTATCCTGTAACTGTCCCACCGTCACTAGAACCGATAATATAAGATACCTTGGAATTTTCATTGACAATCATTTAAACTGGCATGTGCATATAAGTACGATGACCTCACGTGTCCGCAAGCTTATATGTCTCTTTAAAAAACTGCGTCACTCAGCAACACAGGAAACTCTTACAATGGTTTACTACTCACTCTGCCAGTCCATCGTAGCTTATTGTATATCCGTTTGGGGGGGTGCTGCCAAGACGGTTTTACTACAGCTTGAACGGGCCCAGAGAGCGGTCTTGAAGATCATGATGTGCAAACCCTTTAGATATCCCACCACTCTGTTATATTCTGAATGCAAGGTTCTTACAGTTCGCAAAATGTATGTGCTCCAAACAATACTCCGTAAACACAACACTCTTCAATATGATCCAGAAAGCCAACACACACGAAGATCTTATAAAGTCTGTGGTACTGTCACTTTCAGAAGTGCCCTCGCCAAGAGACACTTTCGTGTCATTGCAGGTCATCTATATAACACCTTAAACAAACATTGCCAGATTCATCACCTTACTAAAAGAGAATGTAAAACCAAAGTAGTGAACTGGCTACTTGGACAAGATTACGATGAAACAGAGGCATTGATCAGACTCACTGTTCTATAACACTGCGGTTGTGTGCTATAATAGCCATACTGAAAAGATGCATGCAAGCAGTATACACACACACACTCATACCCACACACACCCACACCCACACACTCACACACACACTCACACACTCACACACACACACTCACACACACACACACACACACACACACACACACACACACACACACACACACACTTACGCGCACACGTACATACACGTCTTATCATAAGTCATCACTGAGAGAGGAACTGGTACCCGTGACACAAGTTAAATCTTACTACGGGTGCCAGAGCCCGACTGCATTAGTTTCTAAGTAATATATTGTTGTGATAATATATATGTATGCACTGCACTACTATTATCTATTAATAAATTATTATTATTATATTATAGTAATCTTAACTGTTTCTTAGATCTATAAATAGTTAATTTTATTATAGGATCCGGTAGTTTATTAAATATACGTGGTCTCATTCCTAAAACACTCTTTTAACTAGAGTTATCTGACATCTATGATTGGGTAGTAGGCTTTTGTACTCAATCTATTCTAGTTTTTGTAACAAATCATTTGGTAACGGGTGATTTTAAATCGACACAGGCAGATACTGTATTATCTATTATAATTTTTTTTTAATTTTACGTTTGACAAAGCAACCTATTTTTGTGGTGACTCTGTGTACCCACACATGGTTGATGTATAGTTTTCAATTATATATTTTTTTTAATTAGCTAATTCGAATAGTGTGATCAATTCTATGCAATAAAGATTTTAAAATTTGAATTTGATCTAACTTTAATAAGCCGCTGAAACATGAATGTACAGAAACATACTCATAGAGGCGTTTGATAGGCTTTTTTCTACCCAATTTCCAAACGTGTTTCATTGTGTTTTTTTTACTAATAGGTATCAATCAAACCTATCCCAAAAGTAGGAAATACTAGTATAAAAGTAATTTTTGTTTCTTTATCTTAATATATATATTTCTTCTGTACGTGTGTATGTGGTTGTTGTTGGTGGTTCGAGAATGGTTTAGATTTACAATTGTACCCGGTAGATGGCGATAGGGTAACAGGAATAAAAAATTTTACGTTTCAGCACGAAAACGTCTATCGTGTCCGCTGGTGTATATTATAAACTTTTATCAAGGGGGAAGCAACCTTCCGCGTCGCTGCCAGGCGCTGCACTGAAACTCGGGCATCCCCGAAATACACACATGAGTAAAAACGTATATCTTTTACAAATAGGAAGTACTAGTCTCTAAAAAGTCAAAATTTTCCATAAATAAATAATCTACAAAATTAAAGCACGTCAGCTAATTGTAATTTAATAAATTCTCACATTATTTCCTTTGCGGACATTGTAGAGGCAACGTGATCGCCCGGAGCGACTGCTACGTCGTCTCGCATGGCACGATTTTATCATAAGTTTAGAGTTTCACCCTAAAGGCGGTACGTCCTGTACGACGCCCGTGTACCAAAGATTGTTATGCAACTTACTATCGAAATAAACTCGCAAGAGTCCTTAATTTCTGAGCAAATGAAAATTTCAGACGAACACACAAATGATCCTGACTAGGCCGTTATTCAAACATATGTATACTTTTATTGTAATTCATACACAGCTCTCCCGAAAGAGATTTCTATGGATAATATCTGTATCATTGTATTTAGTTTTTCAATAAGATCCATATTTTATTCCCATATACATTTCTCACCACATATCCTCACACCAAACAAATAATGTTATTTCTACAGCTCTTAAAATAATTTGAGGAAATAGAACCTGTATTATTGCTAGCAGAGCGCTGAAGGGGACACAGACGACAGCCTTTTCAGTCATGAAGCCTATAAAATATATGGACACAGAGGCTAAACAATGCCTAACATATTTAACAACAGACGCTACCTAAAGTCATGATTAATAAACTAACTTGGATAATAAAATGCATACTCAATCGAAAGTTTCCAACTAATCCTGTGTTCGTACTTATTTGGACATTAGGAGTTCGTATTTAGTTCACGTGGCATAAAACATTTACCTAATGTGTACCTTTTTGTCTGGCTTGATTACTCTGTGTATCGTCCGAGTTCGCACTAACAGAGTGTTGATTACTTTTGAGGGACTTTAGTCGTGATTCTCGTTTGTACGAGAGTTTGTACAATGTTTTTACTTCTGTAAAGGATCTTTAATACTCTTCATGCATACAAATCTATTTGTACACAGTACACAGTTCGTGGTTTACACTATCGTCATTGCTGTACTTAATTTGATCACGTACACAGTAGTTATTTTCAATTTGCATTCGTAATATTAAACATATTTCATTTTATTAATTTAATCTGAAAAGAGTAACTTGTATAAATATGTAACTAAATGCTTACACTTTATTTTTTTCGTCGTTTGCTACAATTATTACTATAAGCTTGTAACTTGCCGTTCTCCATAAAGATTATATAGGTTTTTGCGATAAGCAAATACCTAGATATGCTCTGGAGATTAAAGAAACATTCACCACCTTCGGGTAGCCCGGTAACGGCTGGCCATCCCGTCCGGTAATGAGGTTACATAGTAGGCTATATTAAAGATATCAGCCATCATTTCCCAGAGAGGATTAATTGTTTGCTGTACCTATATAACCAACTTTAACTTACCTACCTAAGTATAAATATTTGTATGCTATGATACAAATATATTTAATCATATTAAGTAGGGCACAATAAATTTGAACTGAATTTGCAGATATCGAGCGGGAAGGCACCTCCACACTACAGAAGTAGCTAGCTACTATACTACTAGTGCAGTAATGCATTTTTGCTGATCAGCAGGGTTACCAAAGCAATGCAATGGAAGATAAATAAGGTTGACAACTTGCAAGTTCGACTACCGGTAATACGAATAAGCGCAGGCAAGTGCCTACTATCAAACTTTAGAAATCGTTACACATAATTTTTAATTATGCAAATCAAAACTTTATTCACAAATGCATCAGTTAGAGTAAAGCGTCAAATATCTATAAAATAAACTTTTTACAATTGAATTTTCATAAAAAAAAACAGTTCAATGAAAAACGGTTTTAAAACACAAAAGTATAGATTGAGTTTTTGGTTTAAAAAAAGTCAGTAGATTGAACACTAATAGAAGCAATGAAGTGAACCTGATGCCCAGTGTTACACTCACGATCGAACGAATCCATTCATTGGTTCATTAACTCAGTTTCATATCTAGTACGGTTTGTTTTAACTTTTGAAGGAATATATTATTTCTGATTTCACACATGTTTTGGTTACGTTTGAACAAACAACGTATGTTGATCGAGTGGAAGGCTATTATAATAACCTATTAGGTATTAGTAACTGTTGATACTTGAGCACCATGAATAAATATTATTGTTTACTTTAGCGTAAATGAAATGCGTAACGGACACGTAAGGGGAAGTTTCACAATAGCGCCCAATTACTGAGAAGATTACAGAGTTCAGGCTTCAAAAAAGAGTGGGAGAGGAAAACCGCAAACTACCTGGATGACAAATATCTGGAAGGACATGCTAAGGCTTGGCCTTTCAGATGACGATGCTTAATTCCGATGCCGACCCCGCGTATCGGGAAAAGGCGAGGGCAAAGAAAGAAGAGTATACTTCAGTGTGAAGATATCTCTTTATAATAAATGTTTATTTATTTGTCGCTATTTTTTAATTACTTTACTACTTGATAATGCATATCAAAGATAATAATAATTTATCTAGATGTTATAAATACATTTCTTTAAGTAGAACAGTAATATAAAAGTCATCAACCTTTAAAAAAACCGTATTTCAAAACAAATATTAACACACTTTTACGATACACTAAAATAAAAATAAACCTCTCGCTAAAACTCACCAAAACAATACGAGTTTCAATAATTTTAAATATTTTAAAGTTTAAATATTGTTTTAAATCAATGCAGTGAGAGATATTTTCATAAATCATCTCAAACAAAGGTATGACAGTTGAAGCTCATGCGTGTATTAACGGCACATCGAGTGGAACGGTGGTTGCCTATTTCAATAAATTGTCAGAAGACCTTCGACATAGAGAATAGGCACTTCTCTGCGCAGGAATTCCGAAATCTTTTCGATTGCCAGCTAGCCGCACAGCTAACCTGCCAGTCTTCTTGAGTACTACTGCATAAGGAGTAGTCACAATACCTATCCAGCCTTGTGGAATATACCTTTCATTATCCAGATTCCCAACTACCCCAGCTGACTCTGCGGTGAGGCTGTCAGGACAATCAATCCACGAGCATAACCGTGACAGAAATTTACAAATTTTACCTCTAATATAAGTATATACCTACTTGTACTAGAAACTACTATACTATATATATATATATATATATATATATATATATATATATATATATATATATATATATATATATTTCATTATGTCAAAACTGACAAAAATATACATACTTACATACGTCTGCTCGTTTGCCCCCTAAAATATAAAAAAAAAATTCACGATAACTATAATTTGGTCCCTTTTGGGAATTGAAAGATGGGAAAATTTGGGATAGGCAAGCAAGGAAGGCCATGGAGGGAAAAAATTGGGGGACAAATATGGAATGCTACTTAGTTAACAACTTTATATCAATATTTTTTTATGTTTGTTATGATAATTTAATAATTCGTTGACAGAGTAGAACGTGTTCTGTTGTAACTATATGCTTAAGGAGTTTATAAATTTATTAAGCGATAATTCTTTGTTGTCATTTGGTATCTTATTATATATTGTGACACAACGGCTTTAGTAAATTCAAGGGACACAATAATAACTTAAAAACATAGGCAATTTTAGTTATGTTGATTAAAATTGTGATCTCTTAGAGGGTGAAATTTGACCCTAATTGATATGAACAATAAAGCTACGATAACGGGTCGGCAGCGCGTCTGCGACTCCACTGGAATGCAAGCGTCCATAGGCTACAGTAACCACTTACCATCAGGTGGGCAGTATGCTTGTTTGCCAGCGACTTTTTTTGGTATAAAAAAAGTTTTTTTTTATTAATACACATAAATAAAGTCTAACAATAGCTACCTAACAAAACAAAAAAATAAAAGAAAACCGGTTGCTAAACACAGAAAAAAGGTACATAATTAATCTCTACTGTATCCTGTTCCATACGAAATAGAGGCCATCATAATTCAAAAATGGAACATAATAGAATTTCTGTTTCATTTCTTTTAATTTAAAATGCTAAGAAGTTCGTATTAGGAAATTGGAAAGCAGACACTCATCAGATCGTATCAAAATTCATTTTAATGAATGCTGGTCTATCTGGATTAATTTTGATATGAATTATTTCCATAGAAACCCAATTTTAACAAGGCCTTATAATGTTACAAAAGGGACTGACTGATAGATTAGTTATTTTATATATTTTATTAATTGACATTACTTTGCTTGACATACTTAAAAAATAACCACAATTAACAATAATATTAATTTATCTTTAAATATCATAATTTCGTGTCACGTTGTTTGTTTGCGATGAACTCCTAAATTAATTAACCGATTTTAATGAAATTTTGCAAACTGTGTGCAGTTTGGTTCAACTTGAGAGAGTTTTTATCTCAATTTATAGTCACAAGGTTTTTTATTGCAAATTACTTAGCCACATCAACGCGTGGCACAGAGATTGTGGTCTAGAATAGTCTAGAATAGATTTCGCCGAAATTTCCACGCGAACAAAGACGCGGGTAGCTGGCAGCTAATATAAAATACGTGCCACAAAAATTATGTTGTGCCACATAAAAATATAAACTTGAAACTAATATAAGGTTTAACTATAAATGTACAAAACAATGCTGACATAACGTTCACATATAACGCTCGTCATACAGGGACAGCTTTTCCTACAGATTGGGCCAAACATAGCGATGTATGTTGTACAGCGAGATTCATGAATTATATCACCGATAATAGTTCACCCACATTCTCTCATCTATAACTCTAGAACACATATATGAAAAGAAGAAGAAGAAGGGAAAGTTTAACTGGAGTGAAGTTCAAAGACACTTTCTTTGTTACTTTATGTTGTCACCACATTAAAAACTCTTATTAATTTTATTAAAAATAGGGACAAACTATAATAGATGATAACACAGTTCACCATTTAATAAAAATAAGTTAATAGACATTATTTTGACTGGTTATACCGGTGACGCAATGCTATTGGTCGATTGATAAATATTAATGAATAGTGAGGCTATAAAAGGGGAGAAATAAGTGGAGAACTATTGACTTGAGTGCTAACAGAGGTACGAACAACTTGGAAGTTACTGTTAGTTAGTAATTTTCATTTTGGATATCAGTGGTTGTGAGACTGTTTCCTACATTTATATGCAACTGATTTAATTACAAGTAAATTGAAGGCGTTACAAATGTTTAATCCACTTACAATCTTTGCAAAGCAAGAAATTAAGTAATACTTTTCCTGTTGTTTCCTGCCCACAGTTTGTATTCACATCAACTGATCAGATAGGGCGTGCACGCCACATTCAACAATCAACATCCGTGTGTATATAGGAACAGATGTGCAAACTAAATTGGACCTCAATCGTACTCCGAAGCTTGATTGAGTTCGATGACACATATTAAATAATATGATATAAATATATTTGTTGGTTATACTGAAAATCCTCATTCAAGTTTGAGAGAGATAGCCGCTGAACTTTCTGTGTCTCACGAATCGATTCGTACCATTTTAAACGATCGCTTTGGCATGAACCACGTTGCCGCTCGACTAATCCGGAAAGATCTGAATTTTCTTCAAAAACTCAATCGCGTAAAAGTCGCTGAAGACATGCTCGAACGAGTCAATTCCCTTGCATTCCCTACATTCGTAAAACGTATTGTTACTGGTGATAAGACATGGGTTTACGAGTTTGAAATGCGAACTAGTCAACAAACTTCGGAATGGCGACTTCCAACTGAACCGAAGCCGAAAAAATCACGTTTGTCGTGATTTTTTTCGTCGATCAATAGTCAAGGTCATGTTGACTGTTTTCTTTGACTGTCGAGGTGTTCTGCACTCGGAATTCTTGCCAGAGGGTTAGACTGTAAATAAAGAATTTTTTTTTTCCTTAAAAAAAGAACTCCCGCATTAGGAATTACTCCTGTGTCGCGGGGGACTTCACAAACTTATAAACAACGGACACAAAGAACACCCAGACTAGGGTGGGCATCGAACCCACGACCTATGGCATAGCAGTCAGGGTCACTAACCACTAGGCCAACAGGCCAGTCATATTATATGAGCGTTATGCGGCGTTTGAGAGAGCAAATTCGTCCAAAAAAGACCAAATTTGTGTAAAGAGAATTCTTGGATATTACACTACGACAACGCGCCATCGCACAAGGCCATCATTGTCAACGAATTTTGACCAAAAACTCAACAAATACCAACAAACAACCACCGTATTCACCGGATATGGCTCTGGTCGATTTTTTTCTCTTTTCAAAACTCAAATTACCACTTCGAGGTACCCGTTTTCAGTCGATAGATGATATCAGCGAGAACTGTAGTCGATTCCGGAAAATGCATTTAAAAAATGTTTTGATAACAAAAATAAAGTTGGGACTACAGGGCAGGGAGGTGATGATGACTACTTTTTCAATAATCTGGCATTACATTCTCATTTCTTAGTCATGCCAGATATATGAATAGAAATAAATCCTTAAATAAGTATAAATAACATTAAAAGTTAATTTGAATCATGAATAAACGAACTCGGTGTCAATTTCGAATGCTTAGAAAATGTCCTCTTCCAACTACAATACGAATAAAGCCACATCATGTTAAAGCTTCATCTAAAAGTCGTGATTACAACAGAGTCACGGATCGAATTCGGGACTTATCTCTCAGATAAATCTATGCCTGTTGAATTGTTAATCTCTGGCTCTGAACCTGGAATGGTAATTATAGAACCAAATCATTCTTGGCAGACGTAAATTAAAACTGTTGCTGGTTCCGTGTTTTTAATCTCGGAATAGTTCTGACGTCACAGCGGCAGTCGTTTTGTAGCAAATTTATTAAACCTGGGTAATTTTATAACTATTTATGTCATCTATTATGTCATTCTTCAATAACTCTTACTATGTTTAATACGAGATAGTTGCATCTGCCTCTAAGGGTTGTGCCTTAAAGCGAGTAAAGTATGCAATAATTTATTGTGTCTTAGAAAGTGTGGTATTCACTCTTTAATAAATAATAATAATTTTTTACCCATGAGGTTAAGAATGACACATCCCAAATTTTAAATCCCATAAGGCCACATCTGTTATATGTTATAATATATATTAAGCTTGCAGTACCTAACGTATTTATTTATTTATTTATTCATTAATTTGCGAACATGGGTATACATTTGCAGATCTTAAGAACTAATGAAATTTTCTGTACTTTTACCATATTCTACCAATAGGCATTCAAACGATAACAAATCTCTTTCGAATTTCTTTTGACAACCAAAGTTTCCAAAAAAATACAAAACAAAATATTTTTAAATCGATTTGTCTGTGTAAATTTTATTCCCACTAATATAGTGTCCTTCTGTCACTTGTAACCACTCTTTGTGCGCATAAACTGTTATCTCCAATATTCTAGGAAGTGAGTGTAGCGTTATTAAAGTGAGAGGAAATTAAATCATAGCGACTCGAGCGAAGAATTTCAATATTGGAGTGATAAAAACTATAAAGAAACTTGCACAGCTATCGAAACCGTGTCTTCTTTAATTAATAGCTTTGTTTCTTCAACGCTTCGAGCATTTGAGTATTGACGATATTTCTTATCTTGTCTTTTATAATGAACAGAACGTTTTCTTTGTCTGCGTCACTATTTATTTATCCCCGACGCAAAAAGAAGGAGTGTTATAAGATTACCATGTGTATCTGTGTCTGTCTGTGGCATCATAGCTCCTTAACAGATAAACAGATTCTGAATTAGTGGTTTTTGTTTAAAAGTGTCTCGAGTCGAGAGTGTTCTTAAATATGGTTCAAATAGACTTTCTAGGTCCAAAAAATAATCAAATATTTTTGGTAGTGGTAGATGCACATACCAAATGGGTAGAGGTGTACGATGTAAGCACATCCACCACCTCTACGACCATTATAGAAAGGTTATATGACTTTATGTCAAGGTATGGGTTACCTCATACAATAGTCAGCGATAACGGTGCCGCGTTTACGTCGTTCGAGTTTAGAAATTTTTGTTTGTGAAATGGTATTGCCCATCTTACATCGCCGGTTACAACCCGGCTAGCAACGGTCAAGCAGAGAGTCTTGTAAAGATTGTAAAGAAAGGGATAAAGTCAAGCATTCTATGCTCGCGCAATAGAAGTGAGTGCAGGCTAAAATTGTTAAAATATCATTTTGACTATAGGAACTCGGTTCATTCTGTCACGGGTTCTACACCAGCTGAGTTAGTATTTGGGCGAAAACTTAGGACACGTCTAGATTTACTTCAACAAAACCTGACACCGGTGCCCGCGCCGTCCCCGCTTACACCACTATCTGATAACGTTAAATTGAAACAGTGCTCACAAATTAAATACTATGGCGGCAGTAATAAAGAAGTGTATGAACCGGGAGACGAAATTTTGTTTAAAAAGTATTTGAACAATTGTAACTTTCAGTGGTGCAAAAGCACCATTATTAAAATATTGGGTAAAGTGTTATACCTAATCAAGGATCATTTGTGTTCTTCCGATGTTAAAAAACACAAAAATCAGATTGTACTTTATAAAGGTGTTTCACAGTATTGGGACATTGATAGTGTTACGTCAGATGGCGGCTCGCCCGCCGCACAGTGTGGTATTTAGTCTCAAAAGCTAGTCAAAATGTTTTATACAGCTTAAGGCTATAAAACTACGTTCTTTATTCATTGTATATTACAGAATGGTAAAACAAAGACTTTTTTATATTTTAAAGCATTTAATCATCACTTTCTAACAATAAATTTAAAACATCTGAAGACAAGGACTTTCTTTTCTTGTAGGAGATGCATCTCATACGATATTAATGGATTATTAATGGGTCTGAAGTTAAAAGAAGCCTGTTGAGTACATCCATGTTGCAAGTCACGCGCGAAAACTTTCTTATATAATTTAATCTAAATAACCTAATGTATTTATTTCGTGCTTCTGCTGCTTCTTCAGATAGTTGACCTATTGGAAGAATAGCTTCACTTATGACATCGGCTCCATGTTGTAGCACTTTGTGCATTGTAGGAGACATGGGGTAGAAACTATAGAGCAAGACGTATAACTCAATCGTTTCTTGACAATATTTTTCAAATTCTTTTATGTTGATTTTAAAACCGCAACACAATGCATCTAAAATTATTTAAATCTGTATATTAAATTTTTATCTACTCCTGTTATCGCCGCTGATGTTTCATATTCTTCGAAAAATCTTCTACTAGTATTTCCATCATTTGTATTTCCAAAATTGGCTTTAGGTATGTCCACTAAAAGTCCGAGTTTTTGTTTGAATTTATCCTGAATTTCTTTTTTTTTTATTATCTATTACTTGTTTCTCCTCAGCACTAAGCCTCACATTCCATTTTTTTACAGGCAGTTTATACGCTACATGTAAAATACTCTCAAAAAATCTTATGCGAGCATGCAGTAAAGAAAGACCGAAACTTAAATTTTCTTTCTTACACACTCTTTTCTTAGATAAATCGTTAAATTCTGTTGAAGTAGCATCACATATGTAACACCTCATCGTAGATTTGGTATGAGTTGCAGCATTGCATATTTTGCCATCTACCATGGTAAATAACAATTTATGTTTTATCGATATATTATTTTCAAATTCTGTGTTAGAAAGTGCAATAATTTGCGATTTTATATAATCAATTTCTTCAGTTGTTACGTCATTTGTCTCCTTGATAAATCTTATTCTTATTGGGTGGCAGTAGCGAGGTGATGACGGTGTTGGGTTTTGCCAGAGAATTTTTTGTTCGTTCCCGTAAACTAATTGAAGCGGAACTAAAGAACTTAACGGAAAAATATTGGCATCAGAATCAGCTTAATTTTCAAACTTCATTTTAAACTGCATCTGATGAGATCCATCACAACCCCACTTACTTACTAAAACTAAAGATCGTTTTTCGTTATCACTCAAATGGTTTACAGCTTCTCCAAGATGTAAAATCAGTCGTGTTGCCGTATGATTGAGCAGCTTTTGCACTTGCACTTCAGCACAGGTCTCGGTTACGCGGTGAATTTCAGGATAGCATTCCTTTTTTAATTTTTGAAGAATACACGGGGAAAAGGTTTTGTTCGTTTCTCGAATTCTTTCGTATTGGGCTTTAGTAAGCCCTGCTTCGGTGTACACTGACAAAGCCTGTACAGGCGGTAATTTTTTTTTATTATATTCTTCATTGCTGTTACATATTTTTTTGCTCTTCGTGGACTTTTTGTAAGGTCTTTTATGACTTTCGAAGCATGAACTTAGCCTGACTTACGCAGTTTCATTTGTGTAGCATACGTCAATTCTTCCTCATTTTTTGATCGCAAGTCTGTGGTTTTCGCCTTTTGCTTCTTTCACTTGATTCTAAGTAAGATTTCTGAGGACGACCAGGGCTGACTCCTGTAACAACAACAAGTAATTTTTTTCAATACTCGGTCGAGCGGTGTTGTTCAAAGACTCCTTAGATTTCTTAAGAGTCTTTGTACGACACCGACACGCAAAAATGAAAATAATAATAAGAATAAAGGGTTTGCATCTATTGTGTCTCAGGTACCTGCACTGGGAATCGATATAGTGCCGTTAAGCCACTCAGCATTGTCTTTCTCGAATCTTGATTTTGTTTTATGAGCAGCTAACCATTTCTGTTTAAAGTGGTATTTGATAACAGAGAGCTTTTGCTTCATATCAGCTATCCTTGTGTCATCTTCAGAATAATAGCTTATCAATTCTTGTTCCAAATATTCAAGCTTTCCATCAAATGTTAACTTATTTGTTAGTGCTGCATGATGTTATATAGCTCATTTCGAGTCATCAATCTGGTTCCAGAAGGTCCTAATAATAAAATAAACAACAACTGAATAAGAGTAAATAATTTGTAAGAATATGGTATTAAACAAAAAAAATACTAAAAAAGAGGGGCGGTTTGGGGCGGCAATTCTTTTAAGATTTTAATTCTATGCTAAGTATATTACACTACACAATAGTTTTCGTAACTTAGAAATGTAACAAAACCCTTTATAAACATATTTTTTCATTATTTTGGTAACAAATATTTACACCTAAGTGTTTCGATATATAGATAATTATTGCCTTGAATTTTGTTAAAAATATTTAGTAATATGTAAAGAACATACCTGCCATAGAAGTATCCATCACAAACACAACCACTAAATTGAATTTTCATAAAACCACAAGAGTTTTTAAAACAATAAAATGCGAGAGTTTCTACTAATCACACGACCACTTAGAGCGAACGGTAACTTCCGAATGATTATGTAGCGCGCTGTGACGGACGAGCTCTGTGCACTTTTCGGCTTTTGTTGCATCAAGAACTTAACTTTTTAAGGAATGACAATACAATACCAGTAACTAATAAAAAGAAAAACGATTTTTGGCCAGGTTTTGAAATCAAATACCACACTGTGCGCCGTGTCAGGTAGCCACCAAGACGGCGGGGGGGACAGAGAGAATCGGACGAGCTCGTCCGATTCTTTCTGTCCTCTGTGTCTCTGTTTATTTGGAGGTGATCCTCCAAATTCTAGGTGTTCGAGGAGACTGTTACGTGAGGGTCGATTACAAACCCTTTTTATAAGATTTTTGTATTGCGTTGTTTTTATATGGTATCAAAGAAGGGGAAGGGATGTTCTGTATGTATTCCTATGTGTGAGTGGCTGCGTCCCCTACCCGTGTGAACGAATAAATCAGTGTGCTAATAGCAGTCGCTTGTTTCACTTGCCTCCTATAACATACATAACCAATACATTTACGATGATTTAAAAATAATTACTTCTTATAATATTATCTATGTATTTACGGGAATTAAAGCGGTCACGAAAAGGTATTACATACCTCTGAATTGCCTGACATTTTGACCAGGTTGCACTGGCCGTGGTCACAGGCTGACTGGCTCAGTGGTGTACGCCCTCCGTCGTCGACATCGTGAGGTTCTTCTTATTACCAATAGATCGCACAAATACTTAGTGCAAGTGAAGTGTTACTAACTTAGTTTTAAGTTATATTTACTAACACAGAATGTCTTAGTATGTATATTTAGATTAAGGTATTTATTATCTATGGGCCTATGCAGCCTAAATCAAATGATTATTGTTATCATTAATCTATGTTATATGAACAAGTTTATTATATTTATCAATAACGTAAAGTAAATACGTAATTATTTTTTGATTTATACAAAATGACAATGACAGATAGAAATTGCATATATCTATTTATTGCAAATATTTCAACGGAACCTGCATTTATAAAACAATAGATTTATACTGAAACTCATTTCCGTTTAAATACGTCATCAATGCTAGGGCGGAAATGACGTATTTTATATAGACATTTGATATCGACGTCACACGTTGGGGTGTCCCAAGTTAACTTAAATCACTGACAAAAAGTATTTCTTGAAAAAAACTATCCGTTTACAAGTTATTAAGAAATACGTGAACCCGATGGTATTGTACGAGACGATGGGAAGAGACCAGATGGTATGTCGTTACTGCCATGGAAGATGGATCATCATAAAAATGCGAGATTAAGGATTTACAGTCATTAGTTTGACTTTGCGCTATGCAATGTACACGCAAATTACTGTTGTTGTGTTTACTTATTGTGAACTGTTTACTAACTTTTAAGCAAAAAAATGTAAAATAAAAAAAAAATATTTTCTGGCAGAATATCTCAATGGTTTTCCACTCAGAATGATGGTCTGAATCTACTATTTCAGATTCGGCAGGCCATTCCTTACACACGTTACATTTTTTGTAAATACATACATAATATACCTACATAGAAACACACAGAGCAGCAAATAAACATTTTCATACATACAATATTTGCATTGATCAGGAATCGAACCGGCGACCATTGCAGTACCATTGTAGTAGTGCATTTGACATTGCAGTCAAATGCACTACCACCGCGCCACAGAGTTCGTTAAACAGCAGACATCCATTTTCCGTATTGTGTTCTAATTTGTAGATACATCTATAGGCTTAATAGGATTTAAAAAAAAAACTATTATTCCACATGTACTAATTAGATTGTAGCGACATCTACACACAGCAAAAACATAAATTAGCGCTATATAGCTATATATAAATATACTAATTTGTGATCCCGCATCGCGCAATGAAAGTTCTCGCTAATTGGTATGTACTTTTACGAAATCCCAACATCAACCGTTAAATTTGCGGTCCGCATGGCATGCTTACGTGGCCTAATCGGACGATTCTCCCTATGTGTTGGAAGGACATAACATCTGTTCTGCATCAAGAAAACCTTAATCGAGAGGAAATGAACACGAATATTACCTAAAAATTACAAGATTGTACGCGTAATTTTTTTTTTAAATACTTATAATTACAAAAACTGGGACCCGAGGCAAGTTAAACATTTTTTTTTTAAATTAAACAGTATAAACTCAACTTGTTGAAATATAAATTATCTTGACAACGTCTAAGAAGGCAACGTCAATCATTATAATGGAAAAACAGAAATTACTTTTAGACTTCCATGAAGTTCAGACTAACCGAATAGATTTGAGTAGCTAAAACCATTTAAATTCTGAGAAAAATCCCAGAAACTTTGTATTTAGATTACATAAGACTTTTTAAAAAACGAGCTCTGATTAGGTTTCAACCGCATTTACAGAGTGTTATAGAAAAATGTAGTCATATTTTAGGGTCGTGTGTAGACCCCGCGTATAACGTAAAGCGGTAACAATTTTAGGAAAAATCGTGGCAGACAAAAACAAAATGCACGCACTTGCACATCACTTACTGAAATTGGTCACCACTAAGCAGTGATGCTGATGTCGCCAACAAAAAAGTGTGTGTGTCAACAGCGTTGATTTTCAGATCATCCTATCCCACTTCTGTTTTATTGTATAGGTACTTAAGTAATATTCCATAGATAACGACTACTATAATTATTACAATGAATCAGAAAGAGAAAAAGATTAGTGCTATCCCTTTCTAACCACATTGTACGTTACAGTGAAAGAATGATTTGTTAATCCTTTAACTGTAATAATAAATGTCGATTGTAACGCAATATTGCAGGTTATGGAGCGATGAAATGAATAAAATAGCTTTCCCACTTCTCATATAACTTTTATGAGTTTCAAGTAACTTGACCACTTCGTTGTTCTATGCTTCGTTTGAATCATAGTTGTAGACAAGTAACTCAGAAAACAATGAATGCATGTAACCTTTATGTGTACAAGTAAAATAAAATAATTTTGTCGTCTGAGAATCTTACTTGTCTTACTAATATTATAAAGGAGAAACTTTGTGAGGATGGATGGCTGGATCTATGGATGTTGGTGAGGCTTAACGGATCGGATTGATTAAACGTGGTACAAAGATAGATAGTGTGGAAT
This sequence comes from Callimorpha dominula, assembly GCA_949752705.1. Lineage (NCBI taxonomy): Eukaryota > Metazoa > Arthropoda > Insecta > Lepidoptera > Erebidae > Callimorpha > Callimorpha dominula. The sequence goes on from OX457005.1 coordinate 5,351,264, forward strand.
AGGTAACATAGGCATTTTATTCCTGAAAAATTTACGTTCCCCGTGTGATAAATTTCGAACGAACGAAGTTAACATGCAACAGGCAACATCCATGGATGGATGAATATTTGGTTGGTTTGTTAATCTTTCACGTAAAAACGGCTCAATGGATTTAGATGAAATTTGGCGAACAGATAGTAAATGACCCGGATTAACGTAATCATATGATACTGTTTATTACTATGGTAAACGATGGAAAGCTAGTAAATTAGTATTTTGGATATACATATGTCGGTATAATAAGTAATAAGCTACGGTAATACGACCAAAACGTCGAATAATCAAATTATACTTTTTTAACAAAAAATAAACCGAATTCAACGAAATTGATTGTGAAAAAGACAATATGTAGAAGTGTTAGTGAAACAATCATGACAATTGGTCCATTATTTTTTAAGAAAATTGCGGACATACAAACATAAATACACACGATTGGAATACAGAACCTCCTCTTTTGAAGGCGGTTAAAATGAATAGAAATTACCGTGATTTAGTGCCGCTATTATCTGATATATAAACAAGTCAAGTAACATTTGGTTTCTTTTTCATTTCAATAGCAATATCGCTAGTAAGTCATAAATAAAAAAGTGTGTGTGTGTGTGTGTGCAATTCACACACGGCAGAAGTGAAACTTCAGAAAAGTAGCCTACGAGAGAAAAGAAGTTTCACTTCAAAAATTGCAAAGTGTATATAAGAAGTAAATATCACTTGTTAAATACACATCATGAAGAAATCAGAGTGTCTTGTAAGGTAGGTACTTTGTGTTGTATGGTACTAATAGTTTCGTAAATAAGCACGTCCGCGTGGTAAACCTTACCGCTTTTATAATGGAAGGAGGCTCGTAGCCAGGAGTGAGTCAGTTTCTATACACCCACTATCCCCTAATGGATGATTATTCCAAGTTCTGAATAGAGACACAAAATTAAATGCTTACCAATATGTAGTTTACCCAGTTGATCGATCGCTATTGCGGCTTGCCACAAACATCAAACAAATTGGATACGCGATTCAACATTGTTATTTTAATGCACCCAATAATAATGACCGCAAATAAATCCAGGTATAATTTTTATAATTAAAGCGTCCAGCAGTAATACGATGTATTAGTGGCGAACGCAGATGATGACATGATTTAAAAATGGCCCTTTCGCCTTAAAGTTGTGTGTATTTATACCAAGAAATTTGTGAATTGAACTGCAATGTATTGTGTACACAAAAAACATTGTACGATGAACGTATGGCACAATGTAATTGTTTTTTTATGGTATAAGGGCAAACGTGCAGACAGGTAACTACCGCCGCCCATGGACACCGGCAAATCAAGAGCCACAAGTGCTACCGGCCTTTGAATCTAATTTTATTAAAAGATTGAGTCTCTTAACTAATATTGTCTTTCCCTATATAAAAAGGACAAGTGCCAAACGAGGAGCATCCTTTCCACACACATCATCAATCAATAAGGTTTGGTCCTCTCCAATATTTTAGAATTACAATCTTTTAGATAGGTATTCATCGTAACTATATAAGGACTCTATACCTCTTTTTGATGCTTTGACAAGTAAGCTATTAAATATGCATTTAATTATTTTAATCTTCTAGAAGAACAAGAAACAGCAAGTATATTATAAGTATTCGCATGAAAAGAAAAGAGGAAGTGTACCGAAGATGTTAACTTTTCAACAACAAAATGTAGCTATATGTCGGGCGATGCACGGATGGCGCAATGGTTTAATAGTTTTAATGGTTCAAATCCCACACAGGACAAAATTTTGTGTTATCCATAGATAGTTGTCCTGACTCTGGCTATTCTTGGTGCCCGTTGGATAAATCTTTATGAAGCCCTCCGCGATACAGGTATATTGTTAATGCGAGAGTTGTCTTTCCAAGAGCTTTCAAACCGCATTTGGTTCGTGATAAGAATGCTTCGTTAGTTTCCTGATTACAATTATTATTGGTGTTTTTGTTAGACAATTATTGGTACACGGAATTTAGAAATGTCTCCGGTACACACCTTTTGGCTTGTCCTTGTTACGTGGGACCAACCATTCATTCAAAACAAATATCAGCACCTGACTTATCGATAACTATAACGGAAATAAAGATTCCCAAGGAACATCAAGCAAAGCAATAAAGATTTTACAAAAACTTCTGCAACTCTACAATAACAAAGAATAAATCTAACATAAACAAAACGACTCAGCTAAACAATATCGCTCACTCTTATTTGATTCATGGAACGAGCCTCTCCACCAATCATACGAAAATGAAATTACTCATAAATCTCAAATTAATTTCGTACCACAAACAGGTAGAATAAAATATTTCAATGTTAGCAATAAAACTAAGTACCAACCTTCAGTGGTACCTTTTGAGAATTAAAGTGCTCGGTGTTCTTTTTATTTAGGTTTAGGTCCTTGAAATACCGTTACGTCGCTGGAATAGTAACGAGCTGTAAAATACTTAAACTTTTCAATATTTTAGTAACATTATGGTTTGTTATTCGCCACTTTCATTCATGTAGCTGCTGCTGTACCTATTAGTAGTGTTGCTGAATTGTCGGTAGTCTCGTTATCGATAATTGATCGAGAAAATCAGTTTAGATATTGACGGGGATAGAGTAACGATAATGCATAACAATGGATAATGGGTAACATTGATTTACTTAATATTAGTAAAATCTAAATTGTTTGTTTCTATTTTTTCTTTATGCCTTTTGTACATAGATTGCGTTGTTATTAATGATTTTAAATACCACCGTTACGGATGTTTATATTGCACACTTTTAATAGGATTATTACAGTAAAGTCTCCATTATATTGTTGATGTAAAGAGGCATATCACAAATCTAAAGACTAACTGATGTCAATTTTGTGCCTCTTTAAAAATCGTATCACATTTCGCTACTGCTTACGTAGTAACTTAGTAATCTGTGCTACTGCTAGCTTTCCGAATAAAGCGGGTGCCAGGTTGGTATGACATACACATTACATACCGAAAATCGAATACTCTATCTTACCCTATTCTATAGAAGCCCATCCTAAATCCTAAAAGTATCAAATTATATTTAATGCTTTTCCTTTACTCATTTGTTCTTTTCCTTAGAAAAAAGTAAAAAGAAAAAAAAGAAGGAAATTGGCGATCTCCATTACTTCAAAAATCGCCTGTTATATACGTAAAGGCCAATGATGACGACGACAAGTAACGCAATGAAAGTATTGTTGAAGTACGTACCTACATATTCATACACAGGGCACCACAGGGCCTACTCTGAAACAACTGCTCAGAATTTTATTACAAATAGATCATTTTTCTTCTATTTGACAAATATAAATGCCGGTCGCTTTATTACTAGAACATTCGAACGATCCTTGAAATGGGTATCGAGTAACCTTTGCGTGTCTATAAAAGTAGTACTAGTTGATCAATAATTCCTTCTTTTATAGCAAAACGCAACCTTTGGTAAATTTCTTAGGTACGTACTCCATAAAAAAAAACTACTTCCACTTGGACAACATGCGATCTATTTGGTAATAGAATTTCATTTATTTTGTAAAAAGTATTGTATTCATTTCAGAATTGAACTTCTGTTGATTCTTCAAATCTTGTAATTAATTACATAGTAAGTTTGCACCTGTTATTTATGGATGATTTTGTTCAAAATAAATTGTTATTACATCTACATCGTCAAACATAGCGTCAAATAGCTTTGGAATTAATATTGATCCTTCTTATAGAAACAGATATCTTCGATAGTCTCACTTGATGAATGTAAGATGATCATCATGATTCATAATTGTTGATCGTACAAAGCACTCGATGTCTTTACTTGTCATATTTTCCAAAAACAAATGACATTTGGTTTGCTCACAAGATACCTCACTAAGATTAGACTCACAAAAAAGGAGACAAGCATTATTTATCGCTTTCACCATTCAATAAATTTCACAAAATTATAATTAATATTAATTAAAATCTTCGTTTAGGAGATTTTTGAAGTTTCTTTTTAAATTCGTAATGCGTCTATTACATTTGCACAACGAAATTAATACTGAACAAATATTACTGTCACTTCCACCAACAATATTCCCAAAAACATAAACAATGTACAGGATTAAACGTTCCTTTATAACAAGAATACTGCACTTAGGTGAATGAAACCAGTTCCACTTCGTTACCAGTGCACCATCTGGTAGAACTTACAGAGCATTGGACTAGACAAATATAGCTTCTTTCGCGAACAGAGTCAGGCAAAAAAACATTAAAAACTTTATTGAGTAAACATAGTCACGTGCGGTGCGAAATAAATAAAAAAGTTTTATAATAAAATTTCAGAACACGCTGATTCCCTGAAAATCGACTGTGTTTCGACAGCGGATAATAGAATTTTGTATTGGTCCAGCTTCACGGACCAGCGTTAGGACAGCCAGTATTCATTTGGAAAAGCCGCCGAAACGAATAAAGAATGGAAATTTGGAACATGTCCGGAGGAATTTTTGACTATCCATAAAACTTACGAACTTTATATTGACGTTGAGTGTAAAATATTTCATAACGTTTCACTGTATAGTCAACTGCGATAGTGTCAATTATGATTTTAAAATGTAAAACGATAATGTACATGTTTAAAATAACAAAATAATGTTAATTCTCTAGAAGAATATACTTATTTTTAGTTTTGGTAGATTGTTTTGATTAAACGGTTTTCGAATGATCATGGCGAGAAAATAGTAAAAAAAACCCCGGGCTGTGCCAGACAATTATTGTAGAAAACATTTTATTATACTAAAAACATTAAGACGATTAAGCCTCTATTGATCACTTAAGATCGATTATAATTACTTTTCTTTAGTATTGTAATGTAAGAAAAAATGCATGTTTTTATTGATAAGATTATTATTGATTTTTATAGATAAGACAAAAAAAATAAGTTTATTTTTTAGTGATTACAATTTAGTGTTCTTTTTCCAACGCTAAATCCGTTTGACTAGTATGAGTTTGGTTTATTTTAACCAAATTTAAAATAAAATGACGTAATAGTACAAATTCGAATTTAATTTTGTAGGATTTAAAGCTTATATGCGCATGGAGTAAAGATTAATTCAACAAAAATTCAGGTTTGTATCATCAGAAGCCCCATAATGACTTCCAAAACTAATTGGACACATTTGAAGTTGGTTCAATTTAATAACAATTATTCCGGGAATTCAGGACAGGAGACAGACAATTCAGGAGGTGAGCCGAAATTTTTTGGCCGCAACAGGATCTCTGCGAAGGCTACGGAACTTTCTACCAACTGCTACTAAGATGGAGCTTGCGTAAACTCTCCTTCTTCCGATTCTCGACTATGCCGATGTCAGCTATCCTAATCTTACCGAAGCACAACTTGATAAACTTCAGCGACATCAAAAGTTTTTACACGATTCATATTTGGCCTACGCAAATTTTATCATGTTTCCTATTTCCGTGAAAATCTCAAGTGGAATACTCATATTTTTACCTTTCAATATAACATTTTTTTTAATCCAATGAATTCCCGTTATCTCAAGGAACGCTTTAAATTCCTTCATGACACACATTCAAAATCCTTGAGGTCATCCGAAAACATGAGACTGGAAATGCCAAGGCATTCCCCCATTTTGTACGATAAATCATTTACTATGGAAGCCATACGTTTATGGAATGTACCTATTGCCACTTGCTATCAAACGAACGTGTTAGAATTTTAAGGTTATAACGTCAATAAACTCAAATAAAATATATCGATTAATAATACTCTTTGCATAAAATTATCTAGATACAGTCACAGAGGTTATTAACAAACAGTAGTTTATGGATGGCGGTAGCAGGAATAATTAGAAACAATAAATCAAACTCAAAGTTATTTATTTCAAGTATACCCATTGTAGGTATTTTTAAATTGTCAGGAGTCAGTCCGTATAAGTAGGTCGTTAATCTAGTTGCCTGTTCCAATACGTAGATCCTTGGAGAAGAACAAGGCAAGAAAATCCAAGGACACTCTTTTTCAACATGTTTTCTTTACAAGGTACTTGTTACATTATTTTTATATAATCTATCAAACGCAATCCGTTATTACCTGTCTAATGAATATAAGTAAAGGTATATTTATATATGTGTATGTATGTGTGTATGTATTTATGTATGTATGATATTATAAATATGTAGGTTTACCGTAAATATTAATTAAATTAGCATCTGTACGTATAAGAAAAATATAATTTATCAAGTTTTTCGTTATATGCCAACTATGATGGACTGGTGGTACCAGTCCATTAAAATCGTTCTAGTCAACCCTAAGGTTGCCTGGAAGAGATTGCGTTGAGCGTTCAGGCCGTATTTTGTACATTTTCAATGCTGCACTTAACATGTAACATATTTTCTGTAAAACTTGATGTACAAATAAAGTATCATCTATCTATTTTTTATAAAACCTACAGGATTTCTTTAATGAGTTAATTTTGAAACGTTAGTTAAAAAATATTCTATCCTCAGGGTTACTATTAAATTTAATATTAACCCTCATTATTATTAATATAAACTGAATATTGGTTAATACTAGACTCTCTATACCGATTTTACCAAAAAATTAACTATGAACATAGGTTTCACTACTTTGTTAAAAACAAAGTTTACGGCTATAATATACGCAAGAACTGAACCAAAAGCCGTGATATCATTCGTCCCTATTTATGTGATATATCGCAAACGAGGTTAATAAATAAAACGCAAATCAAAACAAACAAACACGGGATCAGCGTGGCTCGCTAACACTGATTGATTGAAGATAAATTCGTATAAAAACACAAGGACAGTACATATATCAAAGGGAGTGCTCACTGAGATGTGTAGCGTACCTCGGCCTATCGGATACATCGGTAGCATGGGTATCGGGCAGTAGGCAGGTAGTTTGAAGTAAACTAATCAAGAGATGCTAAAGGTTAATATTGAATCGGCAGATTTTGGTTATATTAAGAAAAAGCTTTTTGTGGTTCTTCGTACCGTGTTTCAATTATTATACACCCTGTGAATAACATTAGTAAGCTTTGAAAATATATTTTGAAAATAATTATAATATATGTGCTAAAACAATACCGAAAATTCAAGAGGCTGAACTTTTTTGGACCACGGGACCGTCAAGCGGTAATAAAGCGGGCCAAATCAGAGGCTCGCGAAGGGTTATTGGAGATTCTGCAACATGATCCGTGGAAGCGCCCTTACTTTCTGGTAAGGCGCAAATTAGCGCTGGCCTAGGAGCTACGACTAAGGCTGCCCGATAGCCTGGCACGGGGACCTGGCAGGCAGACGGTGGTGCGACGTGTTCCATGCGTGCCTCTCTGCACCGGAAGGAGAAGCAAGGCTTTCAGGATTTCAGAAAATTTTCATACATATACCTATCCGATAAGAATTAAATAAGCTTGAAAAATTTACTAAAGTTACAAAAATAATCCATGTTTAAAAATTTATGATATTTTATTTTTTCATATTCTTATCAGTCATGTCGGTGATAAAGTCGGCTGTAAACTAAAGAAATTATATGAAGACATATTCATGAGGTAGCAATGGACATACAGTAATATGATTTCATATACCAAAATTAAAAATTCATACTAGAGAAGTATAAAGCAAGTATATGTTTCATCCAATATTTCGTATCCAATACGTTACTGAATATGTTAAACTTCTGTTTTCGTATCAACATTCAGTGTTAGACTATCGGCTTATCTCGAAGATACGTCAGTGCCATAGCTAGTCGGTTCATTGCACCTTACTTATATGGAGGCTAATCTTCAAGTAATCACGTTCGTACGATACGTTTCACGCCACATTTGTCTCATCTTACGTATTCTTCATCCCTTTGAACTGTTTCTCAACTTGGTTTTTGAATTATCCCTGTATAATATAAATGTAGTTTTTTTGTGTTTCAAAAAAGGATTGATTATAAATGAAATAAATCTACTTTATAAATAGTAAAGCACATAATTAAATGAAGTTAAGAAGGCATCGAAGTGATTAATAGTTACAATCGAATATACTCTGACAAAAACCTTACGTTTCATTTACCAGGCAAAGGCATAATAGCGACTTCTCAGATTTGATTAATTTTAATTTTTTCTTGATCAAATATAATATTTATATTTCCATTAGGCTTTTAGTAAACGAAAATGTGCATTTATATTGTTTTTTTGTAATTCACCAAAGCAACTCGGTTAGGAATAGTTTAAACCAATACCAAATTAATGGTATTCGTCATTTTTGCTCTGGTGCTGCTGCTCTGGATACACTAAAAATTAAAAGCTACTACCCGATTATTTAACATAAACGTAAGTTTTAGCTTAAGTTCAATTAGACTTGCTATCAATTTCTGGGTTCCAACCACCTACCTAATATCCGAGGTGAACCCACCTATATAATAATATAGTTTTTGGATGAAAAAAAATACTACCAACCCGTGTATTTTTGCCAAAGAAATGTTTGGACCTAAAAACACTGCGACACCCAGGTAAAGCTTGTCCCGTGTGTTTTTGTGCCTGTCGCATGTACATGTTTAGATGTTGATGAATTATCAACAAGGGATTACATCATCAAAAATGTTGAGAAACGCTGCCTGCCGGTTTGTTTATATGAAGCCTGAGGAAAATCTCGTTACTGTGAGGCGTTTGTTAAGGAAGATGTATTTCAACTTATTTTCTTGTGTAACACGTAAATTCTGTGGAAATACAATAAGAAAGATTAATGTGCTTATTATGTTATGGATAAAAGCTAACATAGGTAATAGACATAGACGAAGATGTAGATAAGGAACTTGTTATAATTTCATGTACTTTATTTGTATCTATAATTTTGAATAACTAGGCTAAAGTATAATGTTCGTGTATTGGTCGCCTAGTTTCAGTGTCACTGAAATATTTGAAACATATCTTTCGCTGAGTCGAAAACTGACGCTGGATGTACTTTGAACGCTTATTGGTAAAGACAAACGAGAAGAAGGAAAAGAAAAAATTGAGATCGGAAAACATTTCAATCCTACTAATATTATAAACGTGAAAGTTTTGTGAGGATGTATGGATGTATGGATGTATGGATGTTTGTTACTCTTTCACGCAAAAACTACTGAACCGATTGCGATAAAACTTGGTATGTAGATAGCTGGAGATCTGGATCATAGGCTACTTTTTATCCCGATATTCTCACGGCATAAGGACTTACGCGGGTGAAACCGCGGGGCGCAGCTAGTACATAATGTATGTGTAAGGAGAAAGATAAGTAGGTAATGTAAGGGAAACAAAAATTTGAAATAATTTGAAAAAGATACTCAATGACGATTATGAAAACTTAAAATTTGGTGATCTTATAAATATACAAAACCTTTGTACCGACTAAAGCTTTTATCTTTATACCGACTACCACTTTTATCTTTATACCGACTACCACTTTTATCTTTATACCGACTACCACTTTTATCTTTATACCGACTACCACTTTTATCTTTCTACCCACTACCACTTTTATCTTTATACCGACTGTTAGAAACAGTCTCAAAACCACTGATATAAACTATGAAAATCACTAACTAACAGCAACTGCCAAGTTGTTCGTACCTCTGTTTGCACTCAAGTCCATCGTTCTAAACATATTCCTACCCTTTTATAATCCCACAATTTGTCAATATTTATCCATCGACCAATAGTATTGCGTTACCGGTATAACCAGTCAAAATAATATCTATTAACTTATTTTTATTAAATAATGAACTGTGTTATCATCTATTATAGTTTGGCCCTATTTTTAATAAAATCAATAAGAGTTTTTAATGTGGAGACAACACAACTACCACTTTTATTGATTGATTGTCAAATTCTAATTCAAATTCAATATCTTTATTTTATAAAATTGACATATTATTCTAAAAATTAAATTTAAAATTACACCCACTCTTTTAAAACACAAAATAGTTTTAAAAAGTCAATGTATCCGTGACACTGACATTGCAGATTGTGGTACTAAGAAATTACTATTATTAATACTTTTTGTGTCAATTCCCCTGTGCTTATAATTTTTTTTTTCTATGTGGCAGTGGAAGTCTGGTACTGTCCTGAAATTAAATCTGCATGACTTAATTAATCATAATTAAAATTTGTTTTTTACAAACTGATAACTGCTTTTCCGTTAGCAGGTGTTGAAAGTTTTTTCTTTGGTACAACTTAATAATTATATACTAGCTGTACCCAGAATGCGTCGCAATATCACGTAAAGTAAAAAAGTGTTTGGTTGTATAAAAGTTTCGTCACAAAGGAAAGACATACGTACATTCATTTTCCTTGACAATGTTGTCTGGCATATCATAATCTCATCAATGATTTAGGAACGCAAACAAACATAAAAACATTATTTTTAATATAAGCTTATCTCGTATATAAAATAAAATAAATAAAAAGCAATGGACTAGCTTTTACGTTAAAATAATTCACACACTTGAGTGAGTGAATAAGCTTATAGAGAGTATTATGGATTGTTAAATCCTTTTTTGACACCCTTAAACTCATATATATTAAAAGTAAATCATTGTCTTTATAAGTGAACCTTGGTAACCCAAATAAACTAATGTATCGCAATGTAAGAATTCGTACCAGAGAAGTATAAAGTACATAAATATGTACTATAATATACCTATATAATGCAGTATATGCCAATTTCCCACTATCGGTTAAAAAAGCTGTTAATAAAACAGCAAAGAAATTGTAAATCAGCAGATACTTCACAATTTTTGAATTAATTAAACGTTATAAAATTTTCTCCGAAAAAAATTCCTCGAAGGAAAACACCAGTGACATAAAAAAGTTCAATTTTTAACGAAATTAATTCATTGAGTTCGACAACTCGCTTTTTTTCAGCTTTTTAATAACTTTTTTTAATTAGTTGACTCTCAAAGAGTTTCCTTTATGAAGTGGATCGGGTGAGTCCGCTTTAAATTGTTCTTGTATTCATTAAACGCCACTGAATGAGTTGTTGACCTTTAATTTGGTTCTTACTTTGAGTTTTAAATAGGTTGGGCGCCCGTATTTGCTCAAGGGTTATGTGATTCACATATCCCAATCTTTGACTCCAGAGTATTTTCAAATTAATTGTTAGCTGCTAGTACACAGTAGATTTCTACTTAATATCGAGGAGCCGACTAGGAACACAAACTCTTAATCCTAGTTTAATATTTCTGTTTGTAAATTAATATGGTCGCATGCGGTCTTTGATAGGGTTGTCGACGCCTGATATGGACCACTGGTGCCACAGGTGTTTTTTTTTTCTGTAGGTCGTTACGTCGGTGGCAAACAAGTATACGGCTGGCCTAATGGAACGCGGTTACCGTACCCTATTGACGCTAGCAACTCCAAAGGGCTCGCATACCCGTTGCCAACCCATTATAAACCTGTACACTACAATGTGTTTTTAGCACTGCTAATCGGTGTTAAGTATGACACACACATATAAAAAATGAAATAGCCGGGATCCTAATACTTTTTATGTCTTTATTATGTACAGAAGGGCAATAAAATCCAACAGTAATGTTATTTATCTAGAGTACACCATAAATTAAGAGGTTAATGCTTCATTAGACTAACTTAGTGCGTTTTTATCCAAGCCTCGGAACAAACTTTATACAGACCGCGTACTGAGACCAACAGAGCGTGTTTCTATATTTATTGGCACTTCTAACTGTGCCTGTGTCCTGCGGTTTCCACAGCTTTGATTTGTATTGTTACTGCTCAGATTCTATATTGCCACATCGGTAACTGCAATCATTGTGGAAAATTCCTAAAAAATATGAGGGGTTTGCTATTTTTGGCACTGTCTCGTTATATATTTGTGTGGAATTGCGAGGTCCTTGATTTGATTTCCTGGATAAGGCAAATTGTTTTTAGTTTTTTGTGTGAGGAAATTCTCTGCAGCCCTCGAGGATCACGGAGTTTTCACGAAACAAGCTAAAGTCGAATAAAGCTTTTGAAATTTGGCTGCAATACGCCTCTGCCTTCCCCAATGGGGTTATGAAGACGAAATGAACGAAGCCGCTGACTTCAGCTAGTAGTAATATTTATGTAATTAATACAGCGTGTAAGTATCACCGTCGCGAGTAACTTACAAAAACGTCTTTGTTTTGGATACTTATCACAATACTAAAGTCGGTTCATCATAAAAATGCGACATTAAGGATTTACAGTAATTAGTTTGATCTTGCAAGACGCGTACGGTGCGGTATGGTGAATGACCTTAACGTTCGGTGCCGTCAAAGCAGCTGCTTGCATAAACGTTGTTTAATTGATTACATTGCCGTTTTTGGCGGTAAGGGGTATTTATTGATTTTTTTCGGTAAAATGTTCTGTTTAGTCATTGTGATATCACTTTTAACCATTAAAATGTAAAATAAAAAAACATAAATTTTCCGGCAGAAAATTCCAATAATTTTCCACTCAGAATGATGAATTGAATCTACATCTACATCACTACATTGCAAGATTTGCCAGGCCGTTTCGAAACTTCGGGAAACCAATAATGTATTGTATCTTGTAATTATCAACGCGATTAAGTCCCTTATGATATGATCACCTAGCTTATACCCGCTGATTCGTTCGCGTGAATGTAGATCTTGTCAATATCATCCCTTGGAAGCAGAACTTTTTTCTGGATTAAAAGTACGCTATGTTTTCTTCTGTACCCCTGACAATATGACTGTATGCAAAATGTTATGATAAATCAATTGGATATTTAAGACGTGAAGGCGTAACAAACAACTCACTTTTGCATTTATAATATTAGCTAGGTTTCAGGGTCAAGCATTTATATTAAAATGTTTTTAAAAACCTTTAAACCTCAACACACATCCCTTGTATTCTAGAATAAAGAATTATTTTAGCGCAACAAAATCCGACGCTAAAATTAAAAGCTTCAAATTTACATACATACGATTGAGTAAAGCTAAATCGCTCCACTCTTCGTCTTTGTAGTACCACCCTTATAAATAAATTTATAAAGAACCTTAGTTTGCACTTCAAACTAAAATTTGTGGATTGTTTACTTATGCTAAATAACTTTGTGTTATTTAAATTTGTTTTGGTTTGAGTGATTTATTTTTGTTTGCATTTACTTCTATTCGATTGATCGTAGTCAGACATATTTATAAACTATTCAACTGCTAAACAACTTGGCATGAGAGGGATTAGGCTTATGTCGTTCGGATTTATTTAAAATCAAATCACCGTTTAGAAAAGTAAATATCATTGGATCTATTTGTCCTAAAAATACGCAGTTATGAGTTATGAGTTAACGTTAAACTTTTTGAAGTAGGTAATAAACTACTCATTTATTAAAAACCCCTGCTCTCTTTTTAATGCATGAACAAAAGTATCATCTACATTAATATGGATTTACTGTTTATTATCTTCTATGTATATCTAGCAGCCATAAACACTGACTATACTTACTCGGTTTGATTGTACACTACTTTCAGTTGAAACACGCCAATGAGTAAAGTAATATAAACACGCTCAACGCACAACCAGTCCACATGTACTTACACTTTCATAATAACACACTTGAATGTAATAGACTCCACAGTTTATTTCAAACCATTTCATTAAATGATATTAGGCCCCATAATGATTACTGTTTTTATACATTGTTCAAAGCATTATTAACGGTTGTTTGCATTGGACTTATCAGCCTCGCCAAGCAATGCCAGGAGCAATTTCTAGCGCTATAAAAGAGGGGACTTGTAAACGCAATGTATTATTTTTGCCTTTCGTAGTTAACAACACTTCCACAATCAGTGTAGTTAAGTTAACGATATTCTAGAAGTACTCACTATATTTTTTTGTCACAACCTAGCGGTACTTCCTACCGTTGAATACAGAATTGCAGATACAACGATAAAATTTTTATTATGGATTCGAGAGGGTGAATTTACAGAAATACGATGAATTAAATTTCAATAATAGAAATCTTATCTGTCTTCTATGTATCTATATACAAGGGATAGCAGGCATGATTTTTTATGTATTCGTTTACATTTTTTATTTATTGTATAACAGTGATCAACTTTAATACGTTACATTACGTAAAATTTCGTCTTATGTTTTTGTGATATAAATCCTTGCATTCTTACCATGATATTTCTTAAGACTATAAAAATATTACGTGGCATAGCCCCACGTAATATTTTTATAGTGCTATGAGATATGTATCAATGAGAAGAAAGTTACAATTGCCATGTCTCCCGAGAATAAATAACCAGCATTGTATACTACCAAAAATGTGTGCTTAAGTAAGAGGTAAACAAAATGTGAAGTGGGAGTACGTTCGTAAATTAAAAGATACACGTTAAAAATATTGGTGTCTTTTGTCTCCGTATACTTTGTAAGCTCAACGCTTGCAACCAATCAAAACAGGGTCTTTGAATAGTTAACTGTTTGTAAGTACAATACATGCTCTTATCCCAGGTAGCACACTTAATTACCAGAATAAGTAGGTGTGCTACCTGCCACACAATTCATTATAGTAAAAGTACAGAAGTTCCACTTAGCCAAATCACTTAAATAAATAGCAACTCTTGTTCTTACACAATAAAGTCGCAATTCAGGTCGCACTGAGCTAATTACTTACAGTTATATTCCTACCTAAAAGTTGCCTCTACGATATGTTGCCTCTACGATCTATACCTTAAAGTTGCCTCTACGATAACGCCTACTAATAATAACGCCTACTGATAATACCTAATGTTCCCGAGGGATAGAAAACTAACTGCTCTCAAGCTCTGAGAAATAGTAACATTTCTATCACAAAAATTGTAAAATACATTTTTGAAATTCGAAACACTATCGAACAATCGCAAAGATTAACAAATATCATCACTTACAAAATAAATACCCCTTAGCGAACATGTTTTCTACCCGCGCAGAACCAAGTTCCGTATAGTGATATATTTCAACGTTTATTGCACTCTGAACGGATGACATTAAAAACCGCTTAGTGGAGCCCACGACGAAATACCGGCAATTTTGGTGCCCACTTAAAAATATAGAAATATATATACATACATTGTAAATGTATGCTTGTTTTGGTTATGTATTTTTGTGTTTCCTTTTCACATTATTTATGTTTAAGTAAGTGTTGAATATTTCGTTCTTTCGCCATACAAGTTGAATTTACATGTAAATTAATAACTTTTTCTCGTCTGTGTAAAGAATTAAAATAAGTTACTAAGTTAAAAAACCACTTACTAAATTATAAAACCCAACTGCCCTGCCAACTGTAGAAGTAATAATGTAATAAAGAAACTTTACACTCCTTTTTTGAGCAGTGTAACAGTTTTTCGTGTTTTGATTATTTACAAAGTACTTCACATTTTCTTAGAACAGGTACCGCGTGAGAGACATCCCTGAAGGTGCTTTGCGGAAAGTAAAGTCGATAAATTAAATAACCATATTTAATTATTTAAAAAAATACTTAAATGATTTTGTAGATTTAAATAAACTAAATTGAAAGAAGTTAAAACTGACTCGTTTCTTATTGCACATAAAAAAAAAGTGCGTTGCATTCACTGACCTCTAGTATAGCGTACTTGTATAATAGAGGTCAGTGGTTGCATTAGATACCCAATCTTTCTGTACAGGTCTTACGTACTTCTAGTCCATTTTTTATTGTCTTTGGAAATATCCGCATTTTGACATATTACACTGGATGCCTTTACAATAACATTATCCATTTACACTTTAAAAGGATTTTAAGTTTTCAGATATAATTTAGATATACATACATAAACAGAGAGATATCTTCTACATTTGATACTCAACATATGCCTGTAATAATTACTTATGAATGAATAAGTATTTACATCAAGCTGTTTAATATAGTCGCAGTTCTGTTTTTAATTCCGGACCCAGTATAATATATTTTACGTATAATAAAACAAAGTAATAACCGTAGATCATTTTCCCCCTTTTTTACACGCGCGAAGAAAATGCACGCGATTTTACTTGTTTACTGTTCTTAGGTCGTGTTCACGTAACACGGACAATTAGGCGGCCATTTTTAATTTACCGATACGCTATTTGAATATTTTTTTTTTTCGAATAGGGAGCAAACGGGCACAAGTCATCTTATGGTAAGTGACAAACGCCGCCCACGGCCACCTGCATCTCAAGAGTCACAAGTGCGTTGGCGGCCTTTAAGGGCCTTTAAGTAGGTTAAGGGAGCGTCTGGGTCTACGGGCCTCCGGTAACTTCACTCACTCGGCGAAATACAATGAAATCATTGCTCCACGGCGGATTTCAGTGAGGTAGTGGTATCACTCTGGCCGGTGCTGAAGCATGGCTCTCCCACGATAAGAATGAATATATTTAGGTCTTATTGGCCTTGTCTTCCATGTGTAGTAAATAGTACACTTACCTATTTATATTAATTATGCGTATATTGTAATTGTCTCTTTAGTTCCCTACTAAAATCACATATTTAACTGATTTAGGAATTTTGTATTGGGGTTATTATTATTATTATATAAATCTACACGTGAACGTTCCAGGATTATCCTACGAATATACCTAATATACATATACCTTTACGTGTGCTAACATTTCAGCGGTAGTTCATTAAAAAAAAAGTAAGAAGATACATGAAATGATAAGCTGTAAGCTTCAAGCGTTTGAAGATTTGCTCCCAGCCTTGGTTTTCTATGTGGTCTTTTTCCTTGCTATTTTGTTGAAATATACTTCTATAGATAAGCGTTAATGAAAATTATACAACCAACTTTCTGATGTTAACAAACATTCTTAAGATAAAAATACGTTCTGTCTTCTCAACAATAAAATTATAGTTTAAGTACTCTTCTACAATATTATGTTTCATCACTACATATTATAAAACAAAGTCGCGATAAACTGAAAAACTACTGAACGGATTTTCATGTGGTTTTCACTAATAGAAAGAGTGATTAATAAGGAAGGTTTAGGTGTAGAATTTGTTAACGTTTTGAGTAAATTTGTTGAAATATGATGAAGATTGTTGAAGATGTCTCTACTACCCGTGCGAAGCTGGGGCGGGTTGCTAGTTTACTATAAATCTGTAATCTTCTTCATCAGTTTAATTTCACGAAATGATTATTTTTTAAATTCAGATACTTGACTTATTGCTATAAAGACCAAAATCGAAATCATATTTGAGGAGTTCCTTCAATTCCTCTTAAATTACATCATGAGTATTAAAATTTAAGAAAGAATGCACCAAATTATAAGTATATCTTTTTAAATAAAAAATATTTTATTTATATTTGTCATAATAAACAAACAATAAATACACAAAACAATTTGTTTTGTTCACAAGCAGTTAGAAAACCCACACACATACATGTTACAATTCGTAACAAATACACGATAATTAGTTTAAAGAAATCTGGGAAAGACAAAAACAAGTCAACGACAATGAATTCGGGGGTAGCTGTAATAATAATAACTTGACACATCTCACACACGGCTTATGATCCTAAACTACGCAGAGCCTGCACTATGGTAACCAGATTACTGATAAACATACTTATATATTTCTAAATACATACATAATAGATAAATTACACCCAGACACAGAACAAATTATGATCATGATCATCACACAATTATTTGTCCTGGGTGGGAATCGAACCCAAGACCTCTGGCTCAGCAGTCAGGATCACTAACCACTAGACCAACAGGCCAGGCAAAAATAAATAATAAAGACAGATAAGCCAACATTTTAGTATCAAACTTGATTTGTTGAAGGTACATAAACTTGCCTCCAATTAGTGTAAGTTTGTTACTGATATTTACATTGTAATAATTTTCCATGTAACTTAAAGACCTCCCTACATATTGGCTCAGTGATTATTTACTGATCACATTTTACGATACAGAGTTTTTTCCACTCACCCACCTCTACAACATTATATCAAATTTGATATTAATGTACTTCATTCTGTGTAGTGGGCGTTGCGTATTCCCAGAAGCAGGTTTGTATCTTGTACCTTTAACAGTGGAGCTTTATTCTCTCTTAATCAAATAAAGAAAAACTTGTCATGTTAAAGGGCTTATAAACCGATTCTTACGACCATTAAGTAGCTAATTTCACGTGACGCAATCCTACGCTTTAATCTAATTCAAAGATTTTATTTGTTTTAACGATTTCGGACTTTACCACTACGTCTTCCATGATGAGACATAATATTACCCACTACATGTTTAAATTGTAAACCAATGTCACCGATATCAATTGTTTTTAAGCTGAACTCTGATCGATACTGTTCGATAACACGATAACAAACGTATAAAGAGTCACAAAAGACAACATTCACACTATAACTAGATGTACCTAGTCAACAATAATGTTACTTTAGAATACCAAGATGTAAAATAACTTTGAAAATCACAATCTGCAACCTAACTTTGAGCACAAAAACAAAGAAACATCAATAAATCCTAACTTAAAATATTGTTTCTAAAAGGAAATAGGCTCCTACCTACTACTGGCTTTCTAGCTGAGATATTGGCACTCTTTACAGTTTCACAGACGCATAAATCTAAAAGTTGGCAATATATTTTTCCTATAGTTGACACCGAAACCGTATCAAAATCACGGAGACTTATTGAGTATTTTCAAAATTTCATTATGTATTTTCGTTCGTTTTTTCCTTCTTAAAGGCGTTAAGGGACCATTTGTAATAAGTAGTATATGTCAGGCTAAAACTGGAAATGACTAACAAGGCTTGACTGCTATTTTGTGATTTACCATATCTTAGAAATCAGAAATCAGAAATGACCATCAATTGTACCTATGTATCACAAATAAATTTCTGATTTCTGATTTCTTACAATTCGAATCAATTACGCTATTATGTTATTAAATTACAACTTAATGTGAATGTACCTTTAAAACATTAAATGGCTTAGTGTAAAGCGTAGACTCCAAAAAGCGAAACGTGTCTTTAATACGTAATGATTTCATCCATCAGAAATGTGAGAGCTATACTTTTAGGCATGTGTGGCTACAATAATTTCCGTTGCTTTTACTCAGGAAAAAGTAGAAGTTTCTCCTTTTCTCATAAAATAAACTTTGTAAACCAGCACACAGGTCATGTGTTGGGATACAATTACTGATGCCTATAAGCACTTGTAACATCTAAAGTGTCGTTTGTGCAGCACTAATTCTGTCCCTCCAATGCTGAAGACCTGGCAACCCTACTCACCCGTGAAAAGAGTACAACAACAAGAGTGCAGATGAACTACAGTCTTCTGTACGATTAATAGACTTCCCGGGGTCGTCTTGGCAAAGTCCATCTTTTTTTACCTCATCTCCTTTATCTTCTTAGTCTTGGCTTGTCTACTATAAAGTCAGGCGCCCATCCACTGCCATTTTTAAAGGTCTGCACATAGTCTGTAATTGATGTTTCCTTTTGGTTTGCTGCGCTGTACAGTGTCTGCATCGATAGATAGTGACAGAGTACAGTCCATAGCTAGAGATCCGATATATTTTTCAATCTACATTGTGGGCATTCCAATGCATTTTTATTGTCAATATTGTCTTTCAGTCATTAATAACCTTTTTTTTAACGACAACTCCCGCCTTAAGAATATAAAGCATGATTTAATATTTAGAAACATTTCAAGTTAGGAAATGTTGAGTTTTGATTTTTGTACAATTTGACTTCTAATAGATTAAACTTTTTAGAGCTTCAAGTTTGGTTCAAAAAGTTATTTTTATGGCTTGTATCTTTTTTCAAATCATGTGAAGAATTGATTTTATGTTTTGCATAGACATTATTGTTAATACTTCTCAGGGCCTTAGCGTTTCAAGTTTAAGCTTTGCGTGACTTTTTATTTATTTAAATAGGATCTCTAACGAGAAATACATGACAGAATATTACATATCTTGAAAAAATGTAATTGTTTGAACTTTACGGACAAGCATCTAAAGACAGACATTATATTTTACAACCTTTTCCATCTTTTAGGATATCACAAAGTATACAAAGCTTAGGACGATGGTTCCTAATAAATTTATTTAACCCAAGGTCCTAAAATAACATACATAGATAGAATTGGGAAGTCTTCAACAATTAAAAGAGCTACATGGTCGGCCCTTTTTGTATTTATTTATTTAACATGAAATATACATTTTGTTAAGACGGAAGATTTGAAAACGTGAACTAATCCTTTCAAATTTAACGTACTGTTTTTTTACAGAAACAAAAAATAGAGGTATTTTAGTTGCTTTACCATAGACGCCGTGCACCAGAGATTCCAATTCTAAAATCAAAATCTAAACTTTCATTGTCATATGTGTTACAATTAATTATCACTTCTCAGAGCCTGAATACATTTCGAAGAACCTTTATATCTGTAACTTCTTTATGATGGTCTCGAAATATTGTTAAAACTGCAAATCCGTATGCGCAATCGAATATGGCTTTAACCCGTCTTATACTCAATTCATAGTTAAGGATACAAAAGTAGAAGCGGAACACTTTCTGTTGCGTTTTTTTTTTTTATGGAATAGGGGGCAAACGAGCAGACGGGTCACCTGATGGTAAATGACTACCGCCGCCCATGGGCACCTAACTAAAGAGTCACAAGTGCGTTGCCGCCCTTAAAGTGGGACTAGGAGGAGAGAGGGAAGGGGGGGGGGGGAAGAGGGAAAGGACGGGAATAGGGGATAGGGAAGGGTTAGGGCATCCGGTAACCTCACTCACGAGGCGAAATGCAATGCAAGCATTGCTTCACTACCGGTTTTCTGTGAGGCCGTGGTATCGAGCGGAGTCGAGCCAAGATCACTTTCCGAGTTGGAAGACAAACGCCTATTCCATTACCCAATAAAAATATATACATATATAAATATTGTGGTAGCGGGAGAACGAGCATTTTGACTTCGGACCTTTTTGTTATACCTAATAAGCGTGGGATTTCCTCCTCAATAAGTACTTGATACGCAATTTGTACATAAATCACAATTAACAGGTTAACGTTCTCCGATCACATACTTTTCTTGTTAAAAATAATTAACCACTGGCAAAATCGCTAATTAAAGTTTCAAGTGACATGATAGTAGTAGGTAGTATAGTGCTCTGAGGCCCCGTGCAAGAAGACCAGGGACGGAACACTGTGTGGTTTTACTCGGTTCGAGTCCGACATACCACCTGACCGTTGGACCGGTGAGGTGACGACCCGTGGGGGTTTCCACACAAAAAAAAAGGAAATATAGTGCTAGTCCGTCTATGACTTCGATTGATACGATTCACAACACATTCCACGTCCTTAATCGTGCCATCTCTATAATTCAGTAAATATATTGAATAAAGAAAATTAAGACATACATCTATCACACACATGTATTGTTATATCTATATTATTTTATAGGTGGCTACCTGGAAATCGTTATTGACGTCTGGTTATTTCAAGTTTAAATAACACGGTCAAGGATAGGTTGCTGCTAAGCTCAGCTATAAAGCCTGCGTTTAGGACAAGCGGTACCTAACAGAAGATTATAATTATATATGTACTTGTATATCTTTTATCTCTTTCTGAACCCATTCAACGATTATATTGCACGAATACATTGGTATGATTGAAAAAATAAACCAACAGTAAAGTCACAATACGACAAATAATACAATACCTATCAATATCTCCAACGAAGCTTTGATAGTATATTTTATGGGAAGGACGTTTATTTATCCACTCTGCCACAGCAACATCAAATATCTTTATTTGCTATAACTGCCATTCTAGAATAAAATTGAATTATATAACATTACCAAGTGATGGGCAATAGGACGTTCACTTTTGTGTGTTGTGGTTAGCAGGATAAAGAAACTGAAACTGTTATAAAAACCATATCGTCCGATTTACTGCGATTTTGTGTGAAAAGAGCGAGAGGACCTCTTGTATACGGAGAATGTGATACAAAAATAGACGGCGATCAAAATGGGAAGAGAGATTTCTTCCTTTTTTTAAGGTTCGGTGCCAAATGAAAAATTTTACATTTAGAATTTCGTCTTTCATGTCAGTTTATCCGTGTGGTACTCGGGGAGTATTAACACTATATGGATGCAATTTGAAGGAACGGTGTTTTCTATAAAGTGTTATAGAATTGCGTTGTCAAATTACCAAAAATACAGTCGGATGCCACATTCGTACTACATAACTATATTTGTAATGCATGGAAATACATTCAGAACCCTTAAGCGTCGAGTCTGACTTCAACTGCTACTGTCACTACAAAGAATTATAGTGACAAAACTAGGCTTATCTCTACGATATCCCATAGTTGAATAGTAGTTGAGTATTCAGACTCAGAGGTGGTTCAAATATGTCATAAAGACCTGCTGACATCAATTTAACAGTTAGTAGCACGCATTCCTTAACACTTTCACAAGTGCATCGCGGGCCTTATTGGCTTCGCTTATCGCTTATTTAAGAGCCCGTATGCTGTGGTCTTTAGCGGTTTCAGTCAAACGCTCCCATGACAGAGGTCTCAAAATTACTACGCACTTAAGCTGCGCAAAATTAAGTTTAAGGTCTGGCTTTAGGTCCACGTTCAGATTTGGTTATGGAACATTGCCAACTTTATAAATAACTGTGTTTTATGACAGCGCCCTTGTAATTAATTAACTGTTTGAATTGCGGTTTTGAATTATTGTGAAGTTTCTAACGACGATGAACGACTTACGGTGCCAACTAACTCTGCCTATTCAAAAATTTAATTTATAGTTTTAAAATTTAAATAAATAGTGATTAATATCATAAAGTTGATAGTAACTGTCTATAGTTCTATTTGTTACCTTTTCATGACTAAATCTCTGAACTGATCGTAAAGAACTTTTGCAAATTAGTAGTCTGAGATGTGTTGGCTTGGCTGCTTTGCATCAGTAATATTTATAAGAAAGGGGAAGGGATGTTTTGTTAATATGATGTGAATAAACTTGACGGGAAAAATATCTAATAGATTTGTGTATGGTTTTTCGCGATAGTCGACAACAATATAATAAATTGATCAAATCGGACAAAATAGTGTTGAATTTTTTGTTAGGACATTCTTATTAGAGAACAATAGGCTTGTCCCATCAAGTAGAACAAAAAATAATGCACTCAAAATGTTATGTAATGCATCTCTGTCTACCCTCTAAAATGATATAGAGGCTTGGATATATAAGATTCGATAAAATTAAGTATACAAATATTTATGTAGAGGAAGAAATAAAACCTTAATCTGATTCTTTAATTTGTAAAGCAGCTTATCAAAGTGTTTGGCACTAATGCTTAGAATTCAACAAATTTGACAAACAAAACTCGCAAACAACACAAATAAGTTTTTTTTTTCAACTTACTCCAATGTTTTATAATAAATGTTTATTTTTCAGAGGCTGAAGCGTAAACAGAAAATATTGCTAAAGGTCTGTCAGAGAAATTAAAAAGTTTTAATTGAATATTAGCCAGCTGAGCGGTTATGGAAAGTTACTTTCTTTATTGGGAGCGGTACGTTCACTCTGTTAAAACTTAGGGAGATTGAAGTTACGCACCCGAAAATATCCAGGTTCGTAAAAAGTAATTAAATTTCAAGGGTCAAAGTTCTAGGCGGCAGTAAAGCTTTGAATAACGCCTAAGAATCTTTAACCCTGTGATGCCTGATCGTCGTAAGTTAAGTACACAATAGAGTAATAAGCTCAAATCACCATATTATGTGTAAATAATGGTGATTGGTAAACTATTAATACAAATTATACGTCTAAATTATACCTTTTTTTATTTTTTTTTAACGTGTGGAAACCCCCACGGGTCGTCACCCCACCTGGGCTAAGCGGTAGGGTGGTATGTCGGACTCGAACCGACTAAAACCACACGGTGTTCCGTCACAGTCCATATTACCAGGGCCTCAGGTGTACCCTTACAAGGAAATCCCTGTGAACCCTGGCAGACTTGGCCGCCTGTTAAATAACAGGCGACCCCACTGTGTTGTGGGGGATTTTATCCCCTGTCGGTAAGAGAGGCACGCGCGGAACACGGCGCCACCGTCTCGGGCCTGCTTCTGCTAGGGCGCCGGATAACCCTGTCCGTCGCCCCCAGGCAAACGCTCATGGAGGCCGGAGATCCACTTGCTCTCTCCGGCGCCTGTAGCGTCTTCTGCGGGATGGGAGAGTATTAGTTCTCTCCTTTTCCCTTTCCGCCGCCTCCTTGGCATACATTACCTCCTCGCAAAACGAGGCGGCGGAATCCCACGCGCTCTCGCTCTGGACCATAGACATAATCATGGTCTCCAGCGAGAGGCTACCCATACCTACGGCTGTCGCGAGGTCAGCACGCTGCTGCGTCAAATTCAAATTCAAATTCAAAAAAATCTTTATTTCATAAAATTGACCATCAATTATTCGAAATCGTCGATTTAATAAATAATTATTATAATTAAAAATTATAGATCAACACACACAGAGTCACCTCAACAATAGTTTGCTTCGTCAAATGTAAAATGATTAAAGAAAACAAAATGGATAACATAATATCACATCTGCCTGTTTCGATCTATAACCGCCCGTTTCCAAATGGTTGAGCCTTGTGAGAAGAAATCGAAGTCCATGCAGGGCACTCCACTAGAGTGTGGAGTGCGGTATCCTTACGGCAGCCCCCGCAGTGGTGGCACACAGGCGTTGGCTCCCGGCCCATCCGACACAGATACTTCCCAAAACAGCCATGTCCAGTAAGTACCTGCGTCATCCGGTAGGATAGGCTGCCATGCCGCCTCTCTACGTCTAAAGTATACTATTTTTAATATTTTTATATATTAAATCTTGAAAAAATAACAATTAATCTTTCTTGAGTCAACCTTTTCATCTGTTGTGTGAACGATGAATCAGTTTGTTTGACTGTTTTACGGTGGAGAATAAATAAACCGGCCAAGTGCGAGTTGGACTCGCGCATAAAGGGTTCCGCACCATCGTACAAGTTTTAATGTGGGTACATTTTAATTTATTTTTATTATTTGTTGTTATAACAACAACAGAAATACATATTCTGTGAAAATTTCAACTGTCTACCTATTATGGATCATGAGCCCGCTGACAGACAGACGGATATATGGTCAGTGGAGGCTTAGTATTAGGGTCCCGTTGGTTACCCTTTGGGTACGTAACAATGAAATTAAGAGTCAAAAGGTATGTAAGTGACTTCCACAATGGGTACCTGAGCGACCGGCCTCCGCTCGGTGTTTTTATAAATACAACATTTTATCCAAATCGTTAGAGCCGTTTTCGAGATACATGAAATAAATTTATAAATAAGAATTGCTCGTTTAAGGTACTATATTAGATATATAAGCTATCTGTTCTTTTTTGGACTGTTCCGTGGACAAATTAGTTTGTAATAGGTGTCAAGGATCACATAACGGGCTAAAAAAACTATTTAAATTTATTGGTAGGTCTGTGGGACCCTATTAGGCTTTGCAGAGGGTTAGAGGAAATAATTATGAAATTTTAGTGTGGAAAAACCAAGTGAAGGGAAAAAGACTGCTTTATTAAAAAGTTTTATCCATTATTATTAAGATGGAAAGTTTTACTAAGCCAGTGTAAATAATTTGTAACTAAGTAACCAGAAAAAAGGTTTTTGTAGCTTTGTAGCTAATAGTTTCTCAACGCTCTTTGTGTTCGAGGTATAAGTCAAGTTTTAACTTTAGTCCACGTTAGGTATATTAGAAAACTTAAGGCAAAATATTATATAGCAGATCTCACAACTACGACGCACATCTCAACGGGTGGCGGGAATTGGTGTTAATAGTTAACCTTAGTAGTCCAGTTCTAGAGTTCAGTTCTAAAAGATTCTACATTATCCCAAGATAGTCTAGACGTAATAGTTCATGGAAGCATGTTGGCAAACGATAGAGTTAATAGATGTTACCAATGTGTAAAAGAAATGACGTGGATGGTACTTAACCTAACTAAGCAACTGGATGCCCTAATTAAAAATATATCCCCGTAGACGGTAGGTAGGTACGGTAGGGCTTTAACATGGGAGAGCCATGCTTCGGCACGTATGTGCACTCCGCTCGATACCACGGCCTCACAGAAAACCGGCAGTGAAGCAATGCTTATTGCATTTCGCTGCCTGAGTGAGGTTACCGGAGGCCCTAACTCTTCCCTCTTCCCTATTCCAGTCCTTCCCCTCCCCCCCTCTCCCCTCTTCCCACTCTTCCCCCCTAACCCTCTTCTCCTACTCCCACCTTAAAGGGCGGCAAAGCACTTGTGACTCTTGAGTTACAGCTGCCCATGGGCGGCGGTACTCATTTACCATCAGGTGATCCGTCTGCTCGTTCGCCCCCTATACCATAAGAAAAAATATCTTTAGTAAATGTAGAAACAGATAAAATACGTGTATGCAATTGTATTATCAGTACCTATAATATTATTTGGTATGTGGTACAAGACGTGACCTAACGTTGTATTTATGTATTTGTGTAGAGTATATAAGGAAGATATTAATTATAATAAACACAGTTGTTACTATAATTAGGTAATCGTGAACAATACCTCCATTATCTAAAGTAAACGTAATATACGGAAAATTTTACTGCAATTAGATAATTTGCTTAAGCTTGCGTAGAGACAAGTGGGGTAAAGATTTACCCCAATAATCGTTGCTTAAAGCACGCTGCTTCATTAAGGACATCGCTAAAAGCTGCTTCAGTACAAGATGCATTGTCTACAAGACAGGCACATGTCGGTACTGTTTTGTTTATTATTTTATTATTATTTTACTTCTACTGCAAAAAGCAGCCGCTGATACAGCTAGACTATTATAAAACTTAACACGTAAGCTAAATTATGCTTTATTTCCTTAGCTTACTAATACGATTTTTGTTCTATATACCATGCAATATTCTAAAGACATTCAATATTTACATATTCGCAATCCATGCGGTAGGAATTTCCATATCATACTACGCAACTTTAAGTCAACAGAGAGGGAAATTTACTTAAACGGGCCCATATGTGAGGGGTTAAAACTAATCTTTGTTTACTTACGATGCTATGTCCTCATTAGCAATCATAGATATATAATATAATAATAGATATTATTCATTAATTCATTAGATATTATAAACGTATAATCACGAACAACATACAGTAAAGATTTTGAAATTGTAGTTGTCACGTTATTTAAAATTGATGACAAATTCGAAAATAGGGTTAATGTTTTTGTTAGATGTTTATATATGTATTATGTGTCCCAGCTCGAGATTTTTAAATAGGTACATAATAAAGCGTCGAGTGTTGTGGGTTTAAATCCCACATGGGACTAAAATTTGTCTGATCCACAAAAAGTTGAGAGTCTGAGTGTTTTTTATGTCCATTGTTTAAATGTATGTGAAGCCCTACAGGGCACACAGGAATATTCCTAATGCTTCATGCATTTTCAAGGAACAAAAACGTTTGTCTGGCGATTCTTAAAGTTAAACAGACTAAGACGTTAAAACTATATTTTCATTCTTAGTATAATTTCTAGATCACGAAGCAATTAGTTTTTAACAATAATCATAGAGACTCCAAACTCTTGAAGAACTATTTAACTACGACCGTTTGTATAGTAGAGTTACTTTGCCAGTTTTGGTGACTCCGATGGAGCGCATATCTGCTTACAAATAAAAATAAACATGCTGAAAATGAATGTCCTTGGAGTTTTTTGTCTGTTCTTCTCCATATTGGAACAGATGTGACCACGTCCAGTGCAACCTGTTCGAAACGTCAGGCAATTCAGAGGTATGTAATACCTTTTCGTGATCGCGTTAATTCCCGTTAATACGTAGATAATATTATATCATGGAACGCGAAAGTTTAAAAGTTAGAGTAGCTGAGGTATCGGACCTACATTCAAAAGACTGTAGTTGCAAATGCCATTTAGTACACTTCTCATATACAATCACATTTAGCTCAGTTGTGTTCATGGGACTCCAGTAGACCCGTAACCAAAGATTACTGAAGAGTAACTACGTCCATAACCACAGAATGATAAACAAAATCAGATAGAAAAAGCGCAATCAAGTCTCGAAACTTTAAAATTCTTTTTATTGTAGTTTCTTTGCGAAGAGCGCCTCCTTTATTGACTTATTTATTTATTATTTATGACTCCTTTATTTATGACTGGCCTGTTGGTCTAGTGGTTAATGACCCTGACTGCTAAGCCAGAGGTCGTGGGTTCGATTCCCACCCAGGACAAATAATTGTGAGATGAGTACGGTCGTTTGTTCTGTGTCTGGGTGTAATTTATCTATAATATGTATGTATTTAAAAATATATAAGTATGTTTATCAGCAGTCTGGTTACCATAGTACAGGCTCTGCCTAGTTTGGGATCAGACGGCCGTGTGTGAGATGTGTGGAGTTATTATTTATTATTTATTTATTTTATTTATTCATTATAATTTATTCGGTAGATCGACTTATATTACTTGGTGATATGAAGCAATGACTTTACTATCATCCTACTAATATTATAAACGTGAAAGTTTGTGAGGATGTATGGATGTATGAATGTTTGTTACTCTTTGACGCCAAAACTACTGAACTGATTGCGATAAAACTTGGTATGTAGATAGCTGGAGACCTGGATTAACATATAGGCTACTTTTTATCCCGATATTCCCACGGGATCGGGACTTTCGCGGGTGAAACCGCGGGGCGCTGCTAGTCCTACATATATCAATAAGGAAAGTATATATAGACAACATCAAACATCAAAAATGGATCAAAATATGCGTACCTGTGTTCTAGAAGTTATATTAAAATCTGTGCTTAGTTTTGGTCTAAATAGCGCTGCCGAATATTATTGAAACACTGCCATGAACATCAATAAAAATACATTTATGGACAACTCCATTGTATTAACTTCACTGGTAATATAATAAAAGGCATTAGTGCAGATTATAATAATATACTTATAATAAATAGGAAACATTTAGTAGCCAACTAATACTTAAATTTACAGTTAAACTACACTAACACATATAATAAAATGAATAGAACTCATTAACCACTGATAATTTAAATTAGAATAACAGTTACCATTAGTATGGTATAGTGTTCAAAAGTATTACATCTGTTTAGAGAGTATTTTGAGAGTATTGGCCTGTTTGTCTAGTGGTTAGTGATCCTGACTGCTGAGCAAGACGTCGTGGAATCAATTCCCACCAGGAGAAATAATTGTGTGAGGAGCATGATCATTTGTTCTGTGTCTGGGTGTAATTTATCTATAATATGTATGTATTTTTATATATGTAAGTATGTTTATCAGCAGTCTGGTTACCATAGTACAGACTCTGCCTAGTTTGGAACAGACGGCCGTGTGTGAGATGTGAAAAGTTATTATTATTATATTGTCTTACTAATATTATAAACGTGACAGTTTGTGAGGATGTATGTATGTATGGATGTTTGTTACTCTTTCACGACAAAACTACTGAACCGATTGCGATGAAACTCGGTATGTAGATAGCTGGAGACCTGGATACAACCTGGAACATATAGGCTACTTTTTATCCCTACGGATATTCCTACGGGATTGGGTCTTACACGGGTGAAACCGCGGGGCGCTGCTAGTTGGTAAATTTTTAACAAGTGTACCTCTATTTGCTGTGTTCTGGGTAGTTTTATGTATAATACGCAGGTTTCTAGATAAAAAAAAAAAAAAATTACCGACTTCAACGAAATTGATTGGGACAAAAATTTATTAATAAATTCCTTAATTTATTATACCTATACTAAAAATTGCCGGAAAATATGTAGAATACGTTAGTGAAACAATTATAAAAAATGGTAAATAACTTTTTAAGAAAATCACGGATCCTTTTTTGAAGTAGGTTAAAAAAAGAACAATATGGCTTACTATCTACAACTTAGTCTACAAAAACCTCTGTGACTATAGTCACGTACAGTAAAAACGCCATGCAGCGAGGACAGTTTAACCCCATAATAACCACCGATCCTGCATCGCGCAGTGATAGTTCTCGCACCGATTGGTATATATACATGTTATTATATAACATATCAACATCAACCGTTGACCCATGGTCCGCCAGGCATAATCACCTATCCTAGTCAGAAGACCTTCCGTGTGTGTAACACACAGGGAAGGTCCTCCGTTCCTCCCCATTACAAACAAGTGAAATAACTTGTTTTTATTACGTAATTCTAGCACTGTATACGTTATTCTCATACTTGATTATCAACAAGCGTCGAGACATTGACATTTAGCTTATCATCTCACGATAAACAGATGTCAATGTCTGGATATTTACGTCAGAAACACACCCCCACTTGCGTGCGCTATCTATTTATCATTCCTATGGTAAATACACGCCTTTTCTTTACGTCATTAACATAGTCACAAGCTTCCCTCTGAACGTAAGTGAATATTCCTTTTTGGAGTAATTTCTAGTGACAAAGCAAAAAAAATATTTCTTAGATCTCCTAAAAAATACAATCCCAAAACATAATATGTCAAAATTATTTTTTTGGATTCAGCAACATACCATTAATAAAGATTGCGACCACAAAGGACTTAAGATTGACCCCTGGAGTATTTTCGGACGTAACACCGACTCAGAACATTAACCAGCGTGGAAGTTGATTTGTTGTTTTTTTTATAAATACATACTACAGGGTTGTGATATTATTGTTATCTGTTACTACGCACTGAAATAATTAGAATAATATGTAATAGGTATAATATTACAACAGTTTTTTCGATTGCATCTTAGGTTATCGTTTTCATGACGTGCGTGCTAAATTGTCCAGTTCGTCGCAGTGGGAGTGGTGACCATTTGTGACTAAATTGTTTATTTGTGTCTCTTTTACGTCAATTAAGTAGATGCGTATCACGTTTCGTTGTAGTAATTCTATATTTTTTCTGCTTTGTAGGAACTAATTCCATCATTTGTGGGTTCGTTCCCCCCGTTGTCTTTTCTGTCAATTGTTAAATTTTCTTCTGTGTTTTGATTTTAATTAATCTTGAAGTAAAGAAATATATTAAATCATTTTCAACATGTTCTTTATCGACATCTACAATTTTGTAGACACAGTCATTAATTTAATATGATAATGAAAACTGTACAGATGATCCATGAACTTTATAATTTTCCTCAAAGATTAGTAAGTACCAAATTAAAATCACTTTGGTCATCAAACATGGACGCTTAATTTAAATTGAGCAATAATAATAAGGAAATAATCATTATATTATCTATGTATTGAATTATCGAAGCAAAAGCACCTGCACAGTAAAAGGATTTGATGACGATATTTTCACCAAATATTTTTTAATTTATTTAAGTAAGAGGAATGCTAAAATCCAACTTGAAACCGAGATGAAGGAACCATACTATATGAGCGAACGAATACCAATGAACACAGATGCTTGCAATTAAACTACCAATGAACAGCAGATGACGATCCGAATGTAAAAGTGTTTCTGATAGTTGATCGCTCGCTACATTAATATGAAGGTAGGCCCAATAATCCAAGTAAACTATTAGTACCTACTTATTTAAATTTAAATTGCTTCAGAATGTTACGTGACCCTTGTTTACGGCTCTTAATATCGTGTACAAACACTTAAGAATATTATTTGATATTTTGCTAACACATAAAAAAATCATATATTTTCGTGTTAGGTTAATATAGGTCTTCGTCTTTCATATACAATTCTATGTGAGTACCTAATGAATATATAACTTTTTTTTCGTTGTACTTGAAGTTGTCTATAGGAATACACCTATATTCTAATAATAGACTTAGTGTGTGTTGTGAACATTGAAGCAAGAGCTACATTAGGCTGACGCACACGTCTGAGACGTCTGCGAGAGCTACATTAGGCCGACGCCGCACACCTTTATATAAATGGACCCAACGACTTTTTCCACGTTTTCGACTGTATTATCATCAGTTACTTAAAAATAAATGAATCGGACAGTGAATTTGAAGAATTCTTGAATGACACGCGTTGCGTCGATTTTATGTGCACACCAACCTTACACGTGTAAGACATGTAGCTCTCGCTTGATAGTATTAAACACTTAGAAGATTTGTTTGCTAAATAAATTGCAGAAAACAACTATGGTATGAATTCCGCAGTATTTTTTTTTTCTTAAAGACAACTCCCGCATTAGCAATTACTCTTGTGTCGCGGGGGACTTTACAAACATACACGCAACGGACACAAAGAACACCTAGACTTAGGTGGGAATAGAACCCACGACCTCTGGCTCAGCAGTCAGGGTCACTAACCACTAGACCAACAGGCCAGCCAATTTTGAAATTTAGATTGACTACGTTACATTAACAGTAAAATTTACGATGAAATACGTAGGTATTAAATATTTTATTTACCTATGTTGCCCACGCAACGTTAAACGACGTCGCGGCAGGTCCAAAAAGAGATGGCGGGATGAATTGGATGCTTATTGGGAAGATTGGCAACAGAAAGCTCTAAACCGTGAGGAGTGGAAGGAGGGTAGGGAGGCATTTGCCCTGCAGTGGGACAACCATGGTTAATAATATAAATAAAATATTGATATCCAACAATAAGAAGTCACGGCAACTCTCTTGCAATTGCTAGTAATTAATAATAACAGTAAAGGTAATAGTAATTAAGATACTAAACTAAATCACCAGCCTTGAAATAAGTACAAAAATAAAATTTAATCTTAGAATTTTAGTATCAACTACTGCTAAGCTGTGTAATAAATAGCAAAGGAAGAAAATATAGGAGAGTGCTGAATTTGATCGAGTTAAGGAACAATGACCTACACTCCACACTGGTCATCGGTTCCCTGGTGCAGACAGAGGACTACTTCAATTATATTGTTATAGCAACATCATGCCTGGTGTTGCTATAACAATATCTCAGTCTATTTGTCATGTGATAAAACTACAGCCACAGATAGATAACGGCTGCGGTTGCGTTATCTATCTACAGCTGATGTCCTTTCCAATACCAGTTATTCCGTCACATCAATACATATTATTAAACAAAGTCCCCCGCCGCGTCTGTCTGTCTGTCTGTTCACGATAAACTCAAAAACTACTGAACGGATTTTCATGCGGGTTTTCACCAATAGATAGAGCGATTCAAGAGGAAGGTTTAGGAATATTATTTGTTAGGGTTTTGTGTGAATTGGTTGAAACAGTCATAATCATTTATGATTGTTGAAGATGTCTCTGCTACCTTTGCGAAGCAGGGGTGGATTACTAGTAAAGTATATATGTTGACAGTGATACAAAGCAATAACATCACGTATGATCGAATCGTGTAAATCGATTGCTACATCGATTTTTGAAAGATAGATAAATCATAAAAAACACTTATAATTGTTGGACTGTGGCTTTACGCCTACCATATACCTCTAGAGGTAGTTAGCATTCGGCAATGGGACAGTTTACGAACAATGCTAATTAATATCGAGCTACTAATATTGAATTAAATTACAAAAAGTAAATTACTACATACCCAAATTAATTAACCAACTTCTTCACTATTTGTAAATTTCGTTTGAATAGGTAGGTAACTCAACGGCGGATATGTTCTTTTGTTAGTACACAACAAATACCACCAGAATAGATAACAGTGCATTTTATCGAAACAAACCACTATTTATGAGAAACCGAATTTTATCATCTATCATCAATTCATTCATTCATACCTAATTACTGATATTTTAGGTCATTTGAAAAATGTATTGTTACTAAACTAACACACGTTAGCAATATCTATTAATTTGTCTACGAGGAGGATCCATGCTGCTCCGTAGTAGGTATTAAGTTTCAGTTGAATGTTCACACCAACTCAATCAATTTAAGTGGGCAAAAGTTCCAGTGAGTAGGTATTCTTAGACCAATCGACGAATCCCGTACCTCAATTAGAATCGCAGAAATAGAGAAAGAAAGCTATGAAAACGTAATAAAAATACAGGAGAAAATACAAGACAAATCTGTGCATCAATACATGCCGAGACATCTTTTTGGTCATTCGATGATCATTAGCTCTTTTCGTATCGTTGAAGGGGCTTATGTGTTAGCGTCTGTGTATTTTAAATTTAAGTAGGTGTAGGTAGGTACTTTTTAAGTATGATTTACCTGCTTAAAAATGCAACAAAATCATAATAAACAACCATTGCAGCCACATAGCAATAATAAAGACCTGTCATAACTGGTCTCATTTAGCCTCCGCCCCTATCCGAAATTATTAGAAACTTTTAAATCAGATTCTGTTACGGTTTCGGATAGAATTTAATTTCGGATATCCGATATTACCGTAACTTTTATGGAGCTCCATAATATCCGTGGTAGGTATAATGAGTACCTAAGTATAACATAGCGCTACCCTAAGAGCGCCAAGCTGGGTAACGGTAGACACGTCGAATACTTACATAGATTTTCTTCTTTCATTTTCAGTTTGAGACTCATCCTGAACCTTTTTGAACATAAGGCTAAGGATTTGTAATGATGATCCTAAAAGGAATGTGATACGGAAGGCAAATCTTCTCTCTCTCTCTAGGAGGAGACTTCATTATTTAAAAGTAGTTACCTACAAATATGAATATTTTCGCATTGAAGTAAGAAACGTCAGCGAAGTTTACTTTTAATATAGTTTTATTGCGTATATAGGTAACCGTAAAAACATATTATTATAGTATTGTACGTACCTACTGTATGTAAAATACAATGATATTGAGAAGTGAATTTTGAAATAAACATTAAAATAAAAATGTGTCCATGATACAATCACTTCCATCTTTCACTACATTTAGACAGAATTGATGTTTTAGCTAAGTACTTATTTTGGTATTTTAATATAAGTAATTTCAGTCTACATATAGGTAATATAGGTATATACTTACTTAGATAACTTTTCTTATCTAGGTAAGTACTTAGTACAATTTTATTATATGATTTAAAAAAAACTTAATTTGTTTTATTTTTAATCTTATCATTATGTTTAATTTTATAGGTTGACTTTAAATAAACAATGCTTTTGAACTCGAACTTTGACACTGTAATTTTTAAGAAAAATACCTGGAAGTTTTTTGTAAAATCGTAATTTTATATATTATATTTTTTTTTGTAAAATTGCATTTTTACAGGAAATACAACTTGAAATGCAGAACTATATCTGTATATAAAATTTCATCAAAATCGTTAAATATAAATACATACATATAAATAATATATACATAAAAGAATTTGTCGTTTAAAGTAATAAGATTTTAAGCAATTTGAAATAATAAGTGAATCACTAATTAAACGTAGGTAACGATTCGTAACGTTTAGTTAGTGATTCACTTCGTAACTTTCGCATGTCAAACTTCAAAGCGACAGCGTGCGTTTTGATAGGTGCTGAAATAAATATTATCGTGAGATACGAGATTTGGAAAGAAAAAAAAAAGATGCCAACCTAACCGGATTTTTTCTGACTGTATTTAGTTAAAAGGCGTCTTTTGTGTTTGGTTTTACCGGGAAACATCAGTACAGCCTCTATGATAAACTCAAAATATTGCAACACTAAGGTTATGTATATGAACTTTAGTGGAATCATTGTAAATATCTGGGAAGGTTTAATTTGTTACGGAGCTACCTATATAAGTTAGCGTTGTAGATTCTTTAGCTGACCATAGATTTTCCTTTCCAACAGCAACGTTGTAAACACGTGGCCTTAGTTAAGGCATTTTATACAGGTTTTGCACAATAAATACAATCAAAATAAATGTGAGTAAAATATCATTATAAAAAATAAGGACACAGTTAACTAATTTATTGTAAAGGTTAATGCCATTTAAAGGTCCATACTTTATTTATGAAGTTTAATTACATATTAGTTTATTCAACACCACACAAAGTAATTTTGTTTAATTTTCATGAGTGGTTATGGATGTTTATGACCATTCTTCTGTTCTATGTTTATTCAACACAATGCATTGGTTCATTGATGTTTAAGTATATGTGACATGCACATATTGTGTGTAACTGTGCCTAAAAGGTTCATATCTTAATTCTTTTGCAGTTTATTTTGGTAAGTGCTCATTTACTTTGGATTACTTTCTAATAATTTATTTACCATTTAATTCAGAAATATCAATTTTAAACATTGACATAATCTATTATCGGTCAGTTATAAGCAGTAGGCACCCAATATTGCTAAGAAATTAAGAAACCAACAACTTCTTAACCCTAGGAGTAGCAATTTTTAAACCAAAAGGAACTAGTTTAATTTGGTTTCTTACACAGTAATACATTGAATGAATTTGTTTGTTATCTGTAGTTGTACTTAAATTATATCTCGGGCTATGTTGACCTAATGACCTATGTGTGTCAACAGTAGGCGATGAGGCGAATCTTCCGTCTCAAAGGATTCAGTGTACTACTGACATCCACAATGAGAAGCCACACATATAATGATACTTTGGGCTCGGCCAGGTAAAATTAATAGAAAAATTTGTGTTGTGGCTTTTGATCTATTTCATAATACACTTTTTATAGCATCTGTTACCTAGCACTAGTGTTATATAATTTTTCACAATTAATTTTCCATTATCTACTTAATGTTTTGTGTGGGCTTTGTAATTTAAATTCATATTGCTTTGTATATAATTCTTTTGTAGTAATGTGTTAACGGAAAGTTAACAAGCTACACAATAAGTTCTGGAGTATTTCTTGTTATTGTATCAGTGCGGCATTACTAGAGTTTAAAAAAAAATTAAGGAGTGGTTACTACAATCTCTAAAAACCTCTTTTGGATGTCATGACTAACAATCATAGAACAAATAGTACAGTAATGTTGTATATACTTTCTAAATAACTTTTTTGTTTACAGCATAATGGCCCGAATCCTCAATGGACAAGCTCTAGCAGCTGAAATCCAGAGAGAGCTTAAAGAAAGCATTGCCAACTGGGTAAACCTTGGTCACAGGGCGCCTAGCATCCGATGCATCTTAGTTGGTGACGATCCTGCAAGCCACACTTACGTGAACAAGAAAATCACAGCTGCCAGAAATATTGGGATTGATGCTGAAGTAATACGTCATGATGTTACCATTTCTGAAGAACACTTGATAGCTGAAATAGAAGAGTTGAACCGTGACAGTGATGTGGACGGCATTCTGGTGCAATTACCAATACCTGATAAAATGTCTGAGAGGAAAGTGTGTTGTGCAGTTGCTCCTGAGAAAGATGTTGATGGATTCCATGTGACCAATATTGGAAAGTTGTGTGTTGACATGTCAACACTTGTTCCTGCAACTGCTCTGGCTGTTGTTGAGATGCTGAGGAGGTAAGTTTTTTAAATTATTCAACTACTTATTACAGTTATTTACATAAATAACTATAATAAATAAAAACCAATTTAAGCTACATAGCTTAAATTGGTTTTATAACATTTTTCTTACATATTAGATGTTTGTTATTAAGTAACAGTTTTTTGTGTATTGTATCAATGTGGAAAATTAAGAATATTCTGAAACATTTTCTTGTAAATTTTGAGCCTATTTTTAATATAGTAACTTAATATACTAAACCAGTACTTAAATGTTTAAAAAAAATAGTAAAGTCCCAACTTTTTATTTAATTTTTAATAGAAAATTAATAAATTAGACAATAATTTTAATTAAAAATGTGTAACTTAAAGTTTACCATAGACTAAAAAAACAGACGTGATGATAATTGTAAACTTTTTTAGGTTTAATATTGAGACTTTGGGGCGTAACGCGGTGGTAGTCGGCCGATCGAAGAATGTAGGCATGCCTATTGCCATGATGTTACACAGTGACAATAGGCACGAGAACAGACTAGGGATGGATGCGACTGTGACTATTTGCCATCGTTATACTCCTAGAGAACAATTGGCCTTCTTTTGTCAGAATGCTGACATCATTGTCACTGCTACAGGTGGGTCTTTTCAAATTTTGTTATATGTTACTAACTTGATTTTAAAGTTTTTGTATTTAACGAATCTGGCAGTAACTATTGCATAAACGTTAATAATAATTTAACATCAATTCATTTTAATATCAGCTTTTGCTTTTATGTTCTTAAATATTTTTAACTTAAAATTCACAAAATTCTTTATCTAAATTAGAAATAATATTTATAAATAAAAAAAATATTTAGGACTGCCAAACCTGATCAAAGCCGATATGGTGAAGCCAGGTGCGACTGTTATCGACGTCGGTATCACAAAGGTCACAGACGCCAATGGAAAGTCGAGGCTAGTTGGAGATGTCGACTTTGACGGTGAGTTAAATGATATCTATAAGTAATGCATAGATACGTTTCGAAATTTAAATGATGCAGATTTGAATGATGAATAAAACATTATTTATTTGTTTGTGTGACCAGTAATTTGCATGTTCCCTTCAGTTTATGTCAGTATTGATACATTTCTTGTAAGCTTGAGTTCCTTATTGTCTCTCCATGTCTATCGTTACTTCAAATAATATTTATTTATCTTATTTTTTTCACATTAAACAGGTGTGAGTAAAGTTGCTGGAGCAATCACACCCGTGCCTGGTGGAGTCGGTCCCATGACCGTTGCTATGCTTATGCAAAATACTTTCCAAGCAGCCAGATGCCTACGAGACAAGTCTTACAAATTGAAAACTATTGATTAAATATCAAGAAATTTTGTTTTCGTATTCAAAAGTTCGACACTAACATAAATAAGCCGATATGTATTACAGTTTACGAATCCTGTTTTATACAATATTAGCAGGTACAAATAATATTTTGTAAACAGTGAGTACATCAAATCGATGTACTGTTGAGTTAGGTATAAATCATTAAAATAGACAATAACTCTTCGGTTTGAGCAGCACTTCTACTTTTATTAGTGTTTGACTGTTTTGGTTTCTATAATTAAGAGGTTGTTACTGACTATTTTTAGAAAATTATTTGATAATCTAAATTGAATCTCTAAATTAAAATCGTATTGTAATAACAATAAAAATCATGATCATTAATCATGAAATGATTGTGCCTTACGTAATAAAATAACCTCGTACTGAATTGATCCATTGATTGTCGTGGATGAGCTCATTAAGTATTAATATAGATAGTTAATTTATCAATTGGTTAGATTGTTGTACTTTATAAATTATAATGAATGATACACTATTGTATTACATTCCTTGATTTAAGACTGTAAATTAAATTTGATATTGAACTCTATCTGTATAGGAATAAAGTTCCTACACGTACCGAATGACATAATATATAATTTTGTAGCGGAAAATGTGATCTACAACTTTATGTATTCGGAATAGGGTTCAATATCGAGTTGTTTTTCGTTCAGTTGTTAAACGTTGAAAAAGACGTATGTGTATGTGACAGAAGATCTATTTTCAAACTTAGTACTATAAATTACGTTATAACATTGTTTAATTTTATTTATTTTCTTTTTGTAGTTTTAAGAGATACCTTAAAAAGGAATTGTATACGCACCAGTGTAATATCGTATTAAATTGTTTAATCAGTTATTATTGTTGTTAAGCAACTTTTTAATTATATGTACTTTTATTATTCTTATACACTCGTTTTATTTATTATCCTGCTCTTAAGACTAAAAATAGTCGGTAGGTATACTTAAATCTAAAATGAAATAAGTTAAGATATTTCATTGACGACGTGATGAAAATATGTGTGTAGAAATGTTATAAAAATCCTTGAAGTGACCGCCTTTCATGTAAAATAAAAGGCATCAAAGTATCCCCTGTTTTTTTATACACATTCCTAGGCGGGAATGGTCCAGGTGTATGAAGATGTATACCTAGACCTGTGTTGTCAGGTCTTCAGTTGTATTTTTTTAAGAAATTATTACTACTACCACAGAAAACACAATAGTACAGGTACAGAAGTCTCAGTCAGCCAAATCATTTAAATGTATAGCGACTCTTGTTCCGACACAATAAAGTCGCAATTCAGGTAGCACAGCGCTAATTACCTACAATTATATTCACTTAGAAGTTCCCTCTCTTTCTATCGCGTAACTCTTATCTGTTCTAACGACGAAGGTAGGTATTCAATTCAATATTATACTAAAGTAGTGGCTCAACTACCGGGAGGGTTATTATGGTTCGATTTTATCGCATGCATCATTGCGATAATGCGTTCTGCACACTCACAACTGCGCTTTTATCGTCAGATATTTCCGTCGTTTACATGACTATCTGCACGTAACATAAACTGCATTCTACTCATTGCAGTGTGTACGACCGCATATCTGAATCTACTCACGTTTTTAAAATGCGCTTAAAGGATTATCTGAATAATGGGTATGTTCCGATATACATTATTCTATATATGTTATAGACTGACAGTATACTGCCGCAGTATCGTAGGGAAACCTACCTACCTAGCCTAGGTATATTACAAAGATAGTCAAGCCACAACCTTCCTGCAAGTTACACACATTAAGAACGTATTCCATCCTAATTTCCCACGAAGGCGCCATGAACACAACTTACCTTTATATATTATACACAAGGTGAATGTTAATTATTAATTCGCGTCTTCCGAAATATACGAGACCGCGGCACATTTCACTCTTACTCGTATCTACATTACAACGGTTTGTGGTATTCCACCGAACCATATTTCGTGCTTATGCCTGCCTACGCCTACGAAATCGTCGACACTGCTTTGATTAAATTTTGATAGGTAATGGATTTTTAAGATGGCAATATTTTAGTAGACACGAATGGAATTAAAGGACGGGTTTATGAGTGCAGATTTAAAATAAAATTTATTTCAATTGCCCTGATAATTTCGGATTTTGATAACTTTCAGTACATCGCGACTGCGAGTAACATTTGTGATGTTTATTTTAGCTACAGATAGGGTTGCCACCCCTACTATAATATATAGTATAGTACTATATTTTGATCAATTGTACTATATATTATAGAACAATTATATAGTACGAAAGATTCTTCTTTTTTATTGCTAACTCAACTATCGCCATTTTTACTGAAACTGGAACACACTGGAACTGTTTGTAACGCTTTCACGCCTTACTTTCAACCGATCATCATTAAGTTTTGGTTACACATTGTCAATGGTATCGAAAACGACATAGGGTACCTACCATCCAGAAAAAAATTGTTTCCGAAGAATGAAAAATTACCTTGGGTTGTCTAAACCATCCGGTTTGACAAAATCTACAATAACGCAGGAGAAGGCTCTAGCAAAAGATAGGAACGATAAAGGAACCTACTATTTTGATTCCAGAATTTTCGATTATTTTTTGCAAGTTTAACAAAAAATACTATATTTTTCCCAAAAAAACAACAACCAACAGCAACCCTAGCTACAAATGTTTATTTTGGTGTCAGGTGTATTACTATCTGAGGAAACTTATGTATTAATCATAGTTCTATCGAGTTCAGTTCTTTTGATCTCTAAGGGCATAGTATAGGGAATAGTAAGTAAGTTTAAGGTTAAGTAAGTTGTTGTAAGGGCCTTTTATGCATATATATATATAGGCATAAAAGGCAACTTACTTACTATTCGCCGTTTTGAGACTTAAACGCTTTTAAGTTTTAGTCTCAAAACGGCGAAACGTTTATATTTTATACTAGTGGTTCCCCGCAGTTTTATGAGCACTGCTCCACTCCTAAGGGTCGTAGCGTGATGTTACATAGCCTATACTATTCCTCATGAATCTGGCTATCATATGCAAAAAGATTTTTTTTGAATCCGACTGTGAGTTCCAGAGATTAGCGCGGGAAAACAAAAAACTCTTCATGTTTATTAAGTGAGCCACGTTTTTATTTTTTTTATTTTATTTTATTCAGGAAACAGACAGTCACATACAGTTTTTAGTTTAGTTTTGTTTTCCTTGTTTTACCTACTCCTTACACATCTACATCAACTCAGGCAGCCAAGCAGCGCTATTGGAACTTTACAATTTTGAGATTTGCTCAAAGCTAATACAAAATTGCAAGGAAAACCTAAACAAACTGGGGCAATCAAACAAAATTACATTAACCTACCTACCTTGGAAGATCATGTCAAAGCATCCTTAACATCTCTTGTGTTGGCCATAACCGTAAAGGTTTACTTAAAAGTTGGGAAGTGCTTACTAGGCATCCTAATGGTGTAAAAAAAATATTTTTATTTTTAAAAGCTGACGCCAAAAGCAATTTGTACAAATAATTGTCAATACAGTAATAGTGGTGTCAATAACTCAGTAGGTACATCTTAAGCGTCCTCCATCCATTAAGATTATTTTTCAGCCTTAACAAAAGAATGCCAAATCGTGGGAGAGCCATGCTTCGGCACGTATGGACGGGCCGGACCGGAGTGATGCCACGGCCTCACAGAAAACCGGCAGTGAAGCAATGCTTATGCTGTATTTCGGCGAGTGAGTGAGGTTACAGGAGCCCCTAACCCTTCCCTCTCCCCATCTTCTCATCTCGCCCCTCCCTCAACCCCCCCCCCCCCAGCAACTTCCGCTCACACCCTCTTCCCCTACTCTCACCTTAAAGGCCGGCATC
This sequence comes from Callimorpha dominula, assembly GCA_949752705.1. Taxonomy (NCBI): domain Eukaryota; kingdom Metazoa; phylum Arthropoda; class Insecta; order Lepidoptera; family Erebidae; genus Callimorpha; species Callimorpha dominula. The sequence goes on from OX457005.1 coordinate 5,393,905, forward strand.
GCTGACTCTCGAGTTGCAAGTGCCCATAGGCGGCGGTAGTCACTTACCATCAGGTGACCCGTACGCCGCTCGTTTGCCCCCTATCCCATCCCAAAAAAAAACAGAAAAATAGCGCCGTTCGGTTGAGTGTTTATGGTAAATGAGTTTAAAGTTTCGGCCGACGACGAAATTGTCACTAAACAATAATCGATGGAGTTATAGAAAATCAACCTCGATTACGCTCCTATTATACCATATTATATACTACGCACCTGATCTTTTAGGCGACCATCACTGATAAACTCAATTAATCAGTTCATTCGACAATTATTTAAAATCACTTTCTATTTTCTGCTATCAAAGCAATTAATTTTGGAGTTACGGCTGGTTCAATAAAGGTCGTCTACATTTAACCCACGTTCGTGTGTGTGTAAATTTATAACTATATTATTTACATGTATGTATACTACTTCTTTACTATGAATGTGGCCTGAATTATAGTATGTCTATCTCCAAGACTGAATATTAAAAGCTTAACAATTTCATACGTGAATATTTTCAAATGTTATTAATACCTAAAGTGTAGCCAAAGAAAATCTTAGCGTAAATCACAATAACACAATCAAACATTTTATTTTCATAACTTTGGCTTCCCATTTTGTAGACAGTTAACAGTAGTTTAACTTTTAATACATAGTTTTTGCTAAACAAATACTTCTTATCATGTCAAAATTAAAAAAAAAAGCAGATGTGATTGATCTAATTCTGGAATGATGATTATATTGATACTAAAGAGATTTTAGAGCACAATGGGAAGACTATTTCTCGCCGAAATTCACTGGCGAAAGCACCTTAATGGTGCATTATGGATCTTCCGACCACTTACAAAAATACAGTCTCAGCCATTAATCACACTGCTTTTTAACTTGCATATTGTTTAATGTGCACTTGGTTGCAAATTTAGCATGTATACAACCTGGATATATACGCAGTACGCAGGTATATTTGCAGGCCACGTCCACACTAAACACAACATAAATTAAAAATACCCCCGACTCAAAAATCCCATAAACAAATTAAAAAAGAACTGACGACCTCCGAACGGCTGAATAGAGTTCCTTGAATTATGGCTAAGAACGCTCTCGATCAACTCACCTTTCAAGGAAAAATCGAAATCGGATCGGATCGAACACACTGTGTCACTGCACTAAAAGTTCATAATAAGACACTATATTCTCTGGGTCTGGTCTAGGTATTGTTGCAATATGATTCTAGTACTTTATATATGATTTTTCCTGTCGCCCAAACATTACTAAATCTATGGACATACGCTTGGTAGAACGAAATCTATATAATAGAAATGATTTCCTAAATATAACTTTTCACGCCTGATCGTACCTAAGATAGGACCACAGAGGCTCTTTACCCTATTCCAAATTACATAAATAATTGAATTCTGTGTAATCTCATGAGTCAAGGCCCCGTCAGAGATTATCTCTATATAACTCTCTCTTAAAATTGTAAGGTACTATTATCATGAGAGAATTGTTATATTCTCTCATTCTCATAGTATCTTTCAATTTTATAAAACGAAATATCTCTTACAATCTAAGCCAGTGAGAGCTTCCCTTGATCTTACCATTCGACGATTCTTAAAAGGATTTAATTAGAAAACACAGCACATTTTTAATTAACTTGTTAATTTCAGCGAAGACTTGTTAACGTTTATTCCGTTAAAACTGTAAAGAAATTATGCGCAACTTATTATGTAAAATATTATCCGGTTTAGTTGTTCAACACATTGCGACGTTTCAGAGTACATAATGAAAAGAACAAGATCCGGGCCCAAGTTTTTTGTGGGCTCATATTCTGATTAAAAAATCTTTAATGCAACGTTGAGATGTCTGTTCTTGTCATACTCTAAGACCACCAATATTGGATGTAACTTGGTAAGTCAGTCATAGTACTGATTGATCTATGAATACAAATTAGTGGTTTTGCCAATAATTTTAAGCGTAGATTAAATTGTATCGAACAAGTGCCCAAAAAAAGATACGACAAACTGTAAAGATGATGATAATGAAAAATAATCCAGAAGATATTCCTACTGTTACCGCAGTAACTATCGTCCTTCGTCATTCTATTCTCTAACAATAAATGGGACAAAGAGAAGGTCAAGTTTTCACACTGCGCTGTCCGCTAATTCCTGGTACAGATAACGCTCTGCGTCAGAATCCATGCGTGTGGTACGTTAACTTTTGATAGTATTAATTAGTATATTTGTTTGTGATATATATCGTAATGACGCACGATGTTGGCTCCTCTGGTAGGTACTTTTTTTAGATAATATGTTTACTTAAGTTGTATTTTTTTTACGTACGGTACCTACTACTTATTAGTGATCAGTTGCTATCTGGGACTGTAGGCGTGGAAATATCGCGTAGATCGATAAACATCTAAATATAAACTACATAATACTACCTCATTTCGTATGTACTCGCGACATAGGTTAGTAATACATCACATACAATTTTGCATATATTTATTAATTTGTTTTTAAATTTTTGCGACTTCTATATTACGTCTCGATTAATTTCTCTGTCTCGATTAAGTCTCAATTTATACCTCTACGTCTTAGAGGTATAAATTGAGACTTAATCACGATAATATTTGTAAGTGACGATACCTTTTTTGATATTCGACGGTTCGACCGATTTGCACCGATCGTTAACCCGTGGGACCAAAAAGGTAGTACTTTACGATACGGTATAGTTCGTTACAAATGTTATATAATAATAATAGTTATAATAACTTGGGACTCCTCACATACGGCCGTTTGATACCAAACTAAGTGGAGCCTGTACTGTGGTTACCAGACTGCTCAAATTCATACTTATATATATATATATATATAACATAATACATAGTATACATGTCATAGATAATTTACACCCAGACACAGAACCAATTATCGTACTCATCACACAATTATTTGTCCTGGGTGGCCCACGCCTCTCAACCCACGATCCCTGGCTCAGCACTCAGGATCACTAACCGCTAGACCAACTAGCCTGTCAATGTCCTAATCGCGTTTATGTCACGATTTACACCTCTAATAAATTTTAGTTATGCTACTATCTCCGGTCAAACAAATGTACAAAAAGTTAAAATTCAGATAACACTATCCATTAAAATCGCACACGAAACATGGTTAAGCATTATTGTTTTATATTATACATGTATGAAGAAAACCCGTCAAATTGAAAACCGTCTTCTTTCTTTGAAGTTACCTGTTTAAAAAGATTTGCAGACACTCACACCACTAACATTTGAAGTTACCTGGTTAAAAAGATTTGCAGACACTCACACCACTAACATTTGAAGTTACCTGGTTAAAAAGATTTGCAGACACTCACACCACTAACATTTGCTTCTTCGAATGATATTATTTATGCATTCTGAAATTACCTTTGAGTACGTGTTAGTAGTAATCATGTAAACATTTAAGCCATTGTTATCCGCCATCTTGTTTGTCCGATTTGACCGACCAGAGCAGTCATCGAAACGAACAGGTGGAAGTTCTATCCACTTATATTACACAAGACCATTTTAGTGCCATTGAATTGCTATAATATGAAAAACGGTATTGTGCCATATAAGTGGAAGGAGATTGCAACTGTGTCCTTTCAAATTGCGATAAGGTCCTTCGGGAACTTTCTTTTGAGTCCTGAACAAAATTTGTTAACATAATGAGGTATATTCTAATGTCATACAATAGGTATGGACATCACCCTGCTTTAATAACACGCTTTCTTTAGTGTTATTTTATGGCATAGGGGGCAAACGAGTAGACGCCGCAGACGGGTCACCTGACGGTAAGTGACTACCGCCGCCCATGGGCTCATTCAACTCAAAAGTCACAAGTGCGTTGCCGGCCTTTAAAGTGGGAGTAAGGGAAGGGAGGGAAGAGGGGGAGAGGGAAGGGTTAGTGCCTCCGGTAACCTCACTCACTTGGCGAAACACAATGCAAGCATTGCTTTACAACCGGTTTTCTGTGAGGCCACTAGGTATCACTTTGCTCCGGTCGAGCCGGCCCATAAGTTATAAGAACTTATAACTAAATAACTTTAGGTATAAACAAGTCTAGGAAGAATGTTAACCTACTTCTAATTGTCTTATCGAAATGATACTTTGTAAGTATGTATAATTTTTCACAAATTATTTCGATTGTTCAAATAAATCACATTCCAGCCTACCGCATTGGTATTCCTAATAACTTACTTCTGCTGACAACGCAAATGACTTTTTGCTAAAATCATTAAAAAATCTAGCTGAAAGCATTAAAGACAAAGAGGCAAAAGTGATTATTACTTACTCTGAATATACTAACTCTTCTAAGCTAACGAATTTTAACCTCCAAAGTCCATGTGCCCTTTTAATCTTCTGATAAAGTCGGGTATGGACTTAGCGTCACCCGCCTGTTGTTGAGATCGTCAAAAGCCTATGGTGAGCACCGTCCATTAGCCTATATCATCCATACCATCTTAGTGGTATAAATAAGTGTCGTTTTATAAAAACTCATACTACAAGATAACAGTATAGTAGTTATCTCAACAGCGTGCGATTAATATTGCGTTAGACAGAGTTTTTTGTTTATTACATCATATTTTTACATCGCTATCATATTATTAACACAAATACTTTTGTGACGACAAGAGTTGTTTATCAAAAGCTTTTGGACGTACGCTTCATCTTTTTGCATTTTACAATAATATAAATTATACTTAAGAAAACTTAAAAAAACAACATATTTATCTCTTTATTATACATTAAATGAGATACAATCCCAACAAAATCTAAACATTTAGGTATATCAATAGGCGGTCTTATATTAACATCAAACCGAATTGAAAAAGTAAAAAAGAGTTTTGCTGTCCACCTCCTGGCTCCATCATCAGACTCTCCACACCAAATACAATATATTGAACTCATCGAAACGAATTATATGAGCCCAAACTCGAGGGATTTAGTAAGCTACTGAAACTGTGTTTCACTACCCACGTAATGACTCCATTATTCAGCTCCAAGATGCCGAATCATAGTGTAACATATACCTACATAGAAAGTTACATTTTGTTACGAAAATTACAACTAGATTAAATGACTACTACTATTTCACATTGTTAGTTAGTTAATTAGTAATAAGTGAAGCTAATAATTTATCTGTACAATTCGACTGCACAGTTTTATCGCACAGATAAAACTGAAGGTGTGTGGCCCCCTTAATACGCCTCTGCCTACGGGGATACAGACGTGAGTGTATGTGTGTATGTAAATGACACCCAGTGGTGTCATGGGTGTTTGTTGCTTGAAATAAAAGTATTTTAAGCAACTTGCTAAAGAAATTTAATATGTACATATGTGTGGTATAATTTTTGTATATCTTTTTTGTCACTGACACAATTAGAAAGACCCGAATCTCAGACTACTGAAATGTAAGCCCCTACTGTTCCAGTACGGTGGCTTACCATTAAGTGGTCCGTGTGTTTGTTAGCCAAATTAGTTATTTATATTAAAAAATAAGTTGAAGAAGTAACTTATTGTTACCAGCTTCAATTTTTAATTACTTTTTTTTATTGTGTGAAGTTTCTACACAATACCACGCGTCATCAGCTAACGAGAGCCAACTGGTGCTAACGGTGAAGTGGTATATTGGAATTGAACCAACTAAAACCACACGGTGTACCGTCACAAGTGGGTCTATTGTAGGGGACCCGGATATACTCTGTGAAGGAATAAATTTTTATATATTTATTTTAATTGTTTAATCTGCTCGTGTAAATAAATCTAAATTTAGAAGCAGAAACTAACACATTGTCTTCTTGACGTATATAAACATATCATTGATAAATATTTTTCTTTTGTTTCTATTATACAATATAAGTTATCTTAAATTAATATAGTTTGTGTTCCTAAAATAGCCATAGCTACGTACATTAACATACCATTTATACATACCTCATATCTTTATATATAAAAACTTCGTGTCACGTTTTGTTCGCGATAAACTCTTAAACGAATGAACCGATTTTAATGAAATGTTGCACACTGTGTGCAGTTGTGACCAATTTGAGAGAGAGGATTGTTTTAATCTCAATTTATAATCCTATATTTTTTTTATATATATAAATATTTTGCCAAAGAAACACACACCCACACACCTGATAAGTGATAATTTAACACCATGTTTTATGGAGGTACTTCCTCAGTGCGCATAACTTTGACGATTACTCATACCTAACAGGAAACATAAATATAGTAAGGTTGGTTATTCCAAAAAGATTTCTGGATCATTCTAGTTTTAGTATCAATGTGCAATTTCTCAGGGCATTTTATAGCTGCCAGTACTATCGAGAGATTATTAGAATTTTTATTTATGTTACAGCACTTTCTAGGTTCATGCTAACCATAGGCTGTCTCTACTATTAGGTCGTATAACACCATCATCACTCGTCGTGGGAGTGAGAGTGAGCAATTGAACATCGATATAACGTGCATCCCGGCCGGCGGGCTGCATCCCACTGAATTTTGGCACGATTAGTCGATCCCGCCGTGTACTTGTAGCTTTATACCTACACTGTGCAGTGGACCTGGCCTGCCACTACTTACTAGGTTCATAAAGAACACATATTTCTTTTAAATTATAGCTAGCATCCATTTAAACTCACAAGGCAGAGCTCCTTATTTTCTAAAGACTTCTAAACCTTCGTTGAAGGGTCAACACGTAGCCTAATTTACTTTGTGTAATAATTAAGTCGGAGCTAGCCATCCCTAGGGCCACATTAACGTCATTTAGACGCCTGCTTCATTTGTATAGCGCCAGCCTACGTGCGAAATACTATTCCAGCATAATGTTGGTAATTACGTTTGGGCAAAATTATTTAGCACAAATATATGTACGTAAATTAATATTTTATGTATGTTCTACTTTCTTGATAGTTTCGAATAAAAATGAATGAGTATTTATTATACTTAATGCTACGTACGATAGGGTAAAAAAAGTTATGGCCAATTTTAAATACCCCAAATTTTTTATTCGTGTTTAACGAATAACCCTCACCACTTCGAAGAAAATACCATTTGTTTACTAATGAAATACCCGTACTTAGGTACAGCCTGTCATAAAAACATATTGGTTTTACAGTAGTTGTAAATATAAGTTACACCTTCAGAGGAAGTAGCCGCGCGAAGAACCTAAATGCACTCCCAAAGTAAGAATGAGAGCTGTAGGGTTAGGTGACAGGTAACCCGTTACTATCAGGTACCCCGGGCGATTGTGTGAGAAACATTCCGGGCAAAATAATATCACCTTTAATACCACCCACACTAACACATTTTATAGAGGTTTTGAATTTTTATAGTCATGTTTTCAATGCAAGTTGGTTGACTAACAAACAAAATAAATTATTAATTTTAATAAAGCACAGCAATCATACATTATATACGAAACTAGTTAGGTATACTAAAAAAATAAATTTACTGAAACTTAGATTTTAACTTAAATCAATTCTATTACAAATTTTGTGTTTTATTAATTTTAGCCAATGCGTTTATTCCATAAGTACAGAGAATTTTGAGTTTTAAGTCTATAACTATGTACATTTAACAAAGAATTGACAACAGTTTGGTGAAATCTATCCCACGGTAACCGTAAATTTAGCCGGGCTAAAAGTAGTTGATGTGCTTTTCCAGACTTTAATCTATCTCTGAAAGGGTAACAAACATCCATCCATTCATCCATCCTTTCTCACAAACTTTGCCTTTATAATAATTGCGGCCAAATTTTACTTTCACAGACTGATTACTCCTCCTGGTTGTAACCAATGGACCCGTCTCCCGGCATTAGGTCTGACGACGGAGACACTGAGTGGCTTCAGTAGCCGCACTTCACGTTGTCTTATCCTCGGTTGAGTGGTACAGTGAGGTTTTCACACGACAAGAAAGGAGCCATTGTTTGCGCGAAACTTCCACATAAAAACAAAGATCTTAATGCGTCAATGCTAGCCGAGATGTCTAACCCTTCTCTCCTACCGACGATTCGATTTCGATCGCGGGTCACCCACCTCCGACTTCTCGAAATTGGTGTACGTGTTACAACTTAAACTTGATTTATTGAACGAAATCGTCATGAAGAAAGATGCATATTTCAGAGTTTTCGAAATGTTCCTTGTAGGTTTACTAGGTCTGCCAACCCATGCAGGGCCCGCGAAGTGTAGAGGCCCATATCTGGTAAATCTAGAAATGCAATTTACGAAGCTTACGGTGCTTACAATCTAAATTAAAATATGCAAAACAAGCATTACTAATATAGTAATGAAAGCTTAACACTTTTTCAGCCTTTGCATAAAAATATCGCGTGTCAAACATCGCCACGCGATATGTTGATCACCGAGAACTGTTGGACTGTATACCACAGTTAGTCTAGCTGTTCTACGGTACTACACTAAGGATAGAAATCTTGAATTGGCCGATATTCTTACTATAGTAGGTAGGTATGGTGTATCTTCAGGAAAAACAAGGACCATTCGGTCAGTGTCGAGCTGATGTTGCCGCGATTTCTCCTAATGCCGCTGAAAGTATTTTGACAACTTTTTTTCGTTTGCTTGTTTGTCTTTCTTCTTCTAATGATCGACGCTTTTCTATTTTGCCGCACTTATTTCTGCTTCTCTGGATATATTTGCTCCCCTCCTCCACGCAAACGGGCTTAACACTTATTCAGTTCTTTCCAAGACAAGATAAAAATAGTTATTCTTCTACTTTGACAATTAAGATACAACACAACGTCATTTTAACTTGACTCGACTACCCTAGTATTATCTAAATACAATTTTTTTTTCATTTCAGATAACTACTAAGGGGATTATGCTTTGTGTCCACTTTGTGTGTATAATCAATAGCGTTTACGAAGTTCTTACTTTTATTTCTAATTCCAACACTTGAAGGTAGTTATAACTTTATTTGTAAGTATGTATTTCTACCAGCACACCAATAATCGGTCGATGTGTGCAAAACTTGCTAAGTAACTGAGTGCTGGCTACGCAACAAAATACTTGGTAGCTATTCCCATATATCCTATACTAAGAAAGTACAACGATACAAAAGCTTGTAGCACACGGAAAGAGAGGCGCGAGGAAAAATCTGACAGCGGTCCGTGTTACAAAGAAACGCAATAGGCGATGATTAGAACACTAAACTGAAACTGATATATAGGGTGATAATCCCTAATATATTAACTTGAAGAATTGGCACCCCGTCTTTTCCTTTAAAAAGACTGGGGACCCTCGTCACGCACGTGTCCGCACAATACGCACGACGAATGTTTAAATATAATGCTTCTGTGTTCTGTTAACCGGCTTAACTCTATTGCAATATTTTATTACGTAAAAAAAACTTCTAGTAATCAAGGTTTCTTTTGTCCTTTTATTTAGATTATTGTATATTTTTAACATACAAAAACCTTGCTCTAGAAACTGCTTGTCAAATTTAATAGATAATATAATGAACGATTAGGAACCGTTCCATTATACTATCTGGGAACATTGATAATAAGATTTTAATGATATTGTGTACTATATACATCAAAATCAGTACACAAAATTTAAGAAGTGACCAATGATTTTTAGTAACTTTAGCACCTGGTACTTGAAAATTGGCGGCCAGCCCAAGCTAGCAGGTATGCATACCATCAGAGTCTCTACTAATACTACTCAATGCGACACATTTTGTTAGTTGTAAAATAAGTAAGGTCTGGCTGCCCTGGGATCTTTGTCTATAAAGGTAAATCGGTCGGAACTAGTTCGGGGCGATCTTTTGAGTGACCAGGGTACAAGCATGACATGTAGTAAAATATTAATTTTGTTGTATGTGATATTTTTTGAAAACCTAAACACACTTATAGCGATAGCTTTCGATGTATGCTACCAGCATAACAATGGATGATTCGTCGAAATAGCTGGATTATCGCAAATATACGTGCACATAATAAGCGGAAACTGATGTAAGATGAAAATGATGTAAGGTTCCCGGGCTTTCTTGGATGTTAGACACGTGTTTACAAGATTATATGTTACCTACCACAATGTCGTTGTGTAACTGCAGGTTTGGTTTGAACAAACATAATCAGAGTAAGTTTAGGCTTAGGGTACACATGTACCTAATATTAGTATTTGTGATGCGTATTAGGCATGTTCGTTTTCAAATACTAGTAATATAAACTAATATTTGTAACTAAAAGCTGAATTTAAGTTTTTGTTTTCAGGACCTTGTGAAAATAATTTTGGTTCAATTAAGTACTTCTTACCTTTTGCTATCATAAGGAACTTCGAGAAGACAAAAACTAATTTAAGCATATCATGGACTCAATTCAAAACAATACCATAATAAAGGATAATTTAAAACAAATAGAAGTTTATTAAAAACATGGTTTCAAGACCGAACTCGAACTTTCAAGGCTCTAAGATGTAGATAACGTATGTGATGTAATAATATGAATATTCATATTTTAGAACAAAATGTTACAGTGTGCTTACATTCCATTTGCGCTTATAAGTAATGTAACCAGAAACTTGTAAAAATCATGTTGAAAAAGCACTCTTTTTAACCAACAACTAAGAAACTCTAAGGGCACTCCCTTAGAGTTTCTTACCTGTACTCTCAATATGATCTACCTCCTAACTCCTACCGCTAATAATTCAAATATACCTATAATTGGTGTAATTGAAATAAATGATTTTGATTTTTAAAAGCTATAAATGCTCTCTGAATGGTAATGTGTCAATGAGTCAGGTTATTAGACACAGAATATTTAGTAAACTAGATTTTCTGTGTCTAAATTGCACTGCAAACAAACTTCCTGTCTTTTAGCGATGGCGAGATGAAGAAAACATTTTCACTGTTCTCTTTTCCACTCTACTAATTTAGTTTAGGATTTCTACCAGAAAAAGGGTCATAGAAGCAAATTCATCAAACCGGGTCGTCAACTAATTATGAGGGATGGTTATAAACGAGAGGAAAGTAATTGTCGCTATGTCCATGTCGAGGATCTTAATGAACTAAATGTATGGCGAAGGGTCGCAATTAGTATGGCTCGCAATCTACGTAATCTTATTATCAAGCAAGAGAAAGGATATGTTCCGTCTGTTTGCCAACAGTTGGAACATCGGTTTCTTAGCTAATGAATGCGATTAGTGGTGTATAATAAGTAGCGTATGCAATAAGTCCCTCCAACACAAAGAGAGGATCCTCCGACCGAGCGAGTTAATCATACCTGGCGGACCACGGTCCAGTTGATGTTGGGAAATTGCCTATGTACTAATTGGCGCGAGATGTTTCATTGCGCGATGCAGGATCAGTAGTTACTACGTATTTCAGCTCGTCTTCGCTAGATGATGTTGAAAAATATTTTCGCTGTATGTGCATGGACATTGCAAAACATAGCGGAATAACATTTATTTATAAGACCACATTGATTGTAAATACCTATGTTACAAATAAATAATTTGATTGATTGATTGATTTATTGTGGAAGTCGCTACAGTGTACTTACGCGTGTGTTTCTCTGAAGTAGCCTTAGGCCTCCCAAGAGCTACGACCTTCACTTATGTTCTTCAACAGATTACCCCTTTTTCCATCATATCTCGAAGAGAACCGCCTAACTCAGCTCTTCGACTGTAGACGTCGCGTCGTTGCATTAAATGAACAGACAACCTGGTCAAAATAGTCAGGAGCCGCTACGATAATTCAGCTGATGTTATAAGAAGGAAGGAAGGAAGAAGTTTAGAGACATTCCAACTCAAAAAGTTCATGTTCTCAGGTGATCAATAATCGCATCAATGTTAGATATTAAGTTCCTGATACTGATTTGCTCCGGAATTTATCAACAACAGTACTTAGTGGCATCCCATTATATCCGTCTCAATAAAATGAGCGCCCTACAGCATCTGACACCAATACGACAGAAAGTATCTCACTTTTACAAAGGGTGCGTAAACCAAACTAACTTTATAACGGGGTTTAGTTATACAGTTAGTCGGATCGGTGGGTTAGTGAGGTTTGTTACCCAAACTAAATAAGAGATATGACTTATGAATACTACTAACAGAATTTATAACTTTTGTTACCATTTTTTTAATGTCATCATCACCATCACAGTACGTTCATTGGTGAACGGAACCGAATAAAACCACACGGTGTGCCATAATGCCCTAATATAAGAGAGATCCGGGAACAGCCCGTGGCGGGGTAAAGCCCGTACCGTCCACCCGCGGCCACACACAGGGCTGCATGAGGCGTTGAAAAGCGCGCCTCCGCCGCCCGGTTCACCGGCTGCGAATTAAGTCCGAGTGGAGATCATCCTCCCGGGCCCGTTCCGCCGCCTGCTCCTGCGAGATGACGTCCTCAAAGATGATTGCAACCGCTGTAAAATTCCTATCGCTACCGGCCATGGAGCGTAAGATAAGCAATCACCATAAGGTTTTCAACCCTATAAGCTGTCTTAAGCCAAGTTAAGTGTTCATTCAAAGCCTGGCTTCCATCTACTCTTTAACTGTAAGAAATTTTCTGATCACCAGCCTGAAATAACCCTATCACCTCTCAGACTTTTCGAATAAAACAAAGACAGTAATCACATCAACCCTTTCCTGCTAACAAGTTCCTGCCTACTGAATGTTCAACAAAGATAAGGGTATACAACTCATTTGATATGCACCCTTTCCACGCATTAAGTGCAGTCGAGTGGCGACAATAAACTTATTAGTGCCCAACTACGCGGAAAACCCAACTTTGTTCAAACATAATACGGCTCTTTGTATTTTTGTAATCACATTGTTTAAATGAAAACTAGGTTCTTGTGAAATAACTATCAACTCTTAAAGGAGATACTACCTAGGAAGGTAGGTCCTACGAGTATAGTATACGTAATACCAGGTGGTCACCGAATAGAAAAAAATGAAAAATGGAATCACATCTTTTTTACTGAAAATCTGAAAAAGACGTTACCCATCCGTTACCATGTGGGTTGTCGTTCTATCTCGTCAAAACCAAATTTTGTTGTTTTTTTTTAATACAAACATGAAACTGTCTAATACCGTCACAACATATCAATATATTGGCCTTCAAGGGTCGCGTCATACGATATTTTATTGTCACACCTTCACAAGTACCTGTGACCTGTACCTACCAAGTTGCTTTTGTATGAGTTACAATACCTTTGACAGAGATGTTGTTGACCTTTGGCAACCTTTGTTACATACCTCTTAAATTTAACTGAAGAGGTATGTAACAAATAGCTAGTTTTTCATGGTGAAAGTAAGTGGTTTAATAGTCCTCATGAAATGAAGTGTTAAATAAAACTTAGAAATTTTTTATTAGTATATAGTTTCATTTTTAACCCCCAACTAGGAGCGTTAAAATTTTAGCATGTGTATTTGTGTGTCTGTGTGTGGCATCATAGCTCCCAAAAGGAGAGAGAGAGACTAACTTAGAGAGATTAACTTAAAGGTGACTTAAACGAGAGTGTTCTTAGATATAATTCAAGAAAATCTGTTTAGCATTTCGGAGATCATCAGCTCTTTTTTAATCGTTGAAGAGTGAGTCAGGGGCAATGATATTGTTTGTGTATAATATCATTGGTCGGGGGTACATACGTACGTAGTACATATACGTATATCGGTGTAGGTAATCACTTATATGGCGAAGGAGATGATGGCTGGTATATGCGTCATACTCGTGAACGGGTGCTGCTTGGGGTGACTGGTCGGCCTAGTCAGCGATGCTTTAGCCTATACTATTATTTTGGTTCGATCAACTGCAACTCTAGCCTCTTAATCCAGTCACGAATTATTTTTAACAGTAGATTTTGCACTGAATGAAGGTAGATGTGCACCTTGAATGATTTCTATGTTTAATAGGTTCAAACCTTCAACGGTATCACTGAGTGATTTTTATTTTTTAGTACGTTAGCTTTTGGAGCATTTCAATAAAATGAAATTCAGGTGGCATCAGCTTGCATCCTGTTTACCTCTCGTGTATCACTAACACTATTGTACCTGAAGATCTGACTTTTAAAAAGAGTGGCCATGAGTTTCTTTGCCAGTATTCTTCTCATAAGGCCCTACGCATTTTCGAAACTGGAAGTTATAGATCGACACAAACAGGCAGTAGATTTTGGTGTTTTTCACCTAATTTACCTTGACAATCCAGTACATGCTGTGGCGTCTGTTTGTGCCGATCTATGATTTTAACTCTAGCTTCAATTTAATGTTCATAAATGTCACTTAGGGTCTTAATTGAATAAATGATTTTGAATTTGAATTTGAATTTGAACTTACCATCAGGCGAGAAGTGAATTTTTTTATCATATTGGCAGTATAAAACTCTCGTATCGAAAGTTTTAAAACGAATAGTCGTAAAAGTTATTGTTGCGTTGGGAATTTTAATTTAAAATTTATATGGCAAGATAATAAAGTGCATTGAAATGAAGTTAGAAAGTGATGCTCGTGACTACATTTGAACTCTGTACAGTCAGAAGGCTTTCTTTGAATTAATAATTTCTCGATTGGCCTGTTGGTTTAGTGGTTAGTGATCCTGACTGCTGCGCCAGAGGTCAAGGGTTACGCGGCGCAGGCCAATAAATCGTATACACATAAGCCTTCCTCATGAATCAGTTTATCCATTGGTGAAAATCGTATGACAATCTGTTATTTACTTTTAAGGTTTATCGCGAATAGACAGACAGACTTTGTTTAATAATATGTAGTGATATGTATGTATTTAGTAATATATAAGTATGTTTATCAACAGCATTATCATAGTACAGACAAGACGAACTTGCTGTTAAGTTTGGTATTGGAGCCCTAAGATAAAGATTAAGCAACGATACTGTACACGCATTTGTGATAAGAAAATAAACAAATTACTTGCTTAATAAAAAAAAATATCAAATTGACATGGGCGAGGGCTTGTAACCTGTTTTTATAATAAAGGTTACAGGCCCTCGCCCATGTCAATTTAATTTTTTTTTAGAAAATACTTTTCCTTGCACTTTTCTATATAATGTTTTACGAGTTTCCTTGTAAGTATAATGAATTGTCTTACTTATTTTCTTATAAAACAAAACCGGACAAATTTACATTCATCAACGTTCGGATATGCCATCAACACTCTTAGTATATCTATAGTTTTATTCAATTCAGCCCTGTCACTTGTGGAATAAATATGAATAACATTTTCGTAAAATAGTCATTGTGGTACATACTACTTACGAGTTTTATAATACTACACTAATGACTATACTTATTTATAACATAGATATTAGGTATGTGTAAACCGTTACAGAATAATAACAAAAACAATTAGTAAACTTATATATAAATATAAATTGTTTATTATAAAAAATATTTGGACTTTTGACAATTTTGCTGCGATAATTTAGAAAAGATACACTATTCTGGTTCTTACGGCTTCTTCATATCAAGTATCAAAGGTGCACGTACAGTACTATCTTAAACACCTTTGACTTTCAATACTCTCAGATATCCAAATGAAACTGGTTTAAACCATACATTATCACTATAACTGTCGCGGAACTGCGTGGGTCAGATTTTATTTGTTCTGTCGATATTAACAAATATCCAGCTGAATCTGGTTAGAACGGAGAGCCGGCGCAACTAGAAGCGGATTCAAAGAGAGATTATAATGTTATTTATATTAAAAGAAGCAAGTATCATTTGTTCGTGTGAGAGCCATGCTTCGGCACGTATGGGCCGGCTTGACCAGAGTGATACCACGGCCTCACAGAAAACCGGAAGTGAAGCGATGATTGCATTGCTTTTCGCTGAGTGAGTGAGGTTACCGGAGGCACTAACCCTCCTCTATCCCCTCTCCCTTGCCTCTTTCCGGCGGTAGTCATTTACCATCTCTTGGCCCGTCTGCTGCATACAGTGATGACGTGGTTTTCGTACACTACCATACCTAACACTAGCATTTCTCTCAGGTGGAGCATTTAATGAGAGTAATATGAGAAAAATGTGGCCCACGTTATAAGTAGTATTTTATTAACAAAAAACGACTTCCGTCACTTCTCCATATAAGGGACAACCACCTCGATAGTCCAGGCCTATAATACTATCACTTATTAGTGTCTAGGATATTTTATTTAATTATTTTATTTACCAATGTTGTCAATCTAATTTAATTTCAATTTAACAGCTAGCTATATGCATGTCGTTAATTATTGTACTTTGAAAACATGGTTATGGTTTTCAAGGTTTCTTTTGTTTTCGTATGGAAATAAACAAACAAAGCAAAAGTAATATAATTCCGTCAAACTTTTCTCTAAGTCGTTTACTTAATAAGCTAAAATTAGTTTACTTTTTAAGTTTAAGGTGAGGAAGAAAGAAATAAGCTTCATAACGGTGCACTGCTATAAAGCATATAAACCAGTCATGTATTCATATAAGGGAGCAATTACCTACACACAACTGATGATTTAAATGTTTTTTCTTCTTTTGACTATTTCTAAATTCATATTTATTTATTTGCAGAAAAGTCGGTACAGAAAAAATCTTACATGTTAAAACACTTTAAATACATGCAACTTTAGTCAATATTAGTGACATGCAAATTATTATTATAATTATGTATTGTTATATATAACATATAAGTATGTTTATCAGCAGTCTGATTACCATAGTACAGGCTCTGCCGAGTTTGGGATTAGACGGCCGTGTGTGAGATGTGTGGAGTTATTATTGTTATTATTATAATTATTGATACAAATAGTTATATATACAATTCAATAATGATCAATATGTCCATAGTATTATTTATTATAATGTAAATATTAAAAAAATGTCATAGTTTTATTTAATTTAGTACATTTAATTGTTTTGTACTTGATTGCATACGGCGCTAACTGTTGAGTAATTTACATTTAATTTTTATTTAATTTAATAGCATAAAAAAATGCCTAAATTAAGCATACGAAATATATTGTAATAATATTGTTTTTTAAATATAAGGTAGCAAACAAGCAGAGGGCCTGTCTGGCGGCAAATAATTACCGGTGCCTATATACACTCAACTTTACAAGGTGATGCGGTAAGCCGCTTTATCCCTTGATAAGGGGCCCCCGTCGTGTCTGAATCTTGTCGGTCATCCCCGAAATACACACATGAGAAGTGGAATATGTCGTTCAAGTCTGGTAACCCTACGCACCAGAGGAACCAAACATCACTACACCTCGGTGTGGCACTAGTCACTACACTTAGTCTGCCTATTAAAAATTAAATTCCATGTTTATTTCCAAAGCATTTTTACTTCTGTAAATTTACACAAACATGTCACCACGTAGGGTGTGTAAATAAATAAAAAAAATAAAATAATCGAAAATCTCTTCAACGATAAGAAAAAGCTGGTGATCTTCAAACGGCTAAAAATATTTTGTAGAATTATAGCTAAGAACGCTCTCGATCAAGTCACCTTCCAAACGAAAAAACTAAATCAAAATTGGTCCATCCATTTAGGAGCTATGATGTCACAGACAGACACAGTTACACCCATTAAACTTACAACACCCCTTCTTTTTACGTCGGGGTTTAAAAATATCACCAACTTAGTTTTTATTTTCAACTAATTCCAAAACTGCGATGGGCTCAAAACGAAATGGAAAACCACAGTAGGTGCGTATTCTCCAAGAAGAAATTAATCGAAATGACGAGACATGACGAGTTCAGACATCAATCGAATAATTTTTTGCAACCTAACTAGATTTGCAATAAAAAATTCGCGCTGTGAGCAACTTACTTACAAGAGTCTCCATTGAAATCATTACAACATAAACCACTTAAGTCGTGAAATTGACGTCAAAAATACCTGGGAATGGTAAAAGCTTCTTTATGTTGGTACCTAATGCAATGGAATTCACTTCGAGTATATTAGAGCTAAGAGGAATTTAAAACTGTGTAGTTCTTTTGTTGTGAGCAAAGAGACTGCATTTATATTATGCCTTTATTCACTCAGACGGTTCAAGATTAGAATGCGTGATCATCCTTGGTTGGCGAACAAAGAACTAAAACCTCCGACTTTGTAGGAGTGATCCAAACTCACAACGAGAATTGATGTCTTAGAAGTGTTTTTGCTTGTCTACGTATGTTCTACTTCTTACTAGCAGTGGTTTCTTGAAAGATGTGTTTGTACTGAGGACTAATCCAAGGTATAAAATGTTTACGTCGATATTTTCACGATTTTCGCCCTGATACATTAAAACAAGAATATTCGCGGGTTATGCTGGGTGAAATAAACATTCTTAGGTTCGGCTGATGACAACGGTCCCTTATTCCCGTCCTTCCCCTCTCTCCCCTCTCCTCCCTTCCAATCCCCCCCTCCCGTCTTCCTGGTCTTCCCCCCTCTCCCCCTATTCCCACCTTAAAGGGTGGCAACGCATTTGGGACTCCTGAGTTACAGGTGCCCATGGGCGGCGGTAGTCATTTACCATCGTATCTGCTCGTTTGCCCCCTATACCATAAAAAAAATAAACAGTTCATGTATCGATCCTCCTATGGATCTTTAAATTACTAGATGTGTCAGACCTTTTTAATGCTCTTTTTGATAAAAACTGATGCATACTGAATTCTATCTCCCATGGTACGGAGTTTATTTTACAAATCAAGCACCAGGTGAAGTGAAAAGGCTGAACAATGCCTGTCCCGCCCCAATAGTAGTCAGGTCTGAATATAACTCTTTTTAATGTATGGTATACAGCAATAAATAAGTTTATTTATTTGTGAAGAGATAGTATAAACATGGCCAGCCTGATGGTAATATAATCGATTAAGTGTATTTATAAGACAACTTTTAAAGCGGCGGTAGCGTAATGGCTAAAGCGTCAGACTTGCAATCAAGTGGTTGCTGGTTCGAACCCCACCCAATGCACTACTGACGTGAACTCACTCCTAACACAAGTGTTAAGCTTAGCTGGAGGGGTTAACAAGAATACCAGGCATGTGTGACCCACGCCACGTTACTAGTATTCTTTAAAAAAAATATTTAAAAAAAATCCTCTACAAAACTATAGCGACCTTTCTCGTTAGAAGAAATAACTCTTTGCTGCTGGTGGTTAAATATCTAACCGTCTGCAACCATTTCACATGTTGACACTAAAACATGAGAAAACAAACAAAAAAAAAACAAACACCAATTTAATGAATTTTGATGATCTAACTGAGAAAATACTGCTACTGCAAACATGAGTTTTTCTAGAAAACGTCTCTACTGAGAAGACGCCAATCCGAACAGAAATCTGCTCTGTCTTACCTCCTATCCCATTTATACAAATTGAGGTTGTTATTTTTTTGATTTAGTACAGAAATGCTTAGTCAAGCCTTTGCCAATATACAGCTTACAGCCATACTTTATTTATAATTAACAAAAACATACCAAGAAATGCAAAATGAGAGCTTAATTTCTTTAAGTTTCGAGCAACGAAATAAAGATTTGCTTTCACTACATAATTAGTCCTTCCTTAACTAAGAAAGAATTTCAGCACTAACGAGTGAAAAGATGAAAAGAAAAAAATAAGGCGAGTTACTTAGTTCACTGCCGTAAAATCGCTTACTTTGTGGACTGAACGTCTGGTCCATTCACAGCCAAATCGCCCTGTCTTTTTCCTGAGAATTACGACTTCCGTCCGCACGGACAGTATCGAACTTAAACGTTATGATATTTTTATACTTAGAACATTTTAGATTTCCTTTAGATACCTTTGATGCAGAAATTTTGAGAAATAAATGTAGTTGATTATCAACTGTTTTCATGTTATATACCTACACAAGTTGCTACTTTAAAAACGTACCCTTTTATGATAAATAATCAAAGTTAATTTATTATGTGGCATCATTTCTATCGGTAAGAATGAAATACAAGAAGCCTTTAATTCTTAGCTAGGAAGGGACAAGATTTACCTGCTTTTAGCGGTTCTTACGTCATTTGTAGAAATTGTTTAAGTAATTGGCAACAAGGACACACCTTTCACAAGTTTTTGTACAAAACTTAGAGAGAGATTAGGATTAAAGTCTTCCACAAGGTTATGTTCGACGTCAATCGCTTACCACCCTGGTTCATAACACTTAATATACCATAGTATTGCAAAGTAACAGAACATTTAATATTACAACGCTCTACTAAGCAGAGATCGTAACTTGCTCATATATTAAAGTCGATGGATCGGTTCTCGCAGCGACAATTGCAGAGGGCAACAAATGCAGGAAACTGCGATGCGAACCGGCGGCATTGTGTCCTATTGCTGCCTCGGGATATGCTTTTGACTATTTTAAGACATAAGCGGTAGCGAGTCTAACAAGCTAAGTAGCCCATTCAGACCTAAAACAGTTTGCATCGTAATTTCATGTCTCTACTGCATTCATTGCGATTCTGTTTTTTAATTGATAGATAGATAGAACATTCTTTATTGGATACCACAGTTGGACAGAAATTAACATAGTTTGTAACAGTGTAGTAGCTACTAAGCGGCAAGTACAATGAGCGTTCTTATCGCTAAAAGCGATGCCTTCCAGACAACCTTTGTATGGAAACAACAGAGGAAAATAATCGCTCTTTTATTACTGAACATAAATTTATGAGTTCACAATGCATAGTAACTACTGTCACTGTAGGTTAGGTTTCGCTGGGTTAACAAGACCGAAAAAAAAATAAGGCATATAGTCCATTCAAATTTGCATTCAAACTGTTATAAGATTACCCATTTTTCTACTATATATATATATATATATATTTTTTTTTTTTTTAACGTACCCTTACATGAGAAATAATCTAAACTTATTATGTGGCATCACATGGTACATACTCTTTGCTAGTATCGTATCTTCAGTGTGCAATTACGAGCTTATATCTATATTATGTTCGTATTAGAAATGTTTGTTTGACATTAGTATCAAATCAAGCCTTTGAAAGAAAGAAAGAAATAATTTTTTTTTATTTGTATCTTCAGTTATAACAATAAATCATATGTCTTAAGACTAGGGTGGTACCGAAGATTAAATAGGGTACCTGCGTCAGCTAGTGTCACAGATTGCTCTGCAACGCTGGTATTCTCGCACTTTGACAAAGTCCCAAAAACACAGGTACTCGTTAGGGCCTTCGTTTTCAATCAAGGTTAAATATATGTCATAGGATACAAGCACTTCCATTAAGATATTTTAACTGTCCATAAACCAAATAAATTTCATATTTTGTACCAGTTTTTGTTCTCTTGGCCCTCCTTGTTGCGGTAGCACCGCTTACAAATTGCACCACACATTAACATCCTAGCGAAGAGGCGATGCCTAACAAGCATTACGAACGCAATAAGCTACCAAACACAGTGTTGTAAATGTTGCAATACACTATATTGCACACGCTACTTACTGCATCTGTCGTCGTTTTCTGTTGTTTTATTTGTAAAGTTACAAATTAGAATAATTGCATGGGCATCTGGAAAATAAACTTTTAATTAAAACTGAACTAAGTACGTAATACAATTAATTTTGTTTTCGATTGAATTATATTTTATGACCTTAGACTAACTTTGTTAGAGCAGCAAAGACATAAAAACCAAAGCCCAATTAATAAAGGCCTAAACATCCTCGCTTGTTGACTATATTGTCTTTTCAACAAATATAACTGAAAATCTAAATATATATTTTTTTATTTAATGTATTAGATGTGTAAATCGGGACTAAATCGCGATAATAAAACCCTTCTAATTATTATCGCGATTAAGTCCCGATTCACCTACACAACTAATATGTAAAATCGCGAAAGTTTAAAAACAGTTTTCTTAATTTATCCTAATTTCAAGGTTATTTGTTTTTCATCTGTTAAAGTGTATTAAAAGTAAAATAATTGTTTTGGCAACGTTATAATTTTATGACGTTGCCAAAACAATTAAGTAGATCGGTAGATCACTAATTAAGTAGATCGAATCGGTTATTTGTGTGTTATTTGTATACTCTCAAATTGTGATATACAATCATAGCATACCGGTACTTAATTACTGAGCAGTGTTGACCGATCAACTTAATTAGCGATCTACCTAACATTGGTTTGAGTTCTTTAACAGTAAAAGTGTAATCGAAAATTTTAAACTTTAATGTAATACTTTAACATAAAATTATGTAGCGTATTTACCGCGGGCTTTAGGAAAACTTTGAGTACCTAAACTACTGCTCAAACTTATGCGTAATTTCAAATAGTGAAGTTTAAATACCGCCTCAAAATATGGCCTAAGAGATGTTTACTGATGTAATCAATTTCTTTTCTTAGACATTCGTTTTAGAGTGTGTTCACCGTTTACTTACGTTTTACAAATATGAACATTTTAACGTTTTTTTTGGTGGGTTTAAACCGCCATGGATAATCACCATCACCACCTACTGTGTGAAGTGATATTTCAGAGTCGAAGCGTCTTATACTACATTGTGGTCCGTCACAGGTGAGGAAGATTGTGGAAGAAAATATGATAGTCATCTCAGAAAATATCATAGCCTTGTTATATTAATTTGAAAGTATTTTATGTAATTCACTTTATAATATTTTTTTGCTTGTAAGTATAATTTAACATTTATGAAAGCAAAACTTGCAGAACTTTGTGTCTTTCTCCTCCGTTATATAGGTTCAATACACTCGGACTACGTGGTTACTTACGAGTATGTATCTAGGCATGAATAATTTTGAGCCATTTTAAAACACTCCCTAGCTCAGAACCGAATAAACCTAATGAAATGAATTGTTGTACACGCCGTAAAATGTGTTTCTTAGTAAAACATATGCTTAACTCCAATATTATAAAGTTTACGAGAAATGAACGTCTGAAAATCATGAATTTTGGGGGTGACTGACTTACTGATTGACAGATCATCAACATTCGATTTCTCCACTTCTAGGCCACCTAGAAACATGAGATTTGGTACAGGGCTGAAAACCTGGGAATTGAATGTTTTAATATGAAGTTGATGAGTTTCTTGTTTAAGTTTAAATAAGACAACATTCAAAAAGTTGTTAATATTTTAACCATGAAGTCAATACGAATTCTCCCTGTAACCAAGAACACATATGGGTTTTCCAAGAGACACAAAATTCAAATATATACCGCATTTAAATTTCATGCCCAGGTTACGTTGTCTTCTAATTATCATGTCGATTATATTTCAAGAATAAGAAATTACTGTTTAAATTGGAGCTGGGAAAGCCTCTACACAGAAGACAGCCGTCATCCAGCTCTACCAGCGTAATGTTATACTTCTTTGTATAACAAGGGTTGCTAAAGCTCTATTAAAGTGTAAGTGGTGTTGTAACACACTGGTGTTGCAAGTGGTAACCCCTTTCCAAGAACCCCTTCCGCGTTGAGGTTAGGGACCTGGGACCTCAACAGCCAGTTCAAATTACAGGTATGTGACCGTGAACTGAACTGCACGAGCTTACACTCTCCATTCATCCGTATTAACAATATCCTTTTTTTTTATTTTATAGGAGACAAACGAGCAGACGTGTCACCTGATGGTCAATGACTACCGCCGCCCATGGGAACCTATAACACAAGAGTCACAAGCGTGTTGCCGCACTTTAAGGTGGGAGTAGGGGAAGAGGAGAAGAGCGAGAATTCGGGAATAGGGGAGAGGGAAGGGTTAGAGCCTCTGGTAACCTCACTCACGCTGCGGAAAGCAATGCACGCATTGTTTCACTGCCGGTTTTCTGTGAGGCCTTGATATTGAGCGGAGTCGAGCACGCCCATACGTGCCGAAATTTTCTTCCTTTCCTTCACTTCTTACCTATCTTTCCCCTTCAATATACACCCAATTTTCCCATCTGTAATTCCCAAATTGCCCGGTTGACGGCAATAGACTTACCCCGTACTACGTGTGTGGGATCAAATTACTGTTGGCAAATTGTAGGTGTTTAACACGCCTCTGTCTAGACCTCCTGGAAGGCCTAAGTGTATGTGTCTGGACTATGTGGTCATTTCAATGAAAAAGGTTTTATTGAGTTTATGGAATCAATGTAAGAAATAGCCAGTAATTCCTTCCATTCATGTAAAGTACACAAAAATACTAGCATTGCACTACTAGCATAAAAACCCGCAAGATAATCACAAATTGCACTGAGATAATAAGTGCACAAAATAGAAGCTTCGTGCAAAACAATTTATTATCACAATCATGCAATAGCAGAGTAAAACTGTGAATAACAAAAGCGTAGCAGAAAGGCGCAAAACATAACTTATCAAGTGAGACCAGAGTACCCACTTGGCCCTGTTAAGTTAAGGCGTCGCACAGTGCAAGCTAACATTCAGCTTATTGCGTATCTTTGTTAAAATATCAATGGGCGACTTGCAGTCGCCACGTACAAGTAGTTAAATCAAAGAAAGATATCATAGCTGATTTAAAAATTTGAATTCCAAATTCAAATTTTATAAATCCATTTGCCAGTTTTAAAAATTGGCAATTTGATAGGTAATGTGGGATAGATACTATTATATATTTCATTATTTTAGTACAATTTATTTTAATATATAAAGTGCGAAAAAGTTGATACTGAGTTTTATTGTAAGGGTCTTTTCTCACTGGTTCTACCTTTTTTCATTGTGAGCCTTAATGACTTTATGGCTCCATAAGTGTTACTTCGTTCCAATAAAAACAAAATATTTAAAAGGCTAGAACCTATTAAGTAAATTTTTTAAAATATTTTTTCTTTTATATTGTATCCTTGATTTTTTTTTTTTGTGTTGTTACTAATAAATGTATTTTCTTTCTGTCTTTCTATTGTAACACACAGGTACTTAACATTATAAGATTTTTTTTTTAATAATTACATATTTATAAATTCCACCTTTCTTCACCTTGCACGTGACTAGATTTCGTCGATTGCTTAAGAAATACATACTAGTAAAAATAAAATTTGATAAGAATCACATATACTAGTATCGTTTCGCATTGAACCGACTAAGTACTAACAAATACGGAGCAATTCCCCGCGAATAGTTCCGATCACATCGAAACATTCTTGAGGTATTCCAACAGATCCTGAGTCGAACTTCAAATCGTATTTGTTATTGATGCTTCGGGAGCGTTGAGAATATCCCTCTCCCTTTACCACTTGTGTACGTTACGTCTCTGGATAACAGAATGCCTTTGGTTGTATGTCTTTGACTGAAGCCTTGGATTGATCGCAGGTTTAAGCTGTGATCCGTCTTACGAGACTACTACAATGTTGGATTTTACATGCTAAATAATGTTTGGTGGGTAGAAATAATCACAGTAATTTTTCTATTTATTTATTTCTTAAACAATATTACATTGTGTTGAAAGAATTTAAAAACTAAACAGCATTCATAAAATAATAAATCATAATAACAAAAATACGTGACAATGTGAATGATAAAATAATTTGAATTATAATCAGGCAAAAATATTAAATTACTAAAATGTCATAAGCAAAATTATATTTTTATGTCAGCAAATAGAAATATTAAATGAAATAAATAGTAGCAAATGTCTATGCAAGTTACTTTATCATGTCACTTCATAAAGTCATCGATTGAATAGAAGCACCCATCAACAAGAAATGCCTTAAGTCTGGACCCAAATTCCTTTGCATAAATCATAGATTTTATTTCTATAGGAAGTCTATTGAATAGCCTGACTGACTTGAATTATAACACGAGCTATGTTTTACAACTTTAAGAGTCGATGCTATCTTGGATTGCGTATCCTTTCATCTCGTGCTTTAACGTAGCAGTCTTTCCTCATTATTTTCAAAGCTGTGTATATTTTTCGCAAAAAAAGTAAGCAAGACCATGATATACAGACTAGGGACTGTAAGGATTTTGAGTTCCTTAAAAAACTGCTTACATGACTCCTGTTGGTCTATCCTCACCATAGTTCTTATAGCTCTTTTCTGGGCAATAAAGGCTCTCTGAATGTTGTAGTTAAAGCTACCACCCCAGATAAAAATGCTGTACCTCAATTTTGATTCGACCAAGGCAAAGTACACAGTTCTAAGTTGCTCCAAGTGTACAACATCTCTTAGACTTCTCAACACGTAACAGGCAGAGTGGATACTGGCTTCTATATTGGCCAACTCACATTTCCAGTTCAAGAAACAGTCTATATGTACTCCTAAGAACTTTACTACATTTACTGTCTGCAACCTATCACCAGCAAGTGTACAAGCGAGGCTGTCCGAGTTTTTATTTGTGGATTTGAATAAGGTTATGTTAGATTTCTTTGTGTTTATTTAAAGGCAATTTAGGGTGAACCCGTCGCTGAGATATTCTAAAGCTTCATTAACGCTTTTGTTTAGGTTTTCTAAGTTATCGGCTGATGTAATAGCGTTTGTATCATCTACGAATACAGTCAGCTTGAAGTGTTCAGGTGACTTAATAATAAAACTACTTATCAGGTCATTGATGAAAATGATGAACAGTATAGGGCCGAGTGTAGAACCTTGGGGCACCCCAGTTTTAATTCTTATTAGCTTGGATTTAAATGTTTTTTCACATTTGGTTCGAGTAGTCCCAGTTTGATCATAGCTATTTGTTTTAATCTCTACGAACATGTGCCTATTACTTAGATAGGAAGTAAACAATTGTTTCCAATAATGATCCAGTTTTCCTATTAATATCTCATGCCTGACAGCATCAAAAGCGGAGCTCATATCAAGGAAAATCCCCACTACCTTGTGCTTGTCATTTAAATTAGTAACTACGTCCTTAATAAGAGTGTTGATAGCATTTACTGTTCCCACATTCTTTAAGTAGGCAAACTGTCTCGGATTGATGACATTGTTTAAACCCAAGTGTCTCAGCAATCTTGCTTTAAGCAGAATTTCGAAGATTTTTGATTTTGTGGGTAACAAGGAAATCGGTCTTTACATCTTAGCATCCTGTTTTGAGCCCTTTTTGTGTATCGGTACAACTTTAGCTATTTTTAACTGATCTGGAAAAATACCGTCTTGTATACATTGATTGTAAAAGTGACTTAGTGGTTCAGTTAATATATCTATATTTTCTTTTATAATAGTGATAGGCACACCATCATATTCACATGAGAGTTTAGTTTTCATCTTCCTTACTACATCAAAAACTTCTTTTGGAGTAACTAAATCGATGATCATCTCCTTTTCTATACTGTTTGTTGTGTTTTCTTTAAAGATTTTTAAAGCAATGTTATAATCAAAGTTACCCGTGCCGGAATCATAGTCAAAAGAAGTTGCAAATAAATTAACAACTTCAGAAGGATCTGAGGTGATTGTGTCTCCGTTTACAAGGGAATAGTTTTGTTTTTCTCTAGTCTTTATATTTCTATGCTTATTAACTATGTGCCCAACATCTTTAGAAATGTTAACTGACTTAGCTAAAACAGCCTGCACTGCCATTTTTTTCGCATTTCTAATTACTCTTCTATATATGTTAATATGTTTATTTCGGTAGGTGACCAATGAAGTATGACTATTAGCTTTTACACATAGAAAACGTTTCATTTTACTGGAGGTTTTAATCCCTTTTGAAACCCACCTCAAACCAGACTCCTTTTTGGAATATATTTTAATATACTTCTTTTTAAAACTGTCCCTAAAAATATTATAAAATTTCGTAATAAAGGTATTAGGGCCCATGTCACTCAAGGTTTGAGCTAGTAGTAAATTAGTAGTCATTATAAAGTAATCATTATAAAATAGGTATAACACCTTTTTAATTATCCAGCGTTTGGAGCAGCATTTGGAGTTGATATGCATCGTTGGGGTCAATCATCGATTTATATGTCATTTAATAAACTGAGTGGAAACAGTCGTTATATATTTCTTTTCCGAAATCGATATTCTTTAGTTTTTTTCGCATATGAATGATTTTCTTCTGTGGAGTAGGTGTATTATTCGTCAAACAGAGATTGAAATTTAGCGAAAATGTTATGTTTTGTTTTAAACAAAAAAAGGCCGCGAACGCACATGTGGGTCTTGAGTTGCAGGTGTCCATGGGTGGCGGTATTCACTTCCCATCAGGTGACCCGCCTGTTCATTTGCGGCCTACGCCATAAAAAACGTTAACAGAAAATATTATTTTACTGCTAAACTACCACAACTCTCTTTGTATTCTACAAAATTAGCATTACTCTCGCGATGCTAGCTTTGTTTAAACCCTCGAAGAACCTTAGGCGGATCTAATGATGGATCATCAGAAACACAACACTACATTAGTAGAGGTCTACTAATGTAGTGTTCTGTTTAACTGTGTATAAGAGTCGGGCAATTTCAATTACTGTATCTTGTGCCCCCTTCGTCCGTGAAAATAATTCTCCAATACATAATATTTTGTATGAGCCGCAATTTATTTGAGAAATAGTCTTACACACCACGCATTTTCTACAAACCTTTAATTGTTTCCATAACCTAAACTGAACAGAACTGAACTATCACCACGGAATATGTTTTTAAAGAGGTTTTGTTCGAAAAATAACTTGAAACTTAGTTGTTAAATAACATCCAAAAATAACAGTTTGGTATTAAAAAGGCTAAGGCATCGGACTTGCGATCAAGTGGTTGAGGGTTGGAACCCCACCCAGTGCACTACCGACGGGAACCCACTCCTTACAAATATTTAGCTTTGCTGGAGGAGTTAACAAGAATATTGTAATGTGTCACCAATGTTAGTAGCACTCTTGAAAAAAAAAACATTTTAACAACAGAACATAATTATTACAACCTGGCAAGCCGCTAGTTTCGCTGTAACTGTGACAGCTACCTTATCCTCGAGGCATGCGGTAGAGAATGTGTGAAATAAATCTTAGTGTGGTGACTCATCCCGTTCTAGATGACAGAATCGGACCCGAACACTCCCCGCACGACTTCATTATTTAAAAATGGAATTGAATTCCAAACTTAGACTTTTATTTCCTGCTAGTGGCTACCTTGTATTTTAAGTAGTCGTCGTGTATTATGGGATCCCTTCTTTTCGCATAATCTTTTTTTTTTTTAATATACTTTGGCATATTTTTTTTTTGGTTTAATAATACTTTGATATAATTGTTTTTTGGCATACCTACAGTTTATGTTGAGATAATTATCTTTTAGGCTAATTATCTCCTAAAAGCCTGTGAACGCCCCAGGAGGCTTCTGTGCTTCTGGAAGGAGCTGGGCTGGCTCAACTAGCCAGGAATGTCTGAACGCATAATGGACCATTTTTGAGTCGAAATGCTGAAACCGAGCCCTTAACCAATACTATATTATTTGTGTAATGTAGTGCATCAATAGGTTAAGGTGCGGTGACCCCTAAGCCGCCAATATGTGTTACAAAAATGACATTGGATTATGTTTCAATATTATTTTTGTATGCTTTAAAATAATATGCTAAAACATTAATATGATTATAGAAATCATGCTTAAAAACATTATGCGTAAGCTGTAATTAGGATAAACAAAAGTATGCCAAGTTAATTATGTCTGGGAAACTGCATTATGACGTTGTCAGATTTGTTCAGTAATCGTATGACACAGTTGACATTAATCTGTTTCTAAGAGTGTAGTGTTATATTGCCATGAGTTTGTTTGAATTCTTATTGTTTTTTTAAATATCGATATCAACACTTATATGCAATGAATGAAATTTCGACAAAAATATTTTAGATAAATGTTTTCTGTAATCAGTATTGACTACGTTCCGACGCCTATTTACCGTCACAGATGACAATTTTTTTTTCTTGTAATGATTACTAGAAAGAAAGCGTTGACATATGTTACTGTCCCCATCAAACATAGGTGCGACCGCAAAGAAAACATTAGCTTTAGTTTCTATTGAATTGATCATAACAAACGACGATTAATCAAAGGCTAATTGGAAATTCGTTGAAACAGAAACATCTCCCAAATTATAGGCGTTACACCGACACATTGCATCATTTTAATCACTTCTAAGGGATAACTAAACTTCTGACTAGGCATACGGTTTGTGGCAAACTGTTCGCTTTTTTTTTATATATATTATAGGGGGCAAACGAGCAGGCGGGTCACCTGATGGTAAGTGACTACCATCGCCCATGGACACCTGCAACTCAAGAGTCACAAGTGCGTTGCCGGCCTTTGAGATAGGAGTACGCTCTTTTCTTGAAGATTTGAAGGTCGTATCGGTCCGGAAATACCGCAGGCGACAATTTGTTCCAAAGATTGGTTGTGCGAGGCAAAAGATTTACAGTCACTACAGTAAATAATTATCACAATCTAATTTAACATCAGCAATATTCAACTTTTGGAAACGTGCTTAGTACTATTATGGAAATTATGATAATTCGAGCGCTCACTGTCTAACGCCAGTTTATAGATCATCAGCAATAGATAGGTGAGGTACAAACTGTTTGCCTACTGGAAATATACCCTAAGTCTATAGTGCCAACAACAAATATGGTCTATAACGATACGTATCAGATTCTATGATTATAGTCTCTCCGCATATGGCATAAAGCCTATAATTAGACGTGGCGTGATGGATGAAATTAAGCATGTTTGAGTAAATAAAGCTGCTAATTACATGTTTCGTATACGCTATGAAAATTGTTTCATAACTAATAAATTTATGTTTTCATGTAATGTTGTAGGCATATACTGTTTTTTTAATGGATTCAATTAATTATAATCGTTTTAATTCGAAGTTTATCAATAGACTTCATTGATGAACTTCGTAAGTTGGCGATTCTGGGTGAAAAGATTTTGACTTAGGACATGAATGCATGACTTTTCAAAGTCGTGTTACGTTAGCAAGTATATAATGAAAGCATTAGACTCAGTTTCATTACCGATAAGTATTTAATATTGTTGAAATCAATATTTGATACATCACTCCATTCTGCCCTTTGAGGCGTACAACTATTTAAGTAGGGAGCTAATAGTTCAAATACCAAATATTAAATTCATGCGAAACATGATTTCATACATAATGAATACAATATAAATAAACATATGAATTTTTTTTTTTAACTTTTGGTTTTCCCCCCTCCTCTCCCCAAGTTAGGGATAGAATCATTTAGGGTTCATATTAAAAAAAAATCATATTTACTATGGGCATGCTCTTAATGTTAAACGGTCCAAAAATTTTCCACAAGAAAAAAGTTATGCTGAAAAAACTGATTTTTGAAATTCTGCCCCCTAGTCCCCCCCTTTGGGGGAATATCCCCCATTCACGAACTTAACCTTCATTTTTGCCCTGTTGATTTGTTGTCCAAGTTTGAAAACAATCAGTGCATAATTGCGACCTCTATCGTGCCGGTAAAATTGAGGTACATATATATATATATATACTTTTTAACTGGCGGATGTTTTTGGGGTCTATGGATCTTAACTAGACTTTTTTAAGAAGAAATTTTTGGAAAAGTCCAAAAAATGTATTTCTCAAAAATCCCATCAACGAATAGACAAGAGCTGATGATCTTCGAACGGCTGAACAGATTGTCTTGAATTATGAATTGAATTATAGCTAAGAACACTGTCGATCAACTCACCTTTAAAAAATAAAATCAAAATCAGTCCATTTTGATTTAGTTTATTTTTGTATACTGTTTTTTTTTTTGCTCATTTGCTCACTGTTACTATACCTAAGTATAGTAACTGTAATTAACTGTTTTTGATTTATTTGTGTGATTGTCATGAATAATTTTATTCCAGAGCTTACTTAAGATAGGTAAATGATTTGAATAGTCCTGTATGCTACTTATTTTGTCCATATCTGAACCAGATTTTTGAGTCGAATTTGCGGAAAAGTACACCAAAAAGTGAATAAAACTGATTGTAAGATATAAAACCATAATCTGTAACGAAAACAAAGTAAAATTCAGAGGGTTCCACGTAATTCGATGATAAAGTTCGCCGCACGAGACCGCCACGATTAAATATACCCACATTTTTTCTGAATTTTCCTCGGAAAGAATTAACTGTTTTTAGTGCCAAACCGTACCTAATGGTCAGGCCTAAAACGGGAATGATTTCTTCCGTCCGACGATGGAAAAATTTTAAAAGAACATTTCCCAGCAATTATCGTTAGCGCGCCAAGTACCAAATCCGTTTTTAATACTTTCAATTCTTAATCATTTTGCGTAATTTAAACATTTTACTTAATTTTTTCTGCAGTACGCCAACTAGATTATTATAAAAGAGAACTTTACTTGGGCAACAGCTGATCGCGTGGACATTTTTTAAATTACTAAGGTGTCGAAAGCGCATACGGTCAATAAGCAGCATGGTAGTAAACAAGGACAAATAGAAGAAGCTAATAAAAAGCACTTTAAGTAGAAGAAGAAGCCTATAAACGTTCACAACAGCGGGTTAGAAGACATGTCGCCTTCTTGAAATCTCGCCCTCCGGCGAGTTGTACCCTTTGATCAGATGTTGAGGCTGCACTCGCCCGAATGTATTTTTACGACTGGGCCAGCTATACCCCTGAATAACTACTAGGAGTCAAGTGGCCTACTGAGGTAGATTCTTATACCGACAACAGCACTGTCATTTGTGTGAATCTGATAGGTGTATGGTGTAACCGGAATTAGTCTATGAAACTTACTAGTCTTTATGTGACCCATAGCATTCAATGTGTCTTACGACATCGTTTCAGTGGCCAGTTGGCAGACATTTGCGTTTTGTAAAGACGTTCTACATTTTCAGCGATATGACGCCTATTCTGTACCTGTTGCATTTAGTGTGAACAGATTGTATTTCTAGGGAAATACTGAAGCAAAGGTTAGATCAGTGACCTCACTGATCTAAAGTGTAACTATAAGTGTGTGATGAGTAACTATAATTTCATAATTATAGTTACACATTTTTCAGTTACAAAGAAATTAACCCTACCAAGCTATGTCAAAAGATCCTCAAAACGATTAAAACACAAAATGTCTTTAATACTCTGACAGAGATAAAGATACTCATCAAAGATACACCAAAAGATCAATACTTTACGATTGACAGTGGCGAAAGCGTTGTAATATCATTTCAAGATTGACGTATCAGTATTAATTGAAGAAATTAAAAAAACCGCGGACTATGATATTCCAAGGGCGCGTTTGTCCCTATTTTTTATGTTCATATACTCTTAGGAACGGTTGATTTAAGTCTGTGAGAAGGCAGATGTTTTTTACTAAACTTTTTACAGTGGGAGAGCCATGCTTCGGCACGTATGAGCAGGCTCGACCGGAGTACTACCACGGCCTCACAGTAAAACCGGCAGTGAAGCAATGTTCGCATTGCTTTTTGCCGAGTGAGTGAGGTTACCGGAGGCCCTAACCCTTAACTCTCCTCCCTCTCCCCCACTCTCCCCTATTTCTGCTCTTCCTCCCTCTACCGCCTCTTCTCCTACTCCCATCTTGAAGACTCTTGAGTTGCAGGTGCCCATGGGCGGCGATAGTCATTTACCATCAGGTGACCCGTCTGCTCGTTTGCCTCTATACCATAAAAAAAAACTAGGCTACCCCACTTGGCACCTGGCCGCGTAGTACTAAAAACAGACCTACGCCTATAGCTGCCAGTGACTTACTCAGAAGAGAAAATCGACTGAAACCGTACCGTACCGTACTTAAAGCCGAGTTGTTTAATCATTCCATTCATACAGAGCTGGCGCGGCAACTGTTCGAGCTCGATCACCGCTTGCGTATCTCTTTTCAAACCTCACGTAAGAAATACCTGGATGTTCTCCTTAACGTAGTCGAAAGTCAACTAACACTAGGTCAGCATTGTGGACTAGGGCTTAACGTAGCCTTTAGAAGAGACCCATACCCAAACACTAGGATAGTCCATAAACAAGGCTGATATCGATATTGTTTTAACCACCAAAGCCTGTCTCTATCTGTCTCTCAAAACCTATGTAATATTTCGAGATTTCTTCGGGGAACCTCCTCACTATATGGGCCGTGTCGAGGAAAACTGCCTATAATTATTATTAGTAATTATAAAATTGTGAAAACGTATGAATTTTTGAAATTAATGACGATCAGAATCATTAACTAAAATACCCTAATAATAAATTTTGTAGGATGCCATTAATATTTCCATGAAAAGTTTTATGTTTCCATATAAACGTGAAACAATAAAAATGAAATTTAGAATACAACTTTTTTAATAACAAGTCGGCAATAAGTACAGAATGAATATGATAAAAATACCATAAACCGGTTTTAACGACAGTTGCAAACCAACCTGTTCAACATAATTAACATTACAAAGGCAATTAAAAGAACAAGTTATTATAATCCATAAAATTGTAATGCTATTTTTTGTACAATCAACTTACATAGCACATAGTGATAATTATCAAGTTTTCCAGTCAAAATCTATAACAAGAAAAGACTTTATCTGACAATTTGTTAACATTTTACAACTTTGCAAAAAGAAACACCAATTGATAAAATTTGGCGGATATGTCTAGTGATAGTTATATTTTTTTAAGAAAAAGTATGAAAGAGATTTCTTTCATGGGTTTTATCCAGTATTTAACGTATACATACATAAACTTACGCCTTTCTTCTTCTAGGGTAGGCAGAGACTTCAATTTATGTCCTTACATGTCCAAAGAACTTATTTTAGATTCCTTTTTGGTCAGTTTGTTCTTGATAACCGTTTTTAGTTACTTCTGCTGTCTTTTTCAATGATATCTTTAAGTTGATCAGTGTACCTATATTTTTTGAAGTTTAGTCCGAATGAAATGCCACTTAAATTTGCTTTATCAACTTGATTAGTCATTTGTTTTACTAACTTTTAAACTTTCGCGTTCCATGATATAATATTATTTACGTATTTACAGGAATTAACGCGATCACGTAAAGGTATTACATTCCTCGGAATTGCCTGACGTTTCAACCAGATTGCACTGGCCGTGGTCACAGGCTGACTGACCTGTGACCACGGCCAGTAAATAATATTATTGTCATTTGTTTGTTTAACTAATTCATACCCACAGGTACTAAATTAACTTAATTATTATTACTAAATTCATTTACAACTGTCGGGCTGTACAAAGTTTTACTACTTCATTACTACTGCGATAGTTAATTTCTTTGGTCATATATAACAGGCTGTATTACAATAAGAAAATATCCTTAATCACTTAAGCTATTTTAATTCTCTCCCACACATGAACCATTACTGTAATCATAACAAAATGTTAACAAAATCCTTTCATAATAATAGCCCTTTAAAAACGGTCCTCTTAATAAATAAATGTAGGTACATATGTCGCAAAACAATGTAAACCCATTAATGTTGTTTTCGATTGGCGGCCATATTAAAACCGGACCGGTTGAAATATCTGACGCGTTTCCGTGTCCGGTCGGTTATTATCGCGGGCATTACAATCAGGGGCTTTTGTTCGCTGATCAGGACCTTTTTGGAAAGCAATTGTTTTATGTTTGTGTAAGTACTTTGTTGTTTAGTGAATGGAGTGGAAGCAAAGAGTAAGTAAGACAGAATATAAGAAGGTTGTACTCAGGTTGTCTAATTGATGGGAAACAGTAACCAGTCAGTATGAAAACTCGCAATAACAATAGTGTCTCTTGTGCGTTGCAATCAAATTAAATCATTTATTAAACCAATTGTAGTGAGTTTTGAAATGTCAGGAGTAGAAGTCAGTCAGAATAAATGAGTCCAGAAGCTAGGTGCCTGTTCCAATACATGGATTCTATGAAGAAGAACAGGCAAGAAACTCCAAAAGAAGGTCCTTTGACTCTACTTACCTGCTGCTATTGCTGTTAGGGTTTAATTACTACTTCAGTTAGGCCGGTCCTATTCAAGCAGAATTATGCTGTGACCTACCTTCTTGTAAAAACAATTTTTTTCTAAAAATAATTCTTGTTAATAAAATAAATGATAGTTTTTGATCGACATCGTAAATATACTACGTAACAAAATTACATTCTGTTACGGAGAATTGAAAAACAGAAAAACGTAATAAATACCGACGGATCGGGAATAAAATATACCTCACGTTTGCACGCAAATATGCTTATATTTAAGCCACTTAAGCAACGGGAACAATAAGACTAAGCTATGGATGTGTATATCTTATCTTAGTTCTGGTGAACATGTAAATCATCTGACGTCGGGCGCCACAATCCCGCGATTATCGCTTACCTCGCGTCGCATGTAAGGAAGTGAATCCGAGATAAGAATGGATGTTTAGGATGTTAACCAGATATACGAAAGTGATGTAAAACAAATGAAGATCAGCGCTAGGGAGCTGTTGTTATCGCTTGGCTCGCGTCTGACATCTCCTCCTCTTTTTACATGACATAGGTTATGTGAAAATCGATCCATTCTTACATAATTTAATTTCTATTGTAGATCAACTGATAAATCTACCAAACCGTGTTTATCAAACATCTTACTCGCATATCCTACACACTTCTTTATATGCCATAGCTGTGGTAGAAATAGATTCGTAATTTAAAGAATTCAGTTATGACGATACTCACTCATGTATCTTGCACTTTCTGGTGGAAAGGCAGACTAAACAAAAGGTAAATAGTGAAAACTCTATACAGACGTTCTACCTCTAAGCACGATCCCTCTAGCTACATGTATGGTACATTATTACAAGATATTTGTATTATTATCTTTTAGCATTAAACTCAGCACAGTGTATCTAAGAATGAAAGCAATACAAGCTATTTCACGGGCACTGGCTTGTGTAGTATTAAGTAGTCTAACATCCGATGAGAAATATAGTTATTTGATTTTACTTGTCGTAAATTTAAAGCAATTAATTTTATTTCCTTGTAAATTGTTCAATAAACTTGTACGACGCAAATTTTATCAACTATAAATTCTTTACACTGACGGGCAATTTGTAAGGTATTCAAAAAGGATACCTAAAGATTTTTATTCCTTCGACAAACTGTGTGACACTTCGGTGTCGCAAACGTCTACAAGCTGCAGTGATTGCTTACCATCAGTATACTTGTTAGCTGTCTGCCATCTTAATGATATAAAACAACTAAATTTTTCTACTTTTTCTCTTGAAATAATTTCATCATGCTCAGGTACAACGGATTCATTAATTTGGATTTGACACTTTTCAATCTATTGACAATAATTGAGTCGGGCAATTGATTCGGAAGTCCATTGATTGTTTAAAGAGCATGAATTTTGGTCATTTTAAATTACAAATTTCTGTGATCATTGCAGAAAATAATTATGTTATTAGATAGTGATCATGCTAGAGACTTCAAGAAATACAATTTAAACTACATCTTACCTTTCAATGGCTATTTGTATGACAGCCTACGCTTATTATTTGTGACAAATCATTTTAATTCGGAATTCCGCCAACATTATGCGGTGCTGTGTATGTGACACAATTTGAATCCTTGTATTCATGGAAATAATGCATGATATCGTGTAAAGGTCCATGAGCATAGTGACCTGCTGTTTGTTCATAAGCTATATCGGGCACTGTCATCTCGGAGTCAAGAGTCGATCAATGAAACTACTAAAACAACACTTCATAAAAACATCTCTATAGATGCTTACCTACATACAGACGTTGGGAACTCAATCCTTACATTAACAATCCGGTCACGCCGCCCAATCGCTGCACTCATACAGACTAGAATAAACACTGTAAGATAACTTGAGCGAATCCAAGGAGTAGAACATGGACGATGTACTACACTGTCATATAATCTGTAGCATATAATATTTGATTTAACATCATCATGGCCGGACTTATTACTT
Organism: Callimorpha dominula; assembly: GCA_949752705.1. NCBI lineage: Eukaryota > Metazoa > Arthropoda > Insecta > Lepidoptera > Erebidae > Callimorpha > Callimorpha dominula. The sequence continues at coordinate 5,431,693 of OX457005.1, forward strand.
ACCAGTGCTTATAGACTCTCGCAATACAGTGATGATAACTGTGCGTTGGCAATCCTGATCATGGTCCCATGCATCTATGATAACCAGACGTAGATCTATATTTCTACTAGTGAGTGGTCCTCAGCAATTAATCCCTTGGCTTTTCGATATTCGGGGTCAGTCCAACTGATACTTTTGCACCCATCATTGTGGATTGCCTTTGTCCAGGTAGTCGGTGGGCATCCTCTGCCTCTTTTGCCTTCCTTAATGTTTAGCACCTGTCTGGTTATACTCGTATCTACACTACGGCGCATTACGTGACCATACCAGCACAGTCGGGTTTTCCTCTTTTTTTTCTGTATTTCAACTACTTTAAATGATCCGCAAATGTAAATCAGCAGAAAAATAGATTTACGCCAGCTGGGTAAGGTACATTCCCTAATGAAAGGCTCAATTTTAACACGCTTTTATTATTTGTTTGCCAAATAGACATATTCCAGTAAGCAATGATCCCAAGACCTCTGATGTCACAGTTGAAAGCACTTCTGCCGCGCCATGGAAGTCGTCCAACAATATTTGAAATTTCGGATAATCGTAGTGTGGTTGCATTTCTACCCTGATAAATATCACAAGAGCTTCATAGGATTGGCAACGCGTGACTAGCACAGGTACTGTTAACAGGTAACCACAATTCAGATCGTGTGTTTTTCTCTAGTTATATAAAAAGAGTAATACATATAATGAAACCATCCCTTCTGAAAGAGAAATGTGAAGGTAGAAATTTTGGCCAACTGGGGGTTAATTAACCTCTGCTGAATATATACAACTAACCATGAATATTTAGTGATTCTTGGATGTGATGTCACTTTATCGGATAACACTGTGACGTACCGTTTTTTTGTTTTATCTTGTATCAAGATTATTTTATTAAAATGTGGATTGATTTTCGCAATTTCCTAAAGTTGAAACCATATAAACAATACAAACTACTTGTATTATAATAAACTTGATCATTCATGAAAAGTGGTTTATTTTTAAATTCAATACCTTGCAACTACCAAGTACTCTTTCGATCTAGGCTACACACAATACGGCTAGTGTTGCATATTAGATATTTCAATATCATACCTATATCATTTCTGACCGGTGCAACAAAAAACAAACTTTAAGGTGACAACTCATACTATACTTTATACAAATTAAAAAATAATCCTTTCACTCATTATCCTAATACCTTACCTCAAATTGTTAATAAGATTTAACACAGCCAATTCCAACCAAGTTACATCACGTCCGGTACTTAAAATAAGATTGCATTACATATTTATAAGCCCCAACATTTTAATATCAAAAGCTTCTGAATAAAATCATATGTATTCTTTGTGCCGTTTCCAAGACCAGGCCTTGGAGGAAATTGCTACGTACATATTAAAAAGAACCAGTAATTTATATACCGCACAACTTATCTTGGCGGGAAGCTTATTAATACACTTTTAATGTCTTGCTGTTTTCCGTAGACATAATGAAAGCGTAATGTATGTACGAGTATAATCCGGCAAATTACTACAGGTTTGCAACTAAATGATTCATTTAAATACTTTTTTTTACAAGAAGTTGGCAAATACGCACATGGCCATGTAAGGGGTTCTTGCCTATCGGTGACCTACAAATCGAACCACAGCAATATGCGTGTTACGAAGTCTGTCCTCCTTTCCAATGCCACAACTCTACAAGATAACCCAACTCTAAATAGAAAAACTGTGCTACGCTAGTAGAATCGGTTCATTCTTTTAGAAGTTGGATATATTTCTCTACTTGGAAGGTACTAATTCCAGAAGAAAGCTCTGCCGCCAATCAATAAGCCTATCACAGTTTACTGGTGAAAGACCTATCCTCGTATCATCCTCTCCTCCCCGTTCCGTATCCGATAAATTCCAGCTAGATATTGATCAACTGGACTGCGAGGTGACTCTAGGACGGACACACGGAAAGTAATAAAAATTCCTGCAATAAAATTATCAAAAGATTTTTTATGAAGAAAAAAAATTGTTAAATTTTATGAACTGTAATAGAGTTTACCATAGTAATTGGAAAACAGACCAAAATTGTCTACACAGTACCAATATTAATGGTACAGAATTGGTGAGTTCAAGACTTTCAATGACTTAGTTAGCCAAAATGCTCTATAACTTACTGATTTTTGGTAGTTTTTGATTACCCCTGTCACTAACATACAGTCAAAGAATCAATAATGGCAGAGATTATTAATCTTGAAAACAATAACTATTAACAAAACTACTGCTTTCTAATAAATAGTTCAGTGCTTTGTTCCAGTCCGAATGATTCAACCAAAAAGTTACCCTTGTTCGGTACTAGAAATTGCAAAAACATGCATCAAATGAAACTACTTGTCCACAACTTTGAACACTCAAGTAGTCAGTCATATTGTTACGAGCTGAGGTTCGGGATTAGAAAGTTACACCAATTTATTACCAAAATAGACACAATTTATTTCAATAATTCGCAATTGACACAATTACAATTAATTCTTACTATTTAAATAATCACTTGTACTTCATACTCATATTTCCACTCGTATTATTCGTTGTTTCTCGCACTATTGCTCAACTGAAACTCATTTCATACCGCAATGCATGCGTCTTATATACCCGGAAAGTTATTTCGTAAAAAGATCGTGATGTTTCCCGAAAACTCGAAACTATTTTGGAGTTTTCTAATATAACGTAGGACATTCTACAAAAAGGCGACTAGTTTCGCTCAACGTCAAAAGATGGCGTGCATCTCAGTTTAGGTAATTGTAATCATAAATCGTTTTTGACTTCCTCTACTCGACAATAGTGGCGTCTGAAGGTTATTCGTAACAATATGTTACACCTATTTTTATAAGTGATGATAAATAAATTTTCCCAATACACCAGAGGCGGAGGAGCAAAGTATACTAGTCATTCCTCGCAGTTTCACCTTCGCTTATGGCCATTGCTCTACTCTTATTGGTCGTAGCGTGATGTTATATTGCCTATAGCCTTCCTCAATAAATAGGTTATACAGCACAAAAAAAAATTCAATTCGAACTCGTAGTTCCTGAGATTAGCGAGATCAACCAAACAAAGAAACTCTTCAGCTTTATAATTTTAGTATAAATTCAAAGTCAATTTAAAGATGTTCTCAAAATATCGTCGGATAAATCTATACAAAAATTGGTATATATTTCCTAAAAACTTAGGAACCAGGGGTCACTTCAAATTTCTTCTTGACCTCTATACCTTAGATAGTATTATTAAGATACTTGAGCGCTGCTTCGTTCACCGGCAATTTGTCAAACAGATAACCGGCGACGTGACCAAAATTATCTTATACAACATTCATCTTTTTGAATAATTACGGACATTTTAGCTTTGAAAAAAAAATGTAATGGTGAACTCCCTCATTCATAATTCAGTATTTTCCTGGTCGTGATAAGTTTTTCAGGAGTTGTTATTATATTAACATAATAATAATCATTAACATTTACAACTATTGAGGGAAAGTTATAGGCGTTTTGAATTTCAGAGGGATTTTCATTCTTTGACGATTGCAGATTGTAAATAGTGTAATTTAAGTTCATGTGTAAGTATTCTAGGAAACGCGTTAAAAATAATAATTAGTATTCAAAATCATAGCATTAATTTGTATATATTTATGTGTATAATTAGTCTGAGACTAAGGGAAAAGCGATATGCAATGGATTGAAGTCAATAGAGGGCTACGTGTAGTTCGGGTTCAAAACCTTTTGATTGCTTTAGCCATTATGCTACGGCTGAGGTGTTAACACTGTACCACCGCCATTAAGTTGAGTAATCTCCACTATATTTGTAGTTGAAGTACTGTTTTGAGAACTATGATGGCGAAGAGTTACCGCAACAGTATATATTATTAGTGTGATTCACAATTTAATTGCTTTGAGTACTTATAGCCGTGTTTCTATCCATTAACATAACAGTAAGTTATCTTAACAACACATTCATCATCACTACATATTATAAGACAATGTCCCCTGCCGCGTCTGTCTGTCTGTTTGTCTGTTCGCGTTACACTGAAAAACTAATGAACGGATTTTCATGCAGTTTTCACTAATAGACCGTTCATGAGGAATGTTTTGGTGGATAATTTGTACCCGTACAAAGCCGGGGCGGGGGTGCTAGTTAGTTATAAAATTTAATGAAAAAAATTATTTATCTCTAGATAGTATGAAAGTATAAAACAAAGTCGATTCCGCTGTCTGTACGCTTAGATTTTCATTCAGTTTTCATCCATAGATGCAGCGATTCAAGAAGAAGGTTTATACGTATAGTTTCATATTGTTTTGTGTTAATTAAATAATTTGTATCATGATATCACGATAATTGTACACCACATTACCATCAACATCGCAATTTTTTTCATTTATTAAATTTTGGTCTATAGCATGAAAATCCTTTAACAAACTTCTTACTATAATCTGAAATAAAATCTAAGGCTTTAAATATGTATCAGAATAGCACAAAACAAACAATAAACTAGGGAAATGATTTCTCTTTCTAAGGCGAGGGTTTTAACAGCTTTTATATAAAAATTTACGTCACAATTTCATTGGTCTAGGTAGGTAATCGAAAACTCGTTTCACAGCTACGACACGTCCGTAGATTAGTTATAAAATCAAAACGAAATTCCGATTGTGTTCCCGCGTCGTATTTACAAGAACGAAGGAAGCTATGAATAAATTTCCAAGTTCGTTACCGCGAGGATCGGTTGCGACGAGACTCACGAAGTTCCAACGCAAATTATTTTATAGACCTGCCTATGGCTTCGTAGATAAATATGAGGTTATTGCTTTTTACTCAACGTGAAATAGTACTGTTTATTTTATTGGGATTGGCTATTACGGTATGAAGAAGGAATGAAGGATGGAAGGAAGAGATAAAAATTAAGGACCGAGCGTTCGCTACAAAATCTTATGCAAATAGTCACGAAATATAGCTAAGGAGTTGTTTTCTATTCACTATGGCATTTTACATTATTTAACTAACTTGGTAACTTAATCGGTAGAAAGCGTTTACCAGCGCTTATGCAAGGTGTAATATTTCTGTGTAGCAAAGCGTATCCCCCATGACGCAATATTGGGAATACCGATTCCGGCAGCTTCAACTAACGGAGTGGTTTTTTAGAAAATTTTGTAGACGATTAGCGATTAAACAAGTGAACGTTGATATTTTAGCAAATATATATTTTTTTAGTATCTACATTTCTTGTAGGCCTTAAAACTAATCTATTACAATTATATTTGACAGATAAGTGAAGCTGGATGACCGACATCTGTTGGCAATTATTTTAAACAGCATGAACAGTGTTGCCACATGACCTTCTTTTTTCCGACCATACAGTCTTTCAACAGTTCAAGGCTTTCAAAAAATTCGGTAAATTTTACAGTAGTCACTAATGTACATGTGGGAGAGCTATGCTTTGGCACGTATGGGCCGACTCGACCGGAGTGATACCACGACCTCACAGAAAACCGGCAGTGAAGCAACGCTTACATTGCTTTTCGCCGAGTGAGTAATGTTACCGGAGGCCTTAACTCTTTCCTCTTCCCCCCTCTCCCACTCGTCCCTTCCTTACCCTACTCCCACCTTAAAGGCCGACAACGCACTTGTGCCTCTCGAGTTGTAGGTGCCCATGGGCGGCGGCAGTCACTTACCGTCAGTTGACCCGGCTGCACGTTTGCCCCCTATCCCATAAAAAAAACAAAGTATAACACACACAGTGTATAATCTGTAAGTAGCATATTATACAAAGATATATGCAGAATAAAGTAGATAAATAGCTAATATACACACATACAAATATTTTCTGTGTTGTTAATTTTTACTATTTAAGTAATCATTTGTACTTCATACTTATATTTCCACTCGTCTTATTCGTTGTTTCTCGCACTATCGCTCAACTGAAACTCATTTCGTACCGCAATGTCGTGATGTTTCCCGAAAACTTGAAACTATTTTTTTTTTTTTATATTATAGGGGGCAAACGAGCAGACGCATCACCTGATGGTAAGTGACTACCGTCGCCCATGGACACCTGCAACTCAAGTGTCACAAGTGCGTTGCCGGCCTTTGAGATAGGAGTACGCTCTTTTCTTAAAGGTTTGAAGGTCGTATCGGTCCGGAAATACCGCAGGCGACAATTCGTTCCAGAGGTTGGTTGTGCGAGGCAAAAAAATTCTGGAAAACCGCACAGTGGTGGATTGCTAATTATCCAGATTATGGGGATGAAAGTTTTGTCGCGTTGAACGATGGTGAAACGTTGCGGCCGGTATAAGTCCGAACAATTAATTCCTCGGAGCACTCCCCATGATACATGCGATAGAGAATGCAGAGTCAGGCTACATCTCTACGCAACGCCAAGGGGTCAAGCCGATCTGAAATATCCTGGCAAGCGATGATTCGAGTCGCTCTCCGTTGAATGCGGTCAAGAGAGAGAAGCTGGTACTGGGGTGCTCCTGCATAGATATGAGAACAGTATTCCATATGCGGCTGAACCTGCGCCTTATAAAGTTGTAGGCGGTGGGCCGGGGTGAAATACTGTCTCGATCTGTTGAGCACACCAAGCTTCTTCGATTCGGTAATCGTAATCATAAATCGTTTTTGACTTCCTCTACTCAACAATAGATGGAAATATTTTCTGAGAGCGGAAATCGAACCCGCGTCCCTGTCATTGCCAGCTGATGACCGACTGTTACACCACCTAAAACAAATGCCTACCTTATTAAACATTCCGTTAATTACTATTGTTGCTACTTAGTAGATCTGGCAACACGGAATCTACAAGGAATTTAAGAATTTAAAATACTTTCCTGTCCGTCGGTTCCGGGATTACGGTACGAGAAATCTCACAAAGCTGAAATAGTTGAGTGAATCGCTAAACCTCGTACTTACTTTTTATCCATTTTATGCAAAATGTATAGTTCTTATAGCAAAAGACAGACAGTATCGTAAACTACTTTTTGAATCTCTTACCTTTTGTAAAATCGTACAGTTGAAATAGTCGATGCTTGCTTTCTAGATACTTTTTATGTAAAACGAGACACTACAAGAGACAACACAATACATTTTGAGAATACATGTGAGTTTGTTCCTTACCTCACCTTAATAAATAGCAGGATAAATGTATCTTAAGAATTTGCGGCTTCACTGAAGGCAGTGGTCATTTTCTCATCATCATTTACTGACGTTAGGTTTTAACTCCTCCCTTTAACTAAAATATTGAATATTTTGGTTTTTTTTTAAGTGAGAATTGATTTCATTTTCATAATCTACTCTATATGTACTATTTTATTTTAGGATAGATCAGGCTTAAAGTAAAAAAATATGATTGTTATCAAGAAAGTATGCGTTAAATGTAATACATTTGTTTTAGAAAGCACACAGTTGTAATCGAGTATAATAACAATAAATATAGTACTATACTGTGAGATAGTAGGGACTCAGCGCTATCTATAGACTAAGCATAGCTTGTATCATGCTTTCTAGTATACAGATAAATGTAGGTACTTAATAAAAATAAATTACTGTAAATACATAAATTTTGGTAACTATTATGAACTAACGAAATGGCTATACGAACGTCTAAAATAAGACTTATAACAAGGAGTAAAAAATAACTATAGTGCCTTCCACGAAGGCAATATACATGAACAAAGAAACCACAGGTGTACGACGGGCTGTGAATAGCTCGTACTGAGAAGGTATTTATTTAAAATGAAATTAAAACTCGTACCAGATTCAAGACCTGTTTCAAATTTATTGTACTCTTAGATGTAGATCTTCATTTCTGTTTAAATTTGCAAAAAACAATAGGAGTGCACCGTCAGACTTAAGTTTCATGTTAAATTGATTCTACTTTAAGAAGCAGAACTCTATCATGGTTAAATATTATTTTGCAAACGTTTGTCTTGTACATTTCAGCTCTGTGAAGAAGGATTTCATTTTAGTAGTGTGTGTAGTTTAATATTTCTTATTAACCTATTATGTTTCATATTAGTTTTCTTCTCCGTAAAAAGGTCTTAGCACTTAATTATAGACTTAGCAAACAAGATTACTGAAAATAGAAAGTGTAATTACGAAAAACATAGTACTGAATGATGACAGAAAGGCAAAAAAAGGTAAATATTCTTTAGAAGTAAACCAAAATGTAAAACAAATATCTTTATTTATTATTTATACCGAAGTATGTGGTGTTCATCACATTTTTTAGGCGCACTGCATACGTGTACGCGTGTGTTACAAAAAATACAAAAAAAACACCCATATAAAATGCTTTGTTCAGAGCTGAAAGTATTTTGGTGGTCGAATATTTATATTTAGGTAATTTTGTTGTAGTTGCAACAATAAAATCACTCTGAAAGATAAGTTTTGTTTCAACTATGTACTGCTTTTCATAACTACAGGTTTTTCTGCAAGAGTATAATTTTTTTATCAAATCATGTTTGTTCAAATTCTCGATTACAACAGCATTATTTAGGAAAATTGGACAGAGACTGAATTTTTAAGACATTTTAGTTTCCGAATTATGTAATAATCGTCACTTTCTTGAATCAAGTAAGTGACTTTTTGTCTCGTTTCATTGGTTCGGACGAAGGTAATCTGCTCTTTATAACTCTGATTTTGTTATAGTTATGCTGTAGGTTTCAGGTATCAATAGGTAAATTACAATATATAAGGATCCATGCTACCAGGAGCACTAGTTACTGAACTTTCAAATGTTTTTGAATTGTTGTCGAGTGTATTTTACACATGTTTTTGACAAATAGATTATGCACTTGTTTATATTCTGGCAACACTAACCCACAGAGAAAACAATTATCGCTTTTCCCCATCTAAACAAGCTGACGATAACATATACATATATACATCACTAGTTTAAAAACTTGTTCTGAAACTTATTTTGAAAACTTAAAAGAGCCGTTAGTATAGAGAAACGGAAACTCCAATATTGTTGTCCAAAACTGAGCAAAGATCCCAGATATTCATGAAACCCACTACATCAACTCTAGAGTCTATTGCCTCGCAAAATGGACCACATCGTCGGTTCCAAGAACTTGGGATGTGGCCAATACAATTTCATTCAAAGTTTGAGCTCCGCAAAAGATTAAGCCATTTGATTCTTCTTGAGAATATCTATATATATCAATAAAATCCTGTCCAAGTGTTCTTGTTGAGTATTTCTTTACATGTAGTATAAGTAATGTGTAATGTTCTAATTTTCCCGAGCTTCTAGTTTGAAAAGAGTGTCAGTTGTTCTTAAACTTTGTTTTAATTACTACATATTATTACTATTACTGTAAAAGGAGTTAAGGCGATCATGAATTGTTTTATATTTTATGAACTTTTTACTACGCTATATTGTGACTACGCTACTAAAACCTCACTTTCAGCTTAATAATTTTTTAACATTTGATTAATGGATTTTATGTATACCCACTTCCACAACAAAAAATTGGGGATTAGGTACGGTTGTCGCGCTCACACACTAAAAATCATAACACTGCAATCATGTCATGAATGTAAACCGACTATTCTCGGAAACGAAGTCATTTCTGTAAACATATTTTCTTCCCAAATTCACTCTCTCGCTCCTCCAACGGAGCTGCCTGTTTTTTGCTTTTTTTCTCCTTTTTTTATACAGTCAAATTGATGTTGCCAGCCCTTTTAGAACTTTACTCAAACTATCCGCTTGACACCCTTATATATCTATTTTTGTATATTTTCGATATCGGATATAAGAAAAGTTGTGATGTCAAAGTTTGAGGGTATAAAGGTTTTACGATTTTGTCCGTATATACGAGTATGTACCTTCTTCAGGTCCTTGACTATCGTCTTGGTTATTAAAAGAGGCACAATAAACTTTAAGATATAAAGTTCATCAGATACAATAAGCAATTGTCGGAGCATAGTACCATTAACTTAACAATTAAACATAGAAATTGAGTCCTTAACTTTTCCGCGTTTAATGATTTTTTTCAATAATCGATCTTTGGTTTGAGTAAAGCTGAATATGCTGTTATCATGTATATTCAGCAGCAGTTAATGTTCAATTGAATTTGATTCCCTAGGGACTTACGTTTAAATATTGCAACGTAATTATTGGACTAATCTTACCCTCCCTGCAGCTCTTACAAATCACTATCTGTAAAACCCATGCTTACTGTTCCACTTAAAGTAACGAACTTTAAGTGGAACAGTAAGCATGAAATCCAATAATATTTTTTTAGCGATAGAGTGCAAATGAGCAGACGGGTCACCTCATGGTAAGTGCGTTGCCGGCCTTTAAGGTGGGAGTAGAAGAAGGGGGGAAGAGGGAGAGTGCAGGGAGGGGGAGAAGAGGGGAAGAGGAGGACAGGAAGGCGTTAGGGCCTCCGGTAACCTCACTCACTCGGCGAAAAACAGTGCTGTGCAAGCACTGCTTAACTGCCGATTTTCTCTGAGGCCGTGGTATGACATCGGTGGAGCCGGCCCATACGTGCCGAAGCATGACTCTCCCACAGTTGTGAGTTGTAATCTGTAAGTTATCTTAAAATTATTGTGTTCTAGCTTTAGCAGTGCCAGTTTCGGTCGCCTGACTGTACATTTTGTCAATCAATTCAGTTATTCGACGCTTTTTCTGGACATAAGGTACCCTATGTCGTTTTCAGGACCCTCTAGTAAGTCGTGAGAGAGCCATGCTTTGACACGTATGGGTCGGCTCGACCGAAGTGATACCACGGTTTTACAGAAATCCAGCGTGAAGCAATCCTTGTGTTGTGTTTGGCCGAGTGAGTGAGGTTACCAGAGGCCCTAATCCCGCTAACTCCCCTACTTCCATCTTATAGGACTTTAACGCACTTGTGACTCTTGAGGTACAGGTGTCCTTGGGCGGTGGTAGTTACTTACCATCAGGTGACCCGTCTACTTGTTTGCCCCCTATCCTATAAAAAAAAAACTCTGACATCGTGTAAGCAAAATTTCATGATAATTGAGTAGTTAAAACGCGAATACGTAGCAAACAAACACACTCACAATTGAATTTATAATATTACGTAAGTAAGGATAATGCCATAATTCAAAATACAATTATATCTGCTAAACATTTCTTCATTCTTCGGAACCTAATCTGTAAGATACATAGAAGTGAATAAATACCCAAAAGACAGTGAAAATAAAGAAGCAAAAGAAAACCCAGTACGAACAGGTAGTATTAAATAAAACAATTTGAAACAGCGGGTGATTGATCACCGTATAAAAGTTTTGTAATGCTTTCGCAATGTTACGGCTTATCAATACGAAGAGAATTTAACTTTGACTCTGCTTTATCGACTGCTTGACTTTGATACTTGTCTCGCGAGTATGTGTCTTGTACAACTTCGATCTTGAACAGGCAAAACTTTTAATTTATTTTGTGCTTTATGCTGAGATATACTTGGTGTAAATTACAGGATAACGTGTTCTCTTTAGGTAAAATGAGCAATTTTCTTTTACATGCGACTGAAACTTATTCCACCATTTTTGTAATTGCTGGAACATTTTTGATACAAAATGGTAAAGCTCTTTTCCTCTTCACAAGACTACTTCATCAATCACTTAATAAACGCAAATGGAGATCAGCAGTCTGGCGCCTGCAACCGACGTAGTAAGACGCCCCACCCCTTGAAAAAGGGCCCCGTCGGGTCCTAAACTTGGAGACCATCCCCGAAATATACACGTAGTACCTTTTTGATGTTAATTTCAACTTGATACCTTAACGCATTCTTAAGAAAAATTGTATTGATAGATAGACAGACGGACAAAGAAGTGATTCTATAAGAGTTCCTTTTTCCTTTTGAGGCACGGACCTAACATATTGAAAGTCAAATTAAAAATAGTGAACGAAAGCTATTGAACAGTCATAGTTTAAAATCATTTTTTAAATATTTGGAGCTCGTGACGCGCAACAGATTTAATGTCTACTTCCATTAAATCCTAATTCCTATTACTCGTCGCATCATCTTTTTAATTTTCAACTCGTCACCACTCAAAAATTAAATACATCAACAGTCTCCCACCAAACCGTGCCTGTAACAAAATTGAGAAACAGCTTGCATTCATTGCGGCATTTAAAACTTTAACTCGTTTTCAGTTTCATTAACGGCTATACCTCAGTTTAACAGCTGTAATTATGTACGTAATTTGGCCGTGCTTTAACTACCAGTACTGACATGGCTTGCTTGCCACGTAATTGCGGGCCAGGAGCCTGCTGCCATTTTTATACCCCATTCTGTTGATACCGCCAAGATAAATACGCACTTGTCTGAAGCTTTTTATTTAGGAAATAGGCATGAAATCGAAATAGTGCATTGTCAATGGAAGGAAAACCACCTGTTACCACCAAACCACCTCTTCACTGCATAGTTTTTCACCTATAGTCTACTCATCGAAAGAATATAACAGTAGTTTATTCTAGATATTTCTCTGGTTGAGTTGGTCCGTTTATTCGGTACAGTGTGGCGACCATTTGTTCTTAGTCTCACTAAGAAATTTCCAAACAAAACGCTACCTCCTCTAATTTTAAGGAAAAATCTATTACTGACAAATTATTGTCGTGATCTATCTAAGATACCTATATAAAACTAAAAAAGCATGATATATAAATACCAGCAGTTTTCAGTACTTTTAAACGTTAATGTTTTCTTTTCGCTAAATTTACAAAGAAGAACGTGATTGTCTGCGAAACGCTCATTCGTGATCCCCGATTCGCTGAGACCGTATCTCGAACTTACACTGGCCAACACCACACTCTGTGTCATCAGTGTCATACTGCGGACCATCGGTGATGTAACGGTATGTTCTCAAGGGTCACCTACTTAAACTTCTGAAGAATTAAATTAAATATTAATTGTTTTTAAACTTTCGCGACTTTGATACATATTAGATGTGTAACGTGTACGATATTTAAAAGGTACAATACCTCTTGGTTACCCGACGTCTCGATCGAATTGCACTGATCGTGGTCACGAGCGGACGTCTACCTGTGATGTGTTGCCTGACGTTTCGACCAGGTTGCACTGGCCATGGTCACAGGCTGACTGGCAGTCAGCCTCCTGTAACGACAGGCAATAGTGAGGTATGTAATACCTTTTCGTGATCGCGTTAATTCCCGTGTAAATACATATATATATATCATGGAACGCGAAAGTTTAAAAGTTAGTACAAACTAACAAACATTGAAAGTTAAAACAAATTATTGTAAAAATATATCTAATAAACCATCGTCTATTTATTAAAGACACATCTACCTCTTTTCCAGGACTACTCGTGTTTGTTTAATTCTTATTAAAATATCAAACTTACTAAAATTCTTGTGTGCAGGTTCACGTCGGCAGCATACCCGGTGGGGTTCAAACCTGCAACCACTCAATCCACCGGCATAATGACGATGACGGAGCTTTGCTTGGCTTTTTTTAAATGTCTACATAAGAGCAATATCGTGATTTTTCTAGAAAGACACTAATATATACTTAAATAACAAACGGTTATCTAAATACAATATTTAATTTTATCCAAATCGTAAGAGCGGTTCGAGTTAATTTCCAGTACCAAATTTTCTACGCACTTAAAACCTTCGCTTTGTAAATATGGCTGACAATATCATTAAGCTTTATATCCATTCTGGATATTTTTTTATCCGCTCTTTTTAAATGTCGGTAGTAGGCAGTTGGTAGTCAAATAAACAGAATAATTCAAAACATAAATCAATTTTCCGCTCTAATTAGAGCAAGACATAACAAAGGAAAGCTTTTAAAGGAGAAGTAAATAATTCTATTTCGTTTTCTGTTCCCAATAAATTCGGCCGTATTGCCTCTTATTTTGATGATTCGAACTTTGAAACTGATATTAATATTGTAATTATTGGATTGGGAATATGGAGTTGTGATTTTATTGACAGAAGTAGTGCAATCGCTGTAGAAGGACTAAGAAGGTAGGTATATACTCAAGCAATCAAAACTTGTCTATCTTTAAGTAAGAGGTGTTTTTAACTAATATTTTATTATTTAATAGTAATGTTCACAATACACGTGTAGCCGTGTAGTAGTTCCACTTGTTATTAAAATCAAAATTGATACACTACGGAAGTTCCCGATAACAACCGTTATTGATTTGGCCTGGACAGAGGACAGTTATTTTGTATAGTAGGGAGGTATCATGTTCGTCAGTGTTTGCCTTTACGAAACAATTGTTAACTTCCACTACATTTAGGTCGACTTATTACTCACATATGTGATACCGATACTCGATAATAACAACTTATATTTAAGTGGACCTGACCTGACCTCTTTTTTTAATGGTATAGGGGGCAAACGAGTAGACGCGTCACCTGACGGTAAATGACTACCGCCGCCCATGGGCACCTGCAACTCAAGAGTCACAAGTGCGTTGCCGGCCATTAAGGTGGGAGTAGGGGAAAGGTTGGAAGGGGGAGGGGTGAAGGGAAGGGTGGCAGAAGGGGAGGGGGGAGGGAAGAGTTAGGGCCTCCGGTAACCTCACTCACTTGGCGAAAAGCAATGCAACTTTGCTTCACTACCCGTTTTCTGTGAGGCCGTGGTGTCACTCCGGTCGAGCCGGCCCATACGTGCCGAGACATGGCTCTCCCACGATAAAACTTCTTTACAATAATATACTAACGCATTAGTCTTCGTCTCGCATGCGGAAATGAGTCAGTAATTATAAATAATTACGGGAAGGAAATCTTCAAGAAATTAAATATTTAAATTGCTCAAAGTATACCTTTGGTTAACAACGGTGAATCTAGAACAGAAAAAAAGGTTACAGTAAAACTCTTTTAATTAATTGCTTTTATTTTTTAAAGTGTACTAGTGACGTGGGTCACACATGACTAGTATTCTTTTTAACCCCTCCAGCTAAGCTTGTGTTAGGAGTAGGTTCACGCCGGTAGTGCACTGGGTGGGGTTCGAGCCCGCAACCACTTGATCGCAAGTCCGATGCCTTAGCCATTACGCTACCGAATGACTTAAAACGAATGTATTATTTTCTATTGTAAATTTTAGGTCTAGGTATGCTATAACATAGAAGTAATTTCGAGAAGAGAAGAGTCTAAAAGGCAGACATCAACATAGATTTGTAATATATTTGGGTGCTGCTTAAAACCGACCACTGAGGGCACTGAGTCGCGAGTCAACGTCTCTCTGAACTTAATTGTCAAATACTCATTACACGCTTTAATAGAATCTCTAAGTGACATGCCTTAATAATGAAGATCTGTTCACAAAGATATTCTTGAAAAATTTAATAGTAATGAGAAATACATACAACATAAATGCTTGTTTCCACTGAACTGATTACAAAGAATGTTCATAAACAATTTTCTTTAAAATGGTTATTCATTACATAATATACAACACTTTACGAGTGCCAATAGACATGTTTTTTTATATACTAACTAGATACCCGGCCAAAAAAAAAACTGATCTCCAAAGTTGAACCAAACTTCACAGTGTGCAAACTTTCATTAAAATCGTAACTTTTAATCTTTAGCGATTCATTATATAATTATGTATTTACAAAATTAATGTGATCACAATAAGGTATTACAACCCTCTGAATTGCCTGACGTTTCGACCAGTGGTAGTATGTAATACCTTTTCGTGATCGCGTTAATTCCCATGTAAATACATAATTATTTAATTTAAATCGTTTCATTGGTTTGGAGCTAATAGCGAATAAACTGAAAAGAAGACGTAATTTTTTTTTAATATATAGACTAGCTACCCAGCCACGCGTTGATGTGATGTGAAAAGCTACCATATCTCTCAAGTTGGACCAAACTGCACATATTGTGCATCTGAATGCATTAAGACCGCGAAAGAGGTCTTTAATGACATTTAAAATCTCCGAGACTTCCTCATTTTTAACCGACGAAAAAAAAGGAGGTTCTCAATTTGACCGTATTATATTTTTTTTTCTTTTACATTTTTCAACCTCAATGAAAAGTTTTCTTTATATTTGCAAGTCTCAAAATATCGAACAATGCGTTGGTAAACACTAAATAATTATAAAAACTAGAGACTGTCTTAGTTTAGGCCGAATTTCGACCTTTACAAATGTTTTTTTATATCATTATCCAATATAACATGAACTATCATTATACGGACTTTCATTGACAGGAAAACATATATACTGGACGCCTGTAGCTGTCGTTTAATTTTATAACACATATTGATTAAAATTTTAAACATTCTGAACTTTGATATCCCTGAGTGCGCGAATTACCCTAAAAATTAAACATAGACATTTCTTTACGTATTAATATGTGTATTGTATAGAATTATGTAGATATGTTGAATAAATAAATTGTTAGAACAAAGACAATCCATATCTAGCGGGGGTCCTAACGTAGCGTCGATGTATGGCACCCTATCGAGAAATACGATTCCACTGTTATTATTTATACGAGTCTAGGGAATAGTGGTCGAGATATCTTTATAGTAGTGTGCGTTTGTTGGTATTTATGTGTGAAATGTGTGTTCTATTGCTAGTGCCATTTTTAGCGCTGCCATTGTTCAAAGGTCATTCTACCCGGACCGTCGATGCGTGGGTTTAGGGAATCAGAACAAGCTTTTAATGGTTACTTTAGGGTATTGGGAATCACTGAAAAAGGCGTGGTATTTTTTTAGGTGTTAGATAATTGGTATAAGTTGCCATTTCGATTACTGAAACAACATCGACTGTGATTGGTTTGAATTTGTGTTCTCCACAAGTAGTTTTTCTGTGTAAAAGTGTACTTATGTATACGTATGTGTATCTGATACCGATACAAGTATGCATTTATACGGGAATAAACGCGATCACGAAGTAGGAACTACATACCTCTGAATGGCCTGGTGTTTTGACCAGGTTGCACTGGCCGTGGTCACAGGCTAACGAGAAAGTTTAAGAGGTAGTATTTCCATGCTGTACACAGTGTACAGGGATGTTATGGAACAGTGTACAACATAAATTATCTTTAAAATAGAGAGAACAGAAAATTTGCCTGTTAAAAATAAGATCACGATATGATTTGTATTACTGAAATTTTCAAATATTTTCTTATATCATAACATTTTATTTGTCCAATAGTTTATTGCAGTTTTGTCTTCTTGTTTATAACCGTTATGATATCAAGACATTAGTGGTAAGCCTTTTTGCTACTTATTTATTGCTGTTATAATGTTGAGATACACAACTTTATTAGTCTAAAAAAACTAAGCAAAATTATATTTTTGTTTTGGTACAAAAGCACTTAGATACTTAGCAGGGTACCGATGAAAAATGCGTTCGAAACACCCGCGGCTAATGTGTGGGTTCCGGGTTATGATCGCGTCATGGACCCACAAATTGTTGTTAGGAGAAAACTTTTAACATTTATTATAACGTAATATATATAAATATATATCCTTAACAACATATTTTAGTAAAACAAAACGTTGAAACAAACCAATAAAAATATGTTTCAAATGATATCTATGTAAAAGGAAACAAAATAATTTTGGAGACTCGATTTTTTTTTTATTGGATATGTAAGCTCCTATTTATTGTCCTTGAACTTATAAGAGAAATGAATAAGAATGAGTATTGAGCGGTTACTAGTGCGTGTAAACACAATTAATGGTTAATGATGACATTTTTACGTGGAAAATCTTACATCGCTATCCATTGGTCGACGAGCATGTTGGTCCAGTGGCTAGTGATCCTGACTGCAGAGCCAGAGGTTGTGGGTTCGATTCCCAACCAGGACCAATAATTGTGTGATGATTTTGGTCATTAGTCCTATGTCTGGGTGTAATTTATCTATGATCATGTATATATTGAGTGATATTTTGAGTGATGCTTTGCCTAGTTTTGGATTAGATGGCCTCATGTGAGGTATGTCAAGTTATTGTTATTATTGGAGCTTTGGTGACCATATACCCAACAGTAAAGGACGATAGTAGTCTACTCAAACTGCGGTATTCAGCACCCATCGGTGGACCCGTCTGACCGTCCGACTCATTAAGAGCTGACCACACTTGTAATCTGGTTTCTCGACTGTACCCAAAATGTAGGGCAATAAAAAATAAGACAAGGTTGTATATATAGTCATTATGTGGTTGTTGATAGGGAATAATTAGTCAATTACAAGTAAATTAAAAAAGTGAAACCATTACTTGTTAATTATTGTGTACTCACATATTTAATTTTTCTATAATAAGTGGAACCTTTCCCATGACATGGAAAGAGGCACAAGTAACTCCATTACCAAAAAAAGTGTAACCCATCCAGTTTCTCTGATTATCGTCCCATTTCAATCCTGCCCTTCCTCTCCAAAGCTCTCGAACGCCTCGTCTACAACCAAATTCGTCCATTTCTTTCTAAAAATTCTCTCCTTAATCCTCTCCAATCTGGCTTTCGTCCTGGACATAGTACCACTACTGCCCTGGCTCATATTACGGATGATATACGGTTAGGCATGGAAGACGGCAAGCTAACGGTGCTGGCGCTGCTTGACTTTAGTAACGCCTTTAGCACTGTTGACTTCGATGTCTTACTCGGTATAATGTGCTCTCTTAATATATATATATATATATAATATAGCATATGTATGGAGTAGGCAGCATGGATTGAACGTGCAAGCTACTGTTGTCGGTAGCTCCAGGATTTCATCCAGAATTGATTGGACACAGCTGCCCCAAATATTCTGCGATGGTACTTCTATTCCCATCGCAAATACAGTAAAAAATTTGGGAATATACATTGATAAACATTTGTCTTGGGGTCCGCAGATACAAGAGGTTAGTAGAAAAATGTTCGCCTCTGCAGGGTCCTGGAGAAGATTACGTAATTTTCTACCGGTTACCACCAAAATTGCGCTTGCAGAATCCCTTCTTCTTCCAATTCTTGACTACGCAGATGCCAGCTATCCTGATCTCACCGAGGACCAATTTAACAAACTTGAGCGACTTCAAAACTTTTGTATACGGTTCATCTTTGGATTGCGCAAATTAGACCATGTTTCTGAATATCGAAATAAGCTTAAGTGGTTACCCATTCGCCTTCGCCGGAATATCCATCTCCTTTCACTATTACATAGTACACTTTTCACTCCAAACACTCCTCCTTATCTCAAAGAACGATTTGAATTCTTACACAACACACATTCAAGGGATCTTAGGTCTTCAGAGAACTTGACATTGAAAATGCCAACGCATTCTACGAATTTCATGGATAAATCCTTTTCAGTCCAGGCCATCCGTCTGTGGAATGCATTGCCACTGACCATCAGGCTCGCAAAAACTCTACCCAATTTTAAAAAATTAACAAAGGAGCATTACTTGAGTTGTTGAGTGGTTGACTCATGATGCCCGTTCATTTATATGTGTGCACCTATACTTATTTATTTGTGTATGTATATATATACCTATATATTTATATATATGTACCTATATTGTTATTTGTATGTATTTGAAAATATATGTTATTATTATGACTTAGATAATATTCTTAATTATACACTGCAACTCCTCTTGCCATATATAAACTCTCGTTCCATCCAATGGTTGCCTGGAAGAAATCGCAGAGCGCGATAAGGCCGCCAATTGTACAAGGTCTACTTTTAGTTTGTAAGAATATCTTTAACCAGTTTTGTATGTGTTGTACAATAAAGAGTTTATCTATCTATCTATCTACACGCAATTACCAAAGTGCCAACCTAATTACAGTGCTACACCAAACATTTTGGAAGGTCAGCACTATATATTGACATTCTGCTTTTTGTAGCCATTCGAACTTAGTCGGTTTATCGGGCCATTACGCTGATTTATTTTCTTTATCGTATCTTCGCCATCATTCTAACACCTTTTTTCACCTTTATATATATAC
Organism: Callimorpha dominula; assembly: GCA_949752705.1. NCBI lineage: Eukaryota > Metazoa > Arthropoda > Insecta > Lepidoptera > Erebidae > Callimorpha > Callimorpha dominula. Next base: position 5,451,630 of record OX457005.1, read on the forward strand.
AGGTTGTATTTGAAAATAGAACACTTACTTAAATCTCTAGCATGCAGTTCCAAAAAAAAAACAGTTTGAATTTTCATGTATCTTTACCTCGGTTTCTCATAAAAGCAGGTGGAATGTGTAAAGGTAAAGATTTTAAATCGTACGTATTTATTGAAGTGAAAATTTCTTTAGGCCCGTTGGCACTTTTAGTATGGGAAAAAGCACTGAACTCGCGTGACGCCAGATACGTATATACAGATATGTGTTTGTGTGTGTGTATGTAAGTTATGTTTCCACTTCTGACGTGCAGTCCTACGACTGTTGATAGTATTTTTTATTTTGAAACTATTTACACAGTTTTTGAGAAAATCTTTAAAAACTTCCTTTTTTTTTTTAAGTTAGTAGTTTTTTTTGATATTTTTAGTAATGTACCATTTAAAATCTTTAACTTTACACATTCCACCTACTTTTATGAAAAACGGAGGCAAAAATACCTGGAAATTCAAACGGTCATTACTTTTAACGATTAGTTTTTTTTTCAAAACTTCTTATTGTAACTGCATGCTAGAGTCATGCCCTTTCAGTGATATAAGTAGTTGTTCTATTTTCAAATACACCCTGTATGTACAAGAATTGCTCGTTCAAAGTTATAAATATTTAAATATAGAACCTTTAATTCGACATTACTCATAATTCAATAGTTTAGTAAAACTAATAAAACACGCTTTAATGGCGAACAAAATTAAAAAGTAAAAAATAACGTGTGCGTCTCGGGACGCCCGACAGAAGTGATAACTTTACCGCCAGACAGACTGGAGCCGTAACGCGTTACGTAACGAAGCGGTTTACCCTCCATAAGAAGTTATCACTTTAAAAAGAGTGCCACTGACTTCATCATTAGACTACCTGTTACTGAGCCCGATGATGGAATCGTCAAAACGAATCGAATGAGCCCAAACGCGAAAGATTTTCTAGTAGCCACTGAAGCCACTGAAGTTCCACTATACACCTCCTGCCTCCAACATCAGACCAGCTCCTAAATGCCAAATACAAAGTTTCATTTTAGTTCGACAGTTAAAAATAGGTTCAAATTTACTTAGGGCGCAAACGAGCAGACGGGTCACCGCAACTCAACAGTCACGTCATGTGCGTTGCCGGCCTTTAAGGTAGGAGTAGGGGAAAGGTGGTAGAGGGGGATAGGAGCGGGGAGAGGGGGAGGGATGCATTAGGCCTCTGGTAACCTCACTCACATGGTGAAAAACAATGCAAGCATTGCTTCACTGCTGGTTTATGTCACTCCGGTCGAGCCGGCCCTTACGTGCCGAATCATGGCTCTCCCACGATCAGTTACGCTAATAAAAGCCTGTTAATCAACAAACGCTCCCTATAGAATAAGAAAATTAAACCCTAAAAATTGATCTTCCCTATCCTCGATTACGGTGATGTATGCTATCTCGACCTGAATGCAGATCTACTCAATAAACTCGACCGACTTCTCAATAATTGCATTCGGTTCATTTTCAATCTTCGTAAGTACGACCATGTGTCTACTTATCGTTCCCAACTGTCATGGTTACCTATACGTCAGCGTCGTAGCCTACGTGTTTTGACTACTCTTTATTCTTTACTTAATAACCCTACAGCTCCCACTTATCTCACCTCACAGATACAACTTCTATGTTCCAACCATGACATAGATCTTCGCTCCACAAATAATCTTCTACTCCTATGCCCTACACACACATCTTCTCTTGTTCACTCTTCATTTGCTATCTATTCTATTTTACTATGGAATGCGCTCCCTCCTGAGATTAGGATGTCCACCAGCAGAGACACGTTTAAAGCTAAGGTCCGTGAATTTTACAGGAAGCAGTTGGCAGAAATATCCTCATAACCTCACAACCATAGGTATATTTTGTATCTATATATAGTATTTATTTGAATATATATTTATCTGTAAGTATTTATATATGTATGTATTATGTATAATCAATTGTATTTCTATGTAAATTATAACTTTCTTCATGAAATTTCATTCTTATACACCTGTCATGTCCCTCACTGAACCACCCAAAGGTTGACTGGTAGATAATGCCATGTGGCATTAAGTCCGCCTCGTGCAATGTAAACTGCAGGAAGTTTTAAATAAATAAAAAAAAATAAAAAAGTATATTCAAATAACTTACATGAATAAATAATTTTTACAGCACATTTGAATTAAAAAGGCGTTTTCCGACGATAACAAATTACAAGTAGCACTTTCTGGAATTAAAGTGTGGACCTTGGGACACGAGAAGTCCATTACAATGGACCTTTCGCTGCACTTGTTACACTAATGGCCCCTATATGTGTTAGTGAGCGTGTATGAGACACGATGCGGGTCGTAAACGCCTTAGGAAAGAACAAGCGGTGTTACAACTTGTTAAGCCGTATGCAGCGTTTATATAGAAATATAAGATTTTATACGTACTTGAATTTACACATTCAGCTAATTGTACATTTATAAATTTTATTAGAAGTTATTTTAGTCGCAGAACGTTCAGTGTTGAGTCTCCTAAAATTATTGTTAAAGTAAAATTCGTAATAAAGATGAAAGAAATATCATTCAATCCAAAAATGGTAAAGTTTTTATAAAAAATGTCTGATACTTTCAGTAAGAATCCCTTATTTGTACCCGCGATAGACATAAGGATTAATTCTAATATTTTTTATGATTATATTATCTTGATCTTTAAAGTATTTTAAGAAAGACTACAAGTAGCATAGGTTACATATTAGTACTATTTTATTAACCCCTCCAGTTAATCTAAATGCTTGTGTTAGAAGAGGATTAACGTCGGTAGTGTATTGGGTGGTATGGTACAACCACTTGAGCGTAAGTCTGACTAACGCCTTTAAGCAACTGCTACTTTTAAAAGTAAATTAAAGGTATTAAATTTATTTTAATCAAGCTGTTCGCGTGTACATATTTATTTATTTTGCGTGGAACCCTAATTCTTTTTTTAAAATGAAAGTAACCAAACCTAAGTTACTCCTTATAACATATAACAGCTCAACTCTATCCTAAGTTACTCCTTATAACACCAGCTATCTGCCAGTGAAAGTCCCGTGGAAATCGGTCCACCCGTTCCGCAGATCAGGGGGAACAAACAGACAGACAGAATTCGGATGCATTTAGTAAAATGCTGTTATTATGATATTACAAACAAATTGGATGTGTAAATCGGGACTTAATCGCGGTAATAATAAAATTAGAAGGTACTTTTTTGGTCACCCGACTTTTCGATCGAATGCACCCTCTAATTTTATTACTGCCGATACACATCCAATATGTATAGTCGCGAAAGTTTAAAAACAATTATTACATACAGATACTTCAATTTTATTTATTTGTACAGATACCCACGCCTCACACACATACACTTTTGATTTGTAATGCGAAAAGAAATCCTTTCTGTTTCCACTACCTATCCGTCTTCTGAAACGATCGAAGCGAATAACTTTTTGACGAAGGTGTAAACTCTCTTCAAAAGTGAACAATTTGGCCTTGTATAAAAATCGATTACTTTTAAAGACTAAATGGGTGAGTTTTATCAAAGTTTTCTCAAGAAATGTTTTATTGGTGGAAATACAAAGTGTGCTAACAGTTTCTACTGAAATAATAAATTTAATCTTTAAGTATCTGTAAAAATGTTGGCCTTTTTTTTTAATTAAATCTTTAGGCGTTTAAACGTTTGTGCACTTTTGCTATGGAGAAAAAGCACTGAACTCGTGAGCGTCACGCTAGTAATACATATATAGATCCACTAGAGGGCGCTAATCTAAACATTGAGTTCTGTCAGCTCCTTATTAATTAATGTCACCAACCTGCTAATGTGACGTTTTAAGTTCGTCGTTTCGTTTAAGTTTTCACTTGCGTCGGCAATCCCACGACTGCCTTTTTTTATGGTATAGTCGGCAAACGAGCAGACGGGTGACCTGGTGGTAATTGACTACCGCCACCCAAGAGCACCTGCAACTCAAGAGTCACAAGTGTGTTGCCGGGCGGTTGCTTTGCTATGTCGGTAGTGCTTTGTAACTGCAGTCTTCTAGATAAAAGCCGTACTTTCCTTATTCAATCTATAAGAGTGTAAAAATTCTCTACCGCTTTTGAACTCGTGTACATTTGAACTTTACAAAAGCTGATGAAAGAACAAAGTTTCATGAAGTAGAATAAAAGTAAAAGAATATTTTTCCGCTGGTTTAGCAATTACGTCAAATATGGCCTACACACGCATTTGATTTCTCCCATGGCGGTAAGACTAATGTGTTTAACCCTCAAGGGAATCTTTAACTCCAATAAGTACAAAGGTTTGTTATTAAGGCCACGTATTTTGGCCTTTTGGCGTGATTATTAGCTAAGTGGCAGTCGTAGAAGGCTTAGTCATATTTAAATTTATTACTTGACTTTTACCTTAAGAAAATATTTGTACTTACATTAAAAATATTTGGATGCGGAACAGAAATTAAAACTAAATGAACACGTAGTCATCGCAAAACATTGTGAACAAACTCCTATGACTTTACAAACAAAGGTGCGACAAACGGACCTTGAGGATAGAACCCAATCTTCTCGAGGCAGTTGTAACGGCATTTAACCCTTCAATACCCATCCCAATACTAAAGGCTGTTCATTTATGTGCACGAGGTTCAACGTTCGATTAAACATATATAAAATAGCAGTTCCCGCGCGGCTTCGCTCGCGTGTACATATTTTTATATTTTGCGCTGAACCCTACTTCTTTTTCCAAAATAAAAGTAGCCTAAGTTACTCCTTATAACACCAGCTATCTGCCAGTGAAAGTTCCGTGGAAATCGGTCCATCCGTTTCGGAGATTAGCCAAACAAACAGACAGACAGACAAAAATGTTTAAAACTGATTTTTGGTATAGGTATCGTGCAAATAACTGCATGAGCTTAAGAAACTATTATTTTAACATTACAAACAGACACTTCAATTTTATTTATTTGTATTGATAACAACCTCATAATAATTGCTCAGTTCGTGTGTATTAAATCCTATGAATGGTTAAAGCACCAACATCTTTTTGCAACTTAGTTTTATGTATGTCATTTCTGATTACCTGATGACATTGACATACGATCAACAGATTAACCTACATACATGTTCATTTATTCAAGCAGTCTTGATTGCCTTTCTTGAACCTGCGGAAACTTCGGAGCTGGGCTTTCAAATTAGTAACTAATAGTTTCAGAATAAGCAGGCAAGATTTAAAGTTTAGGAAACAAACTTGCTAAATTTAACTGGCCACTAGAGCCGAAAATTGGAGTGGAAGGAGGATACGGATTCTTCGCTAAACTATGTAGTACTAATATGTAGTTTATCTCAGCCCAAGAACCGGCGATTATGATTGAATAGCTATGGCTTGTGGTCGGTCTAAATACGAACTTGATTACATGTTGTTCGTACTCGCGGCTCTTCCTATGTAAGCTTCATTCCGTATACAAAGTCTTCTATGCTTTCCCAGCGACAATTTTTGTATACATGTGTTTTATGCTAAAGGAGTAATGTCGGGTATCGTTTCTTGTATCTTAATACATTTAAACAGCAACGTTAACCCAAACTAAATTTGTTTTAATAACAGAAGGTAGATTTGAATGAACTAGAATTCCAGACAAACTTCGAAAGTACTATCTGGTTTCCACAACTTTTACTCAATCTATATTGTAGCTGACTGGTTTAGTTTGGACATAAACTAGTGCTTTTATCTCACACTGTCCTTATATTCTATTACAGTTTGGTCAACACATTTTACAAAGAGTTTATGAATTTGCAATTTAAAGCAGCATAAAACTGACTCGTAGCTATCTGTGATAAAAAAATGCAAAATACATAAGTACTAGCTAAATAATAATCGATCAAATATTTAAAATAATAATTGAATTTAATAAATAACGAACGATATTTTACACTATTAATTCAATTAATAATACTTACAATTTTTTCATTATGGAAGCGATAAACTATTGAGTATTGAAAGTTTTCTTGCGGCCATCGCGCAGTTTCCACGCTGTCGCCGGGTTTCATGTTATTTAAATAGTTAATGTGGATGCTATTTACTACTACATTTAAATTCTTTTTAATCATGATAACGTCGAGCACGTCATTTCTCAGAAGAAACGACCTCAAAGGAGACAATCAGGTTGAAGAATCCTCTCACTGATTCCATATCGGTGTTGAACATTATAGAGAAGGCGGATGCACAATCATTTTCCCCGAGCGCATTCATAAATAACAATGACCATGATTGACAGCAAATATCGGTTGTTAATAAAATAGTCAATCAGCATCAAATGCATGCTTATTTTGATTTAAATTTTAACTACATGTATGCTTTTACAACCAATGATTGAACTGCAGTAAATTTGTTTGACACTTGATTGTTAAATTCGATCTCACAGCCAATTACATGGCCTTCTTTTTTTTTTGTTATCGTGTGGAAACCCCCTCGGGTCATCACTTCACCGGGACTGCCAGTGAAGTAGTATGTCGAATCGAACCGACTAAAACCACACGGTGTTCCGTCATAAATGAGTCTATTGCCAGGGACTTGGACATACCCTAGGAAGGAAGTCCCCGAGAACCCCGGCAAACCTTGCCCGCCTCTTAAACAAAAGGCAGCCATGCCCTTGCAAGCCGGAGGGTCTTGCCCCCCTTCCGGTTTAAAGAGGTGCGCGCAGAACACGGTTCGCCACCGTCTCAGTCCTGCTTCTGCTAGAGTAACGGGCAGCCTCACCCGTTACCCCCAGGCCAGCGCTCATGGAGGCCGGAGAATTGAATATTTTAAATTTTTTTCTTACTATCTCAAAGCGGTGCTGGTTTTCGGATGTATTAAAATTTATATGAATGGTGATCTTATTAAAATGAAATGTTTTTTCAAAGAATTTTGTTAAGTTTTTATATTTTTTAATCCATACTAATATTATAAATGCGATAGTACCTCTGCTTGTTGGTTTGTTTGTTACCTTTTTACGACGAAACGGCTGAACGGATGGTAATGAAATTTGGCAAGAAGATAGATTATATCCTGGAGAAGGACATATGCTACTTTTTATCCCGGAAAACGATACGGTTGTAGTGTTTTAATTTGAATTTCCACTCAAAAGAAGTCACGAGCAACTAGTGTTAAATAAAGGCTTTCGGTGCTTCCTACATTTTCAGACTGTGAACAACTCTATGGTGCGTGATATTTTCATTTACTAACAAGTCATAATCATATACATAATAAGTCATATTTTTGTGAACTTAAGCGACTGATTACAGAACTTAAGCTACAGATTATTATTTTTATTAGAATTTAATTGTTGCCGGACGAAGTAAGGGCGAGACTATAGTTAGATCTAAAACAATAAAAGACGAACTAAAAGTACCAACCACCTCAGTAATAAAATGGTATAAAAGCGTATGGAGTTATTTTTTAAACACTAACACAAAACACACCTTATTCTCTAAATAATAAATAATTTTCTCAGCTGCTTCATTCCTATCTCTCCAATTAATACATATGCAGTTCTTAAGAAAACGAAAACTTCTTCAAACGCATTTAGACAATCATTTACTCCAGAAACTATAACCAAAAAGACGTGGTTATCCTTATATCCCTCTAAAATTGGAAGGCAAACGTGTATTGTGAGTAGGTGCTGATAATGGGAACAACTCGGGTCCCGAGAAAAATCCAGGGAATCCTACACGAGCGGATTGCGCTGCGTTTGATCCTTGCTAGAGCGGGTCAAATCCGGGAAAAATTGTCATTCGGAAACAACTCTAAAAGGTAAATGTATGTTTGCTCTAAATTGGCTTGCGGTGCAATAGTTGAATTCAAATCTTAGAACAGCAAAAATAAATTGGGTTCAAATTTCTTTAATATCTCACGCCAATAGAAGGATTAATCCGAAGTGTATGTGCTAAATATTCTGCATAATTTTCTGTTGGTCGTTTTCTTTCTGTGCGTATCTCACACAATTGCCATTTTTGGAAAAAAGGGTCTGAAAAGGGGTCGTTATTACGGGATTCTCTTATAGCGAAAGACAAACTCCGTTCGGCAGAAACCGGGGAGAATTCAAGTAAAAAAATTTAAAATAATAAAACAACGAGAGACCGACATGTTGAAGAGATCTTTGTTTGTAGAATTTTTCGGAGGTCGATATCGATACGATCTGGACCAGACTGCAGTTAGGCAATAACAGAACCGTGATCGGAAATGGACAGGAACGAAGGCGCTTGCGTGCTTTCAGGTAGAAAAAGTCTTCAAAATATAAAACAAAACATTAACGGATGATGTAGAAGCTATTTATCAATATTATGATTTTGATTAGTAATTCAAAAGTTGATAGGCACCAGCCCCTTCATTTGGATTCCGGTCCGTCCAAAAGGGTGAATACACAGTCGAGTGCATTCATTAAAGAGAATCACGAACAGGAAATAACAGCGAAATATCTTCAACATAATAACTTTGTAAATAAAATATAATCTACATTTCTAATCCTCAAGTTTCAGAGTGACAGTTTGGCTGACGAGGGACACTCTATACGCATCGAGTGACATTTCTATTAGGAGGCAATTTTCATTTGTGAGAGTAATTCGTGAAGTTCTGCAACGATTTGAGAGAATAATTCGTGGAGTTCTAAACCGATTGTCGAGTTTAGACCAAGTTTTTACTTTGATAATGACTTAGGAATTGGTGAACATTTGTATACATATTTAGATCGTTTTGCAATTAAAGTTTAGAAAGTAATACATTTTACGATATTGATTATTCGTTTTTCTTGTAACTTTACATCCACATTTCTTACCAAATCTAGATCCTACTAATATTATAAACGTGAAAGTTTGTGAGGATGTATGGATGTATGGATGTGTGGATGTTTGTTACTCTTTCACGCCAAAACTACTGAACCGATTGCGTTGAAACTTGGTATGTAGATAGCTGGAAACCTGGATTAACATATAGGCATTTTTATCCCGATATTCCCACGGGATCGGGACTTACGCGGGTGTAACCGCGGGGCGCTGCTAGTATTACATAAACGTCATTGGTATTTAGTCTTTACCATATTTCTACACGCAAATCAATCCTTGAACGAAATCACTATACTACAAAGAAAATGACCTTGAATTTCTGAAGAAACACTGAACACTTCCAAAACCAGCTATTTATAAAACGATAAGAGAAATTCAAGCCGTAACCTTCACGGTGGCCTGTCATTGTGAATTAATCATGCACCTAATATAGAATTCATTATTGCGTCAGGGACCTCTCTCGATGTATTAAAGTATACGTCTTTTTTGCAATCCATCAACTTACTCGAGGCAATGTTAAAACATTTCTGAATAGCACCAGGGGACAATATCATTCGTTCTAAAAAGGTTTCTTTACGATTTTGTCTTCGGCTTTTATTCTAGAGAATTATCTTTATAGGAGCGGAGACATTCTCAAAGATTTTATGCGAGGATATGAAAATTTTAGTGTAAGTGGAAAGAGCTAGGGCGACGGCGCTGTACTCATTACACATTTATATGATATCATTCGATGTATCGAATAGAGTTATAAGACAAAATAAACATTTTATTCGTAGTTATAAAACGTGAAGGCTGTTTGCTGAAATATTGACTTATGACACATTGATAGCTCAATATCGGATTAGGCTAAAGTAGGTCTCATAACAAAATATTATTTACGTAATCTTGACAACATGTTTGTCCGAAACAAAACCTACTGACTGTAAACAAAATAACAGGTGGCTTCTTTAACAAAAGCCAGCCTAGCTCCTTCCAGGAGAACAGAAGTTTCTTGGGGCGTTCACAGGCTTCTAGGAGCGACCTCGCATCTGTAAGGGTTCTTGCCAGTTGTGCACTCCTCTGCGTTGAGACATTCTCTGCATAAAGGGCTGTCTGTCACGTTAATGGTGAATGGATGCCGGTACAAGGCCAAATGTCCCGTAATGTTTTTCTACAACTATTCCGATGTCCCTGTCGGTTGAGACTGAGCCGTTTACAGGTTCAACGACTCTTGTGCGCTTCACGAGCCTTACCCAAGAGCGAAGTTGGTTAAAGCGTAGTGGCAGCAGTGCAGTTTGTCCCGCCACCGATGTTGCAGATCCCTTCCTTGCTAGCTCATCGGCGGCGTCGTTCCCGTGTGAATGCTATGCCCTTTGATCCATTGGAGGAACACCCCGTTTGTTGAGACTAAACGCTTCAACGTTTGGTGGCATTCATAAATGAGACCGAAGTTCATTGTGTTGCCCTGCAGTACTTTAAGAACGGCTATGCTATCTGTAAGTACACGGAGGTTGTACTCCTTTATACCTCTTCGCATGACCGCAGTAGCGGTGTAGGTTATTGCAACACATTCACTTTGAAATACAGCACTGTGTTGGCCTAGCGCCATTTATAGGTTTATTTTTAGGTCTTGTGAGAATACTTCGTCTCCAGTTTCTAACCCCATCTTGGAACCGTCCGTATAGATTCGGACTTGGCCTCTTGGAATATATTTTTTCTATATTATGAAGAGCTAAAGTCTGGAGTACTCAGTACTACGAGGGCGGCACTGAAAATTTCGGGAATCAAGGAAGTGACACAACATTACTATTTAAAAAATATATTTATTGCTTTTCGAAGTATTCTCCGCGAAATTTGACACATTTTTAAATACGATGAAACCAATCATTGAAGCAACCATTTCATTCGGAAGTTGGGGTCTCCAAAATGGCCGTTTTGTAGGCGTCCACAGCTTCTTCAGGTGATGAAAATCTCTGACCACGCAATTTATTCTTTACTTTAGTGAGAGTATAGAAATCATTAGGGCTTAGGTCGGGGCTGTACGGCGGATGGTCTAATAATTCTATGTTTTCTTGCTTTAAAAACTCTTTTGTTCTGTGCGCGGTGTGAGAACTCGCATTGTCGTGATGGAGGATGATGCGGCGATTACAGTTCTCTTTACGGAGTTCAGAAACGACCTGTGGCAAACAAATGCTAGCATACCATTCTGCATTAACCGTTCTTTGTTCTTTAAGAGAAATAGTCGCAACATGGCCGGTTTTGGAGACAAACGTGCCAACTATTTTTTTTGCAACACTCCGTGAACGAACAATTTTTGTTGGCTTTAACTCATTTTCGAACACCCAAACTCGTGACTGGTTTTTTGTTTCGGGTTCGTACGCGTATAGTTGTATACAGCATTTGAGGATCCTGCGTGGAATCTTTCGAGAGTTCTGACGCACCAAGTAACGCAAGCCGCTTTTGGTCTTCACAGAGCGAATGCGGTATCCATCGGGAAATCAACTTTTTTACACCTAATTGTTCATGCAAGATTATTTGTATTTGACTCATGCCAATGTCTAAAGTTGCCTGAATTTCGCGGTATGTCACTTTCCATTTTCTCAACGACTAAACAAGTTTGACAAAACCTTGTGACAAGACCGAGAATCTTTTTTTAAATAAATAAATGGTATTCGACTTTTAAAACCAAGGAGTTTTCAATTAAAAAGATTTTAATATGACAGAAACAGTGGAAATATTCCATTCCTGATACTTTTAGTGCAGCCTATGTACTGACCTTATTCTGAAAAAAAATCTGTAGCTCATACAATAAGAATATAATTAGACTACATCCATAATAACAAGCGTAAATAAATAAGCAATTTATAAATTTGAATATTTGGTACTTTTATTTATAAAATATGTACTTACAACGAAAATGTAGACGACGAATATCATTGTATTATTAGTAATATTTACCGTTCACGATATATTTATTTTACTTTTCTAAATCATAACAATGTACATTACGTCCAATATATGTTGAGTCACGTAACTATGCCCTGAGGGGTGGATTTAATCTTGTACTATTATAAGTGGTTGTCGTAAAAGATTAACTTATAATATACCTGACCAATTCTTTTTATTAACGTCTAAGCGTCTTTGATTATTTACTTAACGTTATAAAAACAAATTTAATTTGCTAAGTAAACGTACACTCGAAAATAGTGTTTAAAAAACCTTAAAAAAATTAATTGTTGCTTTACATGGAGCACTTTTGGACCTTTAAGCCTTATATAAACATTTTAACCATGGTTTTACACGGCAAAGATATCACAGAACAGGTTCACAAGAGAGTGTTCGCACCAACTTTGATGTATGGTACCGAGAGTCGGATACTGCAGAAGAAGCATAAGAGTAAAATTAATGCCGTAGAAATGCGTTCACTGAGAAGTACGGGTAATGTAACATTGACTGATAGAATGAGGAATGATGTGTAGTGATGTGCCGGATCGTTAAAAATGTATATCCGCAGATACGAATACAGATTATCAGTATCCAGACCCGCGAATACGGATACGGACCTCAAGTTTTTTTCTCATTTGACTTTGAGACATTAGTTGACGCTAAGGACTTGTAACACGACATGTTTCAACTTGCACTGCTCGTGTTTTTTTTTAATTATTCTAATACACTTATTACAAAGATTTGGAGTTTGATCTCTTTATAAAGATAGTCAAATAGTACCTTATTACTGACAATAATATTAGTAACTCACTACCTCCAATATTTAATACTTAATTTTAACAAAGTAAATAAAGAATTTCATAAATGTAATAAAATATTAAAACGTAAAAGATCCGTTCAAGATCCACCGAAAAGTAACCGATACGGATACGGATACAGATCTTTTTTCTTCCTCAGATATCCGCCGATGTGGATACGGATATCCGGCACATCACTAATAATGAGGTAAGAAAACCATATAGATTGAGAAAGGAATGCTGCGATGGTTTGGACATATCGAAAAGATGAGTGAAGACAGAATGGATAAGGAATTTATAAGGCTCCTGTGAGTCAACGAGTCGATACCGCGAAATACGTATAACGTATACTGACCAGTTGACAGTATACTGAAGCAGAGCCAAGGTAAAAGTACCGTAACCGATGAACGTGTATGAAAGGTCTCATGAATGTGGAAGAGGTGCAAGCTGTATGTCAGAATCGTGGAAAATGGCATTCTATCGTCTCTACTTACCCCGGACAGGAATAATGCGTGCGCATATGTATGTATGTATGATATATTCATTTACAGTACTTTACTGTTTCTTAAGTTGCATCATGTCAGTCACAGGACTACCACTACTGGACATAGGCCTCCCTCAATGACTTTCAAAAAGACCGGTTGGAAGCAGCCTGCACCCACCGACAACATTCGATTTTTACGAAGTGGTTTATACACCTTGTTGACTGTGAAACGACCGAAGTTACAAAAGTACAGTTGCATACAATGATGATATTATTATCATCATTGTATTCAACTGTACAATGTAACGACTACAAATACAGTGTTTTATAATATAGTTTTAGTTTTACGTAAACAAGGGAACATAATCATTAATATCGTTCAACAAATGGTGAGAAAATCGAGATTTTTTTTTGAAGTACGGCAGAAAATAAGGTTCAACTAATTTAATAAAAAAGTTATTAAAACAAAAACAAATTGAAAACATAATTTATTACAAACATTATGCACAATTAACTATTACATGCTTTCAGTTTATTTATAATAACTGTATAAAAACGTGTTGTTTCCGATAGCAGCACAATTAATAAACTGATTAGAAGTAGTTTTAACTAAATTATATGAAACAACGTTATTACTTTGGCTTGCTGCTGTAGTAATATATCAAAAATCACACGCGACATATTTAGTTTATTTTTTCCTCAAAGTCAAACACATGTTACAAACATAAAACGTTGTCCAATTAACAGGAAATCTCCTGAAATCGTAAACATCGTCGGGAATCAGCAGCTTGTTGTCTGGAATTGGCAACCTCCCTGCTGGAACTGGTAATCTCTCTGCTGGAATCGGCAATCTTTCTCAGACTCGACTTACACTAGAATGAATTCATTAATGTTTATATTTGTAATGGTTGTAAATAACACAGTGAGTGTAAATCTGTTGACTGTGGATGACGTTTTGGATGATCTTTTACATCCAGTACATTACTACCCCGTGTGTGCAACAGATGGGAAAATTTATAATGAACCAGATATAATGATAGCACATTATAGAGGGTGCGAAAACGCTAGGCTAGGAAGTGACACGGAGTTGGAAAAGTTGAAACTGCATTATATATATATTATATATTCCAAGGAGTATTAAGATGTTAAGACAAGGAACAGCCTCTTTCAATCATCCCACACTGTAAGGTAATGTGTGGGTTAAAGCTTATCTGTGATCGTTGTGGGGACAAATGTCATGATTTCTTGGTTAGCAACACACATAAAATTTGGGTAAGTAATCAAATATAGCTTTGTGGTGTCTGATGGGATGCGAATAGATTGGGTGTATTTAAATATCAGTAATCACTACATATTATAAAACAAAGCCCCCGCCGCGTATGTCTGTCTGTCTGTTCGCGATAAACTCAACAACTACCAAACGAATTTTCATACGGTTTTCACCAATAGACAGAGTGAAGCATGAGGAAGGTTTAGGTGTAATTCATTAAGGTTTTGTGTAAAAAGGCTGAAATATTATGATGATTGTTGAAGATGTCTCTACCACCTGTGCGAAGCCGGGGCGGGTTGCTAGTATAATATATAACTGAACTTGTCTATTCACAAACAAAATCTGTAACTGTATTGTTTGTTTCTTTATCTGTGTAAATGTACGTGTAGAATATTATTTTATTTTATTACTGTTTAAAAATCTGTTTTTTTTGGTATGCTGCAAGTTATGGTTTGATTCGTCATCAGGACATTTTTGGTTGATATCACGCTACGAAACCCAGTTGTGATGGCGTCCGGGGCCATCTAATTTATCTCCACTAAATAGTTTCCCTGGTCGAGCCGTTCTCCAGTTTTGCGCTTAGCAACACATTTGGCAATTCATTTTTATTTATATAGATGGTACTATTCAGGGTTCCTAATGTCCCACTAATATTATAAATGTGAAAGTTTGGATGGATGGATGGATGGATGGATGGATGGCTGTTTGTTACTCTTTCACGCCAAAACTACTGAACCAATTGCGATGAAACTTGGTATGTAGATAGCTAGAGACCTGGATTAATATATACCTTACTTTTATCCCGATATTCAAACGGGATCGGTACTGACGCGGGTGAAACCGAGGGGCGCTGCTAGTATAGACATATTCTGAGACCCAGAACAGCTTAATGAGCATCACACAAAAACCTCCCTGTGAGGACAATCCACAACTCAGAAACCAGTGAGTGTTGGTGAAGTCATAAATAAATTCAATTTCCATAACTTAAAAGTCTCCTAAGCCTTTCTTGCTAAACTAAGCGCCATTATTCAAAACTAATGGAAACCCCGCGTACGGAAGCACAGATTGAATAAAACCTGGCGGAACCAATGCGTTTAATTTCTTTATTATTTAATTATGTATGTTTATTTATATAAATCGTTTGATAATTCTATTATATGTATATTGTATACTGTCAATCGTATTATTCATAACAAATTTAATTTTATAAGTTATTATTTGGTTAGGTATTAGTAATTACAGCCCACCGTCCGTGTATACCCCTAGGTGTTAGCAGAATATCACCGCTACTTCCTCGAAGTGGCATTACGCTGAGCTTACGAGAACGACTAATTTTGACTCGTGCAGAGATTTTTTTTTATGATTGTTTTGATTCTTACTTATAATATATATGCGTTAATCCAGGTCTCCAGCTACCTACATACCAAGTAGTAGTTTTTGTCTGAAAACATTACAAACACACATACAATAACATAAATTTTTCGTCTTTGGAATATTAGTTTAGATAGGTAAAATTGCAAATATATCGAGTTCAGAGCTTTAGCCAGCAAGCCCAATCAAGCGATCAGCCTTAATTATAATTTAATTCTGTAGGGTAAAATACAATTTCTCAGCAAAGAACCACAAATTTCCCATTATAATTTCTACAAGTTCAAGCAATATATACAGCACAGACATAGTTCTAAACTATAAACTAATCAGTGTAGCAGACGTTAATATAAATTTATGCCTATAAAATAAGCGACTTTATTGGCATTCTAACTCGAAGCCTGTGTAGACCTAAAATTAAATTATTTTCAAACTAAACCATTTGAAAATCAATATTCATTTAGAAGCTTAACCTATTGTTATATTAACTATCGGTAAGTGTTAATTTATTATGCTAATGCAAGGTAGAATTAACCGAGGATATTGTACCACTCACTCATTAGTTTTGAAGCACCATGCAAAATCAGCACCATTCATGAATGACGACTGACTGGAAATTAGCTCACCCAAACGTTGATTTCAGGGACGGTCATAGAGGCTAATTTTCAGCATAGGAACAGAATACTTAAACCAGCTCATTTTCTGCCTGTATAACCTTTGACAGCAGTGACTGCCGCTATCAAGTTTCGGCGGCAAGGCAGCAGGTGCCATTATGACTTCAACTCAGTCGTCTTGATACGTTTTAAAGATCACGGTCGCTCTGTGTATTATACACACGACATTACATATCCGAACCCGTTTAGCTTCGGACACAAAATTGGAAGTCAGGCCAAACAAATGGCAATTAACGTGTATAAACATAAAAAAAAACTGAAAATTAAACCCGATTAGTTTTAAATACCAACAAGAAGGGACAGATAAATTAAAACAAAACGTAGCTTACGTTCCGTAGTTGTCCTCACTTCCCTGTCTTTTTTATTAATTTATTTAAACTTTTTTGTTTTTCTTATTATCTATTTAAGTACGTATTGAACTTAGTATTATTAATTATCATTACACAATATACTGTATGTGATACATTAGCACATTATTAATGGTAACGCAACCATGACGTAACGTATTGTAAGATCAATCTTTAAATACATACAACTCTTGTGCATCGCACTACCTCCCCCGTATTCATGTCACATCGCAGGCGAGGACCAAATTATGCAGTCGGTCTGCGTTGGACGACACTAGCTTCGATTTAACGATGGTAACTGTTACCATCAAACTTGACCAAATTTTTAAAGGCTGTAAGGGTTTAATTTACCTCATTTTTACTGGTAATACATTCCACAAACGAACCGATAGAACCATAAAAGATTTGTCAAAAGTAGTTGTTGAATGTATCAACACTTTTAATATCAGATTTTCTGATGATCGTAAGGATTTCGTATGAAAAAATAGGAACCGTCGCACAAATTGCTACTAAGTAATAGCAGTCCAGTCAATAGTTGTTTTTACGTATACGCCCGACTAGTTTCACGCCTCGGCAGGGGCCATTAACAATGGGGTGACAGGACCTAGCTGACACTGGAGTTTGACACCGAATCGGTAGTTCGCTTCACCCTTGATAAAGTCGAACCTGAAACTAGTCCCCAAAATACACACGTGAAAGCAACCTTATTAATAAATATAAATACCAGTCACGTAGTTTTTTTTCTTGCATATCAGTGATGTTGACACAGAGTAAGCAAGCTGTGTTTCATTGTGTATACTTAAAAATAAAATTGTGTTTTTAACAGTACGTGTTTTACCTCTGACGTAATTTCTAACAACATATCCAAATATTCGAAATCAAAGTGCATAGTACATGTCAACGGTTTCCATGAGACCGCTGAACAATGCACATAATAGTTGCAATTCAGTACATTTGTTGTTGCCAACCCTACTGTAAGTTCATTTATCTGTCGAGATAGGGGCCTTTTCACCAACCTCCTTGATTTATTTGCTCCTGTTGTGAAATATCTGCCCAAGTGTTATCATTTTGCTTTTGAAATCAGTGGCGCAGAAGAGGCGTGAATTATGATGCATAAATGAATGAAACTACTCCACTTACTTTTTCATTCGTTAACAATTTTGTTACACGAGATTAAATTATATTCTGTTATTTCTTTAATGGCCGAATACTCAAACGCTTATCAAATTTAAGATGTTATCGAGTCTCCTACTGCAGCTGCAATTTACCTTTTACTGACATTAATATTAACGACCTCTTAGAACTGAGTGGATTTGGATTAGGCCACAAGGTTTAGTTAATTAGTAACACATTTTATTCAGTTACAGAATTTGAAATTTAAATGGCAGACAGTACTAGGTATGATGAATAAAAAGTCAATTAAAATCAATACACAAAACTGATGAATGTTGACTATAATAATAATAAGTTATTTTAATATGTTAAATTTGCATGCTATTTTTAGGGTTAAATGGGCGAATAAGGCGAACATGCCCGTTCGCCTTATATTAAACTTGTCATACTTTAACTTGTAATGGTAATTTAAATCAAATAAATTATTTGAATTTGAAAAGGCTGTCAATATTCTGAATTGCTGTTTATAATCACTTAAGTTGACGGTGCAAATCACTTAGCGGTCTGTATCAATAATACAAGAAGTGCCAATGATCTGCAACTAAGCATTTTTATTGCATAACTAACTCAATTCTTGTGAATCACTAAAAATATTTCGATCTATCACTCATATAGTAATTTTAATCACTGTCGTAGTCACATTTAATCACTGATGCAATGACTCTTAATCTCTCTCTTAACAAGTCAGTCCTAATGACTCGTAGAACTACCGACGATCACTTCTACAGTCGTAGTTGTAAACTCGGTCTACCATTATCACAGCCAATCAACCCTTGTTTTTGTCTCATTCGATTTCAACCACTAAAATGTTTATAATCAATCTTGTGACCACTTCTCGCCGATGATGTGTAGGTAACGTCTTTTCTAAAGAACTAGTATCTGCTTCTTAAGAAAAGCTTTCTTAATTGAACCGGCAAACGATGCTGGTGTTATGTTTCACTGAGTCCCTTCCCCTATACCCACCTTAAACGCCGGCAATGCACCTGTGACTCTTAAGTTGCCCATGGGTGGCGGTACTCATTTACCATCAGGTGAGCCGCCTGCTCGTTTGCCCCAATCCCATAAAAATGTATTGTTTAGAACACTTTATTAGCAGTTCAGTTTAGTTTATCGGTTTGATTTAGCCACCACAAAAGTATTTAAGTGTTTCTGCAGAAAAATATACCACTAAAATTTATAGTTAATAAGGAACCAGATCCGTCAGCGAATATGATTTTACTGAAGTCACATAAAACTAGCTGGTCGATAAACTTTAAACATAAAATTTATCGCGTTTTAGAATGTGTCCCACTTGTGACACATTTAATTAATAACTATTTTAACATATCGGATTGACGTCAATAACGTATCAGGTTTTTTTATTTACATTATGGTTAACAACTGTGCTGCGTCTATGCAAAATTGTCTTTGACTACAGTCTGGTTAACAAATCAACTCAAATTTCCCGGCGTCCTTCCGCAAGAGATTAATCTCTCTTGTTGTTTTTAACATTGATAAATAAGCTGTCGTAACATAATTGGTACACGTATGAATACATAAATACCAAATTAACGAAATTACCGGCGCCTGTAATAACTCGCCAAACAATCGGTATCATTTTACTGCTATGGTACGGTACTAACTCGAATTCTTATGTGCCATATCTCCTAAATGTTACGTTATTCAATTCGATATCAAAATTTTCAAGCGAACGAAGTCGCGGGCAACAGTTAGTATGTGTGAACACATTAAAACTCCCCGATAGATTAATGAAGCTGATATCTTCAAAACGACCAAACTATTTTCATCAAGTATAACCATCCCGTAAAAACTACTCAAATAAGAGACAGTCGATCCTGAACATATTCTCACAGATTGTCTGTACAGACATAGGCATCACACCTATACAACATCTTTTAAAGCGGAGTTAACAATATTGTCTTAATATTATACCTTTATATATGTGATATGTGGGCCATCATCCAAAAATATAATCATTGGAAAATTCGTGTCTCATAATGACTTATTATTTTTATACATTCATAGGCTAAAAATTAATGACAGTAGTGAAGATAAAAGATTCACATTTAAAATCTAAATCCGTTACGGGCTATGAAACGATTACAGGCAAATAAACCTAGGTAGGCATGTGGTACAAGTGATAATCTGCAGCGGGCAACGACCTACTGTCAGTCTTTTGTCGCATCCCAGCTGTTGGTGCGCTATATCATTATTACAATAACAAATGATAAATGTTTTATTTTTCAAAAAGGTCGTTTTAGACTTTTAAAGATAGATTTTTTGTTTAAAGCTAGATCATGCCGGCTTTTCCTAAGAAGACACGCCGAATATACGAATATACTGGCATGTTGGTCTAGTGGTTAGTGACCCTGACCGTTAAACCAGAGGTCGTGGGTTCGCTTCCCACTCAGGACAAATAATTGTGTGATGAGCATGATAATTTGTTCTGTGTCTGGGTGTAATTTATCTATAATATGTATGTATTTAGAAATATATAAGTATGTTTATCAGCAGTCTGGTTACCATAGTACAGGCTCTGCCTAGTTTGGGATCAGACGGCCGTGGCGTGTGGAGTTATTATTATTATACGGTCCAATAGATGCATACTAAAATTAAAAGAAGCATTCACGCGCAGCCATCGGCATTCAGTTCATAAGCAAATTTTATTAGGCTTTGCTTCAAAAATCTGGTATTTAAGCAGAGTCTTTTCTTTTAGTTATTTTTGGTATGTTCAGTTGTCTTTGGTAATCTGAACTGTAACTATGTGCTTGGTGCTAACAACGCAACGAATACTTTCAACTTCCCCTCTCTCACCCTGGCTATAAAAAGTAAAAAATATAAGGTTAGTCTGAACTGTTTTTCTGTTATATATAAATGGCACTTTAAGTCTTCAGACTGGAATTAGTTGGTGTTACTAACGTCGATGAGCTACGGTAAAAGTGTACAAACAGGCTGTAGGTATAATTGATTGGCATCGTTAGTAGTAAATAAATCTAATTATGACTTAGGCTGACTAATCCTGCATCAGGCAGTGATTGCTCTCTGTCTCAGTACATATTCATCTAAGTTCTAAGTTCCTTGTATATTTGACATAAATCGTCACTCTTCTATGTGCGAATCTAAATCTTTCTAACAATTTCACATTTTTTTAACTAACCACTTCCTATAAAGATTTAGATTAATTTGATATCTAATAGAAGAAAGTTGACCATTTTTTTTCAATTTCTTATACATACATAATTTTTACACGTTCTTGTACGGTTTCCTCGTTCTCGACGACGGCGGCAGTGGACAAAATACAGTTACATCTGTGTTGAAATACAGCTAAATCTGCATATAAATTTAAAAAATAATAATATAGTAAATCAAAAAAGGCTAAACTTTTTTATAAAACCAATTATAACACACATGTGCATGAGGAAAGCCATCTTCATTCACGTAGCAACACTGACTGACTTATCATAATGGCGCCCTTACGTTGTCAAAAAATGCTAAGAATATATTCTCACAAATACAAAAAACTCCTTTGCATCGTTATCAATCACTTGAAAAAATCCAGCCGTCACCTCTCCCACCTTGCACCAATTTAACGCCCGAAGAGAAGAGAAACTGTTCAATTCAGAGAACACATGTGCTTGTCAAACTGAATATGATGGATGATCCTGTTCCCCATTAAACCTCCCTCGAGAAACTCCCCGTCTCCCAATAGATGTGAATGCGGCCGCCACTTCCTGGCTGAGAAAATTGACTACGTGTCAAATGGAAAAATCTATCATTTTTACTATAAAGTAGCACCTGGTGTTTTAAATTTTTATAAATTCAGGAAGTTTAGGAATATTTTCCCTCTTTTTTTTTGAGAATACTTGTGGCAGGTGTATATTTAAATAAATCGAAAGCCCATTTTTTTAAATGGCTTTTATAATAATATCTGTAACACTTAGAATTAGGTTTTACTGATATTGGAAATATGCAGAGTCAAATATGGAATTACGTGCACCAATACTCACTTATACACTTTTATATATTATCTTAAGGCAAAAGCAATTCTGAAGTACCGCTTCGAACACACTGCCGGTGAGGGACCAGTCACTCTCCTCGTTGTTAGCGGTGTGTAAAATTGCTGCCTTCACCCATTTGAATGCTAACCACAGCAAATATAATGATTACAGTGCAATGAAAACAATATTATGTATGAGAACAATATGATTGCGTTTGAAGAAGAAGAACCTAACTTGAAACATAGGATCATGAGCTGAGGATATAGATTTGGAGCTCACAGACCTCTCACAGTTTAACTACGCAGATTTCTGCTGAAATTACATCTTAGTGACCATGGACCAATCGCTATCAGATATTTCTGATAGCGATTGGTCCATGTGAATGTTGGCGAAATCCACATTATTTTTTTATGGTCCAAACGAGCAGGCGGGTCACCTGATGCTAAGTGACACCCGTTTTCTGTGAGGTCGTGGTATCACTCCGGTCGAGCCGGCCTATATATTGCATTAATGTAACTGAGTATATCAGAGTCAAAGAAATTTGATTTATCTGGGTGATCAAATGTCTTAATAAATACTTAATATTACTAATGAATTAACCCGGCCTCACAAAAAACCTGCAGTGAAGCAATGCTTGTATTGCTTCTGCATCGTCTGCTCGTTTGTATACCATAATTTTTTTTTATATATTATGTACTACACCAATTTACCCAATTTTATCACCTTTATTTCACAAAGTGTCCATTTGATAGTAATTAAATAGACTTGCCCTCTATAACGTGAGAAGGAGCAAATTATAGTTGACACAATGTGGGACCATAATAAGCCTTTACCTACGCCTTCGGGAATACAGGCATAACTTTATATTTGCATGTACACCTAACATGCTTGTTCTGTGCGGAATTGGTTTAACTAAAAAATGGTAAATAATAATAACTTCACACATCTCACACACGGCCGTCTGCTTCCAAACTAGGCAGAGCCTGTACTATGGTAACCAGACTGCTGATAAACATACTTATATAATTCTAAATACATACATATTATAGATAAATAAATTACACCCAGACACAGAACAAATGATCATGCTCATCACACAATTATTTGTCCTGGGTGGGAATCGAACCCACGACCTCTGGTTTAGCAGTCAGGGTCACAAACCACTAGACCAACAGGCCAGTTGAAAATTTTTAGAACGAAACTAGTACTGTAGTTATAACATAACAGTAAATAATAATATATGTATATAATTAAACGAAGTTCCTCATAACACGTTACACTTCAGACGCTCGGCGGCCGGGCGGCGAGACGGAAAAAAGTGTTAGCGCAACGAAAAATGCTGACCCCGAGTTGATTTATCTTATTTACGCCCTCTGTGGATGGTGTTCTGCGCTATACTACTATTGTATACTAATTATTCATATATTAGTTCCGGCAACTTTCACAGATGGCGCAATTTTCATTACGAGTTTCTACAATATTTTGATACAATTTATTCAATCCATTAAATTAAATGGCGATAGTAACTTCGTTCCAACCGGGTGTCACAAAAACACTTCAAGCGTGTTTTGTTTTCTGGCAATATGGAATAGATGATTTTTGATGATTTTCTACTGATACAAAACAAAAGAATGTACAAATAAATAATAATCTAGAAGTAATTACCTCACTAATAGTACATATTTCATTAAACAATGAACTTCAATATTGTAAGTTAGCAGGTGGAAAAACCGCAGCGTAATAAATCACGCAAATCAGTAGCAGAAAACCCTCACCTGAGCGTAATTGCTCCAACATCACATGCGTCGTCAATAATGTTTCACAAATATAATATCGTCATAGCGACCTCAAAGTGTTTACTTGAGAATTTCACGACTTTACGCGAACAATTCCTAGGCTGTGAACACAATATCGAAACTCTAATTTACTGTTAGATAATGTATTTTGAAGTTTGCTCTATGACTACGTCTATGTCCGCGTGTGTGTGTATTACTGTGTATGTTATGTACTCGTATATAGACTTAAGTCACTCTCAAATTTAATAATTAGTAGTTTTCCTTACCAATTATTATACTGCATTTTGAAGTTTTCACTACGACTACGTCTATGTTCGAGTGTGTGTGTATTACAGTATATGTTAGGTGCGTATACTTATTGGGCTCGTAGCTAAGTGGTAACCGAGTAGGTTGACACAACACATCCGACAACCTGGTCTAACTAAAGAACTTTGATATCGCCTAGTACTTGGGTTGTGGAGGTCTGATGGCAGTCGCTTCACGTAAAATATCAAAATTCGGCTGTATCGTTTGAAAGCCGACCCCAACTTAGTTGGGAAAAGACGCGGAGGATGATGTTAGGTGCATATAATTATGTTCCTAATATTTTGTCATTTCTAACAGTTTTTTCTTACCAATCATCATATTTCTGAACTCATTCTCTCGAGGACATTGTAAGACTGTTTTGCGTGTCTCTTAGGTCACGTCTTAGACACACACAGCGAACCTAGCGAACACACAGCGCATAATATATAACTTTTATGTTGATTTATTTACAGAATCAGTGTAACTTTCATAACCATACTGTGACGGAGGTGGAATAAATTGGTCTGGAGTAGTGTGGACTAGGTCGTGTTCCTTTTATACGTACCAATGTTTAGAACAAAGAAAATACTATGTGTATCTTTTTGTTTGTTAAAAACAACTGAGTCGATGAAAACCCCCAACTACAAAACTTTTTTTTTTAAGTTCAATGGACTCAAATTGAATCGACAACAACAATAGTTTTCCTAACTGTGCTAATTTTTTTGTGTATTTTTTTTTTTTTTAAGATTCCTAGTAACGTGGGTCACACATTACTAGTATTCTTGTTAACCCCTCCAGCTAAGCTTAACGCTTGTGTTAGGAGTGGGTTCACGACGGTAGTGCACTGGGTGGGGTTCGAACCCGCAACCACTTGATCGCAAGTCCGACGCCTTAGCCATTACGCTACCGCCGCTTCGAAATATGCTGCTGCAGGCTGCTTGATGTTAGCCTCTAAGGAATTGTTAAAGCATATGGTTCATACAAAAAAAACTGAAATGTAAATATTTAATAAAAAACTGTAGTAAAATATTAACATGAGTAGGTATGCTTATTTTTTAAGTGTAAGAATGTTTTCCTATTGTGAAAATGTATTACATCAGATTTCAGCGGTATGAAACATATCACAGTGAGGGTTACGCTTCTCATTGTGACACCTGTCGCCGGGATAGACTACCTTCTATACGATTCTGAAGTAAACATTCCAGTCTCACTTCTGATTTATCGTTTTACTACAAAAATTCAGAAACTATATTATTCACACCGGATTCGTCCCTCCTCTCTTTAATAATAGTATGTTAACGCTTCTGCTTTTCCTGTATCTGTATGATATTTAGGCATAAATTATTTAAAAAATATATAAAAGTTAGTAGATGTAAACATATCTCACGTGTTCCCGAGGGATGACGAGATGACGATAGAGCACAGAAATAGTATATTATCTATGGAATTAATGCAGAATGTGTTCGCATACCTGTATTTATACAAGTCGACATTAGCAACGAAGGGGGTACCTCAATCTTTTTTACTATTTGACTAAGATTATATATTTTCCAAATTGCTCTGCCATATCGCAGCGAAAGCGCTCAATTGTGTACGAAGTCTTATTCGAAATACTCTTATTAAAAGGTGTTGCGTTCATAATTCGGATAATGTATGGAACGCGAAATAACGACGACGTTTGTAACAGTGAAAATGCATTAATTTAACAGAAATGCGGCCATAAAGCCTAGCGGGTTATTAAAGCAAGCCTTTGAAGTAAATGTACAACAGATGTTCATTGGAAAATTTCTCTCTCAAAATCTCACGTGTACAGCTTTGTGCTGACGGATGTAATTAATTCTAAAAACAGTGAATTATATTTTGTCTATCAATTTTATTATAAAAGTGGTTTCTTAACGATTGTAAAAGATTAAGTTTTACGGTTTGATAAAATGTTTTCACTTTGTGGTACTAGTTTATTAACAGCTTTTTGATACTCGCATGATATAAAATCTTAGGAAGATTGGAATTTGAACTCTATACAAAGGTGTTATTTCTACAGTGTGTTTTTTCCATAGTGGATTACGATACTTTTTGTACTGATGAGTTTCGTTTTAAGTTATGGTTCTTGGTGGAAAAATTGTATCTTATCTTATAATTATCCCGAAGAAACTACTTAACATCACATGTATCAATTCTGATAACAATTTCTTTATTTATGTAAAAGCTCACAAGGCCAATTTCAATGTGAGTTATTCTGTGAAAAACAAAATATTACGAGGGAAATCAAGCACCGATGTGCTTGATTTTCCACGTAATAATAAGGTTTTTTTCAAGTCTAAGTTTCAATTACAAAAGCAATTAATAAAAAAAAAAATTACAGTGTGTTAGCAGTGTGCTCTCTAAAGGTATATAGTATTGATTTTGGCTATTGAGCGAAAATATTAGAGTAACGAAACGGAGGCCATGAAAGTTTTCTTTTCAATTATAGTGAAAAATACAACTTAATAGCTTGGCCCCTATTACAAACAAATGATTGCCTTTCATCGCTTTGACTGTTCAAATATAACCTAAGCTTACACATTGATTAGTCCATTACTGGACCCCTTTAATAGAGCAGTGTCCTATAGTTAAAAAAAAATAATTACATATCCAATCTCTCCTGCCAATCCTCGATTACGCCGATGCCAGCTATCTTGATCTCACTGAGGCCCAACTTAATAAACTTGACCGCCTCCAAAACGTCTGTATCAGGTTTATATTTGGTTTACGCAAATATGACCATATTTCTGTATTTCGTATTAAGCTCAAGTGGCTTCCTATACGGCTTCGCCGAAATGCTCATATTCTTGCCCTACTTTACAATATTTTGTTCAACCCCGCTACTCCCACCTACCTTAAAGAACGTTTCGAGTTCCTAAATGACACACATGCGAGGTTCCTGAGATCATCGGAAAATCAAGTACTGAAAATACCTTTGCATTCCACAAATTTTCTTCACATAGCTTTTACAGTACATGCAGCTCGCCTGTGGAATGCATTGCCTGAAGCTATTAGACGTGCTCAGTCGCTGCATACTTTTAAAAAAATGGTCACTGTTTATTATCTGTCACAGTAATATTTCACTTGCTTTTAATACTGGATATGTGTATATATTTATTTTAATATATACACATATCCAGTATGTATGTATCTATATGTGTAAATGTATGTATGTATGTGTAATATGTGTATGTATATGTATATATATAATTATTTATTCCTTGTCTCTTAAATTCACTTAAGTTGCTACTTAGCTAAAGTCTTACACCTGTTAACTGCCCTATACATAACTCCATTGCATCTGTCCATCTAAAGGTTGTATGTAAGAAATCGCAACTAGCGACAAGACCGCCATTTGCACCATTTTATTTGTCTTTGTAAATATTTTGAAATGTTCCTCATGGTGTACAATAAAGAGTATTGTATTTTGTATGTGCTGTAATTATTCTATAATATTAGGTTTGGTGTATGATTAAAAACCTTAAAAATGGTTCAACAATAAACTAAACATAAAATATCAGTGAAGATACATAAAAAAATACATACAGGCGAACATATGAACTTCCCCTTGTTTTAAATCGGTTAAAAATAGTAAGGTACGACATCTCAATCGCTATTTCAAACACAGAAAATACTCTACTAACGTTTCGTTTTAATGTTTAATACAAACAAACTATTTTTTCTTGACAGTTGCGATCCGTACAAAAGAAAAATATATACGAAGGTAAGCTACTTTGGTGTATTTTTCGCATAACTTTTGTGATTGTGCGTCGTATTCGATTCGGAATAGTGTACGTTTCGTTGCAAAAAATGCTACAGCAATCGGAAGACGCGACAAATTCTCAATTCCTAGTTCGCATCATCGCGCCCATCAGGGCTCACAATACAGGTAAAAATTCGTAGCAGACTGTACAAATTTAGGCGTAGAGCATTCATTCTTATCACGTAGCACCGATTTCAAGTGTCTCTCGTCTTCACAAATTCTTTCATTCAGATTTGGGGCGAGCTTTTTAGGTTGGAGAAAATCTCTTATTGTGTGTGAAATTATTTACTCGCTTAATATGCTTGGATTGGGCATTCAGTTCACGTAATTTAGGAGGGGTGAGGCTTGGAGAATGTCATAACATCATCGTAGCAGGTGTAAGGTGCACTACTACCATATATTTCGCTGTTCTCGCGATTGTTGTTCACGAAGTTTTTAAGTAAGCAAAATTATTTAAGTATCATATCTATTCTTAGACTAGCAATGCTTATTTGTTGTTCAACTGGCCTGTTGGTCTAGTGGCCCTCCTGACTACTGAGCCAGAGGTCATGGGATCGATTCCCACCCAGGAGAAATAATTGTGCGATGAGCATGATCATTTGTTCTGTTTCTGGGTGTAATTTATCATATATAAGTATGTTTATCAGCTGTCTGGTTACCATAGTACAGGCTCTGTCTAGTTTGGGATCAGACGGCCGTGTATGAGATGGGTCAAGTTATTATTATTATTTGTCTGTCTATATTTATGTTGTCAAATTTTGTTTGTGTATTCAATAGTTATGTAACTAAAGTTATAGTCGAATCGAAATACGGTATTCATCAATACCTTGTGTATAACAATAACTAATAATAACGAGGTTCTTAAGAATCAGGATACAACAATTATTTTCCTGCATTTTAGGAGCTCGACTGGGGAAGAATGTAGACCCTAGGCAGACTGTGATAAGACAGCACTGTTTTCCTCGGACGCTAAGAGAGAAGAGAGAGTTGAGAGCTCTCAACACACACGTGTTATAACAGCTTTTTCTTTAAATAGATTAGTTGCTGTCTCTAAAACCGTCCAAATTCCTTTGAGCGTTGATATGAGAGGCATGCCTAGGGTTTTTGAATTTAGGAAACCATAATAGTTGATACACAACTACAGGTTTAATAATAATAATAATAATCATTTATTTGCATGAATATGAGTACAGGGTTGGACAATGTATAATAACAATGGTTAGAGTTCGTCATATTCTACCTGGTAGGCGTGCAAAATTTTTTCGTCAGAAGCGGATACCTTCACAACATGCAATACGTGAATTAATAACAATTAAGTTTGTTGGTCAAATATCAACAAATTAAAATAACAATAACTAAGTAGTCAAATAATAATAATGAATTAATTATAGATAGTATGGAAATGTTACTGTCAAAGCATATTATTATCACGGTCATTCAAAAACTCATCAATCGTGTAAAAACATTTGTTAATGAGATATTTTTTAAACTGAACCTTAAATAAATATAGCTAGAGTTCTCTTATGGCCCTAGGTATTTTGTTATAAATTCTAGGTGCCATGCAAAAAATACTCTTGCACATTAGTGCAGTTTGTGCCTTTTGCATACATAACCTATCATTATCTCGTCTGTTCCGTTTCGATTCGTCTTGAAGACGTTTAAATATGTTAGGATTAGACTTAACAAAAACTGCTGTTTCAAATATATAAAGTGCGGGAACAGTCGAGATATTGTTGTCTTTAAAATATGGTCTACAGCTGTCAAGTGTTTGTAGTCCAAACATCGCGCTTTTCGGTTCGGTTTCGGTTTCTCCTAGATAGGCGTTTTCATCAGTTGAGTTGGAAGACAAACGCCTAATCCACTCAATAAAGAAACTGTCAGTCAGACTGCGCGTTAGAAGTAAAAACATACTTTCATACACATATATATATATGTATGTATGAAATACGCACATTTGTATAAAACATACCTATGTATCGAAGGATATCACGCGAGTTCAGTGCTTTTTGCAAAAGTGCCCATTGTGACTAAAGAAGTTTTCACTTCAAAAAATAAAAAAATCACTTTATAGGCAGTGCAGTACATATTTTGAATAATACTAATTAGATAGAGCTTTAATATTCAAATATACGGATCAATAAGGCGAATAAAATTTCGTTAAAGGTATAAACAACTTTATCCATTAGGATGACCCAATGGATACAAATTCACGAACCTGAATCTATTTATTCATAAGACCAATTGGCTTTTAAACAACTTTGTTGGCGATAGCGATTCAATATTGCAAATAACTTCATTAAATTAAGAGGGAAATACATTTATACATTTCTATGTTTTAATGGTTGGGTCATTTTTGATGTATTATGATAGGACAAACAATATGAACAAGATGGAGTGAAATCAATACTAATACAAAAATGCTGTAATGTTTTGTTTGATTGTTTGTTTGTTTAAACGCGCTAATCTCTGGAACGTCTAGTCGGATTCATAAAATTATTTAGAGTATTAAATAGAGTATTCATTTAGGAAGGTTATACCATCACGCTACGACTTTTATAGGCAGAGCAGTGACCCTAAAAGCAGGTTTAACTGTGAGGCACGGCTAGTTTTTATCTCATTACCACAATTTGATTGTTAATGCCTATTACTCTGCCTACACTATACGTTTGTTAATTAAGGGGATTTTTTTATAGAACTTTAATAGCAACCTAGTTAAATAATTTACAAAATACAGTAGTGTATTCTCGCTATTATCACAAACAATGTCAGTTAATAATTAAAATCCAAATGACGTACCCCTACAACAAACCTTGAAAAATGCATTTATAATGGTACCTTTTCCATAAAGATCCGATATATTATTTAACAAACACAGACAAGCTTCTTTTTATAAATTCTATATGCAAAGTATATTTGTACATATACAAAATTTCATGAAGAAAAACATCCCAAATATTCGTCTAGTAAATAGAAGATATAAAGTTGTTATGGGGAGGCGTGTTGCTTAATAACATCGACATGATTTATTAAGAGGTACACATCCGCGATACCGGAGCCGTAATCGCTCCTGAGTTTCCCACGATAAACTTTCTTTGAAATTGTATCAGATGCCTCGATGACACAGACGTCTCTCAACTAGATATGAGCATAGACACAAACCTCACCACTAAAGTCAACAGTCTGGAAAAAGAGAATAGTGATCTTAAGAAAGCTATTGATGATCTCCGCAACTTGATTATAAGCCTTCAAGCTAGAGTAGAGACATTAGAAACAACAGGTGGTGGTGGCAAAATTGTATCTTCTCAGAAGGTAAGTAATGCTTCTACTGTAGTGAATGTTCTTTGTTTAAATACAAACCACTCTATTATATTTGTTTTTTAGGTAACATCTAATTTGGCACCAGCTAAACCCCGAGATGATGATGATGATGATGGTGTAGACCTCTTTGGTTCTGATGATGAAGAAGAGAGTGCAGAAGCTGCAAGAATTAGAGAAGAACGTCTTGCTGCATATAATGCCAAAAAAGCTAAAAGTAAGTTTTACTTTAGAGTTAATGGTCTCGACATTAACTTTAATTCAATCATCTTACAAGGTTTTGTAATGAATATTTTGCATCTGGTGTCTTATTTCTGAAATATTTCAGTCATGTTTACTAAATGTACTGTATAATAAGTAATTTGGATGATATGAAAATGAAGACTGCAAGTTGCAAAAGGCAACAGATTTTTACATACAATAACAGATGCTCTAAAAATTTAAAAACAATTCCCATTCAATGAATTTATATTTCCTGAGCTGAATCTGGATTTCTTTTTTTTGCGTGAAGTCCAAGTTTTTATAATCCTGTAAAGACTTTCATTTCTTTTAATATCTCTAAGATAGATTGCTCTACCTGGAAGTAAGCCAGCTATCCAGTATTAGTCTGAGGATGCCTGTGACATTGAAAAAAAACGTGTAAGATTAAATTCAGAGCAAAAGAGAAAAAAAACACCTTTGGCACTTTTTCTGTTACTCAATAAGTAACTGTATCAGGATTGGTTTTAAGATCAAAATTTAAAGAAGACACGCTCTTTTAATACTTTAAGGTAATACTTACAGTGCTTTCCAATTTTTTTTTTTCCAAACCCAAAACTAACCGTAACTCTGCTGTGTTTTTACTACAACATGGAAAATAGAACTACGTACAGAAGAAGTTCCTCATCTTAATGATTTTTAAAGACGTAAATCTTACAAAAAAGCTAACAGCTACAGTTTTCTCTCTGTTGTCAACTTGCGACAAACTGACAGTCAAACAGTTAAAATGTAATTACATTTTGTTTATAGGTTTTAAGAATTTCCTGGACCTTTAAATCGATAGTAATTTTACCATATAACTCGGAACCTTAAACTAACACCATATTTTGAACCAATGACTGCACATTGCACATGGCCATATTCACATGATCATAATACTCATTATTGTTGTTGTGAGTATGCCATTATAGAAGTAGCAGATTTCCTGTGCTACTTCTACTGCACCGTATATTGTAGTGATGCTCTTCTTTATCTTTGCCTATTTAGTAAACAGATATGCTTGCTGAATATATATAATAGGTCAACAATAGTTGAAGCTTTCATGAAATAGTTCTAATCTGAGTTGTTTAACTATGCTTCCTTCTCGATGTTCCAGCACATCTTTGGCAGGCCGTTCATAAGTTTAATGCTTGCGTATATTAGTGCTTATGCAAAGTTGGTAATATTAGACTTTGCCTTTGATTATGAGAAAAAAACTTATTTACAACAAGTGAGAAGCTAAGCCTCGGATGGTTACAGTGAGACAATAGTCCTTGGACATCTCTAAGGCCTTTGACCGGGCCTGCCACGAAGCTCTTTCAAGTAAGCTTCCAGTGTAAGGCATACTAACCGAACTCTGCGACTGGATATCTGATTTCCTGAGGGAACGGTCGATTAAAGTCGTCCTAGATTGCTCTTGCAACCTAAAGGCAATTAATGCCGGGGTACTCCAGGGATCTGTTCTCTCTACAATCTTGTACTGGCTCCATATTAATGACCTCTTAATACCTGGTATTATTGACTAGGCCGATGATAGGACCACTGTAGAAAGATATACATATGTCCAATGTACTTGCGAGTTCTCGAGATAACCAGTCTATGTGAGAGTCAATGATCGAACGGCTCAATATGACATTTCAGTGACGATTGGAGTGACGCCAACGTTGTAAATTTTAACCCTTTTAAAACACAGACGTGTCTCTTTTCTATAAAACGACCATTCACCGACCAACTATGACTTTTGGGCATCATCGTCACGTTCAAACTTAACTGCGATCAACAAATCGAGTCCATGACAAAGACAGCTTCCAAGAAATTGGGAATATTTTGAAGGTCCGGCGGTACTTCAGCTTTGAACAGCTGCTTAATCTTTATACGGCCCGAGTCCGATTTTGCATTCAGTACTATAGTCACCTTTGGGATGGCTCAGTTCAACTTGAAGCTATGGATTCTGTTGACTAAAGAGCGCGTAGGCTTATAAACGACGACACTCACGCTCACGAATAGGAAATTACGTACTTTTGAGCATTGTCGTAAAGTCGCCTACTTATCGGTTCTTATAGGATTCGCATTTATTAACTTTACCAACATTAATTATTTATTAGGAATGCCAACAAATAATACACATAACTAATATGACACAATAAATTATAAATACACTAGCAACCCGACGCGGCTTCGCACGGGTAGCAGCGCATATATTTTTTTTTTGAAGATATAGGGGGCAAACGAGCAGACGGGTCACCTGATGGTAAATGACTACCACCACCCTTGGGCACCTGCAACTCAAGAGTAACCTCTTCAACAATCATTGTCATATTATTTTACACAAAAACTTAATGAATTATACACCTAAACCCTCCTCATGAATCACTCCGTCTATTGGTGAAAACCGTATGAAAATCCGTTCGGTAGCTATTGAGTTTATCGGGAACAGACAGACAGACGCAGCCGGGGACTTTGTTTTATAATATGTAGTGATGCCGTATGCTCAATTAATTATAGGCAACCAGAACTAACTAACTACTCTTAAACTATTTCGAGAGAGTTTTCGCACAGTCACCAAAGTATTCACTTTTCTCTCTCGAAACTCTCTTCGAATTAATTAAACCATTCGTGTATCGGACTACTAGACGCAGACAGAATTTTCATGCCTTCAATGTCGACACACAGAAAAGTCGAACTTTACACAACAAAGAAATGAGGTTGTTGGGGCACAGTAATAAACAAAATTGTCTTATAGGTAAAAGCAACTGTTAGTTGTCGACAGCTGTAGTCGAATGCATAGCAAAGCATATCGCCTCTACCACACTTTTTGAATTTATGTATCTGTGACAATATTTTATTAAAATTATTTTAATAGTACTTCCAATAAAGAACACAAATAAATTTAAACTACAGGTGAGACTCATGGCAACAATGAAGATTTAGAAATACATAAAGTAATAATTGCTGTATAGTGGAACACGAAGTGTAGAAAGAATTTTCTACTAAACCATAGTTTAGAAAAACTAAAAAAAACACGCTTTATCAGCGAACGAGAAGAAAACATTAAAAAGGAGTTCCACTGTTCACCTCCTGGCTCCATCGTTGCTGAGCCCAATCCGTTGGAATCGTCAAAACGAATCATACGACCCCGAACTCAAGGAATTTATTAGAAGCCATGATATGATAAGGTCCACTTTCCACCAAGATGTCAAATTATACAATTATATTTATATTATTGGACTGGCCTGTTGGTCTAGTAATTAGTGACCCTGACTGCTGAGCCAGAGGTCGTGGGTTCGATTCCCATCTGAGTCTGGTTGTTCTTTGTGTCCGTTGTGTAAAGTCCCCCGCGACACAGGAGTAATTCCTAATGCGGGAGTTGTCTTTAAAAAAAAATATATATTATGTAGTTCCATTTCGATATGACAATTAGAAGTAGGTGCAAATTGACTTCCAAGATATATTATATTTACATAGACAAGTGAAGAAGAATAAAAGTGTGTTAAAAAGAAGTTAGTAACTTGTAAAAATAAATTACTCTAGTATTTTTTTATGGGATAGGTGGTAAACGAGCAGATGGGTCACCTGATGGTAAGTGACTACCGCCGCTCGTTGGCCAAGTGTCAACTCAGGAGTCACAAGGGCGTTGCCGGCTTTTAAGGTGGGAAGAGTGGCAGAGAAGGAGGGGCAGGGAAGAGGGGGAGAGAGTAGGGTTAGGGTCTCCGGTAACCTCACTCACTTGGCGAAATACAACGAAGCATTGCTTGACTGCCGGTTTTCTGTGAGGCCGTGGTATCACTCCGGTCGAGCCGGCCCATATGTGCCGAAGCATGGCTCTCCCACGATTAAAAATATATCGTATTCATGTTAGTAAGTGTGTTTTGTGCCTTATGTATTTTTTTTTATTTTGTTTGTTAGCGTTAATGTAGATTTCGCCTATTCAGGTAATTCTCGGGACTTCTCGAAACTTCCGTCCTTTCTCGGGGACTTTCTTCCTGTCTCGGGGACTTCCTTCCTGTCTCGGGGACTTCTTCCTAGGGTATACCCGAGTCCCTTGCAATAGACTCATTGGTGATGGGACACCGTGTGGTTATAGCCGGTTCGATAGTTCGTTTCGTAGCCCTGATGAGGATCACCTCATCAGGGCTACTGGTGAAGTGGTATGTCGGAATCTCACGGAAACCCACGAGTTTGATAACCCATGGGGGTTTCGACATGATAAAAAAAAGTATCTCTTGGGACCAGTGCCATATTTCTGCATGAAATATTTCATGAACATCAGCTGAGTAGGCAAGGCTTAAAGCATAACAAACAAACAAATTCACATTGGCATTTATAATAATAGTAAAGATGCTAATCTTCACCTATTTGCAGAGACACAATATTCTTCATTTTTGTTTTCTTATGTATACTTCAGGCAGTCATCACTATATAGTACGTGCCTTTACACAAATAGAGAAAAAATAACCTACAATATTTTTCGCATCCTAAGAAAACGTTCTAAAGAAATCGCACACTATTTCATATTTCGAAAGCATCCAGGGGCAAATTTATTCATATTTTATATATACATTTTTCTATATCGCTACATAGATCTAATGTTGGAACATGATTACAGGGTATATCTCGCGGCTCACGATATCCATATTGACTTTATATACATTTTAGGCAATTCAATCTCAAAACGCGGATATAAGGCTATGGTGCGAGTGAAGCATAAGCGATTTGTCAGTTTCATTGTCAAATGAAACTGACTGACATATTGATTTTTTTCGAAATGTGATAATAACATTATTTATTTATGTATAACAGGAATTAACACGATCACATAATAGGTATTACATACCTTTGAATGGCCTGACGTTCACAGCCAGTGCAACCTTGTCGAAACGTCAAGCAATTTAAATGGCGACTGGCCGGTTAGTCTAGTGGTGAGTGACCCTGACTGCTACGCCATAGGTCGTGGGTTCGATTCCCACCGGAGTCCGGGTGTTCTTTGTGTCCTTTGTTTGTATGTTTGTAAAGTCCCCCGCGACACAGGACTCATTCCTAATGCGGGAGTTATCTTTTTAAATAAAAAAAAAAAAATGTAATACCTATTGCGTGATCGCGCTAATTCCCGTATATATATATAATTATATCATGGAACGCGAAAAAGTTAGAATAACATTATTCTACGTACTACTTCCTCTATTAATACATATTATTTGTACATAGTATATTGTGTATAGGCCGCAGCAAACGGAGGCACGCGATTATACAACTATAAGGCCGACCGTGTGTTTCTTTGCCATCATTTAATATCGGTGGATATACATACTTACTTTGCCCACTTTTAATCCGAAAGGTTGAATATAAAAATAATATATTTTTTTAAATAATATAAATATTACTATGTCAGCTGCTTCTGTAAATATATGTTGTGGGGTCACGTTCATAGGTCTCGGGGACTTCCTAGTGTGTACCCGAGTCGATTGCAATAGACTGGCTTGTGACGGAACACCGTGTGGTTTTAGTCGATTCCGACATACCACTTCACCAGTAGCCATGGTGAGGTAATGAACCGATGGGGTTTTCACACGAAAAAAAAGGGTCACGTTTGTAGTAAACCCAATTCTCTAATTGGAGCACCGAACAAAGAAAATAAAGGTTTTTTTATAACTCCCGAACTAGGTATAATTCCTGTGTCGCGAGAGACTTTACAAAACATTTACACAACGGACACAAAGAACACCCAGACTCAGAACAACTATTTGTGCATCACACAAACTTTTGTTGGACTCCAACACTCGGTGCGGCATAGTGGCGAGGCGACCACTTCAATCTTTACGTCATCTATGCAGTTTCTAAGAGTATGTACAATCTTCATACTCCAAATGAAGTATCTACACTATCAAAAGACTTTATTTAGCCTAGTTGCTCTAATAAGCTAGCGGTATTGTAAAACGACAATAAAGAAGAAAAGAGAACGTCGCGACAAACTGATAGTTCCCAGAAATACTGGAGTCAAGAAAAAAAACTCTTGAGCAACCGGTAATATCAAAGGTACATTATCTGAAAAAGTAAATTAACAGCAGATGATAGATTCATATTTGAATCTGTCGCTGTTAGTCACATCTAGGCTTTATACTAAAAAGATACTGTACCACAAAACAGCAGATAAATTGAATGGTACATAAAACTAACTTCAATGCGATATAATTCCAGAAGCACTACTTGTCCTTTTCCATTCTCATTAGGGCATATGGAGATTTAAGTAATTCGGTGATATACTCTTGACATTATATCGTATTAAGGATTACACTTTTATTTTGAGGTTGAATCTACACCCAATGAAACACCGATAGACAATATTTATTCAATAAAAGACCCGTTATTCGTGGCTTACAGAATCTAGAAACAACATCTTTACAAAAGACCTGAAAAGACTAACTTCTGCACTAAGCACTCACGTGTTTATAACCAACCAGTGAAACGAAGAAAGATAAACCCCTCGTAGTATTAATAGAATATATTTATTAAGTGCATTAAGTGTTTACTGCAAGGAATATAATTTTTTATCAAAGATAGGCAAAATATTAGAAACTACTTCAATATTTATACGCATAACGGGCGTCCATTAAATGATTGGTCGTCAATCATTAAGTGAATAGAGTCATTAATAATGATTATCAGAACTTAATGGTACGCCGATCGTCTTAGGAAAACAAAGAAGGTTTTTGTCCATCAGGTTCCTTCAGAGTCACATCCAGTTTTAAAGCCCCTACGTTAGGTTCAATCAGTAAAGAATTAAAGTTTGCTTCTCATTCTTACTTCAATAACTTTTGTACCTTATATACTTTATGAGTGAAGACTTACTACCTTGTTTTGATTAAGTTGAAACTACTAACGAATATAACTTTTGGATATTAATTAATTAATATTTACCTTGGAGAATTCAGGAACCTTCAGACCGAACTACTTTAAGAGATAACATTCAATTGAATACTCAGATCGATGTGACTTTCGAGAATAGATATGGTAACTCCTGAGGGTGGTTTAACTCTTAAAGAATGTGGTGATCGGGTTTGGTGTAACCGAAGTACTTACTCTAGTCATATCTTTTTATTAAAAAGGTACACATTATTACTGAATCGAGCTGTTTAACGATGAGGTTAATTTAAAATACTCTTACACTTTTCAATTGAGATACAACAAATAAACTGAAACGCATCAATATTTAAAAGGAATAATAGAGTATTAATATTAATTTGGTGCTGATTTAAAATAAAAAGTCTTGAGAATGCATTAAAAGAGTTTTCTAAACGCAAAAGAAACGCGTAAGGTTTTCAAACGCATACAATGGATATAATCGGTCGGTGTAACATAAGTGGTATCCTGGTTGATGTTAGAACTTGTAAGCTCCTTAATCCAACTTCATTGCTACACCGTTACTGCCTCTCCAAAGTAGCAGTAATTATCACTGTAAGAAGGTTGTCAATTATTTTTAAACGAAAAATAATTTAATGTATGTACGAGTACATCATCAAAGGTAGCATAATTTGTAGCTGGTGTTACAAAGATATCGAGGAAAATTTAATGTATATTTATGTGTGTATCATTTATCAAGGAAATTTTAATATTGATATGTATGTATGTATTTATTATAGAAGAGACAGTGACACGTAAGTGACAAAGGGCTTGAAAAGCCTACAAGAACTTTTTAACAAATGAGAGAACAAATTTAACCGTCGCCGTCATTACCTGATGCAGAGAAATAGTATGTTAGCTAAAAGGTCACACACGTACTGAAATACCTAGCTTGATACGCAGTTAAGAAATTTTAGTGAGTTTAGGCGTTTTTGCCAGAAGAAGATAGGAACAGCAGCAAATTTTGACTGGTCTTGGTACCATCTAGATAACCAGCAATATAAAAGAACGAAATCGACCTCAGAACACTACTGGCCACTGAGTTATTATTACTAGTAATAATAAGTCAGTGCTCTGTCGTATAAAAATATAGGTAAGTGATAGCAGTATATTGCATTATTGGAATCAATTAGGACACTTAATATTTGAGTCCGCGATGTTTTATCTCTCTTTATAGGCCGTGTGTATTTTTTTTCTTTTGTCACGTCCACTAACATTATGTTTCACTGACTTAAAACGTAAAATCATAAAAATCTTTTAAATTAAAACAGCCTTTTATATCGTGATCTTTTTTGTTGTGCACTGAGATAAAATAGCTCGAGTATTCTCTTGTTTTGTTCAAACCCACTAGAACGCCCGCTGGTCCTAAATGGATCACGATTTAGGACGTGTACACACAAACGACAATGCGCTTGTTAAAACCTAATCACCTATGTGTTCCTTAAAGTGCTTATTTAGGCGGCTATCGGGTTTCCACGACGTAAATCATATGTCAGACTAATCTGTGCGTTTATCTATTAAGAAAAAATTACGCGGTAAACGTGTTCACAGAAACATATATACAAAGACCTATTATATAACTGCGTGCACAAATCGATGCATACACATGTACAATAGAACTATATATATATCTAGGTAGTGTGTATATTCACGCACGCAATATATGTATTGGTATATGCATATAAATACCTTTAATGAAATTTTCAATGAGAACGTCGACGTTGTACTTCCGAAATAAATACGAATGTAATTTTGTTTCTGATTCACACACTTCTTTGATTAGAAGAATGATCGAATATAATATATATCGAATACAAATTATAATAAATGGAATTACGTTCGAGCATTATCGGCGTCAACACAAGTATGATATACTTTTGTATCATAGTGGTTAAATATTTTGACATTTGGAAACATAAAAGCTATTAAATCTTACTTATCTGAACATTTCGACCACAGGCTTGTGTAGAATTCAAAACCCGTATCGAATATGAATTCCGAATGACCTGTTTGTAGGTCCTATTTGGAATAAAACTCTATTCGGTTTTGAAATCAAAGCTCTCGGGAGTAGAACAACGGTGACAGACTTTTTGATCCTATACTCGTCAAAATAGATTTATAGTCATTCTTATTAAATGGTTTTAAAGTTATTAGTTTTTAAATTGTTACCTCTTTACGAAAAACGGCTTTATTATTTTAAATGAAACTGGCATTGCTTTAAAGTTGATGGTCATCCTAAAAACAGAAGTACATTTTGTTTCGATGGTAGTTGAAATTAAATTATACAGCTTGCGTTTCCTGTGAAATGCAGCCTAATAAATAAGAAGATAGAATAAGAAGAAGAAAAGATATTTTAAAGAGCTCCCGTATGTCTATATGCTACTTTTGTGTGGTAAATTGCATCTAAATCCATCGAACTTTTTCACAAATATAATATTAATAGTATGTCACTAATCCTAAACTAGAATTATAAACTTAACCCCTTAAAGTTTTCGTAAGGCTTGTGTACTCACCCACCGACAAAATAGTCGCAGAAGCACAGGCAATGTGGTGTAATCCTAAGTGGATCACGGGCTTACAGGGCCGCTCACTGAAAAATAAATTGCAGCATAGATGAATGAGAGCGGCGGGAATTGCATGTTAAATATTTGAAAATCCGCCATTGTGGCTACAGCCCGGTCTTGTATTTCTGCTAACACTGAATCATTTGCCAGGATCAGAGTTTCTGTAAATGAAATTAAAGTAAAAGAGAGTTAAAATAAAAGACTATGTATTTCAAACACGCAGGGGAAGGCAGATTTCGACTTGAATCAAGCCCGGGACTAAACTCCCCTTTACCGGTTCAGAGAGAAAGGGGCAAAAGTTCAAAGAAAAAAATGGATAGTAGAAAATAGAACTGTCCTAGGAAAACGTTTTGTTCGTCTATACATTTACACTTATGTAGCAGCCATTTTAGTTTGAAACGACTGGCACTATCTAGATGAAATGGAGAAGGTGCAAACTACGAAAAAATAAATTATAAGAACTATAAGAAAAATACATAAAAGCCAGAGGGTATCCTCTGGCTTTTATGTATTTTTCTTATAGTTTTGTGTACAAAAGGCAATAAACATTTATTGGTATAGGCCTTTGATATTTTTTTTTGGATTTACCATGACAGGTTGTAATATTTCAGGTTAAATTCTGTTACTTGAAGTGCTACCCAGATGGTCTCTTTATAGATATACACATACACACATACAGATATACACTCTGTAAAGGATGCAAAAGCCACAAACATGTCGAAATATGTTTAATATAGCAAACAGATAACGAACCTTGTTGATTTTTTTTTTTATTTACACATTAACTAATAAATAATTAGAATGACTAACACAAGAACTCTGAGATCATGTTGATTAAAAAATGTCTGCTATATATTTTCTTTGTTAAGAACTTTCAACAGCCACACAACGTTAGTATAGATATTCTAAAGCTGAAACACCTAATCAAACTTTAACTTTTAAATCTTTTAAAATAATAGTTAAAATAGCAATAACACACATAAATGCATACGACAAAAACCCATGTCTTCCAAATGAACCATGAGTATCTAACCCTTTAAAAGCGGAAGTATGCCCATTCATTCAGTTCCACTATGCTAGCGCTGCCCTCGCCAGTACGTGCGTTTATTTGTTGTACAAGGATCTCCACTTGAATCATTTTTTAAAGCTTGTTAGAACAAAATACAACATAAGTTAAAAACTATTGAAATCGGTTATGTTCTATTTTTAAAAACTACTATCGGTAATACTGAAAATAATCCGACTATCCCACTAATATTATAAATGTGAAAGTTTGGATGGATGGATGGATGTTTGTTACTCTTTCACGCAAAAACCATTGATCCGATTGCGATAAAACTTGGTATGTAGGTGGCTGGAGACCTGGATTAACACATAGGCTACGTTTTATCTCGATGTTCCCACGGGATCGAGACTTACGCGGGTGAAACCGCGGGACGCTGCTAGTGACAATATACATTATATTGACTACTTCTTATACAACGTAGCGGTAGAGAATTTGAATGGAACATCAGAGCCATATTCCCGATTAGTGCAAGTATTTGTATGCATAAATATAATGTATTTGCATAGGTCTGGGTGTTTCTCCGTATTATCAGCCTCATCATTTAAGACATAAGACATCCACTGCTGGACTATCTTTGTTGACTTCCAGGATCGAACCAGACTAGGACCGGATGGAAGCAATGTATAATAATATGTTATTATTTACAAAATAAGAGCCGTAGACAAGCTTTGCTTAGTTTGAGTCTAGAAAACGTTGTGTAAATCATGATAAATTGTAATAAGCTGCATTCTTCATTCCTAAATTTTCCGCACTATTTTTAAATAAGACCTATCTTGAGTACAACCAATTCAATTAAAAAAATAATTACTGAAATCGGTTCAAAAATGGCGAAGACACGGCGTAAGCGTGTATGTGTATATACAAAAAACAGATGTCAATTCTAGTCCTTTTTAAAGTCGGTTAAGAAATATAATATACAAAGCTGTTTTATCTAGAAATAATCAACTTCGCAATATCTTGCTCGAGCCGCTTCTCTTAAAAGTGGTCGCTATTTCTACTAAACATTTTAATTTTAGTATTCTTAAATAGCACCTGTAAATAAATATTTTCCAACTTTATTCCAGCGGTACATTTAACAGGGAGCTGTATGCGCAGTGGTGACGTAATCTAGAGTACGGACGGGTGGCGTAATCCCTCGGAATTTAATTCAAATTAGTACTGTACCACTTTTCAAGACACTCTTATCTCAGTCACGAGACACCCTCTTGGAAATTCGCCCTCTTAGTCACTTGTTATTAAAGCGATTAACGTTAAATGTTTTATTTTTCTCTTCCTTAAATTTTGTAAGTGCGGATGATAAAATTGTTTCCGTTATTACTGGTAATCCTGAGAGATTCAAAATGAACTGTAGATACGGAACTTGGTAGAAGAGGTTCTAAAGGATTTTTAGATAATTTTGGTATTTCCTTAGATGGATTTTTTATGATCTTATCTCTACTTTTTTGTCTCCCACTTTGCTAAGGAAGAAGTGGACTTATAATATTTTAACTATTCCAATGTACTTGTTATTA
This sequence comes from Callimorpha dominula, assembly GCA_949752705.1. Taxonomy (NCBI): domain Eukaryota; kingdom Metazoa; phylum Arthropoda; class Insecta; order Lepidoptera; family Erebidae; genus Callimorpha; species Callimorpha dominula. The sequence continues at coordinate 5,494,960 of OX457005.1, forward strand.
TATTCATTGCGAGTTTCAAGGTAGATCAACTTAGCTGGGTCTCGTATAAAAGAATGACGGCTTTATAAATGTGAGTTGGATTAGCCGTAAAAACTCCTTATTAATGCAAGGTACAATAGAAATAAGGCTGAAATCGGCGCCATCTCTTTATTTGCTTTTGTATTCCATCTAAGTTAACAAAAAAAGCCCACAGCCCCTAATAGCAAGCGATTACCTACGCCTATAAATCAATGTCTTCCTTGGTGCGTTGCTATGCTGGAGTATGGAGACCGTATTCAGCAACAGGAATACGTAGTCCTGCAACTCTAAACGTCTAAAGGTTGCGATAAGTGCTTACCATAAGAAAATCGTATACTATTTGCCTACTATTTTTACATTTTTGCATAAAAGAAACGTTATCGTAAATCCATCTAATATCAGTTTTTATACCAAACTGTCATTTTTCACAATGTTTTATCCAAAATCAGGTCACGTACTTCGTGGTTTCTAGAGAATTTTTCTATCGTGTATGCTCAGATTGTGGAATGACTTCCCTTGGGTTATACAAAAAGGTCATAAAAGATGAAAAGGTTTGTTACAGTAACACATAAATGACATTGTGGTGTTATCGTTATTCTTAGTCTATGCTTACCGTTGACCAGCAGGTGTGTCGTATGCTTATTTGCGACCTCAGCATAATAAAATCATAAATCTGAAGCACACGTTATATAATTTTGATATAAAATTTAACATACCTTATACACGTGTTAGAAAACTATTTGAATATTTTATAATTTTTTATGCTAAAATGCTTTTACGCATAATTTCGTTTAATGCAGCACACGATACAATTCAACCGATTTACGATCGAAATTACGGATTTTAGAGACACAACGTTTTTAGGCTTAGATAGACCTTTCTATTCCATTCCATGTTACCATGTTACAATAGAATATAGTCTTCATATTGGAACACCATAGACAAAAATTAGATATTATTAGGTTACACAAAGTATATAAATGTACCTAATTATAAGAATATAAAGGTAAACAAATAAATGCTAAATAAATAGATTAGCTTTTGCCCGCAGCTTCACTTGCTTTACTGTAGATTTTTCATTCAGGTATCCATCGGGACCAGCCCTTTTCTTGATGAAAGATCTTTTGTGTAACCCTGGCAGCGTATGCTAAGTTTCATGATGATTGGTTGAGCAGATAGGACCTGAAAGCGTAACAAACAAACAAACTCACATTCTCGTTAGGATAACCTTTGGGTTGACATCCCGTTTTTATCAATATATCTACTATACAACTTATCAAGTATGAAAAAGTTATTTTTTCGTCAACATAAAACTGCTTTGAATGCAATGACATGTTGAATATTTTTTCTAGCCGGGAACATGTGTACATGTCAAACTAAATATGATTGATATACCTTTAAACGGTGCGGTTACAGACACGGATTGAAACGTATTACAATTGATAATGATTAAAATATAATAATATATAAAAATAAACAGTTATCCGTGCTCCGGAATATACAGCATGTAAGTATCACCGTCGCGAATAACAAATATAAATAAAAATGCGAGATTAAGGATTTACAGTCATTAGTTTGATTTTGCACTATGCAATGTAAATGCAACGCGCGTACGATGCAGTGCGGTGAAAGACCTTAAACGTTTGGCACCGTCGAAGCAGCCGATTGCATAAATGTTGTTTAATTGATGACATTGCAGTTTTTGACCGTATGGAGTATTTTTTTTTTTCAGTAAAATGTTCTGTTTACTCATTGTAATATCACTTTTAACCCAATAAAATAAAAAAGTATAGGAATTTTCTTGCAAAAATTTCCAATAATTTTCCACACAATGATGATGATCTAAATCTACTATTTTGCCTGTATTGTCCTGCCAATAATTCGTTTGGAGCCAATCCTGGGTGCAGAATCAGGTTAAGCTTATTATAAAAATGCAATGTCACCGGACTTACCATAAGTATGCGTAATTTCAGCTCTATCGGATACCAACAAGTGGTCCAAAAATGGTTTGCAAATTTTGAAGACAGCATACATGTATACGAACATTATCATCACCTCCGCGCCTTTTCCCAACTAAGTTGGGGTCGGCTTTATACGAACATTATAAGGTAAATAAAAGCTTGTAAAGAGGAGCTAAGTCAAAAAAGAATACAAAGTTATATAAATTTAATAAAAAGCTAACCTTTTTGTCTAATATATATTTATTTTAAATTATGAAATTACAACGATAAGCGACTGACCAACACTTCTCGTAACCAGAAAGCGGGGTTTTTTTGCACAGAGAATATAAGCATTGTCATTCAACATGGCAATGCTGCCAGCCTTCTAGGAACAAAGTAAAAAGTTTTGTGTAAATGTTAAACAGAATGTTTAGTTTCATTAATTGACTTTGTTGTTGTTATGTATAATTGTATTTTATTAAAATATTCACTGAGAATTACAACGTATTACAACTCAAGTGGCATCTTGCCACACTAATACACCATTTTTATAATAATGTCGCGATAATATCTACAATGGAACGTATCAATTAAAATTTGTAGAGTTCTTAACAGTTTGCTTTTATAACAGAACCATATCGTGCACAGTATACAGTAACTCAGTATACAGTAACAGTTTTTTGAACGTAAAGTGTTTGGTTTGCTGAACATTGAAAGCATTAATGATATCATGCATCTCACTGATTAATTACTGATAAATGTTCAGCCAGTCCGTCCCTGTATAGTATGAGCAAGAGATATCGACCGAGCGATGAACCTCTCATGGTGTGTCTACAGTTTAGTAACTAGATATCTGTTTGCTTCTACTAGCTATTATGTATGTATAAGTAGGTCTGTGTTTAACTTATTGCCTCCCGTTGATCGATGTTCGGAATCAAGACCAATGACCTCTTGTACTTAACAAACGAATAGAAACGATTATGAGTAAATTATGTTACAAAATCTTATAGGTTAAAAAAATTATTACGCTCCATCTATTTTTGATTGATATTCATATTCCTTCTGCAATATCAATCAATCAATCAAAACCATTTATTCCAATTAAATCAATAATAGGTATTTTTGAATTGTCAGGAGTAGGAGTCAGTCAGACTAAGTCAGTCGTGAAGCTAGTTGCATGTCCCAATACGTAGATCTTATGGAGAAGAACAGGCAAGAAACTTTAAGGACACTCTTATTCAACATGTTTTTTAGAAATTTCTGGTTACATTGCTTAAAATATATATACAATGAAATATATTATTCTAAAATATACACAGATGCCCAGACCCCAAGAACTCTGGTAGAACTTGGCCGCCTCATAAACAAAAGCAGCTTGGCCCCCTTCCCGTTTAGAGAGGAGCGCATGGAACACGTCGCGCCACCGTCTCAGGTAATTGTGCATGTCATTGCAAAACTCCTTAACTGCCTCCTTTAGGCACTCCAACTAATATAATAATAATTCCTAACTTTTGTTTTTCTTTTTAAGAATAAACTTATTTGTACGGAAGTAAAGGAGTTACGAAATCAAAGTTATTGCTAACGCGAGAGAATACATAAAAAAGCACTATGGGCTCTGATAAATATGACAGAATCCAACACAAATAGAATAGAGACTAATGGTTTCTTAAGTGAACCATTCTTTGTGGCTGTCAGTCCGTGTTAAGATACCGTGTGTTCTATTCTAAGATTGCAGTGGTTTATGTGAACATTTTCAAACTAAGAATGTTGTAGAAAAAAAAGTTTTCAATCTGAAATAAGAATCCTATGCATTTATAAGGTTATTGGTTTTGCTAATGGACTTCAAATAAGAAGAGATTCCCAATGTTTTCGTGTGTATCTAATACGCGCATTGTTATTGCCGTTGCCGAAACGGAATGGTAGTAATTTATAAATTAGAATGAAAATCAGCAGTTAAAAGTGGAAAATGCAAAAATTGATACAGAATTAAAAATCCACGTTATAAACTCATCATCATCATTTCAGCCATAGGACGTCCGCTGCTGGACATAGGCCTCTCTTAATGACTTCCAAAAAGACAGGTTGGAATCGGCCTGCATCCACCGCCGATTTGCGTTCTTTATAAGGTCATCTCTCCACCTTGTTGGTGGACGTTGTACGCCGCGCTCTCCGGTCCGTGGTCTTCAACAGAACCTTCGTCTTGTCCATGCTTATTTTAAAGCCCACTCTTTAGCCGACCCAATTGAGGTCACAGTATATCGTGCCCAGATCTTCCATGGATTTCGCCATGACCACGATATCATCGGCTAACCGAAGATAAGTGATGTATTCGCCGTTAATGTTGATGCCGAGCTCTTGCCATTCCAGGAGCTTCAACCTCCTTTAATGGCATCAGGCGTCTCCTAAAGTTAAGGTAGTAAAAATTCGGAGATATGACATATGTCTTACGCCTCTCTTTAAAGGAAACTCCTTCGAAATCTGCTCCTGTACTCGAACTGAAATAGTGGCGTTGCTGTACAAACACTTCAACACTTCGATGTACCAGTAGTCAAGCACCGCCTATGTTTCGATCGAATCAAAGGATTTCTCATAGTCCACAAACGCTAGTCATAACGGCAAGTTATACTCTTCGGTCTTCTGTATAACTTGCCGAAGCGTCTGAATGTGGTCTGTGGTACTGAAGCCTTTTCGTAACCCAGCTAGTTCAGGATGATGGAAGTCATCTACCCTGCGATCCAGACGTGTTAACAACTTATAAACATGGCTCAGAAGCGAGATGAGTCTATAGTTCTTCAATGAAGTGTTCTCACCTTTCTTGAAGAAACATGCTTCTGCTCCATGCCTCTGGCTTTATTCCTTCGAGTAAGACGGAATTGAAGAGTTTCTGAAGGACTTTAAGTACCGGTGTTCCACCCGCCCATCCTCGATTCCGTCGTCACCCTATGCCTTGTGGTTCTTGAGTTGTTTAAGGGTCATTCTAATCCTTATTTTACATTCCTTAAAAATTATTATATTATAATCAGTTTTTAATATTTAGTCTCACTGAAAATTGACACACTGCTCGCCGACTGTTTGTGGATTTTTTTTATTGTTGGGGATCCTGATGATAAGTGACTACCGTCGCCCATTGACATCTGCAACTCAAGAATCACAGGTTGCTGGACTTAGACCTTGTTGCGGCGGAGCTGTCCGCGTATGTTTAAAAGGACTTTCTTTTGTTTCAAGCGTTCTTGAAGCAACTTACATACGGTCTGCTCGCTCTTCGCTTCGTTTTACTAACAATGTAACCAAAAAAAAAAATAATACGAAGGTATCAATTTTTTAAACAATTATTATGAAAAATATAGAGGTTCAATTACCGTTTAGCATCGGGTCAATTCCCACTGCTGCGTGGTGGCGCTTGAAGAGGGGTTTTCACCTTACCGGGGGCGCGGACGGCGCGTGAACAGCAAGCCGTCAACTCCTCGGCACCTCGGTTAGCGGCTAGCGTTCACCTATTTCGAACCGATATCGTGCCATTGCTGCACTTGAGCAATACAGTGATAATAACTAACGACTGACTATACAGGTAAAAAATTATTTGTTTTCATCACTAAAATAGTCTTGAAAGAAACATAAAGGAATTAATAAAGCATGCCGTAATAATTAGTAGAGCCGTAAATAGTCTGATTGATTTATATCTTATGGCCTTATCTTAAGAGCCATAAATGAGCTTACTAAGATAAAGAATTACGACTCGGACTATGGTAATATTGTTTGTTGGAATAAGTAGCTACCTACATATCACTATCTATTAAACATCAAACGATCATAACATGGAGATTTTCTTGTGTGTGTGTTAGGCTAAAGGTGTGTTCAGCACGTTCAGTAAAGTGGTACAATATAAAAAATAAACTTGCATAGCTTGACCACTGCAACCCCTCTAATGTACAGTCGTAAAGACATTAGAAGCTAAATGTGAAGAGAAGTATGGCAGTATGTGTATTTTCAGATATAGTTAAATATGCATGTATGAAAATATTGTACTGTTACAATAGTTAAGATCTTTATATTGCCTGCATTATGACGCTGTATACTATAAGCCATTTCCAGTGTCGTCGAGAGAGCCGTTAACTTGTCTGCCTTAACAGCATGAACAAGAAAAAAGCCTTAACGATATAAGCCTTTATTACTACATTACCATATAGGTATAAAAATTTAATAAACATCAACATAAACAGGTCAGGACAAAAATATGTATTAACTCATTTTAGTTCTTTTGTCTCCCAGTTTGAGATGCGGTTTTAAATTATTTTAAACTTCTAGTATAGTATATATATAATATAGTTCTGATTCTTGGTTCCAATACAGTTAAACTTTTCCTGTGACTCGCCGATTGTCTTAGGGTTTTTGTAGGCCTCTATTGTTGATCCTGATGTACAGGCGTCACAGCCTTACGAATGTGGGTAGAACTACTAACAATATAAAAAGTCCGGGCTCGCAGCAGGCCCGCAGAGGTAGATTGTGTTTTTTTTTTTTATCTCCAAAAATATAAGTCGCATTAAAAACTTTAAATGTCTACATTGTGGAGTAAAATAAAAAAATAGCTTTCATTTAAAAATAATTTTATTTATTTTGGTTTATCGTCCAAGTTTGAAAGTAATCTGTTCATAATTGCGACCTCTATCGTGCCGGTAAAATTACATATATATATAAACTTTTTAACTGGCGGTTGTTTTGGGGTCTATGGACTAGACCTCCTGTATAGAATTTTTTGGAAACTCCACAACTGGTACAAAACCAATAGGTAGACTTTTCTTCGATCGAATCTACCTAAAAGCTGCATAATAACGCAAAATCTCTCACATACGTATACGCACATACTGCTTATTTATAACTCTTTTGTGTCCATATTATTACATAAAATGTGATGGGGTGTTTACTACTTTATTTCATTTATTCCGTTTCTCATTAACGCGGGTGGAATGTGTAAAATTAAAGATTTTAAATAGTACATATTTTTTTATATTTTGGAACTATTCACACAGTTGTTGAGAAAATCCATAAAAACTAACTTAAAAAGTTTTCGAAGTTAGTTTTTATTGATTTTCTTAGTTACGAAATGCAAAATTCCAAAATGAGAAGATATGTACGATTTACAATCTTTAACTTTACACATACCACTTGCTGTTATGAGAAACGGGGGTAATAATACCTGGAAATTGAAACGGTCATAACTCATAACTTGTAAACAGTTTTTTTTTAATTCTTTTTGTAACTGCAGACTAGAATCATGGCCTTTCGGTGATTTAAATAAGTGTTCCATTGTTATATACACCTTGATTATTGTGACTTTAACACAATACTACAATTGGGGTGTATAAAGGGTTTATCCCACTAATATTATAAATGTGAAAATTTGGATGGATGGATGTTTGTTACTCTTTCACGTAAAAATCACTGAGCCAATTGCGATGAAACTGGAGACCTAGATTATCGCATAGGCTACTTTTTATCCCGATATTACAACGGGATCGGGACTTACCCGGGTAAAACCGCGGGGCGCTGCTAGTTGTTGTTTGTGCGTAATTGCTAAGTCGTCGGACTTGCGATCAAGTGGTTGCGGGTTCGAATCTCACCCAGTGCACTACCGGCGTGAACCCACTCCTGACACAAGCATTTAGCTTAGCTGGAAGGGTTAATAAGAATACTAGTAATGTGTGACCCACGTCACTAGTATTGTTTAAAAAAAAGAACCATAATCTTCCTTAGTATACAAGACTTTTTCAAACCTAACCTATTTTTTTAATACAATTATACAAGTATAATTAAGCATAGGACCCGCCTAATGATAATCGATTACCTATTAACAAACCTCGTCGTACCTGCGCCCCTCTCGCTTCGTTTTGTAGGGTAGAGATCTACTGTAACTTGCCTCATCCTCCTCGGATATGTGATATCTTGAAGTAAATTAAGATACGGTAGACGTGTGATGTTACAACATTAAAAATATCTAATTACACACACGTGAAGTTCATCAGGTGCTAATGAATAAAGCGATGCCAGTAAATAGGCACTTTGTTCAGTAGATTAATTTTCTCGTCCATATACAATTTTCTGTCGTATGTTGCTGAAGTTAGAGCTGTTACTTATCGCAAACATTTCACCAAATGTTGTTAAATTATCTACTGATTTAAAAGAGTGGCTGTGAGTTTGTTTACCCGATTTCTTCTCACAAGACGATGTCAAGCATTTTTTAAGGAGTTCTATGAATATTATTAATTTGATCAATCAATAGTAGTAAGACCAAAATCATGGTGATCTCCAGAAATCCAGACATGAATCCCTGCATATCAATAGCTGGTAAACCACTTAATCGTGTTCAACAATATTGGTACTTCGGCGCTTGGGTAAATGAAGAATGAGAATCCGACCAGAAAATAAAGACTGAAGGAACTTGCCCGAGGCTCCGAGGTTCGGTGTTGCTGACAACTTCACGTATAGCTCAGAGTTATGATATTGCAGTGCTACGTCTGGCCTGTCATCATGTACGGCAGTGAATCATGGACCCTGAAAGAGAACACATGCTTATAGGTGTTTGAAATATGGTGCTACGGCCGTTTCTTTTTTTATAATAAGAACTTGAGATGTGTCATCTTACACAGAGCCGTTTGAGCCAAAAGTAGGCAGAGCCTGTACTATGGTAACCAGACTGCTGATAAACATACTTATATATTTCTAAATACTTTCATTATAGAGATAAATTACACCCAGACTCAGGACATCATGCTCATCACACAATTATTTGTCCTGGGCAGGAATCGAACCCACGACCTCTGGCTCAACAGTCAGGATCACTAACCAGTAGACCAACAGACCAGTTGTACATCGTGCTCCAACGTTTCTATATGTCCCGAAAATTTATGATAACCATCAAAATAGCGCAAGCTGGAATTTCTCGGCCACGTGCCTAGACACGATAAATATCGGTAGGATTTTGACGGCCAACCTTCAGAAATTAAGACGCACATAAAGAAGCAGAATGAAATGAAGAAATTTGACTTTGACTTTGTTATTTATTCAATGGTGTGTTGAATGGTTATTTAACCATTTTCAAACCATTTTCACTTTCTTAGCTCCCGACTTCAAAAAGAATAATGTTTGTCACGGGTTGTTGGGAAAGTGGGTATACCTTTCCACAAGGGCTGTTTCAGATTTTTGATCTTTCACTTAGATTCTCGGAAGCGATATGTGCTAGAAACCACACTAAATTACAGTTACAGTTTGGTCTTTAGACTGGCTCGGGGACACACGTTAAAAATATACCACTGGTGGACGTATGTAGAAATATATGAAATTATTTTTATGTATGTCAATGAAATGAACAGAAACAGCTCTTTATAAACAAAAACACCAGTTAGTTTTTTAAGACTAAAATTAGTGTATTTATAAACTAACAGTGGTGCCAGCCGATGTCACGCTAATTTTCTGAACAGGGAAATCTCAATACTCCAGCAACTGAGATGAAGAATAGATAATTTCTTCAAAAACAAGTCTCACGATTAGTGGTATATTTACTATATAATTAATTTATATAAAATAATTAATAATACTTATGACACGTAACGAGCATAATATTTAATGAAGTATGTTTCTTATAAAGATAACGCAAAGATCAAGCGCTTACTGACACCTATATTATTATCAACGACTGACTGAACATTAACTTAATTAAATATTTTGTATAAATTTAATAGATGCCGCGCACTTCTGAGCAGCTCTTTAATAAAACCCATTTTACTGTATAATTACAGAAGGAACATTCATTATTTTAATCACCTGTCAACCATGCCATAGTACAAATGTTAATAACGCAGTAGGCAACGTTTTCTCCTTATAAAATAAATATATACCCTCATAGTTATGAGCGTATGGTTTTACTTTTGTGATTATTAGCCATATAAAACTTATTCAAAGGTTTGTAGTTACTTTCTTTGTTCCCGACTCCAAAAAGAATAGTGTTTTTTACGAAGAATGTGTTTATGGGATCCATGTTACAGGCTCGGCCTGGCCAGGCCGAGCCTGTAACATTTCTAAATACATACATATATAGATAAATGAGAACTACACACAGAACAAATGATCATGGTCATCATACAATTATTTGTCCTGGTTATGAATCAAACCCACGACCTCTGGCTCAGCAGTCAGAGTCACTAACCACTAGACCAATAGGCCAGTCAAACAACAACATTATGCTAACCTCCACATTTCCTAAAGACTTAAAAATCCGATGTCGATTAACTATCAAGCAGTACATTAGTCTGCTGTATCGACTTACACTGTGTTACTAAAGGCAGCCTAAAACCGTAGGGGAAATTGAACATGTTTCGACAATATCGCTTCTGTAAATCTCGTAAATTTTAATTAATTTTGTCAACAACTTAATCACTGACATAAACAGAAAATTGTAAATGTTACTCGAACGGTTATTAATTTTTAAAACAGTCGCTTATTTTAACATTGACTGTGTTACATGTTGTTAATTGCAATGATTAAAATGTTAATAAAAGGCACGATAACGACGCGAGGATGATTGAGCGCGATGTATTTTGTGTTTGGTTTCGGTATTTATGTGAGGTTATATTTTAATATTCGAGATGTTTGAATTTGTAATAGGGAACTGAAAGTCAACCTATTCCCATATTAATTAGTATCGGACAACCTTGATGGATCTTAGTGAACAGATAATTACTTGAATCCCTTGGCAGATCCCACTGAGAGAACTAATCTCCCAACTTAGGTAGTCGTAGGTCTGTATTTAGAACATAAGGCGAATATTTCAACGTCAATCTATATAATCATGTATTTCCACGGGAGTTAACGCGATCACGAAAAGGTATTTCGATGTTTTTGAAATTTTGGGTTCGCCATAAAAAATATCAAAAATATCGAAAATGTGCCGGGGGATGAAGAACCTTCTACCTGACGATCTCGACGATGGAGGGCATGCACCGCTGAGCCAGTCAGCCTGTGACCACGGCCAGTGCAACCTGGTCGAAACGTCAGGCAATTCCAAGGTATGTAATACCTTTTCGTGATCGCGTTAATTCCCGTGGAAATACATATTTATATCATGGAACGTGAAAGTTTAAAAGTTAGTCAATCTATATATTTACGTTTGAATGTAAATTTATTTTAGTTGTTTGCTCATGTGGTGTCATGTCGTCAATGACGCCTCGAGTGATTATCTTTGATATATAAAATTTAAATTATGCTTTGAGATTAAAATTTTGTTCATTTATGTTCTAGTTATACCTATTATCTTATCTGTGGTTATACTTGTTTGAATCATTATGAGTTCACAGTCCGTTTTAATAAACAAAAGGAATCACAAATGCAATACAATGCTGATGAAAAAATTAAGACTAGTTAAATAAATATCGACTTATTTGAAAATAAGAACCAGTAAACACGGTCTTGTAGAAGTAATCCGAGGTGTCTTGTTTGTTTTCCGGTAAAATACATGGAACTGAATTCTAATTAGAAGGTGCCAGTATTTTTTGCTCTTATTATTTTCGTTTACATGTAAGATATTCTATTGAAGTGTTACCTGGTGAATTTTAGTTCGTCTACTACACATCTTTCAAATCAAATTAGTATATTATCATTTATCTGCTACTAGTATACATACATACATATATATACATATACATTTTATTAAGATATGTTTTGTTTTTGTTGTAGGTGTTCACCACATTATACTTGTATGATGACGATGTAAGTGATAGGTAAGGTACATGACACTGAATTGAGTTGAAAAAGCGTAGAATCTTATCATCTATCACAAAAATTAACACTGCATTTAGGTATTTAACTATGCTCACGTCTCGCATATCATGAATAGCTAAGTGCAAAAAGAAATGAGTAAAATAAAAATTAACCGGACTGGACATCGAACAGCATCTTTCCACTTCAGCAGCTGATGTGGAAAGTATGGCCGTATGCTTGTTTGCCACTGACGAAGTATATATAACAAAAAGAACCTGGATTGAAATAGTAATTCCTTTATTAAAATTGGACTCATATATTTTATATAGGGTAGACGGTTTAATACATTAAAAATAGGCTGGTTTGATAATTGACATTCTCTTTCCATCCAACTTTAATCAATTTGAATTGTTATGATATTCGTCAACGAGATCTGAACGTACAATAATGCGGACAATGCAGAAAGGCTCGTCAATCAACCGAAGTCTACAAAGCTGGTTACGAAAGCTGTAAGAAAAATTGCACTGACTTTCGGAGGGTAAAAGAAACCTCGATATTATCCATGAACACAGTGGCTTTAAGTGAAATCTGGTATAAAAAAAAACTGGCACACACAGTCTCTGAATTTAATTCTGCCGTATGAATAGAGTAACAACAGTGCTTACCTTCAGCAGCAATTTTTTTTTGTACCACGTCGGTGGCAAACAAACGGCCCGCCTGGTACGCGGTTACCGTAGCCCATGGACGCTTTCAATTAAAGAGGATTCACATGCGCGTTGCCGAACCTTTAAAAACCTATACACTCCTTTCTCAAAGAACCCCGAAGTCCCTCGGGCAAACCAACCTCGGCAGGTGCGCATTCCATAGTCGTAGCAGGAGGACATCCGTCTGGAACCGGTTCAAGGTGTGAGGATGAACGCCAGCTGCAAGAGGTGCGGTGGCAGAATGCGGCTGTGGACATCATGTCAAGCGATAGAACACACACAAGGTTGCCGCCTCTCCTTAGGCATAAGGGTTCAATATCCTATATAATATATAATATAATTTAGGGAGCATCACAATTTGTTAAAGATAGCGGGGAAGCAAATAAATGGACTGCGTGTTAGACAATCTGTTTAAACCACACCCCTTACACATTCGACGACGTGTTTATAGTGTGGATGAGTTATTTCAAGCCATATCGGTGGGCCGCAACATCAAGTACCGTAAAGTGCCTTAATATAATTCTGTGGACGGCTTCTGAATAATACGTTCTTACCATAAGTAATGAGACATGTATGACCACATTTCTTTTTTAATTATGACTCAATTGCCTAAAAACAAAAAAAAACCAAATTGAAGTTTTAATAAAAAGTCACACAAACACATTATTGTATTACACCTTTGGTCACCTTGTATAAAATTGCTTCAAGCTCATAGCTTTACGGAGCTATGATCTTCGTGCAAGTTGACTGACAGGCCTCGCCGGACGTTACCACCCTGAATCCGTTTCGTAATTATCGTCTGTCTATTTTGTAATTATCAACTCCTGACGGAGCGGGCGGGCAGCGAGGCTTCCGCAGGCTTTATCAGACGCAATATTTTAATCAAAAGACCTGCTGATGTTCTAGCCTGTTCAAAATCACAAGGTAAGCAAACACAATTTTAGTTAGTGTCTCAGTACCGCGAGAAAACGCAGTTTATATTCCTTATTTCATATACATTCGCCATACAAAGTACGAAAGCTTCATGGTGAACCATTACCACAGATGGCTACAATAATTAGGACGACACCGTCAACCCTGCACTACCGTCAGTTTAATTGGAGTTGAGTTACATCCTTCCGGGTAACCCTTCGCTCGCCAACTAATTAGTCGAGGACGAATTTATCATGTTTAAGAAATTTTACCTCCTTAAATATGATTTATGGCTAATAAAGGGTTTATAGCACAATAGATTGCGCTTCTAAAGGAAAGTACGAATTATGTTCTATGAAATTGAATTTAACGGTTTTCTTGTGAACACAAATTCTTGTTAAAAGTTAATTATTAATGAATCATCAAAGTAAGTACAATATCTAGCAAGTTAACAATGTAATAAGTAAAGTTATGTTAATAATCTACAACAAATACATAAAAAGGATATGGTCTAATGTCGTGTGGCGACTTCCAGAAAGTTCTCGCACCGGTAAGTATATTTACAACTTCCCAACATCAACCGTTGGGCCGCGGCCTACCAGGCATGATCACATCGCCTGGTCGGAGGAACCTCCCTTTGTGTTGGAGGGACACAACACCCATTCCTCCACAGACGCAAAGCGGTAATCTGTTATCGCTTCCCATACCAGACATATCGTCGCCTTAGTGCTTATTTGTCCTATCGACCAAATTGATCGAAAATTAACTTTAAATGTAGTATTGTTAAGACTTAAATTTTAAGGAATCTTTAAAACTTTTTGTTTTTAAAACAACAAAAAAACCATTTGAATTTTATTTGTGACATGATACTGTAATGGCCATTTTGTGATTATTTGTTTTATGTCCAGTTTTTGTTGTATATCCTACGTTGTAAGAAGCGTTGAGTGCTTGAATGTTCTATGTCCACTCAACCGAACAATCACAGCCCACGACGCCATGTCACTTTGTGCTATCACTAATGAGGTAGTGTCCTAACTCCACATTCCTAATTTTAGTTGTGCATTTTGTTCTATCTCCATACAAAATCTGTAAAATCATGTGTATTTAGTTACAATCATTAGATGAAAATTATAACAATCAATTCATTGGTAACTCATGTATTGAGAAAACCATAAAATCTCCAAACTATGGTTTTTTTTTTCAATAGAGCAAAAAACTCTTCGTCCTGTAAAAACCAACCAATGGTAGACAGTAGACACGGTTGCAATTTACGTCTAACGGGCAAGCAAAATGTACGTAATTGTACAAGAATGCTTTAAATAATCCGTCGTAGGTAACGCAATGCCGAGCACTTTCTCCATCGAAGGACGTGTAGTGGACGACAACGGAGCAACTGCGGTGGAGCGATTTCTCCGTACACGTCACACGATATTTGTGTTGAATCTTGCCTAAAGGGCTCTTACAAGATCTATGTGGTGTGATTATGTTTAATATTGCAATGCCTTACATTTTTAAATCATGGAGGTGTATAATCCATATTACTTACTGTACTCCTGATAAACATTTTAACAACTTGGTTTGAGTTTAGGAGTTTTTTTTGTGGACCTATTTTAAGTCGCCATTTAGATCCAACTAAGCAAAGCTACTATAGGTTCTTAAACACGTATAAACATACATAGATACGTATTTTGTTTTGAAGATCGATATACCTGTATAGTTTACATATAAGTAGATATATATATATATATATACTATTGCTTGTTTGTCTGTTACGTTTTCACGCGTTAACTATTCAACCGATCATCATCCAATTTTGCATACAAGTTGTACAGAAGGGTACAGAGAAGGACATTGGGTAGTTAGTAACACTGTATGTCTGTCTGTCTGTTATATTTTAACGCCTAAACCACTGAACAATTTTGATGAATTTTAGTATAAAGGTAAAAAAGAGAGTGACATGGGCTACTTTTAGTCGCGAAAATAAAAATGGAAGGTATAGGCGATGAAAGTTTGTTTCTGAGAGATTCTACACAGACGAAATCACAAACACCTGTTGTACTACCTTTAAATGCAATAATCACATTAGATGACAACCTGTTGACTTATTTACAAAGAAAACTCAATTTCTAAGGCAATTTAGGTACATGTTGTGCATAATTTGACACTGCAGCAGTGACCTCATGCATAACCTAAATGTATAGCATTGTGGAAATGATGACGTCACGAGGCAGGTGCACTCCGGGTAGATGTTTTCGCTTATACTCGCCCCAACGATGAGCAAACATTCAACGTTCCGTAAGCTAACAGTTTCCTAACTTAGTATGACGTCTTCTGCTTATGATTTGCTTGCGTTAGCTTCTTGTCCCGTCAGATTTGTGACCAAGGCAGAATAAGGTTTACAGTCTACTTAATGAGCATTACAGAATATATTAAGTTAAAACTATTGTGTCTTCCTAAGTGAATGGCTCCAATACATGGCAATGCCAAACATTTTGCACGAATTTTGCAGCAGTAACTTAATGTGAAAATAGACATATATTATGAATATTGCAGCTACACAGTTATTACAAGTTTAAAAATATCATATTTTTGTTTCTAGAGAGAGGGGGCTCGTGGCTAAGTGGTAACCGAGTAGGTTAACACATTGCAAGGTTAAGTAATACTAGCCATTCTTAGCACATTAAAACCTCTCCGTGCCTCGGAGAGCACGTTAAACCGTCGGTCCCGGTTGTCATAAGAACATCTGTGGCCTTCTGTACGGGTAGTTTGAGCCCTAAAAAGTCCGACAACCTTTTTTTTCTTTTGCGTGTGGAAACCCCCTCGGGCCGTCACACCACCGGGGTTTCGGTGGGGCGGTGTGTAAGAATTGAACCGACTTTAACCACACGGTGTGCCATACTGCGCCTAAAATAGGAGGGATCCGGGAACAGCTTTTATTAAGACATCCGGACCTCTCCTAGCGCCTGCCCGTAAAGCGCGGGCACCACCTTCGGGTTATAACCTCTTAACTAGGTGACGTCCAGGCACACGCGGACGTCACCTTATCGTGGCTGGCCACGATAGCAGGTGGAAAGGAAAAACCCGTCCCGTCCACCTGCGGCCACACTCAGGGTGGCATGAGGCTCTGGGAAGCGTGTTCGCCTAGGTCCGTGTCTAGATCCTCCTCCCGGGCCCTCTCCGCCACCTCCTTCTACGAGATGATATCCTCGCAAAAGGATGCGACCGCGGTAAAACTACTCTCGCTACCGGCAGTCATACGCTCCATGGCCCTCCAATGACTGCAGTGAGTTCCCGACGCTGCGTCGCCCAGACGGAACAAACCGCCAGCGCATGCTGAGCCGAGTCCTCACTGCAGTCGCAGTGGTGACAGGCGGAACTCAATTCCCTCCTAGCGACCAAGTGCAGGTACTTCCCGAAGTAGCCGTGCCCGGAAAGAACCTGCGTCTGTTGGAAGGAAAGGGTCCCGTGCTGCCGCCCTGCCCACTCGAAAAAGTCGACGAAGTTTCTAGTGATCCTGCATCGCACAATGAAAGTTAACGTCGATTAGTATAATATAATACAGCTACCCAACATTTACCGTCAGGTCGTGGTCTGCCAGGACTGATCACCCAGCTCGGATCTGGTGAGTTCTGCCGACGAACGTGCTTACACTCACAAATCTCCGTATACATGTGACTTGGACTTAGCACAGATACACATAGAATGTAAATATACTACCTTTAGCTAGCAGCTTTGCTTTGGGAACAACACATTTTTGAAGAGGAAACTTTTTTAGGCACATTCTGCACTTTTGCTATGGGGAAAAAGCATTGAACTCGTGATCGTCACGCTAATAATACATATATAGATCCGCTAGAGGGCGCTAATCTAAATATTGAGTTCTGTCAGCTCCTTATTACTTAATCTTTAAAAATATGATTTGTTCAATAAAGTACTTATTGTGTGCGCAATTCATATGGTAAAATAAACAAAAACATAATTGTAATTAAGGTGTAAATTTATAACGCCGTTTTATGTGTTCACTTCTGTCGGCAGTCCCACGACTGCCAATTTTTTTTAGTAGATAAAAGTACTCTATATTCTTTTCTATATAGTCAAGTGTAATTATTTTTTCGAATAATTTCCTAACAGGCTTTCAAGGTGTGATCAGGCATGCCATTCTATTACAACACATATTACATTGAAGAGTAAAATGAAAAAAATAGTTTTCAGTTTACAGTTTCGGAGCTACGAATTTTTTTCCAACAAATTTTGGTTTTTCCCCCCTGCCGAAGTTAAGGATGGAATCAATTAGGGTTCATATTAAAAAATGTTCGTATTTACTATGGGCATGCTATTAATGTTAAACGGTCCTAAAAAAATCCATAGGAAAAAAGTTATGCTGAAAAAACTGATTTTTGAAAATCTGCAACCCCAGTCCCCCCCTCCCTTTGGGGGAATATTCCCCAATCACGAACTTAACCTTCATTTTTGCCCTGTTGATTTGTCGTCCAAGTTTGAAAGCAATCGCTGCATAATTGCGACCTCTATCGTGCCGGTAAAATTGAGGTACATACATATATTCATATATATATATATACTTTTTACTTTTTAACTGGCGGTTGTTTTGGGGTTTGGGGATCATAACTAGACCTCCTGTGAAGACATTTTTGGAAAACTCGACAACTGGTACAAAACCAATACGTAGACTTTTCTTCGAAAAGTCTACCTAAAGCTGTATCCTAAAGTTGGTATTTTTGAACACAGAGTTCCTTGCATAACACAGTCTAATTACTAACACGGGAGGTAAAACATCCACCAGCATATCATCAGTTCATTGTGCTACATGGTAGAAAAATAGTTGTAGATTTAGTATAAGTGTTCTACAACCGTATTTTTATTATAATTGTTTTTATACAGAGGAAAATAATAAATAAAGAATAAACATGTCTATGATACATACAAGCTCGATGTCTTAGTAAATACACTACATTTCCATTTGCTCCTCCTAAATTAATATTAGCAAATGTTTTCTATTCAACATTAGCAAATTTATATGTTATATATTTATCGACTTCAATGTTTTATTTATTTATTTATTATAGACATTTTATGTACCTACATTGTACGCTCACATTTCAAGAAACGGTGAAGTTATGGGTGAAATAATCCAACATCCGTAATATGAAGGACTTCGGATGTCGGGTGAGACTTAAGCTCAAAGTGAAAGCTGAGAAATTTCTCAAAGCAGCTGTCTGAAAATGAAGCTAGTAACACTAGGACTTACTCATTTTAAAAAGATATTTATTAAGGTAACCTAATACATTTTATTTCTCTTCTTCTCATCCCGGTTCTTAATTCATAATAATATGTACCTTTATATTTTATGAATGGTCACTCGTAATTTTACCACGAAACCGTCAAGGTAGAGTACCTTGACGGTCTCGTCAAGAAAACTTCGGTTTCTCATGAAACCCACAAAACCTTCTACCACGGTACCCTCAGGATTATAAAATATTCCAAGCCAAACTATTATTAAGTGATTATATTTTTAACAAATACATAAAATGTATTTGTTTGTAACGTCAAAATCACAGCTTTTTACGAAGTGAATAGGTATGATTGTTTACACGGTACTTATAAAATTAATTTTCAATGATATTAAACATTCAGAATCCTTCATTCCTACCCTAAACAGAATTAATGTCTCGAAGTGACTGTTGATCAAACAACTGATTGAGACTACATCGCTTATTGAGATCATAGCCCAGTCATTAAAGACATAAAGGGGCCTTTTGCTACAAAAGGTTAAGAAGAGTTCTAATTTGGCAGAGTTGGGTGTCCTAATTAATATTCCGAAGAGAATTCCGGCGATTCCATATTGAAAAAATTGTAGCAAAAACCATTTTTCGAGAATAACTAACCTGTTTTGGTTATGACCAAAATCCAAGCCTCGAATTAAAGTCTCCATGAGTAATATAAAATTAATTTCAATAGTTTACCGAGAGTTCAACGAGCGAAGCCGCGGGCACAGTTACTAATTAATACGATCCCTGTTATTTCAATTTATCTGAATTCCATTCGGTTTCCGAACTCAATAATATCACCCGTTTTAACATACATTTGATCAACCATCTCATTAACATATAGATGGGGTCCCGAAAAATTCGCTATCCAAATTGTACCATCCCTTTTTGTCCCTTCGGGCTCTTGCCGAAGATAAATTAAGGCCTTTTTTTTGTTAGTCCTGTGACCACTGGGGCGGATTCGAGACATTCATTTGGGTTCTGTATACATTACACGAAGGTATTGAAGATTCTGAGTAGCTCAGGTTAATTATTTCGTTGGAAACTTGATTAGCCTGTGTAAGGGACCCACTTTTTGTTTCGCGGTTTGGGTGCCTTTGTGCGTTCTGTTAATTAAACTTTTGTTTTACAATGGCCTTGTTTTATTAAATGTTCTCGTTAAATGTGTACTTACCTTTAATTTATTTCTTCCTAGCATTGTTAATGAGATACCTAATATTTCAGAGGCTTAAATATTCAGAGGTACTTTGCTACCTTTTGTGAATAAAGTAGTCGTTACAAAATTAAACGTCGTTACATAGTTAAAATTTTGATTGTTACTTAAGCTCCTAGATACTAGGGCCTTGCCCGGAGTAATGCCGTGTATATGCCGTCCGTGAGATATCCATTGAGAAGGTGTGTGGATTTAATCTCCCATTGAAAGATTTACTAATAATTGTTCTGAGTCTTTGTTGTTTGTATCTGTATAGGGATAATTCCCAAGTTACTTACTTATATGTTTAAAAAAAAAAAATGTACGTTTTTATTCGAAAAATTCCAACTACGGCAAATTAAAACCCCCGTCTACTCCGTTTGTTAGTCCGTCTACGTCTGGCGAACGGACAAACACACAAGATTTTATGCTCAAACATTGGATCCCTTAAAAACGAATCTATACGTGAAGATAAAAAAATTGCATGCATGGAGTAGTGTGTTATTTGGCATGCCTAGTTCAAATTTATGCAGAAATTACTGCAGAAGGCTCAAAGGCTATAAATACAGTAAGTTAAATGAAAAAATAACACATTAATAGTTTAAGCTTAAAACACGCCACGTAACAAAGATAATAAATAAGTGATAAATTATTGTGAAAATCTATAAATATAATGGAAAACTCTCTAGAATATATTTTCTTAAGTGAATAGAATATTATAGTTTAGATACAATAAAACACTATCTATCTTGATACGTAGATCTAGATACATATTAAGCAGCCTGCTTCATGAAATCATTAAAACGTCTATAATTATTTCAATAAAACTTATGTTATGTAGGGTTTCGATTCCCAGCAGTCGCGGTCGAAGTCATACCAATATAAGTTTCCTTCGTCTTTATCTATTACAAAACTTGGTTCTTTGAGTCCGAAAACACATTCCATATACAAAAAAAAAAAAACCTGTCCGTGCGTTGAATTTATACTTTAAATAAACTGAAACTCAACTAAGGCCTGTGAAAATCAATTTACTAACCAATATTGGGAAAATTTATTCAATTAATAACCTCCACAGTAGAACAAAGGTGATAAATGTCTCATAAATTAGTTCGTGGAGTCAACAAGGTTGGTATAATGTGTTCAAATTAGTTCGTGGAGTCAACAAGGTTGGTATAATGTGTTCATACGAACGGAATGGGCCCGTTTGGGTGTGGCAAGTATACACTACTGTGGGACTGTGTACTGTGTACCTTTATAGTACACAGTATGTTTTCTTTTATCGTTATCGTTAAAGCGCAATTTGGACCCAAACTTAGCAAAGCCTGTACTATTGGTTGTAGATCACAGATAAACACATTTAGATACATTATTTTTGTCTATACATATACATATATTTGCAAATATTTGTAGATAAACAAAAAATTGCATTAAGCGCAAATCAAATCCGCGACTTCCAACCCGCAGGCCGCCGCACTACATACATAGGTATACTTAAGGAAACTGCCGTATAGCATTTTTTTTACTGAAAACGATTTTAGCATTAATAATTTTTGGCTATGTAATAAGCAAAGTGTTACAGAAAGGTGATGTAGAAATTACAGAATCGTAATGTAAGGATGATATTGTAATTGAGAGTTTTAGCCAGCCTGAAAAAAATACTTACTTAAGTACTTAGAATTATTTAAAAAAAAAAATCTTCGGAAAGCGGCACATTTTCTACAAATTCTGACCAATTATTACGTCCTTCAATTTCAATGATTTCGTTCATTTATTTTTTTATGCGGACATTTCTGGACATTCCATCAACATCCTTGGTATATATTTATGGAAATAAACTGATACAGTTTCATTCACGTCAGCTCTCTTCACTTCTTATTCTCTGTTTCCAAATAATTATGTAAAGATCTTTGTTAAAATATCACCGTTTTACGTTTTCCTCGACTGTACTACACGACCCTAAAATCTGAACGGGGTGTTCAGAATTTAGGGTCGTGCAGTATACGTGCTAGTTATAAATAATTTTCTACCTTAAAAACTAGTTAAATCAGTGTTTTTCCTTTAGGTACATTTCGAAGAAAAGTCTACCTATTGTTTTGTACCATTTGTCGAGTTTTCCAAGAATTTGTTTACAGGAGGTCTAGTTATGATCCCAAAACAACCGCCAGTTAAACGTTTATATATATATATATATATATATATGTATATATGTATGTACCTCAATTTTACCGGCACGATAGAGGTCGCAATTATGCACCGATTGCTTTCAAACCACCCAGACCAAAATTTGTTGGAAAAAAATTCATAGCTCCGTAACTATAAAACATTTTCCATCAGTAATATTTTTAAATGAAAGTTAATTTTTTATTTTACTCTACAATGCAGACATTTAAAGTTTTTAACGCGACTTATATTTTTGGAGATAAAAAATTAAAAAAAAATGAAATCTACCTCTGCAGGCCTGCTGCAGGCCCGGATTTTTTACACAGTGACACAGTTTCTTGTGAGGATAATTTAATTATATTGGAAGAATAAATTGGATAGTTAGAGACATTTAGCAAAATATTTTTCCTTAGGTGCAATCTGATAAGTGTCTTGATTCCACTAATGCTTTCATATATTTTCAATTTAATATTATTAAAGGTTCGACATAGCGTTCATTACGTAGGCATGCCGGTACAGCCACGCTTCAGAACATTCTAGTGGCTTTCTTCAGCCGCCTTTCACAATTAACCTTTTTGGTCAGGGTCCAAGACTTTAAAAACATTAATGGTCATAAAGAACAATGGCCAAAAATTGTCTCATTATTTTAAAATGCACATAAATAATATTTATACCAAAGCAATTTATTGTTTATTTTGAGATTTTACAAATATCTAAATGTTCCAATAAAAGCCGGCATTAAATCTAGTTTTTAAAAGGTTATCAACGATCTAATAGCCAATCAACCTCTTGACAGGCAGGAACTTTCTTGGACGAAGTGCGAAAATGAGCTTTATTTGAGTGTCATAAAGCTCATTTTTGCACTTCATTAAACTGTCGACAGTCAAAACTGTCGCGTATTTCTCGGAAATCAAACCGTGCTATCCTACCTTGTCACTTTGACAGATCACAGAATACATGCGCTTTTTTGTCGATGGTGTTGTTTTGTGTGCTTTAAAGACAAAAAACATTCGCGCCTTTTTTACTTCACAAATTGAAGACCGCCACTATCGCTGAAGTGCAACATTATGGTGGGACTAATTATGACAACATAACCTACAATATCTTTATTTTCCAGCTGTCTCGACGTAAAATGATTTCACTTATGGAGTCTACAAGTGACGCTGAATCGTTCGACATATTTTTTGTTTATGTGCACTCATCTTTTATGTCAGACAATTTATAGTATGGACAGCTGCCATTGTTCTTTGATTGAAATTGTGAATTTCTAGCCTTAAATTAGCTGCTATGCTAAACTGTAGTGCTATGCACACTCTATTATTTGTGCTGTTTTGCTGAAATCTTCAGAAGGGGTAAACCCAGTTTGTAAGCAACAATTTGAATAGAAATCTGCAATGCCTTTTTGTTACCATTGTGATGAAAATGTTTTTTTTACTTCATGAAGCACAGTTACTATACAGGAAACTTTTTTTATGCTTTACTGTCCTGTTGGTCTAGTGGTTAGTGCTGACTGCTGAGCCAGAGGTCGTGGGTTCGATTCCCACCTGAGTCTGGGTATTCTTTGTGTCCGTTGTTTATATGTTTGTGAAGTCCCCCGCGACACAGGAGTAATTCCTAATGCGAGAGTTGTCTTTTTAAATTAAAAAAAAAATAAATTATTAGTGTAGATGCACATTTTTAAACAACATATTATTAGGAATTATCATGTCAATTTAAATGATTTGGTTTTTTATGAAGACATTTTCAGAAAAATCTGGACATTCCATCATCATATTTGGAATTGAATACCCATAGTTTCCCTATATATAATATCAGGTGAGGGAAGCGTCTCGTTGAAGACCGTGATTCATGGTCCAGAGCGAGAGCTCGTGGGATTCAACCGCCTCGCTTTGCGAGAAGGTAATGTATGCCAAGGAGGCGGCGGAAAGGGAATGGGAGAGAATTGGTATTCTCCCGTCCCGCTGAAAAAAATTTAGCAAGGAGTCGTGGATGGATACATGACCTGGTTATGTATCCATCCACGACTCCTTGCTACTTTTATCATTTCATCGGTCTAATTAGTGTAAGAGTTGTGTACATTTTACACAGTGTAAAGAAGCAGTGTAAATTATTTCTTCAGCTAAACCTAGATTTGATCGTAAAACATAAAAAAGAAAACAACAAAAAGGTTGTCTTTCCTAAATTGCAAGGTATAGAAATGAGTGAGACTTCAAGAATAATTCGGTTCGGAAATCTTTCCTTTCGATTTATGATTACCTTATATATGTAAAGGAAAGATTTCCGAACCAAATCAGCAAACTATTTCGGTAAATATAGCAAAACTTGTGTAAATAAAACATTCTTTTGCGGGAAAATACATAATTTATATTCGGTGTGACATTCTGCCATATCTTTTGTTTACCAAGACCTATAACTGTTCAACACAATAATTCTCTATGACCAGTGATGCTTATAAAATCTAGAGGTTTCTCTAAGCCATGTCTGTGCAGTGAACTATAAAGCAAGAGTGCGCTAGAAAATATCAGAAATGGTCGAGTTAGAACTATGCACTCATAATAATAATGACAAGTGGCTAGTTTGACCTTTCGGAGTTCATGTATGCACAAAAAAATTTCAATTAAAGGGCTCAAAAACATCAAGATGTTTCAATAGAACATTACCTGTCTCTATCTATGTATCAGTCATTAAAGTTTAAAAAGGTCTCACCGAATTCGATTCACAATCGACATAAAGAAAAAACAATAGTTCGGTAAAACAAAAATACACGCTTTAATCATCCTCCGCGCCTTTTCTCAAATAATTTGGGGTCGGCTTTCAGTCTAACTACGAAACGGTCGATTTTTCCTATTCTTCGATATTTTACGTGAAGCGACTGCCATCAGACCACCACAACTCAAGGACTTGGCGATTTCGAAGTCCTGTAGTTAGACCAGGTTGTCGGACTTTTTAGGGCTCCAACTACCCGTAACGAATGCCACAGATGTTCGTATGGCAACCGCGACCGACGGTTTAACGTGCTCTTCGAGGCACGGAGGGGTCTCAATTTGTTAAGAATGGCTAGTATTACTTAACCTTGCAATGTGCTAACCTACTCGGTTACGACTTAGCCCCGAGCCCCTCAAAAATGAAATACTCGCTTTCATATCGAAACCGAAAAGAGTTCCACTATCCATCTCCTTCGTCATCAGACCATCGTTACCAAGCCCAATCTGCTGAACTCGACAAAACGAATCACATTAGTCCAAACTCGAGGGTTTACCTAGTAGCCACTGAAGGGTTTTACCATCCACCTCCTGGCTTCATCATCAGATCAGCTCCAACATGCCAAATTTTAGTATTGTCATACAATATACACCAAAAAAATGTTTTATTTCAAGCGACGGTTGCGTAATGGCTAAGGCGTCGGACTTGCGATCATGTGGTTGCGGGTTCAAATCCTACTCAATGCACTACCCACATAAACCCACTCCTAAAGGGAAGAATACTAGTGATGTGTGACCCACGGTGCTAGAGTTCTTTAAAAAAAATTTATACGACTTATTAGAAGTAGGTTAAAATTAAGGTCCAAAATTTCTTTACATAGTTAGTTAAGCTAATAAAAGCCTGTTAACAACGGAAAAATTCAGCCCAAACCCTCTTATTTGAACTCCATTAACAAAAACTGAAAAAATTTACTTATTTAAGTACCTCAGATAAGTTATTTATTAATCCGAATTCATACTACAAGTAAAACATTACTATATAAACCTTTTAAAACACCTACACTAATGTAAATGGACGTACGTACGCACAGAGATTCTAGTATTTACACTGAACGGCAACCGAACCCTGACCTTGCAGTAGAATCATTTACGATCATTCCACTAAATTGGTATTTTTATTATACTCCATATATTTGTTAGTGGGCACACAGAATGAGGCCCCAGAACCTGTCTCAGTCCTTGAGGGATACGTCGCGTCTATATACTACCATAAATTGAATTATCGGGCCCACGAAGCGTCGTCTGACAACCTTGTGTCCAGGGGACCAAGTTATTGAATTTATTTACATACATACATAAGCGGAAAAAAGGTTTTGGAACAAAAATATGGGTTATCATATATCACGTTGGCGAGAGTTAGGTGTTTGGCAGATCCGACTCGTGTCAGGCAATATTTCACTTGTCGATATGTAATACGTAGCTGTGTTTAATGATCGTGTTGAATAAATAAAGAGTGCTGACGTAACATACGAGTACATTTTCGGAGAGATCGTTTACGGATTAAATATGTTAAGTAGTAAGCATCGTTGGTTTTTCTAAAATATTTCAGTAATTTTCTTTAAGACACATGTTTGTATATTATAACTTTAAACGAGCATTTATTACATTTACATATGTAAATGTGTATGTGCGTGTTCTGTATCTTGGAAAAGACTAACGATTTGGATCAACATTTGATAGATTAAGATATAGTTTTAGATTAGGTACGTTTGGCCTTTTAAGTTTATATATTTCAGAAAACATGAAAGGGACAAACGCAGTTCGGTCGCCCAGGTATACTATTATTAATTTAATTTGCATGTTTTATTAGACAGTGCTTTTTTTATGCAGCATGGTGGTATCACCTCAGTATAAGCACTCGGCGAAGTGGTTATGTCGACATTGTCTAACCAATTAAAATACGGATATCCGGATACGGAGGATCAGGTGTAAATTAGGAAGGAACTCCCTAAAGCCCCTACGGACTTAACCTCTTGGCCATATAACAAATAGCCCTAAAAAAGTGAGCGGGAGCCGAATCCCCCTTAAATTTAGAAAAGCGTGCTAAACAGATCACGCATGTTATAAAGAAACAACTGTGTATATAAAATCAATAATAATAATAATTCCACACACGGCCGTCTGATCCCAAACTAGGCAGTGCCTGTACTATGGTAACCAGACTGCTGATAAACATACTTATATATTTCTAAATACATACATATTATAGATTACATATTAGAAATTACACCCAGACCCAGAACAAATGATCGTGCTCATCACACAATTATTTGTCCTAGGTGGGTATCGAACCCACGACCTCTGGCTTAGCAGTCAGGGTCACTAACCACTAGACTAACAGGCCAGTCAATGTTATTAAACATTATGAATTAAATACAGGATATAAGTTTCGTTATTTTAAACGCGTCATTGAATATGATATGTGTTTTTACATTACAAACGGAAAAACTGTAAGAGACACACATAACATACCTACTGAATTGTTGAGAAGTGTCTAAAGTGCACCGATGTGTTTTCAAGGCACACAAGTTTTATAGTATGTTCTAGAAGCTCCTATGTATACAAAAGCTCGACTTTACGGTGTGTTTTTGTTTACTTCAAACTGCTGAGAAAAACATCGTAATAACCAACACACTGGCAATGAAAACTTTGAAATTTATAACACTGGAATAACAGCTATAAAATGAATTTAAAGCAATCCACCAACTGTAAAAAAACCGTCTCATGTATTAGTTAGGGGTATAATGTCACTTTAAGAGCGTTTACCATAATTTGTGAACGATTCCATAACAAAATTCATTACATTACCGTTTTTCATGCCATTACTTAAAATCACACACAGATAAGTCGTCATAGTATCATATTATATTCTTTTATACAACAAAGTACCATGGTGAAAATAGAATAAAGTACGGTATTATTCATTTTAGTTAGCAAACTATTTATTTTATGTAACATATAATATCACATGCGTGCAAGGTATCTTTGTAGGCAAGACTCCAACTACGACGTCGGACAAGTTAATTTACGTGTTAAAAAGTTCTGGTGAATTTCAGGTATGTTTTTTTGCATGGTGAAGGTATTTAATAAATCTTGTTACACATTGAAATACAAATACTGTCCTTGTCTTTCTACTTTTTATGAATGACAAAAACTTGTCCTAGCAATTCCACTGCATAATTTACTTCATTCAATCGAGTCGATTTGAAATAACTGTAAGTGGAATGGTTAATGACCAAAGAACACGACATACTTCATATGAGGTACCAAACGAGGTCAGAAACCACCATAAGCTGTGATTTAGTGAGTGCGCCATGGTAATTTATTTAACCTGAAGTAATATTAATGGAAGTTGTTTAGCTGATGTCAATATCTACCTTACGGTGTAGACACAGCCTTGTTGGTAATACGTTATTTGATTAGAATTTATTGAATTTGATTAGAAAACTGGTAGATAGTGCTTTTGTTTCCTGTATTACCGTGGCATATGGTATAAATGAATCAGCACATAACGCTCACACGATATCTCCTTAGGAGATTTGTAATACATTATCGCACATTTCTTTTTGGTTCCATGCAGCGCTGCGTAATGGCTAAGGCGTCGGACTTGCGATCGAGTGGTTGCGCGTTCGAACCCCACCCAGTGCACTACCGACGTGAACCCACAATAACACAAGCATTTAGCTTAGCCGGAGGGGTTAACAAGAATACTAGTAATGTGTGACCCACGTTACTTGTAGTCTTACTTAAAAAAAAAATGTGATGTTGCCACATCAAAAATCAAATTTATTGTATTAAAAATAGGGGCACACTATAATAGATGATAGAACCGTTCACTATTTAATAAAAATTAGTTGTTAATAGACAAAATTTGACTAGTTATACCTAGTTGATATATATTGTTGAATATTGAGGTTATAAAAGACTAGGAATGTATTATATGTTGATAACAATCACTTGAGTGCTGTCCGAGGTACGACCAACATGGCAGTTACTGTTAGTTAGTGATTTTGATAGTTTATAGCAGTGGTGGTGAGACTGTTATGAACATATGAAACAACCTATTGCCCTCTACCAGGTAGGTTTCTGACTCAGTGCTGCTATTGATAATAACCCAACGCTTAACGTAAAGAGTTTCGTGTTTTAAGCAGTAGTAAGAGGTAAGGCCTGTACGAATTGACTGCAAATTTAAGCCGATCGACAAGAGTGTGATGAGCAGACCTACCCGTTACCACTTGAGTGATTTTTACGAACGTTTTCTTTCTCGCAGCTCGAAAAGCCACCATTTCTGTCAATTGCCGATTAAGGATTATTTTTGGGCGAGCAGAGGTCCGTTCTAAACGTTGTGCAAAGAAAGAGGTCTAAAGGTCTTGTCGCTTGAGGGTTCCAGAGACAACCAGCCTGCCCACTCTTTGTCCTCTCTGTTAATTACATACACGCGGAGAAAGACATCCTCTCTTCGTCAAATGAAAAGAGGTTTTTGAAAGGGCCAGAGTTGATTATGAAAAAAAATCTAGCTTGGCACTCCTATATAATGGATAACTACGTAAGGTGCGGCATATTAAGCATTAAGAAAACCTCGGATAACATTTATTGGATAACTTCACTTAAGTTGCACTCAAATGCAAAATATCTCAACCATTACATTGTCAGCATAAATAGCTCCTTAAACATTTTACTCGACTAAATTAAAGCGACGCGAAGTGCTTCAATATATCAAGTTTATTTCAACATCAACTAAAACCCGGGTAATAAGTATAGTTGCAAAATAAACCACTAAATATATCGCAGGGTTTTTTGTAAGCGGTACTTTTGGAAGCGGAAATATAATAGCCTGTGCATGAATACTATATAAGTTTTATATTATCACAATACAACTGCAACAAGCCAACAACTTGTGGCCATAATTCACGGTTAGTTTTAATCACTCGTTAGCCGACTCCCCTAGGCATCGTTAGCAAATGGCGACCGCCTCTCGCCTACAACACAATCCAGATGCTTTTAATAGCTTTTTAACCAAATTACTGACGCAACCTCCTGGAATATTTTGAGATGTTGAAATGTTTATTATTATAATCTGTACTTATAAAAGTTGAAGAATTGTTACAAGAAAATATGTAAAAGTTAAAGTAGTCTTCCGTGTCTCATTCAGGATTTATTTACTATGTTGAAGTGTTCATATATATTTAAAAGAAGAATAGACGGCTTCAAACATGTGAGTTGAGATGATGATGATGATTATTGTGAATGAGTTTCGAATCCACTGTAATCAGCACATTTTAACTTTAAGCAAAAGTCAGTTACGTAGTTTGTCTTATTCTGTTAGTCGAAGTTTAGATTTTTTTAATCCTGATAATTTAAAGTGTATGAAATCAATGGTTTGCTACTTCACTAGCAATAGCATATATATTATGGCAACTCACGAGTCACAAGTGCGGTGCGTTGCCGGCCTTGAAGGGAGAAGGGCCTTCAGTAACCTCACTCACTCGGCGAAAAGCAATGTAAGGATTGCTTCACTGCCGGTTTTCTGTGACGCCGTGGTATCACACTGGTCGAGCCGGCCCATACGTGCCGAAGCATGGCTCTCCCACGATAAAATACGGTTAACCATATTTCATCCATTTCTGGTTGAGTCCATTTAAAGTAGAATAAATATTACATTCCCCTCCAGAACCTACCTGCAGTAAGAGAGGAGCGCACTGCCTCGCTCTGCTTGACCCGTTTCAACTCGCTCATCTGCATTTTTTTTTTTTTTTTATATTTGAGTTGCCAAAATGACTCTGCCCCGCCTGATGGAAAGCACAAGCAGAATCCAAGGTTCATGATGCTAAAAATAAAAGTATTGTTCAAAGTTACTTTGAAATGTCTGATTAATTTAATTTAAATAAATGTATGGCTCGTGGCTAAGTGGTAACCGATTGGGTTAGCACATTGCAAGGTTAAGTAGTTCTAGCCAGGTCAGTCTTAGAATGGGTTTCTTAACACATTGTGCCCCTTCCGTCCCTCGGAGAACACGTTAAGCCGTCGGTCCCGGTTACCATACGAATATCTGTGGCATTCGTTACAGGTAGTTTTAGCGATAAAAAAACCGGCAATCTGGACTAACTACAGAACTTCGATATCGCCTAGTACCTACTTGGGTTGTACGCTTCACGTAAAATATCGAAGTTCGGCCGTATCGTATTTAGACTGAAAGCCGAACCCAACTTAATTGGGAAAAGGTTGGAAGGATGACGATGAGAAAAAAAAAAGTACAGGCTTGGTCGTTGTAAATCAAGCACTGATCACGGTGGTAAGATCACTCACTATAGTCAGGCTGGAGGTGGGATGCCTGCTTTCCATCACTACAAGTGTAGGACTGATGTTTTCTGGAGTTGAGTAGGATCACCACGGCACTATGAAGGGAGGTGGGAAAGGGTTGGCAATCCACAAATGACACCACTGACGTTGGGAGTGTTTATGAACACTTTGCATCACTCGTCACAATTACAGAGGGAAAAAGATAGAACACAATAAAATATACCTAACAATTTATTTTATTACTGTACCTTGATACTCCAATGATTTAGAGTATTGTTAACATTTTGTCATAATGTTTGTGCGTGTGTGTTTGCCTATGTAGGCAGACACACACGCACGTCCACGATTTAAGTTGCCTTAAATGTACCCACATTCATTATGCAATGTGGCATAAAAAGTAGGTAGCAAAATTTGATATAAATGTACCTTTGCTACTCGCTTAGACTTCCTAGGCTAGATTTCCTAGGAAAATGAACAAGAACGGATAATGCGTCCTTATTTATTGTAAACAAAGAAATCACTTAGGTTTTTTTAGAACTAGCAAACTAACTCTATAACACAATTTTGTCAAAATAAGGAAAATTGTGAATGGCGAACGTTAGTTGGTTGAAACCCAAACGTGACGGCACTGCCATGATCCTAGGACATTGCGCACGTTGCAATTTATTGTATACGTGTCGGTTTCCTTTCCTACCAATATTTTCCTTCCTTTGTGAAAAAATCCAAATCATATATTATTGTTTGGCCAACATTTCTATTTGATAAAGGCGTGAATGACTGCCTATGTCGGGCCAAAACTGTAAATAACTATTATTTAAAATATACGGTTTTACTCACGTGTATATTTCGGGGATGCCCGACTAGTTTCGGACCCTTTATCAAGGGGTGAGGCGTCCTGCCGCGCCGGTTGCAGGTGCCAGACGCCCTTTATCAAGGGGTGAGGCGTCCTGCCGCGCCGTTTGCAGTTGCTAGAATCTGGCATCTGCCATGACGCCATGGCACGGCCATGTCTGCGATGGCATTTTGCAACTAGCACAACAGTTAAGTGTCAATGTTCATAATGGTCAGACAATATGATAAATAACGAAGTTTATGTAAGTATTAATCACATAGCCCGATTTTACTTGTCATTGTTCATATTGCCCGGGCATTATAATTAGTGCAATGTTTAATCACTTGGCCCATCACATGTTCATTTATTTTTTTTTGCGTAATAATTAACATTTGCGAACAGAACAGTCAGGCAATTTTCGAAGAAAGAAAAAAAAATAAAGATTAAAAATTTTGTAACCAACGCTTGCTTTTTTCAATTAGTCAGACAACGATAAATGAACAACAAAATATATTATATACATATAATATCGAATGGCCTGTTGGTCTAGTGGTTAGTAATCCTGACTGCTGAACCACAGGTCGTGGGTTCGATTCCCACCCAGGACCAATAATGATCATTTGTTCTGTATCTGGGTGTAACTTATCCATAACATGTATGTATTTAGAAATATATGAGTATGTTTATCAGCAGTCTGGTAACCATAGTACAGGCTCTGCCTAGTTTGGGATCAGACGGCCGTGTGTGAGATGTGCCAAGTTATTATTATTATTACTTACCCATATACAGAGCTTGACCCCATGTCAGAGGATTCAGTTCTGATAACTTCCATTCTGCCATATATTTATCAATGTACATACTAGAAGATCAGAATAACGCCGCGCATTCCGTAATGGCATAACATTCTGTCGTGTACATTTTGAATTACTTACATTATGTATATTCCTATGTAGTTGAAATTGACAACTAGTTCAGTTTATAGAGCTCTCGCTCGCGGTTTCTAATATTTACATCGTATTCATATTATAAAGGCGAATGCTTGTGAGGATGAATGGATGGTTGTTTCTTACTCTTTCACGCAAACGCGACTGAACGGATTACGATGAAATTTGGCACGAAGATAGATTATAGTCTGGAATAGCGCATAGGCTAAAATGTACGGTTACCCTTGGGACAGATTTCACCAAAATTTCCACGCGAACGAAGTCAGTCAGGACACACAGAACAGCTAGTATTATAAATGTCTGTGTGTCTGTAAAGAGATAGACGGGACCTTGGAAACTTTTGGACCTTTACTTTTTGTCGCGAAAATAAAACTTAAAGTGGGTGAAATGGGGTATGAAAGTTTATTTGGGAGACCAATTATTTCTCAAGTTTAGTAATACAAAAATTCATTATATACTTTAGGTAAGAAATTAAGAATCTGATGAACAATAAGTACCTACTCAAAGTGTTCATTCTACACAGACGAAGTCGCGGGTACCAGCTAGTACATGTTATAAATGCGAAAGTGAGTCTGTTTGATTATTTGTTTGCTATTCTTTTACACCTTAACTACTTATGCCGCGTTCCTATAATCAAGAAACGATTCGTTTTGGTTACAGATGGTAAAATTTGCCTTGAAAATTCAACGAAATTTTACCGTCCGTAAGCAAAACGAATCGTTTCTTGATTATAGGAACGCGGGATTAACCGATCATCACGAAATTTGCATACCTATTGTCAGGGATACAGAAAAGGATACAGGATACCTTTTATCCAATAAAAAATAAAGTTTACGCGAGCAAAACCGCAAACCAAACCTAGTTCTTAATTCGGGTCTTTTAAATACATATTGCTAGTGCTATAAATCACCTTTTGTTGTCGCCACAAAAAAACTCTTATTTTTTTTTAAATAGGGGTAAATTGTGGTATACCACCGTTTGCCCGAATTTTATTTGCCCTAATATCATTTGCCATAATAGTCAACAGCCATAATATTATATGACGTAATATTCATTTGCTCTACTCTTATTTGCTTTCACGTGCTAGAAGCTTTGTTTCCCATAAAGTCACCTACCATAACATAATTTGTCATAATCATTGTAAGCCCTAATTATCACATGCCATAATTATCATATGATATAACATCATTTGCCATCGACATTGGGTGTGTAACATTTGTTATATCAGAAGAAACTGGATGCAATTGGGACTTTAGGGCACCCCGACTCGGATAGGTTAGGTTAGAAGGGAATGGCGGGGTCGTTTGAGCGAGCGAATAGATCCCGCCATCCCCTTCGTGGTAATTTTTTTATAAACCATCCAGAAGTAATGATTATTATGGGTAAATGAAATTCGGGAATATGATGATTATGATATGTAATCTTAGGGTAAACAATAGACAACCGTAAATTGTAGTGGATGATAAAACGGTTCTCTTTTTAATCAAAATAATTTTATTATGAATAGTTTTACCACTGAAGCTACGGTATTGGTCCGTCTGACAAAGCGGGCGGGTGGGTGATAAATTATATAACGGTCACGTGAGTGCTGATCGAGGTATGAACAACATCGCGGTTACAGTTATTTAGCGAATTTGATGGTTTATAGCAATAGTAGTGAAATTATTGCCAACATTAAGTTAACGCTATTTGTGATTAATGGAAATCCTATTAAGCACAATGACCTTAATCGGGTACTGGAATATTACCTGTTACCTATATAATAAAAATAATAATAACATTGACCTTTGTATAACGGGTTAATCGAGAAATTTACCCGAACAGCAAAGCTTTCATGCGAATAACAAAACGAAGTGAGTGAAATGTTATTCATAGAAATAGACCATTCCTTTGACAACAATACGTCTATTTACAAAAGTTGGTTTTTTGAAAACTAAATCAAGTAAGTACTTTTTCCTCCTCAGACCCTCGAAGCCATTAGATTAAAGGGCAGGCTTATATGATGCGGCCAGTCTAATTTTCTTCTAAATTTTCTAAGAACTCATTTGATCTACTTTATCATACCTTTTTATAGTCCTCCAAGAACGTTGTTAACGCTTTAGTTATAAGGTTTTATGTTCAAAAAACCTATTTCACTTTCATACATTTTACCAAACAATGGGAGGACATTACTTTAGCTTATTACTTTTACTTCGGACAAAATTACCTGACTTAGGTACTTTAATGGTGCATTAGCTGCCTTAGCGAAATTCCTTGAAAATAACTACGCAATATTTTATTATTGTAACACCGTTGTCGATCGTAATATCATTCTGTATAAAGTATATTAATTTTATAAAGATTTTTCTTTTCTTATTTTTTTTATAATCACAGATGTTCTCTGTTGGTACACTTCAAGGACGGGTACTGTCAAATCAAATCAAGTCTCTTTTAAGTGTATGTAAATTTTTTTTGCAAGAATTTTTAGTAACATTGTTGTAAATGATAATTTAAAAGTAGTTAATTTTACCTTTCATGAGCGTTACTTTCCCCAAAAATACACACACTAAAAATACACTTTTATATGTGACATTCATCATACACTTAATCTCAAAAATATCTGAAAAATGGAATATATTTTTATGCAACTAATTTCATAATCAAGCATGACGACATTGTGATGGTTACCGATGACTTTAAACATTCATAAGTCTAGTAGCGTCGTTTATCAAGAATGTATTATAAATAAATAGTAATTTGAATTTTAAATATTTTGGTTTATATTTAACTAGCAACCACCCGGAGCAAAGGAGAGGAAAGCATATATTGATTTTTTCCGACATCTTCAACAATAATCGTCATATTTCAGCCATTTGACACAAAACCTTAATACACATCTAAACCTTCCTCATGTATTACTCCGTCTATTGGTGAAAACCGTATGAAAATCCGTTCGGTAGTTATTGAGTTTATCGCGAACAGACAGACAGACGCGGCGGGGACTTTGTTTAAATATGTAGTGTTTTAATCGAATAAAGAAACAGCTAAACGCTGTATTAATACCACTAGTGGTTTTAATACAGCGTTAGGTAAAAGGTTGTCTTTGTCTAGACAAAGACAACCTTTTCGTTCTATGCCTTAAAGCTATCACTCCCATATGAAGAAATAAAATTACAGCGCAGTATAATGGTACTATGCTGTAATTTGATTTGATTTGACTATGTATATATAGGGATACATAGTCACGAAATCCTATTATAAGCACGTACGTATTGCCATCTGCTTTCTACGGATCTGTAGTCTAAATGTTAATGCGTGGTCCACGGGACAATACTATGCAAATAACATCCCCTGATATTGGCGCAGTAATGTATGCGAGTTCGAATAACACGGTGGCCGCCCCGAACTAGCGATACCTGAGCCGCGCTTATTTCCGTCCACGTATCGATATGTCTATGTAGGTACTAAGAATGCTTTCTTTTGCATTGATTCTATTGTTTTATGTATAATACGAGGGTTGAATTCGTTATTTGAGGACGCGAGTTGGGGTACTAGGAGGTGGACGACGATTGTAGTACTGTTTATTTGTTAGAGCTACACCTGATACGTATTTCGGACTCTTAATACGTCCGTCTCCCTCAACAGTGGCCAAAGGGTATGATATTTTGAGCAGTAAGTTTGTATATTTTTTCCAGAGTATACATATACATATTTCGTCGATGGCCTACACACCGTTTTGAGAAACTAGTCAAACCGCCCGCCGTATAAGCGACTACGACAATCTTTAAGAATTATCCCATCCACATTCCCACTATATAATTATGTCAAATAAATACAGTGTCCGTTTGTATAATATTTACTAAAAAAAATATTTAACTGTTTTTTGTACACCAATGGAAAATGTAGAACAGACTTGTTCTATTTATACGGGCATAGTAAAGGACAAACTCCTACTACTTTGTCCGTCTCACACTGCTGGGTTCGTCCGCTCTTCTTACCCGGTTCAATCTATTCTTCTGTGGAATGCGCTTCCTCTCGAAGTCACTTACACTTTTAAGGTAAAAGTAAAGGAGCTCTTATTCAAAAGATTGGCAGAATCAACTCGTCAATAATAATAACATCGTTATATGTATTTATAATAGTTTATGCTTATTATATAGCTATGTATATGTGTATAGTGTATATGTATCTGTGTATATATGTTAGACTAAAGTTACGAGTATTTGTGTAAGTATATATGTGTGTGTATATTCGTATCAAATTATGTACTCAATTGGTAAATAAACGAGCACAAGTCTCCCAATAACCACGCCAAACCAACTACTATCTAAATACCAAACCTACACTTACCTGTTTATGAACTGAACTCCTTGTTTACACCAGGCGACAGGAAAGCAAATCTAATATTAACTAGAGTTGCTGTACGTTTGTTGTATGATAGCGGCGAAAGATAAACAACACGTTTTCTGCCGGTTTTTCTATTTGCAAGGAGTCCTTTCTTTATACGTTAAGAAAATAATTATTTATCTATCTGACATTAAAGTCAATACTTTGTTGTCCTTAAGTTTTTTTTGCAGGTAATGTTCAAAAGATATATATAAACTTTATTGGCTTATCTTTCGTCAAAGATGTGTGATGTATGAAGATGCGGGTTTCGAACAAAAATGCATTTTATTGTTGACACAGAACTCCTTTTTATTACAAATATTAATTGCACATAAGAACATTTCATACAAAAATAGATCCTTAATTAAAAAGATTCCCACTAAAACAAACTAGAAAACCGCAATACAAATAGATAATTACATAAATAGGTATTTAGAACATTTTGATTGATATCCAACTTCAACTTAGTGGAAATGCGCAATTTATCTAGCACTTCAGATGTCAAGAAGTTTCCTAGCAACTCAAAATTTTGTGACACAATTTTAAAATGTTATTTGTAATAAATTATAGTCACTTGATTAATTGACCAAACCTTCAAGTCAAAGCAAACTGACGACATTAATATACCATTAAGATTTATTGACAATATTTATTTGTTAACAATTCAACAATCTATCTAACATTTATATACAATTGTGATGGTAAATGGTAACATTTCATCTTTGACTTAAGTAATTTGTCTATGATAACGCGAGCGAGCGACGTCGCGAAGTGAAGCGCACGACACACTACGTGCGCTTATACGTATCTACTACAGTATATATCACATTATATTCATAAACGCACCAGGTAATATAAAACATGTAAATTTGCGACTTTATACAATTCTTTTTTTTTTATTTGTGACAATTTTATTTAAATAGAAAAATCTAGTCTAAAAATATATCTAAATCGGCAGAAATAAATGAATGATTATCATTAATAATTACAATTATTAACACCTAAGAAGCTTTACTACTTAAAGATAATGTTAACATTATGACAAGTCAAAATTTATTTTAGAACTATATAAAATTGTCTAATAGAATCAATATTTTATACTATTTTAGTCAACTTGAACGGTTTGAAGTAAAAATTGTACAATTTTTAAAACGCTATGGTAACTTT
The DNA here is from genome assembly GCA_949752705.1 of Callimorpha dominula. NCBI lineage: Eukaryota > Metazoa > Arthropoda > Insecta > Lepidoptera > Erebidae > Callimorpha > Callimorpha dominula. The sequence goes on from OX457005.1 coordinate 5,533,291, forward strand.
GGGCCTATGAACTAACCTACAATTAAAATATAATATAATTACAATAACGCCTTTACTGAGAGAGCCCACAGATCATATAATAACATTATGTGGCATGAATTATGGCTTTTAATTGTCATTTAAGGCTGTATTCTCACAGCGAATAGAATGCGATTACATTCCATATTGCGTGTAAAAGAGGAATTGCAAGTATTCGTAACATTGCAGCTCGCACGCTCCGCCAACAATCATTCCGGCCTCGAATCTATCCGCTGTGTAGACGTAGCTTTAATGCTCCGTGTTTGCTGAACCTTATAGGAATGTAAAGAAAATGACACAAACTGAGCAGGTAACGAACTGGTACAAAACAACAGTACCTACAGAACACAACAAAGCATCAGGTTTCATAGTACTAAATAGAATTACAATACTATGAAGGTAGATGAAAGGGATAGCTGGTGTGTAATCAAGACAAATAATAGACTGGCTAACATCATCAAGTCGCGAGAGCGCAAGTGAGGTAACAGCAAACACGCCAGCACTAAATAAGGACTGTCTCGATATACTACTCTCGGAACCGACGCGAATCGATAATATTAATTATAACTTTATTGAATCGCCTATCAATTAGACATCTAATATCGGGTGGAACAACTTTGCGTACGGTTCCGTATTACTCGGCAGAATCGATTTTACGATTCGATAAAACTAAAGGGAATGACTGATGTTTCGAAATCGTTTATTTTCGATAGTTATTTGATACTTTTTATAAACTCTTGAGAGAAAAACGTAAAAGTGTTCTGTGTTCTATGGACCAAGTGTCATAGTGTAACGTGCTACGAAAACGTTACGAGAACTCTTTGTTCAACTAACAATTTAAAAAAAAAAACTAACTATATTACATACATACATAGTCATTTTAAATATAAGACTTTAGTACTTCGACTGGTGATGCGATTAAAGTAATATCGACCATGATACAGATAAATGAAAGTAATCCAACCGAGCGATTTTCCGAAGAAAATTAACATACCTTAAAGCTTAAAACCTACCTCATTCCTTCGTCATTACAAATTATCATTAACTACGTATTTGTTTCATTAACTAATCTAAATGGAATATTCTTTGTCAGTATCACGGTCGAGGATAAGTAAAAGTTACAGTTGCGGTCAGCGTCTAAGCTAACTGCCCTTTACTATACGCCAATGGTGGTGGCAAACTAAAGTCATCCATCCTATCATAATTGTTTCATTATATACCAAAATATTAACAATCACGGACGTTTTATCGGTCGATAGACATAATAAATAACTAACAGAAGTAAGTGTATCGCATTGACTATATCGATAAAAGGTCCGCGTTTTGTGACTTTGTGTCATATATATATATTTGTTACACTGCGTTTAGAGCCTACAAAAAAGTGTGCTACAACAACCAACACGATTGTAATGGTCCTCTTCCGATAATAATAACTAAATATACCTACAGTATTTCAACTCTTGAACATCGAAGTAAGTTGACTTTCTGCCTATCTTCCTATAGGATCAAAGTTCGAAAACTAGTACAATTTTTTAATAATTAGGAATTTGTGACGACTTACTCTACCACTACCAAGACTGACATTGGGCTAATGTTACACGATCGAGCAAATAATTAAAACATAAAATCTATAAAAACCGAACAAAAGGCAGTCTAACAATCGAGGCACTTTATAAATTAATATTTTGTGGAGTCTTAAGCGAGAGCCTTAGGCACACGTCTTACACGTGTAAAGTTGGTGTGCACATAAAATCGACTTTATCGTTTATTTTTTGCACAAATTTTAATATACCTCCTTAATTACGTTGAACGGTTAAAGACATATAATAAAGATAGATAAATTAATTGAAATACAGAGTTTACCTAAAATATGTCAAAGATTTATGTCAATCGCGTAACTATAGCACACTACTAGTTGACATACATTACGTCATTACTTACGTCTACAATCACAGCGCGCGCTATGTGGAATGTTCGAGAAGCTGGTCTCGCTCTGTCTCTTTCTCACTCACTGAGAATTCAATGCGGGAGGGTAGGACAGTGACATCGTCGTCGGTGCATGACAACGGAGTGTACACGACGCCGCGGGCACGCGTTTGCTTTGGCTGTTCCCGAGGACTACGTGCCTGGTGACAAGTAGAGAAATTAAAAAAAAAAAATAGGTAATACATAGGTGCATAACGAAATAATTATTTATATAAGTATACTTATATTTCTAACAAATGCACGTTTAATGACTTTAACTATAATTAGTTTCCAAATAACCTTCTATTCCAACTCGAATTCGTTTATATTCATTTTAAAATATCAATTTTTGTAGTTGATAAATTCGAGTTGTGTAGTCATGTGCGTGCGTCTGTGCCTCTGCCTAAGCCTGTGATTACATTCGCATAAACATAAAATATTTCATTTTTAACAATTTAGAGTGTGCTTTATCAATTTAGATTTTTTGTTTTTTTTTTTTTTACAATATTTCTTTACTGTTATATTATTTATTTCAAGACACTGTCGTAAAAATAATAATTACTTCAAAAACTTAACCTCAATCGTTCCTCACGATACCTATATCACTAAGGAAATTTGGATTATTTTTACCAAATTGGCTTAATTAAAATTGTGTTGTTAGCATGAGCCAAATTTTTGTTTGAAGAATTACTAAATGACATAATTAGTACTTCCAGATACAATAATACGGCTTGACATACAGTTTTTATACAACTGAATTCTTAAAAGTTTTCATTTCTCAATAAGAACACTATGTTCTGTTCATGCTTTTATTTTCTTTTCGACAGTTCGATGAGTAGTCAATTAGAGACGACCTACCACATAGGCGATTCGATTAAAAATAATAATTGATTTTATTTACGCCCGTTTCATATATTATATATAAGAATTGATTATGAATGGACTCAAGTGACGAATCTATGGTGTATCATCTTTCATTTCTTCATTACTCTAAGTTTGAACTTAAAATTTAAATATTTTGATGTTATTTATTGCAAATGCAATAAAATATAACTATTCATAACTACAGACGAAAGGCTGATTTATAAATAGTTATTATCGATTTATAAACATGCAGTATAAAACATTTTTTCCCATCACTATGTAGTACAAACCATAATCATTTATTTTGAAAAAAAAAACTACATTTACAGTATTACAATGTTTATGAAGAGTAACAAATAGTATCTACATAATTTTATTACTGCGCGGTTTAAAAGTTTAATTTTACAACTGAAACAAGCAACAACAAAAAGAAAATAAATGAATGCACAGAGTATAACAATACACCTTACCACCTACCTCACCCTACGACTATTTGAAACGAGATTGATATCCAATATCACAGATATACATCAAACGGTAAATCCCTCAGAAGGTGATTAGATTTCTTAGTCTAGTCATTCACAAAGCTAAGTGATTGCTATATAGTTACCTATATGCTATATAGGTAACTACAGAAATTATCAAGATTCCTTCACAAGAAAAACGTCTTAGTACTAGAAAGCTTTTATTTTCAGATATAAAACATAACATGGGTTGATGTTTAGTCACTTTATTATTCCCACAATAATAAAACATTTATTTATGTGGCACGAAAGCGTATCATTTGTTATGTCGTTCGGCAGGATGAGAATGTCGATACGAAAAGTATAATGAGAACATACGCAGTAAAGAATAAATGTTTATGTACAGAAAATGTCATATAATTTATTAACAAGGCGTTATGGAGAAAACATGGTAGCTGACTATCTATGCTACATATGAATAATAATAACATGTTTTATCGATCATCTTTTATTTGTGTTAGTAACACTGGATTAATGTTGGTATATGATTGAGTTTATGACAGTAGGGAGGTTTATTGTGTAGGTATTGTTTTATCTGTGAAGGATTTTAGCGTTGTATTATTCTGAACGTAAAATACTACCAATATGAATACTCCGCTATTACTGTATTTATAGATGATAATTATTATTAGTATTTCACATGAAGTAGAATTTAGTCGTTCGGTCTCGTAATATAGAACAAATTCATCCGTCGTGAGTGTGTGTGATGTACTATAAAATCCTTTGCCAAATTTTATAACAATTGGTTCAAAGGACGGACAACAAATAGACAAACATTGATAGTAATGACAAACAGGCTTACAGTGGTTAGGTTGTACGGTAGGTAACGAAGGATCAATGAAAGACCAGAAGAAAAGAAACATACGTAACGAAAACACTTTTTCCATTTTATTGCAATAACTTTCTGCTGTCACATTCAAAAGTTATCTGATTTCATTCGTTTTCTATTGACATGTATATGCCTAGGTTAAAACAATCCGATGTTTTTACTATGAAGAAAAAAGGTTGTAGGATCTAAAAATTCACAGGTACCTCACCGAGGGTGAAGTGGTATGTCGGACTCGAACCGACTAAAACCACATGGCCTACCCCCCCTCCAGATGGGAGAGGTGCGTGCGGAATCAGTCGCGCCACCGTCTCAGGCCTGCTTCTGCTGGGGTAACGGTCAGCCCAACCCGCTACCCCTAGGCCAGCGCTCATGGCGGACGGAGATCATTCAACGCTCGCCGGCGCCTGGTGCGTCTTCTGCGAGATGGGAGAGTGCTTGTCCTCTCCCGTTTCCATTCCGCCGCCTCTTTGGTCAACATCACCTCCTCGCAAAACGAGGCGGCGGAATCCCACGCACTCTCACTTTGGACCATGTACTGAACCATGGTCTCTAGCGAGAGGCTACCCACACCAATAGCCGTCACGAGGTCTACCGCTATTGCGTCCACGCTGAGCACTCCACTAGAGTGTGGAGTGCAGTATCCTCGCGACAGCCTCCGCCGTGGTGGCACGCAGATGTTGGCTCTCGGCCTATGCGACACAGGTACTTACCGAAGCAGCCGTGTCCGGTGAGCACCTGTGTCAACCGGTAGGAGAGGCTTCCATGTCGCTTCTCCAGCCAATCCTCCGGGTCTTACCGCCACAATTGTGGCGTGCCCTGCGCTTGGTCGCTCTAGTCGTTCTTTCCACTCGGTTATTAGGACCTGGCGGAGCTGGAACCGTTGCGCCTCTATTTCTCGAGGCGCGGGTATCAGGTTCCGCTCTAGTGCCTCCTTGCGCCAAAGGTATAATGACGCAAGGGCTTACAAAAATTACAATTACAATAGTACAATCTAAAAATTCACCTACCTATATATGAGTATGTATGTATACTGGTAAAATTTCTTTTTACATACTGGAAGTTACTAAGCCAATTTTGAGATTATGTCGAAATCATTGTTTTACTTAGCAGGTTGATATATTTTGTGATTATTTTTAATTGACGATACATTTATACAAGACGACGAGATGGTCACACGTTGCTAGTACTTTCTTTAAACGATCCATTTAGGAGTGTGTTCACGTCGGCCTGGGATCGAACCCAGCACCACTTATCTGACGCTTTAGCCTACCACCGCTTAATTCATTAAAATACAAATACAAAAGATATAATAAATAACATTTCTATTCAATACTAGTGGCGTCTACTGCAATACAGTCATGACGTGAAAGTATTCTTTTAAAATTCACTTTACATTTTTTTACTAAAAATGTTCAAAGTGAAAAGCTAAAGGGATAAAAGCTCTCTTTATTACAAAGTAAGCTATCAGACTCTAAATTAATCTCGCACGGTGGGCACCGCCGCTCAAGTCTTGATCATAGATAAGCCGCAATTTCATTACCGGACAAATTCATCGGCCGTATGTGGGAACGTTATTATTTTAAACTTTATACGCTTGTATTATGATTATACTATAAGCATATCACGATTATTTGGTTGAAGGGCTCGGACGTCCCGGCAATATTTGAGATACAGGTCGGTTGCGACGACTCCTCAATATAAATCATCCCGGATAGGCAATATCCCGTTTCTTCCACTGGCATACCTTACCTTTCCCTTTCAATATATTCTCAATTTTCCAATCTTTAGTGTGCTCCAAAGTGCCCGGTTGACGGCAACAAGCTTGCTCTATTAATGCCGCGTTCCAATTATCAAGAAACGATTCGTTTTGCTTACGCACGGTAAATGAAAATTCAACAAAACTGTACCGTCCGTAAGCAAAACGAATCGTTTGTTGATTATTGGAACGCGGCATAAGTGAGTGGGATTATAGTTGGCAAAATGTGGGTTTTTAATAGATCTCTGCTTACCGAGGATACAGGCATAAGTATCTGTGTGTATGTTTGATGATTATGAGTGACCAGTTATTGAGTATTTTGATAAAAAGTATTAGTATTTTTTTTTGTAAAAAGGCGGCGGTAGCATAATGGCACAGATAAGATAATAGTTACTTATAATGGCTAAGGCGTCGGACTTGCGATCAAGTGGTTGCGGATTCGAACCCCACCCAATACTCTACCGTCGTGTATGGAGCTTAGCTGGAGGGGTTAACAAGAATATTAGTAATGTGTGACCCACGTTGCTAGTAACTTATTCTTTTCAAAAAAAAAAAGAGATTACTTTTAGAACGAATGATGCGAAAATATCACCATGTGTAAAGCCTAAAGGGCTGTCTTAAAGATGAGATTCTGAAAGAAGGCGTGGATTTAAGTATGATAGTAAGAGAGCGTCTGAGAAATTATGAAATAAGTGTCTGCATTTATAGGAAGTTAAAAATAATTATTGTGTTACAAGAATAACTTATTTTTTAAGAAGCTAGCCAAAACTAAAGGCTAGTCAAATGGTGACTGAAATATCTTTTTTGTTTTTGATTTTTCCCTTTCTAGTTACAGACAAGTGGTATACATATGTAAGACATTAGTTGTATACCTCTGCGAGGGTTAGTCAGTACCTGCAAGACCATGAGCACCGCCACGAAGAGGCCGACGGCGGCGGCGCAGACGGCGAGCGTCACGACGGAGGCGCGCGGCCCCGCCGCGTGCGGCGCCGCGTGCAGCGCGCTCCACTCCGCGATGCGGCGCTTGCCCGCCACAGACGAGTTTATACATTCACCTACGCAAAGGTTTCACGATGTAGGTAACATAAAGTTCTTGTTGTTAACCTCGACCCTGTTGTTATCACTACAATAGAAGCTGCACTTTAGCACGCAGGTCGTGATTTGCACGACTACGATTGATAACATTCATAGACTGAATGGTCGCGCGACTGAACCATGTCAATAATTAAGCGTATTCTTAACATGTGATGCACCCAATACTTAACATACTATTTCTTTTGTCAAGTATGTAAGCACGGAATGACTAATCTTCGAAGTTAATTTTTCCCCACAATGCGACCCTGATCTATAAACTATAACGAGACAAAAAGGAGCAGATTTGGACATCAATGCGCAATCAATGTACATGAACTCAAAAAAGTTACTCTAAAGTCTAACAGATGTAGAATCTATATATCGCACCCCTAGATCTAAAGGGAGCTAACTCAAAAAATTTAATTTTTGAGATATGCACACCATCGAATTCCTTATCTCAATACCTACCGACCAATAAATCAAATTTAAAAATATCACCACTACTCGACGCTGAACGCTAAATTCACCAACACGGGCTGAACTCAAAAACTAAATACATATACAATGGTGCCGATTCTATTGTACACTCGACTAAACTAAAACCTGACTTAATTTCTTCATATGAAATCAACCTAGTATTCTTCGTAATAAGGTCTATTTGTTACTAGCATCTATTTCTCAGCGCCGCTAAATTTCAATAAAACCTGTTAACGTATACTCAACTTTATTTCCACGCAGCGAGAGGCTTCATTTATTCAAACGCTGTATAATTGCCGTATACAAACTTGTTCAAAACGAACAAGGATGACGTGTTTTTAATCTACACCTACGAAGACGCTTACTAAAAACACAGAGCAAAAGAGATGGCATTCAACGGATAGCGGCTCTCGCTACGTGGTATTAAAGTTTATTTAAGCGTATCAGACTTTAGTCGACAAATAAATTGCTTATTTCGATAGCGACTTATGTTACCTACTTGTTTCAGTTTGAAATAAGACCTTGTTTCTAAGTGTGCAAGGTTTACTTCTTATATGAAGAAAATTTTGTGGATTTTAATTTAGCGAGTGAAGTAAAAGAATTGGGGCCAATACATTGTTAAGTAATAGAGAAATAACCTACAAAACTTAAATTTTCAGCCCCAAAACATGATTAAAACACAAGATTCCTATAATTTCTTTCTTCTAGATGCATATAAAACTCCAAAACTCCCGCAGTGCACAGTTAGTTTTTCGCCTTTTTTGAAAAAATTGCTTTTTTGAGTTAGCTCCCTTTAGATCTAGGTGTGCGATATATTAATACGTTAAGAGATTTCTTTGTACGCCTTTTTAGTCAAATTTCGCACACTTAGAAATGTGAAATTCTTAAAATTTGTATGAAGAAGTGCAAAAATTTTTAGTCAATAAATGTTGTAAGTTTAAAAAAGCAACAGGCGTCCATAACCTCGAAATAATTGAACAGATTAGGATGTATACAGATGATTAGGTAATATATAGTGAGAATCTTTATCATCCCGAGTTACAGTGGCTACCTATAAATTTAGAAATAACTAGCAGTCCCCCCGCGGCTTCGCTCGCGTTGTATATATTTATATAGATAATTTTGTGCGAAACCCTTAGGTATCGTGTAAATAACTGTATGAGCTTAAAACAAAACTTTTCAAATGTTAATAACATTTTGACGCAGTCGGTTTTTATTATTTTATTTTTTTATTAATTTTGTTTTGCTTTTCTATTCAAGAAACCATTGATGTTGGTGGACCTGTCATGGTACGGAATGTCTATACAATGACAATTCAAGTAATGCTGGTCAATGATGTAAAACAAAGAGTGAAAACTTCATAAGTTATGGTCAAAATTCGACCTTCAGGCGATTTCTTTTTTAAGGAATAGTTGGTAAATGAGTAGACGGGTCACCTGATGGTAAGTGACTACCGCCGTCCATGGGCACCTGCAACACAAAAGTAACAAGTGCGTTGCCGACCTTTAAGGCTTTAAGGAGAGAAAAGGGGGCAGAGGGGGGGGGGGAGGGAGAAAGGTTAGGGCCTCCGGTAACCTCATTCACTCGGCGAAACACAACGAAGCGTTGCTATAAGGCCGATTTTCTGTGAGGCCATGGTATCACTCCGGTCAAGCCGGCCCATACGTGCCGAAGCATGTGTCTCCCACTTAAAGCCGATCGCTTGTTTATATATTACTAGCTGCGCCCCGCGGTTTCACCCGCGTAAATCCCGATGCCGTGAGAATATCGGGATAAAAGTAGGCTATGTGTTAGTCCAAATCTCCAGCTATCTACATACCAAGTTTTACCGCAATCGGTTCAGTAGTTTTTGCGTGAAAGAGTAACAAACACCCATACATCCACACATCCATACATCCATACATCCTCACAAACTTTTTTAGTATTAGTAGGATAGTAGGATAATAAGTCCATACAAATCGCTTAATATTATTGGTCTTACCGAAAGCTTGATTACCATCATAGTATAATATTAGTATTCGTGGTGTAATCTTAATGTATACAACTACCAAGATAAGGACCTTCGTTTATTGATTCGTTTTTATTTTGGGGAAATATATCTGATAATAGTCCCGTCATTTCATACACAAGGACATACGCCTGTACCTTACCTTGTAATGCTATGTTTTGTTTAATTATGAATAATACCTGACTCTGGATGACAGTGGCAGCAGTCATTCCCTGGAGTTGAGTTGGTGGCGCCGCGCTCAGGGCAGCATGGCACGCATTGGTTGTTTAGTCTGCGAAAAAGTGGAAAATATTATAGAAATGGGGACGGCAACCAATTTTTTTGTTGTACAGAAAAATAGAAAGTGTTTGTTTTTTATCTTTAATACATATAAATACAGTAATTAACATTATTCACTAACAACATTTACTTAACAAAAAACTATAATTTATCAAAATATGTCATTACTAGCAGTTCCCGCGCACTTCGCTCACGTGTACATAATTATATATTTTGCGCGGAACCCTAATTCTTTTTCCAAAATAAATTAGCCTTAAATACTCCTTATAACACAAGCTTATAGCACCAGCAGCAGTCCGGAGATTAGCCGGAAAAAACAGACAGACAGACATTTCAAAAACTGATTCTTAGGCGTAGGTGTCGAAGAAATAACTGTATGAACTTAAAAAAAACTATTATTTTGACATTACAAACAGACACTTGAATTTTATTTATTTGTATTGATGCCTATGTTACCCAGAGATAACGTATTCCCATTAGTAACTTACAAATTCACAAACATGTTTAAGTATTTTAATACAGACATTTATGAAATGCATTCTTTGATCACAGAAGTTATAAAAGAATAGGTACCTGTTATTTTAAAAATGACGTCACAGTAACAACTTATTTTTTTTTATTGCAAAAAATAGCAATGAAATGAAAGACGTAAAACTCGCCAACGTGTCAATCTGAAACAGCTTTGTTAAAGGCGGTCAAAGTGTCCTACTTTAAAGCCCTTAAGACACTCGTAAAGCATTCTATATCACGCCTCTGTCCCACGTATGTTACTCGAGGGTAGTCCTTCAATCACTGAGGAGCTTTCACGGGCTGTTACCACCGTCCGCTTTACATTACTTCTTCGTAAGGAAATGTTATATTGCAACTTAGCCATTGCAGCTCTAAGAGCGAAAATGTATTTACAAACATTTATAAAATTTAAAATAACCATAAGTTCACACACCTTCATAAAATAACAATAATTGCCAATGTATTTTGTAACATAATACAGGGATAATAACGTATGTGCCTGTAACATAGTCATATTGTGAGTTTTGTAATAGACACCCTTAAATAATACGTTAGAATAGAAGAGATTTATTTGCGTTTAAACACGGTTACAAATGATCCAATGTTATCGAAAATTCATGATTTTTACTACAGAATATTCAATCATCAACTGGGGATAGATTTACCTATTCGATTACCAACATACCAGTATGTATTGAGCAAAGGGCTGACATTAATGAAATGAATTTTTTATGCTATTAAGATGGAGGATATAACCGGATAAATATTGGAAAATCACGTTAATTACAATAGAAACAAATAAGATGATTAGAAAAGCCAGGCCGCTAACATAGGCCAAGGCAAATTAATAAAAAAATACACCACAAACATAGCAGCTCCTCGTTTTTAGGAGTCGGTGAAATGAATCTAAAACTAAACTTTTAAACTAATTTATTTGAGTCCGAAAACTTGTTTACTTAATTTACTTGGGACTAGAACGGACGTCTGTGGTTAAAACAGTCTGTTTAACACTTTAAACACCAACATAATATGTCGTAGTTTGTGAGTTTTACACAATGGTTGCGTTGCTTTTTCGCGGGTGAGCCGTTCTCGCTGTAATTTTTTTTAGTCTAGCCAAACACAAGGCTAAAGTTGTCAGGGCCTTCGAGAGCCGCTTGTCCCACTACCAATTTATTTGAAGAGCTATTGAATATCATACATTGCCTTGGAAGTTAACGTTATTATAGACCACCTGTCGAGCTTCAAGCGTTTACATATTATCATATCAGAGAGTATATAATTAAGGCTACTACTCGCTTAACTATATTTCATGCTGAATGCTGCTAAATTCGTCCTAAAGACCGAAATCAAAATTGTGACTGTGGATGACTTAAATTGAAAATTGAGCTAAAGATAAAACTGCGACGGAAAAGTGGTAAATGTTGTCGAAAACTCTCATGATCATGACGCTGACTGTCATTAGCTGACGAAAAAACCATGATATTTTTGGGCTACCCATATTATATAACTCAATTTGCACAATTTTCTTAAAACATTTTGTCTTTCAAAATTTCCTCGTATTTTTAAATTTTGAGAAGTACAAGTTTTCGTTACAACTTTCCAACGTTTTAGGCGATGAGCGAGTATCGCTTATTACTGAACATCGACAATCTAAGCAGCCTCGTCTTTGAGTGCCGCTATTATTTTAAGTACATATATTTGAATAAATTAGTTTTTTTTCTATAGTACTCCTACTTTGTATGCTGTGCTTACACTCCGTAAACAACTCTCATTGTAACACGACTCACCTGTCTAATCTAAGCGGTCTTGAACACGTTGTACAACTAAACGGTCCAGGGCCAGAACATGTCCTACAAGTCCCATCACAGCTTTTACACTTTCCACTGCTAGCTTCGTAGTATTGGGAGCCGAGGCATTCCATACAAACTCCACCGTCTAACATGAAGCGGGGCGGGCACGACTTGCAGTGAAGAGGTCCTGAGCCGTCGCATTCTCGGCAGTAGTGATGGCAGTGTCTACAACCGCCGATACTTTGATAGAAACCTGAGGGAGAAAAACATTTTTACACCTGGTTTTGTAGGAAGTAAGAAAATGAAATTTTTAGTGAAATGGCCTCCTACAAAAAACTATCTACTACCGAACGGATTTTCATACGGTTTTCACCAATAGACGGAGAGATTCATGAGAAAGGTTTAGGTGTATAATTCATTAAGTTTTTGTGTAAAATAGCTGAAATATAAAGATGATTGCCGATGATACCGGAAAAAATCAATATGAGCTTTGTTAGCCATGCGAAACCGGCGCGGGTTGCTAGCATGTACATAATTGTGTAATAAATGCGTCGAAATAGTTAAGCAGCAATACGATTTAATTGATTGAATATGGAGGCCAGCATATGGCATATGTTTTTTACACGTTCCAAGTCTTCCAAGTCTAACTAAGTTCCAAGTCTAACCTTCCCTTACTCCTACTACTACTCCCTTACTTGGAACGTGTAAAAAAACACTACGGAACTTGTATTTATAGGCACCGCAACCGCATACTATTAGGTGTGCGGTAGGTACACTATTGTTTAAGGACTTTGTTGTATTAGCATTGCAACTCGTTAGAAATTAAAGGGAAGCTATGTAAGTTTTTTCCGCGTAAGACGTACACTACATAATGACGGTCAACATGATATAACAGTTCACTATTTAACAAAAATGAGTTAATTTTCATTATTATGAACAACCGTCCGTCTGACAAATGGCGGGCAATGGTGTGGGGACAAAAAGGCTATGCGTGCCTTATAAGTTTAATAACGGTCAACAACATCGCAGTTATTATTATTTAGTGAATTTGATAGTTTATTATAGCAACAGTGGTGTAGTTGTTGTTAAAACTTGTATATTAGCCGGAATCTCTACTAAATATAAATATTTCTGTACATAAAGGATTAAGTAGACTCCGACGCAGGCTTGCCATTCCCACGCGAAGCTGTCCATTTATTTATCAATATCATAATCCATTTTGTTGTTTCCCGAAACATCTCCATTAATTTAATCTATTGTGTTACGTATTGACGTTAACGCAGGATAAACACATATTTATTATACCAATATTCCCTTCGACAATAGCTCGCAAAGAGCTTGCTTGAACCTTTGGGTATTGTTAGATTGAGTTATGAGGAAATCATTGATTATGTCGTTATCCCTATTCATTTTTAGTGTATCCTACGATTTGAGGACGTATTCATAGTTTGAATGAAAATATTTACTCTGTCGTATTACAAAACGAGGATTAACACATCAACTAGGTGTACCTAATCCACCATTTTTATTGTTTTGTAATATTTAATCTTCGTACATAAATAAGTCTTTCGTTTTGTCTAAAGCGGACACAGCCAGTAAATAATTGTGATTTGTTGGCTGTGTTTTAGCATTAAAGGTGGATACATCATAAGTTATTGAAATCCAATTGAGGGTGGTTGTTACTTCACATACACCTACAAAAACGAGGTCATGTGGTCAGGTTCATAATTTACCCGAGGCACAAAAATGTTACCTATTTATCTTAGGTATTAATAGTTTTGCTAGATTTATTAGATTTTCAATAACAATAGGACTCTTATTAATACTGATTAAAAGTGGCTTAAGTCAAAAGTAGGTAATACAGGTACTACATTGCGTGATATATCAACTCGTGTCCCAGTAACAACATATCAATAATAATAATAACTCCACGCATCTTACACACGGCCGTCAGATCCCAAACTAGGCAGAGCCTGTACTATGGTAACCAGACTACTAATAAACATACTTACATATTTATAAATACATACATATTGTAGATAAATTACACTCAGACAGAGAACAAATTATCGTGCTCATCACAATTATTTGTCCTGGGTGGGAATCAAACCTACGAATTCTGGCTTAGCAGTCAGGGTTACTAACCACTAGACCAACACGCCATATGAGTTTATTATGGTTAGGGTTCCTTACGTCCGAATAAAAAACTGAACACTTACAGGAACACAATTTGCTCTGAACCCTACTGGAACTATTAGGTTGAAATTTGATACACATTACAAACCTGTGACTCAAAACACAGATGTGTAACGTAAATGAAAAGGGTTGTTGGGTTTCAAATATATAATTTTGAGATTAATAGTTTCACAGTTATTTAAGAAAATGATGAAAATTTACCTTCTCTCTCCTTCTCCGAAACTACTAAGCCTAAAAAATTTAAAACAATACAGAAAATAGTTCTACACTTATAGATTACAGGAAAACCTAAAAGAAGCGTATGGTCTTATAATAACATGGTAAATATCTCAAAATGATGCATAGAAACTTACAATTTCAAATCAACGTACAGAACCGATTTCCACGCGAGTTCAACTCGCACTTGGCTACCTTTTTAGAATTCATGTGTCCGCTGCTGCGTAGCATTTAACGATCAATTCATACTCGCCAGTGTATAACATCCCGCTATTAAACCATTACCTTGAGGACACTCCGGATGACACTCTCCTGCGGCGAGTCTCCATCCTTCAGGACATGAGGCACACTGGTCCCGTCGCGGACCCATGCAAGTGCGGCAAGATAGGTAGCACTTCGAACAAGTGCCGCGATCAGCATAGTACCTGCGTAAACAAAAAGTAAATATTGTTATGAAATAAATTACACGGATGATGTAAATTAAAGTTTTGAAGTGCTTTTTCCCCATAGCAAAAGTGCACAAACGTGCCTAAAGAAGTTTCCACTTTAAAAACCCACTATGCTTATAGTCCGCAGTCCTTTGTGTTTGAACAGAAATCTGTATTAATTATATTTATGCATTAACCTAACCTGCTTTATTTTTAAAACCGTACGAATCGTTTTGTGTCCGTAAAAAGAACAAAAAATAACAAAGAAGTAAAAAGGAATTGGGGTTACGATTGAAGTGAAACGTACTGTAGATGGGGAATGGAAGCCGAACAAAAACATATTTGAGGAAAACGGCTAAAATAACTCTTGGAAACATCAAGAGACACATTCATCGGACCGCTTTGTTAAGGACAGCGCTGAAAATTATTCGAAGCAAAGCCATTTTTACTTTTGAACTAATTTTATTTGCGAAAACGTATACCTACGCAGCTACGGTCATTTCAGGAGATAAACTATAGAAAAAAAGGGAAAATCGTTTAACACATACATGTGTATGAACAAGAAGTTATCTACATCTATATTGAAATAAACAATGCACGGGTTTAATGTGTTATGTTATGGATATATTATGTTATGGGTAATCTAACCTTTTGAAGGAAAGTGCAGAGATTTCTGCTCAATTTGGAGACGACGGAGGTAGCTCTACGTACAGCAGTTAAAAAACACAAATTGTGTAAAGTTATATTGAATCTGGTAGTTGAAGTTTTATTGGAGAATAATTTGCCGATTCGAGAATGACACAATAAAATTGTGAGAGTGATTATACGCACCGGTAAACGTTCACCATCAGGTGCCGCGTAAGCTTGTTTGCCAAACTCGAATGTAAGCATACCTATTGTGATATCGAATAGCACCTGGTTACGCATACCCTAGACTGGTGACCAGGTCTGCCCGTCATATACTTGGTGTATGTTCTACATACCCAGCAGCACAGGATGTCCGGCAAGCTCCAGACTGCAGGCGTAAGGATCCTCCGCATAAAGTACAGTTCAAGCGCGATACGCATTCCGAACAGCCGTGCATGCAGCGCGCACAGCGACCCGCCTCCGGGTAGTAGCCTCTGCTGCACTCTGACACACATCTATAGAAAAGTTGGAATATTGTTTTACATACTATCCTTCGAATGTTATAAGCTGTAGGTACAGTGAGCAAAAGACACGCACCAGTGAAAAATATAAAATAAAGGAATGCTACTTATCACTGTGTCTTATTAATGTACCTTACATATCGATTGACATATCGAGTTGCTTTATTAATGGAATGCGTGAATCAGAAGTGTGACTTATCAAGAAGATCCATTCTGTCTTTTCAACGTAATACTTTGATCAAGAATTTCATTCATTGATTATATTATCGACGTTCGTGTTTATGGCCAATGCTCCACTTCTAATAGTCGTAGCGTGATGTTACATAGCCTATAACTTTAATCAATAAAGTTCCAGAGATTAGGGCGTTTAAACAAACAAACAATCAGTTTTATTATATTGGTATAGATAGATGTGACTTATTACTGTGATTTATCGATCAAACTTATTGATGTAAATTATTGATTTTCTTTTTGATGAGACTATCTACATAGGCTGCACTAAAAGTATCGGGAATGGAATATTTCCACTGTTTCTTTCATATTAAATTCTTTTTAATTGAAAACTTCTTGGTTTTAAAAATCGAATACCATTTATTTATTTAAAAAAAGATTCTCGGTCTTATCACAAGGTTTTGTCAAACTTGTTTAGTTGTTGAGAAAATGGAATTGACTCGAGAAAATTCAAGAGCGATGATTTATTATGACTTTCGAAGTGGTTTAATGCAAAATCAGTGTGTTGACCGGATGATTTCTGCATTTGGTGATGAAGCTCCATCCAAAACCACAATTTATCGCTGGTTTGCTGAATTTCAA